>OY998268.1:37301248-38712248 GCA_963922045.1 Persicaria maculosa | reverse complement strand
CGGTGAAAACCAAAATTGCGGTAAAAACCTGTGAGGACCGACTTTTTAGCTCGGTTCACTAGCTTTATAGCCCGGTTATGAATAGAACCGATCTATAAAGTCACATATTTTAGCCCGGTCTTGAATAAAACCGAGCTATAAAGTCACTAATGTAATTTTAAAACATGAGTTTTCAGCACGGTTTTTAGGTTTAACTAAGATATAAAGTCATGTGTTATTTTAAAACTGGAGTTTTTAGCACGGTGTTTAGGTTGAACTGAGTTGTAAAGTCAATGTGTAAATGAGGTTTTTAGCACAGGTTTCAAATAAACCAAGCTATAAAGTAGTCATCGCGGTTTTTATCACAATTTGAGGTTTTCACCAGAGTCAATCCCTATATATATATATATATATAGGATAGATCCTGTGTAAGCAAGCCTTACTGTGTAATTTGTGAGCAAATCTGGAGCGTCGGATTAAGAAGATCAAACGGATGAGATTAAAAGTAACTTGTGAACAGTGACATTATTCCTAGGTACCAAGTGATTATTCGTATGTACATACATATGAATAATCCTTTGTTGCATACGAATAATTACATTTATTCATACATACAATAATTACATTATTATACACGAATAATCGCTTGGTACCTACGAATAATTTCTCTGCTCACAAATTACACCGTAAGGGTTGCTTACACAGGATCCAACCTCTCTCTATATATATAGGGATTGACTCTGGTGAAAACCTCAAATTGTGATAAAAACCGCGAGGACTACTTTATAGCTTGGTTTATTTAAAACCTGTGCTAAAAACCTCATTTACACATTGACTTTACAACTCAATTCAACCTAAACACCGTGCTAAAAACTCCAGTTTTAAAATAACACATGACTTTATATCTTAGTTAAACCTAAAAACCGTGCTGAAAACTCATGTTTTAAAATTACATTAGTGACTTTATAGCTCGGTTTTATTCAAGACCGGGCTAAAATATGTGACTTTATAGATCAGTTCTATTCATAACCGGGCTATAAAGCTAGTGAACCGGGCTAAAAAGCCGGTCCTCACAGGTTTTTACCGCAATTTTGGTTTTTACCAGAGCGCACCCCTATATATATAGAATAACTTTCCCATGAGGACACCCCTTACCCTGAAACGGAGAGACAATTGTGGACTCTTGTATCAAAATAAATGAAAGGAGACGACGAGGTCTACGTGTTAGAGCATGGTGAAATTTCTTTTTAGAGCGAGACAAAAATACCCCTTCCATTAACAAAAAAATACACCCTACCCCACCCCACATAATCACACGCCATTCTCTCTCTTTGCCTCTTGTTCAAGCACAGTGATAGATTACATATTTACATATTGTATAGTGTATGGGCCTATTGGCTCATGCCCAGTCTTACTCACTTGTAATCTATATATATTGACACTATGAGGAATGAAACCCTAAGGAAGATTTTATATCGATCAATACACTCTCACATGGTATCAGACTCTTTCTTCCTCGCGGAACCCTAATCAATCCGCCGCCTTCTTGTGCCGCCACCCCTTTCCCTCTCGGTAGCCCCCCGCCACCAGTCTTCTCCCTCGGCAGCCCCCTGCCGCCGCTCCCACTCCCTGCCCTCTCGCTCTAACCACCGCCCTCCATTCCACTACCCGCCTCCTCCCTTCAGCCGCGGCCAGGAGCCTTCCCTGTAGCGAGGCCGCGGGTGCTGTCGCGGGCGCAGCACGGGTGGGAGAGTGCCCCTCGCCCGAGCTGGTCCCTGGTCCCCGGCTTCAACCTGCAGTGGATGCCCTACGACTGTCCGCCCCTGACGTACCGCCCCCCTGCCCGTATCCCAACAACCAGCAGGGAGCAGGCTTGCTGGGTCCGGCTCCTTGGCATACCGGTCATCAGGCCTATCCGTCTTCGTCTGATCAGGGCTATGTTCCGACTGATGTGCATCACGCCTTCTCCTCTATGCAGCTGACACCTCCCGACTCTTCCTGGTACATGGACACTGGTGCCACCTCCCATATGAAGAACTCATCAGATACTCTCTCTTCTATTTCCTTTAAGGGTCCTGCACACTATATTATCGTAGGCAATGGTGGTCGCCTTGCTACTTCGGGGATAGGCCACGCCACATTACAGACCCCAACCCACCCTCTACACCTTAATAATGTACTCATTGCCCCAAAGCTTGTCAAAAACCTTATATCTATCCGTCGGTTCACTACTGACAATAACGTTTCGCTTGTGTTTGATCCTTTTGGTTTCTCCGTAAAGGATCTTACTACGGGGGTTACTCGCCTGAGATGTAACAGCACCGGGGAGCTCTATCCTGTCACATAGCCATCTCCATCTCGTCAGTCGTGTCCGGTCGCCCTCTCGGCATCATCGTCAAGTCTGTGGCATGCACGCCTTGGCCATCCCAGTGCTCCCATTTTAGATTTCCTTCGTTCTTAGAGTTGTGTCAAATGTAATAAAGAGCTTCGCTCTAGTTTATGCTATTCCTGTCAATTAGGCAAACATGCAAGACTGCCGTTTCAACGGTCTTTGAACTCCACCTTTGCACCTTTTGATATAATTCATAGTGACTTTTGGACCTCTCCTGTGCCTAGCAAGGATGGTCACAAGTACTACCTTTTATGTCTTGATGATTACACTCATTTTTATGGGTTTTTCCATTGTACTTCAAGTCCCAAGTGTTTACTGTTTTTGTCAAATTTCATGCCTACATTAAAACAGAATTTCAAACATCCATCAAATGCTTCCAATGTGACAATGGCAGTGAATTTAATAACAAGGACTTTCACTCTTTCTTCACCACAAATGACATCTCATATCGGCTGTCATGTCCCTATACATCTCAGCAAAATGGTAAGACCGAAAGAATCATTCGAACAATAACCAACATGATGCGCTCTCTCCTTTTTTCACGCATTCATCCCCCTCGCCTATTGGCCTCATTCCTTATCAACGACATGTTATCTCATCAACATCCTCCCTTCTACTACTCTCCAACATCGCTCACCCACTCAGGCATTATATGGCACCTTGCCTAGGTATGATCACCTTCGTACCTTCGGGTGCTTGTGCTTCCCAAACCAGTCCTCCACCGCCCCACACAAACTTCACCCGCGCTCCACTCCATCTGTGTTCATCGGGCATCCGTCTGATCATCGCGGTTACCTTTGTCTCGATCTTCAAAGCCATAGGCTTATATTGTCGCGTCATGTCACATTTGATGAGTCCCACTTTCCCTTCTCTTCACCTCCTCTCCCCTCTCCAAAACCTACTGTCTCCCCGTCTGAGTCGGAGTCTCCCTTACCACACTTCCTCCTTGACCAACGCTCTCCCGATGCTACTGTCTCTCCCCCTACACCGCCCCCACCATCTCCCGATGCTACTGCGCCCGCACCTTGACAGATGCACCTCTCGCCTCTACCACGACCTTGCTCTCCCCCCTCCCCACCTCCCACAAAACAGCCCTCCTCGACCCGAATTGGCAGGCGGCTATTCTCGATGAATTCGGGGCTCTTACAAGGAATGGTACCTGGGTTCTTGTTCCTCGCTCGCCTGAGGTGAACGTCATTCACTGCATGTGACTCTTCAAACACAAGTTCCACTCTGATGGAATGTTGGAACGCTGCAAAGCTTGTCTTGTGGTTAATGGTCGAGCTCAGCAGGCCGGTATTGATTGTGATGAGACGTTCAGCCTCGTGGTCAAGCCTGACACTATTCATGTGGTGTTGAGCTTAGCTTTATCGCGACATTGGTCTATTCATCAGCTGGATGTCAAGAATGCCTTTCTGCATGACCATCTGAATGAGACTGTTTATATGTTTCAGTTGCCAGGGTTCGTTGATTCTGATCGTCCTAATCACTTCGGTCTCCTGAAGTGCTCTCTGTATGGTATGAAACAGGCCCCTCGGGCGTGGTTCCAGCGCTTTGCCTCTCATCTACTCCGCTTGGGTTTCATTGGCAGCCACTCCGACTCGTCTCTCTTTATATATCGCAGAGGCACCGACATGGCCTTTCTGTTACTTTATGTCGACGACATTATTCTCACCGCCTCCTTTGATGCACTCCGGACATCCATCATCGCCTAGTTGAGCTCCGAGTTCGCCATGTCTGATCTTGGGCCGTTGACTTATTTCTTGGGGGTCTCCGTGCAACTTCATGCGTCTGGGATGTTTCTCTCTTAGATTAAGTATGCTGCAGAAATTGTTGCTCGGGCCAAGATGAGCAACTGCAAGCCTATCGCCACCCCTGTCAATTCCTCCAACAAGCTCAGTGCTAACTCTGGTCCTCTGTTTGATGATCCTACACTGTATCGGAGTCTTGTCGGGGCATTACAATATCTTACATTCAGTCGGCCAGACATCAGCTATGCCGTTCAGCAGATCGGCCTGTTTATGCATGCGCCTAGGGAGCCGCAGTTTCAGGCCTTGAAGCGGATCATTCTGTGTATTAGCGGTACGCTTGATATGGGCACCACGATCTCCCCTTCCTCTTGGCATGACCTCATCGCCTACACGGATGCGGATTGGGGTGGGTGTCCTGACACACGCCTCTCTACGTCAGGCTACTGTGTCTTCCTCAATGACACCCTTGTGTCCTGGTCGGCGAAGCGTCAGTCTGTGGTATCTCGATCCAGCGCAGAGGCTAAGTACAAGGGTGTCGCCAACGTTGTCTCCGAGTTCTCCTGGCTGCGTAATCTCTTGCTTGAGCTTCGCTGCCCTCTTCAGAAGGCCACCCTGGTCTACACGGGCAACGTTTTTGCTGTCTATCTCGCAAGCAACCCGGTTCAACATCAGCGCACCAAGCACATTGATCTCGATCTCCACTTTGTTTGGGACAAGGTTGCTCTTGGACATGTTCGTGTTCTGCATGTCCCATCCTCTTATCAGTGCGCTGATATCTTCAATGCCATGGTTCTTTTGATCCGATTACTATTGAAGGTTGCTGCAATCTCTCTCTTCATATTGTTTTTTTGGTGTCCAACTGCTGTTGTTGATTTTTTGGTTCCAAAAATCAGCACAAGCCATGGCTTTTTTGGTCTGACTAAATCAAATTAGGAGTTTATTAATAGCAAACCAGTTCAGTACTCAAGATGCGGACCAGTTCAGTTCTAGTTTCTATTGCGATAGTAGAATTTTCCGGTGGAGATGCGGATCGACGACCGATTGAAACTTGTTGTCGGCCTCGTTCTCAGTCAAGTTGAATGGCCCCCACCACAGTGACCCGGGGCTTGAAGTCGGGCCTGCCGTAGTGTGATCGGAGGCCACTCATCAGCTTCTTCATCCTCTTTCTCACGTTGGCTGGTGGGAGATGATCCAATTGAAACCGGTTGGTGCGACCATATTAGAAGTGGTCGGTGCGACCATAATAGAAGTGGTTGGTGCGACCATATGAGAAGTGGTCGGTGCGACCATATTTAAACGGGTCGTTGCGATCACGTGTATTTTGTAAAAATAAATTGTCGTAACGACCAATTGTCATTTAGTCGTTGCGACCACTTGACCATGCGCTAAACAGAAATTTAACCTTGCGCTAAATAGAAATCGTATATATATATATACCAAAGTTTTATTCAATTAAATATGACTCAAATAAGAAAGATGTTATAGGCAATCTAGTATATACTGTATTTCCTTGGCCAATTTGCATCAATATACCAATTTCGACTTTGCAAAAATAACAATGACATTACGATAATTGCAATAGGGGGGGAGAAATGTCATATTTGCAATTTTTATTTTAACCTATGCTATCGGTTACAAGTAAAAGGGAATGTGAGTTGACCAAATGTGTGAGAGAGTGTGTAGGAAAGTTGAAGAGGAGAGAGGGGGGGGAGTCTTAATTTTAATTGTTTTAAACTAATTTTCAGCCATTTTTATTTATTAAAATTTAAAAATAAATTTATTTTTGAACTTAACTTAATTTTATCTATCTATAGATACTCACTTTATATATGTTTATGGAAACAAATATTTCGAAGTAAGATCATTTTCTGGACAGAGAAATAAATTCAAGACTTACGTGTCCGTGAATACGTTCTTCGTGCCACTAACGTCTATTTATTTGCCAGTTTAGGGATATCCCATGCTAACTCTTTTGACTCTAACAGATAAACTCAAATCCGAATATAACAATAACAATTATCTTAATTTCTATCATCAATCGGCAACTTCATCCTCCTCAATTCCCGGATGCTCATCGAGTAGCGCATGATCCCGACGTTGTCGGGATCCGCTCGCTCCAGCTACAGAAACGGAGGCGCTACGTCGAAGGCTAGGCTCGGGTTGGTGACCCGATCCCGAGCCGCTCCCCTTGTTTGAAGACGGGGTTCCGCTTACATTCCTTCGACCTCGGGAAAACATTTTCAAAAAAAGTGGATTAGAAATTTGTTAAAATAATATGAATATGTAATTAAGAGAAATGACGGAATAATGAAGAAAAGAAAGAGTTGATAGAAGTAGGATTTAGTGATGCGAAGCGCCGAATTCTCGGAATTCTTGACTCGTGAACCACCGACTTCCGACTTCCTCGATTCTCGAGCGATTAGAGAGCGATTAGAGAGTAGGAGATGTGATGAGATGGTGTGATGAAAATGGGAGGGAAGGGGTAGTATTTATAGTGCAAATGGGAAGGTTTTGGAGCCAAAGGAAGGCCGGGTCCAACGGTCGACCCGCCGGGTCGACCGTTGGTTTTCAAAAATCTAGCCGTTGGACCCGGCTGTTTTTTATTTTATTTTTTTTTCACTTTTTTCACATTGTAAATTTATAATAGGTTGTGTTGTTATTTATTTGTTTGATGGTCAAAACTATTTATTTAGGTTTATTAATTTATATGTTGGAATTTGGATTAGTTAAAAAAACCAAATAATACACACATAAAACCCAATTTTATTACAAACCGAACAACGATTACGAACTCGTACCGGATTCATTGCCTCGGTCGATATCGCGCTTGACGACATTACAACATAAAACACTTACTTCCTAGTTCCTACTTTATTTGCATAACATCATAAACTTCACAAAACACAACACTAAAATACTAATTACCCGACGATCCCGATGCTTCGTCGACTTTTTCGGGATGCTTCTTGGCTAGATGATTCTTCAAGTTGCCATAACCCAAGTTGTTCGTTACCTTGTACTTATGACCACAATAACGACACTCCGCTTCGAACTTTCCCGGGCCTTGGTCGACCTTGTTGAAATGATTGAACAATGCGGAGGAGCTCGAGGATCCGCTCTTACCGCCGGCCATTACGACAATTGACGGAACGACGGGAATGAATGAAATGTAAGTTATTTGATTGATGGGATGTGCAAGTAAAATGAATTGGGGAAGAGGGGATGCTATTTATAGAGTCAAGCCTACGTTCAACCCGAGCAACGGCTAGTTTTTTTTGAAAAAAAAATAAACGCTCACGTGGGACCCACCTAACGGCTAGTTTTTTAAATTCACAACCCGTGTGACCCGGCGGGTCACGGGTTCCATTTCCCTCAACCCTAACCCTGACCCTCAACCCGACCCAACCCTTCGACCCTGGTGACCCGGCGGGTCACGGGTCGACCCGCCCGACCCGTGACCTGTGGCCATGTCTAGCTCCAGGGATGTCCACCGAGGATGTGGAGGCGATGTTGGACAAAGCTCTTCTGCATGTAGGGGACCCTTGACGCAACAACACTGATCTTCATGAGAGATTGTTGTTGAAGTCAAAGGAGGAGGTGCAAAACCGGATAAGGTGGTCTGTGTTGGAGGGTTGTTTCCACAAGCACGTGAAGAGATCGTATGGTCATAGAGGAGGGGGATGGGTGTTTGAAGGTCGAAATTCCCACAAGGCAATGCTCATAGAGGAGAGCATGCCGTTTGGGGCCGTCAGGAGCAAGATAATAGGGAAGCTTGCGGTAGATCCGAGTTGCGATGAGTTGGATTTGAAATACCTACTTGACACGAAGAATGAGGGATGCCATCCGATTCAAGTGGATGATGAAAGTGATTGGGATGCTTTCAAGCATTAGAACTCAAGGGGTGAAGATGGATCATGACCCTTAAATTTTAATTGTTTTAATCTAATTTTCAGTCATTTTCATTAGTTAAAATTAAAAAATAAATTTATTTTTGAACTTAATTTAATTTTATCTATCTATAGATACCCACTTTATATATGTTTATGGAAAAAAATATTTCGAAGTGAGATTATTTTCTGGACAGAGAGATAAATACGCGACTTACATGCCAGTCAATACATTCTTCAAGCCACTAACATATATACAAATGGGCATGAACTAAATATGCTAAGAAACCCATGATGTCCACGGGTATTTGTTTTACGTGTCGGATAAAATTTATGTGTCGGTTAATATGGTTTACGTGCCACCAACATCTAAATTTGTGCCATAAAAATAAAATTTCATGCCAATGATATTTCGATGCCTACGAATTGCTAACAAATCCATGAAGTCCACAAATTATACAATGGAGAATCTTAAGTTGTTGGCACGGTTTAGCGTTCGGTCGACATACAATATTTAGTTGCTGACACATATTTCGTATTGGCTGGCATACAACTGATCACTGGATTGTCTCTGTTCCCATCCTCCTATAATGGCACCGCTCCACTTTTCCTCTGTCTCCTCTGCGAAAAGCTGCTCTCATCTCGCTCATCCGCATTTAATGCTCCACTCTCTCTCCCCTTTCCTCATTCACTTTTTCCTCTCTCCTCTATATCATCTTTACACTTTTTATTTATTTATTTTTATTTACTTTGGACATCTTATCCTCTCTCTTTCATCTCCCTCTCTCCACATTTAATACCCCTTTCTCCACTGGCTACACCCGCGTGTAAACACCTGTTATTTTTGCGATTAATCCAAAAAATCATCATTTTTGCAAATTTTGGAGAGGAGGGGTTAAACTACAAATGCCTTTTTTTGGTATATGAGCTGCTATTTTCTCGCATTTCCTTTGACGTTTATTTGAATGGTTTTTGGCCTTTGTTTTTTTCGCGGTATGTTATGGGCCCCGGATGACCGCTATTTATTTACCAAATTCAAGGTATGTTATGGGCCGGAAAAAATGTTTCAATTGATCACAAACATAGAGTAGGTGTTAAATATAGGTGTGTGTATGTAGACATGAGCTGAGCAAGTACAAATCAATTAGGAAAGTTGTAACAACTAATTACATGAGAGCTCCTCCACTATAAATAGGATCTAAACACGATTGTAAAGTTTCAGTTTTCTATTGACAGAAATAATCAAGAAATGCATCTCAATTCATTTCTCTCTATGTTCATCATCTTCGTCTTTATATATATATATATAGATCACCACTTCTAACATGGTATCAGTTTGGTTTTCGATCCAATTTCTCTTTCCTCTGTTTCGTTTTTTTGTAGATTTTCTTCTACACATTTTTCGATTTCGTAGTTTCTTTTCTGGCCCTTGGTTTGCACTCTGTTCTTGGTGGCCATGGTGTTTGCTTCAGCTTCTGATCCCTGGTTTCCTCCGCCATCACCAGTCGATCTGCTAAGTGAGTCGTTTCTCCATAATTCTTATCATCCAAGTTATATACTATCTACAAGTCTCCTTGATGATTGGAATTATCACCATTGCCGGCGTTCAGTGGAGGTTTCTTTGTTGGTGAAGAACAAATTGTGATTTTTCATTGAAACTTGTCAACCGGCCTCTGGCGGATTCGATTCTTTTCGCTCAATGGGAGCGATGCAACATTATGGTGCTTTCTTGGTTGTTGCAATCGATTAGCAAAGATATTGTAGAGTCCATCTTTTTTGTTGTAGATCTGCTGCGCAGGTTTGGAGAGAAATTGATTCTCGTTTTGGTCGCTCAAATCGAACTCGTTTGTATCAGGGACAACGCGATCTCAACTCTCTTGCACAAGGCAATAGCTCTATTACTACTTTCTTTACGAAACGCAAGAAGCTCTGGGATGAATATTATATGATGCTTGAAGATAAAGTTTGCACTTATGGTTCCTATACTATTATTACATCTGTTCTTCAAGATCAGCAAGTTGTTCAGTTTTTGATGGAGCTAAATGACTTTTATTTTGTAATTTGAGGAAACATTTTGATGATCCATCTCCCACCATCTCTGGATGAGGTTTCCCAAATGCTTCTTCAGGAGGAAGAGTAATGTGTTTTACATGTTCCTGATTCAAAGATTGATCAAGATGTTACCGCTCTTGCTGCTAGCTTTACCAGTAAATCCTCTCAATGATCTCTAGGTTCTTAATCTCGTGGTAATTTGATAGGCAAGAAGAAGAACATTTTTTTTCTGTGAGCACTGCAAACAGACGAATCACATGATTGATAGATGTTGGAAGCCCCATGGATACCTTTCTTCTATGCAATCCAAGGGGAATGACTCTGATGTTGCGTCCACTGATTCTCCTACCTCAGATACTTCATCTCCAACATCAGTCTCTCTCACTACTTAGCAATACAACCAGTTGATCACTTTATTGGGTAAAGCCTCCTCTCAACCACAAGATTCATGTGCATATATTTTTGGCAGGTATTGCTTCTTGTCTCCTTTCTTCTGGTAATAGCGGTGCCACCGATCATATAACCCCCACAATTACCCTTATTATCCTCATATTATCCCATATCGAAATTGGTACTGGTAGTACCAATGTGTTGAGTACCAACATCCCCCCATTCCTCACTCTCTCTCTCCCTCTCCCTCTCTCTCTTGCTCCCACCTTCACTCTTTTGTCCTCTTGTTCATAAACCCTCAAAAAACCCCATTTATTTCCTTTATATATAGTCACCAATCCCTAAACCCTAGCACTCACTCCAAAATCTGAGCCACCAAACACTAAACCCTAGCTACACTCTCTCTATTTTGGATTCAAAAGAGAAACCCTTATCTCATCCTCTTTCCTCCATTTTCAATCTTCAAACCCACCTCCAAATTCTTCCTTTTGTGTTTTTACCAGCTCAAACATCACCACAAACACCTTCCATCTCTTCCCTTTGAAGATCAAGTGAAGAAGACGAAGGCCAGCCACCGATCCAAGCAAAGCAGAAGTCGTGAAGGAGGATTTCGCCGCGGCGAGTTCCCCGTCATCGTCGCGAGGAAGAACCCAAGAGCCTGCCCTATTCGTCGTCTTCACGGTAATCGCATCCATTCTTCTTTCCCTTGCTTCCTTTCTCTTCCAAACCACTTAAGATGAACCTTTACTAACTCCCCTACCTGCCAAGGTCGATAGGAAGTGGATCCAACCCTTTGAAGCAAAAGATCGAGCCATCACTCCCTCCTTTCCCCTGTTTTTTCAAAGGTGAGCTCGGTTGTGGTCGTTCTCATTTGTTTTGGTCTCAAACCTTCGTAAAAGAGGACTTTTACTCATCCTCTATCTTTCATAGGCTCATCCATTCACTTTAGTCATCGATTGGGGCTTGGAGGACCCCCCCCATTTATGCTTCGAAGGTTTCCCTTGAAGACCCTCGGTAATCTCTCTTCCGCTCTCCCCCCTTTCCGCGTTTGTGTCTTAATGTGTTTGGGGTCGGGGAGGGTCGTAATTTAGTTTGGAATTGGTTTGATAAAGAACGGAGTTGATTCAAGGCAAAAGCGAGCCAAATGTTCAAATTTCACCACGGCGAAACCATGGTCGTAGCGGCGAAACCATGGTCGCAGCGGCGAGTTAGAAGTGGAACTAGAGAGGAAGAAGAAGAACTTTTGCCGTGGCAAGTGACCATTTTGCCATGGTGAAAAGAGCCTCTCACGGCCAGCGGGAGCTAATGGGTGTGTTTCGCCACGGCGAGCGGCCATTTTGCCGCGGTGAAACTAGCCTAGAAGCCTTAACCGAGGCCGGCTCCCTTGATATCTCTGGACCCTTGGTTCGGTTTTGGGTTGAACAAATCTAGGTCATGTTTATTGTTGATTGTTGGTTTTAAAATGTGAATTTTGAATATATTTGTTTTGGGGATTTATATAATATCTATAAAATATGGTTTTGTTGAAAGAAAATATTTTAGGGTTTTTGGAAAGGTTTGAAAGTATTTTGAAAAGATGTTTGAAACCCTAGTTGATGTGTTAAAGATAATTTATGACGAGCTTTAGAACTTGTAAATTCAGAAATGTTTTGAAAATGGTTTTGTGTTTTAAAACCGAGATGCCGGGATTCCTTTAAACGATAACTTGGACTAATTAATTGGACTTGACGACTTGAGAATGACCTTGGATTGACTATATTTCACAAAGAAACGAAATGTTCTTGGAAATTTTTGCTCATGTTGAAACATTTGTATCTATATGTTTAACGAACTAACTTGACCTATTGGAACTTTGGACCTCTTTTACCAGACTTCTTTGACTGTTTAACTAAACTTGACCTTGGACTTTGCCTTGTGAGTGATTGAACTGATGGACTATTACATGACTGGATTTGGACCATGGACTGAGATTCAGAATTTGGAAAGATTATTGATGATGAGTTATGAGGAATTGAGATGAAATGGTTAACCTTTTTGGATATCTCGCCTTACAGATGTTTTCTCGTGATTTGAGTGTTTTGACTTATCGGATGATTTCAAGATGTGCTTATGTATGTTTTCTCGATTTTGAACGTTTTGACCTATTGGAGGATTTTGGAAATGCTTGTCAGGTGTGTGTATCTTCTATGTGCTTAGTTAGATAGAACATAGACTTATTATTACTACCCTTATATGCTAGGTACTTAATGACTTGCTTGGACTTTTGCTATATGCTGTTACTTGTGCGGTTTGACTTTTCTAGGTAAGTTTCCTACGGGAGCTTACTCAGTGACTGGACCTCATATGCTTGATATGTCATATAGTATGTAGGTGTTACCAGTGGCGGCCGTATGACCCTCTGAAAGGTGGGGCGAAATTTCTAGTGCGTACTGAGATATTGGCATTGAACAATGTTCTTTATCTTAGCTACGACTTTCATCTTAGCAGTGAATTGTAGAAAAGTATGCTTATATTTGCTTGTTGTTATGGTAGTGGTTTCTCGCCATTCATTGAAAATTAAAGCCTTTGCCATATCTAGGATTATAAACTAATTATCAAAATCCAATCATTATAAATTCAAGGCTTTTACATATTAGGATTGTAAACTCATCAACTTTGTAATGTCTTTTGGTTCTCAAAGACATTGTAGAAATTGCAATCTATATATGTAGGGTAAGAAAACACAAATATTGCATAAAGCCTCACAAATTCAATTCAAAAACCCAAATTCAATTCACAAACATCAAATTCAATTCATAAATTCATAAACTTCGTTTCAAAATCACTTATACACAATAATTAAAAACACAAAATTTGTTCCCAAAATCACAAAACCTAATCAAAATTTCACAAAATTGATTCTCATATTCAAACTCTAAATTTCACCATTTTTCGTCTCCTAATTTCACCAATTTTATGGGGTTTAATTAGTTAATAGCTAGATTTGTATGGAATAGGGAGTTTGAGAAGTGAGAATATAATTAAATACGGGAGTAGAAATATAGAAATTGAAGGTGCAAGTTGAACAAAAAACCTACGCCGGGAGCAAGAAGTACGCGCCGACACGCGCCCCCAATCTCTCTCGTTCACCCCCTCGTCGAACCCTATCTCTGGACAAAATCTCCTCAATCCCTCTTCTCTGTGCGATCTCTGGTCCTATCCCATCTGTATCTGGCTCTTTGATCTTCAATCTCTTCTGATAAGTGTACTAATTGTGGCGAAGCGTAGCTCTCCAGTCCGTTTGCTGGTGCGACGGTGATTCGTCTTCTTCACCTGTATTTGTATCTGTAGAGTCCGTTCCTCGATTCTGTCATGTGCTACTCAATTTCTTGTCACATCCCTCTGTTTTCAAGGGTATCGGTATCTCAATTTCTTGTCTATACCCCAACAAAACATCTCTCTTCTTCGCTACTCCTTCGACTTTTTTGTCCGTCTTTTGGTGGGTGGTCTGTCGTGGGGTGGGGGGAAGTCAATCTGCTATGGAGGGTTGTTAAATTTTGTATGGTGAAGGATTTTAGAAAGAGAAAGAAATCCTTCTTTGCGGGGGTCAGGGCCTCGATGGTCTGTTGGTGCCCGTTAGGTGGTGGGCGGGGCTCCGGGGGAGTTTCTTGGCTGGATGCTTTCTCTAGTAAGGTTGCACCTCCCTTTCTCTCAATTGAGGCTGCTTGGCTCTCGAACAGGTCTGTCGTAAACCTGCTGGTGTTGTCCTTACTGTGATGGTATTAAGCTTCCCATGGAACCTCTATCTCTAACCTTTATTTTCGTTTACTTATATTGGTCATAAAACAACACCTTCTACTGGTGTCTAACTAAAATCATGGCTGAGGTGTTTTACAGTTCACGCTTTACCCCCCGAAAGGGAAACAACAACCCCCGAAAGGGCATCAACTCCCGAAAGGGCATCAACTCCCGAAAGGGCAATGATACAAGTGTCGACAACTCGGATGTTGAGGTGGTTATGTCCCCCAATGATGCAGGATATAATCTGGTGTGTGTTCATCGTTTCCCGTCTCGTATGTACTTTGATTCAGCCCTAGTGTGGTGGTTGGATCCTGAAATCCCTCATGATGCAAATCTGGGTCCGTATGTCTCGGATTTTCCTAAACTCATATTGTACGCAGCTGCTGATGATGCGTTTTTCGGTGATGAACTTAAGATCATTGAGTCTCATATATTGTTGTGTGCTTTTGTTAGGCTGGACCTTGAGGTGCTGTACTATGGCCTCTCTCAAACACATGTTAATTTGCTATACATCCTTGGTTTCCATGTTGTTGCTACTGATCTGTCTGTTGCCTCCTTCGTTGCTCCTTATGTCTCACTCTCGGGTGTACGCAGGTGTGAGCAGTAGGAGGCTGGGATATCACCGAAACCTGAAGCAAGTAAGCGTACATGTAACTTAGGCAAATCCGCCTTGACATCGTCCATACTGAAGGGAATGGAAAATTATCTGTCTTGGTGGGATCTCCTCAAGGTTTCTGATGAATTATCATGTACACCCTATTTTGTGAATAGATGGAAATTGGACAAATTTTCCTCAAGCTGCTCAAAAGCAGGGATTAAAAAGACTTTTATTTATTTGAACTCCTCTTATTGTACTCATTCCTTGGCTAGAACGTTCAAGTGTATGCATGTTTTTGAGACCTGGTACTGTCATATTTGGAGCACCTATATGTTAGAGGATATAAGTTTTAGTAATGGAAATCTCTCCATCCCCTCGTGGTTTACATGGTGTTCTTTGCCAATTTTTGGCCAAGCTATGTATAAATACTTTAATGTTTATCTTAAGTTTAAACATCCTTTGATGGTCAACTATAATGATTATAACAAGTCTTTGGTTAAGATGGTCTTCCAATTACTTAAAATGAATCCCCGTTGGAGTAAAAGGGGTACTGAGTTGGTTAAGTACACTAAGGCCTATAAACCGAAGACTGTGTTATATAACATGACTAATCTCCTTGTTGAATCACTAAAAGGAAAAAAGCACTTGTTCTGTAACATTATAAAATACCAGAACTTTGACAAAATAATTTTGCTTTGGGGCCTAATTGTGTCTGCCAAAGCTTCAAACGAGATAATATGAAAGTAAGCTTTTGGAACTGTAGGGGTTTTGCCAAACGAACCTTTTGGACAAATATTAATACATGGTGTAAAAATGATCATATTCAAATACTAGCACTAGATGAAACGAAAATAGAGAAAATCCCACTTGAAACAACTTGGAAAGGAGTTGGATTTGACAACGCAATATGGTCACCTGTGATTGGTTGATCAGGTGGTATTGGGGTTCTATGGAAAGCGCATCTTATGATGCACGAGACTATTTCTCTTGAGATACATCTCTCGAGAATCATTGCGGTTAAGTACACTAACCTAAATGAAAAATTTTCTTTCCTAATCCTCTTCGTCTATGCTCCTCCGAACCCAAGTGAGAAAGAAGAGTTCTGGAACACTCTAATACATATTATTCGTGATGAAACACTACCATGCCTCGTTATGGGTGATCTAAATGAAATAAGTTGTAGTTCGGATAAACTTGGGGGTGCAGATACTTCTTCCTCTCGGTTCAGAAGACTTGCTCCATTCAAGGACGGATGTCTTCTTCTTATTGACATCCCAGCATTTGAGAACCCATTCACATGGAGGAAAAAACCCGAGGGACCAGGCAACATCGAAGAGAAGTTAGACCGTGTGCTAATACAACACCAAATTATACAATATTTACCATTTCTTGCAACTACAAATGGCGCATTCTCGTCATCATACCATTGCCCCATTACCATTGATTTAGACAAAAACATGACACACAGAGCACCCCCATTCAAATTCGAGAATATCTGGATGCAAAGGAAGGACTTTCGTAATATCTTCAAACAATGTTGGCGCGCTACATGTCCAAGGTCAGCTATGTTCCAATTAGTGTATAAAACAAAGATCCTAAAACAAAAGGCTAAGGAGTGGAACAAAAAGACATTGGGCAATATTTTTCGTCAACTTTATGATGTTGAGGAGAAACTACTAGAAATCCAGGTGCAAAACCACAAACAAAACAATAATGGAACTAACTCCAAGGAAAAGAACTTATTGAAAAAGAAAGATAAACTATTATTATTTCAGAAAAATACTGGAATCAAAGGGCAAAAACAAAACATTTAAAATTCTCAGATTCCAATACGGCCTATTTTCATAGAGTAGCAACTGGTAGACGAAATCGGAAAATCATCCGTACAATTTCAACAACTGAGGGAACACAAATCATAGGAGAAGAGAACATCAACAATGAGATCAGAAGAGATTTTGAGAAGCGATTCAGGAAAGAACCGATTAACGAGGCCCTTATGAATGAATATCTTGATCTCATAACACCTTCGATCACAGAGGAAGAAAACAACATGCTTATTCAACCTCCAACAAATAGCGAGATTAAACAAGCGGTGTTCAATCTCGATAATAACAAATCCCCTGGTCCTGACAGGATGACGTTCGAATTTTACAAAAAATACTGGGATATAGTAGGATTAAGTCTTATCAAAGCTGTCAAGGGTTTTTTCTTATCAAGAAAGCTCCTTCGCCAAATTAACCACACCTTCATATCCCTACTACCTAAGTGTGAAAGTTCAACAATGACAACACACTATAGACTAATCAGCCTCTGTTCCACGATCAATAAAATAATATCAAAAATAATTACTGAAAGACTTAAAAAGGTAACTGAAAAACTCATACACCCCCTTCAAGGGGCTTTTATATCCGATCGAGCCATACAAGATAACATTTTAATAGCTCATGAAATCTTTCACTCATTCAAAACCCGCAAAGGTAAGGCGGGATGGATGGCAATAAAGTTAGACATGGAGAAGGCATACGATAGGGTAGACTGGAGATTAACACTAGCGGTCTTGGAAAAATTCGGGTTCCACCCTACCTTTGTGGAATGGATTAAGGAATGCATCTCTACGGTATCTTTCTCAGTGCTAATTAAAAATGGTCCAACTGAACTATTCAAACCATTGAGGGGTCTCCGTCAAGGGGACCCATTATCTCCCTTTTTGTTTATACTAGGCACCGAAATTCTCGCAAGAAGACTAAGCCAAGAATGTAACTCAGAGGGTGGACATATTGGTTTTCGTTTTGGAAGGGATGGCCCCCGTATCCCTTTTCTGGCATTTGTAGATGATATTATAATATTCACAAAGGGGAGCATAACAGCGGGTCAAAAAACGAAGCAGATTATTGATGACTATTGTCAAATATCCGGCCAAAAGGTTATTTACCATAAGTCCTCTTTTCAAACAACAATGGGTATAACACCTAACAGGATAACGGAACTTGAGAGATGCCTTGGCATTTCAAACGAAAAATCATTGGAAAAATATTTAGGTTGTCCAATTATTAATGGAAAAGTAAACAAGGAAACATTTGAGGAAATAGTATGTAAATCAAAAGACCAATTGAGTAAATGGAGAGCAAATGCACTTTCACAACAAGGACGTGTTGTTTTGATTGGAACGAATCTTGCAGCCAAACCATTGTACACAATGCAAAATTTTATGCTACCTAGCTCAATCCACAAAGAACTAGATCAGGTGAATAGAACCTTCTTCTGGAATAAGGATATTCAATATCGTCCACTAATCAGTTGGGATAAAATATGCAGGCCTAAAAGAAAAGGTGGTCTATGTCTTCGGAAAACACGTCACATGAACGAAGCTCTCCAAATGAAACTATTATGGAAAATTTTAGCAGAACCGGATAACTCGTGGGTCAAACTGATTCGATACAAATACCTTAAAACAGCTCACATCCTAAACTATAAACGGAAGGGAGGTGCTTCCTGGCAATGGTCCAAATTATACCCTCTAATTGACAAATTTAAAACCGGGTTAATTTGGTCCATTGGCGATGGACAATCAATAAAGTTCTGGACGGATAATTGGTTGACAACTGAACCTATCATCAATAGAGACGATTGCCCACCCATTGGTAACATCAACGAGACGGTAAGTGAATACATTATGGGGGGGGGGGAATGGTGGGAAGAGAAACTATATGCTTCTCTTCCCATTAATATTGTAAAAGACATTATCGACAACCCGCTTCCGTGGAATCAATTCAAAGATAGACTTTATTTGTGGTCGGACAGGGAGGGATGGTTTACAACCGACAACGCCTTCAAACTCATATCTGGGCATAGTCGTTTGGATGATGATCCGAATTCGTGGATATGGAGCATCGATGCCCCACCAAAAATTAAAAACTTCCTTTGGAAACTTGGACAGAATGGCCTACCAACGAAACTTCGACTATGCCAAAAATGTATCTCTGTCCCCACACATTGTGTTTTGTGTAACCAAGCCGAGGAGGACGATACACACCTCTTTACTGATTGCCAGGTCAATAATATCCAATCTTTACCGAGCGCGAGAATTCGCCATGAAATAAATAACATCAAAACAACGACAAGAGACATAAAACCAATTCTGAATTGATTGGGAGAAAATTAAATGAATCAGAAAAACAAGCAGTGGCCTTTACGCGGTGGACAACGTGGTTCATTAAAAATAAAGTTGTAGTCCAAAATGAAGAACCACCGTCTATAGAGGCAGTTAAACACATCGTATCGCTAAGCATGGATAATTGGCATAATGCTTGCAAAGTTGGAAATGACTATGAGTTTGGCGAAGAGCATGCCCGAAGTCCAAAACAAAAGAATACGCGAATAGATAAAGGAAAAAAGAATAAATGGAAAAAACCTACTTATGACTCTCTTGAATTAAATTTTGATGGATCCACCTTGTCCAACAATGACAGCTCCACTGGCTACATCATCCATGATTGGATAGGTCATCTTATCAGTTTGGGTGGCAGCAGGATTGGCAAACAAACCCCGATCAAGGCGGAAGCACTGGCACTAAAACAAGGTGTTATGAAAATAGTGCAAATGGGAATACAGAAAATACAAATTGAAGGTGATTCTCTGATCATCATTAATCACCTAAAAAAAATAAACAATGCCCGTGGGAAATTGAACTACTGATGTCAGACATTAAAATTCTTTTGTCAAGTGTGAGAGATTGTTCTTTCTCTCATGTGCCCCGTGATGGCAACAAAGCGACTGATAAGGTTGCAAACCTTTGCCGCTCTGCCAGGGGATTTGACATTTATAATGATTTTGGTCTTCGTGACCTCATCCACAAGGATGCTTTCGGGTAAGGGTCTCTCCCTCCCAAATTCTTAACTAATCAAAAAAATAATAATAGAGAAGCTTTTTTTTTTAATAAAAAAGAGGTGAGAATTTGTTTTTAAAAAAGAGGTTGGTAGAGATTGAACCCCCAATCTTTGGTCTCTTTATATTTTCCTTCCTTTCCATTTACCAACCGAGCTAAGCAAATTAGTTGATTCAATATTCATCCTAATTTTACTTATTACAACAACACCATATATATATATAAATAATTTTTTTCCTTCAAACTCCCGGGGGCGCGTGGGTCGAAGGGTGGGGCGGCCGCCTACGCCCGCCCATGGGTGTTGCATATCATATGCCATGTAGTATCATGCTTAGGACTTGCACTTATGAATGATCATCGATATTCTCTATGCGTTTGAAACCTTTCGACCGTTATTTATGAGTCCTAGAGTCTTTGCTAGGGTCATAGGACATGCCAACTTCATCAGGTGTTGTCCTACTCAAGTCATTTATATATCACGAGATACGAGATGAGCATGAGATACGATATGATATGAGCATGATATACGATATGATGATGAGATATGATATGCTATAGCATCGGACTGACCAGTGTCTGCCATAACGGGAAGGGGGCAGATGTATGAGAGGGATATGCCAACTGACATTCTATGTGGATCCATTTAATCGCTTTATGCATATATATAGTCTGTCAGCATACTTGTGTGATTTAAATTCCTGTACTGCATTAGATGCATCCTTTATTTAGGAATAAGCGTATTATGTGTCCTCAGTGTGGTCTTTAGGGCCCGCATGCATCTCTTGACCTGACTTCGTGGTTAGTTTCAGGAATATGATCCTTGCTTGTTTGCATGCTTCCATGGTGAGTTTATCTATTTTGGCGCACTATCGACCGAGAGACTGACTTCCACCAGACTTACATTCTTCGATATTTTATAGTCGTTTGTTTGGTTTTGACCCGGCTTCGCCGTGGCAAGTTGTACTCCGATTTCTGTTTATTACGTGTTGAACTTCAAACGGTTTTGAGCGACTTAGTCCAATAGGACAGGTTTTGGGTACCAATGGCCCTTCGCATATTTTGGGGTGTGAAATCCCCTCTTTCAAATCTAATATTTTGGGGTTTGAAGCCTCGACCTGTACTTGTATTTCAAGATCCGAACGAAGGTATCCAACATTCGAAACGTAACTCGAATACTTATATTTGGGTCATTACATCAAAATCCATTTGATCTTATTCACTATGATAGTTGGGGACCCTATAAACATCCTACTTACAATGGGTTTTGTTTTTTCCTGACCATGATGGTCACTCTCGTTGTACTTGGTTGTTTCTAATGGCAAATAAAAGTAATGCTCTTGTTATGATCAAGTCTTTCTATACCTTTGTTAATACCCAGTTTAATACCAAAATCAGGAGCATTCGTTCTGATAATGCCCTTGAGTTTGCAAATGTTCATGTCAATTCATTTTATTCCATAAATTGTATATTTCATCAGACCTCTTGTGTTGATTTCCCTCAGCAAAATGGGATTGTGGAAAAAAGCATAAGCACCTTCTTGAGGTTGCTCGGGCCTTATCTTTTCAACCTAACATTCCTCCTCAATTTTAGAGTCATTGTGTTCTTACTGGTGCATTTATTATCAATTATACACCATTGTCCACTTTGGGTCACAAAACTCCATAGGAAGTCTTGTTTCAGAAACCCCCCGATTACAATTTCATGAAAGCTTTTGGATGTTTGGTGTTTGCCAATACTTTGAAAAGGGGAAGGGATAAGTTTCAACCCCGTGTTGTGCCTTGTGTATTCCTTGGTTACTCTTTTGACAAAAAGTCATACATACATTGCTTGGAACCTTTAGACTAAAGCTACTTTCCATACAAGGGACTTAGTGTTTCATCAGTGTTATACAACTGTAGCTAGATGTTACTATTCTAGAGAATTCGTGGAATTGCCTGAGTCTGAAATGGGCCTGGGATCGTGCTTGTTTGATACTCCTTCTTCCAGTCTGGGCTTGTCATCATATGGGCTATTAATCAAGAAAATTTGAGATAAGGGCGGGGAGGGTTGTGGATGAGTATATGCTCTCAAAGTATGTTTGGCGCATTTCATATAACAAGCTCGTGTGGTATGGTGTCCTGAAATACGGGTGTCTAATCCTTATGGAACTGGAAAAGTTCAGCCAGTAAATCTTGGATCGGACATGACATCGTTTTTAACCAATATATATATATATTTTTAACAATTGTATAGTTAACCCTCAACCATTTAAATTCACAAAATATATACAACCTTTTTATTCTATCCCTGAAAAAAAAAAACATTGTGAAACCTGTTTAATTTGTTGTTGATATGTAATTTAAAGTCGATTCTATGTTATATCGTTAAAGTGTATTATTCATAAGTCTTCTTCTTCATTTTACATTCTTATTTAGAAAAGAAAGTAATTCGGTGCCAATATGATAGTGATACAAGTTGGCCGAAGTATAGAAGCTCAAAAATCAGCATCTCATTATGAAAGGCAAGGCAAAAGTTATATTTTGACAGAGACATTTACAGTAGAATATATACAAGTAAAAGAGAGAAAGATATCCCACAAATTAAGGGATTGTGAATCAATCTAGCCTATAAACTAGCTAATAACATATACGGTGTTGACTAATTTATACAATATTTGAAAAGATGGAAACTAATATGATTTTGAATTACTTTCCCTTATTATCCCCTCGCAAGACGGGCGGAGGAGACGATAGGCCGATCTTGTCAAGAAGCATCTGCAGCCGACGACGAGGTAATGGCTTGGTTAGTGCATCGGCTAGGTGATCGTCATTGGGAACATGAGCAACTCGAAGCAACCCATTCTGAACTTGCTCTCGGATGAAGTGGTAATCAAGTGCAACATGCTTCATTCGGGAGTGAAAGATTGGATTTGCACATAGCTTAGTTGTTCCAACATTATCACAATACACAACAGGCGGTTGAGGGGTTCTTACTCCGATTTCTGAGAGTAGAGAACAAAGCCAGCGGAGTTCAGCGGAGGTGTTGGCCACGGTTCGGTACTCCGCTTCAGTGGAGGATCGAGCTACTGTTGGTTGCTTTTTCGAGCTCCAAGAGATTGGGTTTCGACCAAGGTATACTATGTAGGCACCAGTGGAGCGGTAGTCTTGCTTGTCACCTGCCCAGTCGGAGTCGGAGAAGGCGTGCAAGGTAGACGGAGAGTCACGGGAGATAAGTAAACCATGAGATGATGTGCCTGCTAAGTAGCGGAGCAGGCGCTTGACTGCAGTCCAATGGATGTCGGTGGGGCGGTGCATGAATTGAGACAATTTGTTAACTGCAAATGCCAGATCGGGCCGAGTTAAGGACAAATATTGGAGACTACCGACAACTTGTCGATAGGTCAAGGGATCTTGTATCGGAGTGCCAGAGTCAAGTAACAATGGTGGATCCGAGATCATGGGAGTCGATACTGGATGCGCCTCTAGCATAGAGTACCGCTCAAGAAGCTCAACAATGTACCGATGTTGATTGAGGAAGATGCCATGAGCACATGGCTGGACTTCAACCCCTAGAAAATATCTTAGGTTTCCCAGGTCTTTGAGCTTGTATCGGGAAGTGAGGCTATGAATGACATGTTGAACATCCACCATACTAGAGCCTGTAATTATAATATCATCAACATAAATTAGTAGATAAACCATACTTTTATGCCTTTTAAGGATGAAGAGGGATGTATCGGAGGCGGAGTTGATGAAGCCAACGCGAAGGAGATGCATTTTGAATTCATTGTACCAGGCCCTTGGGGCTTGCTTGAGCCCGTAAATAGCTTTACGAAGACGACATACATGTGCTGGATTTTCAGGGTCGATGAAGCCCGGAGGCTGCGCCATATACACATCCTCCGATAGGCTGCCTTGCAAAAAGGCATCATTGACGTCAAGTTGGCGCATAGGCCAGCCACGAGTGACGGCTAGGGAAAGGATAAGACGGATGGTGGCTGGTTTAATAACCGGGCTAAATGTTTCGGTATAGTCAATTCCGGGACGTTGGTGGAACCCTTTGGCCACGAGCCTTGCTTTGTGTCTTTCGATAGACCCATCCGGGTTGTATTTGGTTCTAAAGACCCATTTACACCCTACTACATTGTTGGCCATGGATGCGGGGACGAGATCCCATGTTTGGTTGGCAAGAAGAGCTCGGTATTGCTCGTTCATGGCTTGATGCCAAATAGGATCTTTTAGAGCTTTGGACACTGATTTGGGTTTAGTTGGGGTAAGGTGGACAGAGAGGTTAAGTTTGTTTATGGGTTTTGAGATATTATTGTGAGATCTTGTGATGATCACACGTGGGGTTGGTAGGGGAGGGATGACATGTGATGTTTGAGTAGGTAGGGTAGGCGGAGGTGTTGGAGGGGTGACATTGATGGAGACAGGGAGCATCATGGAGCACCAAGCATCACTTGTAATGGGGGGCTTCTGTTGTTGTGGGTTTTGTATAGTAGAAGCCAAAGGAAAAGTAGATTCAAAGAAACGGACATGTCTTGATACATAGACTTTATCATTTGAAGGATCTAAACAATAAAAGGCATGTTGGGTTGGGGAGTAACCCACAAAAATGCAGGGTGTGGATTTGGGGGCTAATTTATGAGGAGAGTACGGTTTTAGCCATGGGTAACATAAACACCCAAAGCTCCGTAGATTCTCATATTTCGGAGATATGCTAAATAATTTTTCATATGGAGAGATGTTAGCAAGGGTAGGTGTAGGTAATCTATTAATAAGATAAGCAGCAGTTGACATGGCATGAGACCAATATTTTAGGGGAAGGGATGCATGACTGAGGAGGGCTAGTCCGGTTTCTACGACATGACGATGACGACGTTCGGCAAACCCATTATGTTCTGGAGTATGTGGTGGAGAGGTTAGATGGGCAATACCGTGAGTTGAAAGGATGTTTACTAGACCAATATATTCACCTCCATTGTCAGAATAGAGAGTGAGGATGGGTCGATCAAAGTGCTTCTCAACAAGGCATTTGAATTTTGAAAAAACAGCTAGGGTGTCAGATTTTTTTTGCAAGGGATAAAGCCATATATACTTTGAAAAATGGTCAACAAAGATGATATAATATTTATATTGGTCATAAGAGTGTATGGGTGAAGTCCAAACATCACTGAAAATGATTTGGAGAGGTGCATTTGTAGTGAGAGAAGAGGTGGAAAAGGGGAGCTTATGACTTTTATTTATATTGCATGCATTACAGGGGGAGTCACCTAAAGGAGATACATGCAGTTTTTGAAAAATTAAGCTAGATATTTTTGTAGAGGGGTGTCCAAGGCGATGGTGCCAAGGAACACTAGTGGACTTGGTATGAAGAACAGTAGGGTGCCGAGGCGAGGCCATCGTCCATTCACAGAGCCCATTCTTAGCCGGTCCGGTCAGCAGGGGCACTCGAGTTTGTAGATCCTTCACACAAAAGGCAGTTGGTGAGAGTTCAATAGTAGTTTGATTATCAATGCAAAACTTATTAATAGAGATTATATTCTTGTGCATGAGTGGAGAGTGAAGAATATTTGAGAGAAAAAAAGATTTAGATGCAGAGGGAAGGGTTGTAGACCCCATATTAGTGATAGGTATACCAGAACCATCACCAATGACAATCTCATCGGTGCCATCATATGGGTAGTGAACTGAGAGATTGGCTAAATCAGAAGTGACGTGGTGCGATGCTCCGCTGTCAAGTAATCAAGAAGGGTTGTTGTTTGTGGTAGTGGTGGGATGGGCTTGTGGTTTTGGAGTAGAAGGGCGAGACTGACGTGGGGGAACTTGGATGGTGGGATGTAGGCGCTGAAAGCTGAAACAACGAGACAAGGTATGACCTTGGTTGTCACACCATTGGCAACGCCCCATAAAAGGTTTTGCGGGTGGCTTTTGGGAGGATTGGTTTCGTTGGATATAGGAAGAAGAGGAATTGTTTCGGGTGGAGGTGGCATGGGCAACGGCTGGAAGCGAGGGTTGGTTGGTTTTGTGGCGAAGCGATAATTCTTTGTTGATGAGTTTTTCATGCAACTCCTCAAAGGTGATAGGAGAATCACGAGCATGGACAGCTTCAATCACGGATTGGTAATCTGTGTCGAGGCCATCGAGGATGCGATCAGTGATGTCTTCTTGCTCCATAGGTTTGCCAAGAAGAGCAAGCTCTTCAACAATGCGTTTTACGGACTGCATATACTCGGTGATAGAAAGGTGGCCTTTAGTAGTTTGGCGAAGTTGGTCTTTGAGTTGCTTAATGTGTCCACGAGTGGGACGGGCAAAGGTTTTGGCTAATAGTTCCCAAGCATCTTTCGTTGTGGTGAGACTTGACAGAAGAGTGCTAATGGTGGGAGAGAGGGTGCCAACGAGTGCACCGAATAGCAGTTTGTCTTGGCGAACCCAAGTTTGGTAGGCTGGATTGGGAGATTGAACAGGTGGTGTGGCATTCGAAGAAATGGTTTTGTCAGGACAAGGATGGCTTCCATCGACAAATTTGAACAATCCATAACCGATGAGGACAGCTTCAACTTGAAGCTTCCATGAAAGGTAGTTGGTGTTTGTGAGCTTGGTGATGTTGTGAAAGGCAACCACAACAAATGGTGTGTTTGGCTCAAGGTCATTGGGCAGAGTGTTTGGTTGATTGGCCATTGGATCGTACGTTTTGGTGGGGAAAAAAAATTCAATTATTTAAACCTACAAACTAGCTAATAACATATACGGTGTTGACTAATTTATACAATATTTGAAAAGATGGAAACTAATATGATTTTGAATTACTTTCCCTTATTACATTAAAAACGTACGTACGTCTTATTAACGAACAAGAAAAGATACAAAGGAAAAGCCAAGAAGATGGATGACATAATTCATAAAGAAAATGCAAAATGTATAAATATCTCAACTAATAAATCTTTATTATGTTGATTTTTATTCGCATAACATAATGTTATAGGTTCATAAGCAGTCGTTGTTTATCAGCGTTTGAAGAGGGATTCACGGGACTCGAACAGGTGGACATTCCTCCCATTGATTGCCTGCAATGACCTTGCATTTTCCTCCGCATACTGCCATTCACAAATTCACATATCCCACACACATCCCAAACGTTTCATTAGAACCTCTCCCTATATATATATATATATATATATATATATATATATAGGATAGATTTGTGTAAGCAAGTGTTACTGTGTAATTTGTGAGCAAATCTAGAGCGTCAGATTAAGAAGATCAAACGGATGAGATTAAAAGTAACTTGTGAACAGTAACATTATTCGTAGGTACGAAGTGATTATTCGTATGTACATACATATGAATAATCTTTTGTTACTTACAAATAATTACATTTATTCATACATACGAATAATGACATTATTATTCACGAATAATCGCTTGGTACATGCGAATAATTTCTCTGCTCACAAATTACACCGTAAGGGTTGCTTACACGGGATCCAACCTCTCTCTCTCTCTCTCTATATATATATATATCTATATAACATATAAAGTTAGCTTTTTGCCAATAAATGCTAGAGTAATTAGCTTCAAAACCCTTTTTTGTGTGAAATATCAAACTTTCTATTCCATAAATCCTCCATAATTAGAAAAAATATTTAGATTCACAACAATAAAAATATATCAATTTAAATTAATAATATACCCTCTAATAAGAAGTCAATTAAAAGCTCCAACCATTAGTACAAGTCGAAAATGTTTTTTAAAGTTTTTTTATAAATAATAATAAGTCTAAGAGGAGAAATTAGAAACATTATTTTTTTTACATAATGATAAGTTTAGAATTTACCCTAATAAAAATAAATAATAATATAAATAAATGAATGAATAAATAAATCTATATAACTTATAAAAGAGGATTTTGTTTGGCCAATAAATTAAATGCATGAACGAAATATATCCTTAACAATTAGGAAAACTTTTAGATTAAAAATAATAAAAATATAGTTATTTGGATTAACTATTTTAAAATTAATATTGTAAATCATAATAATCATAGTTTTTTATTAGAAATCGTAATAATCACATAAATTGGCATAAACATCATTTTTTTAAATTAAAAAATCAATATATTAAATTGTAAAAATGAACTTATAAAAGAGACTTTTTTGCCCAATAAATTCATTCACTAAATGCTTTCTCAACAATTAGAAAAATCCTTTTTAGATTAACAATACTCTTTTATTTAAGTTAACCATTTTAAAATTAATATTAGAAATCATAATATATCATATAAATTTGAATAAACATCTTCTTTCTTTATTACAATGACAATATCTTAAATTTCATAATCAATAGAAGCAAGAAAAAAGTTAATTGTATAATATGTGTGGTGTTAAATATAAATATTAGTATGAAGCATGAAAAACTATACATTTGATAAAAATTTAGCGGTTAAAGTTCATTATAAATAATCTTAATATAGTTAAATAAAAACATTTTTCCTGGCGATAAATCATTAATAATTATAACTTAAAAATATTATTATATATATTATAAATATAAATTATATAATTCAAAATATTATTTTATATATAATTTATATAAAAAAATTAGACCCGTACATAGCACGGGCCAAAACACTAGTATATATATATATATATATATAATGAGTTACTGTATTATTTAATGTGACATTTTTTTCAACTTACATCACGAGCACCTTCTCGGAGCAATTCTATTTGTTCGTGGGACACTGTCCCTATCTGCAGCAAACAAAAATTAAGTAAACCAGTTTCAATTTTCAATTATTTAAACCTACATGGATCTCAACTTAATTAAATAATTTGAAAACATATAAAAGAGTAATAAAACCCAAATTAATTAAAGATATGGATCGGAAGATGAGGAACGGGGCTTGCCTTGGTGTCAACGGTCCAAAGAACACTTTCAGTGCAGGGAGGTGTGGTGAGGGAGCCAAAATACCTGTAGTACAGTCTTCCTCTACCCTCCATCATCTCTGCTGGATTTACTACCCCTATTTCTATCTCTTCCGAACTCTTCGAAACCCGACTTATATGCCCCATCATCTGCACATGTGATGTATCCATCATATCACCAACTATATATATAACTAACTAATTAACCCAATCCAAAATCATGAATTTCATATTCCCATCCATTTTGTATATATAATGTTACTTACCTTATTGAGAAACGGGTCAGGCTCGCCGAGCTGATAGAGAAGTCCAATCACAGCAGTTTTGTTCTCGGCGTTGGTATGAACCAAATGCAGCTCCATATCATACCTGATTCGGGTTCCAATTACTTCGGATTAGTTACTGACATACTTAATGCACTATATATTGAAGTGGATCGACCATCGGAGGAGTTGGAGACGGAGTACCTTCGGCCGCAGAGGGTGTGCTCCGAAGGATAATGCCAATGGCACTGGGTGAGGACATACTCTGTGTAGTTGATCCGTATTTTGCTCACGCCTTCATCCCATTTCACCTTCCCCCAAATAATTATCACCACATTACTCAATTATTATATATTCAGCATTTTTATTTATTTTTAAAACAATGGGATTAATTCAGTTTTTTTTTAAAACAACATAGTTCAAAAGATATGAATTCTTTTTTTTGGAAGCAAACATTCTCTCTCTCTCTCTCTCTCTCTCTCTCTCTCTCTCTCTCTCTATATATATATATATATATATATATATATATATATATATATATATATATATATATATATATATTAACCTTAATTTGACATTTTCACCCAATCGATCTAATCTACGTAAATTTTCAAATAGTAAAATTTTTAAATATTTTTTAACCAATGAGATTTATCTATTCTAACTATTAAGTGAGAAATACTTTTTCTTATATGTCATAATCACTTTAATTTTATGATTTCCTCCCAATCAACTAAATTTAGAAAAAAAAATCAACTAATGAAATTTGTACACGTTTCTTTAATCAATCTAGCTATGTCTAAATATTAAATTATAAGCATTTTTTTATTAGGTGTAATGTATTTATTTTAGGATTTTTACCCAATCAACCTATTCTACTTAAATCTTAAATTCATGTAATAATTACACATTTTTCATAAATATTTTTATTATTTTTTACTTACTTTATCAAATCTTTTTTTTTTCTATTTTATGTTAACGTTTGATAATAGTTTATTTAATTTTATAATAGTAATTTTTTATACTTAAAAAATTTATTTATATTTTTTAAAAAGAAAAATACGCGTCATGACACGAGAATTGTACTAGTTAGTACTTATAACATAATTAAATCAATTGATGGGTAGATATATTGAAATAAATATTAATCTAGATACAACTAACTATTTTCATCAAAAAATAATTTAGATATAAATAAAATAACAAGTACAAAATATTTATTGATTTATATTTTTGGTATTTGCAGCTATAAAGTAGTTTTTAATTATATTTAATTAATTAACTTATATATATTATGGTAACATCTTTTTGTAATATTTTTTGTGGGATAATTTTCACAGATTCAACCACAAAATATAATAATTTAAATGGATTTTTTTACTAATATATAGTAGTTACCAAAATTCAAAATTTGAAAATGTTTTAACGTTTATAAAATTGTTTTTGGCTAAAAAGTAGTTATTACTTCTTCTTTTTTTTTTAAAAAATCTAATTTAATTACGACAAGTATTAATTGAAAGTGTAGAATTTTACACATACACCACTTGTATGCAATCGATCATATATATAATAACTTTCTAATGCATTCACTTTTTACAATGCATTTGTGAGACCAATTTTCAGCCATATGATTAAATTAGAATGAATGGATAAGATTGATTGTTAATTAATAAATTTTATTTTAAAATATATTTGTTAATAATTTGTGAGACCAATTCGTTATGAATGAATATATGAATACGGAAACAACATGAATATGAATGAATATTATTCAATAACGCTTCTATGAATTAATATTCGCTATGAATATGAAAAGAAAATAGTATATTCAAATATTCATCAAATTATAATTGCTCGTTAAAGAATATTCGCTGTGTATAGGAATATGTAAACAACACGAATATGAATGAATATTATTCAATAACGCTTCTATGACTTAATATTCGTTATGAATATGAAAAGAAAATAGTATATTCAAATATTCATTAAGAATATGTAAAGAAAATATTATATTCAAATATTCTTTATGAATATGGAAAGATTGTATTTTAATTTGAATCGGTCGAATCTTGATCTCCAAATAACATTATTCGAAATGAATATGGAATTTTGACGCTTTTTAGTTGTTAGAGAATGTGAATTGTGATAAACTAGGAGAACAATTAGTGATTTGGAGAGAGAAAAAGAAGTTATTATTTACTTCTTTTTTTTATTTTTTCTTTCATTTTTATAGGGTGAATATTCATATTGGTGGATTTGATTTACGTTTAAATCTAACCATCCAATCTTAATCATCTAACGGTTTACAAAGGGTCTCACGAATGCATTGTAAAAGGTGTGTGAATGTGAAAGTCACCTATGTATATATTTATAGCTAGTGAAAGAAGAGATCGATCTCACTTATTGTACGTGAAATATATACACATATATATATATACCTCGATGTCATGGCCTCGGTTCTTCATGGTGGCATGAGAAGGATAATAGGAAAACTCGACCTTCTGAGTGGGAGGGACGACTTCGACTCTTGGACTGATCAAGTCTATTGGGGATTGAAGCTTTCCATTGCTGCAAGCCTCCCATTCTTGATGGAGATATCCCCATCTCTCCGGCCCCCTCTCGCTCCCTCTTATGTAATCGAAATCCGACGACTCGTCTTCAACCTCTTGTCGACCATTGATTGAGGTTGTCAGCAATGCCGCAACCACAGCAAACACCGCGATTCGAATCCTCATCTTCATTTTGATTCCTCTCTTTTTCAATTCAGTTTCTTTTTCTTTCAGAGACCAGAGAGAGAGAGAGAGAGAGAGAGGCATGGAGTTTGGAGCTAGGGCTTCTATTTATTGACTTACATGCTTGACCATTTCAACTTAATTTCAAACTGTGTCTTGAAATTACGTAATTCGAGTTTATTGCATCAATTTGTTTGAAAAAAACAAGCATTTCTATAATCTGAATTCTATATATATTTAGAAGAGCAAAAATCGTGCTCCATATAATCTACATGGTTGGGGGCGGTCACTTGTCAGTTGAGGTTATTTTTCTATATGTCTTATTGTCGACGAAATATGTAAAATTACTAACCATAAACTTCATTCGATCTCTTATCATGAAATCAATGAACAAATCTCTGGTGAAAATAAATAAATAAAAAGATATATGAATACAAAATCAAATTGGGCTCCCTCTCTCCATCTCTCGAATCCTCATTAAGCTTCTCTTCCAATTTCTATAGTCCAATTTCTATTTCATTTGATTTAAATTTCTAAGATTATTCATACTCCCTCTTTAGTCTTATAATATCATACTCCATCCGTTCGGTAAAACATGTCACTTTACTATTCACGCATGCTTTTTTAGGGGATAAAAACTATATAAAATATCTAGTTTTTTAATAATTTTTTTTATAATTTCGTAGTTATTATTAATAAGTACAAACTTGTTAAAAAAATTTATAAAAAAATAAATATTTTATAAAGTTTTTATCATTCTAAAAAAGCGTGCGTGAATAGTAAATGACATGTTTTGCCGAACGGATGGAGTATTAAGGTTATTTAAACAAAATTATATATAATAATCTAAAAATGATTTTCGACCAAAAAAAATAATCTAAAAATGATTGAGCCTAGCTAGTTGTTTTTTAAGTTTCGAATATGTGAAAGGACACAAATGTATTCTATATTGATAATATACAGAATCAAAACTTTGTATACAAGTTAGTGATGAGCTATTCTTTCTATTGTCAATTGATTTTAGGATGGAAATCATTGATTTGTGTGCTCGGCTTGATTAGCGCAAGATGTGTTTGGATTGTGTAGATCTCCCACGTCATATTGACCCATCGAAATTTGATACTAAAAATGAAAACACCGAATATCATAAATCAATGGATAGTAATGTATGTGAGCCAAGCTTTATAAATTGATAAAGATATATAACCATTTTTCTATCATATGTCCAAGGGGCATAGGTTAAAAAGCCTAATTGAGAATGACTCTCTTTTATTTAATTATTTTATCTTTTTTACTATTGATTTTTAGGGTCGATTCTTTATTTGCTAGAGAATCTTTCCCAATTAAACATTTGAACTTATATCTTAAGGACATATGTTAAAATGACTTATGATGATGATGATGATGATGATGATGATGATGATGATAAACGGTCTTGCTATTGGCACGGCGGAATTTCGCAATCCGCACGGTGCCGACCTCAAAAATCAGCAATGGTGATCTGCCGATCTAAGATCTTCAAGTAGGCAAAGTTGTCGACCTGATCCCGTGTGTGATTTTGCACTCAGCGAATGGCTGCCGACCAGTGCAGGTCTACCGACTTCGGAACTCGGTAACGAAACCGTGCGAATGGCGAGAAAAGTACCGTGTTGATAACAACCCCATAATAAATTATAGATGTTAATAATATTCCACCTCGTTGCCTTATTGGGTGGATATTTTTGTTGTAAATGGGAGAAGTGGAAAACAAGCCTTATTGGGTGGATATTTTTCTTCCCTTTTACCTTCCGGTGATTAATTGACGGAGTCTATTTTGAAATTGAAAGTCTTTCACGATCTTACAACGATTAATTCTTTGCACGACATCGGTTAGGTGTAGTATAGACGTGTAGTGGTTAATTAACACTATTAATTCTACGAAGTATTGGAATTATATTGATCCATATACGTGGTGTTGTATGTTCATAAATGTCATATATATTGAATTCACTCAAGAGATATAAACCACTTTTCATTTATTTATATTTATCTTATTGTTAATTTAACAAGAAAACAAATATATACGTACAGTCTCACTTATTGAGGATATTTGAATCCAATTATCTTATAGTCCTATTTAGTGGGTATTTATGTGAATTTTAAATATCTCGATCTCCCATTATTGTTTCACTTGCGTGACCGAATGCCACAAGAAAAAAATGTTTTTATTTTTGACTAACTTAGTTTGTAATATCATAAGTTTGAATGAGATAAATAAATGTCAAATAAATTAGATGTATCCATTCTCATTTCGTTAGTACGTACTTTATTTTCGATATATAGTCATATTAGACGTGAGAAAATAGTATTCAATACCTTGCTTATTCATGTATTTGTGTTATTGGTACTTCATGTAATAATATTATTGAAGCCATATGATACAACATTCACCCTATTTCTTCCCTTTGCAGGATTATTTGAAAAAAAGTTTTGGTTTTAAAAAATGATATGACACTACAAATGATATATAACACTACAAAGGCACATGATTTTAATCCATTGAAATTTGTATATTGTAAAGACCTTAAATTTTCAAATATTATTTTATTAAATATGAATTAAATATGAATTTAATTCTAAGATGTCAGATATTTTGAAAATCCTCGTCATCGATTTAATATTCTTATTTTAAATCCTTTAAAGCGGATTCTTGCCTAATTTGGGGAATGAGAATGAGGAAATGATGGAATTGACGAGCTAGGCCGGGAGGAAAGGAGAATGAGGGATTTGGTAGTACAAAATGTATTTATAAGACGCCATATGGACAACGGTTTCTATAAAGATGGTGTATGTGTTGAAAAAAATAGAAATTTTTGGGACGGACAACGGTTACAAATTTAACCGTTGTCTTTTAGTGTGTTTGTATATATAAAGACAACGGGTATTTAAAAAACCGTTGTTATATATACAGAAGACTTCTCAAAGAAAACGTTTCATAAAACCGTTGTGTAAGGCCGATTAGAATCGTTGTCTATTACGTTATAAAGACAACGAATATTTAAAAAACCGTTGCTATATATATAGAAGACGTCTCAAAGAAAATGGTTATTAAAAACATTGTCTAAGGCTGAATAAAATCGGCTTTTATCAAGTTTAAAAGACAATGGATATTTAAATAATCGTTGTTATATATAGAGAAGACTTCTCAAAGAAAATGGCTCATAAAACCGTTGTGTAAGACCGATTAGGATCGTTGTCTATTAAGTTTTAAAGACAACGAATATTTAATAAACTATTGTTATATATATAGAAGACGTCTCAAATAAAACGGTTATTAAAAGCATTGTCAAATGCTGAATAAAATCGGCTTTTAGCAACATTAAAAGACAAAAGAAATTTAAACAACCGTTGTTATATATAGAGAAGACTTCTCAAATAAAACAGTTCATAAAACCGTTGTGTAAGACCGATTAGAATCGTTGTCTATTACGTTATAAAGACAATGAATATTTAGAAAACCTTTGTTATATACATAGAAGACGTCTTGAAGAAAACAGTTATTAAAACCGTTGTCAATGGCTGAATAAAATTGTTTTTTAGCAAGTTTAAAAGAGAACTGATATTTAAAGAACCGTTTTATATATAGAAGACTTCTCAAAGAAAACGGTCCATAAAATCGTTGTGTAAGGCCGATTAGAATTGTTATTTATTAATTTATAAAGAAAACGTATATTTAAAGAACCTTTGTTATATATATATATATATATATATATATGTAGAAGACGTCTCAAAGAAAATAGTTATTAAAACCATTCTTTAAGGCTGAATAAAATCGTGTTTAGTAAGTTGAAAAGACAATGAATATTTAAAGAACCGTTGTTATATACACGTGCCAACTGATATTACACCAGGCCTAATGTTTGAAGAAGATGAGGATGTGTACGAAGATACGAAGGAAGAAACTTCTAACGATGAGGAAGAGAGTGGTGGGAATGAAGATGAGGATGTGCACCCAATTGCATTTGGTCCTTTTCAAAAATTCTATTTTTTATGGGGTGCTAGATTCATCCAAGGGCAGCAGGATTATGGAAGAAACCATTTACAGAATTCACCAAGTTGGAGTTGATTTTTGGGTCTGTCCGAGCAACTGGTGTCAATGTTGAAGATGTGGAGGACATGATCAACAACATAGGCAATGAGTACGTTGACCTGGAATCACCGTTAGAAGAGAGTGACCATCCAGCTAGTGATGAAGGATCGTAGCCACCACATTCAAAGAGGAAAAAAAGGACAGGTAAATCTTCTCTCGGAAACAACCTTGTTGATGCGGAATTCTGCAAAGCCATTAAGGAAATGAATGAGCATTTGAATACCCTAGCTGAAAACGTGACGAGGTAGGACAATCGTGAGGAGTATGTGTCTCAACAAAAGAAGATGCTGATGTCTGAGATATCCATGTTGGACGGAGTTTCTGAGCTCGATGCGATTGAGGCTAGTAGATTTATATCGAGGACTCCGAGTGAGCTTGAGAACTTCTACAGTTGCCCCCAAATGATCATTGGACGAAATTATATGTGCAAAGCATTATTTTTCGACTTCATGCTTCTTCAAGCGGTTCAGGAGCTAGGGGGTTGTAGAGGGTACTATGGTGGATAGGTAGTTTGTTTGCAAGGGCATTTTGATGCCACTTTGTAACAAGTGTATGCCTAAACTTCTATCAAATGTACGAGGCTATTACAAGCCTTATTTTTTACACATTTTGGAAGATAGTATGTTGATAGGTTGGCAAAACGCTTGAATATTTGCAACACACTCATATGGTATTTGATGAAATATTGTGGTATTAGTAATATGTTTGCAAAGTTCTTGAATTTTGATCATTTCGAAAGTTATACGGTTTTGGTTCATTTTTATTACATTTTCTCCTTTTGTTTTTATTCTGATAGGGTTGACTCCGGTGAAAACCTCAAATTGTGGTAAAAACCGTGAGGACTACTTTATAGCTTGATTTATTTGAAACTTGTGCTAAAAACCTCAATTACACAGTGACTTTACAACTTAGTTTAACCTAAAAACCGTGCTAAAAACTCCAGTTTTAAAATAACACATGACTTTATATCTCAGTTAAACGTAAAAACTGTGCTGAAAACTCATGTTTTAAAATTACATAGTGACTTTATAGCTCGGTTTTATTCAGAACCGGACTAAAATATGTGACTTTATAGATCGGTTCTATTCAAAATCGGGGTATAAAGCTAGTGAACAGAGCTAAAAAGCCGGTCCTCACAGGTTTTTACCGCAATTTTGCTTTTTACCGGAGCGCACCCCTATTCTGATATCTATATACCCTTTCCAAACATCAGATATAAGATATATATGTATATCAATCTCATACCCATACCCAATACCCATAGCTTGATATCTATATCTCATACCCATAGCATAGATCCTATATCTATATACCCTTTCCAAACGAGCCCCTATAGACTTTTACCTTTGCAAACATAAAAGTTTTAAGTTGTCTTGAATCTTTTATGAGCTATTATTTTCTGCAGTGTCTCTCTCTTCTTATTGATTCTTCTTTTTAATTTGACATTGCTAATGCTGTGGGTGAAAAATTAATAAATAATTTCCCCTTTGTGTTTTTTTTATTAGGAAAAAATTCGAGCTCAGACAAGCCTGAAGCCCGAGAGGCCGACGAATCGGCAGACGGACTAACTGTCAACATACAACCATAAGCAACACAAACCAATAAAGAAGAAAGAAAAAACCCAACAACCCATAAAAGACGTCAATCAGCGGAGGAGTCGAAGAACATCCAAGACGAGCTACGAATACCGAGAACACGGGCGAGTGCGACGACTCACACGGCGTTTCGACGCCGAGAAGGTGGAGAACAATAACCCACCACCGGAAAGGGCGAAACGTGGGGATGTGCGGACCACCGACGTTGCCCCCACCTAAATGAGGGATCTTCGAAGACCACGAACACAGCCACAATCCTCTCGATAAAAAAGGACGCCCGATACTGCAACCCAACTCAGAGCTAAACGCGACCACACCAAGGCAGCGACCCGAAGCCAAACGATGGAGCAAAATACGGGCCAAAACAGGGAAGATCAATCCTCCGACGAATATTTATTATTAGATATAATAATATTATGTAATATAAAATTTATTTTTATTTATTTGTTAAAACATTTGGACCAGCTTTGGGCCCAAGGCATATAGCTTGGGCCCAAAGGAAAAGACCGTGGGCCTCCTTGGATCCATGAAAGAAGAAGCCTATCCTTGGAGGAGGAAGGACGTCTTGATCGTCGAAGGCAGAAGACGCAGAAAGCATCTCGACGCCAGCAGCCGCCGACGAAGACGAGGCCAGCAACACCACCAGACCAAGAGCCGACCCAGAGGATGACTAGCCTGCGAAACCAGACCCCGGTGAAGGCGGGACCAAATCGCCGGCAAAAGCGCCACGACAACGGAGGAGGCATTGACCGAAAAAACCCAGCCAGATAGACGAGGAGGGAGGGACAGCAGCGGAGGAAGCGCGCCAAGGATGAGGAGAAGGAAGGTGGCAACAACAGAATGGAGGACGGATGATGGAATGCCAAGATCGAAGGCGAAAACCACACCGATGGGCGATTTAGGGGGGATAATGCGAGAGGAACCCCGGAGGGCGCCCCGAACCCGAAGCCCGATAGGGGGGACCAGGGGAGGGGAGAGGAGAGGTATGAAGTAGTGGCAGGTGAACCGGCATCGGAAAAAGGAAAGGATTAAACCAGCCCAGCCCGATGACAGAAACAACGGGGAGGAAAGAGACCCAATCGCGAAGATTAGAGGAGGTTGACCATCTAGAACAGACGTTTGCAAAAAGGATGAGGAGACGCAAGTGAACAAAAGCCCCAGTCCGATTAAGGAAAGAACGAACCCAGAATCGGAAGAAAAGGACTCAGGATTAGTCAGAATGCGATTTGTAACCGGTAATCCACCGGAGCTTTGATGTGGTGGAGCCACAATGAATCGATGGTGGCCTGTGATTGAGCTGAGTGGCCGAAGCCGAGACTTGGGCTCTCCGAAGAGAGATTTGGGCTCTCCGAAGAGAGGTTTGGGCTCTCCGAAGAGAGATTTAACCGGGGGTGTTATACAGGCCCACCAGATCGCCACCGCCATAGGAGGAAGAGAGATTTTTCTCCAGCGGCAGGAAGAGAGAGTTTTTAGAAAGGGGAGTTCACAAATGACACTTGCAATTTCCCCTTTGTCACTCTCGCTTGGCTCTTTTATCAATTGGGTGCAAATTCATTTACTATTCTTTTTTTTTCTTAATTACATGGGTTTTATGTGATTCAATTATAGGTATGTAGGAGTACTTGTGCGTGTATTGTTAAGTTGATTTTGTTAAATTTTAATAAAGAAACTGTAACGGCCCAAATATAAATATTCGGGTTACGTTTTGAAGGTTGGGTATCTTCGTTCGGATCTTGCAATCCAGGTACGGGTCGAGATTTCAAAACCTCAAGTGAGAGTGTTTTAAAGTGGGGCTTTCGAACCCCAAATCAAGTGTAGGGTCGTTGGGTACCCTTAACATGTCCTATGAGACTATATCGCTAAATTCATTTTGTGTAAATTGGTTGAACCAAAAAAATAGAGTAAAAATTGCCACGGCGAGGCCGGGTCATAATCAAAACATGAAATCCCAAACACGCGAAATACTTAAGCCAAGTGATAAGGTGAGTTCGATTCGATCGCCCGAGCAAACCCCCGCCATAGAAGCATTGAGTATACATGATCTGCAATGAAACATAAAAAAATATATGCAGGGCCCTATCGCACTCTATTCCCACAAGCAGGCATATACAAACGCTATACCTAATAAAGATGCTTCGAATGCAGTGTAGAATATTTAAAAACTCAAGCATGCTGACAGTTTATATATATATATATGTATGTATATATATGTATATATATATAGGGGAGATATCTAATGAGAAGTGGCATTTGGGTGAGAAGATGAGAAGTAAGCCTTATACCCCTTAGATTAAAATGATCTTTTTTATATGGATATATGGGACATATCTAATGATAAATATATCAATATTTTTTAATTAGTTTTTTATGCTATTTTTCTGGGTGGTGAATGAAAAAACTAATTTAAATTAGCATAAAACCCCTAGAATGACCATTAAATCACCATCTAGAGAAATAACATAAAAATTAATTTAAAAAATAAAACATTGATATATTTATCATTAGATATGTCCCCTATATCCATATAAAAAAATCATTTTAATCTAAGGGGTATAAGGCTTACTTCTCATCTTCTCACCCAAATGCTACTTCTCATTAGATATCTCCCCTATATATATATATGCAAAAATACAATAAATGGACCAAAGAATGCCAAATGATATATCCCTATCCTACCTCCACCCCCCTTCCCGTTAAGGTGGACACTGGCCAGCTCGGGCTATAGCATAGCAATTGCCATCCGCAGATGGTATATGTGCGCATCAATAGTCTCGTAATCATGCTCATGTGGTGAGTAGAGCCCACAAGCTCAAATCTAAACTGACTCGATGGAGGACAAGCCCGATGGGACTAGGCCGTCCTATGACCCTAGCAACGACTCTAAAACACACAGATCACGACCGTTCTCTTTTCATACGCAATAAGTAAACAGATGCTCATTCAAGTGTGCAAACTAAGTATGATACTACATGGCATGATTCAATGCTTATGAAACACCTAGTATGTCATACAACTACATGTAGGAGGGATAAGGCACAAGACTACTAGTCACACACACAAGGACCAAGTCCCAAAACCATTTCCAAAACCAATCCGAAGTTCAACCATTTCAAACCATCTCAAATAATTCTCAAAGCGGAACCTCAAAAGCCAAATCATCCGAATAAGCCAATTCTATAATACTCAAGTCCATTTCTAAGTTCAATTTCCCATCATTTAATCAAGTTTAAGAATCCCGACACTTGAAACAAAGCTTTCAAAACATTTTCCAAGCATTCAAGCCGACATTTCAAATTCCGTTAAAATCCCCTTTTTAATAGTAAAATAATCATTAATTGACCTCTTAAATAATATTTCAAAACTCATATTTTGAAACCATAAATGAACCCGACTCAAAGTGTTCCAAACCAAAACCAAACCAAAGACCCAAGAGAAAAGGGAGCCGACCTCGACCAACTACTCTGGGCTAGTTTCGCGGCGGCGAGAGGGCCATTCACCCTGGCGAAACTAGTTTCCAGGGTGCTCCTGCGAGAAAGGCGCTCGCTGGCCACAAAAGCCTTTTTTTTCCCTCTTGAGCTATGTTCTAACTCGCCGCGTCGAGATTCAAACATTTTGGCTTGTTTTTGCTTCAAATCACATTCGTTTTGCTTCGATTCAAAACCATTTTAACCTAAACTTATTTCAAAACATTTCTAATACCAAATTGACACCAAACAACCATATATGACTCAAACGAGGACTAGAGGGGAGAGCGGAAGAGGGATTACCTAGCCTCCTTGAGGCTTTCTTCAAAACCTTGGGAGAAGTGGTTCCTTGGGCTCTGTTTCAATGAGATTTTACTACGACAAGGCCTAGAAGGGACAGATCTTGGTTAAAAGAGGACCTTTACAAAGATCTAGATCCAAAATGAGAGGATGGAGGGAGGAGAGTTTACCTTGCTCAAAGGAGGGGAAGAGGGAGAAATGAGCTCGAATCTGCTTCACAGGGGCTTAGATCTAACATTTATTAACTGGAAGGTAGAAGAGAGAGTGAGGAACAAGTGAGAACAAATAGGGAAGAGAAAGGAGTTAAAATGAGGGAGAACGAGTCAATTTACCGAGCCAACTACGAAAACTGGGCTCCAGTCGCAGTGGCGAAATGGGCACTCGCGGTCGCGAGGATTTCACGGCGGCGACCAGGAACTCACGGCGGTGACTTAGAACTCGTGACGGTGCCAGGAACTCACGGCGGCGACTCCGATTTTAGGGTTAAATCTTTGAGAGAAGGTCTTCTTGAGGGTGTGTTAGGGCTATTTGGAGGAGAAGAAACAAGAAATGAAGAGTGGAGAGTCAGGGAGATGGATTGAAGAGGTGAAAAGTTGGAACTTTGGATTTTAGGGTTTGATTTTGAATGGATGATGGAGAGAGAGAGAGAGAGTGGAGGCTGAGCTAGGCTTAAATTTTTATCAGGATTTTATGAGAATTTTGGGGATTGATGCTTAACTTATATAGTGGCACCAATGGCACATTTAGGATTTTTATGAAGATAAGGACAAAATAATTAAAATGCTAGTGGCAAGGAGGAGAGAGAATGAGTGGGAGAGAGAGAGAGATTTCGCTCATCAAACCCTAAGTCCCGACATCCTATCCCGAAATCCGACTCGAGTTTAAATCTATATCAAATGACTCACAAGACTCCATGTTTTAAATTCGAATAATATAGCGAGATTTTAGCTCGACAACCTATGTTTTAAAACACGCTGGGATGATTACCAAAGACTTTCCATTTTTCGGAATGCGCTCGGGGACAGGTTTTTAAAAAATTTTCAATTTTAGTAATTAAATACTTATTTAAAATTCCGTTCTTTACATTTATCCACCTCTAAAAACAAGTCTCGCCCCCAAGACTAAACTCTTTACAAAAGCAATCCTTTTCTCAAAACGGTTCAAAACTTTTTAAAATCTACAAAACATTCATCAACTCAACCAAACTCGGGAGAGTCATTTTCATTATCCACTCGATTACCCATTATCCGGTTATATTACCCTAAGTCAAGTTTATTAGGTTGAGTCATTTTCATTCTAGCCATATTAAATTCATTTTACCCTTAAACTTTGTCAAATCCATTTGAAATTCATGGGAGGTTTTCAAAACATACGCTCAACGCTTTAGTACCTGAATTCCACAATCTGGCTCTGATACCAACTTTGTAATGGCCCAAATATAAATATTCGGGTTACGTTTCGAAGGTTGGGTACCTTCTTTCGGATCTTGCAATCCAGGTACGGGTCGAGGTATCAAAACCTCAAGCGATAGCGTTTTAAAGTGGGGATTTCGAACCCCAAATCAAGCGTAAGGTCATTGGGTATCCTCAACCTGTCTTATGAGACTATATCTCTAAATTCGTTTTGCGCAAGTCAACGAAAACAGAAAAGTAGAGTATAACTTGACACGACGAGGCCGGGTCAAAATCAAAACATGAAATCCCAAACACACGAAATACTTAAGCCAAGTGATAAGGTGAGTTAGATTCAATCGCCCTAGAAAATCCCCGCCATAGAAGTATGGAGCATACATGATCTACAAACAAACCTAAAAAATATGTGCAGGGCATGAGATCAGACCGAGGCCATATCGCACTCCATTCCCACAAGCAGGCATATACATACGCTATACCTAATAAAGATTCTTCTAATGTAGTGAGGAATATTTAAACACTCAAGTATGCTGACAGTTTATATGTATGTATGTATGTGTGTGTGCAGAAATATGATAAATGGCATATCCCTCTCCTACTTCCACCCCCCTTCTCGTTAAGGTGGACACTGGGCAGCTCGGGCAATAGCATAGCAATTGCCATCCGCATATGGTATATGTGATTGTGCGCATCAATAGTCTCGTAATCATGCTCATGTAGTGAGTAGAGCTCGAAAGCTCAACTCTAAACTGACTCGATGGAGGACAAGCCCGATGGGACTGTTCCGTCCTATGACCCTAGCAACGAATCTAGGACACACATATCACAGTCGTTCTCTTTTCATACGTAATAAGTAAATAGATGCTCATTCAAGTGTGCAACCTAAGCATGATACTACATGGCATGTTTCAATGCTTATGCACACCTAGTATGTCATATAACTACATGTAGGAGGGTGTGTCTGATCAATCTGAGTAAGTCCATAAAAGAACTTACATGATAAGCCAAACAGCAAAGCCTAGCACAACCAGAATCCATACAAGCAACTCAATCAACAAGCATCTATGATAATAATGCGAAAGCGATAAGGCATAAGACTACTAGTCACACACACACACAAGGACCAAGTTCCAAAACCATTTCCAAAACCAATCCGAAGTTCAACTATTTCAAACCATCTCAAATCATTCTTAAAGCGGAACCTCAAAAGCCAAATCATCCGAATAAGCCAATTCTTTAATACTCAAGTCAATTTCTAAGTCCAATTGCCCATCATTTAATCAAGTTTAAGAATCCCGATACTTGAAACAAGGCTTTCAAAACATTTTCCAAGCATTCAATCCGACATTTCAAATTCCGTTAAAATCCCCTTTTTAATAGTAAAATAATCATTAATTGACCTCTTAAATAATATTTCAAAACTCATATTTCGAAATCGTCACTGAACCCGACTCAAATTGGTCCAAACCAAAACCAAACCAAAGACCAAAGAGGCAAGGGAGCCGGCTTCGACCAAGCTCTCTTGGCTAGTTTTGCGGCGGCGAGAGGGCCATTCGCCGCAACGAAACTAGTGTCCAGGGCTCTTGCGAGAAAGGCGCTCTCTAGCCGCGAAAGGCCGTTTTCATCACGGCGAAAACCGCACTCACGACCGCAAAAGCCCTTCTTCTTCCTCCTGAGCTATGTTCTAAATCGCCGCATCAACTATGGTTTCGCCGCGGTGAGGTTTGAACATTTTGGCTCCGTTTTGCTTCAAATCACATCCGTTTTGCTTCGATTCAAAACCATTTTAACCCAAACTTGATTTAAAACATTTCTAACACCAAACCGACACCAAACAACCATATATGACTCAAACGAGGACTAGAGGGGAGAGCAGAAGAGGGATTACCTAGCCTCCTTGAGGCTTTCTTCAAAACCTTGGGAGAAGGGGTTCCTTTGTCTTCGATTCAATGAGATTTTGGTATGAAAAGGCCTAGGAGGACAGATCTTGGTTAAAAGAGGACCTTTATGAAGATCTAGATCCAAAATGAGAGGATGGGAAGAGGAGAGTTTACCTTCCTCAAAACAGAGGAACAGGGAGAAATGAGATCGAATCCGCTTCATAGGGGGTTAGATCTAATGTTTCTTGACCTTGGAAGGTAGAGGAGAGAGTGAGGAACAAGGGAGAACAAACAAGGAAGAGAAAGGATTTAAAATGAGGGAGAACAAGTCGATTTACCGAGCTAACTACGAAAACTGGGCTCCAGTCGCGGCGGCGAAATGAGCACTCGCGGCCGTGAGGATGAGTTTTTTCCTTATGGGCTCTGATTTCGCGGCGGCGACCAGAGGCATAAACTTGGTTTGTCAATGGAATTTGTGTTCCGAATACGATTTTTGGGTTAGATCTTTGAGAGGAGGTCTTCTTGAGGGTGTTTTATGGCTATTTGGTGGAGGAGAAACAAGAAATGAAGAGCGGAGAGTGAGGGAGATGGATTGAAATGGTGAAAAGTTAGAACTTTGGATTTCAGGGTTTGATTTTGAATGGATGATGAAGAGAGAGAGAGAGAGAGAGAGAGAGAGTGGAGGCTGAGCTAGGCTCAAATTTTGATGAGGATTTTATGAGAATTTTGGGGATTGATGCTTACCTTATATAGTGGCACTAATTGGCATATTTAGGGTTTTTATGAAGAAAAGGACAAAATAATTAAGGTCGATGCTAGTGAGAAGGAGGAGAGAGAATGAGTGGGAGAGAGTGAGAGGTGAAGTCGGCTGGAGAGAGAGAGATTATGTTCATCCGACCCTAATTCCCGACTTCCTATCCCGAAATCCCGCTCGAGTTTAAATCCATTTCAAATGAATCACAAGACTCCATGTTTTAAAGTCGAATAATATAGCGGGATTTTAGCTCGACAACCTATATTTTAAAACATGCCGGGATGATTTTCAAAGACTTTCCATTTTTAGGAATGCGCTCGGGGACGGGTTTTCCGAAACTTTCCAATTTTAGCAATTAAATACTTATTTAAAATTCTGATCTTTACAGAAACGTACATTGAATGGTACGCCGTGACGAAGGATATCGTGGATTGATTTTGCTTGATATATCAATAAAGAGATGCATATACAACGGGTAGACAACAGTTAACGATTATATAGATAACGACTAAAAGATTATATACAACGGTTCAAAGGAAAATAGACAACAGTTAATAGTTGTTTAATCAACAGTTAGAACGTACATCGACAATGGTTAAATATATTAGACAACAACTACAATATATTTAGACAACGGTTACAATATACTTAGACACTTGTTATCAAATATTTAGACAGCAATTGAAAGTTATATAGACAACGGTGAAAGTTACTTAGACAATGGTTTAAAGTTACTTAGACACCGGTTTAAGCGAATCTAGTTAACGATTTTTTAATTTAGATAACGGTTAACGATTAAATAGACAATGGTTAAAATATTCGTAAACAACGGTTTTAATGTACTTACACAACGATTGCATTTGTCTTAGACAACAATTAACATGTACGAAGACAACAATTAAAACCGGATATCCTAAATTGAGACAATAGTTATCGTGACCTTAGACAACGGTTAGAAATGGTTAATATGATTCGAATCCAATTTTGGAAGTGCATTGACAACAATTATTCGAAATCTATCACAACGGTTATAACCATTGTCTTAGTGAACCATTGTGATAAACTCAACCGTTGTATTTTAAAAAACCACATGGGCTAATACAACGGTTCAAAAACCGTTGTGCGTTTTGTAAAATAACCATTATGTAAGGGCTTTTTTGTACTAGTGGAGGAGAGCCTTGATCACGATTGTTGGAAGGAATTTGGGGCTTTTTATCAGACATAATACATTTTGGTAAAAGTTTTAATTCGGTGGAGTTTTTGCAAATAAAAATACAAAGATGGACATTTAGTTAATCAAGTCTTTCCAAATAGCGCATGTGGAGCAGATTTTCTCTTTATTTAATTTAGATACCATTAAATGAGTATTTTTATAACTTTCGGTGGTGTCATATATAGTACAAGTATGAGAGTAATGACCAACTATGTGAATGTATATATTAGATACAATTTATCCTTATTCATAATGTTATTTAGAATATTAGAATTAACAATATAAAGGCGGCCCATTTAGAAGACACAATAATGACTTTGGTCAAGTGCTTAATGTTGGATATAATGCCTAGAGTTGGTTGTTGTTGTTGCAGGAGGCTTGATATGTCAAGTAATTACAAATAATAAAGATGTAATAAATGTAATCCAACTCCTGGCCTAAGCAAATAATTACAAGACTTCATCCCGTTGTAGTGGAAGGGTAGTCAGGATCGATCCACGAGGAGGCGTGTCAGCGGGATCCTAGTAGCTTTGGAAATCTCAAGCCTGCGTCGACCAGAAGCCTCGATTTCGACCAAGGGGGCTAGATGTCAACCTCGGCTGTCGATGTTCTCTGCAACAGAAGACCTGCAGAAACAAAAACAAGTGGTCGATATCGACTGGAAAGGGTCGATATCGATGCCTCCCTGCAGTGGGGTCGATATCGATGCTAGGGGTCGATATCGATGCTAGGGAACTCCGCAGCGATGTTCGTCGTCGACTCAGAAAACTGTCGACGAATTCAGTGGTCGATATCGACGACTGGGGTCGATATCGATGTCTCCCTGCAGTGAGTTAGTTCTTCGTCGGCAAAGAAAGGCCGAAGAATTGAGAATGGAGAGAGAAGCAATGAACAAAAATAAAACAGGGGTTTTTGTGTGTATAAAATATGTAAAAAGCAACTCCTAGGATTATGGTTTACCACAACGTTAACCAATGCATGCGATAAGATAAATAAGACGGACAATTGTGCTATTTCACCCGAGGGACAAGCTTTCGCCGTACACCAACTCTTTGGATTACTCTTGCAAATAAACCTAATTGTCTCTACCAATTTTATGTTTATAACTCAAGTTATTAGCATGAATCCCTTTTCTTTCGATTATGACTAAACATAGAATCGTAGGAGGAGAGATAGATACAACGATATCAACATCAAATACTTACCTCAAGCGCGCATGGCTAACGTCGGGCTCACCCTGACCCTAAGAGCTTTGGGAAACTACTCGCTTCTCATCATGGGATTCATTGTTGATTAAAGGAAATAAACTTGTATTAAAATAAACTCCGAAGCTTTACAACTCAACGTCAACTTTCGCAATCGTCAAACCCTAAAACTTCTCTCTAACTCTAACTCTATTGTCTTGATTGCTTGTGAATTGAATTCTAAGATTGGATCCTCTAACAAATCAGCCCCTAGGGCTTTATTTATAGGCTACTAATCCTCGCTATCCGAGGATTGTAACTTCTATCTAAACTATGAACTCTATCCAAATAATTAGGACAGGTCTTTTATTTTGATAAAAATTTAAAGTAAAAGATAATAAACAGCTGCTAATATCTAAAAGAACGAGATAACTCATGGCTTTGATGATAGACTTCACAATCCGAGTCTCAAAATCGGTTTTATCTTCTGTCGAGGTAGGGTCGATATCGACACCAGAGGTCGATATCAATGCTTGTGTTTCTGCTCGACTTGTCCAGCTCCAGTCGATGTCTATGACGATGGTCGATATCGATGCTTGTATGTCGATATCGAGGCTTTCTTGTCTGGTCTGTGTGGCCTATCTCGACACTCAGAAGTCGTGTCGAAATCTAGGGTCGATATCGATGTCTCCAGTCGATATCGACCTCTTCTCAGCTTCACTTGGCTTCTTCGTTTTGACTCCGATTTCATCGAATTCCTGCATGGTTAGCTCAAAACTCGTGCAGACTCTATTTCTTATACTTAAGCCCATTCGTACACAAGTTTATATACTTTTGAAACTTTTCTTTGGAAATCGAATGAAATATGAGGTCAAAAGATGCAATAAACAAAGGTACAAATATGTACATCAAAACATGTACATCAGTTGTTTTAAGGTATCTCTTGGACTTTTCCTATCCCACATAGAAAGTTTAGGGTATCCTAAAGAGTTTTTAAGGAGACTCTTCCACTACCTACATTGAGAGGTAGAGGAGGAGATTGGGTACCCACACGCGCGCCCGCCGCCGCTGCCCGGCTCATGTTCCGAGATTGGAGTTGGAGATAAATTTTTTAAGGCCGAAGATATTATGATCTTTTGAAGATATATAGAGTAGAATCTTTCTTTGCTTGCAGCTGAGCGCCTATTCCAGTTTCAACTTCTCTCCCTCGAGTGCACCTGTGAGAGAAGTCTGTGAAATCCTTGGGGGACATTGTCTCGCATATGATCTGCACCTCTGTCGGGGGCAAATAGTTTCTCATTCAGTGGGTCCCGTACCATGCTTCACCGCAGCCCTAGCCCCCTTCACATAAACGAGTTTGGCCTACATCCACTAACGCCCTATAACAAGTTTGTTGCTTGTCTCAGGTTCCAGTAGGGTTATTGTCCAACACTTAAACTTAACCTCTTTTATACCCTCTACTAGAGAGGCATGCATCAAGCCATGCTTTAAGGGCTTTCAGGAAGTGACCTTGTTAAGCAGATCGTGTTTTGTGGTTACTTATATTGTTTGTACCGACCAAATAAAAATATTTCTGAATATGGCATAAAGCCACATTTCATGTACTTCTTCAAGAGTGTGCAAATGATAAGAATAGGATCATATACTCTTTTTGAGTTTATATGAATTTTTCACTCTTCCGGAGTTTATAAAATTATTTACTCTTTTAGATATAAAAAAGACAAAAATAAGAATGCAATTGTCAAATGTCATATATGTGTACAAGATATAATAAAGATATAATAGTATATAAAAGAAAAAAAAATAAAAAAAATGTCAATAATCGGTTATTAAACATATAAACTTATAAAGCTATAATCCACACACTTCAAGAACCACTTAAGAGATTAAAATAACATTTAATTCAGTATTTCAAGAATGATATAACGTCAATATATCCACTTCAAGAACCAGTTAAGAGATTAAAATAACATTTAATTCAATATTTCAAGAATGATATAACGTCAATATATCCACTTCATGAAATGAAATTGATTTATCTCTACTTTGAAGAAACTTGTATCGATAACATGTAATAAGGAGAATAAGAGAATATAGAAGAAAGCCGGAGAAAAGAGAAAATGAATTGATATGTTTATCCATAACTAATAAAAATACTTTCATAATAAATATCTTATTTAATCTTATTAATTACTCCGTATTATAAGTATATACTTTTGTACGGCGCGTACTAGCTAGTTAACCACTACACCTAACCGATGGTGTGCAAAGAATTAATCGTTGTAAGATCGAGAAAGACAACAAAATAGACTCCATCAATCACCGGAAGGTTTCAACAAGGGAGAAAATTACCCAACCACTAAGGCCTGTTTTCCACTTTTCCCATTTACAAGAAAAAAGTCCATTTGAATTATTATTATTATTATTATTATTATTATTATTATTATTATTATTATTATTATTATTATTATTATTATTATTATCGTTGCATAAATATAGATTACAAATAATTACTGGGTAGACGAGATACTATCTGGGCACCCACTCCCTTAGCGATAACGAAGCTAAGTCTATTAAAAATATAAGCTACAACATGAGCTCCGGCATCCTGAGATACGGAAAATTTTTGAATCCGCTTTAGCAAGGCCACCGCATTCGTATCCAGCTCCCCCAACGAAGAGAAGGAGAAGGGTAGGAAACCATAGCCAGCCGTCGTGCACAAATCTCTATACTTGACACACTTACGTTGAGCAGCATCAAAAACAACACGGCCAGGGACAAAGTCATACACCCCCGACTGAGTCAAAGAGGAGGATCCTGTCAGATCAACACACACATCTCGCCCCCTGTCTCATGAATAAAGAAGCAAATATGTCGGACGAAGAGGCTTACCATGCCATCAACTAAACCAATATCAACTTCCTTACCAGCAGAAATCCCAGCCCTATAACAGATATCCAATAAGATGTCGCGCACGAGGTTATGTCGATGTTTAATGCCCACAGTACCAGCGCATGACACAACATGATCTCCATAGATATCCCCATCAAAGACTCGAGAACAAGCCGGACAGGGCCTAGTTACCGCGAACAACGGAACACCCAATCGATAGCTAAGCACACTACTATAAATCCTTCCATTCATAGTTTGCCCCAGCCCAGAAATAGGAACTGCACGCAACCAATCGGAAGAATGAGCACCCTGTTGAGAGTTCCACAATGCCACCTACCGCGGTGTCAAAGAGAAAACAGAGTTCGATGTAGCAACAACCTTCGTGAAATATATATCTGCCAATTTCTTCATAAGTTTGGGGGCATCGATTTCACTAGGATCATTTAGAAAATCAGAACTTGTAGTCTCAGTAAAAGCACGACAAGCATCCTCAAAAGTAGGGCCAGCAACAACGATACCAGAAGGACGAAGGAGCTTAGCTTGCAACTCAGCAGACTGCAAAGGAGACGCCAAAAAAGCATAATGTAGGACATCCCCAGCAGCATATACTCCGAGCCCACCAAAATGAAAAGGGAAGGTGGCAAGCCGCCACTACCGATCTCCAAACTCAGGCCCAGACGCAGTGACAATACGCACCAAGTGAGAACGGAGTGCCACATCAAAGGAGAGCTGAGCCGGCCCAAAGACACGCGGGGAACAAGTACGCAAAGCAAAGTAGAGCTTAGAAATATCGGTACAAGCCCGAAGTAGAAGCGATTCGCACTGCGGATCATCAATCTTCGCGACAGAATCCATAAGCTCTACGATCTTAGTCACTCTCTTCGCCACAAGGTCACTGCCGAAAACAGGGCACACGCTGACAGGCCCACCCAGGACTTTGACACCACGCGAAGGTCGAGTAATAGAGGGTGGGGGGAAACCCCAGGAAGCCGCTCCTGGGGTCTTCTGTAGGCCAAAAAACATCGGTCTTATCCACATTAAGATGAAGGCCAAGGCGGGGACCCTCTGTCATAATAAGATCCAAGACCCCCCCCCCCACCCCACAACCAAAGTGTCCCCAACAACAGTGTCATCATCTAAGTACCAAGCCTGCAGACTCAGGGAAAATGAGACTCTAATCTTGCACACCAAAGGATGCAATACCAAAGCAAAAAGCAGAGGCCCTAAAGAATCACCTTGCTGAACCCCCTGACACGACCATAAGCTATGTTCCCCATAATCAGCCGGGCAGGATTAGAGTAACAAAACTCCACCCATCGTGATAGAACAGGGCAGCCACGACGAACTTCCTGTAACATGGCCACACGATCAACTAAGTTGAAAGCATTCTGAAAGTCCACCAACAACATAGAAAGACCCTCCTCACCGTCACGACCCTCAACAAAACGATTCAAGGCGTGCTGAATAGCCTCTCTTCCAACGGGTACCCCGACCCCAAACTGAAGACCAGCAAAATAACCAGACAAAGTGGGACCGACCAAACAAGCACCAACCTTATAGACAAGGCGTCTCCAAATAGTGCCAACAGTAATAGGACGTATACCATAACCTGGTTTAATAAGCGGCGTAAGCGGGGCACTAGCAATATATTCACCCATAGTCTGTGGACAATGGCCTTCCAAGAAAAGATTTACCACCTGAGTAATAGAGGAGATCAAATTGTCTGAAATAGTAACAGCAGCTCCACCCAAACAATATAAAAGATAAGGCATTTGGTATTATTATTATTTTTGTTTTTTTATAAAATCGCATAATGTCTTATAGTAGATCTTATAGAATTGTCACCATTAACATAGAATATATGAGTTAATCTCTCTGATATTATTATTATTATTATTATTATTATTATTATTATTATTATTATTATTATTATTATTATTATTATTATTATTATTATTATTATTATTATTATTGCTTTGGTATCAGTCTGATCTTTTGATGCTTCGTTAAAATTATGATCCAATCCTCGTTCACATACATTAATATTAATATTATTTTCATAGGTAGATTTGGTCCAATATAATATATTCTACGGGTACGTAGGAGAAAGTGAAATTTATTAAAGTTTGGCTCACATACATTAATACTTTTTTTTTTTTGGTTTTATCACATACATTAATACTAAAGCTTGGCTCATTTTTTTTTTTAAAAGTACGTGTGTTTCTGGATGCGTGAGATTGTAACTCATAAGGAACACATATGAATGTAACTCATAAGGAACACACATGGTTGTGATCGAAGCATTTTTTTAAGAGTTACATGTCCGCATCTCATAATCGCAGTCTTGCGCCTTAAGAATTTACATGAATTTGTGGCGTGTAAAATTGTGTATTTAACACTTGCGATCATGATCGACTTAATACAAATTTTATATATAATTTTTTTCGTCGACAATATGACATATTGAAAACTGACCTCAACTCAAAGGACGACCGCCATCAGCCATCTAGATTATGAGCACGATTTTACTATTCTAAATATATAAATAATATAGAATTCAGATTATAGAAATGCTTTTTTTTTCCCAAACAAATTGGTGCAATAAACTCGAATTACGTAATTTCAAGACAGAAATTGAAAGTTGAAACGGTCAACCATGTAAGTCAATAAATAGAAGCCCTCTAAACTCCAGCCTTGCACCTCTCTCTCTCTCATATCTGATCTCTGAAAAAAGAAACTGAATTGAAAGAGAGAGGAATAAAAAATGAAGATGAGGATTCGAATCGCGGTATTTGCTGTGGTTGCGGCATTGGTGACAACATCAATCAAGGGGCAAGAGGTTGAAGACGAGAAGGATTTCGATTACATAAGAGGGAGCGAGAGGGGGCCGGAGAGATGGGGATATCTCCATCAAGAATGGGAGGCTTGCAGCAATGGAAAGCTTCAATCCCCGATAGACTTGATCAATCCAAGAGTCGAAGTCGTCCCTCCGACTCAGAAGGTTGAGTTTTCCTATTATCCTTCTCATGCCACCATGAAGAACCGAGGCCATGACATCGAGGTATAGATATATATATATATTTCACAACAATTGAGATCGATCTTTATACTTTCACTATCTATATGATCAATTTTTTTGGATTGTCCGGAATAAAATGGCGGAAAAAATAAAAACAACATGATCATATCACTATAAATCTATCTTGAAAAGTACTACATGCACATGCATAGTGTCATGATGTTCAATCTCAAAATAAATATTTTATGACAAGTAAAACAACTCCTCAATTTCTTTACAAACTTTGACACACATTTTTTTGGTGTAATATATCTACTCATCTTAATTTAATCAAATTACTACCTTACCTACCCATCCAACTCCTTTCTCATCCGTCTACTAACTTATCGATCTTCAAAGTTCAGGTTTGTCTGACCTCGAATTTTTACCTAATAAAAAAAAACTCCATCCTCATCCTCTATTCTCATGCTCCCCTTCCTACTCCCACCTAAAGAAAAAAACCTTCAAATAAATCCACTCATTTTGTTGTAATATGTCAATAAAATTGAAGATGTAATAAAAATGAGGCAGGTTTGTTAACATTTTCATTAAAATTTCAGTTATTTTTTACATTTTCAAGGATTTTGAGTGATTTGAGTTGAGAATGTGATTAATTGTTTCAAAAGTCGTGTAATCTTGTGCATTTGTACTCACAACAATAGTATATAAGCGTCTTTTAGACAGATCTATGAAAAAAGGGTAGAATTTTGTATTTTGGTTGAGATTTTAGGCGAATTGATTTCGATCACAGAGGTAGGGGATGAACTTGTGGTTCTGCGACCAGGGATAGGGTTGAGCATACCGACCATGGTCGTTGTGACCCGATGTCACATATTGGTCGCAACAACCATATGCACTTATGCTTACTATTTATTCGTATTGATCGCAACGACCATTGTTGGTGGTTGCACCCACGGTCATTGTGACCAGTGTCAGTGCTGATCATTGTGATCATGTCTGCCCTAAACAACAAAAACACCTTGCGCTAAACTAAATTTATGTAAAAATAATAATTTTGACGAAAAGTGTTAAATTTTGAAAAATTAATGTTTTTAAAACAAATTGTATTTTTTTTTCTGCGTTAATATATTGTGGCGTGAGGGTCATCCGCACACATGGGATCTAAAGTGCAACCGAAGATACGTATATACTAGTGTTGCATTTCATCATGTCTAAAAAATTATCATTTCACATCTCAATACTAAACAATATGCCAAACGCGGTTTAGATTAATTAGTAAGTCATTGATTTATTAAAAATAAAAATGCTAATCATAATTGATGAGTAATGTGGTGATAATTTGGGGGAAAGGTGAAATGGGATGAAGGCGTGAGCAAAATACGAATCAACTGCACAGAGTATGTCCTCACCCAGTGCCATTGGCATTCTCCTTCGGAGCACACCCTCCGCGGCCGAAGGTACTCCGTCTCCATCTCCTCTGATGGTCGATCCACTTCAATAATGCATTCAAGTATGTCAGTAACTAATCCGAAGTAATTGGAACCCGAATCAGGTATGATATGGAGCTGCATTTGGTTCATACCAACGCCGAGAACAAAACTGCTGTGATCGGACTTCTCTATCAGCTCGGTGAACCTGACCGGTTTCTCAACAAGGTAAGATTAGACAAAATGGATGGGATCGAATATGAAATTCATGATTATGGATTGGGTTATTTATATATAGTTGATGATATGATGGATACATATCACATGTGCAGATGATGGGGCATATAAGTCGGGTTTCGAAGAGTTCGGAAGAGATAGAAATAGGGGTAGTAAATCCAGCAGAGATAATGGAGGGTAGAGGAAGATTGTACTACAGGTACTTTGGCTCCCTCACTACTCCTCCCTGCACTGAAGGTGTTCTTTGGACCGTTGACACCAAGGCAAGCCCCTATTCCACTTCCTCCATTTCTCTTTGGGTTTTATTACTCTTTTATGTTTTCAAATTAATTAAATTGAGATCGATGTATGTTTAAATAATTGAAAATTAAAACTGGTTTACTTAATTTTTGTTTGCTGCAGATAGGGACAGTGTCCCACGAACAAATAGAATTGCTCCGATCAGGTGTTCATGATGTAAGTTGAAAAAAATGTCACATTAATTAATACATTAACTCATTTCATAGATATATGCACTAATTAATAGTTATATAAGTAACATTTGGGGTGCGTGTGGGATTATGAATTTGTGAATTCAATGGCAGCACGCGGAGAAAAATGCAAGGCCTTTGCAGCCAAGCAATGGGAGGAATGTCGGCCTGTTCGAGTCCCGTGAATCCCCCTTCAAACGCCGATAAACAAGGACTGCTTCTGTATGCGAAATAAATATCAACACAATAAAAATTTATTAATTAGTTGAGATGTTTATACATTCTGCATTTTCTTTATGAATTATGTCATCGATCTTCTTGGCTTTTCCTTTGTATCTTTCCTTGTTTGTTCTCTTTAGGCGTTTTCAATATGATGTTGATTTTTCAGCTTTCTATACTTCGGCCAGCTTCATATGGGCACTGAATAATGGGTTTTTAACGATATGACATTGAATAGACTATAAAGTACATATCAACAACAAATTAAACAGGTTTCACAATGTCTGTTTTTTGTTCAGGGATAGAATAAAAGGTTGTATATGTTTTGTGAATTTAAATGGTTAAGAGTTAACCATACTATTGTTAAAAAAAAATACATGTTAAAAACGATATCACGTCCCATCCAAGATTTACTGGCTGAACTTGTCCAATTCCATAAGGATTAGACACCCATATTGGAGGACACTATACCACACGAGCTTGTTACATGAAATGCGCCAAATCCAAGGTTTGATTTTGGTTCATCATGAAGATGTGGTTAACCTTCTCTAATCACTAGACACCCCAAAGTAAAAGATTACCGAATACAGTTGTAGATAAACAACTTCAGAAATGGTCAACAAGCCTACCACTTACCTGTGGGCCGGCCCATAAATTCTAAAGGTTAGTCCATAACCCCTAACTCGGACCGCCCAAATATGGATGTGATTAGTTTTTTGATGTACACACTTGTTCTTTTCCTTTTTTTCAATCAAGGGTGGAGATTCTGGAGAAGCTCGAGTTTTTTATTATTATTATTAGGTAAATATTTGAGTTCAGGCATACCTGAATTTCGATGGCTAAACGATTCGGCAGACAGACTATCGTCAATAGAAACATTAAAATAGAAAATAACACAAATCATCCGAGAAGAAAGAAAAAATCAATCAACCCATACAAGGCGTCAGCCAACAGAGAAGTCGATAGAGAACCAAGACGCGCCACGAGTGCCAGGAGCCGGGGAGAGTGCAAAGACTCACGACAATACCCCAGCCGGAAAGGGTGACTCCTGAAGAAGTGTGGATCGCCGACGTTTCCCCTAACTAAATGGAGGATATTCGAAGACCACGAACACGACCACGATTCTTTGTCGATCCAGCAGGACTCCCGATACTACAACCAACACAGAGAAAATGCAGCCACACCTAACCATCGACTCGATGCCAGAAGACGGGGCAAATACAGGCAAAAAAGGGAAGATCGATCAACCGACGGAAATGTGAACGAGACTCCCAAAACCAAACAGGACGTTTGGGGAGCATTATTCCTCCTTATTTATATAATATTTTTCAGACCCTAACGGGATTTAGTATACTCCCTTTCGAGCGGGGTTTAGAACCCTTACCGGATTTTAGTCAAACCCTTTCGGGATTTGAATAATTTTATTGACTTTGGGATTTATATGTAAATATATATGTTAAAATTTAAATTAATATTTCCGCATACTTGGAGCCGAAGGACCAAGAACCTAGGCCTGATGGACAAAGCTTGGGCCCGAAGGACCCAAAGCTTGACCCAAAGAACCTAGGGTAATCGAGAGAATCGCAGCCAACGTTGTAAGGACCTCGGGTTTTAAATATATTTTATCAGGAATGGATTTAAATCAGAAAAATTGGATAATTTGAAAATCCTCGTTCTCACCTTGAAAATTGAATTTTAAAATCCTTAAAGCGGATTCCGGCCAAATTTTGAACTTTTGAAGGACAATTCTGTCTTTTCCCCTCGAGATTTGAAATGAACTTTGGATGTCAATATCCTTATGGTTTTAAAACACTAACTTGATTGAGTCGGGATTAGATTAAGATAGCGGAATTCGGAAAACTAACTTTCGGAATCTAACGTCGGAATTCAAATCTCCACTTCCGGGACCACGAACCTTGTCTTTTCCTCCTGTGCTCATTCAAAATTTCAGCCTCATGGTCCCCTCCTTGTGATGTTTGAATTGAGGAAACTTCCTCCACCCCTTGCTCATTACCCTTATGGGCAAAACACCCACACCTTACTTTTCTTGCCCCCCCATCTTTGTACACCCTTATTGTGGAAATAAGACAAACTCCCTTGCTTCCTCTTGAAACATCTGAAACATCCCTCACCCTCCTTCATCTTTTCTTATATGGTTGGTCTTATATCCTCCCACCTCACCTTTTTTCCTCCTTTCACCTCTCCTTTGCCGTGAGCCCAAGGCCACCAAGCTCTCTCTTTTCTCAGCTAAGCAACACCATAAAAAGCAACTACAACAACCCCAACAACATCATCTTCTTCCTCTTTCCTTTCATTGAAAACCGAGAGCCAAACCGAGCTCCCAAACTCCATTCCTTCATGTTGTGCTCAAGCCACCAGAACAACCCCTTCTCTTCCTCCCTCGGAGTGCAGCAACAGCTCCCACATTCCCCACGATGTCCACATGTAGCCAGAAGAGCCCAGGAGCTCCCCAAAGAGCCAAAGAATGGCCTTCGTCCTCCACACCCGTTCTCGCGCTTTGGCTCGATAAGCCTTTTAATCTCCACTCCTTTTAACTCCTAACATGATAAAGGTTCACCTTTAACCACTTTCCCGTCGTCTTAGGTCCAGAACGAGGTGATTCTAACCATAAACGAAGCCAAAAACAACCCCAAAACCTTTCTTTTTTTACTCTTAACATGTTCATTGAGTTCAGGGAAGGGTGTCGTGAGGTTTAGGAAAGGTTTGGTGGAGAAACGAGCACGGTCCAGCTCGAAAAACCAGCCCAGAAGCTATTTTGTCGCGGTGAACGGGAACGCTGGGCTGGCAGGGAAGGAAGCCCTCGCCATGGCGAAACTTGGGTTTCGCCGCGGCGAGAACTCACACGTGGTGGCGAAACGGGTCCTCTCACAAGGAGTTGAAGGACAACTTTCGCCACGGCGAAATTGGATTTCGCCGCAGCGAAAGCCGCGGGTCGTGGCAGCGTGAGCTTCCTCCCGCGAGGAGCTCTGAAGTGAGTTTCGCCGGGGTGAAACAGTATTTCGCCACGGTAAAACAATATTTCGTCACGGTGAAACAATATTTCTCGATCATATATATATATATATATATATATATATATATATATATATATATATATATATATATATATATATATAGATCATATGTACACACCTTTTAATATGTATCATGTTAACAAATCTATACCGTTGATTGAGTTGAAATGGTGGGTGTAGATATATCAGAATTTTTTAAAAAAAAATTAAAAAGTAGTGGGCCCACGTTACTTGTTGGCCACTCTCATGTACACTCGCGTGTATGATGCCATATGGTATCCCCAATTTGTATGACGTGAGGTGAATTTTTTTTTTGATACAAGGCGAAAATTTGGGGTGCGTCAACCACGGTTTTACCACCACCCAAGAGCGTCCTTTTGGACAAGAGTTTGGAACTCTAGGTCGGAAGTCCAGGAGGCTGAATCGGAAATCAAGGCCAGATGAGCAAGACGAAACGACTACCCTATTGACCTCCCTAAAGACATGGAAGACGGAGACCATCTCGAAAGAAGCGAGCAGAAGAAGACGGAGACCATCCAAGTGTCGTTGATCGCGTTGATGACGGAAAGACAGTCACCCTCCACAGCAAGACGCCTAAGACCCCGCTTTTGAGCTTCCACCAGCCCAAGCTGCAGACCGACCACCTCAACCTGAAGTGCCGATAAATTCCCACAGCTTCTGGCATCACAAGTAATCAGTCTCCCTTCGTCATCTCGAATTACGAAACCTACAGAGGCAAAACCAGAGGGTGATTTAGCACCATCAAAGTTGAGTTTAAAACCACCAGCCTCAGGCTTTCTCCATGTATTGATATTTCTTTGGCGAGGGTTCCTCTTTGGTTTAATTGTGCTTATTTGGTCATCTTCTACATCTGGATCATTTTTCTTAGTTTTTTCCCAGTTTTTTTATCTAGTTTTTTATAACAGCTATAATTTCATCAATTGTTCTTAGATTTTGATTTTCAAGTATTATCTTGTTTCTCTTAGTCCAAATGCACCACCAAGAGAAAGAGAGAGTGGTTTTTTGTTCCGAGTTAAGATGTCGAAAGACTTCGTTTGTAGAGGTTTTATGCATTTGTTTGTTTTGTCTGCATTTCTAATCTGTCTCTCGATCACTCTATCCATTAGGCCTATGATTCGTAAGGTTGTGGGGCATTCCATCAGAAGATGGATGGAGTCTTCTTCCATTGTGGTGCAGAGGACGCAATCTAGAGGGGTGTGTATTCCTTTTTTCCTTAGTCTTTCTTTGGTTGGTAGTCCATCCATCACTGTCTTCCAAAGGAAGTTTCTCACTTTTGGCGGGCAGTTGGTTTTCCATATATTTTTTTGATTGGGTAAAAATTCGGATGCGAAATCGCTATCCGATAGCATCCTTACGGATGAGGTCAACAAGACCTATATTGGTGTGTAGGGATTGTTTACCGGCAACATGAGCAAGGTGTGCAACCTTATCTGCCACGCAGTTGCCATTACAAAGAATATAAGAAAAAGATACTTCGTTAAACCTTATAATTAGAGAACTAATGTCCGACATGATTAGTTCTATTTCCCATGGACACTTAGTACCATTCTTGAGATAGTTAATTATAATAAGGGAGTCTCCTTCAATAATAAGACTATTAATCTTCATTTCAAGTGCTTTTAAGATACCAGCTCTAAGAGCCAGGGCTTCACCCATTAGAGTCGTTTGTTTCCCCACTAAGCTACATCCCATTGCTTCTGGTAGTCCGTTGTCATTACGAATAATGTAGCCAATAGAGCTTAATCGACTTGTGGAGGCCGACCCGTCAAAATTGAGTTTCATTCTACCCGTTGGCGGTTTTTTCCATTTGTAGGTCTTCCTATGTGCAGACACTTTGTCGTGGGGGTTTTTATGTTTTGTTGATCCATCATCACTCCTCAAGTTGTATCTCTCTGCTTTGCTCCAGGCATTTTGGCTTGACTCAACTCTTTGTAAAAAACTGACATTATTAGGAGGTTTCTGCTGTTGGAAAATTAGATGGTTATGAATAAGCCAGATCATCCACCAGTGGAAAGCCAATTTTTCTTTTTCTTGAGGGGTTAAATAGGAATCCAGAATTGTCATTATTGGCGCTATGTCCCTAGATGCCTTGATGTTATTTGATATTGTGGTTTTTACCCTTGAGGAGAGACCAGAGTAGAACACCGAATATTTACATTCGAAAAATAGGTGTGTAGCATCTTCCTCGTGATGGTTGTAGAGGGCGCACTACGGAGGGATAGCAGTGCCCCTTTTTGACAATCGAGCCGCGGTAGGGAGCCCGTCTTGACAAATTTTCCAAAGAAAATTCTTTATTTTTGGAGGAATATTAATTTTCCAAATCCAAGCATTTTCACTATTAATCTGACTAAAGGTTTTTGTGTTATATTTATAGGCCCTCGTTGTCGTGAATCACCCCTTTTTATCTGGCCACCAATACATTCTGTCTTGTAAATGGGTCTTTGGAAGCGGAATATCTGCAATTTGTTGGGCAATTCCAACAGGCAACACTAAACTAAGTTTCTCCATACACCATTTATTATTAAGGATATATTGATCGACAGTTTCATCTAGATCAATCCTATCTAGATCTAAACACACATTTTGTATCGCAGAAATCGGTGACCACTTATCCTTCCAAAATTTGATGGTTTTACCATCTCCCACCGACCAGGCCAGTCCTTCCTTAAAAGGCTTGATTAATTTTCTTAACTGTGTTCATTGCCATGATGCACTACCTCTACCCTCATAATCCAAAATATGAGAAGTTTTTAAGTATTTGTACTCAATGATTTTTACCCAAATATTGAAAGGTTCCGCTAGAATTTTCCACAAGAGTTTCATTTGCAATGCTTCATTCATCTCTTTTGTCTTTCTCAAACCCATTCCTCCATTTGCTTTAGTCCTGCATACTTTGTCTCAACCTATTAGCGGTTTATATTGTAGATCTTTGTTCCAAAAGAACGTTCTATTTATTTTATCTAAAGTTGAATGTATTGAGACCGGAAGCATAAAGCTTTGCATTGAATATAGCGGTTTGGATGCCAAATTTGAATTGATTAGTACTGATCTCCCATGTTGGGAAAGAGCGTCTGCTTTTCATTTTATCAGTTGGTTCATCGTTTTTCCAATAATTTCCTCAAATGTTGTTCTATTTACTCTTCTGTTCACTATAGGACAACCCAGATACTTGTCAAGTTTATTCTGCTTTGACATATTTAGGCATCCTTCAATAACAAAAATACGTGTAGTAGGAATGCCAGGAGAACATTGAAAAGCCGATTTATTATAGTTAACTTTTTGCCTTGAGATTTGATAGTAATCATCAACTAAAGACCTCACCTTTTCGCAAGCAGACATGTTACCTTTTGAGAAAATAATGATATCATCGGCAAACACAAGAAACGGAATTCTAGGACCTGAGTGTCCAAACTGAAAACCAATACCCGACTGGTCTATATTGGACTCTAAAGTTAATCTTCTAGCCAACACTTTAGCACCTAGAATGAAAAGAAACGGAGATAACGGGTCACCTTGTCTAATCCCCCTATAGGGTTTAAACACTTATGTCAGGCCATTATTGACTAGTACGGAAAATGACACCGTAGTTACGCATTCCATGATTAGATTAATAAATTTTTTTATCAAAACCAAATTTACTGAGAACCAATTATGTGAAACACCAATCAACCTGGTCATAGGCCTTTTCCATATCCAATTTTATAGCCACCAACCCCTCCGAACCCTTTCGGGATTTAAAGGAATGGAAGATCTCATGAGCGATAAGAATATTGTCTTGAATGGCTCTATCAGAAACAAAGACTCCTTGGAAAGGATGAATCAGCTTTCCTATGACCTTTTTAAGACGCTCAGTTAGAATTTTATATATTATTTTGTAGATAGTTGAACATAAGCTAATGGGTCTGTAATCCGTAGTTTTTCCTGGGTTATCACATTTTGGCAGTAAAGTGATGAATGTGTGGTTTACTTATCGGAGTAATTTCACCGAATGAAAATACGCTTTGACAGCTTTTATAACATCAGATCCAATGATATCCCAGTAAGTTTTATAGAATTCAACTGTCATTCCATCAGGACCTGGGAATTTATTCATTCCTAATGACCACACTGCCTCTTTTATTTCTCCGTTACTCGGCTGCTGACAGAGGATCCTATTATCCTCATTAGATACAGATCGAGGAATTAAATCCAATTGGTTATTAAGAAGACTCAGGTTGATTTGTTCTTTCGAGAATCGTTTCGTAAAATCATTTTTAATCTCCATGCAAATATTTTGCTCCCCTGTAATTGGTGTTCGTGAGCTAGAGATTATATTCCTTATAATTTTCCTATTCCTTTTCCTAGATGCTACTCTATGAAAATACGTGGTGTTCGAATCAGTTAGTTTTAAATGTTTAGATTTCGCCCTTTGGCACCAGTATTCTTTTTGAAATTGAAGCAACTTTTCCTTTTTTGTGATTAAGTGTATTTCTTTCGCTTTTTCCTGACAAGAGGAGAGCAGACACGACGATTGAATATGAATTAGCTCTTTTTCAACTTCTTGTATCTGTCGGAAAATATTGCCAAATGTGACCTTATTCCATTCTTTGGCCTTTTCTTTCAAAATTTTGGTCTTAAACAATAGCCTATACATAGCCGATCCGTGACACTTGATTCTCCATACTTGTTTTACAATATTTCGGAAGTCTTGTCTCTGAAGCCACATATTCTCGAATTTAAAGGGTGGTGGTTTGAAGATATAGTCCGAGTTAAGACTAATAGATATAGGGCAATGATCCGATGACGAAAATGCACCATTGAGGGTTACTAAGTAAGGGAATACTTCTAAATATTCATGTTGAACAAGGACACGATCGAGTTTCTCAAGAATGTTGTCCTCCCCTTCAACTTTCTCTCTCCAGGTAAACTGATTGCCTAATGACGGGATCTCCATAAGAGAACATTGATTCTTAAATTGATTTAGTCTTTCAAATCTCGTATGATTGTTTATCATTCATCCTAATTTTTCATTACTACTACAAATTTCATTCATATCCCCTAGCACCAAACACGGCAGGGGCTCATTGAAAATAATTATTGATAGATTTTTCCAGAATGAATCTTTCTCGGAAGCATGAGGAGGAGCGTAGATAAAGAAGATCATTCCCGAAAATTTTTTGTCGAAGCAAGAATACTTTGCTCTAATGACTATTGGCATTACAATGTCCACCTCAATAGATTCGTATAGAAGATGATTTTCATTCCATAAGAGGCTAATACCTCCCGCTCTGCCATTCCTAGTTGACCATATCGACTTGTCAAAACCACTAGATTGCCAAATTTTATCTTGTGGAATGTTCTCCGTTCTTATTTTGGCAATGGCCATTACAGCCAGACGATTATTAATACGCATCGATCTGAGATCTGTCCACAAGTTAGGCTTACCAATACCTTTGATGTTCCAGAAGCATATTTTCATAATAAAACATCTCGTTCTGTCAGAAGCAAGGGAATCGCAACTCCTGACAGAGGCCAATTTTCCTTATTAGATTTTTTGTCAGTCAACCCTTGTTTCATATATCTCATCTTTCTCCAATAATACTCAAAGATGCTAGAGTGAGTTTTTCTTTGATAATTTTTTATCTTCACACTTAACCTCATAACACAATTAAACTCATTTGCAGGCAAGCTGGACACCCATTCCGTGAATACAAAATTCCTTAAGCAATCTACACCCTTAAAGACATGCTTATAGTCTAAATTTATTTGTCCATGCGAAGTCCCATTACAATGGATAGAGGGAAGACTAACCGTCATAGAAATGATCCGAACATACCACAAAATAAAAACATTTCTCAACCACTTAACCACCACAAGTTTGCACCAAAATAAACCATTAACATTCATTCCACCACTTGACCAAGTTGTAGACAGGAAGCCAACTGCTGTCACACAGACCACTCCACCAGAACATTTTGTAGAAAGAATTTTTTATCGATCGATGAATATACACAAGTTTGTTGAAGGATTTTCGAAAAATTTTAGTTGGAAAGTTTGTAGTTATTAAAAGGAATACAAGATAGGTTGGTCTAATAGTGGGGGAAAAAATTGGTGGCCTAGTGAGCTTAGTAATCGGTGTATAGGCCATTAACTCTAGTGAAAACCCATTCAGTAGCACTAAGAGAAAGAAAAATATGTCATTTAAGCACTTGATTCTTATGTTCCAGCAACAGAGGACAATCGGAATGCTAGCCCAGAAACTCACATGTGCATCAGGCACCTTATATCGAATAGGGGTAATGGATATGAAATCCATCCTGTGACTATGAAATTTGTAGACAAACAAGCATAACCAATTCAATGGATGTTTAGCCAAAATAATAGAACAAGTTAAGGATAACATCATACTCAACTTACCGACTATCTCATAATCGATCATAAGTTCTACCATACTTGACTTACATAGTTTCAACGCAGAGATGTTCTTCTGCACACGTCCTTGAAGAGCCAGCACTTTCTCCCTATTTATGGACCTTCTTTTGAATCGTTTTTCATCCTTTGACATCTGCTTCTTCATGTGTTCCTCAACAGCCCCAACCGGAGCCTCATCGATTTTAAAGCCCTTTTAGTGGTTTAGACCTTTTAGGAGCAGGATCTTCTGCTGTCATGAGCTTCTTCCCTTTTCCAACTCCGTTTGGAACCATAAAAAATACACAGACATAAAAATAGAAGGAGATTAGTATTTTGGATATTAGACTTTTGAATAAAGAGAAACAACCGAAACCAAAGCGGGGAGTGAAACAGAGAAAACAGTCACCCAACCGAAACAAAGAAATGGAATAATCACCCTTCTGACACAGAGAAGCGTGCATGGGCCATCTTCCCCGCCACATCCCGCAAAACCAAACCAGACTTCGAAGCGGAATGGATAATAAACCAAAATCGCCCAAAACGACACCAGATCTGTGGCCATACAAGCCGGATTTGGCCAAGGCGGAGGGCGATTTGACCAGATCCGGGTAACCAACACCATCAGAGCACTCCACCACCCCTGAAGGATGAACAGATCTGATCGATTACAGATTAACTGGATCCCGTATGCATAGACAAATTTAGGGGAAACAAGGGGATCCAAGAAGAAATTACCCGCACTGAAGCTATGGAGGAATAGGAAATCGATCCAAAGAGGGAGTTTAGACAAGCCATGATTGTTTTGCGTAGGGATTAGGATCTCAAGGAGGAAGAAGATCACCCAAAATTTCTCAAACTCAGCCGAAATAGGTTTTCTTTGAGGAGGTTATTCACGGGAGATTTGGGAAAGGGAAGATGCACCAGCGCGTGGAGTGCGTTCTTCTTGGGGAAGTGTCGACATTTTCTTTCCAATTGGTTTTCCATATGTCATTGAATAGGTCCATTTCATTGTCATTTGATTTTAGTATAAGTTTCAGTGCACTTGAAGTAGAAAACCAGCCGTCAGAGCTAGATTTCCAATAAAGTATGTCCTCAATTTATTGAGATGGAAGGGGGATATTTGTAATTGTTTCCACTATATCTCTTGGCAGGATTTCACATAGCTTTCCTTTGTTCCATGTCTTGTTTGGTAGGATGTAGTTTTCAACTTTTTCTTGAACATCTATTCGATCTTTTAGTCACTGTTCCTCAAGTTTTCTGTCGTCATTTAACCATTTATCCTTCTAGAATTTTATCGTTTTTCCATATCCTATCTGCCAAATGATTCCATCACAAAACTCGTCATTTAGATCAATTAGTTTAGCCCATTGCCAAGACAAGTTCCTCTTCTTCTTTTACTCCCAAAGGTGGTCATCTTTTAAATATTTTTCTCATATTATTCTGGCCCATTTGTTGTGAGGTTCTGCAAGGATTTTCCTTAATAATTTTATTTGCAAGGCTTTATTCATATCATTTGTCTTGTGGATTGCCATTCCACCTTGTTTATTTGATCTACATATTTTGCCCCATCCTAAAAGTGGTTTGTAATTTTGATCCTTGTTCTAGAAGAAGCATCTATTTATTCTATCTAGTTCATTGTGCACATTTGTCGGGAGCATAAAGTTTTGCATTATGTAGTTTGGCTTAGCCAGAAGGTTTGCTTTATTGAGTATCGTCCTTCCCTGAAGGGAAAGAGAGTTTGCTTTCCATTTTGTCAACTGTATTTTCGTTTTCCCTACAATGTCTTCGAAGGTTTGTTTGTTAACCCTCCCGTTTATGATGGGACAACCAAGATACTTGTCCAGAGGTACTTGGTTCATTATAAGAAGGGTGCTTTGGATTTGTTGCTTCTTGTTTGGCGAAACTCCTTTGGTTACTTGGAACGCGGACTTATGGAAATTCACTTTTTGTCCCGAAATCTGGCAATATTCGCCAATTATTCTTTTAACTGTTGCACACGACTCCTTAGTTGCTTTTGCAAAAATCATTATATCATCCACGAATGATAGAAACGGGATACGTGATCCATTTGGGGTCAACCTAAAGCCAATTGGGCTTGTTGTTTCGTTGCATTGTTGTTGAAGTTTTCTGGCAAGGATTTCTGCCCCAATAATAAACAGGTAGGGGGAGATCGGGTCACCTTGTCTTAGTCCTCTCTGTGGTTGGAAAGTATCAGTGGGTTCATCATTCACTAGTACAGAGAACGCAACCGTTTGGATACATTCCTTGATTCATCCTAGAAATTTTGTAGAGAATCCAAACTTCTCCATAACCATTAGGAGAAAACACAAGTCCACTCTGTCGTAGGCTTTTTCCATGTCAAATTTTATCGCTATCCATCCCTGTTTTCATGTTCTTATTCTGAAGGAATGAAAGATTTCATGAGCTATAAGAACATTATCTTGAATAGCTCGATCTGCTACAAAGGCTTCTTGTAGAGGGTGAATGATTTTCCCAAGTATATTCTTCATTCTGTCGACGAGTATTTTCGCAATCACTTTGTAAATGGTGTTGCACAGGCTGATCAGTCTATAGTGGTTCGTTGTAGACGGGTTTTCACACTTTGGGATTAAAGTAATGAATGTCTGATTTACTTGACGTAGTATTTTCCCTGATCTGAAGAAGCCTTTAATGGCATTAGTGATTGATGGCCCAACAATGTCCCAATATTTTCTATAAAATTCTACAGTCATCCCGTTCGAACCCGGGGATTTATCTTTCCCAATGGAAAAGAAGGCATTCAAGATTGGTGACAGCTTTGGTAAGTTCATTGTTGTCTTTTGTCGTTATCTCATTTTCTATAAGGAGTAGGTACTCTTGAAGTAATCTGTTGTTTATGTTTTCTTTTTTAAACCGTTTTTGAAAGTTGTTCTTGATTTCTTTTCTGATGTTTTCCTCACCAGTTATTTCTATACCTTCTTGCGTTTTGATTTCCCTTATAATTTTCCTATTTCGCCTTCCCATTGCAACCCTATGGAAGTACCCGGAGTTTGAGTCCGAAAGTTTTAGATGTTTTGTCTTGGCTCGTTGGCTCCAGTATAGTTTGTGGAGGTTTAGGAGCTGGTCCTTTTTCTTTATCAACTCTTCTTGTCGTCTATTGTTGTCATTTTGCCGGCCTTGGCTCTTGTCTTTTTGTAGTACAAGTTATATTTCTTCTGTCTTCCTTAGTTGTCTAAAAATGTTGTCCAACGTTTTCTTGTTCCATTCTTTAGATAGTCTTTTTAGAAGTTGAGTTTTCTTCATGACATTGAACATATAGGACCCAACATAGTGAGTTCTCCACGCTTGGGCAACTAGGTTCTTATAATTCTTTCTGGTTAATCACATTTTTTCAAATTTAAAGGGTCTGGCCTTTCATCTCTCATTTGTCTGTAGTTGTACAGAAATTGGGTAGTGACCTGACGTCGAAATGGCATGGTTTTTTGTTGCTACATTTGGGTACCATTGAAGAATTTGGTGGACCAAGATTCTATCCAGCTTTTCGTATATGTTATTTACATCCGTCTTATTTTTCCTCCATGTGAATTCATTCCCAGATGATGGGATATCCAAGAAATTGCATTGATCTTTGAAGGAGAGTAATCTCTCGAACCAGGTCGGGTGGGGTATGTTTCCACCAATCTTTTCACTAGCGCTTTGAATCTCATTGAGGTCTCCCATCAAAATAACCGGGATTATTAACCTCTGAATGTATGATGTCAAGAGAGGCCAGAAAGTGATTTTTTTATCTTTCTTGGGGAGGTGCATAGACGAAACAAATTGCATAAGTTATTCCTTTTTCTTTCTTTTTTTTCGATTTTCAAGGTAATAAATCTCTCTTCTTTGTCCAAGACAGAAATCGACGTATTTGTCAGCTGGTAGTTTTTCCAAAGCACGCAAATCCCCCCCAGCCCTACCAGCAGCAGGAGCAAAACAAATAGAATCAAAACCAGCTTTTTTTCCAAACTGTGTCAAGGGGCTGGACTTCTGTTTTGGTCTCCAATAGGGCTAAGATTCGGATGCTTTCTATTTTACAAAGGGTTTCAATATCTGTCCATCTATTTTTGCATCCAATACCACAATAATTCCACGAATAGATCCTTATCCCGGAAGACTACAGAGGAATGAGATCATGGATTCAGTTTTCCATATTTTTTCATTATTTTCCATACAGTTAGCGGGGGCTTGTTGGACAGATGAATTATGTTCAAACCAATTATGCTCGCCTCGCATATTTGAAGCTCCATCGTATCTTTGGCCTCTTAGTTTATTGAATGATAATCCAAACTGAGCAAAGAACGCATCAATACCACTTTTCAAACATACTGCAGTGGTCTCACGAACATGAACTACCCCAAGAAACCGCTCCACAACAACTCGTTGGTCGTCCACAAATCTTACAACAATAGCCATTTGCTCTTTCACTGCAATATCACGAGACTCATCAATCAATATAGAAAAGAATTTGTCCCCAAGTTCTCGGATAATGACATTTATCGTCTCTGAAGCACATGTCTTAGCAATATCCTTCTAAATTGAAGGACTAGTCAGTTGATGATTCCCAAGGGCATTACCCAACACAACCCTTGCAACCTCTTCATTCAGATCACCATATAACTTAAGCAATTCCATCAAATTACCTCTATTTTTTTTAATAAACTCTCTCATCATGCCCCTAAAAAGTCATCATCTGCGCAAGTAGAAATCTAGCTGCTCTCAAACTTGTAGTCAAACTAAGACGGTAAGTAACACTTTGTGCTTCTGTTGAAGTAGACAAACATATCATCTTGAAATACTTTGCGCTTGATTTTTGTAACCAATAAACAATATTCTTGCATCATTGTGTTGACTATTAGCACTCCCCACATGCTCTTCAAACTTCTCAAGAGCATTCTTCCAATTAGAACATCCTTCCTTGGCAAACACCCCATCTCCATATTTTGATCTTAAGTCACCTTTGAAAAGATAACACCAAAAACAATAAGCAGTATCTTTAGAAACACTATATTCCAACCATTCTCTATCTTTGAACCACTTCTTTTGGAAACGTCTCTTTTGTTTTCCAAAAGAATGTTGTGGGAAATCATGTGACATAGGTTGACAAGGACCATTAAGAATATAATCTCTCTTGACATCATCTCTAATCAAAGGATCATATTCATCAATGGGTTTCCGCAATGCAGGATCACTAATAATAACCCATTCTTTCTCCAATCGGGCTTTTTTTTGCTCCTACATCTCTAGAAATATTTTGTTCAATCGCAATCACATCATCAAAATTCTGAGATGGAGTTGGAATCTGTTTGGTTGAAGGAATTGATGATCCACTACTTCGAACCGATGACTTGGATCGAATAACAAACTTATTCATGTTTTATACTCCTATAACAAAACAAATCCACAATTCCAAATCAGAAATCACAAATTCAGAAATTCATTTCTCACAACCACAATCACAATCACAAACCACAAGTCCACAACCACAATCACAATTACAATCAATTTTCAAATCACAAACCACAAACCCTAATCGAAATTCCCCAAATTGATTCTCAATTCCACAAATTCTAATCTAAATTAATTCTCAATAAATCAATTGAACTTAAAAACAAATAAATTCAAAGGAATATGAACTGAGAAAGAAAACTAACAAGGCTATCGAAATGATCAAGTGAAGAATTTGCTAGTTGAAAACTTGCCTTCGCATACGCAGAGACAGCAGGTTGGGGGTGCAATGGTGCGTTGCGCCGCCGGTAGCAGGGTCGGTCTTGGCAGCGGCACCGGCGGCCTGCTCGACTCAGACCCTCAGGGTTTCGCCAATCGCCCCTTCCCTGAGACTCGTGAAGGGTTTTTGCTCTGCCTCTGTCGACTATAAAAAGAAGGGGGTAGTAAAAAAAAAGGGAGGTTAATTTTGATGTTAAAAAAAACAAATACAAGGAAAAGGGGAGTGGAACGGGATTCGAACCTGGGATGGTAGCATCCATGATTCAACACAACCCGCTCCTTTACCATTGAGTCAACTCGTCTTTGTGATTTTATTCTACTTCACTTATATATATTACTAATTTCACAAATATATAAAATATATACATTGTCGATCACCTAGCATTAAACTATACCGTGTATTTTATTTCACTGTGACTAAATTAATTTTCGATCAAATGCATTAATGATGGAAAATTTACAGAAAACCACCCATTAAATATAGCCTTTTACACTCAACTGCCCGTTAAATAAAAAATTACAGAAAATCACCCATTAAATGAGTTTTGTTTTCAAATCACCACCCACTACATATTTCCCTTAGAATTTCATTAAATATAGTATATTTTGATATTTTATACTTAAAATTTAAAGATTAAACTTGAATATATTTAAATTATATTTATGGTAGGGATAAACAAAATTATATTAATATATTAGGGGCAAAAAACGTGTAAAAATTATAAAATTTAAATTTATTTGGAGGACAGAGGTTTTTAATGTGAAAAATATTATTTTATTTTATTTAAAAATTTAAGCAAACTTTAATCAAGATACTTTGAATAAAAATAATTTTAATAAAAATACTTTTGAGCCTGAATTGTTTTTCATTTTTACTATATAATTTAGGTGTTTACAAATATGAAAGAAAATAAGACATTAATTATTAGTATAAAAATTATTATTAAATTTAAACAATGCTAATGACTTATAAACTTATATTAATCTTGATTTAAAAGTAGCCCATAAAATTTATAACCATTTTTAGGAATAAAAGAGAATAAATTTGTTCATATATATCAAGTTTTTTTAAAAAATATTTTTAAAAAATTGGTAAAATAAAATTTTAAAATCTATTTGAGATTTAAATTTAAATATAAAGCTTAAAATATTATAGTATCATATATATTTGATAAAATTAAACCTAATAGAAATAGATAATGGGTGGTGATTTGAAAACAAAAACTATTTAATGGGTGGTTTTCTGTACGTAATTTTGTATTTAACGGGTGGTTAAGTGTAAATCTATATTTAAGGGGCGCATCAAATACATGTATCTTTGCCAATTAACCAATTTCTAAATGCTGGAGTCGATCTATAGATTTTATGTAAATTTCCCTTAATGATTTTATCCATAAATAACACTCCAATAAAAATAAATCTCTAGTTTAAGCGTATTCGTGTAATGACAAAACCAACAACAATCAACCAACAAACCAATGACTAAGCAAAAATATTTAATCCAAAAACTAAACAACCAAGCAACCACAAGCAAAAATAAAAACACAAATATCGACACAAGATTTACGTGGGAAAAACCCTCTCTAACCATAGGATAAAAAATCCCACATTCCGTCCGCCAGAGCAACCAATCCACTAATAAACCAATCAGTACAATTCTCACACCGAGACAAACAAATATGAAAATCTCAAATACCAATTTAAATACAACCTGATCTAGAAATGACTCCTCTCTAAAAACTACTAGAGGATAACAAAACCCACCTTTCGCCCGCCAGAGCAATCAATTCATTCATCAACAAATCAGTACAAGTGTTTAACAATCCAGTATCATACCGAGACAAACAAACATGCAAATCTCAAACACCAATCTAAATACAACCAAGATCTATAAAGGATTCTTCTTTAATAACTAGTTAAACACTTGTAATAAATCCTATTAGATTTTTAGGGAGAGAAGAATGCATATCAACAAACCTCCGTTATTGACTTATCAAAGATAGAAGACGAATCACCAGATCAAGAAACGAAACCCCCACTCAAATCTCTTATCTTCCCTCTCCTCTCCTCTCTCCTTCCTTTCTCTTTTCATTCTCTTTGCTTGGCCTGCAGCCGGTGCTTGCCCTCACATGTGCGGTCACATGTGCGGTGTGCCCCAAGACAAAAAGCAAAGATTTGCCCTTTGTTTCCGCTGGTAGCTTCAATTGGGCTGGACCCAATGGGCTGGACCCAAATGGGCTTTAGGCCCAATATAATTAACCTTTCAAAATAGTGGAACATATTTGTGCAACAATTGCAAATATATACACACATATGCGCGATTGATCTGAACCATATTGTAAATAATGAATGCATATAATAATCATGCGTATATACCCTCAAAATGGATGATTGAGATTGATCTCGAATCTGGATTGCATAAATTGTTTACCCAAATATATATACTTGTATGATTATATGAAGGTAATTTAATCCACAGCAAATGGGACGTGTTACGTGACTAGTTTGGTCTCCATTACATTACGCACTAAATAAAAAAAAAAGATCGATTATATTAATATTTTCTCATGTGATTATTATTATTTTTTTACAGTATGCAAAGAGTTGGATATGCTACAGACATCCATGAGCATCTGAAAAGATGATGTTTTGGAACTTGTAACAGTAAGAACCTAGGATGATATTACAATTTAAAGGAGATTTTGCAAGGAAATCGGCTGCTCGATTTGCCTCTCTGTAGCAATGCTGAAAGCTGATCGATTCGAAGTCTTCTTTTAGAGACATGATTTCTTCAATTAATTGTGCTACCTTCCATGGGGTTTTGATTATGTGATTGATGGCATTGATGATGGTTGCGTTGTCGCTTTCAATAATGATTCTTCTGATCCCCAAGTCGTTTTCTTGTCTTATACCTGCATATATAGCCATAGCTTCTGCTAAAATAATAGAGTATTTTCTAATGTTGCTTTTATATATATGAATTACATGACCGTAGTTGTTTCTCATAATGCAACCAATTTGAGTTTCATGATTAATTTTAATTGGGACATCTACATTAATTTTGATCGTGTTAGGAGGTGGATGTTTCCAAAATAATTTATGTGGAGGTCTACTGATTTTAGATTTTATGTAATTATTATTTTCTTTATTCCAGAAAGATATGTTGTTAATTGTTTGGTATAGAGTGTTGATGATGTTTTTCTTTTTGTTATTTCGGAAGATAATATTTTTTCTTAGTTCCCAGATACTGTGCCATAAGTAACAAAGGTCAGAGAAGTCTTTATTAAGTGTTTTGGTGTTAATGATATTTTCAGAGGCGTTAAGTAATTTCGGAAGATAATATTTTTTCTTAGTTCCTTAGGTCTGGTATAATAAATAATTTTTTTAATTTGATGCCAAGATTTATCATAAGAGATTTGGTGATTTGGCAGTTAAATAAGAGATGGTTTGTGTCTTCTATGTCAGAGTTGCAGAGAGAGCAAGTGTTGGGAACTCTATTTATATATTTGTTTAATCGAGCAGTGATAGGTAAGATATCCAGAATAATCTTCCAAATAAAATTTTTTATATGTTGAGGGACGTTAAGTTTCCAGATCCAGTTTGCATTAATTTTATTTGTGTTTCTGGTATTGAAGAGGGAAGTAGTGGATTTAACTGTAAATTCTCCATTGTTACTATAGATCCAAATAAGTTTGTCAGGAATATTTCTTGTTGGGATATGTATGTTGCTAATCATTTGGACGATGTTAGGGGGAAAGATATTATTCAATTTATTCATATCCCACGAATTGTTTTTAGTGAAAAGGTCACACACTTTTAGATTAGGGTTTTGATTAATTCTGAATGCTTCAAGATATTGTTCATTTACCCATATATCAGTCCATACATTTATACTTTTTCCATTGCCTACAAGCCAGAGTAAGCCTTTTGAAAAGAGGTCTCTGATATTTAGAAGCCTTCCAAATTGCCATGAGGTTTTGAATTTTCCTCTTTCCATTAACGATTCTTTTGAGAGGTATTTTTCTGAGATTACCTTAGACCAGCTATTGTTAGGATTGGATATGATTCTCCAGAGGAGTTTCATTTGCATTCCAATGTTAATTTCTTCTGCTGATTTGAATCCTAATCCGCCGTCCTTTTTGGGGGTGCATAGGTGTTCCCAACTGATTAATGGGTGATAATTATCAGATTGAGGTTTGTTCCAAAAGAAATTTTTGTTTATTTGATCAATTTTATTTAGAATTCCTTTAGGAAGAAGGAAAGATTGCATTAAATAATTTGTTTTAGAGTTGAGGTTAGCTTGAATTAGTACTGATCTACCGGCTTGTGAGAGAGTGTTTGATTTCCATTTTGAGAGTTGTTTTTTGAGACTTAGTATAGCATCATCAAAGGTAGCATTACATACTCTTGCACTAACGAGTGGTATTCCAAGATATTTTTCCATTGTTTTGGTAATGAGAATATTTAGTTGTTGGGCGAGGGATTGTGCTTTATTTTGTTGTATATTTTTGGAGACTTGTAGGGAGCTTTTATTGTAATTGATGGTTAATCCAGATAAGTTAGAAAAGCTGTTTAGGATATTTTTAATTGTGTATAGGCTTAGTTCATCGGCGCGTCCAAAGATTAGTGTATCATCAACAAATGAGAGGAAAGGGACAAGGCTGCTATTGTTTGTGAGTTTAATACCAATTAAAGGATCACATTCTAGGGATTCTTGTTGTAGCATTCTTACCAATAGTTCCATTACTATTACGAAAATATAGGGTGCAAGGGGATCTCATGTGATTATTATTCTTGGGTATGTATAGTGTAGATTTCTGTTTCTGTTTTTATATTAGACAAAAATTAAGCCGACTAATCTAGATAATCATTTCGAATTACTATACGAAAATCTATAGGTAGGTAAGTTATACATAAGTGTTTGAAAATATGATAGGCATTGAGTGTAATATATAAGGTTTGTGTACTACTTTTTCAATTATTAATTGATTTTTAATAGCCAATTTTTGGGTCTTGTTATAAGAAATTAAATACAAATATCACTTCAAATATATTTTAATAAATAAAACACTTTTTTTTGTTTTACATAACTTGATAATTTGATATAATAATATAGCTCATGTATCAAATGTGATGTTATATTACTTCATTCGACAACTAGATAAGAAAATATATGTATTTAAAGTTTTTACATAATTGTTATATGCTAAGATAACAAGAAGTTCACTACATATTAACTCGTTAGTTTTCAAATGGTGTTTTTTAGTCAAAACAATGTCTTATATAGACTATGACGACATCATTTTGTTTGTTTAAAGAGGAAATATATATAAAAATAAATGCCATTATTTGGAACTTAAATTAGATGTCGTCATTTTGATTAGTTAGAATAAAGAAAAAATTTACAAAGTTATTAAACAATACTAAATCTTCATTATGATATTTTAGCATAAATATTTAAACTTAAACTCGAAATGACCAGAATTTTTTTTACCCGACCTATTGTAAAGTTGATTATGCTAGTGATCATCCATATTATAAAAAGGGGGAGGAATCACATATAAAATAAACCTTTAAATATGGTATTTTTCACAAAATACTTATAAATTGGAAAAGTATAGAAAACGAACCTTAAGTTTGGTTATCTTTAAAAGAAATCACACATGCCTTTATATATGTAGAAAATATGAAGAAAATGTTCGATTACCACTCTATATATACTTAAATATATTTTACAATAAGATACACCACGATAAATAAAGCAATTACATTTACTTAACCATTTTTGCACAAAGAAATACATGTAGATTTTGTTTTTTCTTTAAGAAAATAAAAATTATGAGTGATTTTTTTAAGTTATAATGGGTCTTGTTAAAATGTATATATTGCATTATAATAAAAAAAATATTTTTTTAAGTTATAATGAGTCTTGTCAGATACATTGTAAATCTTCTTATAAAGAACACGTCCATTACAACGTGCAGACCTTTTTTAATTAATTAACACACCCTTTCAATTAATTAACCCAATACAACTCTGCGTGTTTCCAATGTGCAGATCTGTGGTATATAATTCAAGTACTCTGGGAAATCATTACAGTAGATAATTAATAAAGAAATGGATACACAGTTGCACTTGGAATCTGTTGTTGCCCACTCACTCCACGCCACCTCAAACCAGAGCATTTGCACAACAAATCCATTACAGTATATTTTAAAAATAAATAAGAAAACCCTGAAGGTTTTTAGGAGGCAATCCCGATCATACGCCGCCGGCCACAAATATTCCGTCTGATCGAATTTATTTATTTTGTAGGCGTTCATTTGTTTGCTTCTAAAGTGATCATTGTAGCAGTGCACGCAACACGTTCTGTGTGTAAATTCACCCCCTTTCTGCCATCTTTCAAATGAAGGAATTACATGATAACGTCACATGTATATACATTTTTTTTAATGACAAGTAAATCAACTATTTGAATTGGTGGCAAATCCAAGGGTGTGATGCAGTCGGGAAGTGTCACATATCAGTAGGGGTGTGTAGAAAAACCCGACACGACAAACCCGACACGAAAAAACACGAAACCGAATAGACACGACACGAAAATGACACGAACCGAGAAAACACGGCTGTAAACGGTTCGTGTTCGGATCGGCAAAATCATCTTGTCGGGTACCCAACACGAACCGTTTAAATTTTTTTTTTTTAATTTTTAGATCTGCTCGTATAATACTTGTATAAAAAGTATCCTCTAAGTGACAGAATGCTCTACTAGCACAGTTGGTACACGGGAATGACGGGATGCGGAAGACTCCAACAGATCCGAGTTTCGAACCTTCACTGCTGCATTTTTTTCCCATTTTCCACACAACGTTTTTTTTTATCCTTTCGGGCTTCGGCTCTCCAGTCTCCACAAGTCCACAGACATTCGACACTCGACAGATCCACCTCTCCCTGCTGAACTCGAGTCTCGACCCTCTCAAATCCCTAACCCTAACTCACACTCACAATCCAAATCGACAAATCGCTCGGCCCCCAACGGTCCCAATCGGCATTCTCACAGCAGATCTGGTCTCGGCTCGACTATCAGCACTTCAGCAGATCTGAAAAATCGACATCTCTCACCGAAACCATGGTAAGATATTCGAATCGAATTGGTTTGTTTTGCTCTTTCTTAAGCATTTCATGAGTATTTGTGGCGATTTTATGCTATTTGGGTTGTGAAATGTGAATCTGTGTGGGATTTGAGAGAGTTAGGGTTGTTTCAAATCTTTCGATTTGAAATAGTACAGCAGCCAGCCAGCCAGCAGGTCAGCAACCCAAAAAAAAAAGGGAAAAGGCCTTACCGTGTCGGATCGGATAACACGGGTATCCGACACGGATCCGGATACCTTAACCGTGTCGGATACCCGGTTCCTGGCGGTTCGTATACGGTTCAGCATATTTGTCTTAAACGGTTCCGGGTATCTGACACGGTTAACCGTGTCGTGTCGGATACCCGGTAATGCACACCCCTACATACCAGATAAACCAACTTGCATTAACTAACTCGATCCATTAGTGAGAAGCAAGAAAAACCTTAGATTTTTTAAAAAAAAATCAGGACTAGTACAATTCCCGTGTCATGACGCAATTTTTTAAAAATCTAATATTAATAACAAATTAATGTTATAAAATATTAATAAAAGTTAGAATATATAAAAATCACAAAAATCAATACCATAAAAGCATCTTAAAAATAATTTCATAATTTATTTTTGAAAAAATCTCATTTAAATTAGCATATATAGATATGGATATTTTAAACCACTCTTATTTGTAGAGACCGGAAATTTTTAAACTATTATTTTATTAAAATAATTGCTTATAATTGATTAGATTATGAGATTCGGAAATTTTTTGAAAATTATGTCCTCGAGCAATATGTTTTATTCTAAATCTTTTTGAAGTAAATTCTAGCATCATTTTTTTAAATCGGATTTTCAGATGATTCCACTTTAAGATTCGAGAATTATAATTATAAATTGGATTTCATTATTTGTTTTCGGAATCGAGATTTCGATTTGGAATTTTATTGAGTCAAAATTGGATCGAGTGAGCGGGTTTCGAGATTAAATTATGGGATTTTGAATTGTTATTGTGAGGACCACTTTCTTTCCATTTCTCTCTCTCTCTCTCTCTCTCTCTCTCTCTCGTCTCCTTCTACGCCTTGTTGCTCACTCCCACACCCAGCTCACACACCAAGTGCCCTTTGCATCCGATTGCCCTCTTTGTTCCCCTATAAATTGCACATCTGAAAACCCTAAATACATCCCCACACACACTCAGCCTTCTTCCTCCTTCACTCCTTCATCCTAAACACCTACAAAAAACCTCATTTGGAGCCCAATTTTTCGAGCTGAAACAACCACCGAAAAGCACCACCAATTTTACCTTGCTTCACTTCTCCATTCTCATTTTGATTCACGCCAACATCAACCACGAGACTCATTTTCTTCCTCCCTCGTTCTTTGACGTTCAGTGGCCTAGAACTCCTCTTTACCTTGAAGCAAACCCAGGAAACGCAGCCCCTTCTTCCTTGCTTTGTTTCACTCCCGAATCGCCACCATTCCACCTTCTTCCCCGATCAACAGCAAAAAGGAGCCTCCTTAGGTGTCACTGAAGCCACCAGGAGCACCACCAGTCCAAGACAGGGGCCCAAATCGCAAGCCTCTCCCTGTTTTTCCCGATTCTAAGGCTCAAAATGAATCTCTCCTCCCGTCGACGAAGTCGAAGCAGCCCTCAAAGCATCCCGTAGTGGATTTCTCGAGCTCTTGGTGATCTGTGACGTGACTTGGCTTACTTATTGTTGGATATTACTTTTTTTGTTCTGCTATTCCAGGTAAGTTCCCTAGGGAGCTTACTCAGGTTGGACTCTCATGCTTATTGTTGCATTTTATGTTAGGTGTTGCATATACATAAAAGCATGATCATGTAATATCTTGTTTTGGTTGCACTAATTGAATGAGCATCTGTTTACTTTATGTGTTTAAAAAGAGAACGGTCGTGATCTGTGAGTCGTAGAGTCTTTGCTAGGGTCATAGGACAGCCCAACACCATCGGGTTGTCCTGATAGAGTCGGTGAGGGCACAGCCTGATCCCATTCATACCTATGTACTTTGACCTCGATATTAGGTACGGACGGTGCGTTACACAGACCCCACTCACCCTATGTACTCCGACCTTGATGTTAGGTACGGACGATGCATTACATAGAAGTTATGTACTCCGACCTCGATGTTAGGTGTGTACGGTGCGTTACATAAATCATATGTACTCCTAACTCGATGTTAGGTACGGACGTCGCGTTACATAAACCTCGCCCCGATTGAGGCGAGGGTCCCACAAGCGAGAGTAGGGACATGCCGCTTGGCATTCTGTGTGAGCCCATTTACTGCATTTCTATTATTATATATATGAACTTTTAGCATACCTTGTGTGTTTAATTCTCGTACTGCATTAGAGCATCTTTATTAGCTATAGCACATACTATGTGGCCTCAGCGAGGACTTCAGGTCCCGCATGCATGGCTCGATCTGATTCCTTTTCATGTTCTTCTTTTAAAGGTTTGTCTGCAGATCTTTGAGTGTTTTGTGCTACTTGGCGGGGATGTTCCTTATGGGGTTGTATGAGTGAGAGGCTAACTCGATCTCCACTTTACTTTTGGGATTTCTGACTTGATCTTTTTTTGGTTTTGACACGGCTTTGCCGTGACAACTATATATGTATCGTATTTATGTTTGCTTATATTTCGAACTAAATCTGTTTTACGCGACTTAGAATCTTAGGACAGGTCTCGGTCCCCAATGGACCCAACACGGTTTTAGGGTTCCGAAATCCCTTCTTTTAGTACTAACACTTTGTTTTGAAACTCAACCCGTACTTGAATTGCAAGATCCGAATGAAGGTATCCAATCCTTCAAAACGTAACCCGGGTTCCTTAACTCGGGCCGTTACATTATTGATTAGTAAAAAAAATAATATCATTGTAACTTTGTTTTAAAAAATAATAATATCATTGTAACACTTTGGTATTAAAAATATATATAGATATATAGATAGTGATTAAATGTGATAAAAATTAAAGAAAAAATGTGATAGATTTAAAGAGACAAATGAAAGAAGAAAAATATATTTAAAGAAAAAAATATTTGAATAGTTTAAAGAACCGAATAAAAAAGGTAGGGATAACAGTATAAGTGTATAACACATAGGATTAAAGAACAAAAACTAGTTTATTTTAAGTATATAAATTAAACGGAAATTTCGCGAGGTGCCCCTGTGGTATTGCAATTTTTGCGAGGTATACAACTCTTTTACATATTTCGCGTGGTACCCTTGTGGTTTTCAATTTTTTCGCCTCGCGCCCTTCCAGGTTAAATCTAAAAGATTGGGTTATCCTCCGTTAGTTTCAATTTTTTTTAAAAAAAAAAAGAAAAAGAAAAAAAGAACACTGAAGTACTGAACCGAATAATAGAGAGCGAAGGAGAAGAAGGGGACGCTCGCTGCTGCTCGAACCTGTTGCTCGAAGGTGGTCGCCAAGATAGTCGGAGCTCCTTTCCAATTCCCATCATCCCAATCCAATTTCTCTTTGAAATTTTGAAGCTGGGTGCAGTTGTTGTCCAGCCATGGCTGTGCAAAATCCGGCAAGAGAGGGTTTCTACAACCCTTCGATTCTCCTGGATCTCGCTGCTGCTGACGACGGAGGTGCCCTTGGGGATGATGTAGGTCTCCGTTAGTGCGAAATCCTCTTCGGCGATGTGCGGCACGAGTGTCGCCGGTGCACGGTACCTGAAGAGCTCGCGCGCCACGGCCTACGTGTACTTCATCGATGCAGCTCCCGGACTCCGGCAACCATATCCCGGCGACCTCCGCTCGGACCTTGGCGAGCACCTCCGAGTGGGAGTCGAGCAAGGCGACCGCCTACAGGAGGGACGACGATGAGGCGTCCTGAGACGCAAAGAGGAAGTCAAAGAGCTAGCCGCCGATCTCCTCACTGGAAGGGAGTGGCGGCGATACAGTGGCGGCTCCTCCGGCTTCTCTCTCCTCCCTCACGGCATCCTGCATCCAGAAATCGAGCAACCTCTTTGACTAACGGAGATTGCAATTAGTCGAAGCAACCTATTAAATTTAACCTGGAAGGTGGTGCTATAAATCTAATTTCTAATTTCTAGTTTTTGTCATGAAATCGAGCAACCTCCTCCCTCCGGCTCCTCGGCGCTTGCAATTAGTTGGAGCTTGTTGCGGTGGCCGTTCAGTGTTCTTTTCTTCTTTTTCTTTTTTTTTTATTGAAACTAACGGAGGATATAACCAATATGTTATATTTAACCTAGAAGGGCGCGATGCGAAATAAATTGAAAACCTCAGCAGGGGTACCACGCGAAACATGTAAAACGATTGTATACTTCGCAAAAATTGCAATACCCCAGGGGCACCTCGCGAAATTTCTATAAATTAAACATTTAGATATGGATTAATAGTACTAGACATTAGAATATTATATTGAATTAATGTTTTGAATTAAGCCGAATAGTTAGTAAATGTGCTTAAAAAAGTGACTAATTTAAATAGATAAAGGAAAGAAGAAAAAAATAATAAAACAAAAAAAATATATTATTGGTGGAAATGAGAGGATGAAAGAGAGTTTGACACAAAGGCTTCTATACTTTCTGCTTTTAATATATATATATATATATATATATATATATATATATATATATATATATAATTAGTAAATGGGTTTTAAAAAAATGATTGATTTAAATAGATAAAGAAAAGAATAAAAATAATAAAACAAAAAAAATATTGGTGAAAAGAAGATGATGAAGGAAAGACTAACATGTAGACAGAACACTTTCTGCTTTAAAAATATATATAGATATAGATAGTTAACAAATGTGTTTAAAAAAAGAAAAAAAAAGTGATTGACTTAATTAGATAAATGAAAGAAGACAAAAATAATAAAGAAAAAAATATTATTGGTGGAAAGGAGAGGATGAAGAAGAGGCTAACACGTCGGCATAACACTTTCTACTTTAAAAATATGGGCATTTACCCATATGTCCATATTTTTTTGTCTTTTTTTTTTCTAAAATATCCATCAACCTATCCATATTAGCTAAAAGTCTACCGCATTTTCCCGTCCTTGTTGACACAGTTATTACTCACGTGGACCACGCGGTTATTACTGACACGGTTATTGCTGACACGATTATTGCTGACACAGTCATTATGATTTGTATAACGTGGATTCATATAACACATTAGAATTCTCCTATTATTTTTTCTTTTTAATAAAAAAGAAGAACATACTAAATAAAGTTGTCCTCTAAGGAATTCGATTTACATAAATTGTTATTATATACCCATAAGTTTCATACATGATATTACCCTCTCCTTACAAAGCATCGTCCTCCATGCTTATATACAACTCAACAGCAATATCTAATGGCATTGAAATTTAGAAAATGAATAAAATCATAGCTCCCAACAATGATTCTTGTGTTGAACATAATAGAACTATAATTGACCTTGTAGTGCATTTGTAAGGACTATTTAGGTCTAAACAAACCTCATGAGGTGTGAAAAGATAATCACTGGGAAATTTGATGTCAAGAACAAAAAAAAATACCATCTTTATAAGGTGTCCTTATACATGATGAAATGAACACATCGGAAATTTAGCAATTATATCATCAAGAATCAAGAACATCACTATTACTGAAATATTTCATACAAACAATGATCAAAGACATATCAACACTATCATAAGAGTGCTGGGTAATGCACTTGTTACTTCCAGAGTAACTTATTCGTCTCCATTATATTTCATAAAAAACAAGAAATTTTGGGGCTTATAGTGGGAAATATCATAATGTCTACATGTATAAACACAACCAAATATGGGATATATGACAGCGAAAAAATTTCAATCATTCTCACAACTTCCTTTGACATCACTTGCTTCCATACATGACTCTTCCATAGCAAGAGGATATAATTTTACCAGTTATTGTTTCCTCTTCACAGAGATCGCAAGAAAGCAAACATTCAACATAAAAACTAACACCAAACCACAAAATTCACAAAGTACACTCCAATTTTCTTCAATTTCTCTTATTTCTTCGATTCAATTTGTCTTGTTTAAATCTTAATCGACTATCTCCTAGCTAAATTTTCATCAATTGTTTCTGTGATGGATTTGAATCGAGAACCTGCTCAATCTCAATCTCTTGTGAAGGAATCTCGTGCATGTTTACTCGTTGAATTGAAAGACTCCCATAGAAGTATCTAAGAGCGTATGCGCCTTCTTGAATCTATGGCAGCTAGAAGTAGGTACCATTGTCTGCCATTGCAATCTTCTAATATCTCTACCCAACCTGATCGTATCCATCCATGCAAAATTGATGGTAGAGAAACCTCAATCGAAACCTGCAAATAGAGAAACAAAAATCGGAGAGAGAGGTTAGATTGCTAGGTTAAAGAGATGGAGAGGAAGTGGATTAGTGGGATGAGATGCAGATGGAGATTAGAGAAAGCGAGGATTACTCGAAGAGGAGACAGAGATGTAGGTGAGAGAAAGGATGAGGGGAGAATGAATTTTCAGCAGTTGTGGCTTCGATGGACGACTCAGGTCTGAGTATGATCAAATATTGTCGTCATCCACTTGCACCTAGATGTCGCCGGCATTCAGCCCCGATATGTCGATAATGTACTGGTACACCCAATGACACAATGGAGGTGAGAGAAGCCATGGGAGAGAGACGTGGAACACCAAGGAAAGCTATGTGACAAAGATCGGGAGCAACAAATCTGAGATTTGGGAGTAGGGAAATATACGATGGACTTTTAGGGTCCGATTGATATCTAGATATCAGATATCGAATATCAGCCCCCAATATCTGAAATCTAGTGTTTGGAATCCCCAAGATAACAAGTGATATATGATATATGTGTTTGGTATCGCTTGATATCTAGATATCAGATTTAAGCTTATTTGATATACTGATTTTGAGGGAGGTATCACTTGATATTGATATCTTGATACCGATACCAATATCTTGATATCAAGATATCAGTTGATATCGATATCTTGATATCTAGATATCGATAACAAACGGGCCCTTAGCTCATTTAGATGTAGCGGTGGACATTTGGTTAATTTTGGGTCATTCAAATGGAAAGTGGAGCAAATTTTCTCTTAAAAATATATATAGATATATAGATCGGTTATATGTATAGATATAAAAATTTACATATCGATTAATAGTTGACATTATATTGAATTCAATGTTTTGACTTAAACTTAATAGATAGTAAATGTGTTAAAAAAAAAAGAAAAAAAAAGTGATTGATTTAAATCAATCAAGGAAAGAAGAAAAAATTAAAAGAAAAACATGATTTGTAAAAAGAAGAGGATGAAGGAAATGTTGACACGTATGCAGAAGTGTTCTGCTTTAAGAGTATACTAGTGCAGTGACCCAGTGAGTCTTTCTCTACTTTAATATTGTGTTCGACGTCAATCTAAATATTTATAATTAATATCCTAGAACTTTAATTACCACTATATATCACTAAGAATTGCTTAATTAAATGAATCAAAAATATTCATTATCATATTATCGATGTTAAAATTTAATTTTGAATTGTATAGTTTAATTTGATATGAATATTATCAAAATTGAAATGTACATTATAGGGAAAAAATATAAATTACAATATCGTTCACAAAATCATATAAAGTCATATTATTATTCATCCACTTCATTTTTTTGTAGCGTGGGGGTTCCGAGGTTGTTGACTAATCCCCCACGGGTCCAAGACATAGCCTGGAAAGGACGCGAACCAAATGAAGGCTTGGACACCCACTAATTACACAAATTGTGTAAAGAATGAGATTTGAAAGGACATCTTGCAAGGAGTATCTCTCCCTTACCACTAGAGTAAGGGGTTATTGGTTTATTCATGCACTTCATTATTTTATTCTTATACTTTATCATTTTATTTATGCAATTTATAATCTTAATTGTGAACTTCATAATCTTATTCACGCACTTCCTATTATTATTCATACAATTCATTATTTTATTCTTGTACTTTATCATTTTATCTATGCACTTTTTAATCTTAATTGTGCACTTCATAATCTTATTTATGCACTTTATATTATTATTATTCACACTTCATCATTTTATTCTTACACTTTTTATCTTATTTATGCATTTTATCATTTGATTCTTTTACTTTATAATCTTATTCATGAAAGGGAACAAAAAGAAGATAATCATAAATAGCTTATGCGAGATTTGAATCCGCATCTTGGTGCATGACACATTACTTTACCATTTTGAGCTAATAGATTTTAAATCACATCACTCTCTTTTTACTGTCATAAAAAAATGCATAAATAAGAAAGAAAAAACGTTTAAAGGTACAGTGCTAAAGATGCCCGTTCACCTTGGTGCTAGTTGTTGATACTTTATCATTTTATTTAGCCAGTTTTTTTTTCGGACCTTGTCTCGAGTGTACTGAAAAAACCGAATCATATTTACCTTGTTGTTTTTTTGGGCTTAGGGGCAGGGAATACTGTAAATGACAAGTGCAATTGTTTATTGTAACTTTGTAAGTGACTTTCAAGGATCTAATCATCAATTATATAAAAGAAAAGGGTGTCCCTATATACACCGTAAATCCGCGGATTAGAGCTGCTAATCAACGTCGGATTCGACGTTGTAGCGTTAATTATATTACAACGTCGGATCCAACGTTGTAATATGCGAAGTGACGGGCCGAACTGGGCTTACAACGTCGGATCGGACGTTGCTAGGGTAACAAATTTACACACACCCACCACAAAAAAAAACGTCCTTTTGGACGTTGCTCATCAAATTTTTTTTTAATATATTGTATTAGGCCCGATCTTGACCCGTATTAGCAACGTTCAATTTGACGTAGTAACAACGTCTAATTCAACGTTGTTACAACGTCCGAATTTTTTAAGTGAAATTACAACGTTGGATTCGACGTTGTTACAAGGTCGGATTGGACGTTAATTTGCGGTGTATATAGGGAAGACGAAAAGAAAACTTTGATGAATCTCTTGATGAATGATTCAACAAGAACATCATAGGTCACCAAATAAATAAACAGTGATTCAGCTTGATGCTTTAGGATGAATTGATCAACTGATCACTTGCATTTTGGGGGGAATTAAGCAATGATTATCTAAGTGTTTATTTAATTATAATTCATCTTGAAGCTTTTAATAATTAGTGGAATTAGGAAAGGAAAACAACTACTTTTTAGTTTTATATATGGTTCCTTTCAAGTGGTATAGTGTTTTGACTTCCAAAACCAAATAAAAGCATACCTTATATATATATAAATTTAATTTATTTTTTGAAAGGCAAAAGCTTGTGAAACCCCTTGTTCTTCATTATCAAATCTTAATCTTGATGGATGACAACTCTTAGGATGGATGACAACTCAAGGAGCAGGTTGTTTTCATGATTAATAATTCGTTTTCAACTAATCGCATTTTGGCCTCGACTCGATGTTTGCCTTGAGCGAATTTTAGCAGCAGTAAGTGCTAGAGCGAACATCGAACCTTCGTTCAGTGAAACTTGGATTGGATCGGATCTGTTTAGCTGCGAACCTTCGTTGAGAGCATAGTGAACCTCCGTTCAGTAGCAACCTTGAGTGGAAGGGGAGGCAAAGAGGAGAGGAAAGGAGAAGCGAACTGGGTGAGGTGGAATAGTAAACTGAGACGGAATTTTTGTTTTTTAACAAGGAAAAATTTCATACTCCTACTCTCTATTCGTATTCCACCAAATCCATCTTTGTGGATAAGAACTTGAAGCTATAAATCAAAAAATGGCTTACAAAAGTCAAACGGTCAACTACATAACTACCTTCTCTAAAAATATGCAAAATACAAGTCTGATCAAACTGAATCACAACACACAGGGAATCTGAGATGATCTTTTTTATCTCCCAAATGCACAACCAAGTCCCTTTTAATGCATTAATAGTGAATAAACTATCTTCTTCAATCGCCAGATTCCTAATGCGGAGTCTCTTGGCTTTCTGGATGCATGACCAAAGGCCAATGGCATCAACGCCAATCACTTATTCAAACGGAGATGTGCTCGCTCCTATTCTGATGACATCGACCTTGTTGTCTTGGATCACAAAACCATATGATGCCTTACTATTCGGTCGCAAAGATCCATCAAAGTTGAGCCTGTACCAATTTGTGCATGGTCTTTCAATTCCCACTTTATATTCGTTTTCCTTTTGGGAGAGTGCCAACTATTGTATCCATCCATTGTCATCGTTTCATCGATATCTTATCAAGTTCCTCCACTGTCAAGTTCCTTGCGTCCATCCATTGAGTCAGTTTGGACCTTATAAATTCCGTTATTTTTTATTTATTCAAGATTTCATTTTTTATTTTTTTTGTTTCTAAAATACCAAATGTCCCATCAGATTGTTGCAATGCAAGGTAGCAAAATCCTTCAAACCCATTTCCTTTATAACGAGAGAGAGACCATCCACTACACTAATGTTTAAACTTTTCAATCATTGGGTTTAACTACTACTGAAAACCTTTTTAGTAGTTGAGAGAGACCATCTGCTACAATTGTAAGATCAAAGTCCTCCTCCTTGAGGGTTTCATTCATTAGACAATGATATATATAGGTTACAAAGGTATTGAGACTTTGGGCCCACTATACAATATAAGACCTATGTAATCTATCAAACCCCCGCAGTCGAAAGTGGAGGGTCCCGTACAGCACTACTAGAAAAACCGGCCTTTTTCGGCGTTTTTTAAGTCCATTTTCGACGTATAAAAGCGTGGAGAAAAATTTTATTGACACTTTAAAAAAACGTCGAAAATGTCAACGCCATAAATGGTCGACGCTTTTAATCGTGGAAATGTACGATGCCTTTAAACGCCAAGAATACATTTTCGACGCTTTGCTCTTCAACTCTCCCATTTTGTTCCCATACATTCCCCGCCCATTTATTGATGTTAATAAACGTCGCAAATTAATTTCCCGGCAAAATTGAAATATTCTTTGGCGTAAAAAAGCGTCGATAAAGGTAAGTTCCTCAAAATTCACCGCATTTTTTGTGACAAAAAATAACGTCAAAAATAATTTTCCCGGCAAAAGTATAATATTCTTTAATGTTCAAAAAATCAATAATTAATTTCCCCGCCATTTGTTGATGGTTATTAGACATATAAAAGCGTCGAGAAATAGATATAATACGTTAACCATAAAAGTGCCATAGACCTAATTACATTAATACCCAAACATAAAAGGCAACATTGATATATTCTTTACAAGTAGTTGGGCTTTAAAATATGCTTCCCATATTAATCCATGGATCAAAACATCCCTGCTTCTCATTTAGATCAATGAAAGAAACCAATAGTGTACTTATAGGAAACAAAAACTGTAGAATATCTAATAATAACAGTAGCTCCTAATAATTGAAAATATTGTCTACTAGCTAGTGTCTCCTTCAATTTGTCCAACAAACATTCAAACTATATGGATAAGATTTGATGTCTCAAAAACACAAAAGCTAACTACTCAAAATCCATCTAGTTTGGCGAGCTTTATTTGTCCATTCCAATACGAGCACTATTACCGCTTGATGTTGAAGCAACCTACAAAAATATAACAAGAAAACTCTAAATATATATACATATATTTTTATCATTAACAAATATAATGGGCCAAAATAAACAACCATAAGGTACTTAAAGAAGCAGTCATAACTGTCCTTGCCAAAGAATGGGATGGACATGTTTCTCTTGCATCACCAAGTGATTTTTCTAGCATCTTTCCACACCCATCTTGTGGATTGATTTCAATTTTTGGTAAAGGAAATTGGGAAGTTGTAGGGAGAATTCAATTATCAATATTAATACGTGGCATATATGGCTGTCAAAAGTATATCAACCACAATTCACGGGCCATACAAGAAAACTGAACAAAAAGAATTGCAATAAGCAAACACTTAAAACCATTAAGATCCTCAAATCGATTGGCACTAACCTGGGAATTATCCCCGCATAAAGCTGACTGTGCATTAGAAAAGAACTCATCCGACACCTTCCCGGTACGAAGTGCAGCAAGTGCTTGTAATAAGATTTGATTACTTTGATCAGCCCTTGCATGGAGTTTTTGGTTTTCTTGCTCCATATTTGCTAGCTTTGCTTTCATGCTTTCCAATTCCGAAGAGCTATTGAGTACTGCTATAGATTCACATACAGTTTTCCTCAAAATACCATGCACTCCAAAAACAGCACTTTGTTTGACTCCAAACCCAAAGCCAACTGGTCTTTTAGGATTTTCATCCTATAAATCAGTTTATGAAAGACTGCATTCTCAATCTCTGTACGACACTTTGTAGGTGAGAAATTTTGAACAAGTTCTTCAACATTGTGATGTGCTTCTTCCTGTTTTGGAATGGAAAATAACAAAATTACACATTTGACAATTAAGCATGCTGTTTTCAAGAAGTTTCAAGTTGAGGTTTTGGTGATGCTGCATGCCATCCTAAAGAAAGATAAGTAGATATCATGTCAACTCTAAGGACTTTCAAGATTCAACATTTTGAAAAGAGTAAAGATTTTTTTTCTCTTGGAATCCGATAAAATCAGAAATTTCTTGCATATGCCATCTGTTCAATATAGAGGTTACCTCTGTAGACATGCATTTAGACAATTAAACACTACTTATTGCTTTTTTTTTTACCATTTATAAATGAAATAGTTCTCACAGCTGTACATACATTTATAGGAGAAGCTAAGCTCAAGAGGAATAACAAGCTTTGATGGATAAACGAAGGGAAAGAGAAACTACACAACAAGATAAACGAAGGGAAAAAATATAAAGGCAAAGAGGAAATGTTGTGTACCAATAATTCTGCAGAGTTGGTTATCAACGAATCCTCCTCCAGCTTTGGTGTGAGTCAGTTTAAAAAATTCCAAATGACTAGGTTGTTTTCCATTAGTTTGAACCTGAAATAGATAGATTCATTATTAAAAGCATTCAAGAATTGACATCATCTTAAATAAGCAAACAAAAAAAGAACACAAATATCAAAAAGGAAGAAATTGTACAAAATCAGCTCGCTTATTGGCATAGCTTTTGGCACCAGTAGTATGCACATGAGATTGGGATGCTCTTGCCTGTTTGCCACATTGAGACCTCCAATTGCTTAGTATTACATAATCACTCAACTCTGAATTTATATATATGTGTGTGTGTGTGAATTTAACTTTCAACTAGTATTTCAATAGTTTAAAAGCTTTAATTTACATAATAACTAACATTGCTCAACTCTGAAAACCAATACTCAACCAAACGCATCCATTGGTCACGTGAGTGTCCATAAGGCATATCATTGACAATTGCTTCTTTTGACCTCTTTCCCGGGTTGAAATACATTCTTTTCAAGCTACTTTTGTAATTCCTCCAGTGTGTGCTAATCCGCATAAGAATAGCTTTATTAAATATCTCTCCATCCGGGATAACAAATTTGGCCTTGCAACATAGATAATTATATAATTAACTTTATGAAGCCTTGCAACATAGATAATTATATAATTAACTTTATGAATATTATAAATGGACGTGTTATACTTAAAATAATACTTACCCGGACTACTCTAACCATCTCAACTTTATATTGGCTATTCACATAATGCCAACTAATTTCCCCAATTGGGCAAAATCTCTCGGCTTTTGCCAAATAAGCAAGGAATTTAACTAGGACCTCACCGCCCTTTCGAATTGGTTGATTGAACTCATTAAAATGGACCATGCACTTTACTCCAGCTGTTTGATCTTCAATATCTCGGGGTTGTATTAGCCCACTTAATATTCCATACTTTCCTTTAGCATCTGTACAATTAATTCACAACTAAGTTAATGTATTGATGACTAGCTGAAGCCAAAAATAAGAAAAGAAAGACTTACCAACAGTCAAAACTTCTGTCTTTTCATCATACTTCACATTACCATGGCAATCACTCTCCACACTTCTTGAATTCATAGACCGAGATCTAGATGACTTTGATTTGTTCACTTGAACTTGAACATGTTCTTGCTACCTTTGTTCGCAACTATTATCCTGATTAGAATCATCGAAATCATCCTCAAAATCCTGCAAACCAGCATCATCGATAGGCTGCAAATCAACATCATCGATGGGCTGCAAATCAGCATCCAAAACTGGTGAATGGGATGGTATAAACGAAGATGATGGAATTTGTGAGGGCGCTGTGAATGGCGGTTGCACAACAATGGATGGAGATTTTTCCACCATGTTTGCATTAACTGAAGTGTCTGCCCTAATGCCATTGCATGAAGCTGAAATTGAAGTGGAGAAGACAGAAGGTTTTGTTGCTCCTAAAGGTGGTGTGTTAGCTAAGGCTCTAGATTGTTGTTTTATAGATGGGGAATGGGATGGCCTTAAGAAAGGTGATGACACTTTTGAGGGCGTTGTGGATGTTGGTACCATGATAGTGGGTGGGGTTCTAAGCAGAGATGATGATAGTGGTTCATTGGATGGCTGGATACCCTTAAAGGTAGACTGAAGTGGAGAAGAATTTTTTGCTCCTAATTTTGTTGTTTTGGCTAACCTAGATCGTTGCATTATAGTTGGTAAAGATACATATTTTCGTTGTTGAGGATGAATAGGATTAAGGCTCTTTGGTTGAGATGCTGAAATGGGGGAGCTTGTATTCAACTTTTGTGCTTGATCATCACCCACTATTTTCCTCTTGCTCTTGCAACTCATCTTTGTATAGGTCCTAACACACCAAGAAACCAACAAAACTAATCCAAATAAAATATGATGTGAAGAAAATGCTAGAAAATATATATATAAGAAAATAAGACTTTGTGAAGACCAACTTACGTTAGTGTAACAGGTAAGGGAAGACCAAAATGATCAGCAACAACCACAATTGTCACCTGTTACAAAGTAAAAGTCATAACTGATGCAAACAAAAATGTGTTGTCAATAGTCTCGCCTGGAGTACCAGATGCATTCTTCTTTTCCCAATCATTCAAACATAATGCAACTATTATAAAAAAAGATCCAAAAGATCCAACAGATGCAACAACTATTATCAAATAGAACTGAACTATTTTATCAAGGAAACAGATGGGAACTAGGGAAAAACAATGTCAGAAACATATTCATTGTTTTATTTCAATAAATAGAATGGGACTAAGAAAAAAAACAATGTCAAGCAGTAAAAGAAAAAAGAAGCTAAGGCATAACATTGCCTAACTCAAACAAATCTCTTGGCTTTGTGTGGATAACATGAAACCAGCCCTTTTGTAACTCATCTTCAACAAAGAAAACTTGTTTAGCTTGAGATGATAAAATGAACGGGTCATCTTCCAACAATCTACCCGTATGTATTAGCTTAGAGAAGTTCACACAAGCGCCTCCATTGCCATATATCCTCAAACCTCTATTTATATCAACCCAGTCACAATGGAAGACCACAACTTTATATGCTCCATAGTAATCTAATTCGTATATATCCTTGACCTTCCCATAATATGCTTGTCCATCTACTTCCACCATAACTCCGGAATTTTATGTCTTTCGAAATTGTTCACGATCAACGGTTTCAAATTTATACCCATTGATCCTAAAGGCTTTGAATCTTTTTGCATATTGATTCAAACCGCCAGCTAAGGCCTTTCTCAATTTTCCTTCTCCAGTACTTGCATCTATAATGTGCACCTATTAAATTAGAAAGAAATTTGATGTCAAATACTGATAGTAATTAACAATCCAGTTTTCAATGTTACTACAAACCAAGTAACCTGATTTTCAAGCCATTCTGAAAAGTCATTTACAATCCACTCATTCTGAATGCCTTCTTCGGCTGTAAAGACTTGATATTCTTGCTGCTTTTGGTGAATGAATTGACTTCATATGTTGGAAAATAGTTAATATTGTATAAAAGTTATATTTCATTAAAAATAGTGTATAACCATATAGTATCACTTACGCTTTTAAATCATTTATCTCATCAGAATGTAATAAAATATAACGATGTGCTTGCTTCAAGCTTCTTTCTCCAAGACGAACCCTCCTTGTCATTCCAACTACTTGGCCACCAGAGTTAAACAAATATGTATTCATATTGTCCATATCATCGTCATTCCTTTTAGACTTATTGAAGATTGTATCAACACCTTCTAAGTATCTCGAACAAAATATGGTTGTCTCTTCCAAAATATATCCTTCTGCAATAGATCCTTCTGGTTGAGCTTTGTTGGTTACATATGACTTCAAATGGGCCAAATACCTTTTCAAATTAAATACTTATGTTATTGATTATTAGTTGATATATTGATCTGTAAATGTTTATAAAAGGTTAAGGATAAGAGTAGAAATTAACCTTTCAATAGGATACATCCATCTATAGTGAACAGGTCCACCAAGCTTAACCTCATTCACTAAGTGAATTAATAAGTGAACCATGATTGTGAAAAACATTGGAAGGAACTCTTTTTCCAATTCACAAAGAATCAAAGATATTCTCCCTTGAGCAGCATCTAGTTCGTCTGAATCAAGAGTTGTGGAGCATATATACTTAAAAAATGAAGACAAATCTGAAAGCACATCAATCACTTTGGTAGCATTGGACGCCCGTAAAGCTACAGGAAGGATGTCTTGCATCAATGCATGATTATCATGACTTTTCAGACCTATCAATTTCCATTGTTTTATGTTCACACAACGAGAAAGATTAGATCCATAACCATCAGGAACTTTAAGCTTTTGTAGAACTCTTAAGAAGCGTTGCTTTTCCTCTAATTACATGGTGTATGATGCAGGAGGCATGATTGGCTCTCAATTAGGACGAGGTTGAAGCCAAAGATGGGGTTTTACGCCTAACTCTTCAATAGCTTTCCTAGCATTAATGTCATCCCTACTTTTGTCCATATCAAGAAGAGTTCCTAACAAAATGTCACACATTTTTCTCTATGTGCATAACATCTAAATTATGTCTTAATAGGTTGTGCTCCCAATAGGCAAGTAAAAAAAGATGCTCTTTTTGTTCCAAAGAACATTGTCATCCTCAGCATCTTCTTCATTTGATGGGCCAACATCGCGCCTTGCTCTCTTTTTCTTTTTCTTCGAGATGTTCTTTGAATTTCCATATATGTAATTGGTACCTTTTTGTTGCCTTAAAATGGTTGTTCCGGATGCAAGAATTGGTGCATGACCAGATTCAATAGTCCCGTCAAATAAACTAGCTTCGGCTCGATAAGGGTGATTAGCTGGTAACCATTTACGATGTCCGGTATAACAAATTTTATTCCCAAACCTGTATGAATGAGTTGCATTTGTACATAAAGGACATGCAGTATAACCCTTGGTACTCCAACCAGATAACATAGCATAGGCAGGAAAGTCATTAATAGTGCCCATTAACGCAGCTCGCATCATAAACCATTCTTCTGCATAAGCATCGAACACTTCGACTCCTTCCCATAATACTTTCAACTCATGTAAGAGGGGTTGTAAGTACACATCAATGTCATTGTCGGGACTTGATTTTCCAGGAATAATCATTGAAAGGATAAAGGATGAAGGTTTCATAACCAACCATGGTGGAAAGTTATAAGGAATTAGTACCACTGGCCATGTACTGTAATTAGTGTTCATGAGACGATATGGATTAAAGCCATCACTAGCAAGAGCAAGCCTTATGTTACGAGGCTCGGAGGAAAACTCAGGATACATTTCGTCAAAAGATTTCCATGCCAAACCATCTGCCGGATGACGTAACTTCCCATCCTTATCACGATCTTTATGATGCCATATCATGTTTTCAGCGGTCATAGGTGACTTGTAAATCCTTTTTAACCTCGGAATAAGAGGAAAATAATGCATCACCTTAGCTGGTTCACCCTTCTTACCGACATCATTACCCATCTCATCGTCCTCGTTTCCTTTACCCATCTTCCACTTTGAGGTACCACAAATTGGACACCGTTCTAACTCTGAATAATCACCCCAATACAGAATACAATTCTTGCCCTCATAGTAAGATAGTGGAAACTCCTTGATTTGTGGAAATGCATCTCCTAAAAGCGTGAGCAACATATTGAAGGACTCGATACTCCGATGGTGCATAGATTTGAGATGGAATAATTTCAGAAGAAATGACAACTTTGAAAAAGAGGTGCAACCTTCATAGAGTTCCTTTGTAGCGGCGTTCAACAACTTCTCATATTTGACATCTCCCTCATCAAAATTCAAGGTCGGTGATTGATTAGGCTCTTCAAAAGAAACATTTTCATTGAGGCTAGGTTCGGTAGGTGCATCACAGAATTCTTCCCAATTGTTACCTTGTGCTGTTGGGAAGGTATTTTGGTAAGAAGAGGAATGAGGAGTGTAATGGCCAAAAGTTGCATTTAATAATCCCACATATCATCTTCCCCTACCAGCGCAGATTGCTCACTGACTGTTGCTTCCTTGTTGCTCGTTGAATCATCTCCTAAAATATGTTGAACTATATCCCCTTTCCCATGATGAATCCAATTCTTATAAGAATTGTAAAACTCTTTGAACAAAAGATGTTTCTCTACTTCATCTACGAGCAACCACTTATTCACCTTACATTTTTTGCAAGGACATCGAGTTCTACCTTCTACAAGGTTTTCCTTAGCCAACTTTATGAAGTTGATAACCCCATTTATATAATCGTCATGATCATTTGGTAGTTCAATCCAACTTGTATCCATGCCTACATATGAACATATCCTACTATATTATGATAAAGACTATGTAACAACCAAGAAATACATACACATCTACCATTTGTTGGGTGGGTTGGGTCGGGGGATGGGGGGATCTATGTGTATTATCTATAGATGTATTAATACTTATAAATTAATATTAGAGTGATGCAAATAGGACAAATTAAGACAGCGAAAATCATAGTAAACGTATGTAAGTGAAAATCATAATCAAATAAATGAAAAGCATACAAGAAAAATTAAGAAATTTCAGCTTCAAACTAGAAACCAAACAAAGACAGTGAAATGAATATACTTTAGTTAGACATGCAGTTCCAAAAATTCACACACAAGCATCAAGCAATCTTTTAAAATTAAGATCATGAATAATTTGAACACTTCCACCTTCTTTTCTCATGTCAATATTCTCAGTATGTGTGGATGCAGATAAAGAGCGGGCTAGGACACAAGATGGAGATCTCAACGCTCTCAAGTGCTCTCAAACGGACAAACAAAGAATCAAGGGGCTCAAGCTGGAAGAGCAAGACTAAGAAAATAGCTAGCATTAGCAGCAGTATTTTACTATTTATATGGACAACAAGAAATGAGATAATCTTCGAGGACAAGCTCCAAATTAGAGAGGCTACTGTCCACCTAATCAAAACACCCATATATACTATTAAAAAAAACACCCATCTATACTACATTTCCTCTTTTATTCACAAAATAAGACCTACTGCAGGAGGAAAGCTAGCAATGATACTCCACAACATGCTCAAGGAGGGGGGGATCTGCACTTGGACAGTTGGACCATAGGTCCCCCACACCATATTACCGAGGTCATGGAAGTGTTTAGCACTAAATTGGGTGATGTATCAAGAGGTCCCCCACCTTATTTTGCTCATTGACTCCCCTAAACTCTCTTTGTGTGTATGTCTATATATATATATATATATATATATATATATATATATATATATATATATATATATATATATATATATATTTCTCCATTAACATAAAAAATAAAAAGGGATGTAATCTTGAATCGGTTAAAGGCCTGTAGTCCTTGAATTTGGTAAATCAAAGGGCTGTAGTCCACTTCAACACAAAAGGGATATAATTAATCTTCACATTCAGCACACATACACCCAAATTCATACTTCAAATTGAGAGAAAAAAAAACCCTAAAATGCTCCAAAGTGAAAGCACCGTAACGCGCCTTCCTCTTCCTCCTCCTCCGGCCGCCAAGCCGCCCACCACCGGCCATAGCGCTCTCCGCTCCGCTCACCTGCAATCGCCGAAGGCCGGTCCCGATGAAACACCCACGAACCCTGCCCTTGCTCCACTCTTACCCCACCTGTCGAATTGGAAACCCTCAACCTGCACCAGCAACGCCTCTGTCTCCCTAAACCTGCAAAAGGTGAAAATTGGGGAGGAGGCACCTCCTGATTCGTGCTTAATAAGGCGAGATCCGCCTTCAAAGTGGTTTTGTTGGCCTCTGTATGGGTCATTCATGTGGGATGGGATCGGCCGGTGGTGGCCGGACGGTTGCTGGCGCTTCTCACGTTGGCGTGGGTGGCTTTTTCGGTCACCTTTTGCTGCCTCTTGCTTGTTTCAGTCACTTCGGAAATTATTTCGCTCTGTAAGTCTCCTATCTATCCCTAATATGCACTCAAGCACTCTCGACGCTCACAGGCACACTGGCTATATAACGCCTAACCAAGGCATTACAGTTTACAACTCCTTAATCCTATCTACTGATTCTCAAATTCTGTTTACAATCTACTGCAATTCCTCCTTGATGTGCTTTCTCTTACCCATGACTTTTAAAGCCTTTCTTGATGCTTTTTCCGAAACACAAGTTGATCCCTCTCCTCCTAAGGCTCCGATCACTGCTATCCCGCCCCTTTCGGTCTTTAGCTTTGGGTTTCCTCCCCAGTCTGTCGGTTTTTGGCTTGGTTTTGGACAGCGGCCTTGTTCCTTTTTCTTCTGCAGTTTTACTGTTTTACTTACTTCTGCTCGCTGGTGCTTGTTCTTTTGGTTTGGCTCTCTTGTTGGCTTGCCTTTTGATCATTATAATTTGTTTCTAAGTTTGTCTTCGTTTCAGCACTACTGCTGCTTGTTTTGCCTTTGTTGTCTCTCGCTTTATGTTGGTTGCAGGTCCTGCTCGGCCTCTTGTGTGGTATCTCATGTTCAGGGCTCCTCCTGCTGCTGTTTTGATTGCTACTGGCGTCCCCTAGTGGCCTGCTGGTTTCAATTCTTTCCCGAGCTCTTGTCTTCTGCCCTTGGGATGGCTTCCAAGAGCTGGTTCTCTCATGTTTTGTTTTCGGTGATGACTTCAGCATGTTGGTTCTACTCTCTGGATGTTTTGATCTATGATCAGATTGTTTTCCTTGTAAACTTTATTCACCAAAATAAGTGCATTGACAACTGCTACTTTATGCACTTAGTTTACCCTTATTACTACCATTTTATTATTTGCAACTTTTCTATGTATCTACTGCTGCTGCTGTCTGCTTCCTGTTGTAGGGTAGCTGTTGTGTGGCTGGTGCCGAGATGGATGCTTATGTGCTCCCCTTCTTCTTCAGCTTATAGCTTGGAGCCACTCTTTCTGCTGACCATCTCTCCTTTCACTAAAATATGTACTATGCTCACACCAAACAAGAGCTTATTATCTATTATTGTGTACAAAAATATTTTCTCCCATCAACTTTGTACTATTTTATGTTACTCAAATAAATCCACCAGCTTTATTAAAGGTTCTCAATTTGCGGTACAACCATATCATGTCCTATACCAAGGCACTATCCAACATGTCTCACACGACAATTTTCTGACATTTATATTAACTCACAAGTACACAAGGAATAAGACTCTGGTTTGTTGTTTCAAGCCATGTTCCACCAGCATCCATGATACAAAATATATGTCGAAATTAATTAGCTATACACACTCTACGAATTTGGACCTAAATATGAACATTACCGTTCTTAATAACCAGAACCAAGGCAACATAAGGGTACCAACAGATACGAAAAAAGGTTTCAAATGAATATCTGTTCTTGGAATTCCTGCGGTATCCGCAGCAGAAACTTCTGGACTAATATATTTGTAAAAACAACCATATCAATGTGCTCGCATTACTTGAAACAAAAACAGACAAGATACCGAAAGACACCCTCTGGCGGAAGTGCGGTTTCACAAACATTGCTTTCGATCCGGCTGAAGGTTTTTCAGGCGGACTTTGCCTACTATGGAAAGACTTACCGTCAGCTCAGGGTACTATCGACCTCATCACAGTTCAAAACCGATTCATACATTTTAACTACTCAGATTACGTCTCACACAGAACTTTTGCCATCATTGTTATATATGCACCACCGGATGAAATAAGAAAACGTCCATTTTGGGATACACTCAAACGTTATATTCACTCCCTTCTTGTTCCTTTCTGTATCTTGGGAGACTTTAACGAAATCGGTTCTCCGTCTGAAAAGTTGGGAGGGGTAACCCCGGCCAATTCTAGGTTTGTGCGTTTAAACGACCTCAAAAATGATTTCTCATTACATGACATACCTTCTTTCGGAGGTCAGTTTACTTCGAAAAGAAATAAACATGGGAATGACTACTGTCTGGAAAAACTAGATCGTATGCTGGTGCACATGGACATTTTAACAATCTTCGATTCTCTTCGAACACAAATTCATCCATTCACTAGATCTGATCATGCTCCTATCTCGACAAACTTCTGTCGTAATGCTAAACCAAAGAACGGACCTTTCAAGTTCGAAATTGCTTGGGCTAATTGGGGTGACTACAAAAATCTTGTCTTACAGGCTTGGCGGCTAGACTCTGCAGGTTCTCACATGTTTCGGCTTCTACAGAAAATGAAATCGCTCAAGCGACTGTCCAAAGCATGGCATAAAAAAACTTTCCTTAATATTAACAATCAAATCCAAGAAACTGACCACAAACTACTGCGTTTACAAACTTCACTTATTACAAACTATAACAGAAACGATATTACAATACTCAAACAACTTCTTAACAAGAGAGAGAGAATGTTAGATTTTCACCGTCGGTATTGGAGCCAACGTGCTAAGGTTAAGCATGCAAAATTGAATGACACAAACTCAGGATATTTTCATAAGATTGCCTCGACTAAGCGCGGTAGAAAAATTATCAAAACAATTACTTTACCAAACGGCGAAATCTCATCAGATTTCCATATTATTCACCAAGAATTCGAAAAAGATTTCAAACATCGTTTTCATTCTTCTACTTCCTCGGTTGACGACTTATCAAGGGATCTGGAGTTCATACCGTCATTTGTTACCCAAATAGACAATAATATGCTAACAACCCCTCTTTCCAATATGGAAATTAAAGAAGCGGTCTTCTCTATGAATCCTGACAAAGCACCGGGCCCCGACGGCTTTTCAGCAGGTTTCTACCAGAAATTTTGGCATACAGTAGGTCCTTCAGTCATCAAAGCGGTAAAAGCTTTCTTCTCTAGCGGGCGATTATTACGGCAAACTAACCACACTTTCATCACATTACTACCAAAATGCGACGATCCGTCCTCTGTTAGCCACTACAGACCAATAAGCTTATGTTCCACGGTATACAAAATCATCGCTAAAGTAATCACAGGGCGACTGACTAAGATTTTCGATAAACTTATACATCCTCTGCAAGGAGCTTTCACAAAAGGAAGATCTATTCAAGACAACATATTAATAGCCCATGAAGCTTTTCATTCTTTCAAACAGAAGAAAGGTAAAACCGGACTGGTTGCTTTAAAACTTGACATGGAAAAGGCCTACGATCATGTCGAATGGGCCTTTCTGTTCAAAGTCATGGCCAGTTTCGGCTTCAATGATCAATTCATTAGCTGGGTAAAGGAGTGCGTTAAAACTGTCTCATATTTTGTTCTAGTCAACGACGAACCTACCAATATCATCGAACCAACAAGGGGACTGCGTCAGGGAGATCCACTATCTCCGTTTCTTTTTATCCTAGTTGCGGAGGTGTTAGCTAGGTCTCTGCAACAACAAAGTCTTACTAACGAAGATATTGGGGTGGCTTTTGGCAGAACCGGCATTAAAATCCCTTTTTCGGCCTTTGCGGATGACATTCTTATCTTTTGCAAATCGTCACAGATGGCTTGCTCATCTATCATGTCTACTCTGAACCGTTTTTGTGTCATTTCGGGACAAAAGGTCAATCTTCACAAATCCAGTTTCCAAGTATCAAATAACACAACACAAGCAGCGGTCAACGCCATTATTTTTGTTCTTGGTATCCCCCAGGCAAATAATTTCGATAAGTACTTGGGCTGTCCTATTGTCAATGGCAGGCCCAACAAAGATACTTTCAACGAAATAGTGCTTAAAACTAAGCAACAACTTACAAAATGGAAGGCGTCCTGTCTTTCGGCAGAGGGACGTAAAGTACTCATCAAGGCCAATTTAAGCGCCAAGCCTCTATTCTTAATGCAAGCTTTCTTACTTCCCACTCATATCCACAATGAGTTGGATAAGGTTTACAGACAGTTCTTCTGGAATAAAAATTCGAAGTCACCACCTCTGATAAGCTGGGATAAGATCTGTGCGGACACCATGAAAGGGGGTTTAGGCATTCACAAAGCTGAAACTATGAATATTGCTCTTCAAATGAAACTTTTATGGAAAATTATATCCGAACTGAACAACATATGGGTTCAGATTATCTCAAATAAGTATCTTAAAGGTCAAGATCTTTTTTCGTACCAAACAAAGGGTCATACTTCTTGGCAATGGAACCGTCTTATGTCTATCAGGCATCTTTATAAGTCCGGCATTCAATGGAGCGTTGGTGATGGTTCCTCTATTGATTTCTGGACCCATAACTGGGTTTTCCAGAACACTCTAGAATCGCGAAAACTCAATCCAATCCCTCAGGAACTCTTGGGTATCAAGGTTTCTCACTTTCTTACTACTGATCGTAAATGGAACAAACCTCTACTGCTTTCCAGCCTAAACAACATTCTCCCATTGACCGACATTAACCAACTTCTTAACATCATTTTGCCTGATAATCCTATAACAGATCGTCTGTATTGGGAACAAGCAAAACAGGTTGGTTTTCAACAACATCTACAAACTCTCTGCTTTCTACAAACAAGGGCATCCAAGATTTTGACTGTGGCTGGATTTGAAATCTCGATGTTCCTCCTACAGTTCGGCATTTCCTTTGGAAAATCTCTCGGGAGGGTCTGCCTACGTCTCAACGTCTGCAGGCTTCTCACATCTATGTACCCATCTTTTCATCAAATGCCCCATGACTATCCGGCTGTACAAAGCTTTACGAATTCATATTCCGGCCTCCTTGAATATCTCTACGGGCCCTCTTTTGCCGCGTGGGCTTAATAGTCTATGGGTTTCAACTGGACCCAAGAAATTTGCAGCTTTGGCCTGCTCTTGATGGTCGATTTGGTTCTACAAAAACCAGTTAGCGTTCAATCATGTTCAGACCGTTTCTGTTACCAACATTCAGATTTTCTACGAAACTGTCACTCAATGTTGGAAGCAGACTAAGAATTTAGAGGAGCTTGCCTCTGTTCGTTACTGTCCGGTTACCAACATAAGCAAGCAGTTTCCTTCTGTGGGCTCACCTAGTGATTGCACTGTCAGTGCATCCCGTCAACACGGTCGCTCAGGAATATGGGACAAACCACCGGTGAACTGTTACAAACTCAATTTCGACGGATCCGTCAAACAAGGTTCTTCTGCGACTTATGGTTTCATAATCAGGAACTGGCAGGGTGTGGCAATTGCCATGGGAAGACACAAATGTAACAACGTATCTGTCGCTTATGCGGAGAATCTAGGCCTTAAAATGGGCATTTTACGGGCTAAACAACTGCATCTTAACAACATCCTCATCGAAGGTGATAACCTTCTGGTTATTAATGCTCTGCTTGGGGATTGGAAATGCCCCTGGAATATCGAGCTACTACAATCGGACATTCTATTAGATATTTCGTCTTTCTCTTATGTTGCTATTCGTCATATTTTCAGAGAATCGAATGCTGTGGCTGACTATCTCGCTCGCAGTGCGCATGCTTCCCCTGCCGACGACAGCTACAATGACGATCCAGAACTTCATGTTCTCATCCACAAGGATGCTCTAGGAAGGGTTCCGGCTGCGCCCGACCCGACCTAAATCTTATATTGCGTCAAAAAAAATAGAGAGGTTATACTCACCTACACACCTGAACCTAAAAAAAACCTAAGTAAAGCACAACCAAGAAAGAGGGCAAAATCAATCAAATTAACAGGAGACCCAGAAAATAATCAACTTCACTTAAGAGGGGTTTAAACAGTACATCAAATTGATCGGTGCTTTGCAAAGTACTTATCAGTAAATTCGAAACCACACAAAAATAAAATTGCAAAGTATTGATCGGCAGTTTTGTGGAGAATAAGTTACTTACTTGTAAAATTGAGAATTTAGGTGTCAAGGGAACCTTCTACGAATGCCTAATAGCAACTCCTGACCAGAAATTTAGACGATATGAACACTTTCGAACAACCAAAATCACAAGACAAGCCACCGTTGAATGCTTGCCGACTTCAACAACCACCGCCAAGCCACCGTCTTCAGAAAGCCAATTTACAAACTGAAATCGCAACTTATAGATTAACTCTTTAGTTTTGACGCATGTGGAATTAAGTGTGGAAATTGCTTTGAAATTTCATCCAAACAAGAAGGGTTTCGGTGCTTGAATGTGGTGTGAAGAGATTGCAATCCAGTTAATTTAGCAATTTTTTTTAATACGGAGTATCTAATATTTTTGGGATTACTTTGCCATGGGACCCACCCATTTTCACATCTTACCCGTGAAATAGCGCGAAATAGCATTTACTGATGTTTTTTATGAGTTTTCCATAGTTTTAAGCGTAAAGAGATATCAACGCTATATATTGTCAAACTTTCCATCACAAATGGTTAGGCGCCTCATTTCTCTCTTGACGAATGCCAAAAGCGCCGAAGGTAAAACGTGGATAAATGCCTTCTTTTCTAGTAGTGAGTGAGACTGGACCGAAAATCAAGGAACAACTGGCGAGGTAAACCCTTGGTGAATATATCAGCGTACTGATAGAAGGACGGGACATGTAGAACGCGGACATGTCCAATGGCAACCTTGTCCCGGACGAAGTGGAGATCGAGCTCAATGTGCTTCGTGCGCTGATGCTGGACTGGGTTGCTAGCCAGATAGACGGCGGAGATGTTGTCAGTGTAGACCAGGGTGGCCTTCTGAAGAGGACAACGGAGCTCAAGAAGGAGATTGCGGAGCCAAGAGCACTCGGAGACAACGTTGGCAACACCTTTGTACTCTGCCTCTGCGCCGGAGCGAGACACGACAGACTGGCGCTTCGTTGACCATGACACTAGGGTGTCGTTGAGGAAAACACAGTATCCAGACGTGGAGCGACGTGTGTCAGGACAACCACCCCAATCCGTATCAGTGTAAGCGATGAGGTCAAGCTTGGAGGAAGGAGTGATTGTGGTGCCTAGCTCGAGGGTGCCGCTGATGTACCGAATGATCCGCTTCAAGGCCTGAAAGTGGGGTTCCCTGGGCGCATGCATGAACAAGCAGATCTACTGAACGGCGTAAATGATATCAGGCCTAGTGAAGGTAAGATACTGCAGTGCACCAGCGAGGCTCCTGTACAACGTCAAATCATCAAACAACGGACCAGAATGAGCACTGAGCTTGTTGGATGTATCGACAGGGGTGGCTATTGGCTTACAGTTACTCATCTTAGCCTGAGCAACAATCTCAGCAGTATACTTACTCTGAGAGAGAAACAGCCCAGACGCATGACGCCGAACAGCAACTCCCAAGAAGTAAGACAACGGACCCAGATCGGACATGGCGAACTCAGCACTCAACTGCGAAATAATAGACGTCCGAAGAGCATCAGAAGAGGCGGTGAGAATGATGTCGTCGACATAGAGTAACATAAAGGCCATGTCTGAGCCTCTGCGATAGATAAACAGAGACGTATCCGAGCGGCTTCCAATGAAGCCCAAGCGTAGCAGATGAGAAGCAAAGCGCTGGAACCAAGCCCGCGGAGCCTGTTTCAGACCATACAGAGAGCGCTTCAGGAGACAGACGTGCATGGGACGATTAGTATCAGCAAACCCCGGTGGCTGAAACATGTAGACTGTCTCATTTAGATGGCCATGTAGAAAAGCGTTCTTGACATCTAACTGATGGATGGCCCAGTTGCACGACAACGCTAAGCTCAACACCACTCGGATAGTGGCAAGCTTGACCACGGGGTTGAACGTCTCATCACAATCAATACCTGCCTGCTGAGATCGACCGTTGACCACAAGACGGTCTTTGTAGCGCTCCAACATCCCATCAAAGCGGAACTTGTGACGGAAGAGCCACATACAGCGAATGACGTTCGCCTGAGGAGGGCGAGGGACCAGAACCCAAGTACCGTTCGCCTGAGGAGAGGCGGAGGCGGCGGGGAAGGCTGCGGGCGTTGCAAGCCCGCAGCGGGTTGATCGGATGCGGCCGCGGCATGCTGCTGCGGCCGCGGCAAGTAGCGAGGGTGGGGGGTGGGTTTGGGGAAATTGTTTGGCTGCGGCCGCCGCAAGATGCTGCGGCCGCGGCATCACGTCTTGTGGGATAGAGCACGGGGAGGATATAGGGTAAGAGGAGGCGAGGCGATGTGTGGTAGTCATGGAGACGATCTGACGGGGTCGGAAGACACCGGAGATGCTGCGGGTGTGTGGTCTGGTGGTAGGAGGTGGTGGTGGTGGTGGTGGAGGGGGAGAGGCAGGAGCACCGGGAGAGCTCTGGGGAAGAAGAAAGTGAGGGAATGAAGACTCTGACTCAAACTGAGACACAGACGGTGTAAGAGAGAGGGGAGGGCAGGAGAAGCAAACGGGAAGCGAGACTCATCAAAGGTGACATGACGGGACAAAATGAGCTTGTGGGTCTTGACATCAAGGCAGAGGTAACCGCGATGATCAGACGGATAGCCAAGAAACACACAAGGAGTGGAGCGTGGGTGAAGCTTGTGAGGGGTGGTGGATGACTGATTTGGGAAGCATAATCACCCAAAGGTACGAAGGTGATCATACCTAGGCAAGGTGCAATAAAGTGCCTGAGTGGGTGAGCGATGGTGGAGGGTAGTGGATGGGAGAATGTTTAGGAGATAGCATGTGGTGGCTAAGGCGTAAGGCCAATAGAGAAGGGGAATGGATGCGTGGAAGAGGAGAGAGCGCATCATGTTGGTAATGGTTCGGATAATTCGTGCGGCCTTGTCATTCTGCTGGGAGGTATAGGGGCAAGACAAGCGATAGGAGATCCCATTTGTGTTGAAGAAAGTGTGAAAGTCTTTGTTATCAAATTCACGGCCATTGTCACATTGGAAACACTTGATAGAGGTGTGAAATTGTGTTTTGGTGTAAGCGTGGAATTTGGCAAAGATAGGAAACACTTGAGACTTAAAATACAATGGGAAAACCCATAAGAAATGACTATAATCATCCAAAAACAAAAGGTAATACTTGTGACCCTCCTTGCTAGGCACAGGTGATGTCCAAATGTCACTATGAATTATATCAAATGGGGCAAAAGTAGTGTTTAAAGACCGTTGAAAAGGTAGCCTGGCATGCTTGCCTAACTGACAGGAAGAACATAAACTAGAGCGAGGCTCTTTATTACATTTGACAAGACTTTTAGAACGAAGAAAATCTAAAACTGCAGGACTGGGATGACCGAGGCGTGCATGCCACAGGCTGGATGACGATGCCGAAAGGGCGACAGGACTCGACGGGTTGGATGGTGAGGGTGACGACACAGGATAGAGCTCACCGGTGCTATTACATCTCAGGCGAGTAACCCCCGTAGTAAGATCCTTCACAGAGAAACCAAAGGGATCAAACACAAGAGAAACATTATTGTCAGTGGTAAACCGACGGACAGATATAAGGTTTTTGACAAGTTTGGGTGCAATGAGGACATTGTTGAGGTGTAAAGGGTTGGTTGGGGTTGGTAATGTGACGTGGCCAATACCCGAAGTAGCAAGGCGACCACCGTTTCCGATCATAATAGAATGTGCAGAACCCTTAAAAGAAAGAGAAGAGAGAGTACTTGAGGAGTTCGTCATATGAGAAGTTTCGCCAGTGTCCATGTACCAAGCGGAGTCAGGAGGTGCAAGCTGCATCGAGGAGAAGGCATGATGCACATCAGTCGGAGCATAGGTCTGATCAGACAAAGACGGATAGGCCTGGTGACCTGCAGATCGAGGAGCTGGACCCAACAAACCCGCTCCCTGCTGACTGTTGGGATACGAGGATGGTGGGCGATACGTCGCAGGTGGGTAGCCAAAGGGTATCCAAGGCGGATAGTCGGGGGCGGGATACCAGGAGGGGCGAGAGTAATCCGACTACTGCGGCCGCCGACCATTGTTGCGGCTGCGGTCGCGGCCGCGGCCGCCGCCTCTTGGCGCAGATTGGTCATGGTTACGACTCTGTTGTGGGGCAAACGTCTCGTCAATGTCGCTTAACGAGACCAAGGCTGTTTTTTCCTTGGCGGCATCGGTGGTCTGACGGTGAAGGCGAGTCTCCTCCAGGATCAACTCAGACCGGGTCTTCTCGAAGGTGGGGAGAGGTTCCGTCTGCTGGATATGAGTAGCAGCAGCATTGTATTCAGAGGGAAGGCCCGAAAGTACCTGAAGGACAAGGCGAGTAGTGCTGGGTTTGGAGTCGACGACGCCCAATTGATCAGACAAGGTTTTGAGATGCTGACAATAAGCGGAGATCGACGGGAAAGACGCAAGCTTGCAACTTGAGAATTCGTGCTCAAGGTAGACGACACGGGTGGACTTGTTGTCTTGAAAGAGATTCTGAAGCTTTTTCCAGGCACCCAAGGCGTTGTCTATGGGGTCAAGGATGGTGGTCAAAAGATCTTTGGAGATGGTGTTGAAGATCCATTGAAGAACGATGGTGTCGAGTTGAGCGAAGAGCTCGTCGTCCTCAGTGGTGGGACAAACGGCAGAGGAGTCGATGTGGTGGAGGACCTTATGAGCCTTAGCATGGGTCGTGAAGAGATAAGACCACATGGTGTAGGAACTGGACTCATGATCAAGGATGATGGGGATGCAATTTTTTATGTTGGAGATGGTGAGAGCGGAGTGGAAGGGTGGCTTGGTAGAGGTTGTTTCGGCGGCCATTGGGACGAGAGGGAGAGAGAGAAGGGTCGAGAGAAGGAGGGGGGTGGCAGCGGCAGGGTGGGGCCGAGAGGAGGGGTGGCGGCAGTTGGGGGGTGGCGGCTAGGGTTGGAGAGAAAAGAAATTAGGGTTTTGGGATCTTAGGCTCTGATACCATGTAAGATCATGAGATTGATTGTAAAGTCCTTCTTGAGGGTTTCATTCATTAGACAATGATATATATAAGTTACAAAGGTATTGGGCCTTTGGGCCCACTATACAATATAAGACCTATGTAATCTATCAACAATGACATTAAAATAATTTATTTTTGCTAAATATATTGATAAATATTTAATTTTTAACGTAAATAGTTATTTTTAGTACACAAAGTTAGGAAAAACAAACGTCATAAAAAATAGAAAGGTTTTTTTAGTAGGTATACATGTAAAATAATGTTTTTGTTTAAATATATTCAAAAAAAACCTTAAATTTTTAATTTAATTGTTGAGAATATGAAATGGGAGAGTATCTCATATGTAAAATTTAGTGAATCCAAGTCTTGTACATAAGTAGATGGGCTACTCCTCCTAACATCAATTGGTTTTAGGATGGAACCCCACTCGGTTTTTGTGCTCGACTTGATTAATTGCGCATGTGCGCTTGGGTGTGTGACCCCCCACGTCGTGTGACCCACCCTACGTTATTTAACATTTTTCTACCCTTGTTGACATGGTATCAGAGCCGACACGGCTCCCGTTTTCTAACAATCCGACCGGGGTTTCTCGGAATTTAATATGGTATTAGAGCCGGGTTCGGCTAGTGTCGATCTGGGCTTCGGATTAGTGGGGTTGCTGCTGGTCTTTGTTGACATGTCGCGGGCATTGGTTCCGATTTAAGCGCATGTGGCAAGTGCAACTCGTTGACTAAAAAGTCGTTGCACTTGAGGGGGCGTGTTGGAATATAAGCTTGGCGGAGTTTTGAGATGGAACTCCGTTGGGTTTATGTGTTGTTCGCGTCTCCCGTACGTGGGCCCGCATACGACTTCCATCCAGCTTGTCTTTAGTCTCACCGGACCCAACCGACTTTAACATGACTAGTATAGTGCCCGCGCCATGACGCGGTTTTTTTTTAAATCTTAATAATAAAAATTTTGTTATTATATAATTAAATAAATGATTAACGAAGGTAGCATCGACTTATAAATGTAGGGAGTTGATAAAGTAAAAAAATATAAAAACCATAAAATGAAAGTGGTTATGACACATTAGCAAAAATATTCTCATTTCATTAATGATTAAATATAGATAGATGGTAAAAAAAAATGTATACATTTTCAACTAATAACAATGAATTGCGGAATAGACAGGTATAAAGCACGCAAGTACTCTAGAAGGGGGGGTTGAATAGAGTATGTAAACTTTTCGCAAATATAATCTGTAAGACCTTACTGACGGAAGTAAGACCTTATCTGCAAAACAGAAGTAAGTTAAACCGAGATAATGATTAAGTATATACGAAAGAACAAGTAATAAAATAAATGACGAAAAGAAAAGAACACGATACTTGTTAACGAGGTTCGGCACAACCGCCTACGTCCCCGCCTAGGGTTATCCAACCCGTAGGATTCAACAACTTTATTTCACTTTATCTTATGAGCCCTAGATACAACCTCTAGAAGACCTTCCCTCTTCTAGACTAACTTCCTATCTAGCAACCCAAGCACACTAGTGAAATAAAGCTTCTATGGATACCGGAGTACCCTATACGTTTGGGTAAAGAACCCTTAGTATAACCCTAAAAGAATTGTACTATAAAGCTCAAATGAAACCTCACACACTCAAAGTAAATACAACACTTAGCAAGGAGAGTGACGTGAGATCGAATGCTTGAGAAGATGAGTTTGCAGAGAGTCGATTGAGCGCAGTGAATGGTGTATCTTCTGCAGCCTCTTCCTTCTCCTTTATATAAGCCAACATGTTCAATTTTGAATTCAAACGCAAATGCCTTAAACTTCTCCCGGTTGGTTAAGAGACGTTGCACCATATCTTCCTGGGGAGAGATCTTCGGTCGATCTAGAACCATCACTTGAAATGCTGGGATTTCGTCAAAGATTTGAAAGGTTTGAATTGTTGGTCGTTGAAGATTTGTTCACATCCCTGCCAAATCTCAACAGTATACTAATAGATATATATGATAAATATGAAATAATATAAGCCCAATATCTAAACTGAATTCCAATATGGAATTCTAGAGCTGGCCCATTAATTAGGCCCAATACCATATTGGTCCTTTACATATTAGAATGATAAGCTCAAGTATAATAAGCCCATTTAACAAATAAGCCTATTTAAATAGATTCGAGCCCGAGCCCAAGCCTGCTTGTGTACCATTTTGAGTCACTCGGTAAGACCTTACCAAACTCTGGAAACCCGAGTTTTGGCTTTCATCAACCAAGTCCTTAATCTTCATTAGCCATGTCTTATCATTAAGGTGGAGTTAACAAACAATTTATGAGATCATAACATAAAAATATAATAAGTTAACTTCTATAAATATCATGTTATAAGGTTGTAACAACTGGAAAAAATGCTTATGTTTTAATATATTATATAGATGATTAAAAGTATAGAATATGTACGTTAATAATATAAATAAATAAAATGATTCTCTTAATAGTTATTCTTTAATATAGAATGCAGCTTTATTGAAACATAGTTTTGAATTAATCCCATTACTTAAAACATAAGAAGTAGTTTAACATATTGTATAGATATATAGATATATAGATAAATTATAATAAAACTAGTACAATCCCCGCGCCATGGCGCGTATTTTAAAAAAATAAAAATAAAATTATGTAAGTATAAAATTAAATAATCTATTACCAAACGTTAACATAAAACAAAAAAATAGATTTGATAAAGTAAGTAAAAAATAGATTTAGTTGATTGGGAGGAAATAGTGAAACTAAAGTGATTATAACATATAAGCAAAAACATTTCTCATTTAATATTTATAATAGATAAATCCCATTGGTTAATTTTTTTAAAATTTATTATTTGAAATTTTATGTAGATTGGGTGAAAATTCAAAAATTAAGGTTATTATATAAAAAAATACTCCCTCCGATCGGTAATATTTGATGTTTTAGGAGATTAAATTTGATTTGATCAACAATATTTGATGTTTTAGAAGTAATAATTACACTCTTTTTTACTTTTACACTAATATCAATATAAGTTGTACTTTTTTTCTATAACCAATTACATTTGTGCATAATAATTGTGATGCGGGAGTAAAAATTATTTGATGGAGTATTTAGAGGGGGAAATGACATTTCTAAATTCTTGTGCATGTCCTTAAAACATCAAATATGTTCGATTGGATGGAGTAGTTTTCATTGTGTGTGTACAGACAGAGAGAGAGAGATTTGTTGCTTAAAAAAAGACTTCATATATTTGAAACTATGTATTTTAAAAAAAAAAAATTGAATTAATCCCATTGTTTAAAAAAGTTGTATGAAATAATATCATGTAATTAATATATAATGAAATAATACTATATAGTTAATATTACCTTTATTAAAAAAAAGTTTTAAATTAATCTCATTGGTTAAAAAATATATTAAGAAATGATGTTATGTAAATAATATGTAAATAATATTAGATAGTTTAATTACCATAATTAAATGATATTGTGTAAATAATACCTTACAAAAATAACTTTGCGTGAGGGGACGACACGTGGCGTAGGTGCTTTGGTTTTAATTAATATATAGATATAGATTATATAAGAAGAAAATATTATTATATAAAATATATAAATAATAATAAGAAGAAGAAGAATAAGAATAAGTTGACATAATTAAGATGATAAATGGATATATTAAAAGATATATTAATTAGTTGACTAAAATAAATTGATTTTATAATAATTTAACTTCTATAAATATTTTGTTTTAAGGTTGTGACACGTGGCAAAAATACTTCTGTTTTAATATATTATATATAATCAATCATTTTTAGTTAAAGTAAATAAAGACAAGCTTTGGGAGGGTTTGCCTACCAAAAAAAAAAAATAAAGACAAGCTAGCAAAAATTATAAAATACTATGAAGTTTTAAAAGGTTTGAGCTTATGAAGCAGAGTACACTGACGTTCAAATTTAGGACGAGGATGATGTTAATCGTTGGGTTTCAATCGTTTGTGAAGATCGATAACATAGCTTATTAATATTATTGCTTTACCTGAATTAATATATTTAAGGAAATTAGTTCCTAATTAACTACTTTTCGTTAAAAACAAATTAACATCACCTCATCCTAAATTTTTAGAGGATCGAACCAAATATATACTCCATATGTTGGCCTGTTCTATTAATATGAGTTGTTCTATACAGCGGCGGAGCCAGAAAAATTTCGAAGGGGGCACAATTATATATGTATGATATAGTTGTGGATTAAATTGACATAAAGAGTTATATGTAATACGATAATAAATTATGTTATTTTAAGATAAAATGTTATCGATTTATGATAAAACACTATCATTTTTTCGCACCTAAAAAAAGAAATATAAATATATAAATGAAATATCCGAAAAAAATTAACTAAATAAGTATAGGAAACGCGATCTAATAAACAGTAAGTTAAGGTTATGGTTGTTATATGAGCTAAAGCTTGGCTCGAGTTTTAGCTCAATAAAAGCTCGGCTTGAGCATCATTTACAAAATGAGTTGATTACGAGCACATTTTTATGCTCAATTCATGATTCAGCTCGGATCCATTGAAACTCAAATAGCACGAATTTTGTGAAATTTACAAATTTTCTTTTAACTTACTATGGCATGAGCAAGTAAAGTTGCATAATACTTGGGGAAAAAAACTCAGTTCAAGCTCGTTTACTAAACAAGTCGAGTATGAGCTCAAGTTCAAATATAAGTTCGACTCGAGCTTGACTTGTTTCTAAATGAGCTAAATGTAATCAAACAATACTAGACTTGTTTGACTCGAATAACAACCTACTTTATATATAACTTGTTGCACTCATAACATATAATAATGTATAACCATATATAAAAATTTTAAACTTGTATAACTTCTTATCTAATTGTCAAAATGATTAGTATAACCTCTCATTTCGAAGCTCTCGGGATGAATTATATTATGTGAATTTTAATTTAAGTAAAATATAAAAGCATTATAGTCTATTGAAACAAAATTAAAGTGATTAATATACCTTTAATTTTAAACAGTCATAACTTTTTACTCAGATGTCGGATTAAGGCGTATTATATATCAAAACGAAGCTATCGACGAGGAGAATACACATAGGTAGTTCGTCAAATGAGAGAGGGGGCACGTGCCCCCCTAGACCCCCCTTCAGCTCCGCCCCTGGTTCTATATATGCATATTGCAAAAGTAGTAGAGAATGGAACGGCGTGATTTTAGGATTTATTATATTATGGGGCCACAAAATAAATTAAGTGTAATATTTAACTTCCTTTTTAATTTTGGTCTCAAAAAATAAGTGCAATTAACTGGCACTACAAACATACATGATAATACACCGAAAGAGTGTAAGCATTTAACAAAAGTCAACGATACACATGTCTTGAGCTGTTTTGGCATTTAGAAAACACGCTACTAATTAACTTCAAACACGTTAATTAATCAACATACTTAATTAATAATCCCTCCAAAAATAAAACAAAACGACCACTTCCCCGTGAAAGAAACGACATTAACATCCGCTAGATTATAACCGGTTGTTGTATAGACATGAATTGGCCGGTTATTCAATCTGAACGAGCCGAGTATTGTTTATTCATATTCAGCTCGTTTAGAAAAGAGTCGAACTCGAGCCGAACCTTAATTTGGACTCGAGCTTAAAAATATGCGCATACTCGACTTATTTAGGAAATGAACGAGCTCGAGTCGAGCAATTTTTGAGCATTAAGTAGTCATATTTGCTCAGAGCATAGTAACTTAAAGGGAATTTTAGAAATTTCATAAAATTTGAAATATTCGAGCTTAAACGAATAAGTTGAGCTTTGAACCGAATTTAAAAAAGTGCTCATACTCGACTTGTTTCGAAAATTAACGAGCTCGAGCCGAACTTTTATCGAGTCGACCCCGAGCCGAACTCGAGCTAATCGGCTCATATAACAGCCCTAAACAATGTTCTAAAAGGCGCTAGGCGGCAGGTGATCGCCTAGCGCCTAGGCGGCTAAGGCGGGTGCTTAGGCGGCGCCTATGCGGACTTAGAACAAACTTGATTATTTTCTTATCTTTTAACGTATAACACATGTCAATAATTCATATAATGTAATAATAATCCAGAATATCACTCATAAACCCAAATTTGTGGTGCTTAACTAACATTAAAGTAAATAAACGCAAAAGTACGCGTCCGACTAACAACTCTAAACCTCCTAAAATCCAAAACCATAGGTTCGACTAAAAAATAAATATATCTCAACATGAGGGATAAAAAAACTCTAAGTTGACTAATTACATGCATAAAAGCTACAATTGAATAATCGTCGAGTTAGACGGGACTAGACGCGCCTAGGCGGGACTAGGCAGGGTCTAGCTAGGCAGCGTCCAGGCAGTGCTAGGCGGATTCCCGCCTAGAGGGTCGTCTAGGCTTAAAAATTCCTAGGTCCCCTCTCGCCTAGCACCTAGGTGGTACCTAGGCGCGATTTTTAGAACACTGGCCTTAGACATGAATCGAAGTACCATGTTGTGTGAATTGTGTCTCTCGCCACGTGTGTTGTATAACCTAGATTGTACTGTAGTTATTTTGAATTGTTGTCGACTATTCTGCCACGGCCCCGAGCCCTAGCCTGCAAAAGAATCGATGAGCACCTACTAATTACACAAAGTGTGTATAGAGTGAGATTTACTCTCTTGACCCCTTACCACTAGGTCATTGGTTTTTGGAAGTAAATTATTATTTAGGGGGTGAACATTATTTTTTGAGATTATGGTGATAAATATTATTTTTGAAGATTATTGGGTGGGAGGAGATGAAATTACTTTTTAAAAAATAATCTCGTACGGTTTTGGTTGATTGATGATTATTTTTTTATAATATTTAAAAAATATGCTCTCCTTGATAATTAAAACATGTCATTCAATTTACTATTCATACACACTTTCTTTGAATGATAAAAAAACTATATAAAATATTAACTTTTTTACATTTGTTTTTATAAATTCATATTTAATAGTAATATGTATGAAATTATTTTTAAAAATTATTTAAAATTTTGATATTTTATAGTTTTTAACACCTAAAAACATGTGCGTAAATAGTAAAATATCAAGTTTTAATTAACGGGGGAATGCAATTTTAACCCTTGTTCCAAAAGATGAAATCGCTCACCCCGGGCGCCCCTCACCCCCAGTCCGAAGGGAATTGTGAGAGGAGGTAAATCATGGTGACTCAACCGACCACGGAGGTCAAGACCCATTCTCACTGCGCACAAGGAGCCCCCCTCATTTGAGAGGTTGCTCCCACACTGCCGCTGATGAGATTCGATCCTTGGTCTCTTATTCCAAATGTCACTCCTGTAACCAGTTGAGCTAAACTCATGCGGGCTTGCAATTTTAACCCTGGTTTGATTGATGGAAGAGCAAGCGCAAAGCACATTCCCAAACTCTCTTTCTTGCCAGCATACCCCCTTTCCTCTGCTTCGCATTCTCATCGACAATCTCCTCTATAACTAAACCATCACCCAAAGACCGTCATTCGGTGCCCTTCCTTCCCATCAACTCTCTCAAACCTGTCCCTTCACCCCTCCATCCAAAAGATTGGGAATTTTTTTCAAAATATTTAAGAAAAAATAAATATTTACCAATAAATTCACGAAATCAAAGTATTCACAAAAATATTCAAAATTTGCAGATTTTACAGAGACACGCGGTCTCAATCCGCGTTTTATTCACAATCGGTATCTCCCCCGAAATAAATTGGTCATATTTAAAATTGTTAAAAAAACGCGGTTTGAAACCGCATTTTTTGTCCAATTTGGGATAAAACGCGGTTTCAATATGCGTTTTACCATTTTTCTTCTATTAAAAAAAAGGAAACGAATAGCTCCTCCAGACCGCACTTTACTCTCTTTTTTTTAAAGAAGCAGGAGGCCTGCTTCATCTTCCTCACAACGCCTCGCCGCTTCCCTCGACGCCGGCCTCCGCTGCCCCACCTCCTCCTCTCCTGCGTTAGTGCGTCTAGAACCGCCACCGCCCGAGCCTCCTCTTCTTCCCCGGCATCCGCAGCTGCTCACCGGCGCCCCACCTTCGCACCTCCCCGCCTCCGACCAGCCTCCGCCCGAGCCTCCTCTTCCTCCCCAACCCGCAGTTGCTCACCGGAGCCCCGCCTCCGCCCGAGCCTCCTCTTCCTCCCCAACCTACAGCTGCTCACCGCCCGATTCTCTTCTCGAACCCAATGTCCAGCCGCTTGAGAGTCGAGGCCGCCGAGAGAGTCTGGAGTACGACCTTGGGAGAGTCATTGTGAGAAACACCAATCGGCTCACCAACCTTCTATATGACTCAGGATCTAGAATCAGCTCACTTACTTCGGTGCTTAAGTGATGATTGCATTGCATTGGTAACACGGTGGGTTTATAATTTTTGAACCTAGAATCCTAAAGGAAAAAAAAGTAAAGCGCGGTCTAGAGCCGCGCTTTATAAGTTTCTTTTTTTAATGGAAGAAAATGATAAAACGCGGATTGAAACCGCGTTTTACCCCAAATTGGACAAAAAACGCAGTTTTAACCCGCGTTTTTATAAAAAATTTAAATTTTGACCAAATTTTTTAATAAAACGTGGATTGAGGTCGCGTCTCTCTGTAAAATCTGCAACTTTTGAATATTTTTGTAAATACTTTAGTTTCGTGAATTTATCCGTAAATATTTTTTTTTAATATTTTGAAAAACAATTCAAAGATTGGGTATAACAAATTTCATCCATCTCCATCCCGTTCAACCTCCTCCACCCGCTTCGTCCCCTTCCAAACATTTCGGCTTGAATTTCGAATTTTTTTCCACCCCCTACAAAACACACCCTTAGATTAGGTTGAGTCGAGTTTTGGTTAATAAATGATTTTATATTTTATATTAGATTAAATCAAACATAACTAGTACTTCCTCCGTTTCCAAATAAGTGACTTTTACTATTCATGCACGTATTTTAATGTGATAAAAATAATATAAATTATTAAGTTTTTTAATAATTTTTTTGATAAACACATACTTATTAATAATAAGTATAATATTATTTAAAAAATTAATTAATATTTTATATAGTTTTTACTCTCCTAAAAATACGGTTTTGACTTGAAAAAATCAATTATTTCGAAACGGATGGAGTAATAACTAGTAAGAATGACATGTAGTGATCTATAAATTACGAGTTTGACTCTCACTCCATCTATATACAAATTTGCAGACCTGTTACAGCAAGCCCAAGACATTCTCCATCTTGATTTTTTGGAGAATATTGGGATGATTTTTGGTCCAAGAACTTACCCATTACATTCTCCAAAATAGAGAATGGAGAGAAAATATAGAAATCATTCCCTAAATTTGGAGAAAACTCTATATATTTTGGGGTAAACGGTTGGAATGGACCCAAAAACTATTCGGAATATTTGATTTACAATTTTCTATTTTGGAGATTGTTTTAGAGAAGCTATTCTTAGAGCAAGCCCAACAGATTTTGTAAAAAATCTCTAAAATAGAGATTAAAATATCAAAATCTCTAAAAAAAAATGCACTCCAACTCCAACAGTTTCTCTATTTTACAGATTTTTACATTTATTACAAACTATGATAAATAAATGCATTTATTAAAGATGTTTAATTCTACATTTCTAAAAACTTCATTTAAACTTAATTCTAATATTTAGCCTCATATTTGTTGGTGAACTTGTATATGTTACCCATCCTCTTGCACAATATATTAATTATTATTATATTCTCACATGATATTTTTTTAAACAAACTCTAAGGATAAATTTGATATTTATTTTTAAATGGTATTAATATTAAATTTAGATTGTTACTATAAAAGTTATCATGAAATTGGATAAAATATTATTCAAATTTAATCTTATTATTTTCAATTGGTTAATATATTTTTTATTATAAATTAGATTGGCGATTGATCATATATGATTAATTAATAAAATTAATTAAATAATAAGGCTTAATTTATAATTTATAAAAATAAAATCATTCCAATATCAGTTATGAGTTCAAGTGAATATTTTTTGAAGTGAAAATTTTATAGACTAATTTTTTAATGTGAACTTTATAGCATAAAATTGGATAAAATTAATTATCCTATTTTATTTATAAAAGTTCACATAGAATTATGATGTTTGGTTTATCTATCTATATTGATTTAACATAATTAATTTATATATTATATCAAATCATATCAATTTTTTTATTAACGTTTAAAAATAATTATATTTTTATTACTAGTAAGTATGTAATTATATTTTTTTCTATATTATGGGTGAAAATGTGGAGTTATGTCATTAAATTCTAGGGGGAATTGTGCTATAGGCCATAATTAGGGCCTTTATTAGGAAAATGTCCACCCTTCCCCCCAAATTGGCAAAATGTCCACCTTCCTTCCCTTGCCCCCTTTGCCCCTTTGCCCCCCCACGCGCGCCCCCTGTGCCCCCCCTCCTGTTTCAGCACATTTGGTTTCAACAAACCCTATTTCAGCGTTTTTTTTTTTCGCACGTTGCTGAAACCAAAGTTGCTGAAACCGAAGTTGCTGAAATTGTTGAAATTAGTTTTTTTTTTTTCGCGCGTTGCTGAAACCTAAGCTGCTGAAATCGGAGTTGCTGAAACTAGGGTTGCTGAAACCGGAGTTGCTTAAATTGTTGTTGCAATTGCTGAAATTAGTTTTTTATTTTTTCGCGTCAGCGCTTCGACATCGGAGTTGCTGAAACCGTGTTGCTGAAACCGGAGTTGCTGAAACCAAGGTTGCTGAAACCGGAGTTGCTTTTTTTTTCGAGTCACTACTTCGACACCGGAGTTGCTGAAACCGGAATTTTTTTTTTTTGAAAAATGCTGAAATTCTAAAAAACAATTTTCAAAAAATGATGAAACGCTGAAACGATGAAATGTTGTCATACATGCTTGTGTGTAAGATATAGTAGCTCATACAATTGTATAAGAATTAATTTTCGTATTTCAGCATAACAAATTTTGCTAATAAGAATTAAGTTCAGCATTTCATTATTTATTTCAGCATTTCAGTATTTATTAGTTGCAAAAATAAATATAAAAAATACAAAAGGGGGAAAGCAGGACAGGAGCACCAAGCATACCCATTGATTAAAATATATACTAGGCTTGTACAGAGTGTTAATAGAGTATAAACATACAGGAGCACCAATTAAGCATGAAATGAGGAGAATGTAAATTAGTGTATATATAGATTAGTGTATATATGAGGACCTATGACAGCAAAAGCAACATATATTGCACCATGACACAGCCGTTCAACACCATATATTGCACATACAACTACCAAATTTCCTTCCAATTGAAACACAAAGAAAACAAAGGACTTCCAATTGCAACGACCAAATTTTCTTCTGATTGGTTGCAGGATTCAATTGAATAAGAGAAAGAGAGAAAGGTATGAACAGAGAAAGGAATTAACAGATCAATTCCTAGAGAGGAGAAAGGAGAGAGTGAACATAGAGAGAAAGACAGATTCAGAATGAGAGGAAGACGATTGGGAGACGATTGGGACTCACTGGATCGCCTTCATCGAGACGCTTCGAGCAGCTCCTCTTCTCCATCGTCGCCGGTGAGCAATCAGTTCGGCATTCAATATGGATCCAGATCTGAGAGTAGAGGTTGCGAGAGAGGCGCGATTCGTGCTTCCGTTGCTCTGTATTCGCTCCTCTATGGTCGCTGCTGCATTCGCTCCTCCATTGCTCCTGCATTTGCGCTCTTCCATGGTTGCTCCTCTATAGTCTCTGCCTGAAATCGCGCCGACGACGCCATGGGAGGCTCGACCTTAGGGCGCCGACGGCAAGGCTTCGAGAGCGAGAGAGAGGGAGAAGCGGGAGCGGCCTGAGGGGAGAGGTAGCGATCTGAGAGAATGGGAGAACGGGAGGAGCAGGGGCCTGGAGAAAAGAGGCTGGAGATGTGGACTTTAACCTAATTTGAATACATTGGTGGACAATTGTCCAATTTGGGCCAAAAAAATGGCCTGTTTGACATATTAATTCTAAATTCTATCTAGGGACAAGTGAACATTAAATTATAGAGATCAACTTCTCTTCCTACAAATTTAGAGATTTTTTCACTCTCTCCATCCATTTCTCTATTTTAGAGATGAGTTTAGAGAAGCTGTTGGGGAAAAAATGGCTTTTTTCTCTAAAATCTCTCATTTTCTCTATTTTAGAGAAGTTGTTGGGCTTGCTCTTAGCTCATATAAATTTTTGGCAAATTTGTACTCCGTAGATTTTTCACCTACAGTTTTTTTTTAAAAAAAAATTAATTAAATTAATCGTTTTAAGTTTTTACCCAACAAGTCTGCAAATTTATGGTGCCCAAATCAATTTTTTGGATGCCATTAAGACCGACCGGCTACAATCCCATCTCTTTTCATTACTTTTTTTTTTGATTAGGTAAACATTCAGAAGGAAACATCCTATCCGAAAGCATCCTGTCGGATGAGGTCCAGAAGACCAGTGTCAAGGTGTAAATCATGTCCCCTAGTAGAGTAGCAAAGGTGTGCAACCTTATCCGCTACCCGATTACCAGAACGGGGAATATGGGATATCCTAATATTACGAACTTCTTTTAGAAGGGTTTGGACATCTGACATTATCAGTTCTATTTTCCAAGGACAGCGGGCTTGTTTTCTTAGATAGTCCGTAATAATTTTTGACTCCCCTTCTATAATTAAGTCAGAGATTTTTAATTCCGTAGCTTTTTCCACCCCGAGACGGAGGGCGAGTGCTTCCGCCAAGAGAGGGGAAAGTCCCCCGACACCATTTCCCCCGATGCTAATAGGATTGCCCGTCCAGTCCCTAATAATATATCCAATAGAGCTGGCAGAGGAAGGTCTGAAGGATCCGTCGAAGTTCAATTTGTAATGGCCAGAAGGAGGTTTCTTCCAACGGTAGTGTTTTTTGATACTTTTCCTTTGGCTTATTTTCGTTCTTTGGTACATGTTGTCCTCATTATCTATCAGGTTCCCTCTGTTAGCTCTTATCCAGTTGTCAATATTATCCCCAATTATTTTCTTGAAACCCTCTGCTGATGGGATATTTACATTTCTAAAGATAGCTTGATTCCTAGCAAACCATATAGTCCACCATCTAATTGCTATGTATTGTTTCCAATCTTTACGAAGAGTGGAGGCAATTGTTTGCAGAATTTGATCCAGGTCTCTATTTTCAGAGATAAGTGTGTTTATTTTTTGGGACCTTGATGTGGGAAATTGCTGCGGGAAGTTATTGATTGGACATTCAAAAAACAGGTGGATATCATCTTCCTCAGCCTGATTACAAAAAATGCATGTATTGGGTACCGCGACCCCCTTCTGGGATAGACGAGTGGCTGTGGGGAGACCTTTTTGTTTTATTTTCCAGAGAAAGTTTTTGACTTTTGGCGGGACATTCATTCCCCAAATCCAAGTGAATTCATTCGATGTTGTTTGTGACGTAGATGAGATTACCTTATAGGCACTTGACGTTGTAAACCATCCCTTTTTGGCAGGCCACCAATACAGTCTATCTGCGAAGGGGGTTAAAGGCAACGGGATTTTCATAATTTCCTCAATGATAGCATCTGGGAGTACAGAGGCAAGCTTTTCCTTCCACCATTGTCCTCCTATAATGAATTCGCTTACAGAAACATGCAAATTTATATTATGATGGGAGTCTATCATTTCTATAAGCGGCGTCGTTGTTACCAAGTTGTCTTTTCAAAACTTAATAGATTTTCCATCTCCCACTTGTCAAATGAGTCCTGATTTGAATTTCGGGATAAGTGGGCATAGTTTTGACCATTGCCAAGAAGCACTTCCTTTCCTTGTATAGTTAAGAATGTGGTTTTCTTTTAAATATTTATATTGTATGATTTTAACCCAATAGTTTTCTGGTTCAGCCAGAATTTTCCATAGTAGTTTTAGTTGAAGTGCCTCATTCATGTCTTTTGTTTTCCGTATCCCCAATCCTCCAGCCGCTTTTGATTTACATATTTTTACCCAGCTAATGAGGGGACTATGTTGTGCGTCTTTTCATTACTTTGAATTGGTGAGAAAGTTGATTTTTTGATCGGCTTTCCCAACCTGTAATTTTACTTTTATGCTATTCTCTTTACTATTTTTTTCTTTTGGATTTTTTTTCGGTTCATAGTTAGACTAGACCCATTACAATATTGGGAAGGGAATTCGAACTTATAACCTACTGGTCACTACGTGTGATCCTTATCAACTAAACTAGTAAAACTTGACTAATTTCTATAGTAAGGTTCTGTAGAAGCTAGTGTTGTTTCTCTTCATAAGAGTTTTCCTCTCTCATTCTGTGAGATTAACTCTTTCAACTTTACCGAATGTGCGAATTTTTCTATGATTATTTTTAATAATGTATCATATTTTGATAATATATGTGTTTTTTTAGATGATGATTTGTTTAGGACAAGCCTGTCAAATCCTATCAGAACTAATGCGACTATACCAGTACTAATGTATCATATTCTATATATTAGAACATCGAAATTAAGCTTATTTTGACAAGAGTAGTCCTAGAATGAGGGTCTAGGAAAAGAGCTAGAGAATAAAAAAGGAGGTGATGTTTTAACCGGTATAGGAGGAGGCTGGGAGAGGGAGAGGGAGAGGGAGAGAGAGAGAGACGTGGTGGAGAAGTAATGGGAGTTTGCTTGAAAGCCAACCGAATCTCACTGTTGTTTCGTCCATCTCCATCACCTCTTTCATTATCCCGCCCAACAACTCGATCCAGAGAGAGACTATAATTTAACTTCCCTACTTTCTCTTACTTTTCCTAATCCAGTTTCTTAATTATTTATTTAATTTATTTCATCACTATATTATACTATAATATATATATCCTCAAATTCCAAATATAGCCCTCTCATCTACTCAATCATCAATTCTGAATCCATCACTCATCTCCAACTCCCCCAAACCCCAAGCTTGGAATATTATTTGCTTACCACCACACCACTCCCTCCCACATTTCCCATCTCTCTCTCTTTCTCTCTCTCCTGTATAAAGACTTCCAATCTTGCAACCCCCATAACAACCCGGCCTCACCCTCCCGTCCTATCTCTAGCTCCATCGTCGACACCGCTACCACCGCCACCGCCTCACATCGATCGTTATCATGATGATGATCAAAGGCAAGAGGACAAAACGGCCCCGCCCAAGCGACCTCGAAAGTGCCAGGGCGGCCACGTCATCCTCCACCACCACCACCAACACCGCCAGCGAGGAGGATGATCAGGATATGGCTGCACACTGTTTAATCCTTCTTGCACAAGGTGGCACTAAATTCCCCAAGCCGACCCAAGAGCCACCTAAGCCTATCGCCACGATCACATCGGCGGGTGCTGCGTACGAGTGCAAGACGTGTAACCGTTGCTTCCCGTCCTTCCAAGCGCTCGGCGGGCACAGGGCGAGCCACAACAAGCCCAGGTTGCCGCCACCAGAGAAGGCGGTGGCGGTGGCGGTAGCGGTAGCAGCACCATCGCCCTCTTTCACTGTCGACGGCGACCACCAGGAGGATTACTTTATAAGCAAAGGCGCCATCAAAGAAGCCGAGATGATGGGGCTCTCTCTTCAGATGGCGTGTGGTTACAATTCGTCGAACACCTTGAGTGCAAGCAACCCCAAGCCCAAGGTTCACGCTTGTTCCATCTGTGGGGCCGAGTTCTCGTCCGGGCAGGCGTTGGGCGGCCACATGAGGCGCCACCGCCCGCTCCCCTCCGCCTCAGCGGGGTCTCCGCCGGAACAGGCGGCCGCGCCGCCGAGGAATCAGCTGTGCTTGGACCTCAACCTCCCCGCCGACGAGCAAGAAGAGGTGACGCAATCGCCCAAATTCACGTTCGGATCCAATGATAAGACTCTCGTGTTTGCTGCTTCTTTGGTGGATTGCCGTTACTGATGGGGTGGGGCAAAATTTGCAATCTCGCCCTAAATTGATTTGTTTTTAATCTCATTCTTTGATCAATTTAATTAATCATGTGAATTAAAATTGTTAATTAGACAGGTAAATTGACAGTGCTCGATCGATCATGTAGTTTTTACTTCTTTGTTCTTTGTAATCTGATCATTGCAGTGCAGACATGAAATTATACAGGCCGGATATACATTCATTTTCTTCTTCTGTGTTCAATTGTAATTTGAAAGATGCAAAATTTGTATGTCAATTTGGAAACAATTATTTATGATGATGTAATTCACATGTAAAAATGAAATGGTGGTTCCTAATTATTTCTATAAAAAAAAGGAAAGAAAAGGTGTATATTCGTTGTTGAATATGAAAGTAGAGTTTGAGAGTGCATGTGTGCAAGGCAAGCTGGAAGATAAAAATGAGTTGGGAGTAGTGGGTTTGCTATATAGCACAATCACTACCGAATTAAGATACCACTAATTATGAAATGATTAGGTTTATTCCCCTGTTTTAGTTGACTTTTTATTTGCTGGGGGACTTGATTATGTCATCGGAGAGGAGTTATAGGAACTATATATAGGACCGAGGGTGGATGATACGTGGGTCTGGAAAGGCCTGCTGGATGTAAAGGATGAACTCAAGCTGAAGCTGAGCCCCGTGGCGAGTGGTCTGCTAAACTTGGAGCCGGTGCTAAACCACAGTGGTCTGCTAAACTTGACTTCGGGATTAGTCTACGTTGTCCCAAGCGTTTTATGGGTTAGGCTTGTTTTGTTCGTCTGGGTTTGTTTTGCTTGTCACTTTTTATATTGCACCGTTTTTTTTATTTTATATTGTATGTTGAAGGTTCGCTGTCTGCCGACTTTGTCGGCCTCTCGAGGTGTTAGGTATGTTTGACTCTCGAATTATTTCCTAATTAAAAAAAATTAATCGGACAATGTGACAATTGGTGTGTGTGGATTCCAATTGTATTATGTTTATAATGCAAATAGATAAGGTGGTGTTTGGTTAGCACAATTTTTAAGGTATTTAAATTAAAGGTGTGATTGGATTCCACGGTGTATTAATTATAATGCAATTGTTTTATCTTGATTTATGTTATTATTCAGTTAAATTACTTATTTACCTCGGTTTTTATGATATTTTTTTGTACAACCAAACGCTCACATTAAAACGAGGCAAAATAATTGCATTATAATTAAAATGCAATGGAATCCAAACACACCCAATGTGACATGCAAAAAAATCTCTACTTAATTTGTGCTAATATTCAAAAAAGAAAAATCTCTTACGCCATACTTATTAATCAACCACATGGAATAAAAGAAAACTTTTATGAAAAAGAAAATTGGAAAAGGACTTAAATAGGAAATAAAATTTGTGTAAAAGACAAGAAAATAGAAAATTAAAATCTTTTAGATACTTGTTCGACAAACCACTCTTATTTTTTCAGTCAGATTTTGATTATAATATGAAGAAATGATGACTGAAAATATTATTCCTTCACTGTCTCCAAATTGTTAAATGTAGTTTCCGTTCACTCGTTCTTTGGTCCCGATATTGTCTTGGTGGAAACTCGTGCTGGTGTGGATGTGTTTATTAGTTTCGGTATAAGTAACAGTCTCGGGCACTTTATTGATCGAGACAGTATTTGTGATTTTTGAAAATCCCTCATCTAGGTGGGGGAACGTCGCTAATTCACACTTCTCCGGAGATGTCTTTTTTCATGGCGGGCTTCTGCTCCTATCTCCCGACGTCGAGCAGCACAGTGTTAGCCTCAAGACTCACCCGTATTCTCGACATTCACTTTTCGCCCCATCTTTGTCCTATGCTTTCACGTGGACTGACGTGACTGGTACCTTGTGAACGGTACCAAAATCCTTTCTGTTGTATGCAAGATTGTGGGTTATTCTTTCGTTGTAACCTCTCAATTTCTTAGACAATGGTATTGTTCGAGATTTGAATTATTACTTGATGATAAAAAAAAAATTGATTCGAGGGGAAGGTGATTAATACAAGAAGTCGGAAATAGGAAATAAATTAAAAAGTAGTTTAAAGTTGAGCCTGTTTAGACTTTAGATAGGAGTTGCATTTTCATAGGATGATTCAATTCCAATTCCAAAAGGAATGATTAAGGCCCATGTGCAAGTGCAAGTGTACTCTTCCCCCACACCCTTCCTTTCTTTGGTTGTCATCTAATTATAATATAATCTCATTATTATTGTTCTATTAACTTATTAATAATAACCGAACATTCCACCTCTAAGTCACAAATTATTTCATTTCATCTGTACACACAAGATATATGGAGTAGTTGCTGTATAATTTGGAATCACATGACTAACATAATCTCAGTCCTATGCAATTTAAACAGCAACCCATCTTCTTGGCATGTTGATTTGGATATGATCTTCAGATTTTTGGATTTCTTTTTCAAGTATCCCAGGACCTGATTTTAATCAAAGAAAGAAAGGTGGAGTTTTTTCAAGTATCCCAGGATGATCTTCAGAGTTTTAAAAACTCTCCTGGATCTCATTCGGATTTATTTCATTTTATTTATCGTTATACTTTCAATATGCTTTGTAAAATGGTAAAAATCATACTCCCTCCGTTCCTTAATATTTGTTTTTCAAGTATGTACGTTTTTTTAGAAATGTAAAAGTTACATAAAATGTTAATTTTTTATTCAATCTTTTTTAATAATATTATACTTATTACTTATAAGTATAACATTATTTAAGAAAATTGTTAAAAAAATAAATATTTTATATAGTTTTTATCACCTTAAAAAGCGTGTCTGAATAGTAAAAAAGTCATTTATAAAATTACGGAGTGAGTATAAAATAAAATAGTTCCTTACGTGCATCACTAAGAACCAAAAAAGACTTTTCAGTTTGAAATTGCAATTACAATTTATCCTTCCTGTCAGCAGACAGTTTCTAAGCACGACTAGCTGAAATTTGTTCATCCGATCGCTGACTTTAAGGAGATGACTCATCCGATCGCCCTATTGCTGACCTTTCGTTCCATGTCGTGGATCAACAGCTCCATGTTGAGAAACGAAGAGCCGCCTTCTTCTACAGCTTCATTTGCCATCTTACTGAGCTCTGCAACTCGTCGTCTTCTACTCTCTCCTTGCTCGCCCCCGCCCATGAGCTCATCAACCGCTTCCTTGACAGTCTCCCTCTTCACTGTAGTTCCAACATCTTCCTCCTCGCCCCACTTGATAGAGGATCCAGCCCCGACACTCACACCAATGCCCGCCACCTGTACTATGAACTTCTCGTTGTAAAACTGCTCGGCGAACATAGGCCATGTTATCATTGGTAGGCCAGCACTAATCCCTTCAAGCGTCGAATTCCACCCACAGTGTGTTATAAATCCTCCTACCGCAGGGTGCGACAAAATCAGCATCTGCGGCGCCCATCCTCTGATTATTAAGCTCCGGCCCTTTGTCCTCTCCTCGAATCTCTCCTCAAGAAGCCATTTGTTCGTCTCTTCCGATATCTTGCCTCCTCTTATGACCCATATGAACGGATGCTTAGACGCCTCCAATCCCAATCCCAGCTCCTTAAGTTGAGCAGGCTGCAGCCGATTTTGACTACCAAGACAGCAATAAACCACAGAGCTCGTCTCCTGCGAATTGAGCCATCTCAGGCACTGTTCTACTTCAATTGAAGCAGTATTGCCCCTCTCACCCTTGTCTGATTCGTCTTTGTTGCACATGGACACTGGACCGACGCACCAAACTCTCTCGCCCCTTACCTTCTTGAGCTCTTTGACATAACCCGGCTCTAGCTCTTCCAAAGAATTAACCACCACCCCATAGGCAGAATGCTCAGTATCTCTGATCTTCTTGCGCAAATCACTCACATTCAAACCAACAACCGCATTAGGGAGCTGGGATCTTGTTAGCACAATACGGTCTGGTAGACCCGGTACCACAAAAGGCTCTGATTCGGAGACCGTCTCATGAACCTTTGAAGCAAGTATGTTGTGAGTGGACAAGAGCGAAAAGCAGCTCGTCCCATCAAAGACAAGCCTCGGGACCTCAAACTTGGCAGCAGAGACAGAAGTCCAAGCTAGATTCTTGTCGGATATGATGCAGCCTATACGGGGCTCTAACTCGGAGAACAGCCGCTCTAGAGGCTTCTGTAGCAGGCTGATCGCATCGAAGAAGTTGCTGAGCAGGTCCCTTGAAGGCAGCATTTCGAAGCTCTCACATCCCTCAGGCAGACCAGCCTCGGCCCAAGGGAACGGCACTTGGAGGAGTTTAATCGGAAGACCGGAGCTGTAATCTCGAACGATAACAGGAGCGATTCTGTTGGCATAGAGCGGAGTTACAACAATGGTGACCATTACTCCGTGTCGTGCCAACAGCCTTCCCATGTCCACCATGGGGATGAAGTGGCCAAGCTCAAGATGAGGGACTAAAACAAAGTGGAGATGGCGACGTTGCAAGTCCATGGCCATCTCCTGATCTGTCAGGAATCAACTACTTATCTTATCTTAGGGCCTCACATGGAAGTTTAAGAGCAAATTAGTAACAGACTAATTAGGATTCAATTCAAGCTAGCATATGCTTCTTCATCGAAAAAGCAAGTGTATTAAATCTCAGATCTACCATGGCAGCAATAAACCCTAAATGCCGGTGAACACAGAACAAAATCAATCCATGAAACTCGATCCACTTTGGAAATTAACATCACCAGATAAAAGAATTCATGATCTAAGCAAGTTCTGGATTTCAAATTGACGAGTTTCGATTCACAGCAACATTAACATCTTAGTTTCAATCAGAATCGACAGATATTTTGCTCGGAACTAAGGAATGAGGAACCGCCCAAATTAAAAAGAAAACTGGATTCGCCATAGATGCAGTATGATCACAATTCACAAGGGAGAAAGAAGCCATGATCAATTCACAGTTTCAACTCTTCATTCAACACAAATGTCAGAAGGGGCAAAGTTTTCGATTTCATAATTCAATAAAGAAACAAAATCAGCCACACAAAATTAACAGGAAAAAATATTCAGGGATTGTACCTGATGTAGTTTAGGCTATATGCGTGGTCAATCGGGATTCAGAATGGCTGTCAAGTTGAAAAATATAGAGAATAAGTAGTAGGGTATGAACTTTGAATTAGTGTTGTGCAGTGATAATGGTGAGAAGGCCAGTATTTATAGAGTTTACAGGACATTTGAATAACCACTTTAGAGAGATACTCTCAACTTATTATAATGAGAAAATGGATTCTTCCTTGTCAGAAAATTGGATACTGGAAATCCTGGAACTGGAAGTATGAAAGAGAGAAGGGGGAGGGAGGGGATGGGATGGGTAATTAATGGGCTGACAGATTGGGCTTCACCTTCCAACTTCAACCATAACTCGCGCCATCTTCTTGTTGGATAACATCACAATGCTAACGTTAAGAGCATGTCCAACAGCTTTTCTAAATTGGAGAATTATGAATCACATATTCTAGATTTTTTTGGACTGAAATCCAACATATTTTCCATTATGGAGTTTACCCCAAAATATATAGAGTTTTCTCCAAATTTAGAGAAATATCTCTATTTTTCTCCTCATTCTCTATTTTGGAGAATGTAATGGGGAAGCTGTTGGACCAGAATCAATTTTGATATTCTCCAAAAATCCATTATGGAGAACCTGTTGGAATTGCTCTAATAGGGAGAGTCTCAATCTTGTTTGGATTTTTTTTTTAATTGGTCAAAAAATAAAATCGATATTTGGGAATTTCGCAGAGTTTACAAAAATTTCGACTATTTCACTCGGTATCCCTAAGTTTTGACTGATTTTCGCTTTGTGCCCTCTTCTATCTAAGTTATGGCATGTTTGGCGCGCTAGATATTAAGATTATAATCTAGTTTAAAAATTTTGATAAAAAAGGGGGAAAAAAATAACAAAGAAGACGTATTTTCTTCTTCCTCTTGTTCTTTCACAATTTCACTTAATAGCAACCACAAAGAACTAGATTAAGAATGAGGAGAGCCACGGTATTTGTAAAATCTTAATTTGGGGAATTATGAGCTTAATTTGTATATTGCGTGTTGCCCACATGAATTTCAGTTGAGATTAGCTTAGACCATTTACATTTTGATGAATGATTTTTATATTCGGTCTGATCAAGAAATTGAGTCTATGTAATTAAAATGCATAACCAAATATTATTCAATTGTTTATTATTATAATTATATAATAATCATAATGTATTGAAATTCAAACACGCCGTTAATTATATTTGCTTTAGCGATTGGATTTTTTTTAAATCATACATTGCTGGTGGTGGTAGAGTATCATCACAAGAAGGATGACAGGACATAGTGTTAACGGTGATAGGACACAGTACTGTGTCAGATCCCCCAAATTAGGATTTAGTGGAAAAAGGAGAGCAACATAGAGAGGGGCAGCAGAAAGAGATGAAGGGTGGGCGAGGGTGATCAACAGGTGCAGTGAGGATGACGATCGACAGGAGATGAGAGAGATCGCCGAGCAAGATACACGAAATTGATGAAACTCATAGGAAATGCGATCGCTGAGAGAGGTGGAGACGAGAACACCGCCAGGGGAAGGAGTGGTTGATGGAGGAGAAGGGAGGGTGATCGGCGATAGAGAGGGAAGAGGAAGGGAGGAAAAGATCGATGGCAGACTAGAACAAATTTTGGAAAACTCTAGAGAAAGTCTAATACCATGTGAGAGTGAATGATTCTCATTTGGATTGCCTTCGCTATTATTGAAATATATATAACGGCATTCTTCTAATTTGGCTATGAAATACAAGAATTTTGACTTTTGGCAAATTTTAATATCTTCATCATAAATAATTTTTTGTTAACCTAGCTTTGAAATAATAGATCCACCACTACTAAAATTAGACTTCGTTTAATTTGGCTTAATTTAGTGATTGTCCAAAAAATGAACATAATTAAGTAAATGTCTATTTTTTAAACAAATTAAGTAGGGGTGGGCACAAATCCCGCAAATCCCGGTCCCGTCCCGGTCCCGGTGGGATTTAAGAAAAAAAAAGTGAATCCCGTCCCGGTTCCGTCCCGCAAAAATTATGCGGGACGGGATGCGGGACAAGACTATGGGATCCCGCAAATCCCGGTCCCGTCCCGCATATATATATATTATATAATTTATATATATAAATAAAAATTTATATTTATATTTATATTTATATTTATATTTATATTTATATTTATATTTATATTTATATTTATATTTATATTTATATTTATATTTATATTTATATTTATATTTATATTTATATTTATATTTATATTTATATTTATATTTATATTTATATTTATATTTATATTTATATTTATATTTATATTTATATTTATATTTATATTTATATTTATATTTATATTTATATTTATATTTATATTTATATTTATATTTATATTTATATTTATATTTATATTTATATTTATACGGGACAAGATTTTTAATTTTGGTAGTACTAAAAATTTTAATAATTTAGTGATTTATATGATATATTTAGTTATTTAAAACACAAGTTACAATAATACTGTAAGGCTTGTAAGCAATTTGAAAATAAAAAATTAATATGGGCTTGGGGGGTTAGGGATTTGGGCTCTAGGAGGCAAACAAAGTAATTTATTCTCCATTTTGAAATAGTGAAATCCCTATTCAATTCTAATCGGTTAGGGTTACAGGAGACTTGTGATGTTGGCAATGTTTTTTTGTATGAAATTGTGCTGGTGAGAGTGATAACATGATGGTGATATCATTCTATGAAGCATGAACTATGAAAACATTTTTTTTATTTTTCAAATTTTATAATATTTTATTATTTTTATTTGAGGGACAAGTCTCGTCCCGTCCCGGTCCCGTCCCGGTCCCGTCCCGTCCCGTGTGGGATTTAAAAAAAAAGGTGAATCCCGTCCCGGTCCCGTCCCGAAAAAATTAAAGCGAGATGGGTCTCATCCCGGTCCCGTCCCGTTTCATCCCGCCCCACGCCCACCCCTAAAATTAAGTAATTGTCCATAATTGACAATTTTACCATTCATTCCCTTTATCCTCTTTTCCCCTTCCCACTCTTCCCTTTTTGGCCATTTGTAATTTTGACCTTGATCGGTCAACATTGACCATTCTGGTCAACGTCCAATGTTGATGACAGTTGTTGGTGACAATTTTTTCTGGTGACAGTTGATAGTGACATTTTTTCTGGTGACAATTTTTGGTGATAGTTTTTTTCGATAATTTATTTTTTATTTTGGTGACAATTGTTTTTGAATTATTTTTTCTAGGAATACATTGTCACCAACTATTGTCACAAATGACACAACACTATCACCAAATATTATCATGAACTAGTGAAAAGTGGCACCTGGCGATGCCGTAGAAAATAGACCAAATCAATTAGCACAAATATAGCGTCATAAGTAGGTCACCCCAACGCAAGAAGACATCTGGCCCACTATAGGACCCATCGCGTGTAAGGTACTCATTCGTTCTCCCAACCAAACCCTCCTCGCGACTTAAATACTTAGCTATGACCGCGTAACGACCAAGGAGGGCCCCTTAAGTACCTCGTGAGTCTCAAGAACCCTAAGTAAAGCAGCTCACTAGTTCCAGCACCTCACCTCTAAACAACGCCACGTCTATTATCTACCCCCTACACACGAAGGCATGCCTTACACGTGTCCTAAGTAAAACCACGAGGTCGCCAGCCAGCTGCTCGCTTAGTCTTCCTATAAATACCCCCTTCCAAACACAAATGCGGGATCCGATTGAAAGAGAACAAAGAAGAGCTCCTATAAATCCATGGATCTAAAACCCCTGGAGTTGAGTTCTTGAGATCTGCGATCGGAGAAGAACGTTCCTGGAATAAGAACATCATCTGACTTCCATCCCAATTCGCGATAGAACAATTCAAATCCTCGCGAGCCGAACACAGCACCCCACCGCTTGAATCAATAAACATATAATATGTTCATAAACCTTCTCACTCAAGGCTTGCAGGTATTTCTAGGTCATTCTATCGTCATAATGAGGTAATAAGTATAGATGAAATTTCATGATCGCTTCAGCACCAACTATAGTCAATATCAATTTTCACAAACTACAAATCCTTATCACCAACCATTTATCACCAACTATAACGCACTATAACCACCTGTTATTACTAATTATCAAATACTAGTACAAAATTATTTTTACCAACTAGTACTGAAACCAATGTTCTAAAAAACGCTTGGCGGGTTCTTGGTGGTAGGGTGGGGTTAAGGGTCTAGGCGGTCCTGGCGGGTCTTTGTAGTCTAGGCGGGTTTTGACGACCTTGACGGCCTTGGCGACGGGGCGAGTTCAAGGATTTAGGCGGGGGTCTAGGCGGGTATTGAAGGGTTTTTTAGAATAATGACTGAAACACACCTACTATCACCCACTAAAGAACATTATCACCAATTTTTTTGTCACCAAACATTGTATATAACACCGAGACTAGACAACTATGAACTAATGTCACCATAAACGTGGTTGATCAACGATCACCAATCTAAAAAAGCAACAAAATAACCACAAAAAAATATGTAACAAACAAAAACGAGGGGGATTCAATGAACTGTCACAAAAAAATCATATTGTCACCAATTCTATGAATGTCATCAAAATCTATATGTAAAGAATATCAACAAAGAATCGTCACAACATATGAGAATAATATCAAATATACAAATTTCAGAAGATTGTCATCAAAATAGGTCAGAAAACTATCGAGTAGAAGAATTTTCGCAATTTGTCATCAATAACCAAACACTATCATGGTTGATTTCTTTTTGGTGACAATTTTTCCAATCACATTTTTTTCATGGGGACAGTTATCCATTATCCTCACAAAATAAATATATAGCAGAAAGTTTGCAGCAAGAAAGCATTCACCAATCCGGTCAAGTGTTTTTGAAGATGTTGTTCAAGGGAAATAAAATCGGATACCTTCTTGTAAAGATTCCAATGCCTTAATAAATTTCCTCAAACAACTCTTATATAAGACCTCATCGGCTAGCTATATATCGCTCTAAACGAAACCAAACCCTCAGTGGTGAGAGCGCCGCCATCGACCACCTCCTCCGCATCCAAGAACTGGTCATCGCAGCTCCGAAACGCGGCGTGCATGTGGTGTAGCCCGATGAGGAAAACGACGACCATAAGAGAGACCAAAAAAACACTGGAACGCCGAGGGCAAAAAAGCAATAGCAAGAGAAGCTTCTCGAATGGCATCAATCGCAGCCTCGACGGCAAAATGGCTCAAATCAACAGCAACAAGAGGCAGTCGGAGCTCTGACCTCCCAGCAGCGCTCGATTTCGCCGCCGCCAATGATCGAAAATGGTCATATCTCGGAGAAATTTTACGGTGCTCCGTTGGCGGACGGGAACGAGTTATCAGGTGCTATAAGAGTGCCAAATTCGTACAATTGACAGATGAATTAGACTCGATGGTGTCGCCGAGTCTGATCGAGAGAGAGGAGAAGAGGAGAGAGACGAGGATCGAGGAGGAGCTATCTCTGAGATTTGAAATGAGAGAGAAGATAATATAATGGAAAGGGATAGGGATGGATTTGGAGATTAAATTATAATTAGGGTAGTTTAGAGATTAAATAAAATTTATAAACATTTGACCTAATTATCATTTCAATGTAGATATTTACCTAATTAGACTTTCTAAATGAATATTTGAACAAATTTATCCGTTTAATTTCTCCTTTCATTTGCACTCTTCAAACCAACCGAGTTTAAAATTAGTTGAAAATGTGTGGGCACATACTCACATAAGGTACTACAGTATTAATTGAATGGATATATATTCACTATAAAAACCATCAATATTAAATATTAATCAATTAGTAGAAAATTTTCATTCTGAACCTTTTTAATTCTCATGAATTTGGCAAAATTTAATATCTTCACCAAAAATAATTATTAACTCACCTAGCTTTGAAATAATAGTTTTTAGTAGTATTATTTTTGAAGCAGGTTCTTAGTTAGTGCCTAGTGGAGAGTGAATTTGCACCTATCAAATTAAATTATCAATTATTGCCTCAGTTGGAACTTTAGTATTTATTAATTAGTATGATTGCAAGGATCTATAAAGGGGAAAAAAGGTATGAACTATAAATATTTATGATACAACTTTTAATAGAAGGTGACCCAACCTTATTAATTAAGCCAACGAGGCTTGATCGCAGACCAACAGTAAATAGTTCTTCTTAATTTTACAAAATTTTATCAAACTTAGATTTTGAGTCTAAATTAATTTTTTGTTTTCAAATTCCAGCCGTTGTATTAATTTTGGTTTAATATGTTATAGTTTGTATATAAATTTGTAATTTTTAAAGTTCGTATTATTTTTGGTTCACCGATATGATAGTTGGTATTATTTTCATATTGCAAAAAAAGTTAAATTTTTTATTGAAAAAAAGTTAAATTTTTATTGCAAAAAAGTTAAAATTGACGAACCCGAAATCGACCCGAAATGACCCGAAACCCGGTCAAACCAGGGTTCGAGTCAACCCGGATATACCCGGGACCCGTTTTACCCGGAACCCGTTTTACCCGGGACCCGAAGTGACCCGACCCGAACCCGACCCGAATGACCCGTTTGAGAGGTTTATATGTATATATTGTGTACACTATATATAATGATACTTTTTTTTTCATATCATCCATAACCATAACTCGGGAGAAATCAAGTGCACTAGAAGTGCCAAATGAAGTACTAAACACATTAATCAGTACTATTACATTCATATATATATATATATATCTAATTAATCACTTGATACCCGTATAGATCATATATAATTAAAGACTAAAACATGATTGTTCATCAATGGAGAAAATGAACATAATCTGCATTGCCCATTTGAAGGTATATTCCTCGGAGGCCCACTTCATGATTAAAGGATGCATGAAGACCACTCTTCTGAGGATGCAAAAATCTGCCAAAGGATTTAAAGTTGCCCTCTCTTCATCTCACATCTTCATCGATCATCATCTATCTGATCAACTCATAGCAAACTCCTCGATCTCGCCTCCTGAAGATCGAAGTCCTCCAGCCTCCGATCCATCGCCTCCAAGATCCGCAGCTGACCGTCTCCGGCCAGCTGCCAAGGGAGGAGAGTTGATCAAAATTAGGGTTTATACAGAGGGCTGAATAAGTACCAAGATTAGGGTATATTTAAAGGAGGGGGAGAGAGAGAGTAAGTGGAGAGTGGCGTGATGGCATCTTCCATCGGATATTCCAATTGGCTGCCAACGACACCCTTCGACGAACACTTTTCCTACTTCCATGTGAATCACTTTCTTTTAAGTACTCCGTCGCTTTCTGTTGCAACAACAAAAGAGTTTTTGTGGTGTTGTTTTTGGATTTATTGTACTGATTACTGTAATAATAAGAAGAAATTAAGAGCAAAAGGAAGGAAGGGGAGAAACACATGGGGGAGGTTTAACGTACATTTCAGGAAGGAACCTCCACGATTACTTTTTATTTTTATTTATTTTTGAAATATAAAATGTACCAAAACAACTCTTCAGCACTTGGATGAACACCTGGATATATAATATCCCACCCATATAATGAAATTGAAATCGTAAGCCAAATCTAATCACATGCTACTAGCATATGCTTCTTCTTTTTTCGTACGAACACTAGAAACTCACACCCCTGTGATTTAATTCTATTTTAATTACAGTAAAATGTAATTAGTCAAGCCTTACTAGCTTAGTTGGTAAGGATGACGTGTAATAACTAGTATCTACCTCTGAATAAAAAAATTATAATATAATTATTTTACTTGGATTTTTGGAGTTATAATTAAAACTTTCATAAAAAAATAGTAATTTAACTAAATAATCACATAAATTAAGGTAAAACATTTGCATTATAATTAATATATCATAGAATCCAAACACACCTTTAATTTAAACACATTAAAAATTGAGTTAACCAAATACCACCTTAATAATTTGTATTATAAACATAATACAATTGGAATCCAAACCCACCCTAACACCCCTCTCTTCATTTTATGTAATATCAAAGATTGATGAACCAATAAACAAAGAAAACAAACCGTTTAACGCATCTCAAACCAATGTGTAGAAAAACGTTACCACTTTAATAGTTTGGTTGTTTGATACTATTCGATTAGATCTATTTTATCATGAGCAAAAATTTAGACCTATTTTAAGATATGGATTATGTACGCAGGTTTCTATAAATTATTTTTTTTATACAAGTAAAAATTTGGAAGTGACTAGTCCCAACTATACCATCCTCCAATGGGCAATAGTCCGTAAATATCAAGCTCTCTGTCTTCAAAGGGGTTTAATGTGGCGGAAATCTGAAAGAGACCGAGAACTAGATGAATATTTCTTTCATGCTTGAAATCTTTTCATGCTTTTCAAAATATATATATATATATCGATTTTTCTATCCTATACTCTTTTAGGGCATAGGATAAGATGTCCATTTTAAAAAAAAAAATACATCCTTAATTAAATTCCATTAGCCAAATTTTAAATAAGATTATTAGGGTCGCTTATTTTTGGTAGGATATTTTTCCCCATTTAGAATCTTATCATATGCCCTAGGGTATAGGATAGAAAAACCGTATATATATATATATATATATATATATATATATATATATATATATATATATATATATATATATATATATATATATATATATATATATATATATATATATATATATATATATATATATATATTTGGCCAAACAAGGCTATCCCACGCAATTGTTGTGGCTCTAGGGATTTGGCCCAACGAGTGTGGCCACATCAGCAATTCTTTAGGACGCATTCACATTCAAATGCCAGTGTGAATCTGGAAGTTGATGGTTACAGCTTAACATGATTCGCAACTCCTACTGTGTAATCAACAATGGCGATATGTAAACCTCTAGGATTAAGAGGGGAAAACTAGTTCCATTTCAACATTAGCACAAAATGTGATGTGCGGGTTGTAGGGCAAAGGCATAATAAATAAAGCACATCTATGATCTATCTAGCTTTATATATTATTACAGTACAAGCTAAGTATATCATGTCATCCCAATTTGAAGAAGGAACCCTGTACTAGAGTATAGAAGGGAGAGTGTAAAGGAGATGAAAGAGAGTGCACCGTCAAGAGTCCTGCAACCTATCCAATTCTTTCTCCCACTTGAGCCCTAACATCTGGCAACCAAAGGGCACGATGAGATTGTAGCGAAAAACCTACAATTTAAGCAAAGCAATGAGCATATGTTAACAATTGGCAAATACACCAACCTGTACATGTACATGTACGAGTGAAAAGCCTAAGCCTTGAACCAGCCAGAGCAAGCACATGGTGCAAGTGACTCAAAGGCAGTTGTAATCGACAACAAGATCACCTTGTAATTTATGTCACGAATTTGTCCCCTCAATGCCTCTGAGCATTCGTTCCATTTAGCGTCATTTCCACTACACTTGTGAGCCCATGCTTTCTGCAATGCTGATCGCCACTCAGCAACAGTGGTGCGTATCTCCTTGTTAAGCTCAACCCACTCCGGTGCACAGTTGTTCTTTGAGAGTATTCTGTATAAGGTGTCCTCGGCAGGGTCAGCATGGGGGTTAGTTTTGAGATCCAAGGGCTTGCCCTTCCCTGGTAGGTTTTCAAAGTGCCTTCCTCCATGGATTGCCATATTCTTTGCTCTACCACATTAATTATATCGGTTTCAGATCTGTAAAAAAAAAAAGGATACATTTAATGTAAGTAAAGGAAGATCATGAAATTGAACAAACTGATTCACATACTAGCAAACTGGCAGAGAAAAACAAACTGGCAGCAATAAAGATATTCTGGCAATAGTAGTATATGATTCATGACCTCAACTATCATAACTGTACACTAAAGCACATTTTTCGAATGTTTTGGCAGCAAAATTTTTTGCATGATCAGGAACTAAATGGACAGTAAAGCTCCAAGTTGTTTGCATATAGATAATGTTTTTGCAGATAAAGTTTCACATCTGCCTTCATTTTTCCCCATTGTCATCAGCAAAATTGACTGGATTTTTAATTTCCAAAGAACAGACACTAAAATCAGGTTAATTGCAGCGAACTAGCGATGTGCAGAACATCAATGAATAATATAATACAACACAGAATTAAACAAGATGGATAATGTTGGGATAAAAAGATAGCCATCCCACATTGATTATGGGTATAACCATACAAAATATAAGGAAGGGAGAAGTCGCCCAATGGCTTAAACTTTCGTGTTAGAAGGGTGGATCTCGACCTTATAACTAAACAAAAATAAAACCGACACGACTCCCGTTATCATAGGATCCAACAGGGATTTCTCGAAATTTCAGAGATAACAACATTAAAGCCGCAAAGTTAGGATATAGACCCAGAAGATCATGGACATTTCAGGTCGGTGATATTGTGACAAATCTCAAATGAGTGATGACAGAAAATGTAAATTAAAAGCATGATCTCTTCACTTCAAGCATGACAAAGTCATGGATGCTTCAGCTAGAAAACTCCATCTAAATTCCCTAAAGTTCATTCACAGGCCCTGAAATGTGAAGATTTTTACAGCTGATGAAAATGGAGATGCCCAAAATGAAGTGCACAAAAATTTCCATCATCCATCCTCCGTAAGTCCAATAATCGAAATATTTTCTATCTTTTAATCCAATCCAGTTCGTTACCTACCTTTTACGATTCTTTGAAGAATATGACATTTTCAGCAAATAAAACAAAGTTTCACATTTTTGAGAGAAAATCGCATATGGTTATACTACAACAATCAAAGGACAGACAAATGGATGATAATTGCAATTCCAACAAACAGAGAGAGCTGGAGAGAGACCTGACGGCGTTACGCTGGCCACGGAGCTCCGGCGGGAGCTTGCGATCGTTGACGGCATCGATAACGCCGGATAAACGATCAGACATCTTTTTATCCGCCTTCCGAACCGTACTACTCGAGGATGATAACGATTCCGTCGATGGCCACGGCATGGACGAGGAGGAAGCAAACCTCGGTTCGAAACCGCCAGGGCGATTGAACAAAGCAACCGGAGAAATCTCGAACGAGAACAACCTTGTACGGCTTCCTCCAAGCGAACGATTCACCGCCGAAGCGATCCCTCTCGCAGAACGCGCCGCCATCGCCGAACTGAGCTACCGAGTTCTTCCCCGCTCTGTCCATCGATGAGTAAGACCTTTCCTCTCCCTAAATTTCTCCATAGTCGACAGGTTCCGTCTACGTGGCTCGCTCTGGATCGCGAGTCAACACGTTAGCATTGTACACTCATGGGTTGAGGAAGTGATTGGTACAGACGATTAAGCTTTTAACTGGGCTAATACCAGGCCCAAGCCCAGGCCCAAACGCAAATTGTAAAAGCCCATATTGATTGACAGAGATGTCAAAATCTCATACCCCATATCGATATTTGATTTAAGACAAGGATAACAAACGGGGGGCTAAACTTCAATGATACAGAATGACTTATAATGCTGGTGATGCAAGCAAACCAACAACATGATTATGATTTATGGTGTGCTGATGGCTTATAAGAAGTTTGTTGGTAGGGAGATCACGCTTTTACGACTTACGTTACGAGTATCCTGCATGTATGTTAGCAGATTTACCAATGGCGGTATCTTGAATGGGTTGAGCAATGAAAGCAGTGACTTGATCAGACTAGAACTTGCAGTTTATCACCATTTGGGTCATCAATCCCTTGAGCACACTACTTGTGACTGTGCTCTATGGATTGTGACAAAGCAAGTTATTTTGTCAAAGGAGAGGAAACTTCATACACCTTTGAATGAGTTTTCTCTTGATCGAGTACTTTGTTTACATGATGAATTTCACCATTAAAACATGAATCCACTGAATTCGGAAAATTGGTGTACTGTTTACTTTGACGACAATGATGCTAGCTATCTTGAGCAGACCTTATCACTTCCTAGAAGGAAACAATGGCCATTTCTTCCAAATAATCATGCATGATCCGAAAAAGAGGGATGCATACATATTAGATGTTGTTATTGTGCATTCTTCATCATCCCTCTACTATCTTCACCGCAGTCCTGCAGGCACAATATTAACTCGATCATAAGACTAACTGCGACAACAATCACAAAAGACAGAATACTCGGGAGGAGTTAACTTGTATCTCGGCAACTTACCCAAAAGGACTTGATTTGATGGATAGTAATTCAACATCCAACTGCAAATCAAATTGATCAGCTCAACACCAAAGACTGACATATTAACTTATAGAAAATTTGCGAGGGGTTATCTAGGATCAATAAAATTGAAGTACAATGTACCTCAATAGTGGCATTGGGAGGGATCTCTTGAACTCCTTTGCTTCCATAGGCCAACTCTGGGGGTACTATGAGCAATCTCTGCAACAACATTCTTACTTTAGAGTCCTATTTCCAAGCTTCCTAATAAACAGAACGTTGAATGCTGCAAGTTAATTGGCTCATGCTCACCTGGCCTCCTACTCGCATGCCTTGAACGCCAATGTCTAGTCCCCTGAGTACATTTCCCCTCTCCGATTCACCCACATCAAACCCATAAGGCTGCATTAGCCAAACCATTTTACACCATTAGCCAAAATAGTATCAATCATTTTGTAAAAACAACTCTTCCTCATAACACTTTGGTATCCATTTAAGCTGTCACAAGTAGTAGTTAAAAAAGAGTGCAAGTTTACCGTTCCACCACCAACTCCAAGCCCTTGCCTACTCGTCATAAAAGTAATCCCCTTCCACTTAGCAACATAGTGTACCTAGCTAACATGATGGCAGTTCAGAAAACTTAATGGAATAAAACTCATACGAAGCAGAACTAATCAATGCCGATGGATCGCCAACAGCAACAGCTATTGTCATGGCATTGCACATAAACAAAAACACAGAGGCAAACCGTACTGCAACGCGAGAGCCCTTGACAGCCTCCGTGCCACCTCCAACCTTAATGTCATAATACCTAACAACATATACAGACAATAAGATCAAGATCAAGATCATACGAACTACATGGAATTGAAAGGTGAGATATATTTTGTAACTAACTTCAAGCCATTAGCTAGGGTTTTGAATTCGCTTTCCGGAATTTTGGACGCCCTGAGCTGCACATAAACGAAGGCTATTGCAAAATTGACCAATCGCCGATCGGAATCTTTAAAGAAACCATGGAAGGGATAAAGGGGGCTAATTAGAGCTTACAGCGCGTCTGCTAGTACTGACAGCTGTAGCAGCATCCGATATACACATCCCAGCCGCTGATTCATTAAAATGAATACTGTAATTGAATCGATTATTACACTGACATCGATCTGTTTTGATCTCTAAAGAAATGAAAACGAGGAAAGTACCTGTTAGCAAGAGAGAGGAGACGAGTTCCCTCCGCCGCAAATCGTTGGCCGAATTCAATGTCTCCTGGTCTGCAGTTTCAGTTGAAGAGGAGATTGAACATGAACAGCGCAGAGGAGAGGTGGTGGTTTTGTGTTTGAGAATCTGTTGCCTGCGAGCTAAACCTAAAATTGATGAGTGCAATCGAAAACAAAATCTACAAGGAAGAAACAAAGAGGAGAGAAACAAGAGGATTACAGGAGGAGAGGAAGAGGGGAGAGTTGAAGATTGATGAACGGTGAGGGTGAGAGACAAGCGTTAACTCCATTTCAGAGAGAGAGAGAGAGAGAGAGGGAGCTGGAATGTCAACCTTTGGACTCCGGAAATTCAAGAGATGATCATAATCGGGATGATGATAATGTTCAGCTCCCCACAAAAATCGGAACTTATGGTACATATAAATATGGGGTCCACCTTCCGGATTAACTTAATTTGAAATTTTTATATTAACATAAATTGTATTTAGCGCCTCGTGAAATTCTATTTTGCACAAGACTTGCCCACTATCCACCATTCCACTTCCACCACAACACAACGGTTAAATGTATATATGTAATGTCCATTTGACCTAAAAAAAAAATGTATATGTCCACACTGGATAGAGAAAACCTGTTGGGACTTGAATGTCCAAAGATTTTAGCAAACATATTGAGATGCCTTTAATTTTTATATGGTTTCAAATACTACGCATGAATATAATGAAAAACCAATCTTGGTTATTATTTTCCTAATTATTTTAGTTAACATCCTATCTTTTTTGCTACTCCCTCTGTTCGACAAAACATGTCGTTTACTATGCACGCACGCTTTTTTAAAATGATAAAAACTATATAAAGTATTTTTTTTTTTATAAATTTTTTTAACAAGTTTGTACTTATTAATAATAACTACGAAATTGTTAAAAAATTATTAAAAAACTAGATATGTTATACTCTTAAAAAAACGTGCATGAATGGTAAAGTGACATGTTTTGAAGTATAGTTTTTATCTCCTAAAAAAACGTGTATGAATGGTAAAGTGACATGTTTTGCCGAACGGATGAAGTATTATTATATATGGAGGGATATTTACAATTTATTCTTATCAGTTAAGCTAGTGATACTTGACAGTTAATATCCTAACTAATCGGGAGAATTTATCTCAACTATTTAATGGAATTGTTCCTTAATGTTGTATATAACGAGTTCCTATTAATAAATATAGCACTCAATTTTCATAATCATCTATATGGTATCACCCTAACATATTCTAGACTTCTAAGATTTCTAAGTTTGTTACACATTTGGCCAAACTTTATCAACCTACATCTCACTTCACTATCGTTTGCATCTCCAATATAAATGTCATCAAACTCACTCCAAAAAACTATCCATATCCAAGTTGCCTTCTTTATCGTTCACCTCTCTAATATCTTCAAACTCGCTCCAACAAACAATCTCATATCCAAGTCGCCTTCTTACAAACTATCTCATATCCAAGCCACCTTCTTTCGATGTGCTCCATGGTATTGTACGACTCTTATCTCACTTCAATATCGTTCACCTCTTCAATGAGCATCAAACTCACTCCAACAAACTAATGCTACCTAATTTTTCTATAGTCTGTTGTTCTCATTTAAAATCGGAAAATGAAGAGCTCTTGTATCTGGGTAGAGCTTAAATCTCTTATAAATCAATCTCAACATCTTTATTACATCCATTGTAAGATGGGGTGTTACAAACAATCTCCCCTGCTAGAGAGGGCAGGGGTACTGACGTGGGGAGAATTGAATCGAAATATATAATAAAATATAAAGCAATACAACTCTTAGCCTCTTCAAATAAATTCAAGACTCCCCGCTATAGTAGTAGGGAATCATGTTCGATCCACGAGGAAGCGAGTCAGCGGGATCCTAGTAGCGTTGAAGACACGGCCTGAATATTTCGACCAGAAGCCTCGATCTCGAGCTCAGACCTCGATGTCGACCTTGGCTGTTGATGCTTTCTGCAACAGAAGACCTGCAGAGACAAAAACGGTAGTCGATATCGACTGGAAGGGTCGATATCGATGTTAGTTCACGAAATCGACTGGCTCAGAAGTCTGCCAGTCGATACAGAAGGTCGATTTCGACGTTGGGGGTCGATTTCGATGTTTGCAGCAGTTGCCCAGGAGTCTCGAGATCGACTCAGTCTTCTGTCGATCTATCAGCGTGGTCGATATCGATGTTTAACCTCGATATCGATGTTCTCCTACAGTGGGTTAGTTCTTCGTCGGCAAAGAAAGGCCGAAGATTTAAGAATGGATGAGGATGCGATGATCAGAAATAAAGACAGTGGTTTTATGAATTAACTTATATAAAAAGCAACTCCTAGGATTAAGGTTTACCACAACGTTAACCAATGCATGCGATAAGATAAATAAGACGGACAATTGTGCGATTTCACCCGAGGGACAAGCTTTCGCCGTACACCAACTCTTAGGATTACTCTTTCAAATAAACCTAATTGTCTCTACTAATTTTATGTTTATAACTCAAGTTGTTAGCATGAATCCATTTTCTTTCGATTAGGACTAAACATAGAATCGTAGGAGATGATATAGACACAACGATATCAACATCTAACACTTACCTCGAACACGCATGGCTAACGTCGGGCTCACCCCGACCCTAAGAGCTTTGGGGAACTACTCGCACCTCATCATGGAACTCATCATTGATTGAAAGAAAGAAACTTGCATTAAACTATAAACTCCGAAGCTTTACAACTCAACGTCGGCTTTCGCAAACGCCAAACCCTAAAACTTCTCTCTAACTCTATTGTATGTAATTGGATGTGTTGATGGATGATTGAATGCCAGCCCCCTAGGGCTTTATTTATAGGCTACTAACCCTTGCTAGCCAAGGATTGTAACTTCTATCTAAACTATGAACTCTATCCAAATAATTAGGATAGGTCTTTTATTTTGATAAACTTAAACTAACTTTGATAAAACTTATAAGTAAAAAGTAAATAAACCTCCAGCTGCTATCTATCTAGAATTACAAGACAATCCGTGGCCTTGATGATAGAATTCATATTCCGAGTCTCGAAATCGGATCTATCTTCTGTCGAGATAAGGTCGATATCGACGTTGGAGGTCGATATTGATGTCTGTGTTTCGGCTCGACTTGTCCAGCTCCTCTCGATGTCTATGTTGAGGTCGATTTGAAGGTCGATATCGATGTTGAAGGTCGATATCTATGTTGAAGGTCGATATCTACCTCTGCTCAGCTCTCCTTGGTTTCTCCGTTTTGACTCCGATTTCGCTCGAATTCCTGCATGGTTAGCTCAAAACTTGTGCAGACTCTATTTCTTGCACTTTAGCCCATTCTTACACAAGTTTATATTCTTTTGGACCTTTTCTTTGGAAATCGAATGAAATAAGAAGTCAAAGGATGCAACAAAAAGAGATACAAATATGTACATCAAAACACCCCATACTTAGACTTGCTTGTCCTCAAGCAATAACCAAGCAATAACCAACACCAACAACACACCCTTCAAGTCTTCGCCCTTGTCAAAAGCAACATCATAAGCGGTAGCAAAGCAAAGCAAGTGAATTTAACGTCATAGCACATATTTTGGCGATCCATAGGCATATGCAATTCTTGATCCAACCTCACAGGGATAATGTGTTTTGCACTCAACTCTCATGTGTTTAGGCTATGAAGATCAATGATCAACTCAATTCCATACACAATCTCATAAACATTGCAATTTATAATAATCCACTTCGCAACCAATTATAAAAATGCAATAAGAACCATCAGGAGGACTTTCGCTCAATGGAAGACTTCAAAGAAGACTCCATTCGGCAGGGTTGTAATGGGGCTTCGTATGAAATAAAAGGGTATGGAATTATTTGGCTATGTGGTGCTTATATAATTTGGGAATCAATACTCCTAAATCTCAACACTTGCAATATCCAAATCATAACTCTTCAATGTTGCTCTTTCCAAGCTCAATCTCCCATAATGCTCTTTCCCAACTCATCTTTCTATAATATGCTCTAAAGATGCACTAAAAGATGTAAACCATACTATCAACCCTTCTTTCAAACTCTAATATGCCTCTCAAAAAAATATAACACTTGTATAAAATAAAGGACTTAAGGATTTTGGCTCATGCACTATACACATCGATTTTTTTTTGGACAAAAATAATAAATAAGTACTAAAAAATATGTGCATTTATATGTTGAGCCATAAATCTTTTTACAAAATATGACAAAATGTAAATATGCACCAACCCATAATTTCCTTGCTCAAAACTGGACAATATGCACTTTTATTTCCACAAGGCATTAGTCCAGCCAATCTAAGTCTCAATTCCCAAATGGGGGTTAGGCTCAATTCGGCTAGGGATAATTTTGTGGAGTTTGTAATTTCAGGCTCAGGCTAATTTTCCGGCTTCAAGCAGAGATAATGCAGGGTAGGTAAAGAGAGGATAAAAATGGCTTACAAAGATGCCTCCATCATTTAATTCTCGTAAACATAGACATATTTATGTATTGGCTTTGAATAACTATCACAATATTTAGAGATGCATAGGAAGAGTAAATTCACTCAAGAAAGCGGAGGGATTTTTGATGTTCTCCCTATAGGCCAAAATTCTCACAAGGACAATCTTTGTTGGATTTGCTTTTTAGCCTAGGATCATATGTGCTCAATTTCATCACAAGTTCACAATCTACATAAAAATTTAAGGACTTAGGCTAAACCATCCAAATATGTCATAGGATTTACATGATCAAGTCAGCTATTGAGTTTTCATCATAGGACATCTAAGTAGGGTTTAAAAACAAACTAAAAAATAAACATGCATTTTTTTTGTATTTTTGACATTTTATAAAAGTAAAACTAAGAACAAAAAATTTAAACATGAATGCAATGCGAAGAAGAAAACCAAGTTATGACCATAAGACATGTTTTTCCCCCACCCCATACTTAAAATATACAGTGTCCTCACTGTATTAAAAAGAAGAACAAGGGTAGAGAGGAACTCACAGCGCAACCTGTGGATTCAGGTCGATTTCAGGTTGGGTCGATGCCAGAAGTCGATATCTTTGTCAGTGGTCGATGTCGACTGCATCTGTCGAAGTCGAGGAAGAAGATGAAGATAAGGGTTGCCTGGTGAAGGTCGATATCGATGATTATGGTCGATATCGACCTCTGCTTTTTGCTCCTGAGTCCTCGATGTCGACTCCAGGAGATGGCTTGACCCTGGGGGGTCGATTTCGACTAGCCTGGTCGATTTCGACTGCCTCTGCAGAAGCTTCTTTTCTTCTTCGTCGTTTCTTTTCACTTAACAATCTGAAATCTTGGTTAGAAGTATAGATAAAGCCATGAATTATCTCAGTTTCAAAAATTTTAAAATCCAAAAAATCCTCAAAACCATCTATGAAAAATTTAAAGGTTTTATGTACATGCTCTAGAGTTTTGAGTCGCTAGGCCGACTTCTCCGTCAATTCTTCACGAGCCTTTTATGTAGGGACCCTTTGAGCTTGAGCCTTCTCCTGGATCATCTAGGTCCTTTTGGTAGTATCTACGTTCGGCAACCAAGGCTTCTTCGATGTTAGGTTCTTCTTTGGGCGCTTTCCTTCTCTTTCTTGACCTAACTTTAGCAATATAGACAAACCATGGAGCTTTGACCCTCTCATTAGTTGAATTATCAATAATTGGCTTAATTGATTTATCAATAAGGGACAGAGGAGGGTTAGGAGTCATACCTGGGCTTACCTGTTTGGGCCCGAAACAGAAAGCTTCGGGCTGAGGGGTGGTCGATTTCGACCAAGGTGGGTCGATTTCGACCAAGGTGGGTCGATTTCGAGTTCTGTGGTCGATATCGATATGTGGGGGTCGATATCGACCTCTGTGACCCCATACTTAAGCTTCTGACAACAATCTGACATGCTCGATTTCGACCAAGGGGGGTCGATTTCGATGTTCTTAGTCGATATCGACTGGTTGCAGTCGATGTCGACCCTACTTGCTGTTTCCGTCCTTGCCAACAAAAATTTTCTAAGCTTTTCCTTAGCCGGCGAGAGGACTACTTGCTCCGGGTGCTTTGTTTCGCTCATGGTTGGGTTGAAAGAGAATTCTATCACTTTGTTCCCTATAGTAAAGGTTAGTAATCCTCGACGTACATTTATATTGGCATCAGCAGTAGCTAAGAAAGGCCTACCAAGGACAATAGGCACTACAGGATCTTCAGGCATCTCCAATACAACGAAATCAGTAGGCACAAAGAACTTACCTACCTTTACCGAAACGTCATCAACTATACATGTGGGCCTGACGAATGAGTTGTCAGCCATATAGAGTTTCATGTCCACAGGTTCAAGCGCTCCAATGTTCACCTTTTGCCAAATAGAGAGAGGCATGAGACTTACGCTTGCCCCTAGGTCACATGGGGCTTTGTAGCGATGTTGGCCAAGTCCCACGGTGATTGCAAACTTCCCTGAATCACTCCTCTTCTCAGGGAAGTCCATCTTTGAGCACTCCTCTGCGATCTCTGCCATGGACCGCTTCTTGCTAAGGATGTCTTTCAGGAATCGTACATAGGCGGGCATCTCGCTTAGGGCTTCTGTAAGAGGGATAATAACATTAAGACCTTGAAGAATTTTTACAAAGCGCCTAAACTTACCTTTGGTGGGATCCTCTAATGCTTTGGATGGGAATGGCAACGTCTTCTTTGGCGTAGGGGCCAAAACGGAGGTCGGAGGGGCCTGCTGGACATTGACATCGACTGGGACATGGTCGATATCGATTGGTATGATCGATGTCGACCTCTATTGTGGCTCTGATGGCTCTGCAGTGGCCTCGACATCGACCTGGGTGTCGACTTGGGGGTCGATATCGACGTCGTCCTCGACATCGACTGGGCTGTCGATGTCGACTGGATTCGCTGCTTTCTCCGATTTCGTTCGTGGCTTTTGTACTTTGTTGCCACTCCTTAATTGCATGGATGCGACATGGCCCGTCCCGGATTGCCCCTTAGGATTTGTAGTGGGTTGCCCAGGGAATGTTCCGGACGGTCTAGGGATTTGCGCCGCCAATTGACCCAGTTGGGTCTCTACGTTCTTTTTCCAAATATCCATCTCCCCAATCCTTATGGTAAGGTGATTGAGTTGAGAATGGATTGCATTGTTGGATTGATCATTCTTAGCCTGATTTCACCTTATCTCATCCAGCACAAGTTGAAGATCATCCTTCCGTTGGTCTCTCTCCGAGTGCCCAGGAGCTCTATAAGGCGGGGGGTCCCTAGGTTTAACCGGGTTCCTTTGTGGTTGATGGAACCTTTGGTCTCTCCAATATTGGTGATTGGGACCCCTTATGTAGCGCGCCTCTTGGTGAGTCTCCGCTAGTTGTACTTGTTCAGCATGGGGGCACTCGATGGTGGTGTGCCGCTGCGATCCGCATTCAATGCAATCTTGGTTCGCTGAAAGGAACCTCACTTGCTTTTGGAGCTTTCAAAGTTGATCTCTATGGAATTGCTCCTTCACGTCCGGATCGATTACCTTGGAGGGTTCATATAAGGGCATGGATGGGGCAGGCCTCGACGATGATGGTGTGTCGGAAGCCTCAGGAGTCCCATATGTGTTGTCGAACTCCACCAACCTCTCTATGGTCTCCCAAGCCTCTTGCGGAGCGAGTTCAAGGTACCCATAGGAGGTGTAGATGTTGATCCTCTCCTTGGTTGCAGCATCAAGAGCATTGTATATGATCTTCTGAATTACATACGGTGGTTGGCCATGCGTCGGGCATGATTGTAGTAGGTCCTTAAACCTTTCCCAAACAGTCGTCAGAGCCTCACCGGGCTTTTGTTTGAAAGCCGTGATTTTCTGTCGGATCAACGCCGTCTTAGAAGGAGGGAAGAACTTGTTGAGGAACGCGTCCTTGACTTCATTCCAGGTGCGGAGCGATCTTGGGGCTAAGCTCTCCAACCACTGCAATGCTTTTCCTGTAAATGACCAACGAAAGGCTTTTAGTTGGACATATTCAAGACTTTGTCCGTCAGCAGTAGTATCACAAAGGTCTAAGAAGGTAGAAATATGTGCCATAGGGCATTCATTAGGTTTTCCTTCATATTGATGCCTTCTAATCTCAGTAAGGAAGTTAGGTTTAATTTCAAAATTAGAGGCAGGGATAAGAATCGCCGATTCAGACACGGTGAGCGCGGGGTGCATATATTGCTTGGCATTCCGAGGGAGGGCATTGATTTGGCTTCTATTTGCCTTCGGCCTTCCTCCTCCCTATCAGCACGCTCCTTAAGTGTCGTCTCTCTAGTTGTTAAGTCCTCAACCTGCTTCCTTAGTTGCTCAATCAACTCAGCCTGGTTCGCGTTGTCTGCCATGATTCTCTGAGCTTGGGCTCTTAGGTGGAAATAGCGCTCAGGGTCGTCTACTCCTTCAAATTCAGGTGGGCAATCAGCGCGTTGCATACACCTACAAAACCAAACTAGGTAGAGACGTGAGATAGACTACTAGGGCGCGATTGATTGCCTCCCCGACAACGGCGCCAAAATTTGACGTGGGGAGAATTGAATCGAAATATATAATAAAATATAAAGCAATACAACTCTTAGCCTCTTCAAATAAATTCAAGAATCCCCGCTATAGTAGTAGGGAATCAGGTTCGATCCATGAGGAAGCGAGTCAGCGGGATCCTAGTAGCGTTGAAGACACGGCCTGAATATTTCGACCAGAAGCCTCGATCTCGAGCTCAGACACGACCTTGGTTGTTGATGCTTTCTGCAACAGAAACCTGCAGAGACAAAAACGGTAGTTGATATCGACTGGAATGGTCGATATTGATGTTAGTCCACGAAATCGACTGGCTCAGAAGTCTGCCAGTCGATACAGAAGGTCGATTTCGACGTTGGAGGTCGATTTTGATGTTTGCAGCAGTTGCCCAGGAGTCTCGAGATCGACTCAGAAGACTGTCGATCTATCAGCGTGGTCGATATCGATGTTTAACCTCGATATCGATGTTCTCCTGCAGTGGGTTAGTTCTTCATCGGCAAAGAAAGGCCGAAGATTTAAGAATGGATGAGGATGCGATGATCAGAAATAAAGACAGTGGTTTTATGAATTAACTTATATAAAAAGCAACTCCTAAAATTAGGGTTTACCACAACGTTAACCAATGCATGCGATAAGATAAATAAGACGGACAATTGTGCGATTTCACCCGAGGGACAAGCTTTCGCCGTACACCAACTCTTAGGATTACTCTTGCAAATAAACCTAATTGTCTCTACTAATTTTATGTTTATAACTCAAGTTGTTAGCATGAATCCCTTTTCTTTCGATTAGGACTAAACATAGAATCGTAGGAGATGATATAGACACAACGATATCAACATCTAACACTTACCTCGAACACGCATGGCTAACGTCGGGCTCACCCCGACCCTAAGAGCTTTGGGGAACTACTCGCACCTCATCATGGAACTCATCATTGATTGAAAGAAAGAAACTTGCATTAAACTATAAACTCCGAAGCTTTACAACTCAACGTCGGCTTTCGCAAACGCCAAACCCTAAAACTTCTCTCTAACTCTATTGTATGTAATTGGATGTGTTGATGAATGATTGAATGCCAGCCCCCTAGGGCTTTATTTATAGGCTACTAACCCTTGCTAGCCAAGGATTGTAACTTCTATCTAAACTATGAACTCTATCCAAATAATTAGGATAGGTCTTTTATTTTGATAAACTTAAACTAACTTTGATAAAACTTATAAGTAAAAAGTAAATAAACCTCCAGCTGCTATCTATCTAGAATTACAAGATAATTCGTGGCCTTGATGATAGAATTCATACTCCGAGTCTCGAAATCGGATCTATCTTCTGTCGAGGTAAGGTCGATATCGACGTTGGAGGTCGATATCGATGTCTGTGTTTCGGCTCGACTTGTTCAGCTCCTCTCGATGTCTATGTTGAGGTCGATTTGAAGGTCGATATCGATGTTGAAGGTCGATATCTATGTTGAAGGTCGATATCTACCTCTGCTCAGCTCTCCTTGGTTTCTCCGTTTTGACTCCGATTTCGCTCGAATTCCTGCATGGTTAGCTCAAAACTTGTGCAGACTCTATTTCTTGCACTTTATCCCATTCTTACACAAGTTTATATTCTTTTGGACCTTTTCTTTGGAAATCGAATGAAATAAGAAGTCAAAAGATGCAACAAAAATAGATACAAATATGTACATCCGGTACGTGGGGTGTTACAAGTACTCCCTCTTTGTCTATAATAAACCTTGTTATACAATCCATTCATAAAAAGAGGTGGGGTGTAGAGATAACCAGGAGGTTTTTTTAGAAGTAACCACCCTTGAAAGAGTGTGTAATATCACACTCAACAAGCGCTCTTGCACTAAAGATTAAGGTTGTTATTCGAGTCGAACGAGCTAAGTATTGCTTGTTCATATTTCGTTCATTTAGGATATGAATGAGCTCGAGTCGAGCCTAAATTTTGACTCGAGCTTAAAAATGTGCTCATACTCGGCTCGTTTAAAAAATGAACGAGCGAGCTCGAGCCGAGCTTTTTTCGAGCTTTAAGCAGTTCTACTTGCTCATTATACGATAACTTAAAGAAAATTTCAGAAATTCCATAAAATTTGAGCTATTCGAGTTTAATTTGAATGAGTCGAGCTTTCGGACCAAGCTTAAAAATGTGCTCATACTCGGCTCATTTAGAAAATGAACGAGCTCGAGCCGAGTACGAGTCGAATTCGAGCTATGTACTCATGTTCACATAACACCCCTACTGAAGATGAACAGTATAATGAACTTCTTTGTGGGCATGATATAATGGACTTCTCCATCAAAGTCTCAAGAAGCTGTCAAGGAAAAATACATTAGAAAACAAAATAGAGCACAAAAGTATTAGGCCAAATAACAAGAACTTAGGGTCAAGTATCAATTTTAGCTTCCATTTTCATGCTTGAATCCGACAAAGATGTGAATTAGAGATGTAGGGTTTTGAATTTTTTACAAACAGAGAAACTCTAATTAGTTTTAAATCTTTAAATTTATCATGTCTTAAAAGAACTCAAAATCAACATTGACAATACCCTAGAAATTCCCATCGCAATAACTTCATACCATCATCACAAGGAACCCTATGAAAAAATAGACAAATTACTAATGATGAATCTTCGCCAAAACTCAGCACATTACCATCGCGATCGGCATTATTACAATTATGCTATGCTATAACCAAAATACCATGCCTAATATTTGTTCGCGGTGGATGCATAGACCCAATATCCCCTTAAAAGAAGCTTCATATATCCTCCCTTTCTATAAACATGTGGTTGTTCAACACCATACACACTTGTCATCAAGTTATCCCGGAACCGAAAGCATCATCACAATCTCACTGGCATCCCCTTACATGATGTCGCTTTGCGAATTCACCCACGGGAATGACCCCATATTACCACCTCGCTATCAACCCCCAGTTGGACACTACTTCTTGGTGCCTCCCACGAGGATGCCCTTGAGGTCACCCATGAGGTTTTTCCTAAAGTCGGTATTTTGTAGTATAAATAACCCTCCACGCAAAGCAAAGGGGACTGAAAAAAATAGAGAGAAAAAAAGAGAATCTTAATAACCCCTTTCCGAAGTAAAAACCCAAAAAATTGAGTTTTCTAAATCTCTAAAAGGTATTGAATCGACTCCCAAAGAAAAAGAATTAACCAGAAGTAAAACTCAAGGAAGGCAAGTGAATAGTAACATCATACTTGAAGCCAAACTACAGCAAACCCTTAATTTATCGAATCATATCTCATACAGTCTTTCAATCCCGAAAAACCAGGCATTCGCAAGTATGAAAAATCAATAATATGAAATATGATTCAAAGATAAAGAATATTAAAGGTAAGGATTTTTTGGGGTCATTTCATTGGCGTTATCGGTGAGAACTTTTATCGATGGGAGGTTCCCTGTAATCATTTTTCGATTTTTGCATTTTCCATTGTTTCAACACTTTATTAAAAAACTAACTCCATTTTAATAAATTATCCTTTGTAAACCTTTTCATACATCATGTCTTGTAATTTACAAATTATAGACAGCAAACGCGATCACCGGAACCAAGGTTCCCCGGTTGAATATTAATCGAGGAGTGATCACGGAGTCCTCTATATGAAATCTTTATGGTATCAACTCGCCTTCACTTACATTGGATATTTACAAGTGCTCTTACAAGAATTATGAGTATGAATTTCAAACTGCTCGGATAAGATTACGATCAACAACATCTTATTGAGAGCAAAGGGGATGAAGCTTGAGATCTCAATGTATGATTATCCAATGAGAGAAAAGGACTATGTCCCTCAAGTGGGTTACACAAGGACTATGTCCTTCAACAAGAAATCTTCCCTTGGAAACAACACTACCCCCATCCCCCATGGAACAACATGAAGTCCCAAAAAGATGGCGGGACATAACTATCCAAAAGTACAATGGAAGCTCTGATCTCAATAGTCACTTGGACCACTTTGTGACGATCATTGGAATGAATGAAACCAATGACGCCAGGTTATGTCGATCTTTTCTATCAACCTTAAGCGAACTAGCGTTGAGTTGGTTTACCAACCTTTCGGATATTCAATAGGAAGTTTATCTAATCTATGCGAGGTTTTTGTTTCTCACTTCAACATTCCTTGTACGCAGAAAATAACAATGTTGGATTTGAATTCCATAAAGGATGAACACTCAAGATTGCTAGGAAGCTTTTTCAGTAGATTTACCAATATGGTGGTCCAGATTAGAGGTGACAATTGGGTTGTTCAGGTCAGGTTCGGGTACACCCATTCAGGTTCGGTCATATGTTGAGTCAGCTCATATGTTAGGTATATTCTATGTTCAGTCGGGTATGTGTCAGGCCATGTAAGTTTTCAGGTCGGATAAGTTTGAGTCAAATGGATTTCGGGTTAGGTCGGGTTCAGGGTGGGTCCAGTCGAGTCTCATTTAGTTTTATTATAAAATGATACTTATTTTTTATTTATCTTAATTTTCGACTATTAAACATCATTTATTTAGTTATATTAGGTCTTATTATATATATTTCACAATATTTGAATGTTTGAACATTTAACAGTTAAAGTAATTATAAGGATGGGTCGAGTCTTGTTCAAACTCGGTCAAGGACGAGTCGGGTATGGGTCGGGTAGAGTTTGTCTATGTTTGTCTTTATTTTGGTATCAGGTCAAAATGAGTCGGGTTCGGATTTCGGTTCGGGTTGTGCATGATACTAGATTTTGGGGTTTTTTATCAGGTCTAAGTTCAAGTGAGTCAAGTCAGGTGATATTAATTTTGCCAGATCTAGTCCAGAACCCTCAGTTTAATGAGAAATTCATGATCATAATCTTAATGGGGAACATGGTTGAAGGGGATTTCAAGTAGGGGTGTTATTCGAGCCGAAAGAGCCGAGCTTGGCATGTTCAAGCTTGGTTCATTTGTTATACGATCTCGAGCCGAGTCGAGCCTAATTTTTAAACGAGCTTTTTATTTTGTTCAATCTTGGCTTGTATAGGAAATGAACGAGCTCGAGCCGAGCTTTTTTCGAGCTTTAAGTAGTTCTACTTGGTTATAACATGTTAACTTAAAGGAAACTATAGAAATTCCATAGAATTTGAGCTATTCGAGCTTTATTCGAACGAGCCGAGCTTTCAACCGAGCTTAAAATTTTGTTCAAGCTCGGCTTGTTTAAATAAGTGAGCGAGCTCGAGTCGAGCTTTTTCGAGCCGATCCCGATCCCGAGCCGAGCTTGAGCTGTTCAGTTCATATAACAACCCTAATTTCAAGACGTACTTTTTCAAGAAAAAAAATCATCTACCTATGACAAACTCCGTGAGTACATGTCCAAGCAAATACGTGCTTTGTAGGCCGTGAGGTGCAACACTAGGGAAAATGATGGAAAACTGTCCCTCCTCGGAAATATAGAGAATATGTTTCGAAAGAAGAGAGAAAATGATGCGCCTCATCACGACAACCGAAAATGGCAGCCCCTTATTTCCCCTCGCCATAACATATCCGCAATGAAGTACAATACAATCAATATGGACAACCTCTGTCCACCCAGCTTGCTTGAACAACAAAGTCGTGGATATGTCCAGCCTCCTTCTTTCCGTGGTCAGCAGAGCGACTGTCCCTCACCCCCCATCTATTATGATTCACGGGGTCACCCCAAAAGTGGAGGATACCAAGGTAGAAAACATAATCGAGGAAATCCGTGTCTTCGGCCCCACCATCACTCCCCTAATTAGTGCATCAACGTTATAGTGAAAGGGTCCTCTTCATTAGGCACCAACAAACAGGAGAGAAAAAACTATGAAAGGGAAGAGTGCCAACCTTCTTCGAATCCAGTGTGAGGTAAGTGTCCAGGGAGCATGTGGTGCTCAATTTTTCCTCCACAGATGCTCGTAATCTCCAGATGCCCTATTCGGACCCTCTAGTGATCCATGCTCAAATCAGCAACAAGTTGGTTAAATATATTCTTGTAGACACTGGTTTGTATGTTGACGTATTGTACTGGAATGCATTCGAACAACTAGGGTAGTAGGGATTAGGAAAAGTGCTCTCCAGACTTACACAAGAAAACTTATATCTCTCACGGGACAAAGTAGAGGTAGCAGGAACTATCAAGCTGGACTTGACACTGGGAAAAACTTTCATCCACATAATAGGTATGGAGGACTTCACTCTAGTTTTTCTACCTTCAGTTTACAACGTCATCCTTGGTCGAGTGACCTAGTTCAACTTCAAGGTAGTTTGTTTTGATTATAATTTCAGCATTAAATTCCCTGCCATGGAAGGAAATGTTGGAGAAGTCTGCATGCATTAATCTGATAGACAAATATATTACCTAGCTTCCATGAAGAAGGGGTAAGATCACATCTACACCACTCGTAGCAAAGATCGAGGGTTGATAGGGATGACAAAGAGAGAAAACAATAGGCTAAACATGGTACTAGAAAGTCTGAAAGTCGATTTAGAGGTACGACACAAAAGAGTATTGGATAGGGTCGATAAAGAGAGAAAAAATTTCTCACCATAACCTAGGCATGATACATGAGCCGAGTAGCTCGGGATCGACTCGGGCTCGGCTCGGTAAAAGCTCGACTCGGGATCGCTCGAATGTATACATGAGCTGAGTTTGAGCCTATTCCTGAGCTTGAATCGAGCTCGAGCCGAACTCGAGCTCGAGCTCGAGTAGCTTGCTAGCTCGTATATATATAATTTAGCCTAGGTTTTTGCTTTACACAGTCGCCCCGTCTCTCTCATCTCTCATTCTCTGTCCAGCCATTCGCTCTCGCCGACTTGCCCTTATCTCTCTCAGATCTCTCTCGCTCTGCTCTACTCTCTCGATCTGTTTTGCTATCGGCCATTATCACCGCTTCCATTATCGGATTTGTCGCTGCATCTTCCATTTCTTGTCACTGTCTCCATTGATCTGCTCTCGGAGTCTCGTCCCTTCAATGCCCCTCGGCCTCATATCTTCTCTCATCTGGCCCTCCATTGTCGACCCTCGTCTCAAATCTACTCTCGAAGTCCCGGCCTGCTCAGTGCTCTCTCGATTCTCTCTCAGATCTGCTCTCATCTCGACCTGCTTAGTGCTTTCTCGGCGTCTTGTCTCAGATCTTCTCTCGACTCTCTGAGAGTCTCATCTCAGATCTGCTCTTGACTCTCTCAGAGTCTCATCTCAGACTATCAGATCTGCTGGAATGTTGCTGAGGGATTGTTGTTACTGCTGGATTACTGTTGCTAATGGATTGCTACTGCTGCTGCATTTTTTTTATTGAACTTTAATGTTGCTGTTTGTAAGTTGTATCTTTGCTAATGCGTTAATATCATCTCCCATTAGGTTAATTTCATCTCTCAATCTTATGTTGCTGCTGCCTTAATTTCACTTTGTTAGATTGTTGATGTATGTTTGTAAGCTGTATGTTTGAACTTTAAAGTTGCTCACTTTTCTATTTGTTTGCTCACTTTAATTTCAATTCCAATTGGGTTTTGTTTGTTTCTAAATTAATTCGAGCCCTAACGAGCTCATCGAGCCCGAGTTCGAGCTCATAACGAGCCCAATCGAGCTCGAGCTCATGTTTGGGCTCGAGGACAAACGAGCTCATCGAGCCGAGCTCGAGTTCTACACCCTGCTCGCGAGCCGAGCTTGAGCACATGTATATACTCGAATAGAAATTGAGCTCGAGCTCGGCTCGTTTATAAACGAGCCGAGCTTGAACATTAAGTGCTCGAGCTCGTAGGCTCGTATATCAGACCTACCATAACCAGATTTCGTGGAAAAGTAATATTTGGGACAGAGCCTATAGGATACTCCCCTCGACCGGGTCAAGGAGATACTAACTAATTCACGCAGCATTTTTGCATGGTGTCCTCAGGATCTCAAAGGATTGTCAAATCATATCACCCAATTTCGCTTTCAAGTGATGAGAATTGGAAAAATAAATTAGATTTTATCATGTTGGCTCGCTTTCGAAAGTTGATTTAAAATTTTGATTTATTTCGTTCAAGTTGGGATTAGCGGGTTTTGAGTTTTGAATTTCGGGAATCTTTTCATTTTAATTTAGGGACCACTCTTATATATTTTCATTTCCCTTTTCTTTTATTTTCTTCTCTCTCTCCCCCTCTCACGACACTGTTACATTGCCTTGCACACAGCTCATGCTTTGTCCCTATTCTCCATTTACACAACACCCTTCTGCCTCACACTTTCTTCATCCAATCACACAAAACCCTCCTCCCTCTCTCTTCCATTTCGTTCTCTGCAGCAAACCCAGAAGAATCCCGCAAAGGAGCATCCTTCCTCTCCCATTTGCTCTTTGAAACCTCGACCCGTACCTGAATTGCAAGATCCGAACGAAGGTATCCAACCTTCGGAACGTAACCCGGGTATTTATATCTGGGCCGTTACAACTCCCCTAGAACATTTAAGGATATTCAGAAGCTAAATGGGTTGGTAAATTACCTCATTTGATTTTGCTTACGACTAGTGGATTATGTGGTACCATTCTTCCCACAACTATAGAAGAAAGGGCTAGTAGAGTGGGACGCAAATAAAAATGGTAATGATGATTGGTTAGAATACAAAGTTTTAAAAAACTCTCATTTAGAGAATCTTACATCAAATTAAGTAAACCAACAAACATTTTATTTCAACTTAATTTTGTCAGTACACTCTTTCCTCGTGGGAATGTATTCTTTTGGCTTCCATATTAGACTAATCAATTATTAAAGCAGGAGTTTTTCCTTTAAGAGATAGACTCAAGAGTCTAGTGACCTCGATATCCAACAAATCGAAATCAAATGTGATTATAAACGCACTCAAAGTCATTCATGTATTATAAACGCACTCAAAGTCATTCAAATCTGTCACCAGTTGAATGAGATGATTATCTCAGCTTTTTGCCTAGAATTACTTAAACTTCATAATGTTCATATTTTGCTTGTATTCAGCGAGATTAACTGCATAGCTGATCATTTTGTCCACTTGGGTTATTTAATACATACAAGCAATAATGCTAACTTTCAGTTTGATAAAGAACTACAAACATATCGTGTCGCAAGTTTAACCCTTTCTTTTTTTCTTTTTTTTTTTGATACAAGGTAAGGTTTTAGGTGTTGTTAGACCATGCTGATTTACCACTTAATCACATCCCTTTTAACAAGGGAAAGAAACTCTAGGTGCAACACGATGTCAGTGTGATCCATTAAATGACTCAAATGTGTCACTTTGTCCACCACCGTGTTGACTTTACGGAACACATAAGTGCAAGAGAACCACTCAAAGTGACGAAGAAGATGCAGGATATCCATGATAATCACCTCAATCTCTCAGAAGCTCTTTCACTTGCAAGAGACATAGTTGAGCGGATAACAGTAAGGCTATCACTTGTGATGTTAATGCGTTGCAAGCCTAGTTCTCGAGCAATAGCAATATTAGACCAGAGTACCAAAACTTTTGTCATCAAGAGAAAAGTGTCACCACAAAGAGAACTAATACAGGCAATAATCAACCAATTGGCATCTCTGATGACGTGATCTACTTTTGCGTACCTTGATTGAAGACTGTAGATAGAGCTGACAAAATCTAACCTGACTCGATAAACCGACCCATCACCCACCCGAACCCAAATCTGACCGAAATCAAAAAGTCTAGTGTCGTATACAACACGAACTCGAGCCCAACCCAATTTGACCCAATACCCGAATGGACACGGATATAGACAATTTTGACCTAATCCATTCATGACCCATCCTTGATCCGACCCGAACAAAACCGGACTCATCCTTATAATTACTTTAGTTTTATTATTTTTAAACATTCAAATAAAGTGAATTACATATAATAAGACCTAATATAACTAAATAAAATATATTTAATAGTCAATAATTAAGATAAATAAAAAAATAACCATCATTTTTTATAATAAAAATAAAACTGAATATGACCAGATTTGACCTAACCTGAACTCTATCCAACTCGAAATCCCTTTCACCCGAACTTACCCAACTCAAAAACTTACATAATCCGATCCGAACCCGACTGAACATGCAATCTATCCGATATATGACCTAACTCGATATATAATTGAAGAGTTCGATTGTCAACTCCAAAGAGAGGTATCGAAATTGATTTTTAGGTTTTTATATTTTTTAGAGAAAAAAAAAGGGAAACAACGGACTGGTCTCTACGTTTGGGAAACCCGTGGGTCTCTCTCGCTAATCCAAACCAATCCAAGCACCCGGTATCTCTTCCCCACCACCAAAACCAGATCCCAAACCATGGGCGGTTTTCCGTCGTCTCAACCCCCTTCTTTCCTAGTTGCTAGTTTCTCACCCTCTCTTTACATATTTCCCCCGACTGCCACTTCTTATTTGACTCCTAAAATTTCTACCTTCCGGAAATGCCATTTTCTTTCTCCCATCTCTGAAATTGGAATCCAAATTTATCTTCGAATTTGAATTTAGAATTTGAATTTTGTTGAACACAAATATACAAACTACATGGAACCTAGCGGTATGCAGAGTCGGATGTACCCAACCATGGCAACCCCCGGTATGATCGGCCTCGAAATGCCCCTCCACAACCGCCAGCCACCCCCCTCCGCCGCCACCACCGCCGCCCAGATGGTCGACTTCTCCTCCTCCGACCACCCCCACCCCCAAACCCAGCTCTCCATGAGGCAGAGCAGCTACCCTCAGTACGCCGCCAAGCCTCCCTCCTCCGTCGCAAGCGACGACGACGAGCCCAACGGCAGCGCCAACGACGACGGCACCGCCGGAATCGGCGACAACAAGCGCAAGGCCTCCCCCTGGCACCGGATGAAATGGACCGACACCATGGTCAAGCTCCTCATCATGGCCGTCTACTATATCGGTGACGACGCCGGCGCCGCGTCCTCTGACGGCGGCGCCCCCGACAGCAAGAAGCCGAAGACCTCGGCCGCCGCGTCCGCCGCCGGAGCCCTGCAGAAGAAGGGGAAATGGAAGTCGGTGTCGAGGGCGATGATGGAGAAGGGCTACTGCGTGTCGCCGCAGCAGTGCGAGGACAAGTTCAACGACCTCAACAAGCGCTACAAGCGTGTCAACGACATCCTCGGCCGCGGCACCGCCTGCCGGGTGGTGGAGAACCAGTCCTTGCTGGAATCCATGGACGTCCCACCCAAGCTCAAAGAGGAAGTCCGAAAGCTCCTCAATTCAAAGCACCTGTTTTTCCGGGAGATGTGCGCTTACCACAACAGCTGCGGCCACGCGACGGCCGCCGCCGCAGCAGCAACACCGGAATCAGCGCCGGAGCAGCAGAATCCGCACCCCAATCACCACCACCACCACCACCATCAGCCAATTCAGCGGAGCCAGATGGAGGATGAAGAGGACGACGAGGAGGAGGATGATGATTTCGAGGAGGAGGAAGAGGATCAGGGAGGGAATGAGGGAGGGCCAGGGGGCCAATTGAAGGGGGAGATGATGAGGGTGATGGGGGACGGGGGGAAGAGCGGGCGGGAGAAGAGGCAGTGGGTGGCGGCGAGGGCGGCGGAGGTGGAGGAGGAGGGGCTCAAGTACCAGAGGGAGGCGCTGGAGATCGAGAAGCAGAGGATGAAGTGGGCGGTGTACAGCAGCAAGAAGGAGAGGGAGATGGAGAGGATGAAGCTCGACAATGAGAAGCGGAGGCTCGAGAATCAGCGGATGCTGCTGCTCTTGAGACACAAGGAGCTCGAGCTTGCCTCCGATCCGTCGCTGTTTTAGGGCGCGTTTGGTGCGTCGAAGTGATCCGATACTCTTTTTCGTAGGCTTTGTTAGGCTTCTTTTGTGTAATAGGTTTAGCAGATGGAAGCTTTCTATGCGATTTTCTCGACATTTTCATAGTACATTGTAAATGCGAACAAAAGTCGAAAGGGCACCTTTTACAGCAACAAATCTGTCGCGAGTTTTGCCAACAATTGAGCAAAATTATGGGGTCAAATCCAACAATCGAAAGGGCGCTTGAGAAACATGGTTCTGCATTACATATACATATACATATACATATATATATATATATATATATATGTATATATGTATATATGTATATATATGTATATATGTAGGTGTTCAATGGTGTGCTTAGGCTCTATTCATCGAGTTCGATGATCTTGATTACGGACGAATCACCGACCTTCTGGCAGATTACAACCCGGTCATGTGGCTTGATTATGCCAGCTGTCTTCCCGTAGTCGAGGGCGACCTTTAAGACGGAGTCGTTTGTTGCGTTTGTCGATTCAGCCTACACAAACAAAAACAACATTTTAGCAGATTGTCGATGAGCTTGCTTATAGATGAGTAGGCCGATTGGTTCGAGTAGCGCTTAGAGGACCATTTCATGTTATGCTTATCAAGCCAAAAAACTTCCTAGTGGGAAATCAATGACAAATTGAACGAATGTGACAACTTACGGGATGTCTTGGGTCAGCAAGCATGGGAAAGAGGCCTCTGACTATCAGTGATTGCCTTGCCTATCATTCATAAAGTATTCGAGTATTAGAGAACATGTATATTTAGCCATCAAGATTATATCAGTATGCATATGATTAATGATTGACCATGGTAGCAGCACAAAGCACAACTGTTCAAGGAATAGAAACAAAGAATGAGTTCAATCAAGCAAAGCCAATGATTCTAGAATGCAGCTTAAGGATGAATGCATACATGCTGAGAAGTTTGGTATAGGAGTGTCCCTCCCACATTGATTATAAAAGACTAAAAATGATGGGTTATAAAGAAGGGTGAAACTCTACACAACATCTTAAGCTTTTGTGTTAAGTTAGTGGATCCCGACCTTATAATTGCAAATATAATAATAATAAATCAATGTATCCCGAAGACGTCAAGAAATGAATGTAGCGTCAAAAAATAATCATTACCATCTCATTCCAACTTTTCATACAAAATCGGTTTTGTTCCTCCTTATTTCAATCACTCATTTGAACAAGGAATAATCATATCCTCTACTCCTCTAATCATAACCCTCTTATCTTAGTTTTCATACAAAAAAAATAGCATTCTTCTCTTATATAGGTACATTTTCCTAGGTACATTTTCCTATATAAAATTTGTTTTCATTCCGTTTACCTTGCATACTTATACCAAACAAGCCCTATGATAGTTATAAAGAAGGGTGAAACTCTACACAACCGCTTAAGCTTTTGTGTTAGGTTGGTGGATCCCAACTTTATAATCGCAAAAATAATAATAATAAATCAATGTAACCCGACACATATTTGTCTGCCGTTAACGACTCGTCGGATATTTCACTATAAAGATATGGCATTCTTTTTCAAGAAAGCAAATCTGAATTTGTTTTCCAAGAAAACGGAATGATCAGTCATCAGCTTAAAAACAAGTCAAATCGATTCTAAAACTAGACCAAATTAATGTTTTATGAAACTTGTTGGGGTTAAAGAAAACAGATTCGGGCAATATACCTCAAAGGCTCCAGTAAAACTCCACTTCAGTTGGTTTGTCTTAAGTCGAGGAATCACAACTGAGATCACAGGCATTGTTGGCCTGTATTTTGCAATCAATCTGCGTAGAAGCGAGTAAATGATCAAAATCACTTTCTAAACATCTTTATAACGATTGAGATAAAAACTTGTTTATTACAGGAAATGATGCCGTGATGCATAGGGAAGTATTTGCAGAACATGATGCTCTGTATAAAGAAATGTGGTCTGTGGCTGGGCAAGGTAAGAGGTGGCAGTGTTCGCGTAAACTATGCAGTCAAGCTTCCAAAAGAAACATACCTTGCAGCCCTTCCAGAGGAAGTGAAACATATAATGACAGAAGCTTTGACCTTTATGGCAGCACGGACCTAAACAGTATAAAAAGCAGGAAAGTTACAATATCATCCAATAAAGAGGATCACAATGAAATGATATGAAGTAAAAATCATAGTAGACGAATCAAAAAAAGGATTACCGCAGAAGAAGCGATGGATTCCAAGTGACTCATTGGCTCGTCAATATACTTCACAATTTTCTTGAAGAACAGATCTTGATTGTAAACTTTTTCAGCCTATATAGCACACAAGATAAAAGGTGAGGTAGTGACTCTAGCAAGTAAGACTCAATCTTCCATTATCTACCAACAAGTAGAGACAACCAAAAATCCAAGATGAAGTTTTAAAATCAAACTTCCTAAAATCTTTGTACATTATAAACATATAGCACAGCAACTACAAAACTCACCTCAGCGCAAATTTTACCCACAATAGATACAGTTTCTACAGGGTATAGACCACGAAAGGTCTCAGCTCCGAGAAGAATTGCATCACTTCCTGATAACCCATTCAACAGAACAAAAGTGAAACAGGTTAGTCTTCCTTTATCGCACTTCTCCGATGGTAAAAGCATGTGTAGGTTACTAATTCAGCCACAGGCAAGTGAGCTCAAAAACAAAATTGAAAGGACAAAAACCTCTAACATGCAGGCGCATTTAATTAAAGCATTTTGTGTAGGAAAGAATCCTGACCATCCAATATGGCATTAGCAACATCTGTGGCCTCAGCACGAGTAGGTCGGAGGTTATTGGTCATGCTGTCCACAACACGAGTCACAACAGCGGGCTTTCCAGCCACATTACACTTGTGCAAAGCAGCTCTTTGGAACAAAAACACCTTTCAGAAAAGTAGGCAAAGAAAACCACTATATCAGGATCAGAGATACTTGGTATAATCAAATATTACTTGAAGTTGCAATGTTGCACATAAAAACTATTAACTTTACATCACCCTTGGTCAAGTACGCTAGGAACATTTTAACTTATTTTCATTTGCTAAACAGACCTTTTCTGGCGGAAGATCTATGCCCAAGTTTCCACGGGAAAGAATGATACCATCTGCTTCTTGTAGAATTTCATCGAAATGGGTTAAACCCTGCAAGATTAGAAGTTATAATCTTAGCAAGTTAATAAAAACATCTTGGATTCTAGCCTGGATACTCAACATTGATAAATGTATGACGCAAATTAGTAAGCATTGTGTGCCATTACCTCTACATTTTCAATCTTCGCAAGAATGTGAGTTTGGCTAAGATCACCCAATGTAGACAAAAATTCACGAGCCTGTGAATATAGGAGAAAAGTTTACTTGAGATTGGGGAACAACGGAAGGAATTATAACAGGGGAAAATATATGTTCAATTTAAAAAACTTAGAAAGCAAAATGGAATATTGCTTACTTGGCGGACATCTTCTGCATGTCGAGTATATGAGAGTGAAAGGAAGTCAATTTTGTTTTTCACACCCCATGTTTTTATGACCTGAGATAAATTTGCAGTTTTGCACAAGCAAAATACTTCGTCAGGTGATTATCAAATGAGATAGTGCACAGGTGCACCAGAAATGTATCAATTCTTCTACAATCCATTTGATAAAATAAAATATTTACAATTCTCAAGCAGCTGGATTTTATTGGTAAGACATTATTTCTCTAGCTCCCAAATCATATCACTTTTCTGTTTCTTTTCTTTTTCTACTATCATCTTAGTATCTTACTGCACTTAGTTGACTCATGTGACATCTTTTTTTCGATCTCACTACCTACTAATTTCTACCAATTATCCAAGTCAAGAATATTTGTGAAACGATGCAAATAAAATCACGCATTTGAAGAAATATGAGAGAGTCTAGATGAAACAAAATATCAATGTACATACCAACTAGTACTCCGAAATTCATTCCCGAAATCTCCCTCATAAATGATTGTATAAGAATGATTCGCCCAAAAGAAGCCAAGTAGAATGAGAAATTAATGAACAAGACTTCCATCAGGAAGGTCAGACATTTATTGAGCTACATCATGAAATATGTAAATAAACTGATCGATATCTACACTACATTGAATAATAAAATATCACTAAGATAATAGCTGGACACTTTAAACTCGATCCATGATAAACAGTAGGAGTAATTAATCATCAGTGTCTAGCATGACCTGACAATTGAAAAAAAAACATTTATTGAGCTACATTAAGTAAAAGCATTCACCTCCTTATCTTTGTCGGACAGAGTAGGTAGATCAATGGGGACTTGAGAAGCATGCAAGGTGAACAATAATCCATCTAAAGTTGCCGAATTCTTAACCAAACAAACCACATCATTTCCTTTCACCTCAGAAACCTGCGGAAAAAAAAACATTCAGATTTACAAGTTACATCTCAGCAACTATGCTCAAGCAGCAATTTCATAGGGTAAAGCAAGAAGAATGGGAAAAGGGAATGTGATCTCCTTTCATATGGGACACTAATTCATTCTCTTACCTCCAGCCAAACAGAAGTCGTTTCACTTCCTGTGAACAGGTATTTACCCATGAAAATGGTGTCTCCTTGCTTGACAGCCTAGTATAACAGCAAAATGTTGGATAAACATTGTTATCAACCATTAACTTCACTTGCACCAGGGTAAAAAGAACTCCTTAAGTTAGATAGGAATGCCAAAAATGCCTTGAGAAAAGTATAACAATCATATGTTTTGTGAGCATTGAGGAAATCATGTCAATTGATTAGCATGAAATATGTAAATTTTTGCAAATCGCCTTTCACGTTAGAAATTGAACTTCCTGGTGAAAGTTGAAAATCTCAAAACATACTAAAGGCACTGCACTGGGATTAAGAATTACAATGCTCCATTATGATTCTTCGCCCATGACCAATCCATCCATGTGGGGAGATAGACTATACGGAGTACAATTTTAGTGTTAAGTTGTTAACAAACCTTTGAAAGTCCAGCATAGTTGATTGGAAGAACCTCCGAAGAAGCCTCAATTCCTTGGTCTGGTGTGAGCGTGACAAATTCATTTTCCTTAAGTGTGATTGCTTGATTGCTTCTATTAACAACTTGCATCTCAGCACCAACAGTGTCTAGCATGACCTGACAGTTGAAAAAAGAATTATCCTCAGTTCATCATACACAACGTAACTAAAAAAATTCAATTATCCCACACATTGAATTCGCTGAAGCAGAACAATTTACAAGTCAAGTGAAATAACACCAACAGCCTCACTGATCACCACTTCACGTAATTTTTTTTATGTTGGAATGGAAATGCAACCACACCCTTTCAGTTTCAATACTTAACTCGTCTTCTTCTTGTGACAAACACACCATCACAAATCAGAACAGTAGAATATAAAACTATAGAAGTGCAGTGTTTGAGGATAAGCAATAAGCAATAAGAAATGGTCAAAAAAGGCATGATCCAATGTAACTACTTAATTTTCACATAAAAATGTGATTGCTCTTACGGTGCGACTAATGATGCCTGGAATGGCATTAATAAACAACGGTATCGCCCAAAGTAACTAAATATATTCCCTCCTGAACCACCACCCCCATCTTCTGCTTTAAACACATAGGATATACCCATATACACAGTATATAATACTTATTACTCCATAATTAATGAGGAAAGTGCATTAATCTTAAAGAAAGGATCAATCTGTCAATCGGTCATTGTATATTCACTAACAGCAGATTCAGTAACTGTAGAAGAAAATCCTAAAAGAAGAGGAGCATACAGCACAAAGCTTCTGAGTGCTTTTTACGGCCAGTCTCAGATTCTCGAGTGTAGTCTGATGAGCTTTAGTGTCTCCCCAAGAAAAGTCGAATCTAGCAACTGCAATAAATCAAAATTCACCAAAAACACAAATCGCTGAATCACAACCAAACCAATCGATTCATTTACTAAAAAACTACAATTCAGAAGGAAGAAATCATGAGAATTACCAGACATCCCGGCTTTTAGCAAACCAGAAATAATCTCGAAAGTCTGAGACGTGGGGCCTAGGGTACCGACGATCTTCGACATTGCCGGGAAGAAGGTCTGCAGAAAAGAAAAAAGAAACCTCTAAAATCACCGTGCAAACCGAGGAAAGTAAATTAAGCTTCATGGATTTGTAATGGAACAGAGAATCATGGAAACAGGAAGCTTGGACTAGAAGAAGAAGAAGAAGAAATCAAACAGGGAAAATTAAATAAGACTTACGGCTTTGGATGGCTCGAGAATCGAAGCCATGCGAATCGGTTCTTCGAGGAGAAGGTGACTGGAATGCATCTTCGCTGGGATTTTTTTTGCGCTTGCTCTGAATCGAAACTGGAAGAGGCGATTGAGCGGATACAGCAAACGACAACGAGGAGGGTTGAGATGGAAGGTGCTGAGTGACTAACAAAACAACGATATGATAGGAGAGAGAAGGAGGGCGATGTTTGTCTGTTGAATTTTTGGGGGAAAAAAAATAAAATGTAAATTACGAATAAGTTTTACGGAGTATTTATTTATTTATTTATTTATTTATTACTGCCTTTAAAAAACGAATATTTTGCCCGTAGTTAGGTTGAACCAGTAATATGCTTCTTAGATTCCTGAAGAAATAATATGCCTTTTTTTGTAGCAACTGTTCTCGATGGGATCTGATGCAATTGTGATTTAATCATGCAAACCAATAAATTTTCTTACAATTTAATCAAAAAAATATATATTCTTACAATGTTTTTATTCATAAATAACCTGATCGATATCTACACTTGTTATTATAATATAATATTATATCACTAAGAAAATAGTTGGACACTTTATACTCGATCGACGATAGACAGTAGGAGTAATTAATCAACTACTAGTAATTGTGAAGCTACATTATACAGCAAAGGATTCGAAGTCTGAATCATTACGAGATCGCGTAGATCAAAATACAGAGTGTTGATTTTTAATAGTTGAGGTTGAGAGGGTAAACCCAATTTCATACCATATACTATAATTAGTGTGGGGGAGCTAGCTAGTGTTGAGAGTAGTGTGGGTGGAACTTGTGATTGTGTTGTGGTGTGGGTAGTTGAGCGCAAAAGCCACGTGCATTGGGGATTAGTGGTGGGGGAGGGCACGTGATAAGGACGGGTAAAGGGCAAGGCCCAAATGCAGCACCAAGACGACACGACACGACACGACGACTCTTGGCATGTAGGATGGTACACTGACCTTTCCCTACCTTTTCCGCCCTTTCGCACCACTGTACGTACGTACTCACTCAAATTTCCTTTTTTTTTTATAAGGGAAAGAATTGGGACACCGGATACATAAGGGTCTGTTTTCCTGACTTTTTTGTTAAGGGGGTAGGGGATGGGGGTGGAAGATTGCAAGTCATTTGGCTCAAAATGGAGGAGTTGGAGTGAGGGCCTGTTTTTCGAACCCACGTTTTAGAGGATGGAGGTGGGGGGAAACTTCCCACCTTGGGAGGGAAAGGTGAAGAGGTGGAGTGGATCTTTTCACCATTTTGTTGGACAATGATCTTGCTAAAACCTGCGAAAATAGCAACTTGCTCCAAAGAGCGTTAGGGATGTAGGCCGAACTGTGTTTCTGTGAAGGGGCTAGGGCTGCGGTGAAGCGTGGTATGGGAGCCACTGAATGAGAAACGTATTTGCCCCCGACAGAGGTGCAGATCGTATGCGAGGCAACGTCCCCCAAGGATTTCACCGGCTTCTCTCACAGGTGCACTCGAGAGGGAGAGAAGATGGAACTGGAACAGACGCTCAGAACGAGAAAAGGGTAGGAGAAAACAGGGGAGGGAGAAGAGGCGACTGTGTTCGTTGTGTATTGAAAGCGAAGCCCTCGACCTCCTTATATAGGCTGCGAAATCTTCCTTAAGTCGTAAGCAAAGGGAAGATTTGATTCTATCTTCAGAAGATTCGGGCTTATCAAAACCGGTTGAAAGGATAATTTTCTCGAAAATAAATCCAGTGAAAATCAGATATTCGCGGATAGACACTAACGATTCTATCCGTAATATCTTCGGCCTCAAGTTAAGATTTTCCGCAAAAATTTAACTCCAATCTCGGAGCACGGGCCGGGCCGGACGGACGGCGGTGACAGCGGGCGCGCGTGTGGGTGCCCCATCTCCTCCTCTACTTCTCAATGTAGGTAGTGGAAGAGTCTCCTTAAAAACCCTTTAGGATACCCTTGAACTTTCCATGTGGGATGTGGGAAGCTCAAAGGGCACCTTAAAACCACCTTCTATATGCATTATCTCCAACAATCCCCCACAAATGCAGAGAGAAGGGTTTAAAAACTGAGGTTTTGAAAACAAGTTCTGAGCGTGTTGAGGTTAGTGCTTAAATGCTGATGTCTTGCGACTTGAATCAGCACATAGTGAAACTAGCGATCCCTTCGATAGAGCGAATGGCCAGAGGCCTTGAATTCCTCCACTTAGGGGTAAACCAGCAACACACACCTTCCACGGGGTCCTGTAACGTTCCGCTAAGTCTTATCATATAAGACATCCAAGTTATGGTACACCTTGGGTGCTCATGAGTGTTCTAGTGAAGACTGCCCTAAGTCTCACCTTGGAGGGTTGTCAATCCCTCACACTCACGTAGGTAACTTCAATATATCTGTCTCAATACAGAATACCCCCACAATGGGTTATGAAGTCATTAAGAGCTTTAAGGCAACCTCTCATTTTCCTTTCGGTGATCTATCAAGTCCGTCTCAAAGGACCACCCAACGACTGGGCTATAGAATCATTAAGAGCGTTAGCTCAACCTCACTATACACTTGCCATAGGAATGGGAGATGTGTATCTCATATGAGTCTTTCCATGGCTTACGTTCAACCAAATTAATGGTTTCCGCCACAGATTCCTCATCTCACGGGCTTCAGCCCCATTCCCCTCGACGTGTCAAGGACTAGCCTTCTGCAAAGTCCTTTGGTCAATGGATCCGCGATGTTCCTCTCTGACCGCACATACTCTAAGGAGAGTACCCCATTTCTTATCAACCGCCTCACAGCCTCATGTCGGATGCGTATATGCCTCTTCTTGCCATTATACGTTCCGTTGTTTGCTACTTCAATGGCAGCCTGTGAGTCACAGTGTAGAGAAATCACAGGAGCTGGATGCCCCCACATTGGTATATCTGCCAGTAGGCTTCTTAGCCACTCAGCTTCTTGCCCTGCTAGGTCTAGAGCTATGAACTCTGACTCCATCGTCGATCGGGCTATGCAACTCTACTTTGCAAACTTCCATGAGACAGCTGCACCACACAATGTAAAAACATATCCACTAGTGGAGCAAATTTCATCCATCCCACTTACCCAGTTTGCATCACAATATCCTTCTAGAACGCATGGAAAACCCTCAAAATGTAATCCCCAATCAAGAGTGCCTCTAAGGTATCTTATTAAGCTTCTAAGTGCATTACAATGTTCTTTGCTAGGATTATGTGTATATCTACTGAGTCTACTTACTGCATAAGCTATGTCAGGCCGATTGTAGTTCATCAAAAACATTAGACTCCCAATAACTTTAGCGTATTCCTCTTGGGAAAAACCTATACCTGAGTTCTTCACTAACTCTATGGTAGCATCATATGGGGTCCTAACTGGCATCACATCATAGTTGTTAAACTTCTTTAATACCTTCTCTACATAAGGGGATTGAGACAAAGTAAAGCCATTTTTAGTTCTAGTTACTTTAACACCTAAAATCACATCTGCTTCACCTAGATCTTTCATTTCAAAGCGAGAGGAAAGAAACTTTTTGATTTCATTTATCACATGCATGTTAGTGTCGAATAACAACATATCATCAACATATAAGCACAAAATAACACAACCAGAATTGTACATCTTGGTATAAACACATGCATCAGATCCACTAACCACAAATCCAAAACTCAACACAGTGTTATGGAATTTCTCATACCATTGTTTAGGTGCTTGCTTTAGGCCATAGAGAGATTTCTTTAACCTACAAACCATATTCTCCTTACTTGGAACCACAAAACCAGGAGGTTGTTACATGTATATTTCCTCATCTAGATTACCATTTAGAAAAGCAGTCTTTACATCTATTTGATGTACCAAGAGCTTATAACTAGATGCTAAAGCAAATAGAGTTCTAATGGTCACAATCTTAGTTACAGGAGAATAAGTGTCAAAATAATCTACTCCATGTTTCTGTGTGAATTCTTTGATTACTAGTCTTGCCTTAAATCTTTCTATAGAACCATCTGTTCTAAGTTTTCTCTTAAAGATCCATTTGCAACCAATGGCCTTATAACCTCTAGGCAAATCAATTAGCTCCCAAGTGTGATTACTTGTGATAGATTCAATTTCACTGTTTACAGCATCTTTCCAAAAACTAGCGTCTACAGAACTCATAGCTTCTCTATATGTTTTAGGTTCATCCTCTATCATGTGAACATAAACTAGAGCTTCATTGATTTCATCTAAACCACGGAGTTCAGATAGAAATGCAGTCACAAAGTCAGGACCATAGCTAATTCCAGTTCTACGTCTTTTACTTCTTCTAATTTCACTAGGTTCATCAACATTAATAGAATTAGGTAAAGACAAAGATGCAGGTTCAGAAACAGCAGGAATACTATCATTATCTTTCTTCAAAGGAAAAATATGCTCAAAAAATTCAGCATCACGATATTCACACATAGATCTATCATGCAAGCACATAAATCTATAGGCAGCACTGTTCTCAGTATAACCAACAAACACGGCATCGACGGTTTTAGATCCAAGGTTATCTCTCTTAAATGCAGGAATCCCAACCTTAGCCAAACACCCCCACACTCTCATCAACCCTAGGTTAGGAGGATGTCCTTTCCATAGTTCATAAGGGGTTTTGTCTAACTTCTTATGGGGTACCTTGTTAAGAATGTAGTTTGTAGAAAGAACAGCTTCACCTCACAAAGAGTCGGGTGACCCAGAACTCAAAAGCATAGAAAGCATCATGTTTTTTAAAGTTTTGTTCTTTCTCTCTGCTACTCCATTCGATTGAGGGCTATAGGGTGTTGTACGTTCATGAATTATGCCATTATTCGCACAAAATTCTTTCAAAAACGTTGTCCCATACTCCCCACCTCTATCGGATCTAAGTCTTTTAATTTTTCTGTCAAGTTGGTTTTCTACCTCAGCTTTGTAGATTAAGAACATTTTCTCTGCCTCATCCTTAGATCTCAGCAAGTACAACTTGGTGTATCTAGAATAATCATCTACAAATGTGATATAATACCTTTTGCCACCTCTGCTCTCAGAGTTCCTAAAATCAGCTAGATCGGTGTGAACTAATTCTAGCAATTCAGTGGACCTCTTAGTTACAGGTTTAAAAGGTTTCTTGGTGAACTTAGCTTCCACACAAATTTCACGTTTTTTATGATCATTATTACCCAAGTTTGTTATTAGGCCCATTTTATGCAATTTGTTCACAGATTCAACATTAACATGACCTAATCTAGCATGCCAAAGATCAACATCAACAACGGTATAAGCGGAAGTAGAAGCTATATTAGCAGAATCAACAACAGTTTGCAAAACAAAGAGTTCACCCAACTTATAAGCCTTCCCTAAAAATTTCCCATTCTTGGACAAGACTATAGAGTCACCTTCCATGACCCCTTTTAGCCCGGCTCGAGATAAGAGCCCTCTAGAGATCAGGTTCCGACGCAGGGAAGGCACATAAAAGACATTCTGCAGGCTCAGGATGTTACCTGAGGTGAGCTTCAGCGAGACCTTTCCTTTGTCCAGCACCTCTGATTGACTTGAGTTCCCCATGTAGACTTGCTCAGCTCCGCTTGTAGGTTCGAATTCATCAAACAGCTCTCTGTTGGCGCAGAAGTGCTTCGTGGCCCCAGTGTCCACGATCCATTCAGTCATGCTCCCTATGATGTTAGCTTCGGTGACCACTGCAGCAATAATTTCAGGAGCAGAATTTTCAGTGACGTTTGCAATGCCTTTGTCCTGCCCTCCATCGTTCTTCTGGGCAGCGTACTGAGCATCCTTCCTCTCATGGCACTGGAATGCCCTGTGGCCTTTTTTGCCACACATATAGCATCCTGTGTTGTTCTGCTTGTCTCCGTTGTTGTTCTTTTTGAACTTCGCAGGCTTGTTGTTTTGTCCTCCAAGGCCCTTCTTGTTCTTCTTGTTGGAAGGCTGCTTATTGCCTTTCTTGTTGACCTGCGGAGATTCAACAATGTTAGCTTTTACCGTTTCTGCAGCAGTGGTGGAGGTCTCCTTCTCCTGCAGCCGGTTGACTTCCTCAATCTTCAGATGGTTGACAAGTTCCTCCAAGGTAAGATCTTTCTTTTTGTGTTTGAGGTGATTGCGGCAGCGTGCCCAAGACTCAGGCAACTTCTCAATCTGGACGTTAGCCTGAAGTACTTCGCACATCTTCATCCCTTCAGCCAGTATATCCGCTACCAGATTCTCGTACTCATGCACCTGCTCCATGATGGGCTTGTCGTCCACCATCTTGAACTGGATCCACTATCCAGGCACGTACTTGCGCTTCCCAGCATCGTCAGTGCCATACTTCTTGTCCAGGGTTTCCCAAATAGTCTTAGCAGACTTTTGGATCAGCAACAGATCGAACAGCGCGTTCGTCATGTGGTTCAGCAGGTAGCCTCTGACCGTCTTGTTGTCGTGCTCGTACTTCACGAGCTCCTCAGATGGCGCAGGAGGGTTGGGTGGAGCATCGCCCTCAGCAACAGCAGTAGGCGCCGGAGCGGTAGGGGGGTCTTTGAACAACACATAGTCAATCTCCAGTTGTTCAAAGAAGATCAGCATCTTCTGGGACCAGCGCTTGTATTTCCAGCCATCCAAAGGCTCCAGCTTGGAGAGAACGAGCAGCGGCTTCTTGTAAGAGATCTCGACGGCGGCCATTGTGACAACGAAAATACGTTTCTCACTGTTGGACAATGATCCTGCTGGAACCTGCGAAAACAGTAACTTGCTCCAAAGAGCGTTAGGGATGTAGGCCGAACTGTGTTTCTGTGAAGGGGCTAGGGCTGCGGTGAAGCGTGGTATGGGAGCCACTGAATGAGAAACATATTTGCCCCCGACAGAGGTGCAGATCGTATGCAAGGCAACGTCCCCCAAGGATTTCACCGGCTTCTCTCACAGGTGCACTCGAGGGAGAGAAGATGGAACTGGAACAGGCGCTCAGAACGGGAAAAGGTTAGGAGAAAACAGGGGAGGGAGAAGAGGCGACTGTGTTCGCTGTGTATTGAAAGCGAAGCCCTCGACCTCCTTATATAGGCTGCGAAATCTTCCTTAAGTCGTAAGCAAAGGGAAGATTTGAGTCTATCTTCAGAAGATTCGGGCTTATCAAAACCGGTTGAAAGGATAATTTTCTCGAAAATAAATCCAGTGAAAATCAGATATTCGCAGATAGACACTAACGATTCTATCCGTAATATCTTCGGCCTCAAGTTAAGATTTTTCGCAAAAATTTAACTCCAATCTCGGAGCACGGGCCGGGCCGGACGGACGGCGGCGGTGGCAGGCGCACGTGTGGGTGCCCCATCTCCTCCTCTACCTCTCAATGTAGGTAGTGGAAGAGTCTCCTTAAAAACCCTTTAGGATACCCTTGAACTTTCCATCTGGGATGTGGGAAGCTCAAAGGGCACCTTAAAACCACCTTCTATATGCATTATCTTCAACACCTTTCCACTCATTTCACCCCTTAAAATGAAGGTGGAGGGGGTGGAGTGGAAAACACGTCCTAGATTAGGGGGTGGGGATACTGAAATTTTCCCACCTAGAGATTGCAAAATGGAGGGGGTGGACAATTTGATCCACAAATGCCCCTAGCCCATCAGCTTGGTGGGTAACTTTATCGGTTACCAAATGAAACACATGGTTAAAAGGCATCATTCTAAATGTTATAAAGTGAAAAAGGGGTTCGCGATATCATCTTAATTGCTCAAGGGCATGTCTAAAGTTTTTTTAAGGGAGTTAATAATCGTAAGGTTATTCCCTCAATTTTCATTTATTTAACTCCTAATTTTTTCGCATCTAGGATCTCTTTTAGGAAGGTTAAAGCTTTAATTTTCAAAGTTGAGTGTTTACCACATTTTTCTTTTCCTATAAAAATACATCCTCCAACATCATCGTCTCTAATAATGTAAAATATTTCTTCTTCCAGTCTCCAAAAACTTGCTTAATTTAGTAAATCCTCTTATTTAAAATAGAAAAACATTTAACAAATTACATACTCCATAAAATATTATATTTTTATTAATATTTATTAGTAATAAATATTAAATTTTTTTTAAATAATATTTTATATAATTTTTAGATTATCAAAATACGTATTGTAAAGTTTCACTGTATATTTTAAGGGAGTTACTTTTTAAAACAATGTAAAAATACTTTTTAGAGAATCACCAAAACACCCTTATGATTTAACCAAATTACTACCCTACTCACCCCACTCAACTCCTTCCTAATCATCTATTCTCACACTCACCCTCGAACTCCCACCTAAAGAAAAAACCCTCAAATAAAAAATATCCAAATTCACTCGTTTTTGTTGAAGTAAGGTCATTAAAATCGAAGATCTAATAAAAATAAGGCATGTTTGTTAACTTTTTCATCAAAATTTCGGATAGTTTTGACATTTTTGTGAGTTTTGAGTGGTTTGAGTTGAAAATGTGATTAATTGTTTCAAAAGTTGTTAAAAGTGGTGTAATATTGTGCGTTTTTTCTTAGAACAAGACTACAAGAGTATATAAGCGTCTTTTAGATAGATCTATGAGAAAAGAGTCAAATTATATGTATTTGTATATGTGTGTGTATACATACATACATACATGCACATACATACATATATACATACATACATACATACATACATCATATATATGTATGTATGTATGTATGTATGTATGTATGTATGTATGTATGTATGTATGTATGTATGTATGTATGTATGTATGTATGTATGTATGTATGTATGTATGTATGTAGGAAAACCGGACCATTTTCGACGCTTTTAAAAGCCATTCTCGACGCTATAAAGCTTCGAAAAATTCAATTTCGACGCTTAAAAAAAGTGTCGGTATTTTTTGCGTCACGAATGGCAATTTGTCATTTTCGACGTTAAATTATGTCTGAACCCATTTTGACGCCTAAAAGCGTGGAGATTGGCATGCCATTTCCAACACCATAGGGTGTCGAAAATGACTTATGTCACTGCTTAACCTACCAACCTTTTTCGACGCCCTAGGGTGTCAAAAATGGTTTATATTTATATTTTTTTACTTACGCTTTTCTATTATACTTATATTAAATGAGTTATATTTATATTTTCGTTTGTATTATACATATAATAAAAATATTATATATATATTATAACATTTAATATACACAATAAAACCATCAATATGGATAGCAAGAGCAAAATAAACCCTTTCAAAACATCCATTTATCATATACGTACGTACATAATACACTTGAGCACCAATTAACCATCAGCATACTAATATTTAGAAATCAAAGAACCATAACACCTTTAATAATCTTTATAGTTAGTTGAAACATTTTCAAAACATCAATTTATCATATACAGAATACACATCCACATCAACACTTGCAAAGAAAAATAGATGCTTGTTGAACAAGAATTTCAAGGCAGCTCCTTCACAAAAGCCCTAACAAAACCAGTACGTCTTTTCCTTCATCTTGGTTCTTCCATTCACAAACTTATCTCTGGCCTTACCAATACACGTCATGGCCTTCTCATTCACAAAACCAACTCCTCAAGACTCTGAAAATAATGACAACATAAGAATGTGGTTTTAAACACAAATGGAGGCGTGTCAAATAAGAGAAGCCAGACACGAATATAGAGACATACATGACTGATAGTAACCATAAGAATGTGGTTTTAAACACAAATGAGACAGTGGATCAAAACTAACACACCTGTCATCCGTATACATGTCACTATCTGAAAGTGCCCTGACCAAAGTGGATTTCCCCTATAGAAAACAAACAAATAATCCATCAAATGATGAAGTTCTCCTGCTCTATATGAAAAGAGAATAAGGATATGTTAGGTATAGGGGCAAGGGAAAGGACTAGGCTATTTTTTTAGGGATTTAACATTGAACTTCACTCAACTTAATTTTCCACATTCTCTGAACTATTCACTATCATCTTCTTTCCTTAAGTTATCAAATGAAATGGCAGTTGATTCTCATCACTCACAGCATTTGTGTATCCAACAATAGCAATAGTGCCAAGCCCTTGGCCATCTCCACCTCATCTCTTCTGAGATGGACGTTGCAAGGTATGTGTACAACGAACCTCTTCAATTTCAGCCTTCAGACGCATTCGTCTTTCTGAAATCATGTAATTTAATTGTATTAAATTGAAGTGTACAATGACAGCCGTATCAACGAACACTACAAGTGTCAAAATTTTACTAAAGTTGAGGGTCAACAACTATTATCAGGAAAACAACATTGATACATGAACATAAGGTGCAAAGCTTCAAGCAATTTCAGTGATCGTTGGTGATTTCCTTCTATCCAAAATGCATAAACAACCGGGGCAACCACTAATTACCCATCCATTTTTTTTATGGGCATATATGCAGACATCTAGAAATAATCAAGTGCCTAATGCAAGAAAATAAACTATAAAGAAGTAAACCTTCGTCGTTGAAGCTCAAGCTCAGTTTCTCCAGCTCCATTGATGAAGTAAGTGCCGCCACTACCTCCCCTACATTTATTATTCATGCACTTCAATGAACAATTCCACGAACAAGAAGACTGACAACAGAGGTAACCAGCAAACAATGAGCAAAGCAAATCTCCAAACCGTGGACAGAAGCCATGAACATGTTAGAGGTAACCAGCAAACAATGAGCAAAGCAAATTTCTACTTGGAAACAAAAGAAAAAAACCAAACGGTTTCAGGAGAACAAAATATACTCATCAAACATTGGTTTTACAGTGCTTCTGATCATAACACAAAATGCCTGCAAGTTTAGATAAGTCATAAATTTTTATTTGTTCAAATAAATTTTACTTAAATAATAAATCAACAAAAATAAATTTTACAAAATATCTTTAATTTATATCATTTGTTCAAATAAAATTATGGGATTTTGAACAAATGACATAAATTAAAGATATTTTTATTCAATTTTCTTAAGTTGAAAACTTCATCTTTCATTTTTTATAATTTACCCTTATCTAATGTTGTTTTAAGAAATCTTAATAAAGGTTATATGTTAATTTTTTTTATAAGATGCAATGGTGAGGGCATGAGCACATAAAAGTGAAAATTTGAATTATTTTTATTACTCGACCTCTATACCCTGCTCAGAGCGGGATATCCTGAATATGTTGTTGTTTAGTTTGTAAAGTTTAGTTTGTATCACTCAGTCAAAGTTTTTATAATTTGAATTAATTTTAACGATAGGTAATTTTTACTTTGTAAAGTTTAGTTTGTATCACTCACTCAAAGTTTTTATAATTTGAATTAATTTTAACAATAGTTAATTTTTTTAATGTGTTGAATTTATATATGAAAATATGGGGTGATTCTTTTTATGACGAGAAAACTCACCATTTGTTAGCAAACCCGAACACATCCCTCAACTGACAAGAGTCACGCACTAGATAAACCGGCTTACGCCGACTGGTTCGACCCACTGATAAAGAGAAGCAAAATAATTTTCCCCTACTAAAATATGCGGAGATAAAAATTGAACTCAGAACCTTCTTATCACCTCTAACTCCACACCACTAGACCACTCTCTAATTGACTGGGGTGTGGGGTGATTATTTTCTCAATTCGTGGTGGACACACTTAAAATATCCCATATGGTCCGATGTTAAGATGTTGAATTCAATGTTAGATGGCCGATGCCTTCTTCAACACCTTCTCATATTCAAAGGCTGCTAGAACTAGAAGTAGAAGAATAAGCCGGATCAGGACCCAACTTTTCAATACCCAATCCCGAATTCTTCTTTACAGGTTTGAATTCTTGTTTTTTTTTAAAGGTAGAAAAGCAGATTGGGCCTACTAGAATTTCAGCATATGCCCATAGATTAATACTCCTACTCCGGATTAATTAATTAATGTCCCAACAAGTATATCTTTTCAATATAAAGTGTTCTCCGTAATTATCAAAGACACAAAATGAGTGTCTTATCGGTGCAACTTATCGCTCCTTCAATCAATTCCTTTAAATTGTACGGAGTGTTAATGCAGTTCATACTTGTCTTTTGCTACTTGTTTTTTTACTAGCTTGGAAAATATTTTTTTTGTGTGCTCAAAAAGTAGAAATAAAAATATTGATCGCTCAAACGCTTATGTTTTTTTTACCAAACGGTCAAAGAAGATGGTCGTAAACCTCGACCATAAATACCACTAAGATCGGGGACGACCAAAATAAAGACGGGAAATGGTGGGAAGTAAGGCTTGTCAAAAAAAATCTACTCCATAACTAACAAGTGATAAGCAACTACTACTTAATTAGGTAGAAAATAAGTGTTAGGACAAATTACCTATCTATCCACATTTATCTATCTATAATTATCAAAAAAATATTTATAAATAAATATTTGATATGTGATATTTTATTTATATCTAAATTATTTTTTGATTGAAATAATTATTTAGATCAAAATTAATTATTTGATAGTTGTTATTTTATTTATATCTATATTACTTTTTGGTAAAATGAATTATTTGTATAACTAAGATATGGGAAATGGTGGGAAGTAAGGGTAATTTTGGATTTTTACTAAAAACGAACTCTTGTCAAAAAAATTTAATTAGCAAGTGGTAAGGCCATGTTTATTAAAAGATACTAGAAATACTTATGAAAAGGGTCTAAGCAGTGGCGGAGCCAGAACCCGAAGAGGGTGGGGGCACACCGATAATAAACAACAATGAATAACACGAACTCGTACAACACATAACGTCTTCAACACTACAAACTAGCGATAAAAATAAAAGAGTTCACTAGTACAAAAAAATTTTCATTGCTAATTAGAGTTTTATTATAAAATAGTTAATCTCGACATGGGGTAAATCTATTTTATGGGGTTTCATACCCTAAAAATATTAAATGATAATCTCATTATCAATGCGCTTGAAAATATCCTTTTCAACTTGGCTGACAAAAGTCTTGTTGTGAAAACATCTTCTCTTATCTTGTTGCGCAAATATGGTTTGATAATACTCATAGTAGAGAAAGTTTTTTCCACTATATTTTTTGCAACCGGTAACACTAAAACCAACTCGATGAGATGATATACCAAATCAAAAGCTTTGTGAATTCCTACCTCGATCATCTTTTTAGAAACATCACTATTATCTTGCAAAGTAGAAAATCTAACATTTTTCTTCATTTAAACTTTCGTAATTTCTTACCTAATTGTCGAAATGAGTAATATAACCTCTCATTTCAAAGATCTAAAGATAAATTATAGTATAGGAATGTCAATCTAAATAAACTATAAAAGCATTGTGGGTTATTTACATAAGATTTAAAGTGATTAATATACCTTCAATTTTCAAACATTCATAACTTTTTACTCGGATATCAGATTAATGCATACTATATATAAAAACGAAGCTATCGACGAGGAGAATACATATATGAGGTTCGTTGGATGAGGGTGGGGGCACGTGCCCCCACATGCCCCCGTTTGGATCCGCCTCTGGGTCTAAGTACACAATATTTTAATTTAAAAATATCCTTATTTTAAGCTATATGATAAATATGTATGGAGTATTGCATAGAGATATAACCAAGAACAAGAACATGAAATAATGTACAAATATATTCAAAAGTAATAAAAAATAAATTAATTTTAAACTCCTTTGGTTCTTAATAGAACTATAAAAAAATTGTAAAAAAAATAATTATGAGAAAATGATAACATTATGTCACCTAACTTAAATCTTTAAGAAACGCACATATGTGATAAAAGTTTGATTACTTTCGAGATAAAAAATATTAGATTACTTTTAATATTAATTTAAAATAAATAAAATGTACGTAAATCAAATACTATGTATACATTAAATTATATTTCATGGATTGGACATGCTCACTAAAATATATGTCTTGTGCATCACACGGGCATGCTTCACTAATGTTGTTAAAAGTAAAGAATACATAATTCTATGCACATTAAATGGTTATTAATTGATCGCAAAGTAAAATATATTTTTTTTTTCAAAAGATTACAAAATATTTTAAATTGCTATAAAAATTACCAAGTTAAGCAATTATATTGAATAGAATATAAGAATAAACTTGAGGGCATTATATATACTAAATTAAATTATTTACATTAACTAATAACTTTTTTATACAAGGTAAAGATTCAAAATACCTAATACACCAATGTTGGGTAAATCGAGAGGCCGAAACACACGGCAGACGGGCTAACCATCATGATACAAACTAGGTAAATCATAAATATCCAAGCCTTAATTGAATAAAGCTACGACAACCCAAACATAAGAGGAAACCGAAGAAGACTTCGGGACGAAATTGTGAATGGCGGGAACACGAGGAAAGCTATAAGCTTCCACGACGTCTCAGCATCGGAGAGACTGGAGCAGAAATACGAGAGAGTGATGTCATCTGGGGAAGTATGGACCAACGACGTTCCCCTCACCTAGATGAGAGGTCTTCGAAAGCCACAAACACTAATAAAGACTAAAAATAGTATATGAAAGATTGTAAAATAAGTCTAATAAAATAAGTATATATATATTAATTATATTAATATGTAAATAATCTTTTTTCAAAGATATCACGTACATAGAGTAGATGAGATTTAAAAATCGATGTAAAAAATAATGTCTCGTGGTGTAGCACGAAAATGTCTCCTAGTTTATTTAATAAAGGGCAAATTATAAAAAATAGCATGATTTTTAGGGATATTTACGTTTAATGGCATGAACTTTAAAAATGTTAAAAATAATCACCAACTTTGGTTCTGGATGCAATAAGTGGCATATCCTTTTTTTAAAATATCACTTCTTATTAACATTCTTTGTAGAAAAAAAATCATCCAATTTTCAATTTTTTTAAAAATTGCCATATTTCATTTTAAAAAATAATCCATTTTCATTTTTAATTTTAAAAAATATAATTTATTTTATAAAACACTACTTTTCCCCTTTTTTCTTAAAAGAATACACTCATTATTTACACCCCGTTAAAAAAAACTAATTTTAATTTCTCCATAAACTTAGTTTTTTTCAAAAAATTAAATAATAAGTAATGTCTTTAAAATGAAAAATGAGTGTCTTAAAAAGATACCAATTAATATCACAATTATATATTTTTTTTAAAATGATGTTTTTTGAAAAATTGAAATTGAGTTTATAAACATGAAAATTGTTTTTTTTTAAAAAGAAGAAAATTGTGAGTGGGTTTAAAAAATGCAATGGAAAAATGTGATTTTTTTGTAAACAAAATGTTAATAAGGGGTGTACTTTTAAAATAAAATGGTTGTGCTATTAACCACAACTACCCTTCAAAGTTGGTGATTATTATAGAATTTTTTAAAGTTGGTGCAACAAAACACAACCACCCCTAAAGTTCGTGTTATTTTTTTACAATTTGCCATTAAATAAAAGACTAGAATATATATAACTACGAAAACCCTTGTTAATATAAAGTCAGCCTGTCAAATATTGCTGCACATCCAAGCTAGGGTTATGAGATTTTTTTGTTTGGTTGTTTTCTTTGAATTTTTATTGTAATATTTTTTTTATTAGGAAATAATTCAAGGGATAGACAATCCTAGCTCCTCGAGAGGCCGACAAAGTCGGCAGACGGCGAACCGTCAAACATACAACATAAAATACAAAACGGTGCAATACAAAAAGTGGCAAGCAAACAGACCCAAATGAACAAACGAGCCTAACCCTATAAACGTTGGGGACAACGTAGACTAAGACCCGAAGCCAAGCGTCCTGCACCAAGCAAAGACATCGCTGGCCAGCGGTACATCAGGAGTCCCTGTGGGTGATGAAGACGATCCTCCAAGGAAATTTCCGTAATACGGAGTCACCTCGATACACACCGCCACGACCCCAGCCAGACCCAACATCGAACTCCAGAGCCCCAACTCAGACTAGGACCGCCAAGAACAACCGGAAATGCTACTGAGAACCACCCTAGTAAGACGCACCAGAAGACCCTTTCGGGATTTTATCAAGCCCTTTCGGATGGGTTTCAGAATTTTTTCAAACCCTTTCGGATGGGTTTACTGAAAGTATGTAAGCATATATAATCGATGACATAAATATAAATATTTATGTTAAAAACTATAAATAAATATATTAATAATTTTTCTCTTCGAAATACAAGCCCAATCAAACCAAATTACGGGTCTCCTTCGGGCCCAAGTAGTACGAATGGGCCACGACTAAAGAAGAAACCGTAAGATATCTATTCTCTTTTTTTTAATTGGGGTGAACACCATGGCTTTGTACGACTATCCTAGAACAGTCAGAACGCAACCATAGGCCGGCCAGACCAAGGTGCGAGCGGCGCCACCGAAGCCATTAGGAAATGGCCGGCGACGAGCGAGCGAGATCGGAGCCCTCCCCACGATGTGAACAATGGGAGAGAGGAATCGGGCGTCGGAGACGAGTGGCAACGGACAGCCACCGAGCCCAAGCCGGAGCAAGGATCGGCGGCGCCTTCTCCAAGCGTGGACGGCGGTGATGAACGGGGAGAGGTGACAAGCGCCACACCGACAACCCCAGTGTTGGTAGCGCACAGGGTGAGCAATAGAAACACTGGAATTAAGGCTCAAAATCGGCGAGAAGCTTGCGAGCCATAGATCAGAAGACATGGTGATTGTCAAAAAGAAAAAGGGAAAATGAATCACGATTTACAAAAGCCCTAAAATAATTTAGGGATTTGATCGAAACCTGAAGAATGATTTGCGGATTTAAGGTTTTCTCGTACAAGGTTTTCACCAGGGAAACACGCCGGGACACAAGACATGGCGAAGCCACTGAGGTGTGGCAGCGACCGGAATCGAATTAAGGCGGCCGAAGTCGAGGTGGGGCGGCCGAAGCCGAGGTGGAGCCGCCGAAGGCCGATGTTGAGCTCCCTCTCTCTAGAAAATCTAGAGAGAGGAGAGAGTTTCTCTAGATGCTCTGCTAGTTGTAGTAATTTTTATTGTAATAAGATGGTCGATCAATTCGTTTGACGATCTGTCTCTCTCGTAATTTATTAAATAATAATTTTGTATGTTATGTCAAATACTTGCCTGTATTTTTTTTTAAAAAAAATATTCTATATATTGTATTTGTCAAACCAAACATAATACGTCAGTTTCCATGCGGGGACTCTCAAAACATTTATATTACTTTCCAGCTTAGCCGGCTTGTGTGACACTCTGACGTTACTTGCTAACGATGGAATATATATATATATATATATATATATATTCATTCCGAAACAGGCGTGCTTAGTGGCACTACAACAGTACGTCTACGTGCTTAATTTAATGTATCATACACTTTGTGTGTTTTTTTTTAAAAAATCAGAATACACTTGTACACCTTGTGTTTGCATACGCACCCAAATCTGAAAATCATATGCGCGCTAATAAAAATGTTTAAATTAGTCTCAAATCAATTTATAAATGGGATCCATGATCGATCTCTCTTCAATATTCGATCGTCATCTAACGTCCACGTACTTTATATATGTTAATTAATTAAGTTGTCACTTGGATTGATTAGCCTTCAAATGAATTTTTTTTTTTAAAAAAAGGAGTATTTGAATATATTTGACTGCATGAGGCATCCGATAAAAGGGTCAAAGCTAGGCGGGTACGGTGGCGTTGTTGGTGGTAGGTAACAGATGAACCTGTGGAGTGGAAGATGAACCTGTTACACCCTTAGAGTGGAAGTGTGTGGTATGGACTGGGGTAAATAATCCCGATTTATTATGGATATTATTTATATTTTTTAAAACAAAATATATTTATAATAATTTTATAATTTTAAATATAAAAAATACTTACATTACTTTTTCAACTTTAACTAAATTATAAACTTGTCTCGCAAAAAAACAGGTACACATAGTAAAAAAAAATTATCCAAAACAAAAATCTTCCTTTTACGGATCATACTATTATTTAGAATGGCACATGTAGAGCAGTTCGGATATGCTGTGCCAAATCTGCATGTCTCCCCCTATCCCCTCTCAATTCATCCCATCCTTTACCTTTTTTTTTTTTATAATTTTTTCATATTTTAGTTTTTTTTTAATTTCGGGTGGTGAGGAGGGACATTCAGGGGGCAGAGGCTTTGCGGACATGTGATCTCAATCGCATGTAGAGCTGGCAATTCAAACTAGACCTAACCCAACTTGTCTGAAACCAATTGACTCGAATCCCCCAAAACCTAGTACAATACATTACTCGAAAACCGATCAGACCCGATCCATTTTGACATGATATTTGAATGACCAAAAAACCCAAACCCAAACCAAAAGAATCGATCCCGAATCAACCGAACTTGTTATATCCAAAATTCAAAATAACTCAAGCTGAAGATATATCGTATTAAAATTTTAAATATGAATGTTGAAATAATTAGAACTCAAAATAAATAAAACTCAAGACAACCGAAAATCAAAATTAGCATAACTATTCAATCTAACTCAAACCGAAGGATACAAAATACAGAAAATATTACCACGATACAAAAAACAACAATACAAAACGAGCTTCAGATACAAAATACCACATCACTGGGTCTTTATCTAGGCTGCCCAATTCTGCACGGACGTACCACAAAAGAAGATTTCAAAGACCTACTAACCTCAACCAAAACCCAACTACAAAAATGGAAAGCTAACTGCTTGTCACAAGCAGGTCGTGGCACACTGATTAAAACCACACTTTCAGCTAAACCACTTCATCTTATGCAATGTTTCATGCTACCAAAAACAGTACATACAGAATTGGACAAGATCAACAGGAGTTTTCTCTGGAACAAAGGACCAAGACATAAGCCTCTGATTAGTTGGTACGAAGTTTGTAAATCAAAGGACAATGGTGGTCTTGGACTACGTAAATCAGAGGACATGAACATTGCTCTCCAACTTAAACTAATATGGAAAATATTAGCAGAACCGAACAATCCCTGGGTAACTATAATATCGGAGAAATATCTGAAAGGCAAAGCCATACTAAATTACAATAGAAGAACTGAGACATCGTGGCAATGGACACAACTAACAAAGTTACTACCTTTGTTTAAAGAAGGTATTAGATGGTCGATTGGAAATGGAGAAAGTATTAGCTTCTGAACCGACCACTGGATTGGCAACTCCCCGCTCATAAACTCAGTAGCAGACATTAGTCAAATAAACACTGACACCAAAGTAAGTCAGTTTCTCAACCCTGACAAAACTTGGAACACACTAGCACTACGGAACGCTGTCAAGCATGTCATATCTGATGATGCGCTCCGCACTATCGAGCTAACGACAATACCCACACAAATACACACAGACCGCCTTTATTGGAAATGGAGTCGAAATGGCTGGTACTCCACACACTCTGCTATACAAATGTTAGATACTATGAAACAACATCAGCAAACGGACAAGTACTGGATATGGAAACTGGACATCTCGCCCAAAATCAAAAACTTTCTTTGGAAAATTCTAAAAAACGGTATTCCAACGGCGGCCAGGCTTGCTAGCCGAGGGGTGGGAATCCCCACATCATGTCCTCAATGTGATTCTAACTATGAAGATCTTCATCATTTGCTCTGGAACTGTCCAATCTCAAAATCTGTAATAACTATGATGGACCCTACCTTATACATAGTAATTAATAATAATTTCATACAACATGATAATATTAACATTGCACTACAATGCATAAAAGATACCATTGGCTCCTCTCGTTTTAGTAAACTCTCCTTCGCCTGGTGGAGCTTATGGTACCACCGTAACAAAACTCTTTTCGAAAGCAAAAAACCGGATGCTAAAAACATAACATATTTCATAAACAACCAAATTACTACTTAGACTACTACAAAGGCAATTGAAGAGAATATCAATTACCAACCACTCCGAACAACAACAACGCCTACTGATCTGGTACCAAAACGGAAAAGGAAGGCCACCTGGGTGCGCCCCAAGGACGGTTACCTTAAACTCAATTTTGATGGATCGTGGTTCTCAGGCACACGCAGCTCATATGGATATGTTATTCGACAAAGTGATGGCAACATTATTTATTCTGGGTCTGGCCCGTGCTCTTCGCCTTCTGCGGCACATGCGGAGGCGACGGGCCTATGGCATGGATTGAACGCAGCTAGAAATCTTTCAATTACCAACATCGAAATTGAGGGCGACAATCTACAAATAATTAACAACCTATTGCGAGTTGGAAACCCATTGGGAGACTGTGACATGATTGTCTCTGACAGTCTAGCCTCCCTGGGCTTCTTCAAATCTGTCCTGATTCGTCATGTCCTAAGGGAAGCTAACCGAGTTGCGGATCGACTCGCACATTTGGACACAACTTTCCACAGCCGTTTGGTTCCTGACGACTCTGAGTTACACAATTTCATCCTGTTGGATGCTCTTGGAAGCTAGGGTTCTCCTTGCAGCCAAATTTTTTCCGGTTCAAAAAAAAAAAAAAAAAAACTCAAACTGAAGGATCAATTCATCTAAAAGAACCAAAAACCGAATAATTGACCAATCTAATAACCAATCTAATTGCAACCTCTATATATTTAACGAAATGATTACTCATAAACTCGAGAAACATTAGGCCATGCACACCCCTGTACACTTACTCCACTTAACCTATTTTTTTCCTGCCACGTCAGCACAAGTACACCTCTTAAAGTTTTTATCAATTTCACTCACATCCCTGCACTCCACTTACGGGTCCTACATCAACTTTTTCATCATTTAATACTTGCGTTATTATCTGATATATTACATCTATTTATTTAATTTTATTGTATAAAATAATTTTATAGTAGATGGAGTAATATAATATATTTTTTATAATTAAAGCCTATTTAAATATATTTTTTATAATTAATAAAGATATGCAAAATGGATGTCTATGAATAGATAAAATTAAAGCCTATTTAAATATATTATTTATAATTTATTTAAAGTAATTTTAACATGTTAAAAATTGATTTAAAAAAAATTATTTGCATGCCTTTTTCCCCATCCCGTGATCAAACTCCCACCCAGTCCACGTGGCCTTCTTGTATTGGGTACGTTTGCCACATTGTCAGCCAAGTCCTGCCTATGTGCATGTACTTCTGCTAGTGCTTTTTTCTTGTGTACTTCACTTTTCCTTTTTCCTTTTGTTATTTTTTGTCATAGTACACCACAAGTGTACAGGGGTGTGGGTGCTCTTAGGGGCGTGAATAACTTGTTTGTTAGGTTATAGGGATATATTTTATTTTATTGTTATACATAAAAAAAATAGTATAAAATATTATTTCTTAATTCGAAATCCTTAATTAATGACACGTCGCCGGTCGCCAATACTCCATTTTCTTTCTTCCCAAGCATGTGAAATGATATTTCATAATGCTCTTTGAATATGTGTATATGTAATGTTTAAGATCAATACATAAGTATCAATTTTCTAATTGACTTATTCAAATGTTATGTTGTAAGAGTTATATATATCGTAAGATTTAAGACTCATGTTAATTTATTTTTATTATAGTTAAATATTGGAATTTTTTTTGAAATATTCATAAAATAATAAATATTTACGTAAATATTCAAAGGTTGAAACAAATTACAAAAATATTCATTTTTTGCAGGATAATCAGAAAATCCTAGTACGCGTTTTATTAACAAACCTGGAAAGAGATTTGGGCGCCAGGAGGGAAATTGAAAGTTACGAAAGAAACGCGGCCTCAGGCCGCGTTTCTAATTAGAAATAAAAGAAATTTTATTTCAGACAGAGGATTGCCTATGTGGCACTAGAGACGCGGCCTCAGGCCGCGTTTCTAGTCTGGATCTGGGACCCACAGCAACTGATGTTGCTGACTGGATGGGACGCAAAAGAAAAACGCGGCCCGAGGCCGCGTTTTTCTGTCTTCCAGAAAAGCTACGTCAAAGATTCTTATTCTTTGAGTGTATTGACTATAAAACGCGGCCTGAGGCCGCGTTTTATTCAAGCCCCCCTGCCAAGATTTGCCCTAATCTGTTGAGGGAATATGAAGGTTGAGGGCATATGGTGTGTATGAGTCCGAGTAGTTCACCATTACTCCTCTTTCCTTTCCATTTGCTTCTTCCTCATATGAAGCTCTCAAATTCCTAGCATCGGTTAACTGCATCAACGCTTCAATTACATATTGTTTCATAGTTGATCAAGGTTTGGCTAAGGTTAGTTTTATACTCTTATTTAAGTTTTTCACTTTTATTTGAATAAGGAAGAGGTTTGGAATCCTTAATAATCTCCTATGTGTGCTTAAGATTATGTGTTTTGAATCTTTAATTATGATGTTGTTACTATTATGATTATGATGTAGGATTATGTAGTTGTGTTATTGATTTTCATTTTGAGAATATTTTTGAGGATATTTGTTGATTATTTAGTAAATATTTGTTGATGAAATAGATTGAAATATATGAGGGCGTTTGTACGATTACGCATTTTAATTTCATTGTACTTAATGACAAAATAGTTTAATATTTATGATAAACTAACGTAATGTTAATTATATTATAGGATGAATGAGTATAACAACACATCTCAGCAAGGGTTCGAATAAGTGAATGAGATCTATGTTGATGCTCTTGGTGTTGATCACGAAGACGACCTGGATGATTCTGAAAAGGACGATGATGCCACTAGGGAGGCGGCGATTAGGGCCGAGGCCTCTAATCCGAATTGGAATATTGTTGAAGCTGATCCTATGATAACAACTTCATGGCAAGGGTTCAATCCACTTGTCCAATTAGATGATGGAAGACAGTTTTTTCGAGGACAAATGTTCAACTCGCTGGAGGAGTTGAAATGTGATTTGACCGAGTATTTTGTGCGTTTGAGTAAGCCATACAGGACAAAGAAGGCGAGTCCAGATTGGTACACAGTTGTTTGTGATAGGAAGGACAGTTGTGGATGCACATGGCGACTATCTGCTCGTCGTGTTGATCGAACTGTTGATATGTGGACGGTCGTCAATTACAGTGGGCCTCATGCAGCCAATTGTGTTAGAGAGGTTTTGCAGTTGGATAATCGTAACGTTACCTCAAATTTCATCAGAGGTGAGATTCTTGGATTTCTTCGCAATGATCAAGACACGAAGCCAAGTTTCATACTCGAGCATCTGAAAAAAAGGTATGGGATTTGTGTCTCATACATGAAAGCATGGAGGGCAAAGCAGAAAGCTATTGTAGAGATATATGGTGATTGGGAGGAGTCGTACACGGAGTTGCCAAGGTTCATGGCTGCGCTACAAGCTACAAATCCGGGAACAGTGGTTGAATGGTGCAATCTGAATTCCCCAAATCCACAAGAGAAGATATTCGGTCGTGTTTTCTGGGCTTTTGCACCATCCATTGCTGGGTTTGCACACTGTCGTCCTTTGATATCGATCGATGGCACCCATCTGTATGGAAAGTACAAGCATGTTGTGTTAATGACAATAGGTATGGATGGAAATGATCAGCTTTTCCCTCTGGCTTTTGCAGTTGTGGAGAGTGAAAATGGAGATAGTTGGTCTTGGTTCATGGATTGTATAGGGAGACACGTCACTCAAAGACTCAGATTATGCGTTATTTCAGACAGACATGCGGGCATTCTGAAGACCATGGAGGAGCTGCCTAGATGGAGGGCGCCGAGTGCACATCATAGGATATGCATTCGACATTTGAAGTCGAATGTGGACTCCACGTTCCACGATCATAAAGTGAAAGACATGGTAGGCTGGACTGCTTATCAGCTCACCACACGCGGGTTCGAGAAGGGGTGTCGCACCCTCCAACAGATGAACGGTGAAGCTTGGGAATACTTAGCCGTGATTGAGCCAGAGAAGTGGGCCATTTGTAAGGATGGAGGGGCAAGGTATGGTGTGATGACAACAAACTTATCTGAAGCTTTCAATGGTGTCCTGAAGGGTGGGAGGAGTCTTCCGATCACAGCTCTTGTTCAACAAACCTTTTATAAGGTGAACAGTTACTTTGTGCGGAGGAGAGCGGATGCTCTCACTCGCTCCACACAAGGTTTCCCACTGACAGAGGCGGTCGATGGTAAGATTGGAGTACTTATTGAAGCTGCAAGAAATGCACACGTCATATCATTTGATCTGCAGAATGGAATATTTGAGGTTATTTTGAACCCGCGGGGATCACAAGGTAGGCGAAGTGACCGGTCGTACACAGTGAACTTACGTCGTAGGACATGTACATATGCCAGTTGGAAGTTGCTGAGGACACCTTGCGCACATGTCTTGGCTGTTTGCAGAGATCAGAGCATTTCCTTTGTACCATTAGTGGAAAGGTACTTTACAACGGAGTTATACTCATTGACATACCAAGCAACATTTATGCCAGTAGGTGAGCCATTCAACTGGCCAGAAGTGGAAGGTCCCAGCTTAGTCGCCGATCAATCGCGTCTGCGAGATGTTGGTCGAACCCCATCAAGAAGGATTAGGAATGAGATGGATTTTGGAGTCCCAGGTCAAGTGCGTTGTGGCAACTGTCGAGGTGTGCCACCATGACTGGAGGTGTGCCACCAGGAGTACCGTATGACGGGTACGAAGGAAACACCCTCGACGATTGGGTCTGCATCTCAGGTTGGGATGACACTCCATACCCAGTGGGTGGCATATGTGCTTGAGATGGTCGCTGCATTCTGGGTCCAATCGGAATGTGTGACAGTGTGGGGTTGTAGGACACTTGACTGAGAAGCTGCGATCCCTGTGTTGCCATGTAGTTGCAATACTCATCCACTTGACCCATCATGGAGTTGTACTGGTGTTGGGCATAGAAATTATGCGATTGTTCCGCAGTTTGGGTTGCCCGAATACTAGCATCCATCACGAAGTTTCCCTGGACATAACGATATAGTCATGATGAGCAAGTGAAACACTGAAGCATGTAATCAATAACCATCATGAATTGAACAACTGAAAAAATGAAGGATGTAACCACTAACCATCATTTGGTAGTCAGGAGCCACAGGTTGATATACACCTGTCGGTGCACTAATTGGTGGGCTAATGAGGCGTCTGGTGATTCGTGTGTACCAAGACATATATTGTGATGTAACCTCATCCTCATCTTCCACCTCAGCTGCAACATGAACTGAGTTTTCCCGATCGTTCCACAACTGTATCCATTGTGCATGAACCTCGGCCCAGTTGTGGGAGGGTTTCCCCCTGCGATCCATCTTGTGCAACATCTCCTCATATGCGCATGATAGGGGGACCACTTGCACATCCCCAAACTGGCGGGAGACCCGCTCTGGGTGGTGCACCTCTACAATCTCGAAACAAAGTAGAGGTGTAGTAGATCGCCAGATGTTCGCACCTTCTCGACAGATGGGAGCAAGGCGAGCTAGTACGTCGCTCGAGTAGGGCTCCCACACAAACTGTGTTGTAAAGTAATGCATGTGACTACAATAGTTCTTACTTCTACGATATACAAGGATGAGAAGTGACAATAAAACTGACTAACCTGATCTGAAGTTTGGCGATCTAATGCATCTCGATAGTACATCAAGGTCTTCGGGGTAATTCCATAGGAGTACGAGCAATTCAACCATCTCATAGCCAGTGAATCCTCCCCATCTACAAATCGAGCACTGAATTGGGGAGGTTGTGAACCGTAACCTGTCTTCTTCCTTTTCTCTTGTCTTCTAGCCCTCCGAACTGCATTATGGTCATCACCTTCACCAAGTGGGATAATGCAACGTGGTCGTCCAATAGGGATACGCTCCCAGGCCCACAACTAGTATTATTGTAAAGGTAATAAGTTCACAAGCTCATTGACTGTAGATGTATGAAATGAAATAATTACCGTACCTATAGTAAGATGACTGGCCCAACGATCTCAACTTTCTCTCTTTCTGTAGCTCTACAAAGCTGTCGATAGAGGAAGGCCAATGTCGCACTGCCCCAACTGTACTGGCTAGCAGCCTCCAAATCCGCTAACAGTGGGAGGTACAACAGTTGCACTTGACCGCCACTACTGTCCGCGAACATGACACTTCCCATTGGCAAGAGAATGTACGCCCTAGCCTGACACTGCACTACATGTTCCTCCACATGTTCTGGTAAGGGCACTAGTAGTTGTCGTAGCCAGGCCACTTTCACCGACGAACCCCTTATCTGATTTGGCGGGGGTCTTTGCCCAAGTAGTGTTTCAGCAACGGTTGGCCAATCGTAGCATGCAGTTCCAGTAACTGCAAGATCGTCAACACGTAGCCCCAATAAAACTGAAACATCTTGGAGTGTGATTGTGGCCTCCCCTACGTTGAAGTGGAAGGTGTGAGTCTCAGGTCTCAATCTCTCTATCAACGTGGTAATTAACTCATTGTCTAGCTCGAACCCAGACCCAAGCTTGTAGATGCATTCGAACCCTGCATCCTTTATGTATTGCATCACTCTCTGGTCTGGAGCTAGATCTCGCCCAATCTTACGCAAGTGTAGTCTATGCTGGATCACGCCATTCGTCTATAAATATAACGCAAACAAACATTAGTTTCTGATCTATTTGTAACATATACTTACATATTCTTCACGATAACAACATGTACTTACATATTCTTCGCGATTCCAGACATCAGTTGACCTATGGAGATGTTGTCTGTGGAGCACCTCATTCACCAGCGGACCGGGATTCAATTGCATGGCCATTTGTACCATAAGACAGAACACATAATTTGTGCAGAATGACTTAATGAAATTCTGAATCTTAATTTTGTATTTATACAATTCAAAAGTACTTATCCTACAATCCTTAGCAATCAAAATCTTTTAAATGCTCTTCTCTTTTTTTTTTTAATTTTTTCCCTAATTCAATTCTAAACTTCTATAATTTTTTTCTTATATACAATTTATTCTACTATTATTTTATGCAATCAATAATGTTTTCTAAATCTATTCTACTATTATATAATACAATCTTTCAAGTATATATATACACAATCAAAATCTAATTTTCTATTATTTCATGACTCCTAAAATATTTTCTCTTCTAATAATCATACAATATTTGCTATATGACAAACATCACACAATTCCGGATCTATAATAATCACTAATCTATATTCGTTCAAACAAACATACAAATATCAAAATTTTTGATCATCTATCAAAACATACAACTATCATCAAATACAACTTTTTAAATTTTGGATTAAATCGATCTACAACTATCACACAATTTCAACTATATGTAATAATCACTAATCAACAATAACAAACATACAAATATCACCAAACCCTCATCCATTCCGACCAAAATCAATCTATCACCATCCATATTCGTTCAAAAAAAAAAACTAACCTTCAACTGGCGATTTTCCGATGACCGAAGAAGAGATGAACGACGAGGGGATGATGAAGGTGAACGAGGAGGGGACGACGAAGGATGAACGAGCAAGAGAAGAAACGGACGAACGAAGAAGATGAAGTGAAACGAAAGAAGAAGATGAAGTGAAGAACTTGGAGAAGGAGGCCGGTTGGCCTAGGGTTAAAGTACTAAAAACGCGGCCCCAGGCCGCGTTTTTGGTGTAACTGCCACCAAACTGCAGTAATTACCTTTGACCATCTTTTTTTTCTGAAATTATATAGAAACGCGGTCCCAGGCTGCGTTTTTGCTTGGCATCCCATCCAATCAGCAACTGGGGCCCAAGTCCAGAGAAGAAACGCGGCCTGAGGCCGCGTTTCTAATACCAACTCAGCATCTGTAAATATACGTACAATTTCATTTTATTTTTTAATAGAAACGCGGCCTCAGGCCGCGTTTCTTTTGTAACATTCAAAACCCAACCCCGACGCCAATTCTCTTTCGAGTTTTGTACATAAAACGCGTACTGGGTCCGCGTTTTTCTGCAAAACTGCAAAAAATGAATATTTTTGTAATTAGTTTAAACCATTGAATATTTACGTAAATATTTATTTTTCTATGAATATTTCGAAAAAAAATTCTAAATATTGTTTCACAATTTATCTTTTTATTATGCGGAAATGAGTGGAATCAAATGAGTAAATTTATCTACATGTATATTTCACTCATCTCATTTGTTGGGTGGTGAATGAAGATTGTGAAGTAGATATGGGTGAGGTACCTCATGAGTGGTGGTAGGCCAGGTGGTGGATAATCCATGGTAAATCGAGTGAAATGATAGTTTATTCATCCTTTAATTACTCTTCAATCTTGACCCGATTGTTGTGGTTTTGAGTTGAGAGATGCCAACCTATGTTAATAAGTCATTTCAGTCCGACTATCCTCATTTAAAGTTTGAAAAGAAATAATTCTTGTATCATTAGTATGATTTAAATCACTTATAAATTATTAAACATATTTATTATATCTGATGTGAAATGAGATATTACAACAACCAATTTACATAATTAAGTGGGGTATTTACACATTTGCACCACAAAAGGGATATAATTAACACTAACTCAACCAACTTCATCCCCAAACCAAAAAAGAGAAACTTATTACCAATCAACATCAATTTCCCTTTAATACATATTCTACTAAAGTCGGATTCTGCATAAAATTCCGAAACTGGATTGAACAGTGTATCCAAACCGTCTTCTTCTCAATCCTGGTTAGTGAAGGAGCAACAAAACCTTTTAGTCCAGAAAGAGGACTACAACAAGGAGACCTACTATCAACTCTTCTTTTTATATTAGGAGCATAAATACTAGCAAGAAAGCTAAAAGAAATGAGTAATAGTACAGAAGATGATATAGGTTTCAATATCACGAGAATTGGACACAGAATTCATTTCTTGTCATTAGCCGATGACATGATGATACTCACCGGAGCCAACAACAATGCAACATTCTCAATTAAGAAAATTATTGGCGAATATTGTGCAGCATCAAGACAACAAGTCAACTTTCATAAATCAGTTTTCCAAACGACACCCATGATGACAAATCTACAAAAACAAATCATCCAAAACACAATCAACATCACCAACCAGCAAACTTAACAAATATACTTAGGATGCCCTATCATCAATGGTAGAGTAAATAAGATAACATTTGAAGAAATGGTTTGTAAAACTAGAAACCATCTTAGTAAATGACGCTCAAATGCACTATTACAAGAAGGAAGAGCAACACTTAACAATCAAGATTAGCAATGAAACCATATTTCATAATGCAAAACTTCATGTTACCAACTGCGAAACCCAAATAGTTAGACCAAATAAACAGATCAGTTTTTTGGAATAAAGACACTTCATATAAATCACTCGTCGGATGGGATAAGATATGCAGAAGGAAAGAAGAGGGTGGAGTTGGAATCCACAAAAATAAAGATATGAACAAGACTTTACAAATGAAATTATTATGGAAAATTCTTGCAGAACCGCAAAACCCTTGGGTCATGACAATAACCAACAAATGAAATTATTATGGAAAATTTATGCTAGCCGGGCTGATTGTTGTTGTGATGGGTTTTGTAACTTAGGTCTTTTCTCTTTTATTATTATTATTATTTTTCATAAAGTCTACCAACAAGACGTGTTTCGTCTATTGACAAGATACATTTAATGCAATTGTACTCTCAAGGTCCTTTTCTTTTTTTACTCTCTCCACTGCCACTAATAAAGGCTTCCCCAATTTCATCAATACTCTCCAATTTCATCCAAAAAATCCAAATCCAAAACTCCAATTTCATCAAAATTCTCCGATTTGATGTATAATAAGGTGGCTTCCTAGCCTTTTTTTTCATCCCCATCAACAAACACAGTGTCTAAGACGACGTTCTCCGGCTTGAATCCGTGGTGGGTGATGCTGTGGCGGTGGCAGTGGGCGAGGACGGAGACGACTGCGAGAGGACGGAGCGGGTGTTGGCCTCGGAGAAGGAGGTGGCGGGGTGGAGGAGGTCGAAGAGGTCGGTGACGAACTAACGATGAGGAGGTGGGAATCTGACTCGTAGAGGTTGTGGACGCGGAGAAGGTTGGGGTGAGGTCGGAGGAGATGGAGAAGCTTGTCGAGGCAGTTGGGGTCGTCACGCTTGTTGATCGACTTGACAACGAAGGAGGCGCAGACGGAAGGGGAGAAGCAGCGGTGGACGACACCGAAGCGGTCGCTCCCGATCTCCTCGCGGAGCTGGTACTTCTTCTCGGAGCCTTCATGGAAGATCGGATTTGGATTTTGATTTTGATTTTGATTTAATTTGAGATGGGAGTTTATGACAGGATCGGTCGATCGATTCAAGAGTTTAACTTCAAGGATTTGTTGGGATTTGGATCTCCGGAAGGAACCACCCTTATTTTGTAAAAAAAATGAAAAGTACTCGAGCGTCAATACGTAAAATTTATCTTGTCATTAGACGAAACTCAACTTGCCGTTAGACTCACCCATTATTTTTTTATTTGTTTGTTATATCATGACAATTATTTTGTCTGTCGTTTTTCAACATCTCGATTTACTAGACACGGTGATATCTAGTGGATTGAATCGTTTTACTTTATAAAAAAAGAAAATAAAAATAGAAAGTAAAGGTTTTTTTTGGCAATCTATATACCTTTAAAAATTGTGTCCCAAGGCCCCTTAATGGCTCTCATTAAAGACATTCTCATTTTTTAATTAATCCTTTTCTTTTCCTTTAATTTTATTAGTGTATTCATAAATGGTTTATTATATACTCTTACTAACTTAAGAAAATTAATTATATTTTCCTAAATTTCTATGCTCAATAATAATGACCTCACCCACATCATTTTAAACCTCAATACGTATAAAAGTTCATATCATCTGAATAACATATATACATATAAAAATCAATTAATCCTTAATCTTTTATATCTATACGTATCAAAGCATCTTTACAATACCAATTTATGGATTTTTTTTTGTTGAAACCAAATATTAAAAGTTTATTTTATCGATATATTTTGTTAGTTTTAGAATCCTTAATGGATTTTAATTTTTAACATAATTAATAAATTAATTTTAATTTTCGCAACACAATTTCTAAAATATAATTATATAAGTAATAAAACATATAAGTTAATCCAAATTTAGCATGGATAATAATTTATTACTTTTTTATGTCAATTTTTTATACTATATATTTCTAATCTCCTAATTAAAACATGGTGAAAATTAATTAAAAAATATTTTACTTTTGGTACCAATATATATCTTGATTATCACCATATATTATTTATCACATATTATTATGGAGTACTATTATACGTGGCTGAATTAGGGTTAATTACTTGCAACCATTTATATAAATTATTGTCCATGCTAAATTCAAGACTCCAATGGCCACTAATGTGGACACTTGGAAGGGATATGAAACGATGGAAGAAAAAGCAAACGGTTAATTAATTTCAATTTTATTGAATTGATTGTCATAAATTTAATGACCACCGTTACAAGCTCATCGGCTACTCAATATCTTTTTATAATATGTGATCAATGGAAAAGGGTATGGGGTAAAAATGTTAAAAACCAAAACAAAAAATAGAAGAACAAGAGCTCATAAAAAAACCAAGGGAGCTAGGAAAGGATAAACTCAAATATCTTTTTTACTTTTTGGAGTCTACTTATTTATCTATACTCTGTACGTATATACCCTTTTTTTATTGATTTATTTTATATGCCAACAAAATGCTTTGAAATTCATATTTTTATTGATATAATTAAGATAAATTCATTTAGTCTTTAATTTATTAAAAAACATCAACAATGAAAAAAAATCAAAGGAGAGCTAAACAAGAAATTAAAATTAAGAGTTTGGAATGAGAATTGTTGATTTTTTAAAAAGGCCAACACAATTACTTCAAATTGATAAGAAATGTGATTTTAATTAGCATTATAGCTACTTTGACAAGTCTTCAAAATTTCAAACACCAATAGCTAGGAAAAGAGGTGAAGAAACTGACCACTAACACTAAAAACTTCAAATTTTCCGCTATATACACCCCAAATCTTGAACGTCAATTCCGACGTGCAGGGTTAAAGGGGGTTAATTAATTTGTTAAATGCGCTAATTAATCAGGAAGCCTTGCACGTCGAAATGAACGTGCATTTTTTAGGTTGGATTTGCGGTGTATATAAAAACACCCAATTTATTATATACAATTCCTTTATAAAAAATGTTAGTTAAATAAGGACAATTCGATTATCGATTAAAAAATATCACTGAAAACTTGAAATTTTAGTTGTAAAATAAAAGTTGGTGCTTCAATTGATCGAATACCTTATATTATATAAGGTGTTTTTGTTTTTAAAATATTAAAAGGTGTTTTTTTATTAAACTAATTATTTTACAAGGTGTCTTCGATCTTGAAGAAAAAACTCATAAAAATATAATGATTTAATAAATAATTTAAACCAAATTATCAAGTATATAAAACCAAGATTTACACATATATTGTTTAAATTAGTCAATGAGATGATATAAAATAAGCTCTTAAATAGGCTTATAAAATACTAAAAAAACTTATATTTACGTCCCGTGCGTAGCACGGGTATGCTTTGGCTATTATTTTAAAAAAAAAGTTATACTCCCTAGTAGTCCCTAGTAATTATGTACTGTACAAGGGAATAAACTTTAAATCATCGACAAGGAATCAAAGCATATTCCACATGAAGTTACTCACATAGTCACATGTTGGTAAGCCAGGTTCTCTTTTAGGCATTGGCTATTTGGCTTCCTCCCTCCCTTTTTTTAACGATGAACTTTTGTGAGTGTATGAGATTCTTGCTTGGCATAAGATCTCCGGTAACCCCAATACACCATTAGGTGTAATACGAAATTAATTAGTATATATATTTATGATAAAAAAACCTAAAAAAATTACGTATATTTATTTATAAATAACTGATTATGTATATATTTTGTATAAATTTATTTTGAAAAAACATATTTTACATAATATTAAAATTGAAAAGATGATTATTTGATGATAATAATTTTAATATTTTTTAAAATATATTTTTCAAGTTAAAATTATTCAAATCTATATGATTTGTTATTTATAACATAAATATAATTTAATTTTTTTTATCATATATATATTAATTAATTTAGTGTTACACCTAACTACTTAAGGATGTGTTTGGACCAAGGGAGACTTGATTGAATGTTAGCCACCTCTAGAAAGCTAAAAACTACAAGAATGCTGGTGGTCAAGTGTAACTACGTTTATATATCGGATGAAACTATCTAGTTAGACATTTTTATTTGCAAAGCGTGGTGGGTTTGAAACCATAGAATTTTATTATTAATAATATAATTAGTAGATTATGGTAGTTAGTACCACAAAAAGTCATTTATGAGTATTTTATATTACATCTTGAATATAATTGTTGAAACTAGAAACTTAAAGACAAAGTTTGTCATTTAGTATAAAGTTAGGGTATCTTCTGAAAAATAAAAAATAAAAAGCTTAAATCTTTGAATATTTTTGAAATTAGTTTGAAAGGCTGAATATTGTAATAATTAGTTTGAAAAAATTAAATATTTTGAAAAAAGTTTCTAATATTTGCACCTTTGTTGTTTTATTTTATGGTTGTTTGCTTGTATTAGATGGATTTTTCATCTACCGATTTATCCGCCCTCTCAATTTTTTAAGCAATACGAAGATTCAATTTTTTTTTATTAAGTAAGGATTCGAACCCAGACAAGCCTGATACAAGATCAAATTTTTTCATGATATATATAAAAAACATGATTGTAAAATTCGGGTTCTAATAAAAAAAAAATATGACATCAACTTAACTTCATATAGGGTGTGTATGGATACCCATTTTAACAGTTTAAAACCTGTTAAAATGATAGTTTTTTTTAACATTATTGTATGGGAGCATTTTAAACTTGTTTTTTGATTAAACTTTGTGTTTAAAAAAAAAGCTACTTGTGATAGTTTTTTTTTGTTGTTTTTTTATTTATTTGGTTTGAAAGTACCATAATACCCCTAATAATAACCAAATAAACACCACTTTTTTTTTTTTAATAAATAAACACTTTTACGCCCCATACGGAGTTGATATTTTTTCATAATTTTTCAACATTTATTTTACACAAATTTTCAATTTTAACTTGTTTATGATTTTAGTCACTTTTTTTTACCTCGCCCCATAAGTACCCATACTCTACTTGGCTAATTGCATCAATTTTAGAAGTGAAAATTGGGTGTTACTACCTGCAAATCTTCTCTCGCACTACCACGTCCATTCTAACGTTGTAAATTTTTTAATTAATTGGCACACCATAAATCATCACGTCCAAATCAACGTGATGATTTATGGTGTATTTAATTTTTGCGGAGAAAATTTTACATTTACAAAGACAACGAGTAAAGCCGTAAAGTGGATTCTAAAAAAAAGAAAAAGAAAGAAAGACGTGTAAAGTGGACTTTGAATAGGACATTGTTTGGATCAAAATCTCCTACTAGAAAGTCTAAAAGCTATAATAAATCGATCCTATTTGGCTATTTTCCACCACGCGGAACTAAATACACCGAAAATTAGGGTTTAGAGTACCACGTCGATATAAACGTGGTGCACATCGATATAAACGTGGTGCCCTAAACCCTGATTTCCCTTCGATTTCCACTATCTATTTACACGTTGGATGGGATGTGGTACCACTTACACAAAGACGTGCATTTGCTTCATTCGAATTTACGGTGTATTTAACAACACCCTTTCCACCCTAAAAACATGAAAAGGAAAATTTAGAAAAGAAATGAAAAATGAAAATTTGCATTTGCCTATTGATTTTTTTTGATGGATTTGTTGCCCATTGTATTGGATTATTCGGGAAAAAAAGAAAGATTTGCCTCCTGCCCAAGAAAGATCGACGGACCAAATCGCACGGAGGAATGGACGACAGTGATCTGCTTAAACTAAATGCGATGGGTTGGCTCATTGGGTTCGCATCTCACCCAATACCTACCGTCTCCCCCTTTTTAATCGAACCTAACCCTCTTCTTCTTCTTCAGTCGCTTCTCCATTTCTCAAAAACCCTCTGCCCTCTTCTCTCTCTCTCTCACTCTGCAAATCAGATCTCAAGATCTCTTCCATGGCGACCATCACCTACGTCAAGGCCAGACAGATCTACGACAGCCGTGGCAATCCCACCGTTGAGGTTTATTTTCTTTCCCCTTCCCCCTACCCTCTGTTTTTTTCCCACTCTTCTTTTCCCCTCTTGAAATTTTCGTCGATCGGCTTCTATTTTCGGAGTTTCGATACTAGATGTTCATATATCTGTTTTGTCCAATTTCAGATTCGTTTTTATTTTTTTTTATAAAAAATTATCATGCGTAATTAGCTTGTATAGATTTGAAGTTGCATGGCTTGTTGATAATTGCGAGATTGGTGAGATCGAGTTTTTCGATTGTTTTTTTCCTCCCTGAAATTGTCTGATTCGTTTATTCCATGAAATAGCCTGAATTGATCTGATTGTTGGATGAGCGGTTTGAAGTTTTACTTAAATTTATTCGGTTTATTTGTAGGCTGATATTGGTTTGTCAGATGGTTCTTACGCCAGAGCCGCTGTTCCAAGTGGTGCATCCACTGGTGAGTTGGCTTCACTTTTTCGCCTCCTCCCCTGCTTTTATATTTGGTCCGATTCATTTTCGTCGTAAAGTCCGCCTCTTTTTGCTGATACATTTGGAGTGCTGGTGAATGACTTGTCAATTTATAAGATCCTGTATGATATGGATACGTTCCTCTTGCTGTTGTTTGATCTGAAAGTGTACTGAAATGAAATGATTCCATTTACTGATGAACTACCTTGTTTTGATATTTGGTAAGATTAATGTGCAACTTTCTTGACTTTGGTTTTGATCCCACACATTTGTTCTAATCTTCAGGAGTTTATGAGGCTTTGGAGCTCAGGGATGGTGGATCTGACTACCTTGGAAAGGGTGTTCTCAAGGTGGGTGTTCATATTGTCTATCTAATGGCTTTATTTTTTGGTTCTGTATAAAGATTGACTGCTGGCTAATTGCTTTCTTCTTAATATTTGCAGGCTGTTAGCAATGTTAACACCATTATTGGCCCAGCACTAGTTGGCAAGGTGAGTATCTAATGATCAATTCCATGTTTAGTTTTGTCAATCTTTCAATGAATGCTCTTTAAAATTACTCCTGAAAACTGATATTGGGACGTTATTTATCTCTCAAGTAGAAGTTGTTTGTGAAGCAACATTGCTCTTAAATTGTTAGCTATTTTGATTTCCTTCAATTATGCGTTGTATAAAAAGGAAAATAAATGAAGTTATATATATTCCAGTTTCCCGCATTGTTGTCACTTTTCATTTGATATTGCACCTGCATTTAACATCATCATTTATTGGGATTTTACAGGACCCAACTCAGCAGACCGACATTGACAACTTCATGGTTCAACAACTTGACGGAACAGTAAACGAGTGGGGATGGTGCAAGCAAAAGGTTTCTAACCAAATGCTACTACTTGTTCTGTTCACTTTCTTTATTTTGGTGAAAATGATCTATTTGCACTGCGAAATGGATCTAGAGATCGAAGTGACAAATGCTGACCTTCTTTTGTTCACCCGCGTGGCAGCTTGGAGCAAATGCTATTCTGGCTGTTTCTCTAGCCGTTTGCAAGGCTGGTGCCATGGTCCGCAAGGTGCCCCTGTACAAGGTACACTTCTAATTTAATTATTAATGCAGTATGATTGTGTTATCCTTTTAAGTTCTGAATATCTGAATTAAGTGGTGGCATGTGGCATGTTTATGTTATAAGCTTGTCATTTTATTGTCGAAATAAGGACTTTTTTTCTGTATTAATTTGATGTCATATGTTGCTCCATATTTGGGAAGTGGATCTCTATTAAAAGGTTGAAGATCTATGATTTTGTCCCATTTAATGCCCTTGAAATTAATATCTGATTGGAAATATGTTGTGGATTCAGCACATAGCAGAGATTGCCGGTAACAAGAAGTTGGTATTGCCAGTCCCTGCCTTTAATGTCATCAATGGTGGATCACATGCTGGAAACAAGCTTGCAATGCAGGTATACAATTTGTTTTCTATTGACTACTAACAACAGTGTCGATTTTCCCTCTTGAATTCTCATTTGCGTGTGTGTGCAGGAATTTATGATCCTTCCTATTGGAGCTTCATCCTTCCAAGAGGCCATGAAAATGGGCAGTGAAGTATATCATAATTTGAAGGTATCTACTATGGCCATGCGTTTTTACACCTCAATTGTAGCCCATTTCATATGACTATATGAGAACTACACACACCTCACACTCCTAGTACTTACTGTTGATTGCTGTTGATTGCAGAGTGTCATCAAGAAGAAGTATGGCCAAGATGCAACAAATGTTGGTGATGAAGGTGGCTTTGCTCCCAACATTCAGGTTAATAGTCATCCAGTAGATCTCGCATTTTTTTTAAATTTTAATTGCCTCCAATAAATGGCTCACTTTATATCTGGATGTTTTCAGGAGAACAAGGAAGGTCTTGAGTTGCTCAAGACAGCCATTGAAAAAGCTGGCTACACAGGCAAAGTGCGTCTTCCTACATTATTCGGCATTAAATTCTGTAATAGGCCTTTATCAACTTCACTTTCTTAGGCATAAAAAAAATTCTTTGTGATTCCTTTTAGGTTGTTATTGGAATGGATGTTGCTGCATCTGAATTCTACAAGGAAGACAAGAGCTATGACTTGAACTTCAAGGAAGATGTAAGCATTGGTTTAAAGTTATAACAGCTGTCAATTTTTCGTTGCATAATGCATACTTTATTTCCGGATATTGGTACTTAAACCTTGTAAAGAGCTCTCATATATGTTTTATTTCTTGTTGAAATTGAGTAATTAATCAGTTTTTTGTTTAATTGCAGAACAACGATGGTTCACAAAGGATTTCTGGCGAAGCACTGAAAGATCTGTACAAGTCTTTTGTGGCTGAGTACCCAATTGTATCGATTGAGGATCCATTTGACCAGGATGACTGGGAGCACTACGGCAAGATGACTGCAGAAATTGGAGAGAAAGTACAGATTGTCGGTGATGATCTCTTGGTGACCAACCCCAAGGTTTGTGAGATTTCTTTATTGGTGGCCTTCTCTGTTTACACACTCGGTGATATGATGGCAACTGCTAAGGTCCTTATATTTTAACAAGGTCCTTACAATTTCGTTTGATTTTTGCAGAGAGTTGAGAAGGCCATTAGTGGAAAGTCCTGCAATGCTCTTCTCCTCAAGGTGAACCAAATTGGTACCGTGACAGAGAGTATTGAAGCCGTGAGGATGTCCAAGCGTGCTGGGTGGGGTGTGATGGCCAGCCACAGGAGGTATGTTTGTATTGTACATGAAATTTCTATTTCTGCAACTGCTAGAATAATTCCTTCGCTATTGTTTGCCTGTTTCGTTTTTTGAAAAATGAGTTTGTGTTCCTGCATTGCAGTGGTGAGACTGAAGACACCTTCATTGCTGATCTTTCAGTCGGTTTGGCCACGGTAGGTTATACATGTCCATGGCAAAGCCTTCGCTTTTGTTTCCCTGTATAAACAATTATTTCTTCCGAGCTCACCGCCCTCTCTTATTTTCTCCTCCTCAGGGTCAAATCAAGACCGGAGCCCCATGCCGCTCAGAGCGTCTTGCCAAATACAACCAGGTTTGTCTTGTGTCATGTTCTTTCTGTTACATTTTCTTTATCATCGTGTAATGAAGTGTACTGATTTTCACTACCCCTTCAAAACTTAGCTGTTGCGTATTGAGGAAGAGCTGGGCGCAGAGGCAGTGTACGCTGGAGTGAACTTCCGCCAGCCAGTTGAGCCCTACTAAGGAAAGATGGAGGAGCTTTAACTTCACATAGTTTGTGTGGTTTGCAACTTTTGAGCCTTGGGCAAAATTTTCCCTTTTGTTGATTAATAATGAAGTCCTTGAAAAAAACTAGAGATTTGGGCATTTTAGCTTTTAAATTACCCCTGTACTGGAATTTTCCTTTTGAAAGGTATGCATTAGATGTGGAGCGATGTTATCTCTCACAGTGCAGTTTTGCATACTCTTCTTTTGAATTGCATCTCCGGATGTTTGCAGTCTTCCATGTAACAATGTGTTGTCACATCGGTTTGCAATCCGTTTACAAGATGTATAATTCGGGAATCAATATATATGATCATGGAGATATCTATTGGATTTTGTTTTTATCCTTTTTTTTTTTTGATAGAGTAAAATTTCGGCTGGTTGGTCGCTAGTGCGACCCAAGAAGAGTGGTTAATGTGTACAACCTATTGTGAGGGAAGAGAAGGGGACGTTAGACAAACCCCTTTGACATACGAATCGGGATGGACAAGAGTTATAAATCAGAGAGCCAACCTCAAGCAACCAAACCAACAATCAAACACAAACAGAATAACCAAGCACAAAGAACACCAGATTTACGTGGAAAACCCCAAAACAGGGAAAAATCACAGAGAGCCAGAAACTTCCACTATCAATAATAACAAGTGGGTACAATCTTCCCTAGACAAAGCTAAAGGCATACAACATCATCAAGCATCAACAAGCTTGGCCAAATCTCCTATTTCATCACCCAATTGGTGGAAATCAACAAAAACCAAGAGAGAACACTAGTAAAGGGGATCTGAGATTGGAGGATCAAAACGACCATCCAACCATACAAAATGAAGCCTATGATGAGGTGAACAACATACCAGAAAATCGTCCCAATCGGAGGTCGTTTGATCGTCGATCGGGGCACTTCAAAATAGGCTGAACAAGGGCATACGATTTTCTCCGACTCTCTCTTTTCTCCCTTTCTCACTCCTTGGTTTCTCTCTCTTACTTTCCCAATTGAAAGTCATCCCCTTTATAAAGGGGGTAAAACATCACATAGTAAAAAACCCATATAATAATCTAGTCCAATGGACTCTTCCCATATGTAGGAGGGAACCCAACATAGCTCCCCCTCAATCCTATATGGGGGGGGGGGGGGGGGGGGGGGCTCGAGCAAGCCCGCCTTTGAGCCGTATTTGATGAGCTTCTCATTTGACAAAGTCTTCGTCAGCATATCTAATCCGTTGTCATTTGTGTGGATCTTCATGAGCTCCAAATCTTCGTCTTCTACTCTTTCTCGAAGCCAATGATACCTTCTTCGGATGTGCTTGGTTCGAGAATGGTAGGCGACATTCTTGGCAAGGTGGATGGCACTCTGATTGTCACAATAGAGTGGGTAGCTAGCTTGCTCCACTCCCAACTCCTCTAGGAAGTCTCTCATCCATATCAGCTCATTACCAGCTTCAATTGCAGCCACATACTCTGCTTCTGTCGTCGACAAAGCAACACACTTCTGCAGTCTCGATTGCCATGAGACTACTCCCCCTGCGAATGTAATTAGATACCCAGATGTGGATCGGCTCGTGTCAATATCACCTGACATGTCTGCATATGTAAAACCATCAAGCATAAGGATTCCAGGACCAAAGCACAAACACACTCTTGAAGTGCCTCTGAGATACTTGAGAATCCATTTCACAGCTGCCTAATGCTCCTTTCCAGGATTACTCATGAACCTGCTGATAACCCCAACTCTATAGGCGATGTCTGCCCTAGTGCAAACCATGGCATACATCAGACTACCAATAGCTGAAACATAAGGCACCTTCTTCATCTCCTGTTTCTCTTTCTCACTTGTAGGACACTGATCAGAACTCAGCTTCATGTTCACTGCAAGTGGAGAACTCACGAGTTTAGCCTTGTCCATGTTGAATCTTTGCAGCACCTTCTCAATATATCTTTCTTGTGATATCCACAACTTCTGATTCTTTCTGTCACGAGTAATCTGCATACCCAAAATCTGTCTTGCAGGGCCAATGTCCTTCATAGCAAAGGACTTCTTCAATGCAATAGCAGTCTTATTGGTATCCTGACCAACAAAAAGCATATCATCCACATAAAGCAAGAGAATCAGAAAGTCACCTTCGGTGTAATTCTTCACAAACACGCAGTGGTCGGCATGTGTCTTGTGGAATTTGTGGTTGATCATAAAAGACTCGAACTTCTTGTACCATTGCCGAGACGCTTGTTTCAAACCATACAAGCTCTTTCTGAGACGACAAACCATCTTCTCTTTTCCACTGACTTCAAAACCTTCAGGTTGCTCCATATAGATTTCTTCTTCCAAATCACCATGAAGGAAGGCGGTTTTCACATCAAGCTGCTCGACCTCTAGGTCCATGCTAGCAGCCATGCCTAGAACAACCCGGATGGATGACATCTTTACAACTGGAGAGAAAATCTCATCGAAATCTACACTTTATTTCTGCTCAAAACCCTTCACCACAGCTCTGGCTTTGAACCTGGGAGGTGTACCATCTTCTCCAGACTTCAAACGAAAGACCCATTTATTCTTGAGAGCTTTCTTGCCCTTAGGCAATTTCACCAAGTCATAGGTGTGGTTCTCATGCAAGGAACTCATCTCATCCTGCATGGCATTGTACCACTCCTTCTGATGCACATCTGACATAGCTTCCTCATAGCATTCAAGCTCTCCTGAATCAGTCAACAACACATAATCGCTGGTTGAGTATCGTGAGGAAGTCTGTCTCACTCTGGCGGATCTTTTCAACTCAAATTCAGGTTGGATAGGGGGCTCTTCTTGTTGAGGTTGTGGAACTTCTGGTGGATTAACATCACCATCATCATGCTCATCTTTCTGCTGATTCTGAATTGAACTTCTCTGCACAACTTGAGGAAAAATAGGATCAATGGTGACTGGAGTAGGAGAGGAAGACGACGATTGCTGGAGCTTCCAATCATCAATAGCCTTGTCTTCCATGAACACAACATCTCTGCTTCTGACCACTTTCTTATTTGTAAGATCCCACAATCTATACCCAAATTCATCCTCTGAGTACCCTAGGAAGATACATGGCTTTGTCTTGCTATCAAGCTTGGATCTCTGATCTCTAGCAACATGAACCTATGCTAGGCATCCAACGACTCTCAAATGTTGGAAGGAAACATCTCTTCCAGTCCAAACCCTTTGTGGAACATCACCATCAAGAGGAACTGAAGGCGAGTGGTTGATGAGATACATAGCAGCCAACATTGCCTCTTCCCAATAGGACTTTGGCAGCTTTGTAGTCGACAACATACTTTTGACTCTTTCTGCTATGGTTATGTTCATCCTCTCTGCAAGCCCATTCAACTGTGGCGTCTTTGGAACTGTTTTCTCAAGCCTAATGCCCTGACTCTTGCAATACTGCATAAACGGACCTCTGTACTCTCCACCATTATTTGATCTGACACACTTCAACTTCAAACCAGTCTCTCGTTCAACTCTGGCTTGACACTCCTTGAAAACTGTCAGAACCTGATCTTTGCTTTTCAACATAAAATCCCACAATTTTCTAGAATGGTCATCAATAAAAGTGACAAAATATTGTGCACCACCATGTGACTTGGAATCCATAGAGCACACATCAGTATGAACAAGATCTAATGCATGCTTTCTTCTAGATGGAGGTCGAGTATGAAATGCTACTCGATGTTGCTTTCCAGCTAGGCAATCAACACAAGGTTTGAGAGAAATACCTTGCATATCCGGGAGAATGTCCTTCTTGGCGAGCATTTGCAAACCCCGCTCGCTCATGTGTCCAAGCCGCTTATGCCATAGCTCTCCAGCACTATCATCAATCACATTTGCTTCTTCTCTGCAAATCTTGGCTTGCATCACACACATGGTATTTTGCTTCTTTGCCCGGGCTACAATCAAGTTTCCCTTGGAGCACTTCCAAACACCGCCTTGTGTATTTTGCGCATAACCATCATCATCAAGTATCCCAGAAGATATCAAATTCAATATGATATTAGGAATATGGAGAACATTTCTCAAAATCAAACTGAAACCAGTGGATGTCAACAAACAAATTGTGCCCATGCCAACAACATTGGACACGCCATCATTTCCCATTCTCACACAACCAAAATCTCCACAAGTGTAAGACGAGAAGTACTCCTTGTGTGGAGTAATGTGATATGAAGCAGCCGAATCAACAATCCAAGTGCACTCGTCACTTGCAAGATTCAATGAACCTTCATCAGCCACCACAAACATTTCCACTATTTCATCACTGATTGTAAGAGCAGCGATGTCTTTATCTTCTTGATTTCTCGACGTCTCTAACTTCTCAGGTTATTTGCCTTTGTCCCTCTTGAACTTTCGACAATACTTTTGAATGTGACCGACTTCTCACAATAATAGCAAGTGTACTTGCTTTGAGACTTCGATCTCCCTTTGGACTTGTCTCTGTTCTGCTGCTTTCGTTGCTTACTCCTTCCTCTGTTGTTACCAGAACCCTGCGTCACATTAGCCTCTGACTGTGAGGAGACACCCATCTCCTTCCTTCTAGTCTCTTCGTTTCAAAGACTAGCCTTCACACATTCCATAGTCAGCTTGCCTTCCGGAGCGGAATTACTAAGTAACACGACAAGTGTATCCCAACTATCCGGCAATGAAGAGAGTAGTAGTAGAGCCTGCAACTCATCATCTAATGACATCTTCGCAGAAGCCAACTGATTCACAAAGCCTTGAAATGTGCTCAGATGCACAACAATGCTCTCACCATCTTTGTACTCCAATTTCACAAGCTTTCTCATCAATGACGCCTTGTTAAGGGCATTCTTCCTCTCATACATCCCCTTAAGCTTATATCATAACTCATAACCATTCGTGTCATTGGCAATATGCTGGAGCACACTCACATCAACAAATTGTCTGATCGTAGCTACCGCTTTTCGATTCAGAATCTTTCATTCAACATCAACGGCACTCGTTGGAATCTCTTTGTGCACAATCGCCTCATACAAATCTTTCACATACAAAAGATCTTCCGTCTTTATCTTCCAATCTGAGTAGTTGCTTGAATTCAACACAATCATTCCCTGAAAATGTTCTTTTCCTCCATCCTAAACCAAAAGCTCTGATACCAGTCTGTTGTGAGGGAAGAGAAGGGGATGTCAGACAAACCCCTTTGACACACACGAATCGGGATGAAAATGAATTGTAAACCAGAGAGCCAACCTCAAGCAACCAAACCAACGATCAGACACAAACAGAAGATAAAATAACCAAGCATAAAGAACACCAGATTTACGTGAAATACCCCAAAACGGGGAAAAATAACAGAGAGCTAGAAACTTCCACTATCAACAATAAAAAATGGGAATCCTTTGAAATTCATGGGCGGTTTTCCAAAACATACACTCGACCCTTGCGTACCCGAATTGCACAACCTGGCTCTGATACCAACTTTGTAACGGCCCGGATATAAATATCCGGGATACGTTTCGAAGGTTGGATACCTTCATTCGGATGTTGCAATTCAGGTACGGGTCGAGGTTTCAAACCTCTAATCAGTCGAAGTTTCATAAATTCAGTTTAACGAAAGTAAAGCGGAAATATGATTTAGATACAAAAGCCACGGCAGAGCCGGGTCAAAACCAAACCAAAGTGGGTGATTTGCCATTTGTCAAGTTAGAATATATTAGCCGGATTCTTCGATTCGCCAAAAGATTTCCCGTCACGGAAGCATGGAGCAACAAGAGCGGTACCTAACACTATCCACGAAGTCAGGCCTGGTGATCGCTTGCGGGTCTTCTGACCGCGCTGAGGCCACATAATATGCCTATGCCTAAATAAAAGATGACTAATGCGGTACAAGATTTAAATCACACTATCATGCCCCTAGTATATATAATATGCGGAAAAGAACTGTAAAGGGCCCAAGACAATGCCAAGTGGCATATCCCTCTCCTACCTCTGCACCCCTTCCCGTTAGTGCAGAGACTGGCCAGTTCGTTGCTATAGCATAGCATATCCTCGTGGTGGTGCACTCACCCACGGTATCATCATAATATATATATAAAAAATACGTAAATCTTGCCCGATGGTGCTGGGCTATCATATCATGCTCATATCGACTCGATAGACTCAGGGCACCCGATGGGGCTAGGCTACCCTATGACCCTAGCAAAGACTCTAGGACTATCACAGATAACGACCATTCTGTTTTAAACACACAAAGTAAACACATGCTCAGTTCAATGCAATCCTAGCATGATACTACATGGCATGCTTTAATATGCAACAAAACTACACATTACATGACACATCAGGCAGGAGGTCCAGGTTACTGAGTAAGTCCCGTAGGATACTTACCTGTTGATACAGAATAGCAAGATAACACAAGCAAGGGCCCAAATGCAAGTCCAAAGTAATCCAAAAGCAATACACACCTATCATCAAGTCATTTCCATAAGCTACCAGAACAACATTCATACGCACAAAACCCAAGTTCCCAACATCCTCAAAACCGACCGATAGTGAAACCGTTTTCCAAAAATCTTTCCGATGCGATCAAATCGACCAAAATCATGCTTTCAATCAAACCCCTTGATAAAATCATACCAACCATATTTTCAACTCATAAATCCCAATTTAAGTCAACTCATGTTCAAAATAATTCCTCAAATCATACTTGGCCAAATTCCGACATTAAACATTTAAGCCCTAAAAAGCAATTTTTCCCAAAATCATATTATAGAATTAATTCCGGCATTTTAATTTCAATTACCCATCTTCTCAACCAAAACATTAGCTCTTCAATCAACTTGCAAAAGTATGCCACTTAAAATAATTCCGGCTTTTTAATCCAAAACCTTATCAAAACCAATAATCATTTTTTGAACAATTTATAAAATATACATAATATCATACTAATAAAATTTACCAAAATCAATCCATTTTAACAACCCAAATTTAAGTCAATACATAATCACCTTATAACACATCATATAATAATCCATATCAAATAACATTACCTTTAAACCATGTAAAATAATATATTAATTTTTTCAGAATACATATTTATTTCATAAAACCCATAAATATAATAATAATAATAATAATAATAATAATAATAATAATAATAATAATAACCAAAAAAAATAAAACACAGCATATCAAAATAAATACCCAACCAATTAAACCCAGCCCAACCGAAATTAAACCCAGCCCAAAGCCCAACTCGAATCCGAGCCCAAAACCCGCTTGCCCCCTATCCGGATTCCCCTTCCCCTTTCAGATTAAGTGAACCGGAATATTAAACTGAACCGGCTAAAAATAAAAGAAAGAAAAAAAAAAAGTTGAACCAGCAGTGAACCCGTCACCTACCTCAGAACAGAGGACCTCGACGGCGGGGAGCCGAAGGAGAGAGAAAGGTGGGGCTCAGGCCTGCCGGCGGCTCCTTTCCGGCCCAGACCGTCCCAATCTGAACGACAGCTAATTCCGACCACCACCCAACCCACAGAACCCAAACGCGAGTGAAGGAGAGGGAGGAAAGAGGATTTACCGAGAATCCGAAGGAGTGCTCGCCAGGACGTGATCGATTGGGCTAGATTCGACTCCGATGAGGATGGATTTAAATTGGTCTTGGCCTGGGATGTGATAGAAGTAAATAAAAGTTCCCCTTTACTCGGTTTAAGGCAAGAGGAAGTGAAGGGGACCCTTACCACTCGGAATCGGAAGCAGAGGAGGGAAAACGAAGGTTGCGGCTTGGCTCGACGGCTCCGACTCCCCGGGGCTCTCCTGGTGGCTTCTGGGCGCTCATAGGAGTCGGTGGAGATGTTGCTGGTGGCTGTATTGCTCGCGGAAGAAGCAGGGGAGGTGGGCACGCCTTACTGACGAAGTCGGAAGGAAGATGGTGCTAGTGGATGTGGTGGCTTGAGCTTCGGCAGGAGGGGAGGAAGAGCAACGAAAGGGGCTGCGTGCTGCTAAGTGACAGGATGGTGGTTGTCGGAGGTGGTGACGGTGGCTGCGGGTGGCTAGGCTCACGGCAACAGAAGGGAGAAGGGGAGGATAAGGGTGAAGTTGTGTTGGGGAGGTTTTGTTTTGGAATCAATTGAAGGGGAAGGCATGTTCTGAAATTGATAAAAGAGGAAGAGGTTGTGTCTTTGCTCTGCTGCTACCCAGGAAGAGAGAGCAAAGGGAGGGGACCATCCCCTTTGACAGTAACCGAGTGGGAGGGAGGGAGAGAGAGAGAGAAAGAAAAAAAAAGGAAAAGAAATTAAGATATATATGTGGTCCCAACAATACCAATTCAAATTAGCGGAAAAGACTCAAAACCCGCTCGTCCGATCGAATCCCGACTAAATCAAATTTAATCAAATTTCAATTACAAATCTCAAGATAACGGAATTAAATAAATTTTTCGATACTCGGAGCTTAATTAATTTTATTAATACTCGAAATCGAAGTCGAAAATCAAATCCCGTCAAAATCCTAAACTTAAAATGATGCCGGAAGGATTTTAAATTTTGAAGTCGTGCTCGAGGACGATTTTCCTCCGCTTTTACAAATTGAAATAAATACTAACATATTACATAAAAATAATAATATAGTATATATATATATAAAATATATATTCGGTCTTTACAAAAAGAGAATTAAAAGAAAAAGAAGAAAAAAGGAGAATTAAAAAAAAAGAGGATTAAAGAGAAAAAAAAATTATAATTGGTCAAAACCCCTAAAATCTCTCTAATGTTGACACCTCAGCATAAACTCTTCTAAATTAAGAGTTTATATAGAATCTCAAGATAACGGAATTAAATAAATTTTTCGATACTCGGAGCTTAATTAATTTTATTAATACTCGAAATCGAAGTCGAAAATCAAATCCCGTCAAAATCCTAAACTTAAAATGATGCCGGAAGGATTTTAAATTTTGAAGTCGTGCTCGAGGACGATTTTCCTCCGCTTTTACAAATTGAAATAAATACTAACATATTACATAAAAATAATAATATAGTATATATATATATATATAAAAAATATATATTCGGTCTTTACAAAAAGAGAATTAAAAGAAAAAGAAGAAAAAAGGAGAATTAAAAAAAAGAGGATTAAAGAGAAAAAAAATTATAATTGGTCAAAACCCCTAAAATCTCTCTTATGTTGACACCCAGCATAAACTCTTCTAAATTAAGAGTTTATATAGATATAGATAGTTAGTAAGATTAAAGAAAAAAAAGAGAATTAAAAGAAAAAGAAGAAAAAAGGAGAATTAAAAAAAAGGATTAAAGAAAAAAAAAATTATAATTGGTCAAAACCCCTAAAATCTTTCTAATGTTGACACCTCAGCATAAACTCTTTTAAATTAAGAGTTTATATAGATATAGATAGTTAGTAAGATTAAAGAAAAAAAGAGAATTAAAAGAAAAAGAAGAAAAAAGGAGAATTAAAAAAAAGAGGATTAAAGAGAAAAAAAATTATAATTGGTCAAAACCCCTAAAATCTCTCTAATGTTGACACCTCAGCATAAACTCTTCTAAATTAAGAGTTTATATAGATAGTTAGTAAGATTAAAGAAAAAAAAAGAGAATTAAAAGAAAAAGAAGAAAAAAGGAGAATTAAAAAAAAGAGGATTAAAGAGAAAAAAAATTATAATTGGTCAAAACCCCTAAAATCTCTCTAATGTTGACACCTCAGTATAAACTCTTCTAAATTAAGAGTTTATATAGATAGTTAGTAAGATTAAAGAAAAAAAAGAGAATTAAAAGAAAAAGAAGAAAAAAGGAGAATTAAAAAAAAAGAGGATTAAAGAGAAAAAAAAATTTATAATTGGTCAAAACCCCTAAAATCTCTCTAATATTGACACCTCAGCATAAACTCTTCTAAATTAAGAGTTTATATAGATATAGATATAGATAGTTAGTAAAATTAAAGAAAAAAAAGAGAATTAAAAGAAAAAGAAGAAAAAAGGAGAATTAAAAAAAAAGAGGATTAAAGAGAAAAAAAAATTATAATTGGTCAAAACCCCTAAAATCTCTCTAATGTTGACACCTCAGCATAAACTCTTCTAAATTAAGAGTTTATATAGATAGTTAGTAAGATTAAAGAAAAAAAAGAGAATTAAAAGAAAAAGAAGAAAAAAGGAGAATTAAAAAAAAAGGATTAAAGAGAAAAAAAAAGGGGAATTACTACTAAATACCCCACTTTGATAATTGGTTTGCAAAAATACCTAGGTTTGAAAACAATTGCATCAATATATGGAAATTTGCAAAAATACCTTATTTAATTATCAAAACTACCCACCACCCCAAAAAATCAGAAAAAAAAGTTAAATATTTTAAGTATTTTTTATTTTTCTTATATTTTAAAATTATTTTAAATAATTACATAATAAAAAAACTGAAATTAAAAAAAAATTCCCAATCCCAACCCAATCCCTACTAACAGGATAGCCTAGCCCCGGCCGACTCAATCCCTAACAAAAAACACATAAGAGCAGCCCCAACTCTAAGTCTCCGGCGCTCAGCCCCAACCCCAAGTCTCCGGCACTCGGACCTGAGCTCGTGTCTCTGGCTCCGTCGCTGCGCCTACACTCCGGTGTCCCCGGTCGACTCAATCCCAATCCCTAACCAGAACACACAAGAGCAGCCCAACTTTCGCTGCCTTCACCCTCCGTCGCTGCGCGAGCACTTCGGCGCAATCCGACTCCGGCCTCGACCCCAAGAGCAGACCAACCTCCGGCTCCGGCTCCATCTCCCGCCGATTATAATCTAGTGGTTATAATTTAGGTCAAAACCGTATCTTTACTCAATCTCCCGCTGATTATTGATCATATCCTGTCAATGTTCATATTTGGGATTGTCAAGAACAATATTCATCCTGTCAATGTGATAATATTATGATTTCAGGATATATATTGACAATTCTTTTCTAAATATGGTTAATAATCCTGAAGATATGATTTACCATATCTTCAGTGATTCTCTCCTAGATTATAGCTTCAATCTTGTCAATGTACATCCGCAGCTTTGTCACTATAAACATCAATCCTGTCGTAGTGAACGAATAACTTTGTCATCTTGGACATGCCTTTAATTTCTAGTTATGGTAGGATAAAATTGTATCTTTATTCTCTTCCCTATTATAAACTCCATCCTGTCAGTATTAATTTTTAGCCTTGTCATAAAAAACATATATCCTGTCAACAAAAAAATTGTTCCTGTCAGCATTAATTCTCTTACTAAGGCGATGTTTTTCATCCGGCTACTTTTATTATTTTTAAATTTCTGAGAAAAAAAATTAAAAACATTATTTTAATGTATATTTGATTTTTTTTATATTTTTTAACTTTCTTTTAATTCATAAATCTCCTTTTAATGATTTTTACATTTAAATTTAAAGGTAAAATCAGTCATTATTTTTTAGCACAAATGACCTATTTTTTAGCACAAATGACCCACCTATCCTATTTTTGCTATTCTCAGAAAACTGGTATACTTTTGCAAACCGAACACCGATTTGGTGTATTTCTGCAAATGGGCCAAAAAAAAATTATAATTGGTCAAAACCCCTAAAATCTTTCTAATGTTGACACCTCAGCATAAACTCTTCTAAATTAAGAGTTTATATAGATATAGATAGTTAGTAAGATTAAAGAAAAAAAAGAGAATTAAAAGAAAAAGAAGAAAAAAGGAGAATTAAAAAAAAGATGATTAAAGAGAAAAAAAATTATAATTGGTCAAAACCCCTAAAATCTCTCTAATGTTGACACCTCAGCATAAACTCTTCTAAATTAAGAGTTTATATAGATATAGATAGTTAGTAAGATTAAAGAAAAAAAAGAGAATTAAAAGAAAAAGAAGAAAAAAGGAGAATTAAAAAAAAAGAGGATTAAAGAGAAAAAAAAATTATAATTGGTCAAAACCCCTAAAATTTCTCTAATGTTGACCTCAACATAAACTCTTCTAAATTAAGAGTTTATATAGATGAAAAGGGCCTTTCCTTGTTTCAGAATCTCTTTGCTCTGAATCGTTATGTTTATACATTACTTCGTTACCAGGCTCAACCAACAACACAAGAAGCTTGTCGACTTAGGAAGTCTAGTTCGGCACTCCTGGCCACCGACCGAAGAAGGCAGCGCCTGCGACCATCCCACCGAACCAGGAAGACGGCAAGGGCACCGTGCAGATGACGAAATGATATCGTGCGAATAGAAGGTCTGTTTCAAAATGGCTGCAACGTACCCTTTTTGTGATTGTTTATTGAAAAAAAAGAATCATACAAACGCTTGATTTTTTGTGTAAAAAAAGAAAAATACGTTTTTTTTTTCGTAGCATTTCAAAAAAAAGCGGATAACCTGGATGGATATGTAAAAAAAATTCTTTGTTTTCCATCACTTTGACCTGTATAAAAAAATGACATTTCATTTCTTATAGCATGTTTGCTGTAGAAATTTAGAGTGCGGAAGTAAAATTTGACAGGGAAGAGATCAATGAATAAAGAATACTCTGTTCACTGTTAATTAATTTGATGAAGATTACATATCAATATATACAAACACACAGCAACGGTAAAGCGTAAATGGAGGGATATGATGAAGATATATTCCTAAAATACTAGAGGTAATTGAGGGGATTTACCTACAGAAAAATAGGATGAGATGTACATGATAAAATATATGATTTTATCTCTTAATACTCCCCCTCAAGTTGGAGTGTATATTAGAAACACCCAACTTGGATAATAGGATGAAGAATTGAGGGGAACCAACTGGTTTAGTGAACAAGTCTGCAGGTTGGTTGCCAGTAGTGATGTGGAAAGTGCGAACCTCTCCCCTTTGAATCTTCTCTCGTATTACGTGACAATCGATTTCAATATGTTTCGTTCGCTCGTGGAAGACCGGGTTAGAGGCGATGTGAATAGCGGCTTTGTTGTCACAAAAAAGAGTGGCTGCTTGAGGATGATCGACCTGGAGATCTTTGAGGAGTGATCGAAGCCACGTAAGCTCACAACATGTGCTAGCCATGGAGCGATATTCGGCTTCGGCACTTGATCGGGAGACGGTGCCCTGCTTCTTGGACTTCCATGAGATGAGTGCGCCACCAAGAAAGATACAATATCCGGTAATTGAGCGACGTGTGTCCCGACACCGAGCCCAATCGGCATCGCAATATGCGGTGAGGTGGAGGCGACCATTGGCGGGGATAAACAACCCTTGACCTGGAGTACCTTTGACATATCGGAGGACCTGATGAGCCGCATCGAGATGGGGCTGTCGTGGTTGGCTCATAAACTGGCTGAGAATGTGGACAGCATATATAAGGTCTGGTCGGGTGATTGTGAGATATATTAGGCGACCGACCAAACGACGATATTGGGAGGCATCCGGAAGGAGATCACCATCGGTGGCGGACAAGGCAACATTGGGATCGAGTGGTGTTTTGGTCGGTTTTGCACCAAGAAACCCAACGTCTTCTAGTATCTCAAGGGCATATTTGCGTTGGGAGAGAACGATGCCAGTCTTGGAACGAGCGACTTCAAGGCCAAGAAAGAATCGAAGTGTTCCAAGGTCTTTGAGTTTGAAACGGCTAGCAAGGAGCCGCTTAGTATCTTCAATTTCCTGCAAGTTAGTCCCGGCAAGAATAACATCATCAACATAAATTAACAAAATGAGTAAATTACCTTTTGTTTTGCGAATGAAAAGAGAATAATCTGCCCACGATTGGTGAAAACCGATGGATTTAAGAGCTCCGGAAAGTTTTATAAACCATTGACGAGAAGCTTGCTTGAGACCGTAAAGAGATTTTTGTAACTTGCAAACTCTCGTCTCCCCCTTTTTGCAAAAACCGGGAGGTAGTTTCATGTAAACATCCTCGAGGAGATCGCCATGTAGGAAGGCATTATTGACATCTAGTTGATGCAAATGCCATCCTTGAATAGCGGCGAGGCTAAGCAAGACTCGAACGGTGGTAAGTTTGGCAACGGGTGCAAATGTCTCACGGTAGTCTATCCCCTCGACTTGGTTGTAGCCCTTGGCAACGAGTCGAGCTTTGTATCTCTCCACCGTTCCATTGGAGTTGTATTTGATTTTGTATACCCATTTACATCCGATGGCTCGTTTGTTGGGAGGAAGGGGTACTAAACTCCATGTTTTGTTATCTTCTAAGGCCTTTATTTCTGCAGCCATGGCATCTTGCCATTTTGGATCACTCATAGCCTGCGAAAAAGAAGTGGGCTCTTTCTCGAGCGAAATGTTAGAGACAAAATGCTTATACGAAGTAGAAAGCCGATTATAAGATAAAACAGAATCAAGCGGATATAAAATACCCGAAGAGACTTTGTTGGTGGAGGAGGACTGGGCCGGGCGAGAGGGCAAAGTTGCCTCGACATGGAAGTCATGCAAGGTTGTTGGGGCTTTGGTAGGTCGGGTGGAACGACGAGGGGGTGTGTGTACAACATTTTGTTGATTAGTGAGCATGGGTTGGGAGTTGTCTTGTGGGGTAGGGTTGTCCACAGTTGGTATAGGTAAGGGAGAATGTGGTGTACTGGAGGGTAGTAAGGAGGGTGTGGTACTAGAATTAGTGGAAGGCAAAGGATTGTCGTCATCTATATAGGTAATGGGGTTGGGAATGGGTAGTGGTAGTATAGTTGCAGATGGTGTATGATTTTGCATAGTGGGATTTTTGTAAGGGAATGTGGTTTCGTGGAAAACTACATCACGGGATATTATGGTTTTCTTTTCTTGAATGTGATATAATTTGTAGCCTTTGGTTCCGGCAGGGTAGCCGATAAAAATGCATTCGATGGCTCTTGGATCAAATTTGTGGGGGCGAAGGTGATGGCTTGAGGCAAAGCATCGACAACCGAAAACACGAAGATGAGAATAATTGGGACTTTTGGAAAATAATAATTCAAATGGAGTTTTATTTTGTAGAATGGGGCTTGGCAAACGATTGATTAAGTAGCAAGAGGTGAGTATTGCATCACCCCAAAACATTTTTGGTAAACTTGATTGAAAAAGCAATGCCCGAGCTACGTTGAGTAAATGCCGGTGTTTTCGTTCAGCTACCCCATTTTGTTGGGGTGTATTAACACAACTTGTTTGGTGTAAAATTCCCTTTGAAGCATAGAAATCCACACATTTAAATTCGGGACCGTTGTCGCTTCTAACAACTTTGACCCGTTTATTAAATTGATTTTCAACAAGATTAAGAAATTGAATAACGAGGCCTCGTGCCTCTGATTTATTTTTCATGAGGAAAATCCAAGTGAAACGAGAATAATCATCAACGATTGTTAAAAAATAACGATAACCGGAAATTGATGGAACATGATATCCACCCCAAATGTCTATATGAATGAGATCAAAACTAGATAAAGAGTTTGAAATGTGCAAAGGAAAAACAGTTCGAGTTTGTTTTGCTAAAGGACAAACCAAACATTCATGTGTATGGATGGAATTATTCTTGAAAAAAGGAAGTAAATTTGAAACTTTAGAAGATGGGTGGCCAAGTCGTTGATGTAGCACTTGGTTAGATGGTTGGGAAACAGCATTGCAAGAACTTCTTGGAGGCATGTCAAGACAGTAAAGCCCGTCGCGCTCAATTCCCGTCCCAATCATCCTCCCCGATCGAAGGTCCTGAATAAAGCAAACATTCTTTAAGAAGATAGTGACATGAAATGAATCAAATACAAGTTTACTAATGGAAATCAAATTAACAGAAAAATTTGGCACACATAGCACATTAATTAAACGAAATTGTGGAGAAATATCTACGCTTCCTGTATGTGTAACTAAGAAGGAGTTCCCATTAGGTAGGCGCACAAACCTTTTATAAGAAGGCTCATAATGTGTAAGGAATTTTGTGTGGCAAACAATATGATCACTAGCACCACTATCCAATATCCATGTCATGTTTGAAGGATTAAATGAAAGAGCATTACCTGAGAAGTGATCATAGGTAGAGATATTACCGACATGATTAGCCGAAGATCCTCCTGCGTTCATATTTTCGATGAGGCTCTGAGATGCAGCGGATTTGGTTCCCATGGATTGGAGAAATTGCATCATTCGTTGACAATCTTCTTTGGTGAAAGGGAAATTCTCGGCTTTATTCCCTACGAAATGGACTGTTGAGTTTGTTTGTCTGCCTTCCATTGCCTTCTTTCTTTTACGACAGTAATCATAGGTGTGTCCTTTCCAGTTGCAGAAAGTACATTTGAGATGAGCCCGACACTGCTTTGTGTTATGGTTGGTCATGTTGCATTTTTCGCAGAATTTTGATTCGTTTGGTTGATTGTCACGTCCACCTTGTTCCTTCTTCACTGAGAAGGCCATTGTCTCTGTTGTTGTTGCTGGCGCCTTGGAGGTTGACTTACCAGCCTGTTTTTCTTGCCTTAAAACCATGGCGAATGCTTTGTTTAGATCCGGCAATGGATCTATTGCGATTATGCCACTTCGAGTTTGAACATGGTCTTCATTGAGCCCCATCAAAAATTTCATAGTCTTTTGTGTGTCAATGAAATTTTTGATGCTGCTGGCTGCTGCACAAGTACATGGTGGAAATGCGCAAAGCGCTTCTTTCTCGTCCCAAAGTGCCTTTAGTTTGTTGAAAAAAGTTGAGGCGGAATCCGCCCCTTGTTCACAATCGTGAATGGCATTTTCAATGTGGAATAATGAGACAGTATGAGTATGGGAAAAACGTTCCTTGAGTTCAAGCCACATACCTCTTGCGCTCTCGCAATGGATTACACTACTCGATATGTCTTTCGATATGGATCCAAGAAGCCACGTTTTAACAAGGACGTTGCATCTCTCCCATTGCAATGCCTCTGACGGCTTGTCACCGGGTTTAGGTAAACTTCCATCTACGAAGCCTTTCTTGTTCTTAACCGTAAGCGCCATTAGCATTGCTTGCTGCCAAGTTGTATAATTGTCCTCCATCAGTGGTTGTGATACCAAGACAGCCCCCGGTTGATCCGAGTGATGGATGAATAAGGGATGTGAGGACTTCTCCCATGGTTCTGAGATTTGTGGGGTCATGTTCGACCCAGTTTGAGAGGTAATTGTCTCATTTGCCATGGGGTAGAGAGTGTTTAGTGAGAAGGAAATTAAGATTTAATAAAGCCTAGGCTCTGGTACCATGTAGAAATTTAGAGTGCGGAAGTAAAATTTGACAGGGAAGAGATCAATGAATAAAGAATACTCTGTTCACTGTTAATTAATTTGATGAAGATTACATATCAATATATACAAACACACAGCAACGGTAAAGCGTAAATGGAGGGATATGATGAAGATATATTCCTAAAATACTAGAGGTAATTGAGGGGATTTACCTACAGAAAAATAGGATGAGATGCACATGATAAAATATATGATTTTATCTCTTAATATTTGCATCGAGAATTTTTTATATATCATAATAGACAATTCCATCGATTATAATTGAAAAGAAGATTCACAAACACAATCCTTTTTTCCTTTGTTAAAAAAATGTAGTCAAAGAAACAAAAGTCGGGATATGAAACACAATTCAATGAACACCGAGTCAATATAAAACTTGTTGTACTTTTAACCTAATAATGTATGATTAGATATAAAATTTTTAAACTTGTGCAACTTCTAATCTAATTGTCGAAATGAGCAATATAACCTCTCGTTTTGAAGCTCTAGAGATGAATTATAATACGTAATGTCAATCTAAGTAAAATATAAAAGTATTATAGTTTATTAAAATAAAAATTAAAGTGATTAATATACCTTCAATTTTTAATCATTCATAACTTTCTAACAGAATGTCAAATTAAGGCATATTATCTATATAAAAACGAGGCTATTCTTCGCAGACTGAGTTGGGCGCAATGTAGCCACCTGATGATGATGATGATGATGCTTCTTACCGTCTTCATCAAACCAAAGTTAAATAAGGTCACAACTCAGGATTTTGATATTGCTTGAAGTTATAACATGAAGAAATACACAATTTATAAAATATAATTTGGCGTCGTGGTCGATTCTTAGAAAATTTTATCTCGTTATTTTTTTATTAAAATAATAGATAGTTGTAATTTATGGAAAGTCACCACAATCTACAATCTATTTATATGTAGATATTTTAGATAATAATATATTGACATCTTACGTACAGGATTGACTCCGGTGAAAACCTCAAATTGTGGTAAAAACCGTGAGGACTACTTTATAGCTTGGTTTATTTGAAACCTGTGCTAAAAAACCTCAATTATATAGTGACTTTACAACTCAGTTCAACCTAAAAACCGTGTTAAAAACTCCAGTTTTAAAATAACACATGACTTTATATCTCGGTTAAACCTAAAAACCGTGCTGAAAACTCTTGTTTTAAAATTACATTAGTGACTTTATAGCTTAGTTTTATTCAGAACCGGGCTAAAATATGTAACTTTATAGATCGGTTCTATTCAAAACCGGGCTATAAAGCTAGTGAACCGAGCTAAAAAGTCGGTCCTCACAGGTTTTTACCGTAATTTTGGGTTTCACCGGAGCGCACCCCCTTACGTACATTCTTATTAAAAGACATCTCTTAATTAATATTGTATTAGATTTATTAGTGATAAAGTTTTTCTACAACTCTATTGGAACACTCTCTATAACTAATATATTATTCAAATAAAAAAATTAATTACAGATGAAAAAATTACATATAGAGTATATGAACCATATGATGAATAAAATATTAACCACATATAAATAAAATGTCAATTTATATAGTAAACATGTTCATTAATTCGGTGTAATTTAGGTCTATTGATCATTATTAGTCTAATGCTTGTACTATAATTTAGATTTATTGTGTTCATTGTCATATTTTTTTAATAAATAATATATGTAATTTTAAAATATTATATTAATATATTATCGTGTGTGGGATGAGACTTATACTAGATACACTAATTTAGCTTTTTGAAACACTTTTTAAAAATCCAAATTAGGTTCAGGTTGTTATTTTTTTTTTGAAAAAGATCTTTTCAAAGTTAAAACAATGAGCTAGAATAATTTAAACTTTATTAATACCAAAATTAATAATTGTAACACCTTAAAAAACTATATAAACAATTAATTGTTATTAGTATACTTCTTGCATTGTTGAATATATTTAGTCTATTTATTGTCATATTTTTAATATATTTTTAAAATATATAATTCACTCAATTTTAGAATATTGTGTTAACATATTTTCCGTACATAGGATGAAACTTACACAAAAATATGTAAATGAAAATACTATTAATTTATAGTTGAAATAATTGAAAATATACTCCAAAAATGACACAGGTAGCCAATCAAATTAGAAATCAGCTCACCAATCCGCAAGGAGTGGTGAGTGAGTGGGTAAGTACTTTCTATCCTTAACAAGAGATTCAAGCTTCAAATCCGAATCATGAGAATATACTAGTATTTTCTTATAAGGAAAGTAGGTCGAATAAGGGGTTAAAAGTTTTAACCCCTAGCTTATTCGACCTACTTTTTTTTTATTAGGTAAAAATTCGAGTTCAGATATACTTGAAACTCGATGGCCGAACAAGTCGGTAGACGGAAAATTATTCGACATACTCAATATGAGATGGACTAATCCTTTGGTAAAAAAAAGAGAAAATTGTGTTTAATATAACCTTTTAAAGTTTTGTTTTACTAATTATACTCATTGCATTTTCTTTTAATTAACTTTAATTTTTTTTTTGAATAGGTATTACCTATATACCCCTAGAGTAGATTTTTATCCTTTTAAAAATTAAAGAAAAAATGACCAAAAATAATACCAACTATCAACGTTACACCAAAAATAATATGAACTTTCAAAATGACAATTACATATACAAACTATACTCATATTAACAAAAAATAATATGGTTTCTATTTCTAACCAAAATTTCAGTTAAATGGTTTTTTTTGTCATTAAACAATAAAGTGGAGGGTCAATATTTTGAGCATGGTTAAAAATAAGAGGCAATTTTTTAATTGTGTAGAAACTGGAAAGGACCTTCATCTTCTTCCTCCCTTACTTGGCATTTGCATCTTTCTCCCCCGCCTGATTTCTATGGAAGTTTGAGAATCATCATTCACATTTCATCTTCCGTAGTCCTTACCAGTAGGAAACTTATTATCAAGACAAGGCGGTGTCGTACTGGCCGTTGGCGCAACATGACAACGATCACTAGAGATTGATGAAAAGAGGCGGCACTGTGGTGACTCTGTAGTGGTGGTGCGCGGCGTCAACGGCGATGGCAACGAGGCAAAAAAAATACAAATTCGATGACGGAAACCACCAATTGCTTGTGTTTGTGTTTGAAGAAATGAAAATCAGATTCACATCACACAATCAACATCAATTCATGGTTTATTTCATCAACGAAAATGGAGGTTTTTCTGCACCAGAACCCCTCCTCTCTCTCTCTCTCTCTCTCTCTCTCTCTCTCTCTCTCTCTCTTCAGTTTGTTGTAACAGAAAACCCGCCACCACCTTCACTAGCTACTCCTATTTATATCTCATTACAAAATGACAAAATTGCCCCTACATTTCTTGTTCATTTGCCGACGATGACCTATGCCCACACATCCTACATTGTGAGTTTGAGAACTCAAATTTGTATAACAGATGCGCATGAAGAGGAAGAAGGTTGGAATTGAGAATTTTATAATTTGAGGATGATTCGAAATCGAAATCACCAATTGATTATGTGCTTATCCTTGTACTAATTGTGTAAATGCTTCCCCGAATCCTGTTTGGGGTAATAAAAACATCAATTTGCTTCACCATTGAACCCAAGCGGTTAGGGTAAGGAAATCTGATGGGATACTTCACAACTTGGATTAGAAGATTAGACATAATCTTCGAATTGAATGTTGTCAATGAATTGAGAGTTAAAAACATCATTCAAAGAGAATGGATGATTCTCAAATCACCATGAAAACTAGTTAGGGGAGGTCTGGGAAGAAGCTACTGTAGATGAACGGAGGAAGAACATAAATGCTTACATAAATTACACATTGCCCCCTCATTTTAATTATATTCACAACATTGACCCTCTATTTTGTTTAATCACGAAAAATGGTCATTTGATCAAAATTTCAGTAAAAAATGGAAACCATATTATTTTTTTGTTAATATAAATATAGTTTGTATATGTAATTGTCATTTTAAAAGTTCATATTATTTTTGGTTCATGGTTGATAATTGGTATTATTTTTGGTCATTTTTCCAAAATTAAACCAATAGATTTTTGTGGAATATTTTGTTGAAGATTTGTTTACTTATTGTTCCAAAATTTTTTGACTATATATTTAACGGTGAATTAATTCTTAGGAAGAACGTTATATTGAATAGGTTTACACTATTGTATGTTACAATAATTTATTTTAACATAATATTGTAATCCGACTTGTAGTAGAATAATATTCCTATAATACATTATAAATTCAATTTATAGTAAAATAACATTCATGTACTACAATATAATTTATGTAACTAAATATTTCTAGTAACCAAATTCATGTAACCAAACATCTTTTTACCAACATTAATGTAACTCAAATTCATGTCATGTAAGATCTGAGCAGACCTGGGCTAACCCGCTCGGCTCGCCCAATACACACGACAAAAAAGGCGGGCTTGGGTAGAACAATCGAACCAAGCGGGGTGACATGCTCGGCCTAGTAGGCCCAACGGCCTGGGCCTGGGTTAAGTATGAGGCCCAAGTGGGCCAGTAGGCCCGGTCCGGTATATATTAATATTATAGTAGTATATGTCTAATTATACATACATATATATAATATGATTTTTTTATCATAATAAGAATTATAATATACCAGTAGTTAAGACTTATATATATAATAAGAATTAACCAATATATTTTAAGTTGATTATATAATGAATGTATTCTATAATTAATCAACTAGCCACTTTAGCCTACTGGTAAGGAAGAAAACATTTAAATTTTTAGGCCCTTCATTCGGGGTTCGATTCCCAGTTTCTCCCAATTTGGCTTCATTTTTCTCCTCTTCCAACCTAACTTCTTTCAAAGCAACATATATTTCCATTTACAATTTTTTTTTGTATTAAAAAATTGATTAAAAATATCAAATTATCTCCACATCACTAAATTTTTTAATTGAATTAATTTAAAAAAGGTGAATATGTTAAATACATAATATTTTAATATAAAATCATGACCCTATAACTAAAATTGTTAAAGTGATTTAATTTAAAACAAAAGGGAATTTGATATAAACATAGTATTTTAAATTTTAATACAACAACTATTTTATAATTTAAAAATTTTGTAAGCATAAATGGATTTATGGTTAAAATTTTAAATTGAAAAATAGGTGATGCATTCTCACAATTATAATATAGTATATCAATTGATTATAGAAAATCTAAATTTATCAATATTATAAGACTAAACTTTTTCTAGAACAGGCCCGATAAAGTTTGCCACGACCCTTATTATATAATAATCACATAGATTATCACATAGATTATAGACATACAGTAACCAAAATTGTATGTATGTTGTTTCACGTGAAATAATCAAATAGATTATAAGAAATATTGAAATACAGTAACCGAAGAGATATAGTTCCTTGCTGCCGCTGTTGGACTTTATTGTATTTCAGTTAGATAATAGATTAACAATTTACGTAATGAACGACCCCCGTTAGGCCCGATGGACAGCCTGATCCGTCAACAAAGGCAGGTTTGGAAAAGGTAGTAGGCCCAAAAATCGGGTATGGTCCAAGTCCAGCCCGGTACAATGGGGTGCAAAATTGTCGGCATTCTGACCCAAACCCACCCAGTTCGGCCCATGCTCAGGTCTACATATAACGAGATATCTTTAGTTTTTACAACTACTATTTTTGTATTGTAATTGATTTCTTGTAACATTAAATTAGTTATTATATACAAGTAATTATTAAATGCAAGTAATTTAATTTTTGTAATAACTAAGTTGTATTGTAACTAATTTCATGTAACCACCGTATAATCGAATTATTGTAACACATTACTGTAACCGTCAAATTTTTAACAGTCACCCAATTGTTGATCTCTAAAACAAAAACACCGCAACAAAATATAAAAGCTTGAAGAAAAGAGTGTCTACATACCTCCTATGAAACGAGAGTCAATTAAAGAAAATAACGTCAATGGAAAGAAATAGATTTGTTGGTTATTAAATACATGACTAGTGTAAGTCCCGTCCCGTGTTCGGAGAATACATTAATACAATATTATAAATAATTTAGGTAGTTTCCAATAAATAAATAAATAATAATCTAAATATAAATTATTTTGCCACAAAAAAATAATATAGATATAAATAAAATTAGTTCGGCAGATTATAAAAAAATTTAAATATCTTTTATTTAGACTCTCTCAAAATATAAATAAAATTCTCATTTATAAGGTAAATTTTTTTTTTCTAACCTATCATTAATTGAATCTCATGTAATTTAATAGATAACTGTTTTTTAAAAAGATTTTAATATTGTTTTTTTATTAAATATATAGTATAGATTTATTATTAAGTTAGTTTACTAAATATCTATCTATCCACAAATAAATTTTTTTCACCAAAAAACAATCTATATATAAATAAAATAGCACTTATCAAATACTACATATTTATCTATTAATATTTTGGTAAGTATGACTATGAAGTATTTTTTATTTATATTTATGTCAATTAACTAAAATATAAATATATATAGATAGATTGTGGCTTATATAACTTTCTATAAACTATGATAACATATTATTTTATTATTTTTTTCCTAGAATCAACTACAACGCGCCACATAGGACTTTTGTCTCCAAAATCAACCACAACGCGCCACATAGGATGCTATGCATCAGTTTTAGTATATGTATATAGATATTTTGGTAAGTATGACTATGAAGTATTTTTTATTTATATTTATGTCAATTAACTAAAATATAAATATATATAGATAGATTGTGGCTTATATAACTTTCTATAAACTATGATAACATATTATTTTATTATTTTTTTCCTAGAATCAACTACAACGCGCCACATAGGACTTTTGTCCCCAGAATCAACCACAACGCGCCACATAGGATGCTATGCATCGGTTTTAGTATATGTATATAGATTGAAGTAAGTTGAGAGCATCAATTAAAATATGCGCAAATATGTCATTAAAGAAAAAAAAAAAGTAGAATTAACAAAAAAAAAAACAAAAACCTAATGGATACATCTACTTACCAAAAAAAAAGTACAATGTTTACCCAAAAAAGGTACAATTACCTAATTTGGCAAAAAAAAAAGGGAGCACACCAAGTGGGAAAATTTAAGCGGGTCTGTTTTTCAACGGATTTGAGTAGCTATATATTAATTAGGGGTGGGCGCGAGACGGGTCGAGACCAGGCGCGGGACGGGACGGGAGTCACGAGACGGAAACATAAATTTACACAAATCGACCAAAGGCGCAGAGGCGTGCGCCTTTGCGCCTCTGAGCCTAGGCGCACAAGGCGTGCACCTTTCGGACTCCCCTCGCCTTGACCCCTATGAGGCGCCAGGACCATCGCCTCAACGCCTAGGCGCAAGGAGCGCCTAGGCGTCGCCTTTTTATACACTGTATGAAATTATAATTACACCAAGCCTTCTAAGTGTTAGTAGCTTTGAATATCTAGTTCATTTGCTTCTTTCTTCTCTGTAGCATTTCTATTGACTTGCTGTCCATTTTACCTTGTCACTTTCATGTTGGTGAATAATGTTCTTTTGTTTTCGTTATTTGCTATCCATTTACGTTGTATCTAACTCGTGGCCCTGCTATTTGGTTGATTCTAATTGCATTTCTTTCATATTTTTTTAGGCCCATAAATTAACATTTTTTTAGGCCCAACTTAGAATAGGCGGTTTATCACTTGTGATTTCTTGAATTTGTGCCTTCTTATTCACAATCATGCCTCTGAGCCTCTTTGCTTTGGTAAGAACATAATCAACATATTAACTCCTCTCTTCATCTGTTGATTCATTCACGTACTAGATCACACTGATACCGACATTCTCAAACTTGTTTGTTCATGCCATTTCATCCTTCTCAAAATCACTATCTTGGTACAATAGCTTTGAGCCCACTGTCCTTGTTTCTGCAGGTTCGTTAACACCTATCAATTTATGTGTTAGTTTCCTTTGCAAGGTAGAAGATTCAAAATTATATTAAGCCTATTAGCTCAAATGGTAGAGCAATGTATTTATTATACACAAAGATGTGGGTTCAAATCCCGCATAGCCTACTATAATAATCTACTATAATAATCAGTAACAATTACCACAATACATGCATCTCTACTTCGGTTCAAAACAATTACCACACGACCTATTTACCACGGTTGACACATTTACCACGGTTCATAATGCCTACAACTACGGACAGATTTACCACGGGTGGATGGTTTTACCACGGTTCTGTTCACGTGGTAAACAAATTTACCATAACCACTTATACCTCGGTTCATAACCGTGGTAAAGCTTGCACACGGAACCGAGGTAAAACCGGCTTTCTTTACTAGTTATAAATTCATTCCAACTACCCAATCACCTTCAAGTCTAATAGAAAATCCAACACGATATACACAAAATTACCATTTAGTATTCACAAATCTACAAATAACTTCACCAACAAATCTATATATACAAAAAGAATTCATTAAATGCAGAAGCAATTTCACCATTAAATGCACAATCAATTTCTTTTTGCTTGCTCTGCGGCGAAGCTGCATTGCTCAAACGGTTGTCATTATAAATTTGCTTCTATTGAATGGCCATTTTGGGGCTGAATACTTGTTCTGTTTCTCATCTTTAATGCATTCTTTGGTTTATCTTCTTTGGTGGGAAAAAAAACTAGTTCTTTTTTCCTCTTTATCTTTGTAACAGATCCTACCGAAACAAGATAGCAACAACGAAGTTCATTCCATGGCCAATAGAGATAAGATTCTGTGATCCGAATACTTCAACTAGCCAGACTAAATCACCTCCAAGGTCTTTGGTAACTTCTTGTATATTGTTAAACTGAAGCTTATATTGGTAGGGGTATTTGGTTCTAACATTCATCTCCTTTTGGTTTTAGTTTAAGGTTCTGGTTCAAAGCACAAGGAAAGCTTTCTGATAACCAGGCATTGCATAGGTAAGAACTCCTTTATGATAGTTAATAAACCATCAAAGGCGAAGTACGGGCTTACTCTCTTTTGCATTAGCATATCTGCTTTTCTTTATTCATATCTTATCATGTAAGCAGTGCATGTTTCTTTTAATCAAGTTATGACTTCTTGATATACATTGAGAACCAATGCCTCGTTGTCCTTTCTTGATGAAAAAACAGTGGCTTAATATCAAGCTTTGAAATTAGGGGGAATTATGGTTTAGCTATTTCATCTTTTTCCCATCATGGCAGGTTTTATTTTTTGAACTTGTATCCCAAGATGGCTGCATTAACCCAGCTCAGCACAAAGATAATTCAGTCCTTGTTTTCATATGTCAATTCACCCTGGTCCAACTGATCATGAAATCAATGGTAAGATTGTGAATTAGAATGTAACACATTAAATGCCCGTTCCTATTTGTGTGATGTAGCATAATTCAGTCCTTGTTTTTAGAGGTCAAGATCAGGTTTCACTCGCGTTCTTGGGAGCTGAGATTGACAACGTTTGTTCAACTAACAAATTGAAGCAATACGGAGGGATATTGTCCACAAAACCCGGGGTATGACAGTCTTGTGTATTGTTTCTATCCATCTCCATACTTACATAGGCAATGTAATTTTGTCAGTATGACAGTCTTGTATTGTTTCTACCTTTGCAAGGTAGAAAATTATACCATTATTTTATTTAAGCCTATTAGCTCAAATGGTAGAGTGATGTGTTTATACACAAAGATGTGGGTTCAAATCCCGCATAGGCTATTGTAATAATCCGGTAACAATTACCACATTACATATTTACTTCGATTCAACAATTTATCACGGTTCAAAACACAATTACCACACGACTTATTTACTACGGTTGACACATTTACCACGGTTCAAAAGACCTACAACTACGGACAAATTTACCACGAGTGGACAGTTTTACCACGGTTTTGTTCACATGGTAAACAAATTTACCATATCCACTTTCAGAACCGTGGTAAAGCTTGCACATGGAACCGAGGTAAAACCGACTTTCTGTACTAGTGTTGTTCTTTTTGTTTATGCATTGAGGACAATGCAACATTTAAGTGTGTGTGTGTGGGGGGGGGGGGAGTTTTATGTTTATTTAGTTGTTTAGTTTAGTTCATGTTTATTTTATGTTTCATGTTTAATTTCGAATGTTATTAGTTATTTTTGATTCTATTTATGTTTAAACTTTGTTAATTCATGCATCATGGTTTATGTTTATTTATATAAAACCAAAAAGAAAAAAAGTAGAAAATGTCAAAAAATGAAGAAAAAAAAAGAGTTTCATGCATTGCATACATATGTGTTATTAGAAATACCCATCTAAGTTTGAGTTTGTCCTATCAATTTTATTCTAGCATGGTCTTATATATCCCATGGAATTTGAAATGATTCGACCTTGTCTTAAAATCATTTTTATGTGAAATATGTTTTGGCATAGGTAATTGAGCATGTATGATCTAAGTTCTTAGGCATGTTTAATATCCAACAAAACATTGTCCTAGTGAGAATTTTAGCCTTATAAGGGATTACATCTATACCCTTTTGCTTTGTTGTGTGAATTACTCTTCCTATGCATTTATCTTTGAGTATTGAGATGGTTATCTATTTTCGAGGCCAATTATATACATGATCATTGATTGATAAGTTCAAATGATAGAGACAACCTTTTAGCCACATTTTATCCATATCTACCTTATGTTATGTCTTGCTTTGAAGCCAATTTGAGCCTTTAGCCTATTTTATTTGTAAGCTCCACAAAATTCATATATCCTAGCCTTTGATAAGCTTTTTCCTTTCCGGGGAAATTGAGATTTAGAGTGGGTTATGGAATCATTTGGAGTTATGAGAATAAGCTAAAGTGTGAGATGTCATGAATTATAGTTTTGGAGAAGATGTAATGTTATGTGCTTTTTAGTCCCTCATATTATGTTATTATTTTCGGCTCAAAAAAAATTTCGGAAAAAAGAAAAGAAAAGAAAAGAAAAGAAAAGAAAAGAAAAGAAAAGAAAAGAAAAGAAAAGAAAAGAAAGAATAAAGAGCCAATTTATTTATTTTTGCATATGAGGAGTTGGATTTATGTTTGGTTGAGAGTTATTTGAGTAGGGTGTTGTATATGCATATTTGAGCATATTGATATATTTTTGAGAGTTATGATTGATTATATTTTGAGAGTTGTGTTACATCGAGAGCTTGACGTATTATTGAGTTGGTTTGAGTTATGTTGGGAGTTTTAGGAATCTTATTTTCCCGGAATTAATAGCACCACATGACCAAATACAATTCCTTGCCCTTATGTTTTTACCAAGCCCCATTACAACCCCGCCGAATGGAGTCTTCTATGAAGATTTCCATTGAGCGAAAGTCCTCTTGATGTTCTTATTTTTGCTTTGATGTATCCGGTGGAGATTTTGTGATATAAATGTCAATATTTGATTCGATGCTTGTATATGGAATTGAGGTGAGTGTGTGCTTAAAGCCTAAACACATGAGAGCGAGAGAAACACATATTTCCTTTGTGAGGTTGGATTATTGAGCATGCAAGCTACTTGATCACCTATATACATTTTATGACACTTTTATGCCTTGTTCATATTTTCACTATGGATTGAAGTTGTTTTTGATAAGGAAGAATTGTGAAAAATCTCTTGTGGGATGCATTGATTATGTTTATGCTTTATGGTTGCTTGAGGACAAGCAAGAGCTTAAGTGTGAAGGGATTTGATAATGCATATTTCATATAGGTATTATAGGTAGTCCTTATTGCATTTAGATAGGAGTTTTGCATATGTTTTAGTTTAATTCCATGTCTTTCTTGTGAAGTATTCGAGTTCGGAATATACGCATTTTTAGTGTTTATTCTGCAGTTTTACATTCCGACCTTGGATGGGATCTTGGAGGAGCTTAAAAGGATGAATTAGGAGCATATGAAGGCTAAGGAAGGAGAACCAAAGGAGCAAGGAAGCACAACGTCGAAGCTGAGAGAAACCAAGCTACTGTTGGGACCGGCGCCCACCGCTTTTCCACCGGCGCCCGCCGTTGTCACGTGTTCAGCGATTGCCGATTTTAGACCGAATATTCTATTATATTATTATATTATTATTTTATTCCCTAGGGTTTTGCACGACTCTATTTAGGTTTATTTCATTCAGCCTTTGAGAAAGAGAGGGACGATGGATTTTGTGAGTTACGTTAGAGAGAGATGAGCGTTACTTTGGCTATGATCGAGTTGCTAAAATCATAGTTTCACATGTGATTCGAAACATGGTTGAATGAATTGTGAGGATTTGATTTCAATTAGTTATTTATAATTATATTTATCATCTTGTTCTTATTGATATGAATTTGTGGTCCTTTCTATAATTGATCACCATGTTAGGAATTGCATCTATGCTATGAATCCGTTGTTGGTTTCTTGATAGCAAACGAAGTCATTGATTTAGTGATATTTCTATGCCTTTGTAGTGGATGATTTCGATTGATCTATGTCGAGTAGATGTTTATAAGGCTGAGTGGGTTGTTCCCTTGTCTTCTATTTGCATTAAATCGATATGTCAATTGGTCTAAGAACTTGAATCGTTAATGCTATTCTTTAGTGATGTTGAATAAGAAGATTGTATCTTTGCAGATCGATCTGTAACGGCCCAGATTATGAAACCCGGGTTACGTTTAGAGGGAAGAATTATCCCTCTGCCAGATCTTAGCAATCCAAGTACGAGATGTTTATTTATTCTCTTCAAGTTATAATCCTGTCCTAACTCAACTAGTCAAAAACTTAAAAGAGACAAAACGAGTTTAAATCAATATAAATATACATTGCTTCTAAATGTCCAACTAAACCAAAAAACATTTATAAAGTCAAGGTTGCACGAAATCTTCTTAACACTCGTCCCATGAGAAAACCCCGCCATAGAAGCAATCAGCAAGCAAAAGGGAGCGGGTACCTGAAACTATCCACGAAGTCAGGCCAAGAGACGCATGCGGGCCCTAAAGACCTCGCTGAGGACATATAATACGCCTATACCTAAAATAAAGGATGTTCTAGTGCAGTACGGAATTTAAATCACACAAGCATGCTGACAGTTTATATATATGTAGAAAACGATTAAATGGATCCACACAGAATGCCAAGTGGCATATCCCCAATCACACAATCTGTGCCCACTCCGGGGTCATACATGTCCGTACCCAACTCCGAGGTAGGACGCTCGGTCGGTGCCGCAACCATCATATGTCCGTACCCAACTCCGAGGTAGGACGCTCGATCACCGCCGCAGCCATATCATAATATAAGACTCGACTGGGACCAAACGATATGAAACACGAATGCCCCAATGACCCTAGCAACGACTCTAAGGACTCACAGATAACGGTCGTTCTCTTTTCAAACGCATAAAGAATAGGGATGCTCATTCATAAGTGCAAGTCCTAAGCATAATACTACATGGCATGCTTTTATGCATATGCAACACCTACATACTATATGACACATCAGGCATGAGGTCCTGGTTACTGAGTAAGCTCCCGTAGGAAACTTACCTGGAGTCTTCACATCCAATTAGCAAATACGCCACTCAGATAATCATCCATCGGCCAACAAGCCACTCAGAGAATCATCCAATCACACTAGCAAGTAATAAGCAAGGAACAGTTCATCAATACATATGTAATTAACACACAAACGGGATTTCAAGTCAACACAAGATTCAACAATATTTCATTCAAATAATCTAACGTTCTCATCATAACCATCAATCTTAAGTAACCTTGTTCCCATCAAGTATGCAACTTAGTTCAAACCCTTTTCAAGATCATTACTCAAACCATCTTACTTCAAACCAAGCTCAAATTTTCCTTAAACATTTCCTTAAGTAATTCATCAATTATCATATCCTCCGCTACTCAACAAAATCATAAGTTCCCAAAACCAGGGATCAACAAGTCTTATTTATCAAAACTCACATAATACATCATGCTCAACGAGTAACTAAGGTAAGTTGACAAGAATCTCTTTTATCAAATCGTTTTCTCAAGTATCATATATTCATTCATATTTAAGGACCAAGCCACGATAAGTCAACATTTCTAAAATCCTTTATGAATTCAATTATCACTAAATCAATCAATGAAAGCTCGAAGTCAACACAATCAAGATTAAAACATAATAAGTCCTCAAGGTATCTCCTTATCTAAGATCTCAACTTTGCTTATCAAGACAAGTTATTAAATCATATCTCAAGGTATTGGCTATTAAACACATGATCATAACCTAGTAAGAATTTATCATTATCACAATAAGATCTTATTACTATAGACATAACTTAAAGGGTCCTTATCCCTATCCAAAAAGATTTAGTCAATAAATATAATTCTATAAGCAAATAACAACCAACAACTCATCTATTCTCATGTTTAATAGCTAACTCAAATTATTAACCAATTTCTTAACTTAAAAAGCATAACAACAAGCTTACAAGTATAACAAGTTCCCAAGATGCCTTTTATATAACCTTATACGCGTGACCATATCTTCGCTACTCTTAAGTCATGATACTTAAAGCACTTATTATCGACAATAAAACAACTAGTTTACAAGGTCTAACTAGCCAAACCATTTGTTAACAAACTCGTTCCTCAAATAACACTAAAACACTTATACTCATGTTGAAAGTCAGTTTCTATAAGAAAATCCTAACGCATCCTTATCTTGGATGCTTAACCAACCAATTTAATATCTACACCATATAAGTCAACTCATATAATTACACTTTAGGTGACAAGTCAATAGCAAAGTCACATTTTTATAACCTGATTGCTAAAGTTAATTTGTCCAAACCGTCTATAATAACTATTAACTTATATAGTTAATACTCTAATAGATAAAACACTTAGTTATTATATCCAGAACCTAAACATCTCAAGAAATTGGATTCGTTCATAGACTCTAATCAACTAGCACTCTAGTTAACTTAACACTTACAAGGTACCCATTTACGCAAACACAATAGACAATGCACAAGCAAAACAATAACGAAGGCCCAAGTAAGTCCTTCCAAGCAAGCAAACGCAATCGGTCGAGCTTAATTCAACCAAAGCGAATTCGATAAATTTATAGTCAACCAAATCTGAGTTCAATTTACTTTAAAACAACACCAATTTCATGAGGAAGGCCTAAGAAATTATACCCCGGTTCCTGGATTCAAGGCGATGAGGAGAAGGGACCGTTTGGGGCTGTAGAGACGGGAGGGTAAGGTGTGAGCTCGCCGGCAGCGAACATGACTCCGGTGTTGACATCCTCGGCTCCGGCGCGCCACACCAGCGACGATTTTCCACCGCTCCTCCTTGACAACCGCAACAAAGGACGAGGAGGATGTATCCGACGACGGCTTCGGGCTCCGATGAGAGGAGAGGTGCTGAGAAAGATCTGCAGGGGCAACTCGGGCTCGGCGGAGAGCAAGGGCGTCGAGGTGGCTTCGAGTCTGAACAAGGAGAGGGATAGGTGTCGTCTTCGGCGAGCTCGGCCCCTTGTCGGTGGTGTACGGGTTCCGGCGATGAGGGCTGAGAGAGAAGGCCGGACAGAGGAAAGCCGGGGAGAGGAGAAGAGGACGTCGAGTCGGCTCCGTCTTTCCTTCGGTTCAAGCCACAGCTGATCGGTCAGCCCTTCAATGGCGGTCTTTCAGATCCGAAAGGAGAGGGAGAGAGCAGATCCAAAGGAGGAGGTTGAAGAGGCGAGGAGGAAGCGGCCATAGGAGTCCAAGCTTGAGGTTGTGGGTGAAGGGCTCCTCTATGGAACCTCAGATCTGAAAATGGAGAGAGAGAGAGAGAGGGACGGGTGAAGTGAAATGAGGAGAGAGGAAAGTGAACATTGAGGGTGGCGGCTGAGTGAAATGGACAATGGGGAAATTAGGGTTAGCCTTATATTAGAAAAAATTACAAAAATCATCCCGCTATTTTGTTTTATAAAAATTCTAACACAAAATAAATAACCATAGTCAGCCCACAAATTATATGTAATTTACAAATGTCATAAAAGTTGTCACACTTATCTCAATAGGCTCAAACAATATTCAATTATATGCCGGAATTTGATTGAATAAAATAGAAATCATTTGATCGAGGACGGAGATTTTCAAAATTTTCGAAATCTCAAAAATTTAATATTGAAATTAAATTATAGTTCATGATATAATATTTAAAAATTTCAGTTCTTTACAGATCAACTTTAGTCATGTCGACATATATATTATAAGTACTATTGAATCATTCCTAGGACCTTGAACCTCAACCATTGTCGAGAATTACAGGTGAAATGCTTTTCTATCTCATCATCATCATCATCATCATCATCATCATCATCATCATCATCATCATCATCACTTTATTTTATCATCAAGTTGCTACACGTCATTGCTATTGATATTAGAAATCATTGTTAGGAAATAATCATTGCAACCATTCTCTCTGTGGGTTTGACTCCGAACTTTATCGCTTTACTAATCTATTGGTTTAAGCATTGATCGAGTTAGGATATTATTACTATTTGGGAGAAGTGAAAGCTAACGACGTTCACCAATCACCAGTCGGCGTCAGCAACTCTGGTGTCAGCAACTCTGGTTTCAGCAACCTCAGTTTCAGCAACTCCGGGTTCAGCAACTCTGGTGTCGAAGTACTACGTGAAAAAAAAGCAACTCCGGTTTCAGCAACACGGTTTCAGCAACTCCGATGTCGAAGTGCTGACGCGAAAAAAAAAAGAAAAAAAACTCTAGTTTCAGCAACTCCGATTTCAGCAACTTCGGTTTCAGCAACTCCGGTGTTGAAGTGTTGACACGAAAAAAAACTACTGAAACAGGAAGGGGGCACATGGGTGCACATGGGGGCACAGGGGCAAAGGTGGCAGGGGAAGAGTTTTGCTAATTTGAAAACATTGGTGGACAATTTACTAATAAACGCCTTAAATATGGCTAGGGCTGTTATCTGAGCCGAACAGCTCGAGCTCGGCTCGGGCTCGGCTCGAAAAAGCTCGAGCTCGGCTCGTTCGTATAGGTAAAACAAGCCGAGCTTTAACAATGTTTTGGGCTCGAACCGAGCCCGAGCTCGAGCCCGAGCCGAGTTTGAAAGCTCGATATATGAAATTAGAACTATATCCCTAGGGTTTATCATTTAGGCATGCGTGAAACAATGAGAAAGGGCTTGAACAATCTTCTGCGCCTCCTCCTTTGGAACCCCCGTCTTCAGTACCGCGAGCTCTCCACCAGATCCTTCGCCTCCTTCAGCCCCAAATCCGTGAAGCTCCTCACCTCCTTGATTATCTTAATCTTCGATGCCGCCTCGAATCCCGCTTCCAGCTTTAGATCAAACGTCGTTTTCTCCACCTTCTCTTCCACCGCCGTCGTCGCCTGACCTCCGCTGCCTCCCATCCCCTGGAGGCTGAATCTCATTCCCGGCAATCGGCATCATCACCGAAACGACTGGCATCTGATTTACCCCCAATTTCTTCCGCAAGAGCTCCGTCAGATCCACTACTTCGAGCAGCGTTAGGCCGGAGATCTCGTTGACTATGGCGGTTTCTTCCATTCCTCAGGGCTGAGCAGCGCCGGTGAACAGCAGCACCACAGAACTCAGGAGGCGCCGTCGATACTCGTTGTTCGGTTGTCTTCCTCCGTCATTCCTTGACTCGAACTCTCAGCACCCGCGACAGGTAAGCTTCATTCCCCTCCTAGCTTGTTCATCGTCGAACTCGGACTCGGACTCCTCAGCACTACTCGAACTCAGATTTTGTTCATCGTCAGAGTCGTAGCCGATGAGCTCGCCTCCTTGTTCATCTTCTTCTTCCAGCGCAGCAAAACCTATTCTTGTTGCTGTCAGATTTTGTTCGGTTGAAGTAGATTGTTTAGTTCGAATGTTAATTAGAAGTAGGTTATTTTGTTCAATTTTTTGTTAGAATTGAAGTTGCTGTAATATGGAAATTGAATTTGAACTTGAAATTGAGGAGTGCCAGCGCCAAAGGGTAAATTGAATTTGTTCAATGTTGATTATTTAGTCAGTTTGTAGAACACCTATTGGATTATTCACCCTCCTAATTTGTAGAACACTTTAATTTATTCGTTCCATTTTATGCTTCCACTGCTGTTGTAAAAGCTGTAATTCCAAATGAAGTTCAGCTTGTAACTAAGGTTGAACGAGCCGAACGAGCCCAGATGTCGAGCTCGAATGAGCCTAAGCTCGTTCGTTCAGCTTGTTCGAGCCTTAACAAGCCGAGATCGAGTTTTACTTTGGGCTCTCGAGCCGAGCTTGAGTGTCAAAAAAAGCTCGAATAATTTTTGGGCTCGAGCTCGGCTCGACTCGTTCCCCGTTCGAGCCAAGCTTGAACATGTCAAGCTCAGCTCGTTTGGCTCGAATATCACCCCTAATATGGCCATTCTATTAAATGCCCCATATATGTTGCATGACCCTCTTTCAGTGTCTTAAACCCCATAAAAAAATTTCATGTCTTATTTCATGACATAGATAATTATCTCATGGTTTTTCTAATAATTAAGATAATCTAGTTTGAAATCATGAGAGAAAAGTGTTAACCATATATAAGATATATAATACTGTATTATTTGTTGGAGAAATGTTCATGTGGGGGGTTTTTTCCAAAGAGACTTTTGAACTTCTTTGAGTCCCACATTGATTGTAAAAGGAGTTGAGGGGTTGTTTTTAAGGGGGAGTTTTGAAGAGGCTATTAAGAGTTGGGATAGGAGTCCCACACGCGCGCACCACCACCATCGCCGCCGGTCCGGTCCGTGACACATGCGCGGTGTGGTGCTGGTCACCTTTTACATCGGGTTTTAATTTTTATCAATTAATTGGCCTCTGATAGGGTTGAATTAGGGTTTTGACTAATTCAATTCTGTCACACGTTTTGAAAAATGGTTTCAGATTCCTTCCGAGATTTCAGCAAGGTGGAGCGTCCTTTTTCGTTTTAAAACTGACGTTCTCTTCAGTTTTCAACACACATTCAATCGTTCTCCTTCTCCTCTCTTCTTCTGTTAGTCGTTCTGAGTCCTAGGTGGTTCCATTGCTTCGACGGCGAGTGCACGCCTGAGAAGTCCGCTGTGTATCCTTGGGGGGCGACGCCTGTAGCCGACCTGCACCACGGTGTCGAGGCGATTTCGCTTCTAAGGCAGTGGTTCCCTTTATACCACGCCACAGCCTTCAAACACGATTTTCACAGCCTTTTTCCAAGCGGTTTTACACAAAATTGAGGCCAACATTCGTCATCGCACCAACAATTTAGAAGCGAAATTATATCGTTTGTCTCTGCGATGGCGTTTCAATTCTTCAAGCCGCTTTTGGATCTCACCAAATTGGAGCCGCTGGACGGAACCAACTACAAGAGATAGTCGCAGAAGATGCTCATCTTCTTCGAACAATTGGAGGTCGACTACGTCCTCCTTCAGGACGTCCCCGCTGCTACTGCAACCGCTTCATCCACCTCTGTCGCCGGCGCTGTTGCTGATGCCGGTACTGCTGCAGAGGCCGCTAACAAGGGTAAGAAAATCGCCATCCACGATGGTGATGATGCTGTCGAAAAAAGTAAGCAGGTTGCAGACGATGACCTCGCACGGGCAAAACAATATGAGTCCGACAACAAAACTGTGCGAGGACATCTTCTCAGCCACGTCTCGAACCCTAATTTTGATCTGATCTCTGTTCATAAATCTGCAAAATTTATATGGGATCTGCTGGAGAAGAAATATGGGGCTGACGATGCAGGGAAAAAGAAATATGCTTGTGGGAAGTTTATGCAGTTCAAGATGGTCGATGATAAACCAATCATGGACCAAGTGCACGAGTATGAGAACCTGGTGGCTGACATTCTCTCCGAGGGCATGAAGATGTGTGAGGTCCTACAGGCGAATTTCCTGATCGAAAAGTTGCCTGACTCGTGGGCTGGCTACCACAATCACCTGAAGCACAAGAAGAAGGATCTCACTCTGGAAGAGCTCGTCGGTCACATGAAGATCGAAGAGGCAAACCGCCTCAAGGACAAACCTAAGCCCAAATCTGCTGATTCTGTGAAAGCTAATTTGGTTGAGTCCTCTGTGAAATCTGACAGGTCCAAGCAGGGAAACAAGCCTGGAGGTTCTAAGCCAAACATGAAACCAAAGAAGGGCCAGAAATTCAAGAAGTCTGGCAACCAGCCAGACAAGCAGCAGAAACAGGGAGGGACTGGAATCGGCTGCTACGTTTGTGGCAAGCCAGGCCATAAGGCTTGGCAGTTTCGCAATCGGGCTGACCTCCAGAACCAAGGACAGCAGCAGAACAAGCCCACAGCTCCAGCCCAGCAGCAAGCCAATGTTGTCCAGGACAACAACCAGCTGATAGCCATGATCACTGAAGTCAACCATGTGGGCGGCCAGGTTGATTGGCTCCTGGACAGCGGAGCTACTCTACACTTCTGTGCCAACAAGGACCTGTTTGCTGAGTTCGAGGATGCTACAGACATCGACCAGGTCTACATGGGTAACTCGAGCATCTCTCGAGTGCTTGGCAAGGGGAAGGTTACACTCAAGCTCACCTCAGGGAAGTCTCTTACCCTAGTGAATGTGCTTTATGTTCCTTCTCTGCGCCGAAATCTGATTTCATGTGGTTTGCTTGAGATAGCTGGAATTAAGCAAGTGATTGATGTTGGCAAAATGGTTTTAACCAAAAATGGAGAATTTGTAGGAAAGGCTTATAGGGCTGATTTTCTGTATGTGCTTGAGACCATGATTGAGAATAATAAGAATGCTTCTACTTCTGCTTATATTGCTGAGTCTGTTGATTTATGGCATGCTAGACTAGGACATCTGAATGCGAAATCTATATGTCGATTGCATGATATGGGTTTGATTCCTAGCCTATCCAAACATGACCATAGCAAATGTGAAATATGTGTTGAGGCCAAGTTCTATAAACAACCTTTTAAAACGGTGTTAGAAAGGACAACTGAATTGTTGGAGTTAGTCCATTCTGATTTGGCTGATTTTAAGAACACTGAGAGTAGAGGTGGCAAGCGCTACTATATCACATTTGTGGATGACCATTCTAGATATACTAAGGTATACTTGCTTAGGTCCAAAGATGAAGTAGAAAGCATGTTTTATGTGTATAAAGCTGAAGTAGAAAACCAATTAAATTGCAAAATTAGAAGGTTTAGATCTGATAGAGGCGGTGAATATGTCACTCATTCTTTGAGAGAATTCTGTGAACAAAATGGCATTATTCATGAATTTACAGCTCCCTATAGCCCACAACAAAATGGTATTGCTGAAAGAAAAAACAGAACTTTAAAGGAAATGATGAATGCTATGCTTTCTAGTTCTGGTTTGCCTGATAATATGTGGGGGGAAGCTGTATTGTCCGCAAATCATATTTTGAATAAGGTACCTCATAAGAAGCTTGACAAAACACCTTATGAACTTTGGAAAGGGCATCCGCCTAATATGAAATTCTTGAAAGTGTGGGGATGTCTAGCTAAGGTGGGGTTACCTTCATTCAAAGTTGATACTATTGGATCTAAGACTTTTGATGCAATTATGATTGATTATGCTGAAAACAGTGCTGCATATCGTTTTATGTGTTTGAGTGATCGTACCTTGTGTGAATATCGTGATGTTGTTTTCTTTGAGCATGTGTTTCCTTTAAAGAAATCTGCATTACCTGCTAATGATTCTTCATCTCATGATGCATCTTCATCCATGCCTAATACTGTTGTGCCTAATGCTCATGCTGATCATGATGAACCTAGGAAAAGTAAAAGGCGTAGGAAGGAAACTAGTTTTGGTCCTGATTTTGTGACTGCATTTCTAGCTGAACTTAGTGATTTAAATGAACTAGATGAGAGGTTCATTAGTCTTCATTTGATAGAAGATGATCCTAAGACCTATGAGGAGGCAATAAGTTCATTAGATGCTAGTTTCTGGAAAGATGCTATTAATAGTGAGATAGAATCCATTATGTCTAATCACACATGGGAACTAGTTGATATGCCTAAAGGAAATAGGGCCATTAGCTGTAAGTGGATCTTTAAGAAGAAGCTGAAAGTGGATGGCTCAGTGGATAGATATAAGGCAAGACTAGTCATAAGGGGATTCACTCAAAGATATGGCATTGACTTCTTTGACACTTATTCTCCTGTCACAAAAATTGCTACCATTCGTGCATTGTTTGCTTTGGCTTCTAGCCATAAAATGCTTGTTCATCAGATGGATGTTAAAACTGCATTTTTGAATGGTGATCTAAATGAGGAAATTTATATGGAACAGCCTCCAGGGTGCATTGTTCCAGGACAGGAAAATAAAGTGTGCAAGCTGAAGAAGTCACTGTATGGACTCAAGCAAGCACCAAAGCAATGGTATGAGAAGTTTCACACAACTATCCTAAGCTTTGGATTTGAGGTAAACGGATCTGATGCCTGTGTCTATTCTAAGAGGTTTGGTGCTGATTGTGTGATTATATGTTTATATGTGGATGACATGTTGTTATTTGGATCACACATAAATGCTATAAACACAACCAAACAGTTTTTGTCATCTAAGTTTGAGATGAAAGACATGGGTGAAGCTGATGTCATTCTAGGAGTTAAAGTAACTAGAAAGGAAAATGGCTTCATTTTATCACAACCTCATTATGTAGAGAAAATGTTGAAAAGATTTGATAAGTTTGATATTGTGCCAGTTAGAACTCCTTATGATGCTAGCATGCAATTGAAGAAAAATTTTGGAATTGGTGTGTCCCAAAATGAGTATGCTAAAATAATTGGGAGTCTAATGTTTCTGATGAATTATACTCGGCCTGATATTGCATATGCTATTAGTAGACTCAGTAGATATACCCATAACCCTAGTAGTGAACATTGGATTGCACTTAATAAATTATTGAGATATCTTAAAGGCACCTTTGATTGGAGTTTACATTATGTGGGTTTCCCTCAAGCTTTGGAGGGATACTGTGATGCAAACTGGGTCACTGACAATGATGAGGTTAGCTCCACTAGTGGTTATGTGTTCACTTTATGTGGTGGTGCTATATCATGGAAATCATCAAAACAAACTTGCATTGCTAGATCAACTATGGAATCTGAGTTCATAGCACTAGATTTAGCTGGTCAAGAGGCTGAGTGGTTGAGAAGCTTACTGGCTGACTTACCTTTGTGGGGGCATAAGACCCCAACCATTTCTCTACATTGTGACTCACAATCTGCTATTTGTGTAGCTAACAGCAATACTTACAATGGTAAGAAGAGACACATACGGATTAGACATGAAGCTGTGAGACAGCTGATTGCTACCGGTGTCATTTGCTTGGAGTATGTGAAGTCCGAGAGGAATCTAGCAGATCCGTTGACGAAGGGGCTGAATAGAAGGATGGTCCTTGAATCGTCTAAGGGAATGGGGCTCAAACCCACGTGAGCTGATATACACCATACCCATTCCCAGGACAGGTGTATGAGAAAGGATGAGTCGCGAACTCTTAATGAGTCCATAGCCCAGAGTTGGGTGGTCCTATTGAGAAGGACTTGATGGATTCACCGAAAATTGTAGAGGTTGAGCTTTATGCTCTTAATGATGCCATAGCCCTATAAGGGTGGTCCTATTGAGAAGGACTTGATGGAATTACCTACGAGAGTGTGAAGGGTTGGTCGCCTTCTGTGGAAGACTAGGGTTGTCTTTCTAGAGCACTCTTTAGCACCCAAGGTATGAGATGACCATTACAGTTGACAGTTAGATCGCGGAACCACCAGGGCAGTGGTGAAGGTATGTGCTGTTGAGGTCAACTCGCGAGTCTGGAAGTTCATGATTCGTTCACTACCATGACAAGCGAGACACTCAGCTTCACTATGTGTTGGTTCAAGATTCGTTCACCAGCATTTAAGTACTTTCTCCACGAAACCAGCTCAGAACGATGTTTTTGGTTTAAAAACCCCAGTTCCTCACATTTGTGGGGGACTGTTGGAGAAATGTTCATGTGGGGTTTTTTTTTCCAAAGTGACTTTTGAACTTCTTTGAGTCCCACATTGATTGTAAAAGGAGTTGAGGGGTTGTTTTTAAGGGGGAGTTTTGAAGAGGCTATTAAGAGTTGGGATAGGAGTCCCACACGCGCGCACCACCACCACCGCCGCCGGTCCGGTCCGTGACACGTGCGCGGTGGGGTGCTGGTCACCTTTTACATCGGGTTTTAATTTTTATCAATTAATTGGCCTCCGATAGGGTTGAATTAGGGTTTTGACTAATTCAATTCTGTCACACGTTTTGAAAAACGATTTCAGATTCCTTCCGAGATTTCAGCAAGGTGGAGCGTCCTCTTTCGTTTTAAAACTGACGTTCTCTTCAGTTTTCAACACACATTCAATCGTTCTCCTTCTCCTCTCTTCTTCTGTAAGCCGTTCTGAGTCATAGGTGGTTCCATTGCTTCGACGGCGAGTGCACGCCTGAGAAGTCCGCTGTGTATCATTGGGGGGCGACACCTGTAGCCGACCTGCACCACGGTGTCGGGGCGATTTCGCTTCTAAGGCAGTGGTTCCCTTTATACCACGCCACAGCCTTCAAACACGATTTTCACAGCCTTTTTCCAAGCGGTTTTACACAAAATTGAGGCCAACATTCCTCATCGAACCAACATTATTTACATCAAGAAGATGAACAAAACAACCCTATTAAACTAACTTTGAATGGGATCCCATTCAACAAGTGCAATTAAAACCACATACAAACATTATACAGATCATTTCCGACCAAAAAAAATAAAATAAAATATACAGATCAATAAATGAATAAATCAATTATTAAGTTCCTCTCGATTCAATCCTCATGGTGTAGCTACGCCTAACTCTTGCTACTTTAACGGCTCTTCCCGGGATGCCCCTCCTCAACTGCCACGTCGACACCAGCAACGTCCAGAGTTCGAATCTTGAACCGATCCATCCGCTCGTCTTCACCACCCTCCATTAATACCTTCAAACCCTTATCGACCCCCGACAACTCCGTCGTCTCTTCTTCATCCTCTCCATAGCTACGTCTCGCCATGGAGTCCAAGTCGAGGTGGCCATGGTGGGAGGCTATGACCCCCTCCACCAGCTCCCACATCCGGCTCACTTTCGGATCCTCCAGCCGCCTCTTTACATACCTCTCAAGCCTTGCATCCTTCTCGATCATCGAGAAGACCGTCTGCAAGAGCTCTCGGCTCTCCCTGTCGATCTCCTCGAGCCGCTGCACAACATTCTTCATCTGCGCCGCCCCTACCGGTGATGGCACCGGGCTCGGCTGGCTGTCGCTCACCCCAATCAGCCAGGCGAGGGTGGTGTAGCTGTATTGCCTCTCGAGCTCCATGGGCTTAAGAAGATCACCGTGGGAGGAGGAAGACGGCGCCGTTTTAGGTTGTGATGAATGCTTTTGTGAGGCCATATATAGTGGATATTGGTTTCTCTAATTGGGGGTTTTAATGGAGATATAATGCGTATGAATGTATTTATAATATGGTGGAAAATGGAAATAACAAATATATGAATTAAAGTAGGGGGAGCAGGTATGGTATATTGACCGAAGAATATTCAAAGAGGCGACTTCTTGATGATATTCAAATACATAAGTTACTTCCCCTACTTCTCCACGTGCGCAGGGAGCTCTTAGGTTTTACACCTCTTTGCGAACGCGGAGGAAAATGTTAAACAGTAAATTCATACGCATAAAAAATAGGTAAAATAATTCAGCTTAATTTCATGGGTAGGATGAGCTCTAGGGTACGAGGCGGAGTTAAAAAAGTGATTAAAATTTTAAAACAGTTAAAACTGAAAAATTGTGTAAAATAAAGGCTGAATGATTATGAAATAATATAAACACCGTAGACAAAAAAGAGTTTATTTGTAAAAAAATGGAGTTTATTTGATTGTTATTAGGAGTATTATGGTAATTTCAAACCAAATAAATCAAATAAACACCAAAAAAGCTTATTATTTTAGTTTTTTTTTAAATTCCATTTTTTAACTACAAACTCACTAAAATGGAAAGCCATATATATATTAAATATAAACCTCCTAATTTTACTACTTTTTACCTACTAAAATGCATCCATACATTATTCTAGGTATGCAATTTTTTTTATTTTTTATTTTGCCAAAGAATTACAATTGAATTTTCTTTCTTCAGGAGGAATGATATAATATGAAGTTTACGTGTAAAGACAGTGATGTACATTTGGAACAATGTTGAATTTTGGAGTTATTGATTAGAAGAATTAGTTTTGTTTTTTTGAGGAAAAGATCGAAGTAGTTTTGTTGGTTTTGTAGGGGAACGACTCAATTAATTAATATTTCGTAAATTCTAAAAATATGAAATAAGTAGACGTGAACGAAACAGAGTTCTGCAAGTTTTTTTTTTCCACAGAGTTCTACAAGTTATTGAAAAGGCAAAATAAATTAATATTGAAAGTCGACAAGATAAATATATGTATAATTTTCTTACACACATATATATATATGCAATTGAGGAGTACGATCCTTTCCACCATAACTAGTTGCGGATTTTGAATTTTGTTTAAGGGGCTAAATTAAAAAAACAATACAAAAAATAAAATAAAATAAAAAGCAAACTAAAAGAATTAAAAAAATATGTGAGCTTGTGAGAGGGGACATGTTCGAGGACAGAGGATTCGGATCCGGGCTTCAGTCCCGAGTTGTCACTTATCATAACTATGTATATTTTAGTAATATATAATAAAAATAATAATGTATATTTTACATCAAAATCACAATGTTCAATATTTTGACCTAAAGTATGCATTAAAAAATTATTGCATAAATTTAGTTAAAAAACGATGAACATTTCTAGTATATACAAAGTGTACATCAATCTCATTTCTTGGGGAAAGCCGGATCATCCTTATTTGATCAATTTCCTATCATATATACTCTCTATTATAATTTAAAATTAATTTCGAATATTAAATTAGATTTCTGATGAATGGGTAAACACTACCTTGCATGCATATATGTTGCGATTGGTCAAAACCTTGTTAGAAACTTTAAGTCACGAGTATTGTCACAAGTCCAATGTGCATATATATAAGCAGCCGTCAACCATCCAAATTGAAACCTAAGAGTCAATCCTACCGGCCGTCTTAATTAATTAGCTTAAGATCCACCCCACCTCCTAAATCTATCTATCTATTTATATACAATGAAGGGTAAGTCACATGTCACACCTACAATGTTCTAAAAATCACGTCTAGATGGGAGATCATGCATATGAGAGTTTTAAATCAAGGCGGGTCTTTAGGCGTCACCTAGACTCCACCTAGATCCGCTTAGTCTTGTCTAGTCCAACGATAAATTATACGCCCTCAGTTTGAAAATATAAGTCCGTTGATTTTTTGACACGTTTTTTAAGGAGTTAAAAACTATATAAAATAATATTTTTATTAATTTTTTATATAGTCTTATATATATTACTAATAACTATATAATTATGTAAAAAAATTATTATTTTATATTTTTAACTCCTTAAAAAACATGTCAAAAAGTCAACGGACTTATATTTCCGAATGGAGAGAGTACTGTTTTAGCGTCTATGTAGATGATTAGTCGATTTATGATTTTTTTATCCCCTAGGTTGGGATGTATTTGTTTTAAGTCGAACCTATAGTTTTGGATTTTAGAAGGTTTAAAGTCATCAATCGGACATGTACTTTTGCGTTTATTTACTTTAGTGTTAGTTAAGAATCACAAATTTGGGTTTATGAGTGATATTATGAATTATTTTTACATTATATGAATTAATTATTGACATGTGTTATATGTTAAAATATAAGAAAATAATCAAGTTTATTCTAAATCCACCTAGGCATCTGCCTAGGCGCTACCCGCCTAGATTAGCGACCGCTAGCACCTTTCAGACCATTAGACACATGACGCCTCTTTCTTAATAGTAGTAATATTAACCAATCACAATTTTTTCTAAAATAATTTCCTTTTTATTTTTCTTTTCAATTTTCTAGATATTGATATATTTTAAAGATTTTATCTAATTTTAATGAAATATTCTTCCCCAGTTTTATTATATTTGTTGGAATATTTTTAAGCAATATATTTTAATATGGATAGTAAGTATTTTGGTACGGGTGAGAATTTGTGCATTATACTTAATTCTATCCAATTTAACATCTATAACTTCCTATGTCATAGGTTCATATGTCAATGGTAGATTAAGTTTTTGATTGGAAGAAGATTAGTATTAAATTTACATATATGTTGTATGAATTTCTTTGTATATAATGAATATTATCTTTTTACATAATAGTATAATTACCAAGATCATTCATACTATTTTTAATAATTTTTATTTATTAATTAATAATTGTCAAAGTACATAGGTTAATGTTTTTCTTACATAAAATTATTTTTATAACCTATATATGCCCAAGGCATAAGTTAAGAGATTTAAATTAGAAATATTTTCCTAATTTAAATCATTTAAACTATTTTTGTACATATAACAAAGGAGAATTCATCTATACCAAACACATTTTCCTTAATTGTAGTATTACCAACAAATTATTTTTTTCCGAGCTTCATTTAATCAATTTTAAGATAATATTTTTTTCCAATATTGTATATGATTTTACTCAATTTCTCAAGATATGAATATATTTTAGAGAATTCATATAACAACAGATGCTTAAGACAAGATTTTAATCAATTTATTAGATATTGATATATTCTTAAACAATTTGTCCAATTTTTTTTAGATCTCGATATATTCTAGGATTATTTTGGTGAATATCCATTTGAGATCCCATTTTTAACTCTATGTCTATTTTCATTAAGAAGTTAAGTAATTGTCCCAAATTGACAATTTTGCCCTTCATTTGCATTTTCCTTCCTTCCCATTTTTTAATTTGACGATTGACCATTGACCTTGACTTTTGGTGACACATGTGTGGCGACATGAAAATTTTGGTGACAACTTTGTTTTAGAGTATTTTTTTTAACGGGTCACTATCACCACCCTTATCAGTGGTGACACATGTGATGACAATTTTTTTTTGTGATAGCTTTGTTTTTAGAGATTTTTTACGGGGTCACTGTCACCACCCTTATCAGTGGTGACACATGTGATGACAACTTTATTTGGTGACAACATCATTTTTAGAGTTTTTTTACGGGGTCAATGTCACCACGCTTATCAGTGGTGACATATGTGATGACAACTTTTTTTGGTGACAGCTTTGTTTTCAAAGTTTTTTTTACGGGGTCACCGTCACCACCTTTATCAGTGGTGACACATGTGATGACAACTTTTTTTGGTGACAACTTTGTTTTTAGAGTTTTTACGGGGTCACTGTCACCACTCTTATCGTTGTCACCACCCGTATCACTGTCATCACCTTTATCACTGTCACCACCCTTATCACTGTCACTACCCTTATTAGTGAGCAATATCACCACCCTTATTGTTTTAACCACCCTTATCATCGTCACCACCCTTATCAATGATCACTGTCACCACCTTTATCGCTGTCACCACCATTATTACTCTCATCACCCTTATTAGTGGTCACACTGTCACCACCCTTATCTATATCACCACCTTTATCGATGTCACCACCCTTATCGATGTCACCACCCTTATCATTGTCACCACCCTTATCAGTGGTCACTGTCACCACCCTTATCATTGTCACCACTTTTATCGCTGTCACCAAAAGGTAAAAATAGTGTAATTACTGCTGTCATCAAAGAAAAACCCCAGGACAAAGAAAGAACAAACCCTAGAGGGGCTAATGCTAAGTAAAAGAACATGTGGTGTACAATATGATTTAGGGTTGAGTCCTTAGGGTTTAGGGTCGACCCAAAACCTAAACCCGAAAATGTGGAGAACAGTATGAATGACTAAGTGTTAATAGCGGTGTCACCAACAAAAAAAACAATGTCACCAACAAAAAAACCAGCGTCACCAAAGAAAAACCCTAGGGAAAGGGAAGAACAAACCCTAAAGGGGCTAATGCTAAGCAAAAGAACATGTGGGGTTCAGTATATGTCATCACCAAAGTTCAAATACCAGTGTCACCACTATTGTCATAAATAAGTTCATTGCTCAAACAAGAAATCTAAATTGTATTTGAGATATTGTATGAATCAATGAAAATGTTACAAAGTTCATTGCTCATAGGAAACAATTAGAATTTTGACCACAATACCATTTATAGAGCAACTTTATTATATGGGGCAGAGTGTTGGGTGACAAATAAGGCGCAGGAACAGAAACTCATGGTGGCTGAGATGAGGATGCTTAGGTGGATGTGTGGATTTACCTTGTGAGATAGAATCAGAAACGAGGCTATTCGAGAAAAGGTAGGACTGGCTAGTATTCATGCTAAGTTGCGGGAATCGAGACTCCGGTGGTATGGACATGTTCAGAGCAGAGACCCAAGTGCGCCGGTGCGTAGGTGTGACAACTTGCCTATCGAAAGCATTCGACGCGGTAGAGGGCATCCAAAGAAGAGTTGGGGTGAAGTGATTAGACATGATCTGACCTCTAGGATTCAGTGGAGGAGTGCTATTCGAGTTAACGAGCACTAGTCGGGTGCAACATTTCTCGCTCATGCCTCCTTAATTTCTATCTCAACTTCCTTACATGCATCCTTTCCATCTTTTCATTTTTATTCCTTTTACATTATATTCTCTTAATCTTTAGTTTCTAGAGTTTGTGCTACTCTCTTTTGTTGATGTCCTGTCATGGGTCACTCGAAAACACCCTCTCAACTTAGTCGAGGCAAGGTTGCGTACATCTCGACCCCCCAGACCCTGCTCTGAGCGGGATATACTGGGTTTGTTGTTGTTGTTGTTGTTGTTGTTGTTGTTGTTAATAATGTGACATTGTGACTAAAAGAGTCTCGGAGATCTGCTAATTATACATGCTACTTTAATGAGAAATTTCAAACTCAGCACATTACTTGTATGATAAAAATTCAATTAATTATATCAAGCTCCCCCCATTTGCCATCAGATGGTGCCTTGTAAACTATGCGGCCAAGAGGTACAAATTCATCAATGAGCACATCCAAGAGCTTCCTTTGAGCAGTGTTCCTCACCCCTGACAGGTAACCATGAAGCTAAGAAAAGAAAAAACAAAAAGCAAGGTAGGAGTGATATTCAATAACAATGAAATACCAAAGACCATTGTCTTCAATTAGTTCAGATTCATGGTAGAGTGGGTGACTACAGCAGGTGTTGGACCAGACCAATGGGAAAGTCACCTTTGTAGTAGATCGTTGCTGTCATGAGGAAAATAGATTAATTTGAACCATATTGATGAATTTTGAAATCACATAGCTAGATTCACAAACACAGAGGATGAGCAAAGAGAGAAGACATCAACACCGATATGGCTTCTCCAAGTCGATATATTCGGTCATCAATGGTGACATCGACATAAAATTAGAAAAGAATGGAGCAACCCTAACTTAAAGACGAGAGACGATCTATACCTAAATTAGGCAAATTAGTGCTAATCACTTTACCTTAATCCAAATTTCCATAAACAAAGAGTCGTCGACAACAATTTAAAGACAAAGACATGGTATGGACTGCCTACTCGACAAATTAGACCTAACTGGAGGTCTAATTCGATGGAAGCTCCCATGGGCACTAGGAGGGAGGAGCAAATTTACGTCGTCGGCAACAACCTCCACCGCCGGAAGAGCAACTTGAGCGAGTTGTAGGGATCCAAAATGACCGCCTCGGAATCAGCCGTGGGAGTTGGCCGGAGTGACAAGGCAGTAAAGGCGACGTTGAAGAACATATATCGGTTCCTCTTCAAGAATTTTAGATCTCTATACTACGACAACGGCGAATCCGACGAGGAGGAGAAAACTGATGAAGAGTATCCTTTCTTTCGGAAGGCCCTCGAGAACGAATCCCTTCTTCTCGATCGAAAACCGTGACCCGTCGACATCTGCTTCTTCTACTTCTCTGCCGCTAAGTTTGAAAAAACCAAATGGAGAAGAAGAAGGAGAAGTCAGAGGGAGAAGAGCGGAAGCCATGGGAGCTCTGGACAAAGCAAGCAGAGAGAGACGTGAGGCTTGTGGTTCTCAGATCTGGAAGATCAAGAAGGAGAGAAATAAAGGGTAAAATTAAAAGGGAGGGTAAAACTAGTATTCTGAAATTTTTTTATACAATTACCAAAAAATTATTTAGGGTGGACATTTATCTAATAGATTTATAGAAGTCCCTTTGTCCCCATCTTTAATAACTCCAAATGCTAATGAAAAAACTCGATAGAAGAGGAAGATCAACATAAAGATGGTATCGCAAGGGCTATTTGCAAGTATTGAAAGGGAGGACCAAAACTTTCTATTCCATCGAACGACATCTCCAGTTCGATCATCTTCAGGTGTTGGACAAACATTACTAACTAGAGGTGGGATGTTGGCAAAACAAATTGATCCTTCTGTCTACAAAGAAATGATTTCACTTGCAATCATTAGACATGGATATCCTTTCACTTATGAAGAACATGAAGGGAACATGAATGTTCATTTATATTTGAACAGTGAGTGCAAGCCCATCTCCAAAAATACAGCCAAGAATCATGTAATTAAAATCTATCGGAGAGAGCAACAACGGCTTCGAGAGTTCATGCATTCACTACCAAGCAAAATTTGCTTAACAAGTGATACGTGGACTTCAGTTGTGAACCAAGAGTACCTTTCTTTGACTACTCATTATATTGATGCTGAGTGGAAATTACATGTTAAGATTCTAAATTTTTGTCATGTGCCACCACCTCACAATGCGACAATGTTGCATGATTTGATTTTAAATCATTTGAAAGAGTGGGGGATCGTTAAGAAAGTTTTCACTATCAAATTGGACAATGCTAGATGCAATGATAATATGCAAGAGATGCTAGTTGATATCTTTCTATGCTTTCTTCTTTGCCATGTGATGGTGATTATTTTCATGCGTGATGTGGTGCACATATATTGAACTTGATTGTACAAGATGGTTTATTGCTAGTGATTGATGAGGGGATGCATAAAATTAGGAAGTTGGTCAGTTATGTTGTTGGGTCAAAATGTAGAAAATTGATGTTTCGGGAGAATGCTTTGGTTGCTGGTATTGATTGCTCTCAAAAGTTATGCTTGGATTGCCCAACTAGATGGAATTCTACATACAAGATGCTTATAAGGGCTTTGAAGTATCGTGCTGCCTTTGAAGGAGGTTGGATAAAAATGCGCAAATAATTGTACAACACATTTTCTTTGATTTTTAATATTTGAGTTCGACCCCTTTTGGTTATCCTCTTGATTCGAAGTCATATCAATACTAAGAATTGAATGGTTTCGGTGATTTGGGCTGCACCCGAATTTTAGCGGGTTGCCTACATATCTCTTGGAAGAGAATCAAGCCTCACATAGTTCAAATGGTTTGAGTTTGTGTGTTTTAATGTCTTGAAGATTTTCATGCATCAATGGATCGTATTAGAACCCACCTTCTCGGAAGGGTAGCCCTAATATAAATCACACTATCATATGCATGAGATTTTCTCATGTATCACCCGAATAAATTGAGCACACCTTCTCGGAAGGGTTTCCCAACTTAACGGTTATCACTTACACGGAAAATCATGTGTATTTAATTTAAATTCAATTTTAACCTTGTTTTCATTTTAAAAGTGAATTTAGAGGTTAGCGACTGTACCCGACATATTTTTGTGATTTAATATCGGGTTACCTACGTAGCTGTTTTACGGCATCAAGTCTTTACATAGTTCTACCTCGAACCAAATTTATATTTGGTGAAACTTGATTTTGAGGTTTTGGTAAAGATCATCGAAGACGTTCTCGATTGGGATCTCCAATTAGGGAGCATTATAGGAGATTCCGGCATCGATAACATGAAATAGCGCATCATGGTCTTAGACATGGACCTCGTCACTCTCCCTTCATACTCCTCTACATGAATAGGGAGCGAGGTAGATTTTTTCGGCATCACTACACTCTTTCCCATGTCTTGGTCTTGAGAAGATTCTTGGACATTCTTTTGAGGCTCCAATGGCTTCAACATCTTAACCCTCGGGTTTTTTTTCCTTATGAGCTTTTATTTTAGAAGTCCTTGCTTCAACCTCACCTTCCGAATATGAAGTAACCATAACTTGCTCCACGTGGTCCATATCCAAAAGGATTGAACCAAAGGAAGTTTGGCTTGGATTTATGGTTTGAGGGGCAAGGATTGCTTTGTCTGCCTCGAGGAGGTCTTTCGCAGCCTTCCATAAAATGGCGTTGGCTTGCTCTAATGCATGAGAGCGGGCTAGCTTACGAAGTGCCCCGGTTTTCCCACGTCGGGAGCCACATTTTTGCCCCCTTCTTCTCTTGGACTTGCTTGCCTTCATGGCCATTGGAACGGGTGGCAAAGGAGCTGCGACAGTCCCGACATTCCTTTTTAAGACATCGATGACGGGGCCTCGAACCTCTCTCTGGGCTTAGTGCCGCTCGAGCTGGCGATGTTGCTATCACTCCGACGAAGTGCGAGCCGATTGTCAGTTGGTGGGCCATTGACCTTGTTCTCCTCAACTTTCACATACTTGGGCTTTTTGCCCTCACGGCTCGAGAACCTCTTTGGCTTCATTCCCTCCTCTAAGACTAGCTTTAGGGACCTCACGACCAAGCTGGTGGTCGTCTCCTCCTCCGGAACTGGTAAAGCATCGAAGACATGCTCGGTTTTGACTCCATTTTTATTTAGGAGCCGATTTGAGATTGACCCACTGGAATAAACTGGCAATGGAATTTCACAATTTTAATTTTATGATTTTATTAAACCCGATTTCCAACTTAGGCCAATTATAATTCTTATATTTTAGTGGGTGAGTTTTGCAATTAAACATATTTTAAAAACAAATTCAAGCCGAAGGTCTATATCCCATTACTTCCCAGCTTGATTTCTTTTTTACTTGGCCCAATTTGAGACTTCACTTAAGCCAGCCCAATTCATAAAAGGAAAATTAAACCAAGCTCAGCCCCCCTTTTTCTTTTAATAAAGGCACGTTTGTTTTATCTCTTTTTTTTTGCTGTTCATCTTCCTCCTGGAGACAAACGAAAGATGCCCCACTGGTTGTTCGAAGCTGCTGTGGCACCATGGTTTAAGGTGCTGGCTTTGGGCATTCGAAAATTGAAACAAAGAGGTGGCGGAGCAAGGGCGGAGCCAGGTGAGCTCAGGAAAAGCGAGGGTGAAGCTGGTCGAGCTAGGGTGAAACAGGAGCGGAGTGGGTTAAGTTTCGACAACCACTACTAAAAACGCAGGAAATAACTACGGCAAATAGCAATGGATTTAGCCACGAATGACCGTGGCTAACCAGTTTAGCCACGGAATCAGCCACGGGCGGGCCATCCATAGCCATATGCCTCGTGACTAATAGCGACGACTTTTTTGCGATGGATTTAGCAACGAAAAAATATCGTCGTGGCTACACCCGTGGCTAAGCATGGACGAACTATGTCGTGGCCGTGGCAATAAAGTTGTGGTTGATGATGATTTTCATTTCATTCATAATTTTGTTGCACATTTTGTATCCCCACATTTCAAATACATCCAAAGCAATAACAAATCCAAAAATACATAAATGGAGTACAAAATTAAAGAATATAATCTAGATACAAAAGAAACTATATAATATTGAAGTCCCCACAAATTAAACCTAATTACTGAATAAAGAAGAAAAGCCTCACACACTATAACAACCTGCATTAACTTCACGTTCCAGAGCAGGGAAGATGCAGGGAAGATGATGGGTAGTATAATGTTTAGGTTTCTCGATGTGCTCGTTGTTCCATAGATATAGAGCACGCTCAGCCACCTGCACACACATAAACTATTGTAATCAAGATTATAACTTGATATTAATCACACATAAACTATTGTAATCAAGATGCCTATTACCAATATTAAAAAAAAACTAAAGTAACTGATAAAAAAACTAATTAACTTGTGATCCCACAATATCCTTCAGGCAGTTCCTTCTTCTGTAGCATACCATTTACAACTCTAAAAGTTACTTTAGGTCGAAGTTTGTCATTATTTATAATATCCTGCAACATATGATTGCACACAAGGGATGAGTAAACAACATCGCAGCAATATTTCAATTTTCATACCGGCCTGGCAGCACTTTGTTTATTTTCCAAGATCAAAGTCATACATATAATAGCTATATGAACATGTACATTGAAATAAATATTGAAGATTTGTTTGCACAAATACAAAACGTAACTGTACTAAAGTTATTTGGCGGTCAATGGAAATTAAGGAAAAGAAATTCAGATTCTGTACCAAGACACTAACAAATTAAACAAACTAAGCAAAAAATGTGATTAAGCTAGATTATTAAAACCAAATTATCCAATTTGACCGCTAGCTCCTTGTAGATCAATGAAACGGTATAAACAGCTTACCCAGTTGAATTACAAACACCAGACAACCTAAATTACAGAAAGGTCATGTTTGTGTATAGACAGAATCTCTTCATATAAACATGTATAATGATAATTTATCTCAAAATTTTCAGTTCCCAATTTACCGTTTCATTCTAAGTACTCTCTTTGTTTATTCTATCCTCTCTTAATTTCCAATATCCAGTCCTGAAGCTTATATTCAAACTTTCCCTTTGGTTACATTCTCAATCTACCCAGGAAGGATAATTGATATGAGTATACCAGAACTAGCTCAAGCTCGGACCTCTCTATCCAAGTTCTCATTCAATAAAGCATTACATCCTAAAGCTGTCCCAGACAACTAATCACCAGCCACAAGAATAATAGGTTAAACCTGGAAGCTTCAATTTCAACTAAACCTTAAGACATTTTACTAGTTTCCCCCTTTTTTCCTTTGGCAAAAAAACATGAAAACAAAACAGAGCTCACACAGGACTTTGTTCAAACACATAATCTACAAAAGTGAAAACCCTAAAATCAAAGGAAGACAGGGAGAGAAAGACCTGGCAGATGCGCGACCATGGGGGGATATATTATTCGATGCTACATGAAGCATTCAAGTCCCATAGCTCAGTTGGTTAGAGTGTTCTAAGCCTCGACTTTCGCCATATTTTTCAGAGAGCGGGCGAAGAAAAACTAGGAAGGAGGCGGCGCTCCCAGCGGCTGCGTTTCTCCGCCATTTTCTTCATCTGTTGAAGGCGGCGCTCCCTCCCAGCAGCTGCGTTTCACCGACGGCGTCGTTCTATGGAGTGGTCTGTCGGCGTCGTTCTCTGTGGGAGGAAGACAGGAGGGGGAAGAGGAGGACAAGAGTGGCTGAGAGACAAGAGATCTGAAAGCTTTGGCCTTTGGGGAGAGAGAGACTAGAGATCTGGAATGAAGTGGTGATGAAGACAACGCGTGAAAAGAGGCGGTGTCCAAAATAAATTAGGGTTATACCGCTTTTTCAATTTCAGCCCAAAAAATTTACCGCTCAAAAATCATTTGGGCGCTAAAAAATTTCGACGGTGGGCCTGAATTACTTTTTTTTATTTCACAATTTACATCTACAAAATAAAACTATCAATATAAATATTTATCATTAAATATATATTTCTGATAAGTTTTTATCAAATTTAATTAGATATTTATACGTTTTTATAATATTTTACCCAACATCATTAAATTAGTTCAATACCTATATCTTATGCGAATTTTTTAAATATCAATATTAGTTAATATAAGGTTTTATTAAACATTTATTCATTACTTATATGAGTTTTCCTCAAAACTTACAATTATAATATTTTAATAAGAATTTATTACTTAATATAAGGTTTTATTAAACATTTATTAGTTACTTAGTTGAATTTTCCTCAAAATATACCCTTATAGTATTCTAATAAGAATTTATTACTTAATATAAGGTTTTATTAAATATTTATTAGTCACTTATAAGATTTTCCTCAAAACATACCATTATAATATTCTAATAAGAATTTATTAGTTAATATAAGGTTTTATTAAACATTTATTAGTCACTTATATCAGTTTTCCTGAAAACATACTCTTATAGTATTCTAATAAGAATTTATTAGTTACTATAAGGTTTTATTGAAAATTTATTAGTTACTTATATGAGTTTTCCTCAAAAAATACACATATATGGTATTCTAATAAGAATTCATTACTTAGTATAAGGTTTTATCCAACACTTATTAGTTACTTATATGAGTTTTCCTCAAAACACAACCTTATAGTATTCTAATAAAAATTTATTACTTAATATAAGGTTTTATTCAATATTTATTAGTTACTTATATGAGTTAATTTCGTCAAAAAAATATGGTTAATTTTAGTATTCTAATAAGAATTTATTAGTTAATATAACGTTTTATTAAACATTTATTTGTTACTTATATGAAATTTACTCAAAACATAACCATATAGTATTCTAATAAGAATTTATTACTTAATATATGATCTTATTGAACATTTATTAATTACTTATATGAGTTTTCCTCAAAACATACACTTAATTATGGTATTCTCATAAGAATTTATTACTTAATATAAGGTTTTATTCAACACTTATTAGTTACTTATATGAGTTTTCCTCAAAACATACCCTTATAGTATTTTAATAAGAATTTATTACTTAAAATAAAGTTTTATTGAACACTTGGTAGCTACTTATATGTGTTTTCCTCAAAAAATACTCTTATAGTATTTTTGTAAGAATTTATTAGTTACTATATGATTCTGTTCAACACTTCTTAGTTACTTATATGAGTTTTTCTCAAAACCTACTCTTATAGTATATTCATAAGAATTTATTAGTTAATTTAAGGTTTTATTAAACATATATTCGTTACTTATATGAGTTTTCATCAAAACATACCCTTATAGTATTCTAATAAGAATTTACTAGTTAATATAAGGTCTTATTAAACATTTATTAGTTACTTATATGAGTTTTCCTCAAAACATACCCTTATAGTATTCTAATAAGAATTTTTTACTTAATATAATGTTTTAAATATGTATTAGACACTTATATGAGTTTTCCTCAAAACATAACCTTATAGTATTATAATAAGAATTTATTACTCAATATAAGGTTTTATTAGCTACTTATATGAGTTTTACTCAAAGCATACTCTTAGAGTATTCTAATAAGAATTTATTAGTTAATATAAGGTTTTATTAGTTACTTACATGAGTTTTCCTCAAAACATAACCTTATAGTATTATAATAAGAATTTATTACTTAATATAAGGTTTTATTAGCTACTTATATGAGTTTTGCTAAAAGCATACTCTTAGAGTATTCTAATAAGAATTTATTAGTTAATATAAGGTTTTATTAGTTACTTATATGAGTTTTCCTCAAAACATAACCTTATAGTATTATAATAAGAATTTATTACTTAATATAAGGTTTTATTAGTTACTTATATGAGTTTTACTCAAAACATATTCTTAGAGTATTCTAATAAGAATTTATTAGTTAATATAAGGTTTTATTAGTTACTTATATAAATTTTCCTCAAAACTTACTCTTATAGTATTCTCATAAGAATTTATTAGTTAATTTAAGGTTCTATTAAACATGTATTCGTTACTTATATGAGTTTTCCTCAAAACACCCCCTTATAGTATTCTAATAAGAATTTATTACTTACTATAAGGTTTTATTCAACACTTATTAGATACTTATATGAGTTTTCCTCAATACATATTCTTATAGTATTTTCGTAAGAATTTATTAGTTACTATATGATTTTGTTTAATACTTGTTAGTTACTTATATGAGTTTTCTTGAAAACTTACTCGTATAGTATTCTCATAAGAGTATATTAGTTCATTTAAGGTTTTATTAAACATTTATTCGTTACTTATATGAGTTTTCATCAAAACATACCCTTACAGTATTCTAATAAGAATTTATTACTTAATATTAGGTTTTATTCAACACTTATTAGTTACTTGTATATATGAGTTTTTCTCATAACATACTTATAATTTCTAATAAGATTTTATTAGTTAATATAAGATCTTATTAATCTTTTAATAGTTACTTATATGAGTTTCCTCAAAACACTCCCTTATAGTATTCTAATAATAATAATTTATTACTTAATATAATGTTTTATTTAACGATTATTAGTCACTTGTATGAGTTTTCTCAAAACACACCCTTATAATATTCTAGTAAGAATTTATTAGTTAATATAAGATCTTATTGAACTTTTATTAATTACTTATATGAGTTTTCCTCAAAACATACCCTTATAGTATTCTAATAAGAATTTATTACTTACTATAATGTTTTATTAAACATTTATTAGACACTTACATGAGTTTTCCTCAAAACACCCTTATAATATTCTAATAAGAATTTATTAGTCAATGTAAGGTTTTATTAAACATTTATTATTAACTTATATCAATTTTCCTGAAAACATACTCTTATAGTATTATAATAAGAATTTATTACTTAATATAAGGTTTTATTAAACATTTATTAGTCACTTATATGAGTTTTCCTCAAAACATACCCTTATAATATTCTCATAAGAATTTATTAATTAGTTAATATATAATTTTTTCAACACTTGTTAATTTATATAAAAAAAATTTCATAGGGGTATTTGGGCCCGTCAATGGGCTAATCGGGGAAAACATAGTCATATTTGGGCTGATTTAGCCACGGATTTAGCCACGGATTCAATCGTCGCTAAATCACCACTTCATTTAATGGGCTGAGATAAGATAATTGGGCTTTCACTAGCTTCTAATGGGTCGAGCCCAGAAATTTTGGGAGAGTTTGTACCCGGATTCAGCCACGGATCGAGTGTCATCGGATAGCCCATTCATGATATATATCCGGCCCGCCTACAATTAGTGACCCAAGGCCCACTCACCACATATGTTCATTTGATTTTCGATGATTAATAGCCACGGATTTAGCGACGGATATTGTGTTGTGGCCATATCAGCGTCGAAAACAGCCACGACAATCATATTCGTAGCTACGTTCGTGGCTATTTACTGACACTGACACATATCGAGCCACAAAATCAGCTACGGACATCTGGGTCGTTGCTAATAGCCACGAATGTTTTGGCATGTCATACCAGGATGAGTATTAGCCACGAATATAGCCACGGTCAGAAACAGTCGTGGCCAATGTCATCGCTAATGGCCACGATTACAGGGTCGCCTATAATCTGTGGCTAACCATCTGTAGCTATTTTCTGTTTTTTTAGTAGTGAACCCAGAACAAGCTTCTGCTAAGTGAAGACGTTGAGAGCTCGTGCGAAGAAAGGGTGCAACAGGTTTGTTTTCCACCTTTCCCTTTCAATTTGTCCTCAATTTGACCCAATTTGGGTGATTCGATTTTGAGACAATTGGGGCTGAATTCAACTTTTTATTTGGGGATTACTACTTCACCAGATAACAAGGGGTTTGATGATCAAAAGTTTTTTTCGAAATGGGACCCCAAGAACAACTAGATTAGAAGGAGAGGATGTCGACGAGTTCCGCCATCGACAACCGTCAAAGGTTCTCCAGGACCTGTGAGCTCGAGTGCGGTGCACTAGTCGTTAATGGACACAATCAAAGGCACCACAAGGAAGCGGAGGGCAGCTATGGCTTGGGCACCTCAGGTTTGTTTCAATTTTTGTTGATTTCTCACAACCCTTGTTTTTGAGACACGAGGGTTGTTGGATTGTCTTTTTTCTTGCCTGGGATTGTATGAGATAATTCTTTGTTTATAGTCCTCAATTACATTATGAGATACACCTTACTTAGGGTTAAATTTGGTATGAAATTGGAACCCAAATGTCTTTCCTTTTTCCTCTTGGAACTACATCTTGATGTTGTGCTCAGTTCAAAATAATATATTTGAGAACTTGCCGGCCTTGAGATGGGAACAAAAAAAAACTAATTGCCCTTGTTAGAGTTTGCTTCAGCGAGTGGGCAAATGGATCTAGTGAGAGTTTGCACACTACTTTGTTTGTTTGTTGATCATTCAACCTCAACTGAGATTTGATGATCAATTTCTATTTGGTATGGTTTTTGTATTTGATTTAACCCAACCTATCCCAAGGTGAATCAATGGTGAGGTGAAAATAGGTTTTAATTTACCGTCTTCTTGAAATTTTGATGGAGATGATGAATTTAAATTTAATCTCAGCCGTGCAATTGCTTGATTAGAAGTCAAACCTAAGAGCCATTTTGTGCAGTTTTAGCTGGCATAGGCTGAATATAGGTCATGATGATATCATGAGTTTATTTTTCTTCATTTTGTTCAAGCTACAGACTGGTAGGGAGGCTACTTTGCTTTGCATTTGGTGTGCTTCATGCTGAATTTGACATTAATTCGGAGTCTAACCATAGGAGTCATTTAGTTAGAATATCCCGTCATATATATTTGTTGTAACCATTGCTGCAAGCTGAAAATTGGGCAGGGCTTTGCCTCTCTAAACTGATCCACGCGCGAGATCGAATGTAGTGGTGAAAGAATATACTTTCAAGCCAACTACAAGAGTAGATGCTCTCAACCTATGATGTGATGGTCTCTAGGCAAAAGAAAATACTTTCAAGCCTATGATGCGCCCAAACACTAGGTGAGAGCATGTGAACCCAAGCCCGGGTTAGTCTTCTCCATTGTCATGTTTTTTGTACCTGCAAGAAACGAGAAAAACTACAAGAGTTGGGTATAGGCTCTCCCTACTGCACAAAACTTCCACAAAAGTGATTACAGAAACTAATTTCTTTCTCTATTTGTTTAATCGACTTTTTTCTCTCTTGCTTTTACTCTCTCAGCACTTACTCCCTAGCCCCCCGCATGCCCTCTAGAACCTCTATTTATAGGGTCTAATTGGGAGCAGTTGCTAGCTTACAATTACCTATCCATTAACTCCACTTTTTTATTTCTTTCCCTATTTTTCCCTGGGTGAAAATGCTGAAAACCACCACACGTTCAGTAAGAGTAAGGGTAGTTACAACTCAACCACAACCTCCATATATAACAATTTTTTTTCTACAAAACTGATAGGTGGATGTAAATGGGTTATTTTGGATTGATGAACTAATAGGCTTTTGTTTTCTTCCTTTTTCTTTCCAGTCCGTTACGAAATTGAATGCAGGATACATTCACGTTACAATTTGAATTTATGAAATCCACAAAATTTGACCCCAAACAGTTGCCCCCCGAACTTTTATGTGTGAACTTTTTTATGAACACATTCAAAGTTCGGAATACTCATGAGCTTAATGTGTGAAAGACTAGGTCTAATCTAATTATCTTAGCCTTCATTGGCATATGATAATTTCGAATTTTGACTTTCACAAAAATAAGATTTAGACTTTTGAGAGTAATTACATTTTCTTCACTTTGTCTCATTTACCTTTTTTAAAAAAAAAATTAAAATCAGGATAACAGATGAGATTGTATTTGTAACAACCTCCATATCTGATTGAAAATTTGAATTTATTTATTTATTATTTTTTTAGAGAGATTTTGTTTTTGATATTCTCTTCTGACTGATTTATATCTGGATATGCCTCTTCTGCAGAACACACTCTGCTGTTTCTAAAGAAGCATTTCAACAAAGGAGCCTGAATAACAATGGTTGTGACAACGACCAAGGTATGTATCTCTCCTCCTCTGCTTGTGGCCACACTTCTTTGACGTTTTTATATATTTTTTTAAATCCCTACAGCTTTTGACATAATGACTCTCTGTGCATTTATCAGAAATTCACAATGAAAGCTTATGGTGAGGTTGGCTCTCAAAAATCCCCAAGGAACAACGGCAAAGAAGTCAACCACGGTCCTTCCTACAATAGGACTCTTTCTTTTATCGAACTTAAGGTTGATTCACCCAGCATGGAGTTAAAGTTGTTGTTAAAACAGGAAGAGGTCCCGAAGGTGATCTGATTTGCTCTTTGTATAAAGATGGAGATTGTATATGGCCCCGCAAAGACCTTGGTCCAAGATTTAAGGCCACTCTTCTTGAGAAGGTGTGTCTCGAGGATGATCTACGCACGCCAAAAAGTGACTTCTATTCGACCTTGAAAAGACTCCTAGAAGAACGTAGAAACTGGGGCGTGGAATTCACTTTTAAGGGTATGTCCTCCTTCATCCCATATCTTATGGAATGGACTGAATATATTCTCGGCACCTACAAGGAACCATTGAAGCAAGCTGGTGTCCACGGGCTTGTTGGAGTCTCGCAGTTCCCATATAGCTATACCAAGGATGTTTGGAAAGCCTTTTGCGAGCATTGGGGGCCTTTGACCAACACATTCCATTATGGCGGTGGAGAGCTAGGGATTTCTTTGAACGACTTGAAGGTAATTGGTGGTCTACCCATTTTAGGCGAACCTTATGAGGAATATTTTCCACCAAACGAGCTACTCTTGGATGCTGCTCATTACCCTCCAACAGTAGCAGAACTTTTGCGAATCCATGCCGATCTTTGTCAACACAACAAGATTTTCGAGGTAATTAACCCCCGCTTGCAGCACTGTTCATTCATTCATTTCATTTTTTTTATAGACAATCAGCTAACCTATAAACTCGAATCCTTTTGATAGGTAACTTGGTATCAATGGATTTGACACTTTTTTTAGGGGTGAGCTGAGGTCTATAGCTTATGGGGAAGACCATCCCGGCTCCCATAAGAAGAAACTTGATCCCCCAAATTTTGAGGACAAATCAAGGGCACCGTTACCTCTGCATATTTCCAGTGAGGGAGAGCTAGCATCCTACCTGGATCTTTTATTGAGCAGATTTGTTCTACCATTTGGATCGAAATCTGTCAGACCTGACACGTTTGTGATGGCTTCACTTATGGCTTAGGGAAGAAGAATCTCCCTTGCTCCTACTGTGTTGGGACATATATATCACGAGCTAGGCAAAGTGGCCACCTTTCGAGGTGATCCGGGCAGTGCCAAGCCTAACTTTGGTATTCATTTTATCGTCGGCTGGCTAACGAAGTATTTCCCTTGTTTATATCCATGTCGTCATCATGATGAGTTTGATGATGATTTCCCTACTTTAGCAAGATATGCCGGGGTAATTTGTCATGAAGTAAGTCTATATCAAGCTAGACTCATTTTTAGATGTATAGAACATGTATCATATCGAGCTGTATGTTTTGGAATAGGAGTGGGTGGTTGGGATTACATCGATTCGGATGACTTGTCTGATGAGTGTTTTGAACATTTATTAATCATCCGTACTGCATTGTTGCTTGTCCATTTTGGAACCACTATGATGTTAGAGCCCTATTACCCGAATAGGTTTGCCCGACAATTCGGTTTTGATCAAGGTATCCCCGTTGATTCTCTCTCTTTCTCCTTGAGCAAGCGCGGCAAGAAATCCCTAGAAACCATCGCCATTGCCTACGAACAACTGTTGAAGAAGGGCACTGGGGTCATCTTTCATATTCCACACTGTTATTACTTAGGTACTTACACTTATACCTATTGTGGATGGTGGGCTAGGGTCTCTGCACCGTATTTGGCACAATCTTGCAACCAAATAAAGTCTGTTTTGATCGGTAAGCCTTGCATCGAACAAGAGCCTGTTTTTCTGATTGTAGATACAAGAATCGTCAGGGAGGGGATGAACGGAAAAGTGACAATTGAAGAGTTTAAACAACGCAGTATTGGACAAAGTAGCCCTAAACAACACAATTTTGAACAGCGCAGTCCCGAAGAGTGCGAATCTGAACTGCGCAGGCCTAAACAACACGAACCTAGTCAGCGCAAGCGGAGAAGTAGGTCAGCCCACTCAGTCAGATCTTTACCTTCTATTTGTGGTGATTCAAATGTTAATGTGCAAGGACTTACCCTCCCGGTTGAGTTGATTGCAAAAGGACCCCCAAGTGACGACCGATATTTTAAATAAAAACGTCATCATAATCGATTCTTGAAGTAAAGAGAATTATTAGAGATGATCTTTGAAGGAAATATATATCGATGGATCAAGTGAGTCCTTATGAAATTAGCGAACTTCTTTACCTTCCACTTCCTTCAAAGGTATAGCTTCGGCCCATTTGGAGAAATAATCCGTAGCCGCCAAAATATATTGGTGACCTCGGGAAGATGGCTTTATACTCCCTACCACATCAAGACCCCATGCGTGGAATGGTCATGATAACGTAGTAGGGTGTAGCATATAAGGAGGTTGATGTATGAAGTCGCTGTGAATTTGGCAAGCATGGCAAGCTTTAGCGAAGTCCATAGCATCTTTCACCACAGTAGTCTAATAGTAGCCTAACCGTTTGATTTGATTAGCCAATTTAGGATCGGCTTGATGCACTCTACACACTCGGGCATGAGTTTCAGTTAGAATGTATTTAGCTTCCTCTTTGGACAAGCATCTTAGCAAGATTCCGTCAAATGTTCTTCGATACAATGTATCATTCTTAAGTAAGAATCTTGACACTCGTCTTTTAATGTCCACCCTCCTTTTCGTATCATCGGGGAGGACTCCATGACGAAGATATTCGATAAGTGGTTGTCGCCAATCCATTTCTTCATCAATTTCATAAACGGGAGCGATCTCCACTTCTTCTTTTGGCTCATCCCGCTCCGAGGATGGTATAAGCAAATGACATTCACCAATGGTAAACTGAATTTCTCTTTCATTTGGTAACTTCAACAATGAAGCTAATTTGGCCAATGCATCTGCCTTGTCATTCTCGGATCTCGATATATGCACCACTTTTATTTGATGGAATTGATGCATGAGGCTTTTAGCTCTTTGATGAAGAGGAATTAAGTTGGAGTTTTTTACTTCGTATTGCTCATTTAGCTATCTTATGACTACTTGAGAATCACCAAACACTTTTTGTGGATCAACACACATTTCAAGAGCTATCTCCAAATCGATAACGAGTGTCTCGTATTCTGTCATATTATTTGTGCAATTCTCCAAAAAGGAAAATGAATAAGGCACTATTCCATCATTTGGGGTAATGAAAACAATAAACACACCATCCCCTCTTTTTATTGCAGCACCATCAAATATAACTGCCAAGATTTTCCTCTGTCATAAAGACTATTTCATCCGGCAAATCATCCGATAACTCCTCATTGTCTGGAGTAGGGTGGGCTGCTAAGAAATCAGCTATGACTTGCCCTTTCACCGCCTTTTGAGGCACATATATGATGTCAAAAGAAGCTAAAAGCATAGCCCATTTGACCAATCTCCCCGACAACACAGTTTTTGACAAAAATGTATCGCAAAGGATCGACTTTAGATATTAATGTAATTTGATGGGACAAGAGGTAATGTTGTAGCTTTTGGATGACAAAGATCAACGGTAGACATATCTTCTCCATAGCAGAATAATTTTGTTCTACTCTCACCATCGTTCGGCTAATGTAGTATAAGACATTTTCCTTTCCATCATCATTATTTTGAGCCAACATAGCCCCTAACGATCGCTCAAGACTTGCGATGTACAAAATCAAGGACCTTCCTTGAACTGGTGACATAAGAACTGGCGGATCAAATTGAAGGGTTATACCGAGAGAAACTGTCAAGCATGAAATTTGGTATAAGAAAGTCGAAGGGTCAATACTGAGAGTGACTAGGCGGGATGCATTCATGACAAGAAAAGTGGCTCAGACTTTTGTCTTGGCTTAAGAGCAATGACTAAAGCTCAAAGAAGCAAGACAAAGTGGCATTACCTTTTTTTTGAAGTAGAGTATGTTGTGGAACTACAAGACAAGCATTATTGGTTTTGTCAAAAGAAGAAGATGAAGACCTCTTTTTCTTAATGACACACAAATCATATTCAAACAAAAGTGAATAGCTAGTACCTTGTAATTGTCCAACACTTAACAAATTATGAGCCAAAATAGGCACAAATTGCACATCGGGAAGCAATTTAACTTTTGATATCAATTGTACATCTCCCTTCAGATTGAAGCATCTTGTCATCACCAAGGTAAACTTTGCCCCTTTATGACTCATCAAGTTCCTTAAACAAGGATCTAAAGATGGACATGTGATTGGAGCAACCACTATCGAGATACCACATCACGTTCGTGTCATCACCAATAGAAGAGAGAGTCATAAACAACCTAGTTTCATGTTCAACATTCTCAGAATAGTTTGCTGACTTTTGCTCATTCTCTGACTTGCTCCAGCATTGCACTTCCTTATTGCCATACTTCTTGCAGTACTAACACTGGATATTGCTTTGATATTATCGAGACTCACCATTCCGTCCTCTACCGAATTGGCCTCTGCCTCGAGTAACACCACGACCTCTTCGTCAAAAGCCGCCTCTACCTCTTCGTCTATTTCCTAAATTATATGACTTGCCTTTATTGGAAGACTCTTCCTTAGCCTGAAAAGCCTTTTCTTCTTTCTGCTCACTTGTCTGCTAAGCTTGTCTTCAAGAGCTCATCAATTCTTCAAACTTATAAGTAGACAAATCCTTTGATTCCTTAATTCCAGCAACCACGTGATCAAATTTCTTAGTTAAACTCTCAGAGCTTTGCTAATAACAGTTTAACAACTCAAATTCTCACCATAAGATTTCATGTGATTAACAATTGTGGAAACTCTTAACAAGAAGACTTGCACATATTCTTTCTCTTGCATATTTAGAGTTTTAAAATCATTTACGACACAAGTATTGTAACTTAACAATGATTACCTTCTTATCTTCCATGTGCTATTGCTTGAGAATTTCCCAAGCTTCATGAGATGTAGTTGAATTGCTGCTGTAATTCGAGAAAAGATCTCATCATCTATGGCTGAATTGATCATGAATAAGGCCTTTGAATCCTTCTTCCTCTTATCTTTGAGTTGTTGATCAGGCTCTTCTGGTTAGTTATCTTCAAAACCATTTTCTACAAATCCCCAATGTTGACATTTTCAAGCTCCAAAAATGGTAGTTTACTCCTTTAAATATTGGCAGTTGTGAAGTATCAATGCTTCCTAATCCATTTTTCTACATTTTGAAAAATTAATGTCTTCTCTCAACCTGTGTTTGCCTTGTGCATAAGCTCTCACAATTTCTCTCAATTCCTTGGATATAAACTCGGAACAATGTGTTTGCTCTGATACCAATTTGTTGGTTTTGTCAGATGAAGGAGATGAAGAACAATAGAATAATTTGTAGAGGAAGATTGTTGTTTTTCTTCTTTTTAATTAAAATTGAAACTAATACATGACTTAAGTAGAAAATTGCTAGGCTATTAATATCTAACATCAAGCCTATGAAAAATGTGTAACCTTAAACTAATTTTCTTAGTTAAATCCCTAAACATTAGCAATAGATTTGACTCAATTATTGCTTCCTAAAATAAAGCAAAGTTCATTTTTGGATGCACCATGAGGTTTGAATCATATTTCAACAAGCATTATGGTTGATCGAAGAAGTTGCTGAAAGATTTGGGTGGTGCATAAGAGAAACCTACTAAGGTATGGTGTGAGAACAAGTGAACAACTACAATGACCAAGAATCCAATATTCCATTCCAGAACCAAGTACATTGATGTGCAACATCATTTCATCGAAGAGTTGGTGTCTAAGGAGAAAGTTGTTCTAAAGTTTTTTGAACAAATGTTGAAGATACAAATCTGTTGACCAAAGCATTGAGTTCATCAAAGCATCAACTCTTTTTAGAGAAGATTGAAATATGAGAGTTTGAATCAATGGGAGGTGTTGGAATATGATTCAAACCTCATGGTGTATGCACGTATGAAATTGCTTTGTTTTAGGAAGCAATTGAGTCAAATCTATTGCTATTATTTAGGGGTTTAATTAAGAAAATTAGTTTATAATATTCCTCTACAAATTATTCTATTGTTCTTCATCTTCTTCATCCGACAAAACCAACAAATCAGCTATCTCAGCTTCAAAGCACATACATTTAGTGCTAAAGAGGAGAGCAGCCACCAATAAATAATCTATTTCAACAAGTATATATGTACCTTGTCAAAACTGTAGTGTGTGTGTATATAAATATATATATATATATATATATATATATATATATATATATATATATATGGTGTGGTTAAAATGAAAATGCATCTTAAAGTGAAAATGGGCCTAATTTAAAAAAATGATTGAAATCGGGCCCAACAGCCCTTAATTCCCCTCCTTCCTTCCCGTCTCTTCTTACCCTCCTCGTTCTGAGCTTCTCCCTCCGATATGTACGGCCGCAACCTCCCACGAACACCCGAGCTCCCATGGCTCCCGTCCTCTTTTCCCACTCTCAGTATGGCTTCCTTTTTCCCCGATCTTGAGCCCGAGCTCGTTGCGTCAATTTGTAGCTCGTTCACAAGAAGACTTCTACTGGCTGTCCCGTGCTTAGTTTTTGGTTGCCGTTAAATTGCAGCAACCAAAAACTAAGCACGGGACAGCCAGTCACGATGTGTTGCTCCCGCTATCTGACGCCGATCACCTCCGGGATTCTTCGACGACCCCGTCATTGGGTGAATGTCAGACATGCCGCTTCTGAAAGTGAAGCTTACTTGGTGACTCGCCTTAGCTTGAAGCTCTCGAGATGTCTCGGCTAATTTCTCTTCATCTTTGCTCTTGATTAATGCCTTTGTTTTTCATCCGATTGTTGATCAAATTCTAATTTAGAAAGTTTTATATGTTAATTATATGAGGATTCAGGTGCTTCCTGGTAATCGATTCGATATCAATTTGTCATGGAATTACTCACTCATAATATGGCATAGAGACATAGAGTGCTGCAAATCCAAGTTAAAACCTTCCGCCTTTACAAATTCAATTTACAAATGGAGTGCTCCAAATTCAAGTTAATGAAGTGCTGCAAATTCAGTTAATGATTTTTTTATATTTTTAATTGAAAAATACAAATTGGAATAGATGCGGTTCCAACCCACGTTTTATCCTAAATTAATTATAAAACAACCCCTAAAATAAAGTTATTTTTCAAAAAAATCATCTTAAAATTTAGCTTTATTTCAAATCATCATCCATAAGTCCTTTTATGATCAATAAATCTAAAATTATCACTTTTTTCAAATCAATTTGAAAAGAAACAAACTTTTTTGGTGGTATTGATTTTGCACTTTATAATCTTATTCATGCCCTTAATCATTTTATTCCTGCACTTTATCATTTTATTTATGCACTTGGTATTGATTTTGCACTTTATAATCTTATTCATGCCCTTAATCATTTTATTCCTGCACTTTATCATTTTATTTATGCACTTTATAATCTTAATTGTGCACTTCACAATCTTATTCGTGCACTTCACAATCTTATTCATATACCATCATTTTATTCTTGCACTTATCATTTTATTTGTACAACATAATATTATATTTGCACAAAATAATATTATATTTACACAACACAATATTATATTTGCACACCATAATGTTATATATGCACTTTATCATCTTATTTGTGCACGTTATTATTTTATTTGCACAAGATAATATTATATTTGCACAACACAATATTATATTTGCACACCATAATGTTATATATGCACTTTATCATCTTATTTGTGCACGTTATCATTTTATTATTGCACTTTATAATCTTATTCATGAACGGGAACAAAAAGAAGACAACCATAAATAGCTTATGCGGGATTTTGAACTCGAACCTTTGTGCATGGGCACATTGCTATACCATTTTTAATTGAGCTAATAGACTTTTAATGGCACATGTCACATTAAAGTACAAACCTGCTATAAAAACAGTAGCCCATAAAGAAAATATTTGGTAGGAAACTTACTTTACATTAGGAAAATGCACATTTATTAATAATAATCTTTATTGTATTATTTGTTCACCTTATATTTTGTAATCTCATATTTTTCACTTTTTAAAATAAAGACAAGAAATGTGATGTAGCATATTTTGTTGCATTTTGTAATCTTATAGATGCACATTATAATATTATTTCAAATAAAAATTATGGGCTAAAATCTGTAATTTTTATAATTGAAATAAGGGCGATATTGGTAGAAATAGAAAGTATGGGAGAGGTGGTGATATTTATCTCATAATTAGGGTCATTTACCCATTTACCCATTTACACCATAAAATTAGGCCCATTTACACATTAACTAAGCCCATTTATCTATTACTCATTTAATTAGGCTCATTTACCTTTAAATTCAGCCCATTTACATTCAAATTGGATCATTTTCATTTTAAGAACCATTTTCATTTGAACCATTTGCTATATATATATATATTGGTAGTGTTGAAATATGATTCAAACGTCATGTGCAAGCAAGAATGAAATTGTCTTATTTTAGGAAGAGATAATTAAGACAAATCTATTATTAATGTGTAATAATTCAACTAAGCAAATTAGCTTGAGGTTACCCATTTTCATAGGTTTGATGTTAAATATTAATAGCCTAGGAATTTTCTATTTAAGTGATGTATTAATTTCATTTTAAATCAAGAAGAAGAAAAACAACAATCTTCCTCTAGAAATTATTCTATTGTTCTTCTTCTTACAAAACCAACAAATTGGTATCAGAGAAAACACATTTTTTCGGGTTTATATCAAGGGAATTGAGAGAAAATAGTGTGAGATTATGCACAAGGGAAACACGGGTTGAGAGAAAACATTAATTGTTCAAAATGCAGAACAATGGGTCATGAAACATTGGTACTTCTCAACTGCCAATTTTTAAAGAAGTAAATTATCATTTTTGGAGCTTGAAAATGTCAACATTATTCAAGTCTCAAGAATTATGGGGATTGGTAGAGAAGGGTTTTGAAGATAACCAACCAGAAGAGCCTGATCAATAACTCAAAGATAAGAGGAAGAAGGATTCAAATGCCTTATTCATGATCCAATCAGCTCTAGATGACGAGATCTTTCCTCAAATTGCAGCTGCAACCACATCTCACGAAGCTTGGAAATTCTCAAGAAGGAGTACATGGGTGATAAGAAGGTAATCACTGTTAAATTACAATCCTTGCGTCGTGATTTTGAAACTCTAAATATGTAAGAGAAAGAATCTGTGCAAGTTTTCTTGTCAAGAGTTTCTGCTATTGTTAATCACATGAAATTTTATGATGAGAATTTAAGTTGTGAGACTTTTGTTAGCAAGGTTTTGAGAAGCTTAACTAAGAAATTTGATCACGTGGTTGCTGCAATTAAGAAATCAAAGGATCTTTCTACTTATAAGTTTGAAGAACTGATGAGTTCTTTACGAGCTCGTGAAGATAGGCTTAGTAGGTCAAGTGAGAAGAAAAAAGAAAAGGCTTTTTAGGCTAAGGAATAGTCTTCCAACAAAGGCAGGTCAAAAAATTCATGAAATAGAGGAAGAAGTAGAGGCGGCTTTCGATGCCGAGGTTATGGTGGTGGTCGAGGCAGAGGCCAATTCGATAGCAAAGGGAGAGGTCAATTTGGAGAATCGAGTTGAGGCCAACATGGTAACTCAAGTAGAGGCCAGAATGGTGATTGTCGATAATACCAGAGTAACATTCAGTGCTACTACTACAAGAAGTATGGCCATAAGGAGTCAAAGTGTTGAAGCAAGCGAGAGAGAGCAAAAGTCAGTAAACTATTCTGAGGATGTTGAACAGGAAAGCATGCTTTTTTATGGCTCTCTCTTCGATTGGTGCTGACACGAACGGGATGTGGTATCTCGATAGCGGTTGCTCCAATCACATGGCCAATTCTAGATCATTGTTCAAGGAACTTGAGGAGTCACAAAGAGGCAAAGTTCGCCTTGGTGATGATAAGATGCTTTAATCCGAAGGGAGAGGTACAATTTCTATCAAAACTATGCAAGGTGATGTTAAATTGCTTCCCGATGTGCAATTTATGGATGGTTTGGCTCGCACTTTGGTAAGTGTTGGAGAGTTACAATGTACTGTCTATTCACTTTTGTTTGAAGATGATTCATGTGTCATTAAGGAAAAGAGGTCGGGTCAAACTATAGTAGTAGTTCCTATGATAGGAAATAGAATGTTTCCTTTAAACTTATCTTCCATGATGAGTAGAGCTTTGACAGCTAGAGGAGATGATGATGCAAAGTTGTGGTATCTGCGTTATGGTCACCTGAATGTGCATAGTCTAAAGCTGCTGAACACAAAAGAGATGGTGCAAGGCTTGCCAAAAATTGGTGAGCTTGAGTTGTGTGAAGGATGCCTATATGGAAAGTAGTCCAAGGGTCCATTTCCAAGTGGAAGAGCTTGGAGAGCAAGTCAATGTCTTGAGCTTCTGCATGTAGACTTATGTTGTCCAATACAGACTAAATCACTTGGAGGGAGTAAGTACTTTCTACTCATTATAGATGATTACAGTAGAATGAGTTAGGTGTATTTCTTGAAGGCTAAATCAGAAATCTTTCAGAATTTTAAGGAATTCAAAGCTATGGTAGAGAGCAGTCTAGAAATTTTGTGAAAGCCTTGAGAACGGATCGAGGAGGTGAGTTTCTATCACATGAATTCTCTGTATTTTATGAAGAGCAGGGAATAATAAGGGAGTTAACAACACTGTACTCCCTAGAAAAAAATAGAGTCTCAGAGAAAAAGAATAGAACAGTTGTGGAGATGGCAAGAAGCATGCTTAATTAAGGCAAAAGGGATGTCGAATTAATTTTGGTGTGAAGTAGTGACTACAGTTGTATACATCCTCAATATTTCTCCGACAAAAGTTGTCATGGATATGACTCCACTAGAAACTTGGAGAGGAAAGAAGCTGCAGTAAGTCACTTGAGAGTGTTTGATTGTATGGTTTATGCTTTGGTTAATTTAAGAACTAAGCTTGATGATAAGTATGAGAAGTGTGTGTTTATTGGCTATGCGATTCAATCCAAATAGTATAGGCTATATAATCCTCTCAGTGGAAATATTATTATCAACAGAAATGTGGTGTTTAATGAAGATACAGAATGAAACTAGCTGGAAAGAAGAATTAACACAAACAATCAGAAAATCATTACTCTTGTTGTTTCAGTGGGGGAGTCAACTGTGATTGACAACAACGAGCAAGTTCAGTGTCCTTCATTAACACCATCAAGTCATCACAATTCATCAAGCCAAAGCTCTTCTCCTTCAAGCTCTTCAAGTGAATCACCACCAATAAGGTTCAGATCTCTAGCGGATATTTATGAGAATTGTGGCTTTGCTTTGATTGCTACAGACCCAACATGCATTGATGAGGCAAATGATAAGGGTGAGTGTAAAGCTGCAATGGAGGAAGAGATGAGGTCCATTCAGAAGAATGAGATATGGAAATTGATGGATCTTTCTCAAAGGAAGAATGTAATTAGCTTGAAGTGGGTATTCAGAACAAAGTGCAACATCGATGGAAGTATTAGGAAACATAAGGCGCGACTGGTGGTTAAAGGGTATGCTCAACAAGAAGGGATAGATTTTTGAAGAGACATTCTCACATGTGGCAAGATTTGAAACTGTGAGAGTTGTGGTTGCACTAGCTGTTCAATGGAAATTACTAGTGTTTCAACTTGATGTCAAGTTAGCATTTCTCAATGGAGAACTGCAAGAGAAAGCATTTGTTGAGTAACCTCAAGGTTTTGTCAAAAATGGAGAAGAGAGCAAAAAGTATACAAGTTGCAGAAGACCCTCTATGGCTTGAAATAATCTCCTCGAGCATGGTACAGCAAGATAGATGCATTCTTCCTTCAAAATGAGTTTGAAAGAAGGGAGAATGAGCCAACTCTGTATGTCAAGAAAAAAGGTCTACAAGAGTTTATTGTAGTATGTATGTATTTTGATGACATTATCTACTTCAGCTCTTCACAAGCACTACTATATGAATTCAAGTTCTCTATGATGAAGGAATTTGATATGACAGACTTGAAAATTCTACAGTGTTTCCTGGGTTTGGAAGTAAAGCAGAGAAAGAGTGGCATCTTTGTATGATGGGAAAAATATGCAAAAGATTTGCTAAAGAAGTATCACATGGAAAGTTGTGAGGTGGCGAAAATGCCAATGAACACCAATGAGAAGATGGCACAGAAAAAGCTGATGAGAAGATATTCAGAAGCTTGGTATGACGCTTGAACTATCTCACACACACGATCAGACATTGCTTATTGTGTGAGTGTGGTGTCAAGATACATGCATAGCCCAACCAAGCAACACCTTAGAGCTGTAAAGAGAATACTCAGATATGTAGCAGGAACAGGCAAGCATGGAATGTAGTATGAAAGAGTCGAAGATTTCAAACTGAAGGGTTATACTGACAGTGACTGGGCAGGATGCATTGATGACATGAAAAACACCTATGGTTCAGTCTTTTGTCTTGGCTCAAGAGCAATTACCTGGAGCTCAAAGAAGCAGGATACTGTGGCATTATCTTCTTCTGAAGTAGAGTATGTTGCGACAGGATCAGCTGCAAGACAAGCATTATGGTTGAAGAAGTTGCTAAAAGATTTAGGTTGTGCAGAGGATGAACCTATTGAGTTATGGTGTGACAACAAGTCAACAATTGCAATGACAAAAAATCCAGCATTTCATGCCAGAACCAAGCACATTGATGTGCAACATCATTTCATCAGAGAGCTAGTGTCTAAGGAGAAAATTTTTCTAAGGTTATGTGGAACAAATGATGAAGATGCAGATCTGTTCACCAAAGCATTGAGTTCAGCAAAACATCAATTCTTTTTAGAGAAGATTGGAATGCGAGAGTTTGAATCAAGGGAAGGTGTTGAAATATGATTCAAACGTCATGTGCATACAAGAATGAAATTGTCTTATTTTAGGAAAAGATAATTAAGACAAATCTATTAACGTGTAAGAAATCAATTAAGCAAATTAGTTTGAGGTTACCCATTTTCATAGGTTTGATGTTAGATATTAATAGTCTAGGTATTTTCTATTTAAGTGATGTTTTTGTTTCATTTTAAATCAAGAAGAAGAAAGCAACAATCTTCCTCTAGAAATTATTCAATTGTTGTTCATCACCTCTAGAAATTATTCAATTGTTGTTCATCTTTTTCCTCTGACAAACCAACAGGTAGCATATAAAACAAATTCATAATTTGCACAACAATAAAATGAACGAACAAAAACTCACCAATTCTGGGAAGACCATGAAATCATATGCTTGCGCCTCACCCGTTTGAAACCTAGGTTGCTTCACCAAATCAGCGTGGTCTCTCTCTCATCGTCGGAGTTCAATCACCCTCCCAAACTTTGGAATCGGAAGCTCCGACTGCAGTCTCGCCTCCACCACCTTGTTAGTACTCCATAACCATCTGTTGGAAGAGATGAGCGTTTTCTCAATTCTCTTCAATTCAATTAATTTGATAAACTTAATTACAATTGATAGAAAAACCCAAACCTAAAAGTGAACAGCCAATTATGAGGCACTTTTATCCCCACTAATTAACCCTAAAAACTAACCCTAACCAGCACATTGTGCAGCCCACTAAATAATATCCTAACTACCTAATTGCATAAACACACCCACAAATCCTTAATTAATTAAGGGGTCGTTTGGTATTGATATCTAGATATCAGATATCGGATATCAGCCCCGATATCTGATATCTAGTGTTTGGTATGACATAGATATCGATATCACTGATATCGATATCTAGTGTTTGGTATCCTGCAGATATCATGTTTGGTATCGCCGGTCGATATCAACTATCAAGTGATATCTAGTTATCAAATATAGCCTTATTTGATATACTGATTTTTTGAGAGGTATCACTTAATATCGATATCACCCGATATCGATATCTCGATACCAAAACCGATGTCTTGATATCGATATCGATATCTTGATATTAAGATATCAACCGATATCGATATCTTGATATCGATATCGATATCTTAATACCTAGATATCAATACCAAACGAGCCCTAAATTCCTAATTTTTGAATCACTAATCTAACACCACCATGGCTAAATAATTAAGCTCCCAAACTACTGTAACGGCGAACACCGAGATGGAGGAGTTACCGTGAGACCAGAGGGTACGAGTGTAAGAAGGGATGTGCTGGTGGAGGATCCTGAGGACGTTGTAGAAAGCGGGGGCGTTCTCGGCTGCCGAAGGAGGGAGGACGAAGTCAGTCAAGTGTTGCATAACAGGACGGGAATTCATGGCTGCCGGGATTCGCAAATGTGTGATCGATGTAGAGAGATGGAGTAATTAATGTATTTGATCTCTCTGTATTTATAGGCGCCCTGGGAAATCCTTCGGATGAGAGTGCCTAGATCTTTGAGATCTCAACAAATCCGGGACGATTGGGCTTCACAGATCCACGACGAGAGGATTGGAGGTTCGTTGAAGTTCATATTCGATGTCGATCAATCTCCCAATTGCACCGAATTGAACCAAAGACAGAGAGATTGAATAACAGAAAGCCAGGGAAAGCGGAAGGGGGCTGGAGGGTAAAGAGGGCTAAAGGTTAGATGAAGGTACTTCACTCAATAAAAAAAAAAAAAGGGCTTTTCGTTAATTTAGATTCAACCTTCAACATTTTACGGCCCAATTTGCTCATCATAATATGTAGCCAATCAAAATTAACAAATGCAATTTTATTTTAATCAAATTTCCTTTACTGCAGCAATATTGGTAGACGAAGTAAGCCATAGGCTTGCCTTCCTGGCCAGAAGGATGGCCAGAACCACCCCGTTGTCATCCACGTCGAACGTTGAACCTTTCATTCATCATGACGGAACTGTGTCACCATCGCCGTCTTCATGCTGCTGTTGATCGTCGTCATCCGCTTCTTCTCTGTCGGATTAATCAGCTCGATCTACGTAGTTTTTAGTTTATTTGGGTAGGCTGAGTATGCTAAATTTTATATATAGACATAATTTTTATTAACAAAATTATTATTATAATAAACAAATACATAATTATTTAATTTTTTTTAAAAAAAATTATCTATTTTTAATTTATAAAAAAATAGGATATATGGGCTGACGCGGACCCGACTACCCTTGTCTGTAAGGAACTGATATGAATGGAATGAATTAACGACTTGGTTTATAATTATATATAAAGACTGGATCTTGAGGAGGGAAAGAGCGAGGCAGTTGGATTAAAATCGTTCTGGAGGTATTTACCGTGTTGAATTGTCAATATATTGGTTGTCCATTTGTCATCGAAGAAGATTAACTGTTTCTCCATTGGTTGAGAATCATCATAATTTTATCGGAGCAGGTGCATTTGTGGATGATTGATGACAAGTTTCGGCACCGTCCGATCACCTGACCTCACAACAATGCAACTATTTTACTTAATTATTTAGCATATTCATCATATGAAAAAATTAAAATTATATTTTCATATATTATACATGTCCAATTATATAACTATATTCTTTTAACATGAAAATTCATATTTTAGCATTTTTTTTAATTATATATATTGAAAGAGTGGGTTTCATAATCTTATATATAATACCAAAGTCGATAAATTAATAAATATTCGATCGTTTGATTGATTATTAGAAAAAAAAATTCCGGACAAAATAAATTATTAAAATAATATAAAGTTGTAATTTATGAACAATGTTGGAGATCAGTATTCACTTTGTCCTCCGGTAATCCATCGTCCTCCTTGATTGCCAAGGACTAAACTTATTTGTTACTCGATTTGATTAATGTGTGTATATATGCACATATACTAAGAAGATCCAATTCAATTACAAAGGAGTGACGAAAACACAAGAAACAACACACTTTCGTATCTGCACATATGAAAAGAAGACCTTTTTAGCCATGATTTGAAAAAGTAATAGTTGTATATTAAAAGAGAGATGATTTTGTGCTCTATGAGCAAGTATTGTTTTCCATATGAAAGTATATAATTTGTTTTTTTTAGAGATCTTTACGGTGATATTATTGTAATTGAAGTTATTTATATGTGCGAAATTTGGAAAGTAAAAAGTGTCTTCTTCCAATGAAAAAACAAGGAAAACTCAAAAGAGAAGAGAGATGAAGGAAATTGTCGAAGAGAAGACGAAGAAAAAGAAGTGTTGCATTGGAGCATTGTGGTTGTGGAGGACAAACAACGATGAAGTTGTTGTGGTGGTGAAAGCTTGAAGTTATGGCTGATGCGTGCATTGTGAGGCTTCGAAATTACGTGCTAAACTTTTGCCATTTGGAAGTTAAGGTTAGTTGCACGTGTAGCTTACAAAGATGTATCTAATTTGGTAATTTTATAATAAAATAAGTACATCTATTCAAAATATTTCACAATTAATTAAGTAAAGGGAGGTTATAGTTTAGCGTACGAACTGCTTTTTTTTTATCGGGTAATAATTCGACTGGAATAATTCTACCCGATAGCATCGTTGTGGATGAGGTCTTAAAGATTTGTATCAGTGTAAATGTCGAAACCCCTGACAGAACGGCAAAAGTGTGTAACCTTATCAGCCACTCTATTATCATTTTGGGGCACGTGGGAGAAGAATACTTCTCTCATATTCGACAACAATGTTTTGATATCGAACATCACCAATTTTATTTCTGTACGAACTACGTGTTTGTGGTTAAAGGGTTTTTATCTTCAAATATTTATCCTTTTTTCCCCTAAAATTCATTAGTAGCGCTACACATCTAAGAGATCCAACAATTGCTATAAAAAAATGGTCCCAATTCGGTGGAGTTATGGGTAAACTCTATAATGAGTTAATTTTTCATTCAAATAAAATAAATGAAAAAGAAATTTAGATTGGTGGGGCTCAAATTGGTGGGGTTGGGGAGAAGGAGAGAGCAAGATCTTGTTCGTTAATTTTTATTTTAACGGTTAAAATCTTGTCAAATCTACCAATATAGGTTTTTTAAAACTCTATTTAACACAATCCCAAAACGAGTAAATGGATAGAGATTGAATCATATACACATGTACATGGACGAAATCATCAAACTACAAAAGATTCAAGGTAATCATAAATAGAGAAATTAACACAAAAGTAACAAATGGAAATTTTAATTTAATTTAATTTGCTTTTATTATGCAGCAATATTTGTAGACGGTGAAAACCCTCCTGAAGTAGGTGGCTTGCTTTCCTGGGCGAAAGGATGGGCCACAACCACCTCGTCGTCGTCATTCACAACGAACCGCCGAACCTTGAACCTTTCATTCCTCATGCCGTCGTCTCCTCCATAGTCGTCACTCACCCTCACCCCCTTATCCACCGACGAAGAACCCGAACTCGAACCCGAACCCGAACCCGAAGAACTCTCCTCTCCCAACATCTTGTCGATGTCGAGGCGGCCTAGCTGGCTATCCAATACCTGCTCCACGAGCTCCCACATGGCGCTGACCTTTGGGTCCTCGAGCCTCTTCCTGACGTACCTCTCGAGTCGGGCGTCGGTCTGGACCATCGAGAAGAGCTTCGTGAGGAGGTCGCGGCTCTCCACCTCGATCTGCTCCAGCCGCTGGAGGATGGACCGCACCTGAGCCGACCCGGCTGGGGACGGCGTCATGGGGCTCTGCGGCTTGCTCATCGACTCCGCTATCAGCCGGCTTATGGTCGGGTTGCTGTGCTGCTGATGCAGCGGCGGCAGCGGCACAGTCAGCTTTGGAGGGAGCAGCTCTGACGGCGCCATCACCCTCGCCGTCTTCTCGCTCTTGTTCAACGTCGTCGTCAACAGCTTCTTCTCCGTCATGTTATAATACTGTTTAGATTATAAAAAGCAGGCCGACAATTCAAAGAATTTATTTATTAGCAAGAAGAAGAAGATGAAGGAAAACTGATGGAATAAATGAACGAATGTCAAGTTATATATATAGATTGATCGAGATAGTTGATATGATCTTGAGGAGGGAAAGAGCGAGGCAGTTGCTGTTAAATTTGTATTTTTAGGGTTCGATCCAGGGATTGACCGCGCGTTTTGAATTTTCAATAATGATGGTTGTCAAGTTGCTATATATATCGAACACCACACCCAAAAATAAAAGAAAAAAATGTTGTCATGAACAAAATTAAATGTTTCTAAGCTGAGAGTTAACGTCGTGAATTTTCTCGGAAGTCAATGTATAGCAGATTGATGACAAGTTTGGATAACCCAGCTCACGTACAATGCAACTGTATACTTAAGTATTTAGCATAAAACTTTTTTTTTTTTTTTTTGCAAATGTATATATTTAATTATATGCATTTGTGTACTTTTAATATGAAAAATCACATTTTAAAAGTTTTTATAATTGAAAGAGTGCTTTTTTAGAGTAACTATTTATAATTCTTTTTTAAGTGAGGATGATGAGGTAAAAATGATATATATGATTGTTATTCGGGCGAATAAGTCAATCATGGCTAGATGATCTCCCTTTACTTACAATGCTACCAGGACGATAATGATCCCAATATGATTGTCCTAGACCTGATGGGTAGTAGCTGGAACGAAAATCCATTATATCAACTCTTTCCGATAAATATAGTTGATAGAATAAAAGCTATACCAATTTCAACTTGCGATATGCCAGACAGACTTGTCTGGAAACCTAGTACTTACAAATTACCTACTTAATCAATCCCAACAACGTAACAACGATTGCGATTGGATAAGGAAGGATTAAGAATTTTATCTAGAAAGTAGTAGTAGATGCTCTAACTACAAAAGACGGACTAAATAGATACATTAATTCAACGAGTTCCTTCTCAATATTGTCTTTGTAACCATGTGGAAGAGGACTTCCTTCATCACTTCTTCAAATGCCCACAGACCACTACTCTAATTTCTTACTATATGACACACAAACAAGAGATCGAACCCTGTTCCAACAATAAACTATGACTTCCCCCGCAATCTAAAAAGCACAATCGATCTTAATGATCATTATAATGACATCTGCCTTCTCTGGTATACAATGTGGGAACTTAGAAATAGAATAATTTTTGACAAACAAGGGAGCAAAAACTTAATACATCTATTACATCAAACCATCGTAGCCACAGATGCGTGGAACAAAGCGCAAAAGTCGCAAACAAACTTGAATTAGAGAAAACCACACTTTAAGCTATGGATGGCTCTGTCAAATTCTTCGGAATCTGTGCTACTGGAGGAATAATTAGGGACAGGGATGGTCGGGTGATTGATATTTTCCAACAGGTAGTCCAGCTTGGTTCATTTCTTCAAACGGAAGCAAAAGCTTTCTGCCTGGGCATTAAATTAAGTTGCAAGTCAAAAGGGTATTAGTAGTCTCGATCATCGTGGAAGGTGACAGTCTTGGAGTCGTTTCGGCTATCAACGGTCGTTCCACTCTCCCCTGGGAAATATGTAGATTGAAGAAATCAAGCTGCAAATGGGGACATTTAGGAACATTATCTTCAATCATTATTCTCGGGAGGCTAATGATAGTGTTGATTTTATAGTAACATCTACCACGATCTGTAATATGGATTCACTGCCATTAATATTGAATGATCTTTGTAACATTATCCGTCGAAATGATCATAGTTGGGCTTTGGTTGGTCAAAGCCGACCCATTTCTTGGCTAGCTACTGTGAAAAAAAAAAGTCAAGCAATATTGGTTACTCTTTTTTCTTTTTGCTTTTTTAGAAAAATAAGTTCAGCTCGAGTCAAACCTAAATTTGAACTATACCCTAACAATGTACGTGTTCATATTCAGCTTGATTTTAAAGTGAACTAAGTTGGAGCTACTTGGTAGTTGGCTTGTATAATAACCCTAATATATGTCCGTATTTACGAAACGATATATAGGAAGATGGGGTGTATATATATGGATCAATAGTTTAGATGAGATCGTGTTGTTTGACAAAAGAAAAAAGAGAAAGGAATAATCCTATCTTCTTCCAAGACAAGGAAAAATGCTGAAATTCACATATATACCAAATTCACATACAACATGTTTACACATTCATATTTAAAATACTAAATGGTCATATTGATGTAGTTAAAGATCATATTTACAAATATCTATTGTTCAATGTATACATACAAAACTGAATATTCAATTTTATTTACATAAATATTGGTATTTACAACAACTCGATCGATCGGTCGATCGGTTGGTAAATAAAGTTGAAAATCGACAAATAATTAATTAATGCATCTCTAAGGCGTAGCTAGCTCGATCGGCTGACCAATTTAATTACGGAGTATTCAAATACTGTACATAGTATCAAATTGCATGATTTAATATAATTACAAGTGGGTCACCAACTGTTAATATAATGGGTAGCTTCAACTGTACGTCGGCAGTAAGCAACATGCAGTTATATATATATCTACAAGTCAAACCAAGCAGTCAATAATTCATAACCGTCTTGATTTGTTCAATGCAACTTCAAAACAGCTGGTCAATATATACTTCTTTACGTGATGGCCAAGATTTGTAAGTGGGGATTAATTACAAATTACGGAGTATTTAATTATAATTGGGACTTGGGAGTATATATATATTTCCTTTTCACGTTGCATAAAGAAGTCAACGGTCAAGTCACATGCATATATAGATATCTTATTTGAGTTGAACGAGCATAACTTGTCATTTTCAAGTTTGGATATATCCCGAGTTTCAGCTGACCTTTTTTCGAGCTTTATCCAGTTTTATTTGGTTATAATATATTAATTTAAAAGAAATTTTATAAAATTCGAGTTATTCGAGCTTAAATCTCGAGCTTTCAACCGAACTTAAAGTCCTGTCCATGCTCGATTTGCTTAGGTAAGCAAACGAGTTCGAGTCGAGTTTTTTCAAGCTGAGTTCGAACCGTTAAATTCATATAATTGCCCTATCTATAGAGAATGCTAATTAAAGCAATCCAGAAGACAACAAGTAAAAGTTAGGCCAAAGTTGTGTATTGAATAAAAAGATATTGCTTGATTAATTGATTTATTGATCCTGAAAAAAAATATATCAATTGCCAAGTTTTTGACAATCTAACAAATTGTCAGTGATTAGCGACCTTAAATATGATTTTTTTTATCCAGTCCTTGATGGCTTCTAGAGTTGGCAATTCGGATTATTCAGTCGGGTTCGGGTCGATCACATTCGGGTCGGATCATTGATGAGTCGGGTCAACTCGATTAAAATTTATGCGTCGGGTTTGGTTGGGTCAGGTCGGGTCGGATGCGGCCAAAATGAAATTCAGATTGGTCGAGTTTCAGTTAGAATCGGGTTGGACCCATTCGGGTTTTCGGTCAAATTGGGTCGGTCTCGTTCGGGTTTCGGGTCGGTCTCATTCAGGTTTCAAGTAGAAGTGGATCTATGTTTGTTTCAAACTTTCAATTGTTTGGGTTGAAATTATTGAGATCATGTTCGTCCGAGACTTTCGGGTAATCAATTTTATTAAATTGAATATATAATTCATGTTATTTGTGTGTTTCAAAAAGTATTTTTCAAGTAAATTAAATTAAATATGATTCAATAGATAATCTACTCATTGGCTCGTAACCTCGTTCTATTCATCATTAATTTCATTACAATCATAAACTAGGAAGGAATGAAAATAAGCGAGAATGAAATTTTATTAGGAGGGAATAAAATTTGAGAAGGGAAGGGAGAAAAATATAGGAGAGAAATGTAAAAATAAAAAAATAATTATTCAATGATATTCGGGTCGGGTTGAGAGTCGGGTCGGGTCTAGTTTGAGTCGGGATTGTACTCCTAGAAGTGAAGTCGTAAGATTTCACTCTTTGAGCCATGATTGTCGACTTAATATGCCTTGTTTGATAGTAGGATTTTGAGATTCGGTTGTTAGCTTGCCTAAATATTTAGCTTAATTACTTCGGACTCCAGGCAAGTCATTCGGACTTACTCCTTACTACTGCATATGGCGCGGCTTTATGCTCATGATTAGCCATTGCATTTGCAAAGCTTGATTGTTTTTTATGATATGGATGCCCGTTGAGGCCTTTTAAAATGGGTAATAAAGGTAAGCCGATGTTTCTTTGAAATACCTTGAGAAGACGAGTTTTACATATAGTACGTTACCTAGACTTAATCATCTAGAGGGGCATCTAGTCCCTTTAGGGTTACCCAGGTCGGGGCGCATGCGCACGGTTCGGATATGTATACTAATGTATCTAATACACGGCTATCTTACGAGGGATCGAACTCGAAAGGAGGCATTGAGCTCCGGGATATGTATGTCTGAGACACGGTGATCCCTTGTTTATGCTTTGGAAGTCAAGTATTTCTCTTTGAAAATGCATGCTTTCACTTGACTTCTTCTTGTTATCTCTTTGGTTTTTACTACTTTATATAATTACATCATTCATACACATCGATCTAGAGCATATCATGTAGGGTCTAGACATATGCAATTTATGTGTATATGCCCTTCATGTGTACGTAGATGAGTATACCCTCTTAACGGTGGTGAATGTACGGATGCTGATCTCAGACCCTGCCAGGCACGGATTTAAGGGTGGGTTGGACTTTGCTGCAGCCCACCCCAAAAATCTAGAATTTATAAAATTAAAAGTAAGAATATATCACTTGTTCAATGTAGTCTAGTTGGTTATGTGCTTATGTACGATATGGCAATATTGCAAACGCTAAGGGTTCGATTCTCTGCCACCCATGGTGTTTTATTTTTCTCCTCACCTTTAAAAGGCTGCGCTCGGTACCTTCCACCGGCTGGCTTGCTTCTTCTCCCTGGCTTTTGTTTCTTTTTTATTAGTTTTTTTTTTTCTAAATGTGGGTATTTATGTATATATTTATGTATTATACCTATGATATTAATTGTTAAACTCCACCTTGATGAGGATAAAGCCTTGGTTGATGAATAGCCAAAACTTGGGATTCTTGAGTTTGGTAAGGCCTTACCATATGGCCTATCTTATTAAATCTGAGTTTCAGATTCAATATAATTGGGTCTAATTCCTTCTGGACCTATTTTTATTAGATCCAATACATTATTGATCTATGTAACAGAATCAGAATTGGGCCAAATATTATTTGGGCCTGAAGTTAAAGAGTGTTGATTAAAGATAGAATATTCTTTCGATTAGCTATTTGAGATTTTCCAGGATTTTGGTGCTCCGCCTGATGGCCTCAAAGATCTCAACAAGATTCAAGAGAAGGTTCTGGATTCCTCTGCTTAACAACCGAAGATCTCGCTCTCCAGAAGATTTCAAGGGCAACGTCTATCAACAACCTGGAGAAAAAGACTGACGTTTGATTTTGAATCAAAGTTGAACGTCTAGCCTATTTATAGAAGAAGACAATGGCTGCAGAAGATACCTCATTCACTGCGCTTATCGACTTCTGCAAAATCATCTTCTTCAAGCTTCGATCACACATTGCTCTCTATCCTTTTCGTGTTGTATTTGCTTTGAGTGTGTGTGAGGTTTCTTTCGAGCGTTATAGTACAATTCAGTGAGAGTTATACACAGGGTTCTTTACCCAATCATAGAGGGTACTTCGGTATCCTTAGGAGCTTTATTTCAATAGAGCGTTTGGGTTGCTAGATAGGAAGTTAGTCTAGAAGAGGGAAGGTCTTCTAGAGGTTGTATCTAGGGCTCATAAGATAAAGTGAAATAAAGTTGTTGAATCCTACGGGTTGGATACCCTAGGCGGGGACGTAGGCGGTTGTGCCGAACCTCGTTAACAATTCGCGTGTGCTTCTCTTTCTACTCTTTTCACTCTTGCTTGATTTCTTACTTTCGTGAATTGATTTCTCTGTTGAACTAATATCTGTTTTGCAGATAAGGTCTTACTTCTTACAGTAAGGTCTTACTATTCAGCTTGTCTCTATTAACTTGTTTCTGCATTTCAGATAAGGTCTTACCTCTAGCTGGCAAGGTCTTACAGCTTCCTGTATTTGCGAAAATTTGCCATACTCCATTCAACCCCCCTTCTGGAGTATATTCGTGCTTTATATCTGCCTATTCCGCACTTCAATTGGTATCAGAGCCTCACTCACGTTTCTTAGATATTACTATCTGTGAGTCTAACCATGGCAGGTGAAGGGCAAGGTGGTTTCGGCCAAGGAAGATCTATCTCTCGTCCACCTCTCTTTGTTGGGAATAACTTCATGCATTGGAAATCTCTAATGCAGATGTTTGTTATTGATCAAGATTTGGAACTCTGGCATATCATTATGCGAGGACCAAATATCCCCAAGAAAGAAGGTCCCAATGGAACAAGGGTGGACAAATCAGAGGATGAATACACCCAGACTGACTTAGAAAGTGTGGCTAAGAATTTCAAAGCCATAAACCTACTGTACTGTGGATTGAGTACGGATGAGTTCAACCGTATCTCTTCATGCAGAACAGCAAAAGAAATCTGGGATAAATTGGTGGTCACTTATGAAGGAACCAGCCAGGTCAAAGAGACCAAAATTAGTATCTTTCTTAGACAATATGAATTGTTTAAGATGAACCCTGATGACTCAGTCAAAACTATGTTTACCCGTTTTACGGAAATCATAAATAATCTTGACTCATTAGGTAAGACCTTCTTAAATGAAGAAAAGGTTAGAAAGATACTAAGGTGCTTACCTAAAGCTAAATGGGGTCCTAAGGTGACGACCATAGAAGAAGCTCAAGATCTTAGCACATTGGCTCTTGATGATCTACTAGGAAAGTTAATTACCCATGAAATGATCCTCAACGAGGATGATGGGGAACTTCCTACCAATCTAAAAAACCTTGCTCTTAAAGTCAAGAAAGAAGAACCATCGGAAGATTCCGATAGTGACGATGATGAAGATCCTTTTGCTCTAATCACTCGTGGATTAGCACGCATATTGAAAATGAAAAAGCAATTCGCCAAAGGTAAGCCTTCTAACTCTTCTAAGAAGAATCGAGTTCTTACTTGTTATGAATGTGGTGAATCAGATCATCTCGTCAAAGAATGTCCTATAAAGAAGAAGAACAAAGCAAAGAAGAAGGAGTCCAACAAGAAAGTGATGGCTGCTTGGAGTGACTCGGATTGTTCAAGTGACTCAGACGCTGAAGAGGAACATGCAAACTTGTGCCTTATGGCAAAATCCGACGAAACCAAGGATCAACACCTAGATGGAGTTGTAAGAAATCTTCTCTCTAGCCCTATCAATGTTTTATCTGAATTCTTGAAGAATATGATTTCTAATGAGGAGACTTACGACAAAGAAATCAGCTTCTTGAAAAAGAAAGTGCAGGATCAAGAAACGTGCATAAAGAAGCTGTCGCAGAAATTGCAAGATCTTGACAGCCAAAGTTCTGAAGCTATCACAGAGAGTAAGACCTTACGATTAGAAATTTCTGAACTTAAGGCAAATGTCTCTTCTCTTAAGAATCAAAATAATGATCTTAAGAATGAAAATGTGAAGCTCTCTAAGAAATGTCAAGATCAACAAACAACCCTTGTGCAATTCACTCGATCCAAAGCAACTCTTGACAAGATGCTTGGAGAACAACAACTCTCCTTAAATCGAAGTGGTATAGGATACAACAGGAACTTTCCTGCAAAGCCTACTACCAAGTTCGTTAAAGCTAAAGGAAGTTGGCGATCTCCAACTTGCTTATTTTGTTGTAAGAAAGGTCATGTAAAGGAAACGTGCCCTTATAGGAGAACGGATCCTTACATTATTAGAAATACCTTCCCTGTTCGGTTAAATGAGCGGATAAGACAGATTTGGGTTCCAAAAGGGACGAAGTTACCAAATATGGTCTACCCCCACAATGGATCCAAATCAGTTTATTGGTCTAGCCGAAAAGGTTGATTTTGTGTTTTGCAGGATATCACCAAGACCAAGGATCAAAAATGGATAATGGATAGTGGTTGCTCAAGACATATGAGTGGAAAAGAATCTCTTTTTCACAATCTAAAGAAGCAATCCGGTGGAACTATTACTCTTGGTGATAAAGCAAAATGCAACATCATCGGTATTGGTAACATTGGTGTTGATTCAAACAATTCTATCAATGATGTTTATCTTGTTGATGGCTTAAAATATAACCTTCTTAGTGTTTCGCAGCTTTGTGATAAGGGAAATCTTGTTCTTTAACAAGAAGTAGTGTGTTGTACAAGATGAAGAGACCGGAGAAATTGTTCTTACTGCATACAGGGACTCTAACATTTATGCTCTTAATACTAATCGTATTGCAGGCTCCAATCTGAAATGTCTCAAGGCCTTATCAGAAGATCCAAGGGTTTGGCATAGGAGACTCGGGCACATAAGTATGCATACCCTCAGCAAACTCAGTTCAAAGGATCTTGTTCGAGGCCTTCCTGATTTAAACTTCAAAGTGGATGATCTCTGCAAAGCCTGCTCAAGAGGTAAACATACCCGTAGTCCATTAAAAAAGAAGCTGGTCCTTAGTACTACTAGACCCTTGGAGCTTCTACACATGGATCTTTGCGGACCTATGCGTGTCAAATCTCCCAAAGGTAAACAATACATATTAGTTATTGTTGATGATTATTCTAGATTTACTTGGGTCTTCTTCCTCAAAGATAAATCAGAAACTCTGTTTTATTTTTCTAAACTTTGTAAGGAGTTACAAACTTTGAAAAACCTACCTATCGTTTCTATTAGAAGTGATCATGGTAGAAAATTCGATCAATTGAACTTTGATCTATTTTGTGCGAAATATGGTATTTCTCACAACTTTTCAGCTCCTAGGACACCTCAACAGAATGGTGTTGTGGAACGAAAGAACCGCACTCTAGAGGAAATGTCCAGGACTATGCTATTAGAGAATAATCTGCCAAAGTCATACTGGGCAGAAGCTGTAAATACAGCAAATTATATTCTCAATAGTTGTTTAATTAGATCAATTTTAAAGAAAACTCCTTATGAGCTTTTCAAAGGAAGAAAACCAAGCATATCATATTTTAAACCATTTGGATGTACGTGTTACGTGCATAACAATGGCAAGGATAATCTTGGGAAATTTGATGCACGTAGCGACGAAGGTATATTTCTTGGATACTCGACTCAAAGCAAGGCTTATCGAATATTCAATAAACGTACCAAAATCGTCGAAGAAAGTATCCATGTATTATTTGATGAAAGTGATAACGGTACCTTGAGTGAAGGATTTGCAGATTTGAAGTTAAATACTCATGAGGGAGATGAATCAGATGGAGAAGGCAATCATCCTGAGAAGAGCATATCCAGAAATATGCAGGAACCATTTTAAGATCTTACTGATCTATCACGAGGTCTTGGAACTATGTCTCAAGGCCTTACAAATGAAGCCAGTCTTGAAGATGGGCCTCCTCCGGAACCTCAAGGCCCTTATCCTACGAATCCTCCTGAACCTCAGGAGCCATATCCTTACACTTCCAATGATCCTACTCCTAGCCAAGGATCTGCACGAAGAAGATTCAAACATGCCTCATCTCACTCTACTTCCGATATCATTTCTGATCCTTCATCTGGCATTCAAACACGTTCTAAAGTTAGAAACTTATGTGCTTTTCACGCGTTTGTTTCTCTTGTAGAGCCCAAGAAGTATACCGAAGCTCTTCAAGAACCTGATTGGATTATAGCCATGCAGAATGAGCTTAACGAGTTCGAGCGAAATAAAGTATGGACCCTTACGGCAAGGCCAAAGGGTAAATCTATTATTGGAACTCGTTGGGTATTTCGAAACAAGCTTGATGAAGGAGGAAACATCATTCGAAACAAGGCTCGTCTTGTTGCTCAAGGATACAATCAAGAGGAAGGTATTGACTACGAGGAGACTTTTGCTCCCGTAGGCAGACTAGAAGTTATTCGTATGCTCCTTGCCTTCGCCTCTTTCATGAGCATCAAACTCTTTCAAATGGACGTTAAATGTGCCTTTTTGAATGGTTTCCTAGATGAAGAGGTTTATGTCGCTCAACCTCCCGGTTTTGAAAATGATGAATTTCCAGATCATGTTTATAAGCTCGACAAAGCTCTTTATGGCTTGAAGCAAGCCCCAAGAGCTTAGTATGAACGTCTTTCAAAATATCTTCTGGAAAATAATTTCAAAAGGGGGTTAATTGACAAAACTCTATTCATCAAAACCCAAGGTAATGATATCCTAGTTGTACAAATCTATGTGGATGATATATTGTTTGGAGCTACTAACGAATCTTTGTGCAAGGAGTTTTCAAATATGATGTGTAAGGAATTCGAGATGAGTATGATGGGGGAGCTAAATTTCTTTCTCGGTCTTCATGTTCATCAAAGTTCTAAAGGTATATTCCTTAACCAAGGAAAATACACTCGAGAACTTCTCAAGAAATACAAGATGATCGAATCCAAAGTTGTAAAAACTCCTATGAGCTCTACTCTTTCTTTGGACCAAGATCTTACTGGAAAACAGGTAAATCAGAAGGAATATAGAGGTATGATTGGATCTCTCCTTTATCTTACTGCTAGTAGACCTGACATAATGTTCAGTGTTTGTATGTGTGCCAGATTCCAAGCTAACCCGAAAGAATCTCATCTTATCGCGGTAAAAAGGATTTTGAGATATCTGAATGGTACAAAGGATCTCGGATTATGGTATCCTACTCAATCCAGTTTCAATCTTGTCGGATACTCCGATGCTGATTTTGCAGGATATAAGGTAGATAGAAAAAGCACCTCCGGATGTTGTCAATTTCTTGGGTCATCCCTTATAAGTTGGCATTCCAAGAAGCAAAATTCAGCGGCCCTTTCAACGGCCGAAGCTGAATATATTGCTGCTGGAGCTTGTTGTGCCCAAGTCTTATGGATTGCACGACAACTTCAAGATCTTGGAATTAACTATAAGGGCATCCCAATAAAATGTGACAACACAAGTGCTATCTCTATCTCCAAAAATCCTGTACAACATTCAAGAACGAAACATATTGATGTGAGACACCACTTCATCCGAGATCATGTAGAAAAGGGAGATGTGTCCTTGACATTCATCTCTACAGAACTACAACTCGCAGATATTTTTACCAAACCTTTACCCGAAGAGAGATTCGATTTCATCAGGCTAGAACTTGGAATGCTCAATAAGGAGGCATAAACGTAGGGGGAGCAATATTATAAGATCTTATTCCCTACGTACTATTCTTGAAAATGGTTTCAAGACCTTACTAATTAATAGTAAGGTCACGAATCAATCTTTCAGCATATTAATTTTTGGATTAAAATCTTTGGTTAATATCTTTATAGATATTTAACTAAATATTTTTTTTACCTTGATTTTTTACTACCTTCTAGAATCTCGGGTTAAAGAGATTTTCTCTACTGCCTTGGGATTTTATTGGATATTACTTCATTTATTCTAGCATTTATCTCTTCTATTTCAAATTTGAAATTAGTGTTAATCAGTTAAAGATTTGACTGAGATTTGGTTGGGATTTCTTGAGGAGATCAAAGGTCACACGGTTTGGTTGGGATCTCTTCTCCTATTTAACCCCTCACATCTCTCACATCAAATCAGTGCTTTTCACTTTCTCTCTCTCTCTGATTTACTCTCCCTGAGCGATTCGTCTTCTCCTTCTCTTTCTCAAACACCAAATCTCCATGGCTCCTAAACGCTCTTCCACTTCCTCCCCTGGATCTTCGTCCAAGAAACTCCGATCCTCTGAGTACAAAGGAAAGGCGATTGAAGAGGAATACAAGGGCAAGGGGACTCTCCGGCAACTGGACACTGATTCTGAGGAAGAAGATCATGCTGCTCTTATTCATCGACGTACCCGACAGAAGGATCACCACCAGCCCCAACAGGTGAATCCCCCAGCACCAAAGAAGGGCAAATCCATGGTGCGTCTCCAGTCTCCTCCTCCCGAATTTGAGGTAATTTACGAGGTCCCTTCTGCTTGGTTTCGAAATCACACTACCGCTGGTATGTGGAAAGATGGATTTTCAAACCGACCTCTAACCTTCTGTGAGCATGTGGATCTAGAATTTCTAGAATCCATGCAACTCCCATGTGTCAATCTACTGAAAAATTCAAATGTTTGGTCTCTTTTGAACCCCGGAACCATCGCTTACCCTCGTCTCACCCGTATGTTTTTCGTCAATCTCACCGCACACAGAGAAAAGGGGGTTCTCACCCTTACTTCTCAAGTGAAACAAAGACAAATCACTTTGTCTGCCTCTTCCTTAGCCCTAATTTTGGGTGTGCCTGACTTTGTCGATACTAGCTCTCACCCTTCCAAAAACTACTGTCTGGCCAAAGCTCAAAAAGAGTTCTTTATAAGGACCGTGCCTACTGCATCTTCATCCAAACCCAAACCAAAACATACCCACAATATCCTATCTCTTGAGGCCAAGCTGGTTTTCACCCTTCTCGCACGTTGTGTCTTACCACGAAAGAACTCCCGCGAGCTTATTACTGATAATCTGCTTGAACTCCTCTACTTGATAATGGTTGGCCATGAGATTGATGTTCCCAATTTGATTCTCTCATATCTCTTACATGCCATTAATACCCCTCTTACTGCACCTCTCCCATATGCCAATTTGATGCCCAAAATCTTTGATTTTTTCGACATTGACACCACTGGAGAGGAGCACATGACTCACAAAGGTCGCATTGATGATGAGTGCTGGAGGCGCCTAGGGATTGAGAAGAACCTGGCCGGTGGCTGGATTCTTACAAAGAAATCTCAGGCTCCATTTGATTCAGTCAATTAGGAGACTAAGATTGAAGATTTGGAAGCTGAAATTGACGCACTCAGGAAGGATCTCAATGCTGCTAGGGCCGACATCGTGGACAGACAGGACAACACACACGAGCGGCTGATGATTGTCGACGAGAAGTTGAATCAACTTCGGTTGCTCAGTGGCCTAACACACAGGGCCACCACCTCCATCATGCCCCTTGATGAAGATTCTGCCCACCATGTTGAAGAAGTTGCGAAGAATGTTCTCCTCAACTGTGAGCGCAAAGTCCTCAAACGTTTCATTCTGCGGCCACTCTGTCCTGAGCCATCTATCCTCACTCTGGAGGAATATGGAATAGTGAAGAAATGGCGCGATGAAGAAGCTAAGAGGCAAGCAAAGATGTGGGCTAATCACACTGTCCTCAATGCGAAGAACCGCTGGAGAGACAAGATTTTCAGAGGCCGCCGAGATCCAGAGGATGTTCATCCGAGGTATGGGGAGTGGTACGAGGAGGTGGTGGAGATATCAGATGATGAAGAGTGATGGATTTTAAAACTCTTGAACCTTTGATGCCTTAAAACTCTTATGTTTTGATTTATGGTATTATTTTGAACTACTCACACCCTTATTGTTGAAAGACAAAAAGGGGGAGAAAGGTTGCAAGGCCTTATTTTGCTTTTTGACAGGCCTTACTGCTGATACTGATGGGTTTTATAAGGCCTTATTTTGTTTTGGTAGGTCTTACTGTTTTCTAGGATTTCAAAACTTTGATCCAACATTTATAATGCTTGCACTATTATACTATTATATGCCTTGTTTGGTTATATTGTTTTGAATTGACAGGAAACAGGTGTGCACAAGTTTTGTCTTTCATCAAGGGGGAGATTGTTAAACTCCACCTTGATGAGGATAAAGCCTTGGTTGATGAATAGCCAAAACTTGGGATTCCTGAGTTTGGTAAGGCCTTACCATATGGCCTATCTTATTAAATCTGAGTTTCAGATTCAATATAATTGGGTCTAATTCCTTCTGGGCCTATTTTTATTAGATCCAATACATTATTGATCTATGTAACAGAATCAGAATTGGGCCAAATATTATTTGGGCCTGAAGTTAAAGAGTGTTGATTAAAGATAGAATATTCTTTCGATTAGCTATTTGAGATTTTCCAGGATTTTGGTGCTCCGCCTGATGGCCTCAAAGATCTCAACAAGATTCAAGAGAAGGTTCTGGATTCCTCTGCTTAACAACCGAAGATCTCGCTCTCCAGAAGATTTCAAGGGCAACGTCTATCAACAACCTGGAGAAAAAGACTGACGTTTGATTTTGAATCAAAGTTGAACGTCTAGCCTATTTATAGAAGAAGACAATGGCTGCAGAAGATACCCCATTCACTGCGCTTATCGACTTCTGCAAAATCATCTTCTTCAAGCTTCGATCACACATTGCTCTCTATCCTTTTCGTGTTGTATTTGCTTTGAGTGTGTGTGAGGTTTCTTTCGAGCGTTATAGTACAATTCAGTGAGAGTTATACACAGGGTTCTTTACCCAATCATAGAGGGTACTTCGGTATCCTTAGGAGCTTTATTTCAATAGAGCGTTTGGGTTGCTAGATAGGAAGTTAGTCTAGAAGAGGGAAGGTCTTCTAGAGGTTGTATCTAGGGCTCATAAGATAAAGTGAAATAAAGTTGTTGAATCCTACGGGTTGGATACCCTAGGCGGGGACGTAGGCGGTTGTGCCGAACCTCGTTAACAATTCGCGTGTGCTTCTCTTTCTACTCTTTTCACTCTTGCTTGATTTCTTACTTTCGTGAATTGATTTCTCTGTTGAACTAATATCTGTTTTGCAGATAAGGTCTTACTTCTTACAGTAAGGTCTTACTATTCAGCTTGTCTCTATTAACTTGTTTCTGCATTTCAGATAAGGTCTTACCTCTAGCTGGCAAGGTCTTACAGCTTCCTGTATTTGCGAAAATTTGCCATACTCCATTCAACCCCCCTTCTGGAGTATATTCGTGCTTTATATCTGCCTATTCCGCACTTCATTAATAACTTCTAAAAAAATTCATTTTATAAGGCGATTTCAACCTATTCTGATTTTCATTCCTACTTCCATGCCTAGACCCTGCTATGATGGCACTTAGGGCTTGACTAGTTTGATATGACACGAAACTTTGCATGATGACTTTTATTTTGAGCGTCTTTAGGTTTAGCGCGCACTTGCATGTGCTTAGGATGACTCTCTTGTACTTATATATATCCACTTTTTCCCTACCCTATTTGGAATGGATTATGTCTGTCGCCCCCGGGTGGGGTCTTGTTTGTTTATGTTGCATTTTGTTGTTTTCTTATGACTTTACTTACTCATAATGAGGCCTTCACTTACATAGCCACTTAGGCAAAATAGGGCATAAGTTCCATAAGGTCCATTTCCACTTCTGACATAATCGGGATTCCTGTCAATTATTAATACTCCAACTTTATTACGTCTAGGGGTGGAATTGGTACATCACTAATTCTTTTTTTCGTTTATCATGTACCAACTAATTTGAACTGGTAATTCTAAAATCCAAACCATTACCAATCACCGAAAAGGTTGTACCAACTTAATTGATTACCAATTAAGTTGCTTGGTACGAATTGGTAATTGGTACCAATTAAGGTCCATTTCCACTTCTCACATAATTAGGATTCCCGTCAATTATTAATACTCCGACTTTATTACGTCGAGGTGCTAATGTGGGCCTTTTCTAATCTTAGACGTACTGCGATACTCAATTTTTTTTATAAGATTTGAAAACAATCTTTTGCTTCATAATTCTCCATGAAACCAATGAACCACTAAAAAAAATTGCATTTGCTATGCCACTTAGCCACGACATAGATTTGCAGTTGCTAATGGTGAGTTTTTACTACGCTTGTTGTGACTAGCGACCAGGGGCGGAGCCAGCAAAAAATTGAGGGGCTCAATTATATTGTCAGATTTTTTTAATATATATGATATACAATTTTTTCGTATAAAATATAGTAAAAACCACATTAAATTTATGACTTAAATAGCTATTTTGAATTTAAAAAGCTAAAAATAAAAAATACATAAAATGAAGCTATAGGGATTGAAACTCAAAACTTTATCATTCAAGTTCACACCTCATACCAACTAAGCTAAGCACAATTACTGATTTATTACTCTTTTTAACTTTTTTTCACCTTTAAATTATCAAAAATGACAAAAAAATATTTTTTTTACGTTTTCCTCTGACTCGAGGGGCTCGAGCCACCTCATGTCCCCCTCCCCCCGCCCCTGCTTGCCACGTCTAGTAGCAGTCGTCAATAGTTTTATAAAAAAAATCAAAAGAAAAAAAAAAGAAAAGAAAGAGAGAAAGAAAAGAAAGTAAAGTTCACCCATGTAGTTGTGGAATCTAACTACGTGGGGTGATCACAAACCTCATAAGAGAAGGGAGATGCCCCGAGGCGATCGAGCTCAACAATTTCATTTTTCTAGCTCAATGATTTGCTTCTTCTTAAAAGAAGTTTTAAATCTTTTGAATTAAGAAACTTTCTAATATTTTATAAGAGGTTCTTCTCATTAAACATCGTGGAAACTATATGCATCGCAAATCATCGTCGGATACAACATGGCCCTACTTCCTATTTAACGTGGAACAATGTTGCTTCCAATGTTATCCATTTTGGTTTGGATGTTGAATAGTAATTAACTTTTTTTTGATAAGGTAAAAATTTGAGGGCCATAAAGGTCTGGCTCTCCGAGTGTCCGACACGTCGGCAGATGGCGAATCATCAAACATGCATTCATAAAAGAAAATGTGCAACAAGGCGGCTAGCTCACAAACTTAGGGTAAACTAAGCAAACATAAACCTAGCAAAATAGAGGACAACATAGTCTAAGAACGAAGTCAATAGCCACAAACACCGCTGGCCAGTGATACAACAGGATTTCATGTGGGCAGTGAAGACGATCCTCCAAGAAAGCTCCTTCCCGAACCAGGAGATACCTTCATACACACCACTGCAGTCAATCTTGACTCCGAACGCCAAATCCCCAACTAAGACAGGAATCCATAGACATGCTTGAGAAGAAGTCATAAACTACTAGGCTAAAATGCATACAATCAGATCAAAACGGACTCTACCCTGGATCTTTTCAACTAGTACAAAGGTATTGAAGTCTGTTGGGACTCGGGATCTTCTTCCTATCCGTTGAGCTCCATTCGATCCAAGCTATGACGGAGACTCGAAACAACTCAATTCAAGAGCTCAATTGACATATGGAGGAGATGTGGGTCTCTCAAGCTCGGCAAATCGAAGAAACGGCGTAGCAAATTGAGGCGGTGAGGCTTGAGTTACAACATGAATTAAGGTAGACAAACACTAGGATGGAGCAATCGAGTTTAAAGCTCAAGCACGATCTCTCAGTTTTTTTATGAGATATGCTATCCTAGTTGTTAGTTGCAAGATCTATCTATATCTTATTTATTAGATAAAATCTCTTAGTAGTTAGATAGAATTTCTTTTCTGTTAAGATACAATTCTCTTTGTAATTTGGATATAAAGTCTACGGCAAATCAATGGAAACCACAAGCTTTTACCCTCTAAACGTTCTTCATGGTATCAGGCTATCCAACGATCCTCTAAACCCTTCTCTCCCCTTCATCACCGTCGGCTCTTATGGCTGCTCAGGTCGTGGCCCTCACGCCGGCCTCCCCTTATTACCTTCATCCCTCGGATCACCCGGGTCTCTCTATTTGTCCGGTGATTCTCAAGGGCGATAACTATCAAGAATGGGTCGTCGCTATGACCAACGCCTTCTCTGCTAAACGCAAGGACGGTTTCATTGACGGTACCATTGTTGAACCGCCTGCTACATCCTCCGATCACCAACATTGGAGGCCTGTCAATGCGATGCTCATAGGATGGATTTCTCAGTCCATTGAGCCCTCTCTTCGCTCTACTATTACTTACTTCTCCACCGTCAAAGAGCTCTGGGATGATCTCTCTCAACGCTTCTCTATCGGCAATGGCCCTCGGATTCTTCAATTAAGGTCTGAAATTGCCCGTTGCCGACAGGAAGGTCAGTCGGTTTCGGCCTACTTTGGGCGTCTTACAAAGCTATGGAAGGAACTTGACTCTCACTTGGCTCCTCGTGCTTGTACCTGCGGCAACCACGTCAAAGAACGAGATGAAGAACGGACTCATCAGTTCTTGATGGGTCTCGATGATCTCGGCTATGGCACTCTTCGATCCACCATTGTCGCTCAGGACAATCTTCCCGGCCTCAACAAGGTTCATTCCCTCGCCGTTCAGGAGGAGCGCATGTTGTCGATGCGTTCTGATCAGAAGCCGGTCATGGATATGCTGGCTTTTGCTGCCCAGTGTCACTCGTCTCGCTCTCCATCAGGTACCATCGACAAGAGCTCTCTTTTCTGTGTTCATTGCAGCAAAACTGGACACGATAGTTCTTCCTGTTTTACAATTGTTGGCTATCCGGAGTGGTGGAACAACGGCCGCGGTGTGTCTGATCCCGTCACCGGTGCCCCTCCGCCTCGCAACAAGTCCCCTGCAGCCTCTGAATCGGGCAGTGGAAAGGGTCGAGGCAAGACCACTTCTGCTGTTGTCAATTCGGTGCTCACCAACTCGCCCTCGACAGCCGGTTCTCAAGCCCTCACAACCTCTGATCGAGAAGGATTCACTATCACCAATGAGCAGTGGGATCGTATGCTGGATATGTTCCACAAATTCAACACCAAGTCTCGGAATGATACTCTCGCAGATATTGCCTCTACTCCTTGGATTCTCGATAGCGGTGCTTCGATTCATATGACCGGTGATCGTCAGTCGCTTCGGAATATCCATACCGTCGATAACTGGTATATCAAATATCCTGATGGATCTATTGTATCGGCAAATCAGGCTGGTGTGATCACTCTTTGTGATTCCTTTGAGATTACTGCTTTATTCGTTCCAAGCCTTACTTGTCATCTAATCTCTTTCGGTTGTTTGACTGCGGATTTCCGATGCATCGTTACCTTGTCTGACAAGTTGTGTGTGATACAGGACCGCACTACGAGGACGCTGATTGGAGCGGGTGAGGTTCGGAATAGGATCTACTGGTTGTGCTGGGCTCCTCCATTCACACCTGTTGCTGCTCATCATTCAGCTTCTAATACCACTTGCATCGAGTCTCCTTCCTTATGGCATCAACGTCTCGGGCATCCATCTTATTCATTGCTTTCTTCCTTTTCACACACTGATAGTCAATCTTTGCCAAATAAGAGTGTACCTTGTGATATTTGTTACAAGGCTAAACAAACTCGTCTTTCATTTCCTATTAGTATGTCAAATGCTTCGGTATCTTTTTGATTTAATTCATTGCGATATTTGGGGCCCTTATCGTGTTCCATCTTCTTCTGGTGCATCTTATTTTCTCACCATTGTAGATGATTTCTCTCGAGCTACTTGGGTCTATCTTATGACTCATAAATCGGAAGTCTCTCGGCTATTCAAACAATTTTGCAGCCTCACTGTCACTCAATTTCACAAAACCATTAAATGCGTACGTAGTGACAATGGCTCCGAATTTCTTGCCTTGCGTCCTTTCTTTGCAGATCATGGCATTTTGTTCGAGTCCTCTTGTGTTGCTACGCCTCAGCAGAACGGTCGGGTAGAACACAAACATCGTCATATTCTCAATGTTGCTCGAGCCTTAATGTTTCAAGCCAATCTACCTATCAAATTTTGGGGGGAATGCATTCTGACTGCGTGTTTTCTCATCAATCGCACACCTTCCTCTGTCCTTAAAGGTAAAACCCCCTATGAATGCCTTTTCCATAAACCTCCTGACTACACGTATCTTCGTGTTTTTGGATGTCTCTGTTATGCGTCTGTCATTCCTCGCTCCACAAATAAATTTTCTCCTAGAAGTCGAAAGTGCCTGTTTCTTGGGTATCCGTTTGGTCAGAAAGGGTGGCGTCTATATGATCTTACAACTCACCATATTTTTGTCTCTCGCGATGTATCGTTTCATGAGGACATCTTCCCATATCCTCAACATGAGCCTTCACCTTCATCGCCTCCTATCTATCCCAATCCCACTACCCATGACACTTCTGTACAGCCCCCCGATGCCCAGCCTGAGCCTCCTCCGCCCCCACCTCCGCCTCCCCCTCGTCGGTCCTCTCGCACCTCAACCCCCTCGGTCTTACTCCGAGACTATGTGTGCCATACTATTTGCAAGGTTGATCCTATTTCGGCTTCTCTGTCTTCGGTCACGTCTTCAGGTACGCCTTATCCTTTATCACATTATGTTGACTCACATACATTTACTCCTAGTCACATCAGCTTCTTGGCGGCCTTGAGTGCAAACCCTGAACCAACGACATTCCGTGAGGCCTTCTGTCATCAACATTGGCGGGATGCTATGAGATCTGAAATTGATGCTCTTCATCGCAATGGTACTTGGGAGATCACTGAATTACCTCCTCACAAGAAGGCCATTGGCTGTAAATGGGTGTTTCGGGTGAAATACAACTCGGATGGCAGCATCGAGCGTCACAAAGCTCGTCTTGTTACTCTTGGAAATCGTCAGATTGAGGGTACTGACTATTCTGAAACTTTTGCTCCAGTTGCTAAAATGGTGTCTGTTAAGGTTTTTCTTGCAGTTGCCTCTATTCAGAATTGGGAACTTCATCAGATGGATGTTCACAATGCATTTCTTCATGGTGATCTCGATGAGGAGGTCTATATGTCTTTGCCGCCTGGCTTCTCTACTTCTGGTCCTCGCCGGGTCTACAGACTCAAAAAGTCGCTCTATGGTCTTCGTCAGGCTCCCCGAAATTGGTTCTCTAAATTGGCTTCCGCTCTCAGACATGTTGGTTTCTCGCAGTCCTATGCTGATTATTCATTGTTCTCTTTTGCTCGATCTGGGATTGTCCTTCATGTCCTTATCTATGTTGACGATTTGATTATTGCGGGGAACAACTCGGCATCCATCGCTAGATTCAAGGCCTATCTTCACTCATGTTTTCATATGAAGGATCTAGGCTCGCTCAAGTACTTTCTTGGCATCGAGGTCTCACGCACTTCTGCTGGTATTTTTCTTTCCCAGCGGAAATACACACTAGATATCCTTGGTGAGATCGGCCTCCTTGGTTCCAAACCTGCAACTTTTCCACTGGAGCAAAATCACAAACTTGCTACTGACACCAGCCCTCTCTTTCCAAAGCCGGATCGATATCGTCGGGTCATTGGTCGCCTCATCTATTTGACGATCACCAGACCTGACCTATGTTATTCTGTTCACGTTTTGGCTCAGTTCATGCAGGAACCTCGTCAAGCTCACTGGACAGCTGCATTACGTGTCCTACATTATCTCAAGGGGCGGCCTGATCAAGGGATCTTCCTCTCCCATCACAGTGATCTTCGGTTGCTTGCTTATTACGACTCAGATTATGCTGCATGTCTGTTGACACGTCGTTCTCTCACTGGGTATATTATTAAACTAGGAGAATCTCCGGTCTCCTGGAAGACAAAGAAGCAAACTACAGTCTCTCGCTCTTCTGCTGAAGCTGAATATCGATCGATGGCAACCACTTCGTGTGAGCTGGTTTGGCTAAAGGCTCTTCTGCGTTCTCTGGGTGTCCATCATCGCAGCCCTATGCGTTTGTGGTGTGATAATCAGTCGGCCATTCATATCGCCACTAATCCTGTCTTCCACGAGCGCACCAAGCACATTGAAGTCGATTGCCATATTGTGCGTGATCATGTTCAGTCTGGCAACATTGCTTTGTTTCATGTTCGGTCTTCGAATCAACTCGCGGACATCTTCACTAAGGCTCTAGGGCAACAACAGTTTCACTTTCTTTTAGACAAGTTGGGCATTCATTGCACACATGCTCCAACTTGAGGAGGAGTTTTATGAGATATGCTATCCTAGTTGTTAGTTGCAAAATCTATCTATATCTTATTTATTAGATAAAATCTCTTAGTAGTTAGATAGAATTTCTTTTCTGTTAAGATACAATTCTCTTTGTAATTTGGATATAAAGTCTACGGCAAATCAATGTGAAACCACAAGCTTTTACCCTCTAAACGTTCTTCAGTTTTGAAAAAGATAATGGTGTCACTGGCAATACGACAACATCGTCGTCTCCGACCAGCTAGTGAAGCTTCAACGCAAATCACTCATCGGGAGTCTCCGGGGTCGGAGCCGCTTGGATTCAAAAGATCGATGCCAGATTTGTCTAGATCAATGTGATTTGGAGCGAACGGGGTGAACCGCTTCCAGACACAAGCAACTTTCATGGAACAGACAACTCGGGTCGGTCAACTCCTGCTCAGTGGACTCACGTCTCGATTGGCCAAGGTTAATTTCCTAATATTTGATGGCTCGATGATCAAGGAATGGATTTATAACTGCGAACAGTTCTTCTCGTTGGACAACACAACTCCAAAATTGAAGGTGCGCCTCGCATCACTCCATCTCGAGGGGAAAGCCTTGCAATGGCACCATAATTATATGAGAAACAAGTACATTAAGTTCCTAAATTGGCCTGTATATTATTGATATTTCTGCAAGATTTGGCATGTTGTATAATGATCCCTTGGCTTATTTGATTAATTTGAAGCAATCTGAGTTTGTTTCTGTTTTTCTAGATAAATTTGAGTGTGGGTTGACTTGATTGAATCTCCCAAATGAGCATGTTCTAAGTATTTTCCTTGCCAATCTCTACCCATACCTACAATCCCATGTGAGACAATTCAAGTCGCAGTCCCTCTTTGAAGCTACCCGGATAGCTAAATCTACGTTTCACCTTACTCAAAAGACCCCCCAAATCTAGTACAAACACAGCACCTTCTCCAAACCAAATCAGAATTCCGAACCCTTATTGCCTACACCCGCAGTAATCGAGTCTGAGCCAAAGTTGACTGCACCTAGTATAGGTCAAGGGAACCCTGCAAGAGGTTCTCAAGAAGGAGATGCTGGAGCGAAAGAGTAAAGGGCTATGTATGTATTGTGATGAGCAATACACCCCGGGGCAACATTAAAAGGCTCAAATATATGTTTTGGACTGCGAAGGTGCTGGACTAGATGACGATTGTAGGGAAGGTTCTCTGATTTTGAATGGGTACAACTTTGACATGTTCCCGAAGTATCCCCGAATCTCTCTAAATGCTCATATTGAGGATGTTGGTATCAATTGTATGAGAGTTGAAGGGTTTTGTCGTGAAAAGAAAAATTATCATCCTAATTGACCTCGGAAGCACATTGAATTTCATTGATGAGGAAGTTGATAAGCTTCTAGAGTGTGTACTTGAGCCTATGTCACCGCTGATTGAATCAGTTGTGGTAGGAAGCAAACTGTCATCTAAAACTGTATGCATGGTAGTTTTGTGGTCTATGCAAGGTCGTGAATATGTCGACAAAGTGAGAACATTGCCTTTGAATAACCATGACTTAGTGTTGGGCATCCCTTGGTTGATATCTGTGAGTCCTATTCTGTGGGATTTTGTTAATATGACCATGAAATTTAAAGCTAACGGGGAGCCTCGAGTGCTTAAAGGAACCGGCAACAAAGGTTGTCAGATTTTCAAGGAAGAGAAGAGTGTAGATGGAGCTGATGTTGTTGATGCGCTGCAGAAAGGGTTGTTGTTGTTAATGGGTCATCCAAGGAGGAGATTACTCTCTTTGCTGAAGCTAAGTTCATCCTCTATTGCTGCCACCCATGATGTGCCTCAAGCAGCACTTCTTCCTGACTTAGAGCCTTGAGGACAAGTCTCTACGGAAAGAGGGAGTATTGTTACAGGAATCTCATCTTAGCTCTTTTCTTTACTGTCATGAATAAACATTTGGGTTATACTCCCGGGTTGTTTCAATTTCCAATTAAACCCAGTTTAATCCCAGTTCAATGGGTCGACCTGAGTCGTCTGCGCCATGGAAGTTGTCTGCGTCTGGAAGCAGTTCGCCCCGTTTGCTCTAAATCGCATCAATCTAGAAAAATCTATCATCGATCTTGTGAATCCAGGTGGCTCTGACCCCAGAGACGTATTACTGATGAGGGATCTATGTTGAAGCTTTTCTGGTTGGAGACAACGTTGTTGTTGTATTGATGCTGATGACCAGTGACACCATGATCTTCTTCAGATTTGAGAGATCGTGCTCAAGCTTTTAACTCGATTGCTCTATCCTAATGCTTATCTGCCTTAATTCGTGTTGCAACTCAATCCTCACCACCTCAAATTGCTTCACCATTTCTTCAACTTGTCGAGCTTGAGAGACCCGCATATCCTCCATATGCCGATTGAGCTCTTGAATCAAAGTGGTTTTGAGTCTTCATCATAGCTTAGGTCGAATGGAGCTCTAAAGTCCATTGGGACTCGGATGAGGATGGAGAGCGCTCGTCAACGGAGAAAGACTTCATTTGGTTGTTCTTTGGGACTGGGATGAGGATGAAGACGAGCTAGGAGGCATGGGATCAAGGAAATGTGCCAAGAGAATCGAAGGGGAATCGAAAAAGGTGGACAAGACGGAGCAGCACGGAACAAATTCCTATTTTCTCCCTACAACACTTTGAATCAAGTCCTTATGGCTTCTTGAGAGTTTTAGTCCTCAAAAAGATCTTTCCAATGCATATTCATGCGTATTAATCGGACGAACGACGACTCTAGAAAGTGCATTTCAAGGCGACCCTGCTGAAGGCCAATCGACCGAGTGTAAAGGCACTCGAGTCGTGTTTTATCTGAGTACTTTACAACACTTTCACTAAGCGCACTCGACCAAGTGGTTTTTCAACTCGTTCGAATGATCCCTGTCTCCTATCGCGCCAACCCTTGTTGATGAGAGTCGATTAGAACTAATTTTGGGGTTTGAAATCAAGATACTAAGACCCCGAATTGAAACTTAGATGGTGAATTTAGGACAAGAGGCTATTGGACCCATTGAAACCATAGGATTAAGCCTGAAGTTTAGTTGATTGAAAAAGAAATTGAACTTCTTTTGGATTTCTAGATCGTCATAGATATTTTAGGTGATAATTGCATCGATTGAGATCGACAGGTGATGTTTGCACGATTATCTAGAATTCTAACCACACAAAGGGTCTAAATTGGTTGCTTGAGTCCGAGAGGTGATCGTTAACCAATTTAGACACGTTCTCTTTGACTCCGAGAGGAGCTTTGTGATTACCTTGGACGATATACCTTCACTTTTGAATTAGATATCATTCAAGCAAGAACATATTTTTGGCTTATCGATGATGCAGTGTTGGTAATCCCTTGCCCTATAACGCTTTCCATATTGATATTTCTCTACACTTGATCGGTTTTCATTGTTACTTCATAGATAAATTCTCAATTTGCTTGTTACTTTTGAACTTCGTCGAACTAGCTAAAAATTACCGTCGATACTCTCTGGTCCTTGTGGATACGACACTTGATTACTACACCTGTACCCGTACACTTGCGGGGTAGGTTTTTAGCCTATCAAATATCATCCTTGATCATCTCTAAATATGATGTTACATAGGTTAAATATCATAATACAATTCATCCTAGCTTGAATTATATAATCACCACTGGTATTTGATTCTCTAGTTAAAATTCATCCTAGCTTGAATTATATATTGCAATTCTGTAGTAGCTTTTTTTTTTATCATGTGAGAATTTGAGTTCAGACAAATCTGAAACTCAAAGGTCAGCCAAGATAGCAGACGGGATAATCGTACCATCTACAAAACATAACATACAATAAAATATAACGGTGCAAACTCAGGCAAACAAACTCTACAAAAAATGAAACCATGCAAACCTAAACCAAAATGGATGTGGACGAAAAAGACGGACGAAGCCAAGCCCCACTCTAAAGCAGAATTGTAGGTCAGCAATACATCGTCATCAGGACCCGATCATCCCATGGGTAGTGAGGATGAAACTCCAAGGAAGCAGTCAACCCAAGTAGTAGTACTTGGGTGTGTATCGTGGCGTCTCCACTAGTGGAGACGCCACGATACACACTACCACAACCCCAACCTATCCCGACTCCGACAGTCAGAACCAAATCCACAGAGAAGATCGCTCAACCACTCCACCGCAGAGTCGCACACTGCTTGAGTAAAGAGCACCAACAAACTTTTTGGGATTTAGTCAACCGTAACGCGATTTAGTACACGCCCAAACGAGCGGGGTTTGATACCCTTGCAACATAAATTTATAAAGTTTATATATAAATATATATTTAACGGAAATTTCGCGAGGTGCCCTTGTGGTATTGCAATTTTCACCGGGTATACAACTCTTTTACATATTTCGTGTGGTGCCCCTGGGGTTTTGGTACATTTCGCCTTGTGCCCTCTGTTGGTTAAAATTAAAAAAGTTCCCATCTCCGTTACTTTTGAATTAAAAAAAGAAGAAGAAGAAAGAACGATGGAGGTGAGGGCAAATTGAGAGGGACGAACGCGCGAACGATACCAGTGCGTACACAAGGGACGACTAGAGGCGACTGGCAATTGGAGTCCTGAGCGACTGGAGATGACAAAAATATGTGGAGATAGAGGCGATTGAGGCGTGGGCAAACTAAGAGGAACAAAAAACAACAGAGGCGAGGGCGAACTTAGAGGATGAATGAACAATACCAGTGAACTGAGGGGCGAGAGGTGATGTTTGCACGATTATCTAGAATTCTAACCACACAAAGGGTCTAAATTGGTTGCTTGAGTCCGAGAGGTGATCGTTAACCAATTTAGACACGTTCTCTTTGATTCCGAGAGGAGTTTTGCGATTACTTTGGACGATATACCTTCACTTTTGAATTAGATATCATTCAAGAAAGAACATATTTTTGGTTTATCGATGATGCAGTGTTGGTAATCCCTTGCCCTAGAATGCTTTCCATATTGATATTTCTCTACACTTGATCGGTTTTCATTGTTACTTCAAAGATAAACTCTCAATTTGCTTGTTACTTTTGAACTTCGTCGAACTAGCTAAAAATTACCGTCGATACTCTCTGGTCCTTGTGGATACAACACTTGATTACTACACCTGTACCCGTACACTTGCGGGGTAGGTTTTTAGCCTATCAAATATCATCCTTGATCATCTCTAAATATGATGTTACATAGGTTAAATATCATAATACAATTCATCCTAGCTTGAATTATATAATCACCACTAGTATTTGATTCTCTAGTTACAATTCATCCTAGCTTGAATTATATATTACAATTCTGTAGTAGCTTTTTTTTATCAGGTGAGAATTTGAGTTCAGACAAATCTGAAACTCAAAGGTCAACCAAGATAGCAGACGGGATAATCGTACCATCTACAAAACATAACATACAATAAAATATAACGATGCAAACTCAGGCAAACAAACTCTACAAAAAATGAAACCATGCAAACCTAAACCAAAATGGATGTGGAAGAAGAAGACGGACGAAGCCAAGCCCCACTCTAAAGCAGAATTGTAGGTCAGCAATACATCGTCATCAGGACCCGATCATCCCATGGGTAGTGAGGACGAAACTCCAAGGAAGCAATCAACCCAAGCAGTAGTACTTGGGTGTGTATCGTGGCGTCTCCACTAGTGGAGACGCCACGATACACACTACCACAACCCCAACCTATCCCGACTCCAACAGTCAGAACCAAATCCACAGAGAAGATCGCTCAACCACTCCACCGCAGAGTCGCACACTGCTTGAGTAAAGAGCACCAACAAACTTTTTGGGATTTAGTCAACCGTAACGAGATTTAGTACACGCCCAAACGAGCGGGGTTTGATACCCTTGCAACATAAATTTATAAAGTTTATATATAAATATATATTTAACGGAAATTTCGCGAGGTGCCCTTGTGGTATTGCAATTTTCACCGGGTATACAACTCTTTTACATATTTCGTGTGGTGCCCCTGGGGTTTTGGTACATTTCGCCTTGTGCCCTCTGTTGGTTAAAATTAAAAAAGTTCCCATCTCCGTTACTTTTGAATTAAAAAAAGAAGAAGAAGAAAGAACGATGGAGGTGAGGGCAAATTGAGAGGGACGAACGCGCGAACGATACCAGTGCGTACACAAGGGACGACTAGAGGCGACTGGCAATTGGAGTCCTGAGCGACTGGAGATGACAAAAATATGTGGAGATAGAGGCGATTGAGGCGTGGGCAAACTAAGAGGAACAAAAAACAACAGAGGCGAGGGCGAACTTAGAGGATGAATGAACAATACCAGTGAACTGAGGGGCGATAGGGAGAAGCGGAGAGATTGCTAGCTGGTCGACGACGCCGAAAGAACCTGAGCCCTCTGATTGAGCGTATCGGAGTCCTGGCTGAGAGAGAACTGAGCAACTAAAGAAGGTATGTCTCTATTATTTCTTCTTCGAAAATTAGGATTTCGAATTGAGGGTTCTCAATATTGGAGTTGTTCAATGCTCAATTTGGGTCCAATATCTTTAAATTGCCAATAATTCTATGTTTGTGTATTAAAATTTCAATGCAGCCGGCTCCAGTTGATTGTTTGAATTTATGGTTCATTCATTGTATAGAATTTGAGTCAATGGAATCATGTATTCCTACTACTAACTTCAGTCATAGTTGAGTTTTGTGAATTCAAAGGTTATAAATTTTGAAGTCTTATCATAATCCTACTAAAACCAGGGAATGTTATGTGTTGGAAAAATAGATGATAAGATCGACTGTGACCCTATGGGCTAGTTCTTAATTATGATAATCTCGCCTATAATGCAAATAGTCTTACTTATTAGCTGAGGAATTTAATTGACCTTCTCTAGAGATGCTATGACATAGAAAAAGACATCTTGCAAGCAAGCATTTTTCAGTTGCAGTAATTAACTAAACAATTTGCATTCATGAGAATTAATTTAAATGCTCATTCTGATTTCAAGTTAAGATGATTCCAAATCCATATTATCAAATATCAATTAATGGTGGAGCAAAGCCTTCTTCCTGTGACAGTTGGTGGCAAAACAAAGAAAACTCTTAATGGTGTCTCCTATGTAAATCCAGCCACCATTGAAGCTTGCAGATGCATACATGGTTGGATAAGTTATGTTAGCCTCTTGCTTTTAAAATTTTGGCTTATTAGCTCAATCGGTAGAGCACTCTGCTTAGGCACAAGATGTGGGTTTGAATCTCACAAAAGCCACACATACATTGTATCAACCTCTTGCTTTGAAAATTTTGATAGAGCTTTTGTTGTGTAGGTCTTTAACAAGTCTATTAACCATAGGCTACTGCATTTGTCAATTCAATTTAGCTCTGACTTAAATGTTTTTGGTTATCATAGCTTTGGATGATTTTGTTCATTTATTGAATCAAAGATACAAATGAAGAAGAAAATACATAAGCTACATGATTTTTGTTAATTTAAGAGGTCCATTGAGGTATAAATATTTGCTATAATGGCCATTGAAGTACTTGCCAATTAACAAAGTTACGTATGCTATCTAGTCAACAACCTATATGGGATTCGAACCCACATCTTGTGCCTAAGCACAATGCTCTACCAATTGAGCTAATAGGCTAACAAGGTCAGACCAATGCTCACTACTACCTTGTTTACTTTTCACATTGCTACTGATTTTTGTTGTATATATCAAGTTGTATAAATCAGTTCCAAATCATCAGTTTCTAAAAAATTGAAACCTAATGATATCAGCACACCTCCATCCCTTTACAAGTAAACAAACACAAATTGGACAATTATGAATGCTCAACCACTTTGGAGCCCTTTTTCGGACAAATACTACTTAATGCAAACTACTTAGAATTTTTCACATTACCAATTTTACCATTGAATTTTAGAGTTGCAATTAGAAGCTTTAGCAATCATCCTCCTTACCATGCCAATAAGTCGAAACATGTTCAATTCCTCTCCCTCATTCTATATTAAGCATCAAGGAAATGGGTTAAAAGCAACCTGAAAACAACTGATATTGTTGAAGATTCATAAAAGCAACCTGAAAACAACCTGATAAGTCGAAACAAGTTCAACTCCTGTCCATATTGATATTTTCGTAATACAACATAAAACACCCAGTATCTAAGGAGATACAAGTATGATTTCAAATCAGTATTAGAGACACCATAGACACTACAGTCTGTAGACGTTTCAAGGTATCTGATCCCATAACAAAAGGGTTAAAAGCAACCTGAAAACACCTGATATTGTTGAAGATTCGTAGTACAAAGGCTAACAGAGGTAGCATAACATTAATGTTTAGTTCAGAAAAGAGGAAGAGGTTAAGCATCACCTGAGAGTAGAAAAATTGTAAAATGTTGATTTGAAATCAACATCACCTGTCTGTAGACTAAATCCCAAAATCAGCATCTACTGATTTCCAAAATCAGTAGAAATCAGCATCACCTGTCTGTAGACTAAATCCCAAAATCAATAGAAATCCCCAGATCAAAATCTCAAACCCCTAAATCCACTCAAGATTCCCAATCAATCGAAAATTGGAAACAACTAAATCGAAATCCTCAAATCTCTCTCGTCGTCTGTCTCCTCGTGCTCTCTCTCGCGAACTTCTCTCTCTTTGCTTCCTTCTTTCTGAGCGTTCTTTCCTCTTTTTTTTAATTCCAAAAGTAACGGAGTTACTTTCATCTGTTAAAATTTAACCCCGAGGGCGCGACGCGAAAAGAATCAAAACCCTAGGGGCACCACACGAAATATGCAAAAGAGTTGTATACCTCACGAAAATTGCAATACCCCAGGGGCACCTCTCGAAATTTCCGTATATTTAATCCTCTATTTTAAAAAAAATTTCGGGCAGCCTCGGGCCCAAAGCACCAATTTCCCCGGGCCCAAGAAGCATGTTCTCTCTCGCTTGCAGACAACACAACCAACGAAAAAGTGGTGGTGAAACAGGTGTCCGGAGGCAGAGCAGGTGGTGTCGGCAACCCAAGGCGAAGCCGGCGAGAGGATGACTGAAACCGAGCCAAGTAGACTGACGATGAGGGGCTATGGATGGGATCGAACAAGGGTAAACAAACATGGTGGATTTTTTGGCACGGTAAAACACCCGGTGACGAAGCATGACCACCGTCCGGCCGAGGTTGAGGTGACGAACCGAGGGAGAGGGAGCGACCAAAGGCGGGTGGGAAACCTCCATTGAAGGGTCTAAGATGAAGATGGCATGTAGCTCGAGATCGACATGAGCAAATGAAACCGAAGTTTAAAATTCGAGATGTTAATGCACAAATTTGCCCGAGAGATTGAAGAAATGAGGAAAGGGAACAAGTAGCACTAAAAGCCCCATCTCAATTTCAGTCAAAATCAAAATCCAAAGGAGGATTTCAGATTAGGGTTGACGAGAGAAGCTTTGGATGAGGAGGCGGAATGGTGGCCAAGATGGGTTTAAGCGGCCAAAGCCGAGATGGTGAGGTCGGAGACCTATGCTAGGCGGCTGGAGTCGAGGGTGGCTCAGAGGAGGTGGTGCCGGGCGGTGGTGAAGACCCTTTACAGGGGTTAGAATTCCCTCTCTCTAGAAATCTAAAGAGAGGAGTAGTAGTGATTGAAAGAGATATTGTTGAAGCTTCTTTTGAGCGCGTGGATCTCTTGAATCATTTTGAGAATTTTCCATGGTACTTTGGTGCTATCTTCGATGGTTGTGACTACTATGATACTGTACTCTTCAACTAGAATGTTTCTTTCATCTTTTCATTGCTACTAGATTAGTGCCCGCACAATTGTGCGAATGCTTTTTATATAATAATTTTACACATATGTAAAACATTTATGTAAGTTAAAATACAATAGAATTTTTATCACTTTATCTAAATTCCTTTTAAAATTTAAATAAATTATATATTAACACCCGTTTTCAACTAATGATTTTTCTTTACTATAGTTGCATTAATTCAATACTCCATCCGTTCAATTATACAAGTCCTTTTAAATTTTGCACACTTTTTAAGAAGTTAAAAACATAATAAAATATTAATGTTTTAATAATTTTTTAAAATAATTTGATACTTAATACTAATAAGTATTAAATTATTAAAAATAATTGATGAAAAAGTTAATATTTTACTATATTTTTTTAGCTTCTTAAAATACGTGCAAAATCTAAAATAAACAATGAAGGTTATATATATAACCTTCATTGTTATCATTAAAATGAGAATAATTGATTAAAGTAAATATATAATCAAATTATAACAAAGTAATTTTTTTTAATGGATCTAATCGTTATTTATATATTATCCCATGAATCAAAACTACAAAAGATTATATGTTTTTATTGAAAAAACAATTTAAAAAGAAAATCAATCGGTTAAGATTTAGAAAAAGAATTGATTAATTACTTATTTAAAGAAATAATTTGATTTATAATAAATAATAATTTATTTAAATATAGAAAAATATTTAATTAGTTAACAAACAAACTTATATTGAAGGAGGAGCCGCCACATGGTGTAGGCCACTTCTCTTTTAGTATTATTAATTGATTTTCATTTCAGTACAAAAGGTTATTGCTTCTGTTTGCAACACTGGTAAGCTGAAAAATATCAATAACCTGACCATTACTATCCCGAATGAATCCTCTGATGCTACAGTCACTCGAGGGTTTATCAGAGCCGTCTTCAATTAGTTTGTAGAAGCCTCTTGATGAGCATTCCCATTTTGGTAGCCTTTGTTTTCTCTTCTTCTTTTTTTAAATTTGTCTCTTTTGTCTATGACTGATTTCAATTATTCTCGTTCGTAATTGTATGTTGAACAATTTGTACTATTGATTTGTTTCTGGTTTTGTTGAAAGTATTACTATTTCTTAGTTTCCAAATCGCATGCCATAAGAAACACAACTCACTAAAGTATTTATTTATTTCCTTCATGGTTATGAAGTTATCCAGAAATTTTTTGTTTAGCGTTAAGAATAGGAAATTCTTTCTTGTTATTGTTTTCAACTTGTCTAGTCCCTTGATTACTCTAGACATGTCTAGATAATCGAATTTCTTTCTTGGTATTAAAAAAATGACGAGAATAGAAAGACCATCTCTTTGGCCAATGTAAACTCCATTCCAAGGTTCAACCAATTACAAGGATGCTAATATGTATAAGATGACAACATTGATAGTGAGATTTTTACATTCGTAATCTGGAATCGAAAACCAAAGGTTACTTCTCAACTTTCTTCCCTATCCAACTTGCGATGATTGGAGTAAGGGCCACTGTTGGCGGAAACCTTATGGGTGAGGCAGCCTTGTGGGCGGCATATGCAAGAGCAAACGTCCCAACCTTTTCTCCGGTCTCATTTGCTGTGATTCCCACCTGCATATATCAAACCATTTTCATCAGTAAGACAGTAACACCAGCAGATATCACCCTTTAATTACACACCTAGTGAACAAATATCAAGTTATCCGAACTCATAATAAAAACAGGCAAACTGAAGAAACCACAGGAACAACATGGAAGAGGGGTGCTTAGCTTATGTGATCAAATACATCCATCATTTTCATACTAAATAAGGTAAGCATTACTCATAAGTAAGTGATAACAAACATATTTAAATGTATACAGTATGTTTAAAAAAGATTCCATTGACAACAATACTCAGGCAGATTGAGTCATTGGCAGTCTGGGATCAGTGAAATGGGTGAGAAAACAAGGATATGGTGATTCATAGGTCCATCATTGATCATTCCACCCGTCACTCATCCCATAATATAATCTGAAATCCAAAATAGGTAATCAAACATCCCTAAAATTTGTTCTCAACAGTTCATCTTCATCCAGTGTCTCCAAATTCCGATTGCTTCATTTCAATTAACCAATAAAAACAGCTTAAACTCCAAAAAACACAGCATTCGCGAAAAGTAATAAAAATTACCTTCTGAAGCAAAGATTGGACATCTACACCGACACTGATGAGAACATAGCAGAGGGAGAATGAAATCAAAGAGAGGGTGATGGAAGTAACCAAGTAGGCTCCACCATACTTTGCAAGCAAATCCTTTGCTTGCTGCCCCTTCGACTTCTCCCCCTCGCCTTCTCCTTCTCCTTTTCCTTCCTCCTTTGAGCTGAATATCTGCGTTATTCATACAGTCAGCTTCACTATCTTCACTTTCCCAGCTTTCGTTACACAACCGAAAATATTACATAAGATCAGCCATACACATAACATAACACATATATACATTATGTCAACCAAATGCCACATGACAGCTTTTAAGGTTTTCAACAAAGATGGCATGACAACTTTTAAGGTTTTTGACTGTTTCACTCGCAGTAAAACTCATTTAGGTTTGTTTGGTGCGCACGAAAAAAATAAATTTAATAGCTTATCCATATGTTTATAACTTATCAGCATGATTGCAAGTCTTTTAATTCGAAACAAAAACCATTTTGTTCGAAGCCAAATTTGTCAAAATCATCCACTGCGAGGATAAATACTGTAGCAGATAAATCAGGTTCGTAAGAGTATTTGATGAATATTACGATTAAGAGGAAATGACAGATGGTGCAATTGATGTTGTTAGGCAGTTAGGAGTTGCTGTAACTGATTCTCATCTCACAGTTGTTGTAGCTCTATAAATACTTGATCATTGTTGATAATGAAGGGTATTCAGTTTTTCCCCCAAATTCAATCTCTCTCACTCTCTCAATTTCTCCAAATATAACATGGTATCAGTTTCCTCAGACGGGTCACCACAATTATTTCTATCACGGGTCAACTCTGACTGACCCATTACAATTTACAGGTTTATCGAGTCAGTGCTGTTTCCACGTCCACCCAATTGAATGGATAAACAGTCAGAAGACTCGGAACTCAGCTGACCATGCAATCTGAATTCTGAAATTGAGATAAATTACAATCTTCAAGGGGGCGGAAATTGGGTGAAGTTAGGATCTATACCCATCCAATAGAAGAAACAAAAGAGTGCAGAATCTCAAAATAATGATAAGAAATTGCAAATTGGGGGTGGGATTAACCGTGAAGAAAGAAGCTAACCTTCCAAAGGCCGGCCTCGAGGCCGTACTTCTGAGTGATTTCGTCGGCAGCTGAAGAAGAAGAAGACGAAGAAGGGGTTTTGGTTTCCTCCTTGACAGCTCTCACTCTGCAATGGAGGCGGGTGGGAGGGAGTCTGCAGGGAGAGTACTTTTTAAAACAATGGGGTCTTCCTCCTCCATATCCATGTTGGTTGATTTGAGAGGAGGAAGCGGTGGAGAATGGAAGTCTGAGCTGGTTGACGCTCATGTTTGCCCTCTTTTCTTGATCTTCTTCAAATGATCACACAGCAACACTAGATTTGTTCTAACTTCATCCTGATAAGGTATATAGGTTGTGATTTACGCAAGTGCCATGTTTAAATGCTTTGTACCACACAGAGGTGTGCACAAAGCCTCAAAATCTCGGACTCGTCCCGTCCCGTCCCAATCCCGATCCCGGTGGAATTTGAAAAAATAAAAGTGAATCCCAAAAATTATACAGGATGGGACGCTGGACGGAGATTCTTCACCCCGCAAATCTCGTCTCTTTTTGCATATATATTATATATTTTTATATTAATATACTCTCTGCGTTCAAAAATCTAAGTCTTTTTAGGCTTAGATTTTTGTTTGAAAATATAAGTCCTTTTAAGTTTTCTAAGTATTTGGATATGAAAATTGTTACTTTTTGACTTTTTTCTCAAATTTTACTAGATGATGATGGTTGTGGATAATTAGTGAGGGGTATAAGTTTATGATTTTCTTAATTTTTGTGCAAATGTCTAAAAGGGCTTATATTTTTGAACGGGGGGTATTATAGAGTATATACATAAATGCAGTATACACAAGTATATCATATATGCAGCGTATATAGGCGAAAGTGCGAAACTAATTAAAATTAATCAACCGTGTGTTGAAAATATATTTTTACCTTTCAAATATAAAATAACGGTTTTTCTATCCTATGCCCTTAGGGCATAGGATAAGACACTAAATTGGGAAAGATTCCCTACCAAAAAGGCAAGCGACCCTAGGAATCTAATTTAAAAAAAAAACTAAATTAATTAAAATTTAAAAAACATTTCCCAATTTAAGGTCTCATATGCCCTTGGGGCATAGGATAGAAAAATCGATAAAATAAATATCCCCACTTCTATATGAGGTGTTAAAATAATATCACAACAAATTTATCTCAAAATAAATGATGACATGGTGCATACATGGCAAAAACTTTTTTATAAAAGGCAAAACTAATAAAAAAATAGTATATTAATATGATTTTGTTAAACCATGAGTTTTTTGGATTTTTTTTAATCAAAACCCGGTTTTCTTCACAACCATTAACTAGGCAGGGAGGTGGAAAATGATCATCTTGGAGAAAGCAAGAAAGGAGTAGAGATAAAAAAAAATGGAACAAATTCATAAACGGAGACCAGAAATTACCTGGAGGGAAAGGAGACATATTAACAAGCTTCAATTGGGGCTTCGAATTGAAAGAAGAACCCATTCTGGATAAGAAATAAGGAAGAAGGAGAAAGAAGAAATTGGAGTGGATGGTCTAAAAGAACCCCCAGGAATTGTAGGAAAAAGGAATTCATTTTCTTCTTTGTTAGGGGGTGAGGGAGACTAATTAAAAAAGGGTTTAAGAAAACCGGTTTTGATTTTAAAATAAAAATCTAAAAAAACCATGGTTTAACAAAATCATGATAATATGCTAATTTTTTTTATTAGTTTTGCATTTTATAAATTTTTTTTGTCATGTATATGCCATATCATCGTTGTTTTTAGATAAACTTATTGTGATATTATTTTAACATCACCTATATATATAGATCGTGTGTGTATATTTGAGAAGCTATAAAATATAAAAATATTATAAGTCTATAGGTGTTATGTCTTTTAGAAATTGGAAAATAGAATTTAAAATATATTTTTTTGAGGGACAAGGCATGTCCCGTCCCATGAGAGATGGGCCCGCGCGGGATTAAAAAAATAAAGAATCTCATCCCGGTCATATCTCGTAAAAATTATGCAGGACGGGACGCGTGAGACCCATATCTCGTCCCGCGCCCACCCCTACCACAAATAGTGTACGAACGGTTTGTTTAGATGTATTTAAATTTAAATAAAGCCAGTGTGAACATTCAAGGTCGTTGTAGTAGAGTTGTAGTTGCTAAGTATTCTTGCTTGTCACGCGGGTAACCCGGGTTCGATCCTTGGCAACTTCGTTTTTTATTTTTTAGTCATCTCTTCATAAATCCGATTTTCAAATTCTTCAGCCATGTGATTTAGGTTGGAAATAATATATATGTCATGTGTGGTTTAAATCTGATATTATCTAATGAATCAAACTAGTACTTTTCCTGAACCGTGTTCGGGTTTTTTCATAATATTTTAGGTTGAGTTTGACGTCTTAAACAAAAAAAATATTAAAAAACAATCCAATTACCTAAAAAAAATAGCAAGTAGCAAATTAAAATATTACATCTCAAAATAGTAGTAGCAAGTAGAATATTAAAATCTTACATCTCAAAATAGTGAAATACAGTAGCGAGTAGTATAATTCCTGATGCTTTGCATGCTTTTAGTCCCATTATAAATTGAAGTATTACACAATCCCATTATAAATTAAAATCAAAATAATGAAATACAATAGCAAGTAGTATAATCCCTGATGCTCTTCATGCTTTGAATCCAATTTTTGAAGTCTTACATAATCTCCAAGCAAGCCAGAAGTAAGTTTATAGTTATTTGCTGAGCCATCTTGCAACACCTTCCTAAATACAGCTCCTTGTGGGGACAAAGTACCAATCCCACTAGAAACACCAACCCCGACCTCTTCTATTCGCATATCCAGCCTAAACTTGTCCTCGTTCTCACCTTCAGTTGCCATAAGCTCCTGCTGAACATACTCCATGATTTTTGGTTTCATCTCCCTCTTATACTTTGAGTCTATCCATCTCGATCCAACTTTGAGGCCTCGCCATCTGTTACCCCTTTGCAGCCAGCGACTTCAACGGAAACAATACTTGTTTTTACTGTCAATAGAGGTTGCAGAGTCCTTACATTCTGCAGCAGTTGTTCCATTACCTGAGCATAGGTATTTGCTTATTGTCATACTCTTAGCAGAGAGTTCACTCACTAATTTCCTTTGAATGGAGATGTATTTTCTTTTTTATCCTTGCAGACTTGATGGTATTCAACCTTGTTTCCTTGCAACACACCAAAGTTGCACATATTTTTGCTTGTGCTTCTCGAATTATCGTGTTTAGTCATCGAATCCATAAGCCTCGTTGCCCCTCGTGTTTAGTCATCCTCTATAGATATACCCTTTTCTAACCACATTCAAGTTATAATCCATTTAATTAAGCATTGTAGAAACAGGATTCTCGACGATACCATTGTATCACATGTGATTGCCTGACTTGAATTATCCAATAATACTATCTATTAGTACTTACCAATCCAAACTTGCTCTAGCTATCAAACACAACACTCATGGTTGCATCGTAACCAAAAACCTGATAGCACAAATACAGGGCCAATAACAAATAAAGACACCAAGGAGGATGACATAGTCGGATAAAGGTAATAGTATCACGTTCATCTATATTGCCATTGAAAAACAATAAAATAACATACTACATAAAAGCTTATTCTCCCTTGCAATCACAATGACATGTCGACAAAACTTAGGAAGAACCTATGATATAGTAAAAAGGCCAATACAAACTCTAATTTGCAAAATTGACAAATATCTTCAATTAAATTGTGTGAGTGATAAAAAAAACTACCAAGGTCTAAGCCCTAAATTATCAATGAGAAAGCCCTAAAGTTAGAAACAAAAATTACAAACAGTTGATTTTAGAAAAAATTGCCAACATGCTAAATAAAAGAGATGAAAAGGGAAGATGAACCTGTAAAACAATGGTGGCGGTGGTCTCCACATCACCGAATTTGAATCGCCAGCATAGACAAAGTCGTCTCAAAACCCTACCGGGCTTCTACTGCTTTTGTCGGAAACCAAAAACTATTTGGTGGCTCATCGGTGGCCAAAACCGTGGCTTCTCAGTACCTCTCCAAACACAAAAAATTAAAATGGTGAACAAACTTAGTTCCCAACAATAGCAATTACAATAGGCAATTGAAAAAAGATATGAGAAACCAAAAGCAAATATCAAAGTAGAGGACTTCGGGATCTTGAACTTGATAGATGATACAAGGGAAGCAAGGTTGAAGATGTTGGCATCGTCGAAAACGGCGAGAACGATTGATTCTTATCCATTAGATGAAATTTGGAAAAGCTTGAGACGCGAATATGTTCCTTTTAGGGCCACTCTTCCCTTGATCAAACCAGGAATAAAAAAAAAAGTTGAATAAAAATCAATCAAATTTGCCTTGAAACTTAGAATTTGGAACAAATAACGTAAAGAGAAAGTGAAGAAAATGGGGCTAATTATCTCCCCGAACTCTTGATGCAAAACCCTTGAGAAGAGAGAGCCTTCAATTCTATTTTTCCCCCCAAATTTTGATGAACATGGGTCATGGGTGAGGTGAGAAGTGAACGTGGGTATAAAATGGTTCTAAGATGGATTTCAATCTTTGCTGATTTTATATGTATTAGGGAGGATTATCACACAAACAGGGCACAAATCTCAGCCAAATTGCAGCAAAAAATCGCACATAAAGAGGGAAAAAATTATAGCCAAATTGCAGCCTAAAATCGCACAAAATGAGGGCAAAAATCGCAGCCAAATCTCAACCAAAAAATCGCATATAAAGAGGGCAAAATCACAACCAAATTTCAGCCAAAAATCACACACAAATTTCAATTATTTCAGGGCACACATATTTCTCAGATTTCACCCAACAATTCAGAGCCACAAATCGCACAAACCCTAGGATATACAACCCAAAAATCGCACAGCTCTAGCCCTAGATTTTCAAATCGGCGTACGTGTACTGGCGAGGAAAGAAAGAGGAGAGAATGAGAGAAGAGAAGAAGAGAAGAGCATACCTGTAATGGCGAGAGCGAATAGAAGGGAGCACCCAGTAGAATAGTTTGAAACGAAGAACGAAGAGCAAACTGGAAGAAGGGCAGAGGGGTAAAACGTGGTTCAAAACAACGGTTTTTAATTTTGGTGAAAAATGGACACGTGGCTTATTTTTTTACAAAGAGTCTGCTTCTGAATTTATAAGCATTAGGGTTGGATACATTAAGACCATGTTTGTTTGACGAGTAGGAAATACAATGAAAATGAATTAGGGTTTGAGTTGGAGAGAGAAAGTTATTTAGAGAAACTCCCATTTTCAAATTCATCGGCCCTGTTATTTAGGTTGGAAATAATATATCTGTCATGTGTGGTTTAAATTGGATATCATCTAATGTCTTAAATACATTAAGACCATGTTTGTTTAATGAGTAGAAAATACAATGAAAATGTAGGTTTGTGCATAAAAATATGACACGATTGACACGATATGAAACCGCAACAAAATGCCATAAAAAACACGAAACGATATAGATACGACACGTTTATGATACGAAACGGCAAAACACGACAATAAACGTGTCGTGTTCGGATCGGCATATTTCCCTTGTCGGAAATCCGACACGACACGTTAAAATTTTTTTTAATATTGTTAATTTGAAATAGAAGAAATTAAACAAATATCTAAAAGAAACATACAAGCCATGCGACCCAATTGGTTAAGTATAGTGTTTGGGTTTAGGTGTAACTGGGAGGTTTGGAGTTCAATTCTCGAACTCTCCCTATTTTCATTTATTAGTCTTTATTTTTTTTTATTACCCTTCATTATACCCCAAATAAACCCTAGCCGCCGACTTGCCCTCTCCTATGTCTCACGTTGTCATTCACGCTCACTCTTCTCTCATACATGCTTCTCGCCAATTCGTCCTCTCCTCCTCATGCTCACTCTTCACTCATCCTCTCCACTGGCTCGCACTCAGTCCCGCACTCTCCTCTTGCCCCCCATGATACCCCAAATAAACCATAGCTGCCGACTTACCCTCTCCTCTGTCTCACGTTGTCGTTCACGCTCACTCTTCTCTCATACATGCTTCTCGCCAATTCGGCCTCTCCTTCTCACGCTCGCTCTTCACTGGTCCTCTCCACTGGCTCGCACTCAGTCACGCACTCTCCTCTCGCCCCCTTCCTCTTGTTCTGTTCAGATCCTGCTGCTTGTTTTTGTTTTCATTCAGTTGTTTGATTCGAAGTTCGAATGGGTGTTTTTATTCGGCCTACCTCTTTGTGTCTATTCTGAAATTCTCGTGCCCAAATCAGATCTTGGAACTGTTCATTGTCTTCCTGAATCGTCCGTGTCTTTTGAATGCTCAGTTTTTGCTACTAGGCTTAGCTTTGTGTGCCCCTGCCTCTACTCATCTTTCTTTTCGGACAGATCTGGAAAATATTTGGTCTTTTGCTCCCACTTTTGTGCAGATTGAACTTGGTCTAATGTTCTAAGTGTTCTTGGTTTGTCATAGTTTTTTGTCCTGACTTCTTTGTCATTCAATGCCTTGTTCACTTCCCGTTCTTTCCCGTCGGCGATTCACAGAAGTCAAGCAAAGCACTGCGCGACCGAGAATTTGTACGACATCAAAGGGGAGACTATAGTACATGCAGGACTACACGAGCAACCTTGAGCCTAGTAAATTCAGAAAATAAAAAAAAAGTTAGGGAGAGAAACTCCCGTTGGAGTTGAACGCTCCTCTTCTCCTGGCTCTCTCTCTTGCACCATCCCTTACCTCAGCCCATGCTTGGTTTTTTGGAAGGCAAATTTGTTTTTTCCTTTAAAAAATCTGGTGGGTGATATCGGTTCTAATCCTTGGGCACTTTGGGATTCATCCTTCTTGGCTTTTGGATTCCTATCGATTCTAAATCTGATATTTTTTCTTTAGCTGTTGTTGGGTGTTCTCCCTCGGTGTTTGGCGCAGTTCTAACTTAAATCACTGGGGTTTTGGCTAGATACGGTGTCCCTTCTTAGGATCTGCTTCTCTCTTGTAATGGCCCAAATATAAATATTCGGGTTACGTTTCGAAGGTTGGATACCTTCGTTCGGATCTTGCAATCCAAGTACGGGTTAAGGTTTCAAACCTAGAAAAGTTAGTTTGAAAGAGGGGATTTCGAACCCCAAAATACGCAAGGGTTGTTGGGTACCCAGAATCTATCCTAGCCGACTAAGTCGCTCAAAATCCATTGAAGTTCAAGCATGCAGAAATCAACGTACCACTTGCCACCGGAGAGCCGGGTCAAAACCAAAACATGATAAATACGAGTATCGAAAACGTCCAAGTTTATAGGTTTGGAAGTCAGTCTCTCGGTCCAGTAATCGCCAAAAGGGGAACCCCGTCATATAGACATCGAGCAATCAGAATCTGCAGAAAATACCTTTAAAAGAAGAATGGGGAAATGAATTAGATCGAGCCACGCTAACAGTTCCCCATTCTTCTTTTAAAGGTATTTTCTGCAGATTCTGATTGCTCGATGTCTATATGACGGGGTTCCCCTTTTGTGTGAGCATGTTCTCAATCAAAATGCTCTAATGCAGTACGAGAATTAAACACACGAGGCATGCTAACAGTTCATCATGCATGACATGTATGTATGTATGTATGTATGTATGTATGTATGTATGTATGTATGTATGTATGTATGGCTCACACAAAATGTCAAGCGGCATGTCCAGACTCTCGCTCGTGGGACCCTCGCCTCAATCAGGGCGAGGCATATGTAACGCAACGTCCGTACCTAACATCGAGGTGGGAGTACATAGGGTGAGTGGGGTTTATGTAACGCATCGTTCACACCTAACATCAAGGTCGGAGTACATATGTATGAATGGGATCAGGTTGTGCCCTCACCGACTCTATCAGGACAACCCGATGGTGCTGGGCTATCCTATGACCCTAGCAAAGACTCTACGACTCACAGATCACGACCGTTCCCTTTTCAAACGCATAAAGTAAACAGATGCTCGTTCAATTAGTGCAACCTAAACAGGATACTACATGATCATGTTGTTATGCATATGCAACACCTAACATAAAATACAACAACAGGCATGAGAGTCTAACCTGAGTAAGCTCCCTAGGGAACTTACCTAGAATTGCAGAACGACAAAGCAAAGCAGCAGTAGAGATAATAGTCAAATGCTCACAAATCACAATCGCGACTCCAAGGAGTTTTCCAGCGTCAAGGCGGCGCTTCTGACGGCGAGATCTTACGGGGAAGGTGTGGGGATGCCTTAGTGGAAAAACAGGACAGATTCGACTCGCTTTGGGGATCCGGCAGATGGCGAGACTCCTCCTTCGTCTTCTTCAACTCCTGGAGGTGAAGGGAACTCGGAGAGGTGGTCCCTGGTGGCTTCGGCTCGGCGGGAAGCACCTTCTTCTTCTCTCCTTCTCACGACAAAACAAGGGAGCTTGGCTTCTGGATAGCTTGGCAATAGAGAGGAGGAGCTGTTGGCAACGACGGAAATGGAGCTAGACGGGATGGAGCTAGACGGGGTGGTGGTGTTGGCTCGTTCTCAGAACCCAAAACGAAGGGAGCAAGGGTGGTGAATGGTGATGGTTGTTTGGGGCTTGGTGGCTCGGAAAGGATAGGAGGTAAAAGGGGGTTATTTTGAACATGAAATGACAGAGAGGGATGAGAATTGTGAGGGTTTACAGATTTGGATGAGGTGAAGAGGGTTAGGGTTTTGTTGGGTTTTATAGGAGGGAGAGATCTGAGATTGAGGGAGGTGCTGCAGGGGGTGAGGGGCAATGTGGGTGGGTTGTTCTAATGCAACAGTGGAGTGGGAGAGAGAGAGAGATGATGGCGAATCTCACGCCTAAGGGTACCCGGTCGCTTCGAATAGGTAGTCGAATTGGATATGCGAAGAACTCGAATATCACGAATCCTCCTTTAGACCAATGAGTTCTCAACTTGTTTGAATCTCACAAACAAATTAATCCCTCAGTACCGCTTCTCACGGTCCTTAGTTCTTCGAATCTCACGAAGAAGATGAACGCTTCTCCCATCCGTTAGGGTTTCTCAAGAAACTTGGTTTGGGGAAAATAATCATTTAGCGTTGTCTTTCATTAATGATAAAAGTACTTAAATAGTAACACATAAAAACCTAATGGCTTAAAAACCCTAATGAGCTTTTCTAACAAATTCCTAAAGCCCATCAATAATATAATATTGTTCAATAAAAACTCAAATAATATAATACAAAACTAATACTTATTAAATATTCAAACTTATTAAATAATAGATAGGCTAAAATTAACTAAACATAAAAATATAATACAATTATGGATCATTAATCTTCACCACTTCAAATCCTTGAATAAATCTCAATTGGCTCGTTGATGGCCAATTTGAAGTTTCCCGGATTGTATCAATGAGCAACGTCTTATTACTATTACGAGTATGATGATGATGATTACGAGTATGATGATGATTATTAGCATGCTAATAATATAAATGAATTGGAAATGGAATGCATTCATGAGCTGGCCAGTCTCCGCCCTATCAGAAAGGGGGTGGAGGTAGGAGAGGAATATGCCACTTGGCATTCTATGCTAGGGCCCTATTTATTATTCTGCATATATATAAACTGCGAGCATGTCTTGTGTGTTAATATTCCTGTCCTGCATTAGAAGCATGATATTAATTAGGCTTAGCATATGTGTGCTTATATGTGGGGTGCAACCATGCGGGCTTCGATCTGATCCTATGCCCGCTTTATATTTTTAGGTATATATGCATGATCATATCTATTGTTGTGTGCTGTTTGGTGTGGGATGCTGATAGCGGAAAACTGGTTATTGAATTGTCACTTGACCATATAAAATACTAGTAGAATAACCACATAATAAAGAATGTTTTGACCCGGCTTTGTCGTGGCATCTTGTATTTACGTGATCGATGGTTTAAGCGGACATGTTTTCCCGACTTAGTACTTAGGACAAGTACAGGTGTGTTAACACCGAGTCTCCAACGGGCCTCACGAGAATTTTGGTATGAAATCCCACTTTCAAACTGAACTTTCGAATTTCAAATTTTCAACCCTTACTTGGTGCGCAAGATCCGAACGAAGGTATCCGACCTTCAAAACGTAACCCGGGTTAACAAACTCGGGCCGTTACAAGTTTATCACTATGAAAACAGAACATTCATCATTCAAATCTAAGGTAAGGTAATTGTGATTTGTGAAGTTCTCATATTCACCATATGTCTCCTAATACTGAGCTCCATCCAGTTATATAAGGCCATTGACTGGTCATTTTCATCCACACCTTCATCTTCAAATTTATTGCTCCTCCAGCACAGTTTGCATAGCATATAATCAATAACAACAAATTGCCTTGGGTGGTAAAGTATCAGCACAAATTGAATTCACATTGAGGCACTTGAAGACTGTATATGCTGTTAATTTCTGTCGTTTTAACGTTTTCTCACCTGCACATTTTTACAGTCAAATTTTCCAAATGAAAAAGGCTAAGTAAGACAGATGAGTAAAGAGATTTTCTGCAGTTTTGTTTGTCTTTTTACATTGATTTTCATGTCAAATGGTAAAGTACAATGGAGCCCCATCACAGTAAATCAGGAAACACAGAAATTTGAAAGCTACACATTAATTTTCATGTTAATCAAATATTGTATCAAGTGTCTGATTTATTATTGTGTGATCTCAAAATTGGATACTACATGAACTCAACAAGACATCATTGGTTGGGAATAACCAAAGTGGTTATCCCTGTACTGCTCTTGTGTTGTGATCTAAGTTTACCTCATCTTGTTAAAACATGCTCGAATTTACGGCCTAAGGTGGTAATGAACGAAAATCATCAGCTAATGTTAAAAAACTGATCATATTTCCCTGTCTCAAACCGCACTCCTAGGATAAAAAAAGATCCTAAGAAACTAGATCATCTAGCAACTCGTCGACCAAAATTGCAAAGATTGAAACTTCCAACATCTTAGCAGTCCAAGAGATGTCCTCCCGCGACTTCTTCCACTCCTCGCCCTCTCCCTTGAGGTCCATACCGATCATCATGTCTATTGTGTTTGCCTCCACCTCTTTCCAACACTCCAACCTCTTACAAACCCTCTTGGCTACTGATTCGTAGCCGTCTCCTGAGGAGCTGCATTCCGCTGATCTCTCTTCTTCGGATATAAGGTCATATAATAGCCTCTCCATCCCCGGCCTCAAAAGGTCTTGTGCTGCTCCTGAATTCCCAATACTGTCAGCAAGGTATCCTTGAATGTCATTGTTAGGTTTGCAATACTCATGTTTTTCGTAATCATCTTCGTATTGGTCCAACCCTGCTAGTGCCTCAAACTTTCGGAGCTTTTGCAGTAGATGCTGCTTTGATCCTGTAACAATTACAGACATATGAACAAAGAAAGATTAGTACTCAATAAGCAATAGATGCTGAATACTTCATAAATTAAGGTTCATTGTCAGCAAATAGTGAACTGTCCAGAGTGCAGTGGAGCCAGTGTTGCATGACTGGTGCTCTTAACACACCCATGTGTTCATTGATACGATGTTTGCGCACTCCAGTCTCAAATAAAGTATCACACATCCAAGGTGTGCAAAGTAACTAGAGTGCGGAGACAACGTATTGCTCGTGTGCATACCGAAACGCCAACATAAATGGTGTATTTTCTGCACAAAATCAATCAGTTCTTCAGCCACCACCAGCTAGCTAGCTTAATTGGAGTGGTGGTGGGTCATAACTCACAAGAGAGAGGACACATAAAAAGCAGGATTTAAGCCATAGAGGGAGGGTCATATTGCAACAGATTACTGATTAAAAGATCTGAAATGGGATCCCACCATTAGATTTCTTAGTTTGAAATCAATCATTTTTGGCATCAATTTTTTTTGTTTCACATCAAAAGCCCTTCTTTTTTTGTTTTTTTGAAATGCAAGCAAAATGCCAAGCAAGAAACAAAGGCTGTTTGAACTCTAAATTGTTTTTAAATGCTTACTTTGCATAAATGCATAGCTGCATTCGGTGTTGAATCCGTGCTCCTCATCCCGGTGCTTCCATTCTTGTTCTTCGCAGTCATCGTCCCCAAATGGCGAGTCTAATATGGACACAGGACTGCTTTGTTCTTCCTCCTCATTGTCATCTTGTAACTGGGAATTTGCTGATGGGCCTTCCTCATATTTTACATGCTCCTGTTTGAATAATGTTTTCAGGTAACTACAGACTGAAGAAAAATTGTAGAACTGTCCATAAACAATGTATTCTTTTTCCAAAATTCAAATTTAAATTGTTCTTTGCTAAAAAGAAAGTTTAAATTGTTCAGCAAATAAAATGCGGAAAAAATGTCACACCACAGTATGTATGCAGATTCTGGTGCAACTTATACATTTTTATACTGTATAAGTTATCAACTTATAAGGAATTACTAATACTCCGTAAGTAATAGACCTATTGATTCTACATTTGAAAATTTCTTGGGGGTCTTGAATTGACCGAACAGGAATCTTCTCTTGGAAATGAACGTCTAACTATAGAGAATATATTAAACATTTTCAATTTGCAAATATTTCTGTACTGTAGTAAAAAAAAAAAAAAAAAAAAACAACTCAGCCTAGTGTAGCTAAAATAGGACAGGTTCAAGTGCTGAAATGGCTCTTTAAATAGGGCAAATTGATTGATAAAATTACCTGTAAAACTGTAAATCACCAAAAAAAAATCCCATTTAAAACAAGTTGATTTAAAAAAACTAAACTCATTAAATATAAAATGGTTTTTGAATAATAGTTTTGTACTAATTTGGATTTATATTTCAAATTTTAATTAATTAACTTTTCTCTTAGTTAGATTCTCACGATCCACTATGTTTTTAGTAGTAAATCTTTCCATATTTAGTAGAAAGACCGAATATAAAATTACAAAAAATCACCCATAATAGCTTTAAATAGCTTTAAATGAAACACTAGGTAACTTTATATCTATGGTTGTCATTAATTGTATGAATAAACTTTTATTAATGAGATAGGTCTTATAGATGATTTTTCACTAATTTTCAATTTATTGTAATGACTATTTTCACTCAGGTCTTATTAGATACACCACAAATCTCCCTTCTTAAGCACACATTCAAAGCAATGTGGTATAATTTTTAATTAATTAGCTTTTAATCATCTTTAGCAGAGAGAATTAGTGCATGTTGAAAGCAATGTGATACCATGTCTAAAACAACGTGTTGAAAGCAAGTGTCTACCTATGAACCAAAAAAAAAGTTTTCGCGTTTTCACCATTTTTTAAGTTAATTGAATGATTTAAGACAACGAGTGTATTTGATTCCAATTATAAATATAAACAATTGATATGTAATATTTTGCTTATTCCATTAAATGTATTTTAAATAATATAAATTTTTAATAAAAGCATCTACTATTACATGAAATGTATAATTATATTATAAATTTAATTAATAAATACTCCTACAATGTAAGTGAAAAATTTTAAACTGATGATCACACACCAGCAAACAAAACTAAACTTTCGGTAAATGAAAATCAATAAATAAACAAATGCGGAGTAAAAGTAACCTGGAATTTGCAGCGGGGAGGAGACATGGCCGGAGAAGAGAATGCCGGCGAACGGCGGCCGGGGGAGGTGTTTTTGTAAAGAGCATACCGGAAAGGGCTCAACGGGCTTAAAGAAAATGTGAAATCTTCATCCCCGTTGCCACCATTTTCTTTCTCCAAAGAATTGAGCTCATCATCCCCTTCTTCCTCTGATAAATTACCGCTCCCACTCCCACTTGATGATGAAGAAGAAGACGAGGACTTGTTCTCCTCGGACCAGACGCTGCTCAGACGCCCGTTCGAAACCCCCATTTGGTGCTCCCCAAGATCGGATCTTTCTGCCAGAACCGTCTCCAATCCGACCCGATTTTCAACTCTCCGGGCAGCACTTGTCTTGACAGAGTCCGCCCATCTGATAAAATCGTCATCCACTCCCCCGTTCGAATCCCCTGTTTTCCGTGTCCTGAGCTTCTGTGTTTGGGACCGGTTTTTTAATCGCCGAATAACCGAACCTAGCAGCGCGAAACCGGAGTTCCTGATCCGGATCATGGGTTTGGAGTACGGATTCGGAGCGGGTGAGTTCTTCTGGATTCTAACAGCCGCTTCGAGAAGCAGAGCAGCTGTTTTGGCAGGGACGTGGAGAAACAGAGCACGGGAAGGGATTTTGCTTGCCGCCGCCGCCGCCGGTGAGTAAAGCGGGGAATCGACATTGTGAAACGAGGAGGAGAAGCAGGAGTTTTGGCATAAACGGGAGGGAAACGACGCGTTTTGATTGGGCTTAATGTTGAGCTGGAGATTGCGAGGGGAAAGCAGGGGTTGGTTTTTGAGGAGGAGGAAGGGCTCTTGCTCTTCTTTCAAGAGGTCCTTTAGATGTCTATGTTGGAATTGAGATGCCATGTTTCTTCTATCTCTTTTCTTCTTTACTTAATACTTTCCTACTTATTGTTTTCTTAGTGGAGAACGAATTGATGATAAGGTGATGATGAGCAACGAGTGTTTGCTCTTTCTTTCTTCCTATAGGTATGGAGAGAGAGAGGTTTTGAAGTGAGGGCAAAAAATGGGTGCTGGATGGAAGGGGTGGGGGGAGGGTTTCCCAGGTATATATAACGGGAGAGAGTTGAAGAGTGGGGAATGAATGCGACGACCCGTCGCTGATTTTCATTCATTTGGGTAGAAATGACTCCAACTCGAGTCGAACTTAAATTTAAATCGATTTCAAGCGAACAATCGAACTTAACCTAAGCAAGTCGGGGATAACATAGACTAAGAACCGAAGTCAAACGCCCCAAACAGAGGAACCACATCAGGAGTCCCTATGGGCAGTGAAGACGATCCTGTAAGAAAACTTTCGGATCACGGAGTCACCTCGATACACACCGCCTCGACCCCAACTAGACTCGACTTTGGACGCCAAGCCTCAACTAAGAAAAGGATCTCCAAGACCAACCACAATCACAACCGATAACCATCCTAGTAAGTTGCAATTGGAAGCCCTTTCGGGATTTTTTGGGGCCCTTTCTGGATTTCAATAAAAGTCCTTACGGATTTGGCTTCAACCATTTTGTTTTGGGTAATTTGTTCATCCCTTTTGGGGAAAATTTATTTTAACAAATTTGATTATTCAAACCCTTTCGGAATTTTTGTCAAGCCCTTACGAGATTTAAGCACTTTTGATTTTTTTTTTAGTACTCACCCTTTTGGGCAGTTTTGAACAGTGAACACAACACGCACACGAGGATAATGAGGAGGGTGAAGGCGGTGAGGTGCAGGCGGAGAGAATCATCGCCACCGCACCAACGAAGCGGCACCACACCCGCACCATTGAGGAGGCAAGGCTGCGAGCGAGCCTATCAGGCTTCCGATCTGGCAAGGAGGACGACATCGGCGGAGGCTGCATTGGTAGTTGAGGCTCTAGACAACAACATAACTGGAAGTATGAGAAGGAGGACGGTCAAGATTTAAGAAAGAGATAGCACAAAGTCTCAAGAACGCGGGCATAAAAATAACACCAATTAAACACGGTAAATTCATGTTTAAGATATATATCAACTTTCTAAATAATTATGCTTGAAACACAAAATCCACAATCTTATGCGTGCTACTACGGAAATAATTAACACAAATAAAAAATATTAAATCCTAGCAAGAAATCAACATCATTAAGGTCGCGAATCAAGATAACATCAATAACCAGAGGCGAAACTGGGGGGTCCTAGGGGGTCACGTGACCCTCCCCTCATCCGAAAAATTACCTAGGTGTATTCTCCTCGTCGATAGCTTCGTTTTGATATATAATTCTCCTTAATCCGACATCTGAGTAAAAAGTTATAAATGTTTGAAAATTATAGGTGTGTTAATCATTTTATTTTATTTCAATATACTATAATACTTTTATATTTTTACTTAAATTGACATTCACATTTTATAATTCATCTCGAGAGCTTCGAAACCATAGGTTATATTACTTATTTTGAGAATTTGGTAAGAAGTTATGCAAGTTTAAATTTTTTATATCTGGTTATACATTATTACATGTTAAGAATACAATGTTTATTTATTGCGTTTTATATCCTTGTTTTCGTTTTATATCTTTGTAGTAGTTTATAATATCGTTTCAAACTAGTTTGTATTATCGTTTGACACTAGTTTGTACTATCGAACATGTTGTGTGTTTTACGACTTTTTTTCTCGATCATATTGTCTACTATTATGGTGACCCCCTGCTCAAAACTTTCTGGCTCCATCCTTGTCAATAACATAAGCAATATCACACAAAGAAGTTGAAGGAATAAAATAGGAAAAATGTTTGAATTAGAAACTTACAAACTACCAACCAAGTCTAAAAAACGTAGGTGAAAACTAGAAAATTAGTCAAGCATGATTTACCTAAACTCTCTTCTCTTCAAAGGTGATTGCTCCTCTTCAATGCATAATAAAATCAGCTTAAAACAACCCTATTTATAACTGCAAAGTCTGATTAAACAAGCAAAAAGACGTCCTAAACTAGATAGAAGTTTCCAAAACAAAAGATAGACTTTCCAAGTAAAATCCAGTGCAAGACTCACTGGCAGCGAATCCTCTTCGTTTAGAGCTCTGATGGTTTTTCGCTGAAGTGACTCTCATCTGTTGGAGTGAGCCATTTGCTGGAAACAAATTCTGCGATGCTTGTCAAGGATCCACTCGCTGGCAATGAGTTTCATTCACTGGTAGCGAGTCTCCATTCGCTGGCAATGAATTCTGCACCTTTGTCTTCGTTGCCTGGGTGCTTGGATATGGTCCTAGCTGACTCCACTCACTAGCAACGAGTTCCATTCATTGGCAACATATCAGGTGTCACGTTGTTCTTACTGCTTGGATCCCCGAGACACTCTTCTCGCGTACTCCCTTGCCGACTTTACTCGCTGGCAGCTAATGCCATTAGCTAAAAGCAAAAACTGCTCAAAACTTTTCTTTGCTCTATCCTTCCTTCATTTTTCCTTCTTTCCTTTGTTTTGCTTCTTTTATTCCTTCTTGACTTGACTTGGCCATGCCTTGGACCTCTTTCTTTTCTTTTCATCATATCTGATCTACGAATCTGCACAATTTGATCTAAATAGCTTAGATTCCGAACTTCACCATGAAAAGAGTTTAAATCTAAATTATAACTAAGACATGCATGATTTACAATGAAAATGCATCTAAACTAATCTATAATGCCTATCTAAATTACGCATTATCATACACCTACTGAAAATTCTCCCAAGCAAATGTAGGTGGTGGTTTTTATCCCACACTACATGGGTGTAGCTTGAGGTTTTTCACCTTAAACCAACTTGCCAATTCGAGTGTTTGCTTTGGCCTAGTTTTGCTAGAAATACTAATGCACCCTAAATGGTCTTACACATCTCAATTTATGTAGGGAGACTAACCCTAATTTCTTTTTGGATTTTTTAATACTTTTTTTATAGTGGTCAAACAGTAGGATGTCTTTCCTAAGCAAGGTTCACCCTTGATCATCCCAGCGAATGTTGTTATACAGATCCCCATGAAAGGGGAGTTTCAAAACATTACACACACACTCACCTATATCTACCAATATAGTCAGCTGCAGCATTATATTCTCTATAGCAGTATTGGAATTCAATCATGTCGAAGTTTCTCTTCATCAAGTTGATCTCGTCAATTACTCTAAAGATCTCCAATCGACCTCGATGCCATCATTAATTGCTTTGACGACTTTCAAGCAGTCGCCTTCAATAATAACACTTTTTATCCCTTTTTCCAAGGCTTTTGGACCCCTTTTTCCATGTTCTTTCCTATCTTGGAAGATATTCATTATCTGTCTTGTACTGTCCCTAATAATTCCCCCAATTTGGCAATCATTTGGAACTCTAACTGAGCCATCTATTGTAACACCCCCTTTTTAAATCCCGAGGGAACGTTACAGCGCCAGTGAATCCGCAGACTTTAATGTCTTTGAATTCACCTGAGGCTTATAGGGACATGCAACCATGCTCCCATAAACAAGATGATAATTTAAGCATTAAAATAAAATAGGCGGAAGTCAAATAAATATCATAGTTTAAAACATCCGATCATAGTAACATAAAAATACCAAAATCATAAAGTATAGATAACTCCAAAATAGCTAAAACTAAAGTAGCATTGTGTAAATCTCAAAGGTTCAAAACTTGTAGTATAAAGATTCATAAATGATAGCCCGCTCTTCAACTCTCTCCTGCTCCACTGCTCGCACTAAACCTGTGGAATATGGTCTGGTGTTTCGTGATTACGAAGGACACCAGCCATCCAATAAATAGGATGGTTAGTACATTTAAGACTAGCAAGCGATAAGAAAAATGTTCAACTTTAACTAAAACCAGTGACCCTGAAATGGTATAATAATAGTTAAGGGAAAATGTAGAGTATATAATGTGGAAATCTGATAATAGAATAAAACAAAAATGACACATGACTCGGATGATCGCGGAGATCGAAGAAGAATACGATATAGGAATTATACTCGAATACAATGAAGTATAATATGCGCAGAAATGATCACCTTACATAATACACTATACGATAACATTAATAATAACGACAATAATAATATTATACGTGATACCGATCGGGCCCTTAAAGAGGACTACGACCTACAACACTATGGAAGTTTACCATCCCGCGATGAATGCATTCCGGAATGGGTCGTTTCATGAAACCTTTATAGGGTAAGGCTTAACGAACCTCAACCTGCAAGTTAGTCTTAACTAAAGAAAACTCGCACTGACTAAAAGTCAACTCGCACTATAAAGTACGCATATTTAATTATATCGTAATTTAGTCGCTTTCATTACACCATGTACACGGTATTAACAACAGAAGACAAGCATGGATATTTCAAAGGATCTTAATATCTCATGCTATTAATTTGCATGAAAGAAACGAGCAGAAATTCATGCAATTAGGAAGATGAAAATGGGCAATTTTTTCACTTATCTCGAGTTATAAACAAATAACATATTTAATACACATATCACTATAATTAATAACTACCCATTTATTTATACTCATGCCAATTTATGAATAATGAGATAAATTACATCAAGCAGACGGATATGCAATTTATCGAAACTGGCAAGGAAATTAGCCACAGGGCCGCATTCGACACAGAAGAATAAAAAGGCACGCCAAAAGAAAATCACGAAACATGCAAAGGGCATTGAACGAAATCACTTGCCTTAACCTTCGTTGATCGGTTGATAGCAACGAGACGAGATCTTAGCACCTATTGAATCCAACGGAAAAATGAATATCAATATTGATATTTTATGAAATTAACTTTACTTAACTCAATTTGAAATTGAATTAATTCTATAAAGTTAAATATTATATACCAATATGAATTCCTCGGGAAGCGGGATCCGGCGTGGGTGCTTCGAGATTTCTTGATGTCGCTGAAACGGGCAAGAATGGAAAAGTTCAGAAATATTGGCCGCTTAATTTAATAAGTAATTAATTTAGGGCCAGAAACGAGAATAGCATTAAAACAAGGGCAGTTTCTGTAATTTTAATAAAAGAAATCAAAACCTCGGTTTTGATTCAATTTCACGTACAGAGACAAAGCGGGGTGCAGGGACGACGGCTCGGCGCGGCTCTCCTCCGGCGTCGATGACTAACGGCGCGGCAAGGACGACGATCGGAGGCGGCGTCTCGGACTGTGATCGACGGCGGTAATCGGAGGCGGTGACAAAGCAACCGAAGACGGCGGCGGCGATGGGCAGCAGCGATAACCAGAGGCGGCGACGACCAGGGCGGAGGCTACGGCTTGGTTCGTGGCGCGTCTCTGGGCAAGGCTGCACTGCAGTGATTCTTGGCGGTGAAGGGCGGCTCGAACTCAGGTCACCGGCGGGCTCGACAGTGGTCGGGGCAAGGATGCGCTGCGGAAGGTGCGGCCTCGGACAGGGGAATGAACAGGAAGGTTCGGTTTTGGGCTGAGGAAGATGACGGTGATGGTGGATGTGATTTTTGGGTTGTGGAACCCTAGGATTAAACGTGTATCTATACTACTCAATTAGGTTAGATAAAAGATAAATCTTTGATTCTATTAGATTTAGAATCAATTTAGGATAAAATTTAGAAGTAACGGGCAAATTTTATGGCAAATAAAAGAAAGAAAATAAAATAAATAAAAGAAAAAAGAAGGGAATAAAGATGGAGATAGGATAAACCTTAGTGAGATGAATTAAATCAAGGATAAACCTTAGTATAAAACTTAATTTATCTTCATAAATTAAATAATAAAAGTAATTAGATATTTCATCTAATTAAATCAACTTATATATTATTACTCGTTAGAATAATTTAATTATTCTAATCCATATCATGTATATTATGTGAATTTATTAATTGAACAAATTCACAAAATATACTATAATATAGTATAATATAGATTAATTTAATTGAATAAAAGAAATAGCCCAAAAATAATTTGGGGTATTTCATACCTCACTCCTTAAAATAAGTTTCGTCCCGAAACTTGAAAAGAAGAAAAAAAAAAAGAAAGAATGGAAGTGAGAATAAATTGAGTTGACTTTAGAACTGCAGAGAGAAATGAATAAGAGATCAACAAGAGTCCAAAACATTAACCAAATGAACCATAACAAAGGTCCTCAACACGTTTTCTTAGTCAACAACAATAGAATAAACGAGGTAATGAAAACACTATGCGACCTGCGCTAGGTAGAAAACAACTGAGGAAAACGTTTCCGCATTTCTTCCTCAGTTTCCCAAGTCATCTTCTCAGTTCCGTGCTTTGACCAAAGCACCTTGACGAGCGGAACCACCTTGGTGCGAAGTTGCTTCTCTCGTCGCTCCAGAATCCGCACCGGTTCCTCCTCGTAGGTTCCGGTGGGGTGGACCTCGATGTCCTCGTAGCTTAGGATGTGGGTCGGGTCAGGCACGTACTTCCGTAGCAGCGATACATGGAAGACGTCATGTACTGGATGAGCTGACGGGGGTAGAGCAAGGCGGTAGGCAACATTGCCTACACGATGCAGAATCTCAAATGGCCCGACATATCGAGGGTTCAGCTTCCCTCGCTTTCCGAACTGAAAGACTCCCTTCGTGGGTGACACTTTCACGAACACCTTGTCGCCCACCTCAAAGTTGACCTCTCTACACCTAGGGTCAGCATAAGACTTCTGGCGACTCTGAGCGGTCAACATTCGTTGTCTGATCATAGCGACTTCTTCAGCTGTCTTCTCTAGAAGCTCCGGACCTAGATGGATGGCATCAGTCGCATCATCCCAACACACTGGCGATCGACACTTTCGTCCATAGAGGGCTTCAAAAGGAGCCATCTTTATGGATGAATGCCAGCTGTTATTGTAGGTGAACTCAATCAGACTCAAACTGGTCTCCCAATCGGTTGGCCTATCCAGGACACAGGCTCGTAACATATCTTCCAGTGTCTGAATGGTCCGCTCTGACTGACCATCTGTCTGAGGATGAAAAGCAGTGCTGAAATTTAGCTGAGTGCCAAGTCCCTCATGCAGCTTCTTCCAGAACTCTGAGATGAATCGTCCATCACGATCAGAGACAATGGACAACGGAACACCGTGAAGGCGGACTATGTGCTGAAGGTATAATTCTGCTAGCTTTGCCGGCTTCCAATTAGATCGGATAGCAATGAAGTGTGCACATTTGGTGAGTCGATCGACAATCACCCAAATGGCATCCTTCTGCCCTTGACCCTTAGGGAGCCCCATAACAAAATCCATGGAGATCTGTTCCCACTTCCACGTGGGCACTCGAAGTGGTTGGAGTTTCCCACCAGGTCTCTGATGCTCGATCTTGACCTGCTGACACACCAAGCATCTGGCCACATGCTCTGCCACTTCATTCTTCATGCCAGACCACCAGTAGTTCCTTCTCAGATCCTTGTACATCTTACTAGATCCAGGATGTACCGAATAGCCAGATGCATGAGCTTCCTGAAGGATGGTCTGTCGGATCTCAGGAACATTAGGGATGCAGATGCGATTCCCAAACCATAAGGATCCTTCATCCCTCACAACAAAGCCCGGGGCTTTACCATCAAAGAAGTCAATAGTGATTTGTAGTAATACAACATCCTCTGTCTGCTTCGTTTTTATCTCTGCTAACAGATCTGATTGAACCTCCAGCCTACACAACTGTCCTTGGTTCCTTTGAAACCAAACCTCAACCTCCAACCTGAGCAGATCCCTTTGCAGAACAGGACTTGCTGTCAAACAGCTAATCATAGCCTCGTGCTGAGATTTCCGGCTCAAAGCATCAGCTACGACATTAGCCTTTCCAGGATGATAGAGAAGCTCAATGTCATAGTCCTTGATCAGCTCTAACCAGCGTCTCTGTCTCATGTTCAACTCCTTCTGGGTGAATACATACTTGAGGCTTTTGTGGTCGCTGTATATCTGGCAACGAACTCCATACAGATAATGGCGCCAGATTTTTAGAGCGAATACCACAGCAGCTAATTCCAGATCATGCACTGGGTAGTTCTCCTCATACGGCTTCAACTGTCGTGCTGCATAGGCTATTACCTTCCCATCCTGCATCAGTACACAACCCAAACCTTGCTTGGAAGCATCACTGTAAATCACATAATCCTTTGACTCCTTCGGAAGTGCTAGGATAGGTGCTGTGATCAACCGCTTCTTGAGCTCCTAAAAGCTTGCTTCGCACCTGTCATTCCAGACGAATTTCTGGGATTTGCGCAGAAGTGAGGTCAGTGGTTGGGCCAACTTGGAGAACCCTTCCACAAACCTCCTGTAGTAGCCTGCTAGTCCCAGAAAACTCCGGATCTCCTTGACGTCCTTTGGTGGAATCCACTTCTCTACAGCTACTATCTTCTGGGGGTCGACCATCACCCCTTTCTCTGAGATGATGTGGCCTAGGAAGGTCACCTGCTTCATCCAAAAGTCACACTTAGACAGCTTTGCGTACAACTGATGCTCTCGCAGTGTTATCAAAATAGTTCTCAAGTGTTCCGAGTGAGCCTCTTCACTCGGTGAGTAGATCAGGATGTCGTCGATGAAGACTACAACGAACTTGTCCAGATACTGGTGGAAACAACGATTCATCATGTCCATGAAGACTGTCGGGGCATTTGTTAAGCCAAAAGGCATCACTACGAACTCATAGTGCCCATAACGTGTCCTAAATGCAGTCTTTGGAATATCCTCATCTCGGACTCGGAGCTGATGGTAACCAGATCGAAGGTCAATCTTGGAGAATACCCTTGCTCCCTGAAGCTGATCTAACAAGTCGTCGATGCGTGGAAGTGGATACTTGTTCTTGATCGTCACCTTGTTCAACTCCCGATAATCAATACACAGACGGAAAGAGCCGTCTTTCTTCTTCACAAACAGCACGGGAGCACCCCAAGGTGAAGCGCTGGGTCGGATATAACCCTTCTCTAATAGCTCTTCAAGCTGGCTCTTCAACTCTTGCATCTCCACTGGAGCCATGCGGTACAGAGCTTTGGAAATAGGAGCGGTTCCTGGTTCTAAGTCGATGGTGAACTCAATGAACCGCTTTGGAGGTAAACCAGGAATCTCGTCGGGAAAGACATCAGGGAAATCCCGAACTACATGAATATCGGAGATAGGGACAGGTTCGGACGGCTGATCCTGCAGATAGCATAAAAATCCGGCACAACCTTGACGTAACAATCTGGCTGCCTGCATTACATTAATAACATGGCCATCCTCCTCGGGGATGCGCCCACGAAATCTGCACACAACCTTACCATCCGGAAAAATGGTCACGATTCTCCGTCCGCAATCAATGATTGCACCATGGAGAGTAAGCCAATCCATGCCGAGGATGATGTCCTGAGGAAGGATCGGAAGTAGAACAAGATCGGCAAGGTACTCCTCGCCACCTATCGTGATGGGGAAGTGGAATAACATTTTCCTACCTTGAACTCTTTCCCCATTAGGGAATTTCACAACGAAAGAATCATCTAGAGTCACATATTCTAACCCTAGTCTTGCAACAGTTTGCTCGGCTATAAAAGAATGAGAAGCGCCCGAATCAAAAAGAATGTTAATGGGTTCAGCCCGGAGATAGATAATACCTTGAGTCATAGGAGAAGCAGTGTCATCCAGCCTACGCATCTCATATAGTCGCGGACCCTGCTGAGATGACCCGACGACGTTCTTGCCTTTGTTCACAGTCGGTTGTGAACCTGCAGGAATCTGGGTATTCTGTTGGTACTGCTGCGGCCTGTGCTACTGCTGGTTTTCATACTGTCTCTGCCCCGGATTCCGAGGAACCATAGCGGATGCCTGCTGTGAGCGGTTTTGGTTCCCGTTAGGAGCAAAACGGCAAAAGCGGACCATGTGACCAGACTTGTTACATCCTCTACAGATACGCTTCTTCTCTCTGCAATCTGGTTTCAGATGTCCCGATTTCCCGCAGTTGTAGCAGACTGCTGATTGACCACCTCTAGCAGAAGTAGTGTCCTGACCTGGCTGGGTACGGCCAGTTGTCGTCCCCCCAGCAGGTGCAGAAGTAGCTGGCCTCTTCGAGCCAGAATACTGCTGACGACCTCTCCTCCGGTCATATATTTCCTGAGCCTTTCTGCTCTCATCAAGAGTGGCCTCAACCCTGTAGGCTGCGTCGATATAAGCATCCAAGGTCTCATTTTTGTAAGCCAACATCTGCAGCTTCAGTTTTGGGTACATCCATTCGTGGAAATACTCCACCTTGTGCTTCTCAGTTTGCACCAATTCATCAGCATAGGGCAATAGTTCATAATACTTGTCCAACAGTTGAGCTAGTTTCATCCCTTGAGTGTTGGGGTAAAGAAACTCTCTCTTCTTCTCTAACCTCAGCGATGGAGAGAAGTAGTGATCGGTAACCAGCTTCTTGAAGGTCTCCCAGGAAGGAGCATTCACCCAAGTGCGGTAGGCAGACTCCCACCACTGTCCCGCTGCGCCCTTCAGGTACAAAGCAGTAACATGTACCTTAGTGTCATCAGTGCAGTGGATACCTCGGAAGACTTTCTCGATGTGCGTGAACCACTGGACCACTTTGAATGGCTCACCAGTTCCATCATAGTTATCCACCTTGCTGGCATTGACCGCTTTCAGGACGTTACTATAGGTGTCCATTGGTCCAGCTGGGTGGTGAGGAGGAGGGTTAGGTGCCCCTAGATCCCTAGTTGCTGCACGCCTGTCAGGAGGTGGACGCCTTTCATCTCCCACTACCTGAGCCACAGCATCCCTCACCATTCCCCTCAGAGCTTGCATCAGTTCCTCGTCCAGCATGTTATCAACTGGGGTGCGTTGCCTTTGGCTGGCATGAGAAGCCCTATGCTGGCTTTGAGCGCCATTCAGGGAGTGATCGCCTGATTCCTCCACCCGCTCCATGCGTGGGTTCGAAATGCCATTCTCCACCCGATCAGAGTTAGGTGGTGGCATGATGGGCTCAGTAGCAGCCTTGGTACGTCCCCTAGCATTCATAATCTGAAGGTAGGAGAAATAAGATTAATAATTTCAAACTCGACCAGATCAGGGTTGGAGATAATGCATTTAATATCCAAACTTCATAATGCATACGAAACGAGTTCAAATACTAAGAGAATAACAAAAGTTGCAACCACCTAAAACATAGGGTAAGTCTACCCTTTATGGAAAAAGAAATACTAAATCTGTTTAAGAAATTGAAAGTCTATTAATGGTAAAGGCTGGTGAGATCTCAATCCTCATCGTCTTCTGAAAAGGTATACAGCTCGAGGAGTTTTTTCCATTTCAGAGTTGTGCTTCTGTGAGGCTGCATTTCTCTCTAACTCAGCATGCTCACACAACTTTTTCAACTCCTCCCTAGCCTCATCACAGCGTTTTTCCAGCCCCTCCATAATCCGCTCCTTATCCTTGTATATTTCCTCTGCCTCCCTTACGCGGAGTCTCTGCCTCGATCTTTTCACCAGCAATGCCTGATAGGCTTTCCTATCAGCGTGGATTTCCGCAAAGGATCTCTTCTTTGTGTCCTTCTCACTGGGGGCTTGGGATGGTTCCGTGCCGTACACTCGGACGAGGTCCAGGATGTACTCTCTCCTATCGTCGTCTAGAGGAGCTAGTATGGCTCTCTTTTCCCGTGCTGCCTTTTCCTCGCTGTAGAATCGAGGAGTTCCCAAGTTATTTTCCTTGTACCACTCGCGGATGAGCTTCTTGCCATATTCCGTGGCTGCAGCTCCTTCGGGAGGGTCGATCAGGACATTCTTCCCCTTGGATAGCTCTATTGTCGCTTTCTCCACAACCTCGACTTCTGTGCTGGAGTCAGATCCGCCGTCTGAGCTATCGGTGAGGTCAATGCGTTGGGGGTAACCCATTGTGTGGAACTTCGAGATCTTGCGAGCGTCAGACATCTATCGAGGAGGATGCAAAGACATCAATACTCGAGCGAGACAATCCCAGAAAGAGGAATTTAAAAGGAAAAATAAGAATAGGAAATATAATATTAGTCTTTGGCAGGTGCAGGAGCTTGAGCAGGACTATCGGACTAGTATTTTGAAATTATTTCCCAAAACTGCTTACCTTTGAAAGTAAAAAGTTGGTTTTGATAAAAGCTTTTTGCGATTCATTTTAGAAATCATTTAAAAATTTAAATGAAAACGTTTTAAAACCTATAGCTCTGATACCACCTTCTGTAACACCCCCTTTTAAATCCCGAGGGAACGTTACAGCGCCAGTGAATCCGCAGACTTTAATGTCTTTGAATTCACCTGAGGCTTATAGGGACATGCAACCATGCTCCCATAAACAAGATGATAATTTAAGCATTAAAATAAAATAGGCGGAAGTCAAATAAATATCATAGTTTAAAACATCCGATCATAGTAACATAAAAATACCAAAACCATAAAGTATAGATAACTCCAAAATAGCTAAAACTAAAGTAGCATTGTGTAAATCTCAAAGGTTTAAAACTTGTAGTATAAAGATTCATAAATGATAGCCCGCTCTTCAACTCTCTCCTGCTCCACTGCTCGCACTAAACCTGTGGAATATTGTCTGGTGTTTCGTGATTACGAAGGACACCAGCCATCCAATAAATAGGATGGTTAGTACATTTAAGACTAGCAAGCGATAAGAAAAATGTTCAACTTTAACTAAAACCAGTGACCCTGAAACGGTATAATAATAGTTAAGAGAAAATGTAGAGTATATAATGTGGAAATCTGATAATAGAATAAAACAAAAATGACACATAACTCGGATGATCGCGAAGATTGAATAAGAATACGATATAGGAATTATACTCGAATACAATGAAGTATAATATGCGCAGAAATGATCACCTTACATAATACACTATACGATAACATTAATAATAACGACAATAATAATATAACACGTGATACCGATCGGGCCCTTAAAGAGGACTACGACCTACAACACTATGGAAGTTTACCATCCCGCGAAGTTAGTCTTAACTAAAGAAAACTCGCACTGACTAAAAGTCAACTCGCACTATAAAGTACGCATATTTAATTATATCGTAATTTAGTCGCTTTCATTACACCATGTACACGGTATTAACAACAGAAGACAAGCATGGATATTTCAAAGGATCTTAATATCTCATGCTATTAATTTGCATGAAAGAAACGAGCAGAAATTCATGCAATTAGGAAGATGAAAATGGGCAATTTTTTCACTTATCTCGAGTTATAAACAAATAACATATTTAATACACATATCACTATAATTAATAACTGCCCATTTATTTATACTCATGCCAATTTATGAATAATGAGATAAATTACATCAAGCAGACGGATATGCAATTTATCGAAACTGGCAAGGAAATTAGCCACAGGGCCGCATTCGACACAGAAGAATAAAAAGGCACGCCAAAAGAAAATCACGAAACATGCAAAGGGCATTGAACGAAATCACTTGCCTTAACCTTCGTTGATCGGTTGATAGCAACGAGACGAGATCTTAGCACCTATTGAATCCAACGGAAAAATGAATATCAATATTGATATTTTATGAAATTAACTTTACTTAACTCAATTTGAAATTGAATTAATTCTATAAATTTAAATATTATATACCAATATGAATTCCTCGGGAAGCGGGATCCGGCGTGGGTGCTTCGAGATTTCTTGATGTCGCTGAAACGGGCAAGAATGGAAAAGTTCAGAAATATTAGCCGCTTAATTTAATAAGTAATTAATTTAGGGCCAGAAACGAGAATAGAATTAAAATAAGGGCAGTTTCTGTAATTTTAATAAAAGAAATCAAAACCTCGGTTTTGATTCAATTTCACGTACAGAGACAAAGCGGGGTGCAGGGACGACGGCTCGGCGCGGCTCTCCTCCGGCGTCGATGACTAACGGCGCGGCAAGGACGACGATCGGAGGCGGCGTCTCGGACCGTGATCGACGGCGGTAATCGGAGGCGGTGACAAAGCAACCGAAGACGGCGGCGGCGATGGGCAGCGGCGATAACCAGAGGCGGCGACGACCAGGGCGGAGGCTACGGCTTGGTTCGTGGCGCGTCTCCGGGCAAGGCTGCACTGCAGTGATTCTTGGCGGTGAAGGGCGGCTCGAACTCAGGTCACCGGCGGGCTCGGCAGTGGTCGGGGCAAGGATGCGCTGCGGAAGGTGCGGCCTCGGACAGGGGAATGAGCAGGAAGGTTCGGTTTTGGGCTGAGGAAGATGACGGTGATGGTGGATGTGATTTTTGGGTTGTGGAACCCTAGGATTAAAGGTGTATCTATACTACTCAATTAGGTTAGATAAAAGATAAATCTTTGATTCTATTAGATTTAGAATCAATTTAGGATAAAATTTAGAAGTAACGGGCAGATTTTATGGCAAATAAAAGAAAGAAAATAAAATAAATAAAAGAAAAAAGAAGGGAATAAAGATGGAGATAGGATAAACCTTAGTGAGATGAATTAAATCAAGGATAAACCTTAGGATAAAACTTAATTTATCTTCATAAATTAAATAATAAAAGTAATTAGATATTTCATCTAATTAAATCAACTTATATATTATTACTCGTTAGAATAATTTAATTATTCTAATCCATATCATGTATATTATGTGAATTTATTAATTGAACAAATTCACAAAATATACTATAATATAGTATAATATAGATTAATTTAATTGAATAAAAGAAATAGCCCAAAAATAATTTGGGGTATTTCATCTATGTGGATAGTTAACAATATTTATAGTTTTTTTTTCAATTTTGATTTTTTTATTTATATTTGAAAAAGTTGATAGTTAACAATATGCATGTTTTTCTTTCAATTTTTATGTAGATATTTTTTATTATATATTTGGTTTATTTTAAAATTGTAGAATTAATAGAATGAGCTTTGATACATAATTTATTTTAATATAAAAAATGAAAGAATATATATTATAGAAGCAATCAGGGACTTAGGGTTTAAAGGTTAATTATAATTATAATTTTTTATGTATTATTTTCATATGAAAGAATATATACATTTTTTTCATCAGAGCTGCTCCACCCTCGATGGTCGCCCTCACTGCAAGCCCGAGCTAGATGGTGGCTCCCTCCTCGCCACCCCTGCTACCATATTTGAGAGATGAAGGGGAAGAAGAATGAGGCATGCCATCCTCGGGCCTATTCCACTCTGTGCACGAGGAGGACGAGCTCGATGTCTCGAACTGAACTGCAAAGCTAAAGATGTTCGAGCCTAGAACTCTGGACTCCGAGATTTGGTGTTACTTGGTGATGTACTTGGTGAATTGTTATCGTTGATTATGAGAAGATTTCAGGTAAGTCTTCTTGACTTACTCACTAGCCCCTTATATATATATATATATATATATATATATATATATATATATATATATATATATATATATATATATGCTTTTACATTGGGAAGGCCATGTTGGTCACACTAGTAGCATGCTAAGAACCACACACACGTGGTATATGCCTTAGGTAAGGGATATGAGATTCTGGACACTTGAATTGATCTATGATTCGCTATTTTATATGTGGATGTGCTCGATCGATACAATGTGTTGACTGGTATATGATACATAATTTGATATGATGTAATTTCTTCAAACATGGTTGTGATATAGGATATGAGACTAGTATGTGAGATATGCTTGTGATGTGTGTGCTTTAAGGGTATGAGGATGATGAGTCTACATCCTCTCATGGTTCCATATGCGAGTCTAGTGTATCCCGTTTATTAATTATTTTTAGTACGATACGAGATGACATGGTGGGTCGGATATAGATGACATGGTGGGTCAGATGAGAATCAGACATGTGTGCAAGGATGCATGACCGGGATATACAACATGGTGGGTCGGAGGCAATTGACGGTAAGTTGATTTGGGGTGGCGAATCTAACTGGGTAATGCTTTAAACTCCTAGGGAGGAGGGCTCCCCACATGATGAGGGAATAGACCGGGTAAAGCTTGAACTGTAAAGACCGAATATATTTTATATATTATATTATCATTATTTTAATTAAAAACGTTACTACTTTATTCAATTTGTAAAAGTGGATAAAACTCGTCCTCGAGCACAAGTTTCCATTTTAAAATCCACCCGACATCATTTCAAACTTTGGATTTTGATGGGATTTGATTTCCGCTTTCGAGTTCCGAGTATTAATAAAATTAATTTAATTTTTGAGATGATTTAAAATTCGATTTAAATTTCTAGTGTCGGGATTCGTTTTAGCGATCGAGATTGGCTTCGAACGTCGGGAATTCAAATTAATATTGTGGGGGACATCTTTTATTTCCTATTTCTTTTCCTTTTTTCCTTATTTTCTCTCTCTCTCCCTCCCCCCCCCCACCCCCTTGGAGGAGATTCCTGCCTTGCCAGCTTGCAAACGTTGTTGTTTTGTGCCCCATTTCACAAAATAAAGCTCTCTCTGCCCTCATTCTCACCCACCCCAAACTTCAACCAAAACCCACTGGATAGCTGCACCCTCTCCCTCTGTGCGTTCTCTAAAAACAGCCAGGGAAACCCACGAAAATCACCACCACCTGGCCACTGTCTTCCGACGAGCCACACCATCGCCTCACCTTGCCTCTGCTGCACTTCCTCCGTTTCGTTTCCGTGATCAGCAGCAACAGTTAGCATCTTCGTTCCTCTTCCTCGTTTCCATGAGCAGTAGCAACAACATCTCCGTTCCTCCTCCTTCCTCTGCGAGCCACACCCAGTAACACCTCCCGACCTACTCGGAGCCCACGACAAGCAGGAGCAGCCGGAAAATCCCCCGGAGACGGAGCGCAAGCCCACCGATCTCCTCTTCTCCCCTGTTTTCGATCCCAACAGTGGCCGATCCTACTCGATTCCGACTCCGTCGATCCAACTCAGCCCCGATGAGCAGTTTTCCCCGGCGATATTTGGCGATCTCGGTGAGCTCTCTCTTCCTCCATCCCCTTTACTCTCGTTTCTGTTCTCTTGGCTCCAGGGTGGTCGGAATGACATTTCGGTCGGGATGGGAGAGTCTAGGCCGGAAAAGAGGTCGCCGACCGGACCTATTCCTTCTTCTTCCTCTTCGTTTTCCAGCAGATTTCATAAAGCTTTGTTCTGAGCTTGAGGGAGACGCGCTTCTCCTTCCCATCGGATTGGGCCTATTTTCTGGGCTTCTATCCGGGTCTGAGGAAAATCGGGTTATTGATTTGGGTTTCTCCTTTCCTTGCTTTCATCTGGACTCGGGTCGGGTTAAGCATTCGGGTCACTTCATCAAATTTGGGGAAGGCTTGGGTTCCGGGTTGGGCTGAGTCTTTGAGTTCGGGTTTGGGCTTTGATCCGGATCTCCTGGTTTGGGCCTCTTTTTGTTTCATATTTTGGGGTTTGTTTGGTTGGGATCTTTGTTTTATTGTTTTATGGATTTTTGTTATCCTATTAATTATTCATTTAATTTGTTATGTATTGATCATATCTTACATATTTATTTGATGATTAAATGTTAGAAATGTTTATAAGCTACTCCATCCGTTCGGCAAAACTTGTCATTTTAGGGTCTTATTTTTGTTCAAAAAAACTTGTCATTATAGATATTTTGCCCTTCACTTTACAAAAATACCCTTGATTTGATTGATGGTTTGTTAGTTGTAGTTTTCGATAAAGTAAAAAGGTGGGTAATAATTGAGGGTAAATTAGTACATTTGTTAATTGTCTTAAAACTTGTGAAATAAGCTAAAATGACAAGTTTTGCCGAACGGAGGGAGTATTATTTTATAATGTGAATATTGAGTTGATATTTATGATAATTAAGTTATGGAGATTCTATTTGAAAATGCTACTTATATGATTAAACATTTTTTTGAAAGAGAGATTTAAAAAGAATATTTTGGAAAACGTTTTCAAGTGCCGTAATATTTTGATAAAACGAGCTTTTGAGTTGCCTTAGAAAATTTGATGCTTCCTCTTGATTTGGGCAAGTATGATTTGAGTAATTGTTTTTAATATGAGTTGACTTAACTTGATATTTAAGAGTTTGAAAAACCTTGGGAAATACTTTATTTAATTTAAATCGGTGAATTATTGTTGAATTCTGCTTGAGAATTATGTGAATTTTAAATAAGATATGAAATGTTATATGATGATGCAAGATGAGATTATGGATGAGATAGTGACATGATATGAGTATGAAATGATCTATGATAAGATAAGACGGAATAATCTGAAATGAGATATGTGAAGTTATGTATGATAGTTAGGGGCGCCTTGTGTGAATTAGATAGACTTATGCATATTTGTATGTTATTAGGTGATTGTGATATGTTGGACATTGCTTACTATTGGTGATTCATTGCTTGGATTCTGTTTCTGCCTTGTTTCTCTGCTGTTCGGCTTATTCAGGTAAGTTCCTTTATGAGCTTACTCAGATTCGAAAGAAAAATCTCCTGCTTGTGATCATATGATATACTAGGTGCTTCATATGCATTTTAAGCATGCCATGTAGTATCATGCTAGGGTGCATTGACCGTGAGCATTCTATTTCTTTATGCGTATGTAAACACAACGGCCATTATCTGTGAAGTAACTAGAGTCTTTGCTAGGGTCATAGGGTAGCCCAGCTTCATCGGATGCCCTGAGTCAGTATTGTCGATATATGAGCATGATGATGAGATAGCCCAGCACTATCGGGAATGAGCATGATATATGATATGATGATGAGATACGATATGCTATGATGAGATATGATATGCTATAGCATCGAACTGGCCAGTCTCTACACTAACGGGAAGGGGTGCAGAGGTAGGAGAGGGATATGCTACTTGGCATTCTTTGGGCGCCTTAGAGCATCTTTATTATAGGTATAGCGTGATCTAAAGTTCCGTATTGCATTAGAGCATCTTTATTATAGGTATAGCGTATGTGTATGGTTGCTTGCGGGACAGAGTGCGTTAGGGGGACTCGGTCTGACCCCGCTCGCACAAATTGTTTTTAGGTATGCTTATTCTATGTTCCTATGGCGTGAGAATCCCCCCGGGCAAATGCGAAGAACATGTCTAACTCCGCTAATTTGGTTATATGATTTCAGAATATATGTTTTAATGATTTGGTTTGACCCGGCCTCGCCGTGGCAAGTTATACTTTACTTCCGCTTTCACCGGTTTTGAAAATGAATTTCCGTGATATAGTCATAGGACAGCTTAAGGGTTCCTAGTGGCCTTAGACCGTTTTGGGGTTCGAAATCCCTACTTTAAAATACTGATCTTTTAAGGTTTGAAACCTCGACCCATACTCGAATTGCAAGATCCGAACGAAGGTAACCAACCTTCGAAACGTAACCCGGGTATTTATATTCGGGCCGTTACATGAACCTCATGGGTATGTGTCCCCGTCTTGAGTATGTTTGCCGAGATCTAGTCAGTCTTAACTCCAACTGCGAGTTTTGCTTATGATGATTTCCTGATTTGATGAATGAAATTGAGTGGTTTGGTTTGAGACTTTTCTGGATTTGGATTTTTTATAAACACTTGATGATAATAATACACTCTAGGTGGGTACCTTTAGTATGCCCAAGATGCTAGATTGATAAGACCTTTTCGATCTAGAGGTATATACGCTATGGTTGTGTAATGACCCCTCATAGTTTTTTAGGTTTAATTGTAGGTACTTCCCACTCCATGCACCTAAATGGAGATGATGATTTTGCTTTGGGGTCGAGCCATGCTTGCAATTATAAATCGTAATGCATTGAGATCCAAACACACCCTTACAATATTTTTTGCTTATTGTTTCACTAATAACCACGACTTCAGTTGATATCCTCATGTACAATTATATAATTTATATTTCATAAATACATACATACATAGAGATAATAGATTCAGTGTTAACTATGAATAAGTTGATTATTTATAAGTAACACCATAATTATTCGTTTCGCCTAATATAATTATTTATGTGTTAATAGTTTTTCATATGAAAATTATTTGTCTATTGCAACATGATTATTCTTATTTATCGTATGAGTTATGTATGAATAATCATGTTATTAATTACAGATGAATAAATTTTTTCTTCAGAATTTCTTCTAAATTTCAAGCATTGATCTTTTTATTTCACTGCTTCAAATTTGTTCACATATTATATCGTAAGAGGTATTCACGAATGATCTATATATGTGTGTAATTTTTGCTATTTTATCGCACCCTATATACATGTTAATTTATATTGTTCTTTATTGTAAAATGCCACTTAATCAATATATTAATGTATCACTTATATCAGTTTTATTTATTTATGGACTTTTAACAATATATTTTTATTTTTTTACTAAATGATAATTTGAATTAAATTAATATATCCATGCAATGCATGTGTTTTTCGATTAGTTATATTCCATATAAATTTACTAAAAATTTACTAAAATTGATGTATAGTGTCTTGTGTGTCTTTTTGTCATTAATTATATGGAAAAAAATTGCACCCCAAAAAATTATTAAAATAATATGTAATGATAATTTATAGAAAATTATCACAAATCACAATACACACATATATATTAGTTAATTGATAAAAATATAAATCAAAATTATTTCATAGCCACACTTGCCAAAAATATTAATAGATAAATTTTTTTAAAGTGTTATTTTATTTATATCTAAATTAATTATTTAATAATTATAACTTTATATATATCTATGTTATTTTTTGGTAAAATAAATTATTTATGTCTCAAATAATTTTTATCAAAATATATCCATGAATAAATTGATTTAATTATGTTGTAAGTGTTATTAATTTACAATTCTATTAGAATAATTATTTTCATTATTATATTATTCAAATACAAAAATTAACTACATAAAAAAAATTAGGGAAAACTAATTAAAATACCCCCACCTTTCAAGTTATGGTAAAAATATATCCTTAACTTTCAAATGTGATAAAAATATCCCGACCTTTGAGGGTAATGGTAATATATTACCACGTGTTTTCTCACAAGTCAAAAATGCTAACAAGCTAGGCAGCCTATGTGGTTTTTTTTTCGACAAGGTAGCCTGCGTGGAAGCCTTTTTACAAATTGGCTCTAAAATTAAGTTTTCTTGAACGGTTTCCTTAGGAAAAACAAACCAACAAAAAAAACCCGAAAAATAAAATTGATTTAACCAAACAACTAATCCGATCAAAATTTCCTCAAATTAACACAACACGACTATTCCTAACACCACACCGACAACAACAACAACAACAATAACAAAGAGGGAAAAAACAAAACTTACTCAGCCAAGTCCCTGAACGAATCAAAGAGGAAGAAGATGTGAGAGAGACAACTCAAGATAGATGACCACGAGGGAGAAAGACTGTCATTGGAGAGGAACCATGAGCTATCTAGAAGATCTGGAAGACAGTTCAAGTCTTCAAGAGGCGATCACGAAAGAAGATTGGAGGGAGGAAAATGCTTTAGGTATATGAACCCGGTCCAACTCTTTATTTTTTTCCTAAAGAAACCGTTCAAGAAAACTCTTATAAAAAAATCCACGGCTGTCTTGTCAGTAGTTTTGACCCAAGAGAAATCACATGGTAGTATATTAGTATATTATCACTACCATAAAATTGATTATATATTTTTACCATACCTCCAAAGATGTGAGTATTTTAATTAGTTTCCCAAAAAAATTAAGATTAAGTGCCAATAGATTAAAAGTTATGAGTCAATTTGTAAAAAAAATTATAATTAAAAATAAATAAAATAAAATTATAATTGAAATATTTTACATTGAGTATTATATTCTTATAGACTTTTATAAACATTAAATATAATTCTAAAATTTTATACTTATATATTGACGCACTAATAATAAAAATCCAAAGCCGGCCAAAGGAGAGTGGTGTGGGGGGACAACAAAATTGAGGACAAAATGATAAATGCAGCCGAATTGGGACAGAATCAATTTACAAAGAAGCAACGAGATCTATCGACTACGCACCGTCGTTTTGGTTCAACGCATTTACTCTCCTCTGCGTTTTTACGTTGACGGTCCATTTTCCACGTGTTCGTCCCTTATTGCAATCCTCGTGCACATCCGACGCTCAGGTGGGGGCCTTTATTTTATTAGTCTTTTCCTTTATTTTTTTTGTTGGTTTCTTTTTATTTGTCCATATTATGCAACAAGAAAAGCTCAAATTGGGTTTTTAGGAGGACCATCTTACAATTGCAATTCGTGGTCTAGGCCCGAACAAGTCCTCCATGCAAAAATGAGTTTATTTTGACGGATATCATACTCATTTACTGGTTAGAAAATATCCATATCTAATAAAATGGAGTAAAATTTTATCGTATGCATATATAAATATATTCAGTGGCGGATTCAAAATTTTATTTGGGGCTAAAACTTTTTTTCAAGAAAAGAGACTTTACTCAAGTACACAATACATAACAATACATAATTTCATGGGAAAAGAGATTACAAAAAAATTGAGTTCATTGAGATGAGTTGATTATTAGTCTATTTTGCTGAGATTTGTGAGGCAAAAACTGGGTTTTCATGGTTTTTTTTTTGGGTTTTGATTCCCTTTTGTATAAATGTTCTATCAGAAAATTTTGCCTAGAAATCCACAAATATCAAACCATCATAAACCACAATTCCAAAGCCAAAGTACAAATCCACAAAATTATTTATCAAAACCATCAATTCTAATCACAAACCCTATTCGAAATTTCCCCAAATTGATTCTCAAATCCACAAATTTTAATCTAAATTGATTCTCATCTCAACCAACTGAACTTAAAAACAATCAAATTAAAAAGTAGAGAAACAAAACTACTAACCTTAAAGCTCTAGATCGAAGAACAAAGGCGGCTCGATATGCTATGCAACCCGTGCTGTGCGGGAGACGGGAGTGGAGTGCAGTGCGGAGTTCGCCGTCTACTGCAGAGTGCTGGGCCAGACATTCTGTCATAACCATTTCTCTTAACTCCATAACCATTTCTTATCCATTTCATATGATACATGTAGATCTCCGGGGTCTTTATCATATAACAACACTTGATGAATGCAAATATTTTGTAACTATAGTGGATGATTTCACAAGATCCACATGGGTGTAATTGTTGAGCACAAAAGGTGACGATTGGTCTGCTATGAAAGGTTTTATAGTTGTGGTTGAGAATCAATTTGATTAGAGGATAAATGTGGTAAGAACAGATAATGCCATAGAGCTAGGATCAAGTGCAGAAAGGAGAATGTTTATGAAAAACAAAGGCATAGTGCATCAAACATCATGTGCTACTACACCTCAGCAAAATGGGGGTAGTAGAGAGGAAACACAGACATCTCTTGAAGGTGGATCGAGCCCTCATGTTCCATGCTAAGCTCCTTATAAAAATTTTGGGGGGAAGTGTGTTGACTATTTATCAACAAATTGCCCTCAACAATTCTTAAAGGCAAGTCACTAACGGGCGTAAAACAGTCATTGAATCCCATCAAAGTAAACTTGAATTTACAAACTAGTACATCGAGCAAGTATGAGGTCAATCCCGCAAAGAACCAAGTATTAAATTGCAATGTGTATTTGTTGATTAGAAAGTAGAAATAGTTGGATTTTTATGAACAAAACTAAAGGAATATATATAAGCAATATAAAGATAGAAGAGTGGTATCACCGACGAGTTCACAACAATGGTCGATTTCCTCGCTAATAGAATCTCCTTGTAGTTCTATTGAATTCTATTGATTATTCCGATATTGGTATATATAGACTAATAAGCCAAACACGCACTAAAAGTCCCTTACACTCTTAGACAGTCTCCCAAACCAATCGACATTCCCTAAGAATAGCACAAAATCCCAATATACTTGACATGAAGGCAGTACCTGGTCCTTGTAACAGTACTATGTTATCTGGTTGTCAGCCCAGATGAAACCTCTATGCGAAGTGATATTTAACCTAGATGTCAACTTCCTACGTACACATTCAGATATTCACAACCCCTCCTACAAGAACGTGTTTGCTACTATGGACTAAGACCTGCAACCATATAATCCTAACTCTAGCGCTGCATAAATCAAGGTTTCAAGTCTCAATAAACGCTAGGAATTAAGGATGAAAAGGTTGAAATAAACATATAAAGAACTAGAATTCCAAAGCAATGACTCAATCAACCATGTCTTGATCAAGGGCAAAACCAAAGAGTCTAGTAATCCATGGCTTACCAAAACTCTAAACTTCAAATCTCTAAATGCTTCAAATGGTAATAAAACAAATGTTGAAAGGAGGTGAATGAAAATGTATTCTCTTAGTGCATCCCTCAAGAAAAAAGGCTTATAAGGTGTTTAACATGGATACCAAGCAAGTACAGATCTCTAGGGACATCATGTTTCATGAAAATGTATTCTCTTGTACTTCATTCTCATTCTCCATTTAATAGTTGAACTTTTATAGTTCCTTCACCAACTCGGTCTTCTATTTTGGTTGATGATCAGTTGAGTCCGACACAATCTGAACAACAAGTGCGTCCCATACTCCCATAGAAAGTATTGTTGAGAAAAGTTTAAAGAGGTCAGATAGGCCACATTCAAGACTAGGATACTTGAATGATTGTGTATATGCTGCAAAGGAGATAAAGGATGCAATTAATCATCACTTTTGTGCACATACACTCACTTCCACCATTTAGTTCCCTTCTATGGAGAGTGATCAATTTGATGAAATTCCAAATAATGAGCCAACAAGTTATGAGGAAGCATGTCAATTTGCAAAATGGCAACAAGTCATGACTGTAGAGTTTGAAACTTTGGAATTAAACAATACCTAGACGATTATTGATTTTCCAAAAGGAAAAACGACAATAAGTTGTAAATGGATTTACAAAGTGAAAAGGGAATCAGTTGGCAATATTGATGGGCATAAAGCAAGATTGGTAGTGAGAGGGCTCACACAAAAACAAGGTATGTACTACACTAAAACCTTTTCTCCAATAGTGAAAATGACCACTGTTAGGACCCTCGTTTCAATTGCTTTGAAAAGAAACTGGAAGTTGCTCTAGCATGATGTTAACATTTCATTTCTTCATGGTGAGTTACATGGGAATACCCAAGGGTTGTCTGTTGGAGGTTCAACAAAGGTCTGCAAGTTGAATAGGTCCTTATATGGACTTAACAAACCTCAAGACAATGGTATGTTAGGCTATCTGTATTTCTTAAAGGCAAAGAATATGTGTAATATTTGAATGAATATTCTCTTTTCTTTAAAAAAAATGCTATGATAAATGTATTTGTAGTAGTATATATCGACGATATATGGATTACAGGAAACAATGAAGTTGAGATACCGTCTCTGAAGCAAGAGTTGCATTTAGAATTCAAGATCAAATATCTTGGTCAGTTACACTTTTTTTAGGAATGGAATTTAATATAGTTGATGGAGGTATGCTTTTGAGTCAGCAGAAGTTCATCCTAGAGTTGTTAAAGGAGTTCAACTATGAGAAGTCCAAACCAGTTGCTTCATCTTTGGAATTGGGTTAAAATTTATTGCAAGGAGGAGAGTTATTGTCTAATCCCACTATCTACATAGAGGTCATAGGCAAACTGAATTTCTTGGCCCACTATAGACCTAATTTAAGCTTTCCAATTTGATCAGCACCTTAGCCATTTTATGCAAAGGCCGGGAGAACCTCACCTTGAAGTTGGTTTCTATGTGCTAAGATACACCAAAGACACAATGAAGCATGCCTTACTAGTGAGTGCAACACCTATCTAGTTTCAAGCTACAAGCTTACTATGATGTAGATTGGGCTTCATGTCCAATCACCAGGAGGTTAGTTAGTGGTTTTCTGGTATTGTTAGGCAATACTCTGATCTCCTGGAAGTCCAAGAAATAGCAAAGCTTGTCACTCTCCTTAACTGAAGAGGAATATAGATCAATGAGAAGAACTTGTCTTCTACATGATCCCAATGTGCTTGACATCAAGCCCATTGCTCTTCATTGAGATAATCAAGCAGATATCTTCATTGTCAAGAACATTGTGTTTCATGAAAGAACAAAGCATATTGATCTCGATTGTGACTTTGTACAGAAAAAGTTGTTAGAAGACCTCATCTCATTGCACCATGTGCCTACCAAGCATCAGTTGGCAAACATTCTAACCAAAAATCTTCCAAGTAGACTCATTTTCAAGTTGGGTCTGGTTTTACCATCTTCAACTGGTCGGAGGGGGAGGGGATGATGACATTATACCTTACACTTGGAGATTTGGTGATCAACAAAGAAGTGAGCATCATACTAATTATATGCATTTAAGATCTTTGTAATGTCAATAAATTGGGCTTGTAATTAATAATTATGAGCCGACTCAAGTTAGTATAAATAGCACTTGTTGATTGTTGTATTAGTCATTTCGAATAGAAAAATAGCACTTCTTGCCCGATTTAGTTTCGATTTCTGTTTGTATTCAAACAAGACATAGGATTCGATCTATGCCGTGCCCGGCCACTATTAATGATGGATAATAGTATACATATTTTAAAATTCGGTTTAGTATTATTTGGAATTCATTTTTTATTTTTTATTGTAATTAATTATAGGGGATATTTTGCATCCAAGCTACCTACCTGAGTATGGCAGTGGAATAGTGTCATAAAATTTGTCCATGTTTTTTGGTTGGTCATGTGGTTATAATTGATTCTCCTCGCTATATATGTTTACTAGATTCCGTCAACTATGAAATTATTTACTGTACTACGGAGTGGATTATTTAATATATATATATATATATATATATATATATATATATATATATATATATATGTCCAGGTATGGAGCTTATTTAATGCTTGTCTAACCGGATGTATTTTTCATACAGCCCTGGATCACCACAATTTTTATTTTCATTTTTTTTATTAGATAAAGATTCGAGATATCAGACAAAGGTCTAGTAAATCGAGAGCCACAAAGAGCGTTAAATGGACAAACCGTCATAGTACATCTAAAAAACAAGCCAACTTATAAACAAAATGGATCAAACGGTCAAAGGAAAAGGAAGAAAGCAAACCCCAAAACTAGCTATGAACAAAACGGAAGCCCAACCAATTGCGCGAGGAAGGAAAACTCGGTGTGAAGTGTAAGTGTTTGAATAACTGAGTCCCTGAAGGATCTCAGAGGCCTACTCCTGTATATATATATCATTGGGTGAAAACCCTGAGGGTACAATCGTAAATATGTACAAATATAAACTATACTGCTAACATCCTCCCTCAGTCGCAGCTAGAGGTGAGCGAATAGCAAGACTGGAACGAAAAGAAGTAAAAAGAGGAGTAGGTAATCCTTTTGTGAAGATGTTCGCATACTGATGTGCAGAAGGGACATGTAATACTCGAACCTGGCCTAGAGCGACCTTCTCTCTGACGAAATGTATATCATTCTCGATGTGCTTGGTCCGCTGGTGCTGAACCGGGTTCGAGGAGAGGTAAACGGCGGAGACATTGTCGCAATAGACCAAGGTAGCGGCACAAAGCTCGCATAGGAGGTTGCGTAGCCACAGCAGGTTTTCGCCACGGCGTTGGCGACACCTCGATACTCGGCCTCAGCACTGGAGCGAGATATGGTCGCCTGACGCTTGGAGGACCACGATACTAGATTGTCTCCGAGGTAGACGGCAAAGCCAGAGGTGGAGCGGCGAGTTTCCGGACAACCCGCACAGTCCGCGTCCGAGTAGGCTGTGAGGGTGTCGAAACGGCCGCGACAGAGGTGCAAACCCAGGTCACTGGTGCCCTTGATGTACCGGATGATCCGCTTGAGGCCCTGTAGGTGATGCTCACGGAGATCATGCATGTATAAGCAAACCTGCTGAACGACAAAGGCAATGTCTGGCCTAGTGAACGTCAGATACTGGAGAGCACCCGCCAGACTGAGATAGGCTGTAGGGTCATCAACCTTAGGACTGGAGGCAGCATCGAGCTTGGACTTGCAATCGACAGGAGTGGTTGCGGGTTTGCAAGACGTCATCCGTGCTTTGTCGACAATCTCAAGGGCATATTTCTTCTGATGGAGAAACAACTCATCCTGAGTGCGAGTCACAGAGACGCCGAGAAAGTAGCTCAGGGGACCAAGATCAGTCATGGCAAACTCCGATCGCAACAATGCCATCAGGCGAGACAGCAATGATGAAGAGGATACAATGATCACAATGTCATCAACATATAGTAAGAGATACGCAGTGTCAGACCCCGAATGGAACATAAAGAGTAAGTGATCCGATTGATTGCCCTGAAAACCAATCGTAGTGAGGTACATGGCGAATCGCTGATACCAGGCGCGAGGCGCCTGTTTCAACCCATACAGAGACTTCTGGAGAAGGCGGACGTGAGAGGGTCGCGAGCGATCATAGAAGTCTGGCGGTTGATGCATATACACAGTTTCCTGAAGGTTACCGTGTAGGAAGGCATTCTTGATGGTCAGCTGGTGAATAGGCCAGTCCTTAGTGAGAGCGATGCTCAACATAGTGCGTAGGGTAGCGGGTTTGACGACCGGGCTAAAGGTTTCATCGCAGTCCACACCAACCACCTGAGATTTGCCATTATTGACAACGAGGCGAGCCTTGTGACGTTCAAGTGACCCATCACACCTGTACTTATGTTTGAACAACCACATGCAGTTAATGATATTAAAGTCGCGAGGCCTAGGAACGAAGTCCCACGTGCCATTTTTAATTAAAGCACTAAACTCATCGACCATGGCGGCATGCCAGTTCGGGTCCTGTAAGGCCTTTTGTGGTGACTTAGGTAGAGGGGATATGTGTGTGGATGAGGTGAGAAGGTTGTATTTGGGGTTGGGTTTGACGATCCCGGATTGGGATCGGAAGGTCATGTGTGGGGCGGGCGCTGCAAGGGGCGGCGGCCGCGGCACGGGTGCGGCGGCCGCTGCAGGTGAAGGTGCAGCAGGGGGGTGTGGCGGGTGGGGCGGCGGGCGTCGCAGGGTGCAGCGGCCGCGGCATGGGCGTGGCGGCCGTCGCATGGAGTATTGCCGCGGCGGGTGGGGCGGCGGCCGCTGCATTGTGCGGCGGCCGCGGCATAGGTGGGTTGTTGCCAAGTAAAAGACGGAGGAGGGATGGGAATGTGGCGGAGTCATTGAGTTCTTGGGGTGTGGTGACAAGGGGCTGAGGTTGGGAGGCAAAGGGGAAGGTAAGTTCGTCGAAAATCACGTGGCGAGATGTTACAACCCGATTGGTATCCAAGCGAAGACAATGGTAGCCTCGATGGTTTGGAGAAATGCCTAAAAAGACACATTTAGTGGACCGTGGGGAGAGCTTGTGAGGAGCGATGGCACTCATGTTGCAAAAGCAAAGGCATCTAAACACTCGAATATAATTGTAGGAAGGGTGGCGATGGTAGAGTGCCAGGGTTGGGATGGAGTTGCCAATGGTCTTGGATGGTAGGATATTGTGGAGGTAAGTGGTCATGTGAAGTGCTTCAACCCAAAAGGAGGGGGGTAGAGAGGCATGTTGAAGGAGAGTTCGGGTTTTATCATTGAGCTGGCGGAGAATGCATTCTGCTTTGCCATTTTGAGGTGACGTTTGTGGAAAAGAGAAGCAGAGGGCTATCCTCTGTTGGTGACAAAAGGAGCGGACAATGTTGTTTTCGAATTCGCCTCCCATGTCATACTGAATGGCCTTGAGAGACAAACTAAATTGGGTTTGGACAAACTTGTGAAAACTAATAATGTGGCCTTGTGTTTCCGATTTATGGCGTAGAGAGAAGACCCAAACAAAATTGGTAAAATCATCAAGAACAACCAAATAATATCGAAAACCACTAGCACTATGAATAGGCGATGTCCACAAGTCGCAATGAATAATGTCAAAAGGTGCAAATGTAAGAGAATGAGAAATGTTGAAGGGAAGTCTTTTGCTCTTGGCGATCTCACATGAAGTGCAAACACCCGAGGCTTTATTACAAGAAATGAAATTGCTAGAGCGGAGACATTGAAGCACGTGATCGCCAGGGTGGCCAAGACGAGCATGCCACAAGTCGGAACTAAGGGTGACGAGGGCGGTGGGGGCGGCAGTGGACGAACAGCGGGCTGCGACGAGCGGATAGAGGTCGTCGGAACTATTGCACCGCATGATTGGGGTCCCCGTACGAAGATCCTTCGCAAGAAAACCAAAAGGGTCAAATTGGACTGCCACGTGATTATCGATGGTAAATTAACGAACAGAGATGAGGTTCTTGACAAGGTCAGGGGCAAGTAGGACGTTGTTTAGGCGGAGGGGTGGGCCAGTGGGGAGGGTTGCTTGACCTGAACCGACAATGGAAAGGGGGGCACCATTTCCGACATAGATAGACGGTAAAGTGCTAGAATTAAAAACAGTTTGTAGGTTACCTGGCGCGTTCGTCATGTGAGAGGAGGCCCCGGTATCCATATACAAGTTGTCGTCCGGCTGCTGAAGTCCCATGGTGGAGAATGCAGCGGAGAGATCAGTGTGCAAGGGGGTCGCCGACTGCAGCTGGGAGGCGTACAGCGCCGAGGAAGAGGCCGCCTATGGTGGAGGGCGGTATGGGCGGCCCATCGACGACGGGGGGTAGCCTGCCCATGTCGGATAGGGGCAAGGAGGCGGGGAGGGGAACCAAGGATGCTGCGGCAGGTAGGCATGTGGCGGCCGCGACATGTTGTTGCGGCCGCTGCCGCGGCCGCTACGTGTCCCTGTCCCTCGCTCTCATCCGCCGCGCTGGTTGCTCTGTCTGGGCTGGTTGGTAGGTTGGGTTCAGGGGAAAGGGTCCGTGGGCAGGAAGTCCTTGGAGGACACAAGGACATGGGATGGAGCCTGAGGGCGGCCCTGACGGCTTTCCTCCCTGGAGAGCATGCTGCGAGCCACAATGAAAGTCGGCAGTGGCGAGGTGTTGTTGATCATACCACCGACGACGTCAAATTTGGTGGAGAGGCCATTGATAAGTTGAAGGGCAAGGCACTCTTCACTAACCTTGTGTCCGACATCACCAAGTTGATCAGCGATGGCCTTGATTGCAAGGCTGTAGTCAAAGACGGTTGAGAAACTCTCCTGATGGGTGTTGATGAATTTTCCCTCAAGATCCGCAGCCTTAGCGGATTGATTGTCATGAAAAAGGCCCTTGATGCGGAGCCAAACATCAAGAGCGTGGAGCCGGGTTGGAGGACGGTTATCAGAACATCCTCGGAGATGGTAGCATAGATACATCCGAGCACGATGGAGTCGATGCGGTTCCAAAGAGGCTCAGGGACATCATCGGGGCGGTCGGAACTGTCGATGTGGGCGAGGACGTCATGGCCCCGACAGGTGGTGGTGAAGAGTTCCGCCCAGGTGTGGTATTGAACCTTCTTGAGGTCTAGGGTTAGGGGAATTTGGTTCTTGATGTTGGTAACGGATTGAGCGGAATGAAACGGGTTTTGTGGTCGCGGTGGGGGCGGGGGGTTGACAACGTCAGCCATCGGGAAAGGTAGGGAGCGGCGGCGGCAAGAGTAAGCGGAGGTGGCTGAAGGGGGTGGGGCGGCGGCGGCAGTGGGGCAGCGGGGTAGCGGCGGCGGCGGGATCGATTGAATTTGTGAAACGAAAAAAAGAAACTAGGGTTTCACAAAAGGCTGTGATACCATGTAAGTGTTTGAATAACTGAGTTATTGAAGGATCTCAGAGGCCTACTCCTGTATATATATCATTGGGTGAAAACCCTGAGGGTACAATCGTAAATATGTACAAATATAAACTATACTGCTAACATAAAGATGTGGATAGTGAGCGTATGGAAAACCTGACGCTAACACGATGTATTAACTATTTAATTAATTAATACATGTGTTTTCGTTAATACAATCTTTGATCATAATCTCAATATATTTCAGCATGGTATCAGAACGGTTAACCGACTCAGTCTTCATCCTAGACTAACAAAAAAGATAATTAGACAAAATTCTTATATCCGATTGTCAACTCAAAAACAAAAGTAACTCAAACATTGTAATCGATGAGCTACTCTTCATATTGTTATTGTTAATTGTTAAAAATATATGATATTGGAATAATATCCCACATTAATTATAAAGTGAATCCAAGCTTAGTAAATAAGTGGTTGGACTACCCCACCTAATATCAATTGATTTTAGGATGGAACCTTACTGAAGTCCGTTGGGACTTGGGATCGGGGGTCGTGTGCACACGTGCGCCCATGCGCTAATAGCCTAGTACATAAGCCGAGCGGGGTTCCATCCTAAAACCAATTGGCATTAGGTGGGGTAACCCACTAGGTTATATACTAAGACTTGTTTGTTCATATTATCAGTGTGGGACTCTTTTGGTCTCTTCACATTGTTCATTCTCTCAACAAATCTCCCTCGATTTGTGTGCTCGGTTTGGTTATTTACCTTCGTAAATTTACGTATTTCCAATATTAAGTATCCACTCGCAAATATAAATTTGAGCATGTCGACAGAGGCCAATATGTGTACCAACCTATCAAGTATAGCATTAAATGATTGGCATTGGCATATATCGACCGATCTTTACATATCTGTTTTAATTGAGCTGCAAAATATTTTGTAGGGTATACATAAAAAGTAGGTTCGGGGAAGGATAATGTATTGGAGGGAGGAAAAGGAGACAAAAATGTTAATACAGACAAAATAGGGGGTTTGGGGTTGAAAATAGTAAAACGTGGAGCACCTCCAAATTCAATTGTCCGTTTATGTCACACACAAGATGGAGAGATCGACGGTGTATAAATCAATCGGTGCCTTGTTTGTTAGTTGTTACCATAATGACAAGACAATATCTTCAGATTTTGTGCATCTCTTGATATATACTTGACCTATTACACCTTTTCAATTCAATTACAAACACACCTCCTTTTATAAAAATAATAAAATTATAAGTTCATGAATCTAGCTAGCCCTATTAAGCCATACCTTATGTTGTTGATCATCTACCATCACTCGTTTGTTTTGTGAAGATGTAAAAATTATGACTCCGACTTACTTTGCTGATTTTGATCCACAGTCGGAACCAGATACATTTTTTTTATAAGAGTAAAAATTAGGTTGGTTAGATCTAGCTAATAGCATTCTTTTGGATGAGATCAATAAAATCTTTATGTGATACCAGTGCAAACCCAGAAGAGAAGTGGCTAAGATATGTAATCTTTTCTGTTGCTCTTTTCCCTTCCTGATGCACATGAAAAAATTTTATTCTCAAGAAAAATTTAATTATCCGTTTAATATCCTCATTAGAAGCTCTATTTCTCAGAGACAGTTACCTTGTTGTTTTAAGTTTTGGATTATTGTAAAGGAGTCACCTTCAATGACTAGGTTGTCGATATTTAGCTATCTTGTTTGTATTAGTCTTTCCCTTAACGCAAAGGCCTCTGTCATGACAGGAGTTTGATTACCAAATATTTTATTTTTAAGATTGATTGGGTTACCGCCTAGTCTCAAATAATGTAACCTCCGCAACTCATCCCCTCCGGAGATATTGCTCCATCAAGCTCCATCAAAGTTCAGTTTCATGAATCTGTTTCCTGGTTTCCTCCAACTAACATTCTTCCTACTTATTTTCCGTGCCTTTGTCTTGTGTAACCGATCATAATCGTTATCATCTTCATTTTGTTTTGCTTTTTGCCAATTTTCTCGGGTAGCTTTTACTCTTCCCTCAATTTCATGGGACGAGGGAATTCAATTATTTCTGAATGTTACTTGATTTCTAAAAGACCATGTAAGCCATCAGTTTACAGCTAGTTGTTTCTTTTCTTCTTTGTTAAGCAGCTCCTTTAACTCCTTCATGATCTCTTTAATGTCCCTTATTGACTCTATAATGGGATTCGTACTATCTTCCACCTTCTGATAGTAAATGCAAGATCTTTTAATGAATTCACACTTGATGAATATATGTGCCTCATCTTCCCCTCGTGTATCACAAAAGGGACAATCATTAGGAACAGGAACCCCTCTTTAAGTTAGTCTTTCCTTTGTAGAAAGTCCATTTTGACAAAGTTTCACATAAAGTTTTTAAGGTAAAGTGTTCAGTTTCCAAACCCAGTAGTTTGGGTCATCTGCTTCTTTGTCTTGATTTGTTATAATTTTCATGGCGTTTGCCGTTGTAAACCATCCATTATTGTCGGGCCACCAATATAGTCTGTCCGAAATTGGATTGTTTGGAAGAGGTATATCCATTATTTCCTTTACAATGTCTGTATCTAGGTCTTATTCTAGTTTTTCCTTCCACCATTCCCCCCCCATTATATACTGACTCGGGTATTGGAATGGATTTTCTTTTTTGAGTTGTTTCTATTTGATAAAGTTTCTAGTGAGACCCATTTGTCTTCTCAGAATCTAACATAATTTTCGTCCCCTATAGTCCAAATGAATCCTGTTTTGAATTTACCTATTAGAAAACTGGCTTTTTTTCACTGCCAAGAAGCATTGTCTTTCCGCTTATAATTTAGGATGTCAGCTTCCTTCATGTATTTGTATTTTATAATCTTTACCCATAAATTATCCGGTTTCGCTATCGTTTTCCACAACACTTCATTTGGAAAGCTTCAATCATGGCTTTAGATTTCCTTAATCTCAATCCCCCTTTTCTTTTTGGTTTACATATTCTATCCAAGTTGATGAGTGGTCTATGCTGCACATCTTTGTTCTAGAAAAAGGTTGTGTTTACTTGATCCAATTCTTTATGGATGGTGATAGGAAGCATAAAACTTTACATTGTCTATAGTGGATTAGCAGCCAGATTCGAGTTGATTAAGATTGATCGTCCTTGTTGTGATAGAGCATTAACTCTCCATTTTGTTAATTGTTCATTTGATTTGCATACAATATTCTCAAAGGTCTTCTTATTTACTTTACCAATGATTACAGGACATTCAAGATAACATTCTAATGCTCTGGTGTGAGGGATTTGAAGGTTTTGTATCAAAACATCGATCCTTGATCTTGGTACCCTTGATGTGGTCTGGAAGTTGGACTTGTGAAAATTAAGTTTTTGTCCTGACAAGGAACAATATACGTCAATAATTTCCCTTACTTTTGTGTTTGCAAACACAAAAGTAAGGGAAATTATTGTCGTATATTGTTCCTTGTCACAAAAACTTAATCTTGCGCACATATATTGTTCAAGATAACGGTTGAGGCAATTGTCTCAACCGTTGCTTTTACAAAGATTATTATGGCATCCACAAATGCTAAAAATGGTATGCATGCACCACGTGAAAAATAAGTTAAGGGCTTAAAATTTGGGCTCACTCATTTTTTTTTCGATATACATCGTACATGTAAAAATTTGGATGAGGTTAGTTTCTACTAGACCACCCTCTCATGTTTATAACATTAGTGTTGCTTCATGAAAGTCAAATAAAGTTTGTGATATTCAATTTACACTTTATTTGACTAGAATGTGTGAGTTAAGAGTCATATGTTCATGACATATGTACTGTGGGGCGTTTTTCAGAATTTTATAATATTTTTATAAGGCTATACATAACTCATATGTTAAGGATTATATATATAATAATTTGGGTCATTGTAATAAGAACAAACGTGTAAGATCACGAGACTGATCATAGAATCTTCCTTGAGGGTTTCCATTCATTGATAATCATATATATATGTTACAAAGGTATTGGGCTTTTGGGCTCACTATACAATATATGCCTATGTAATCTATCAAACCCCCGCAGTCGAAACTGGAGGGGGCCGTACATTGAGACTGGAGAGAAAATCAATGAATAACTGTCAAGGTAAACCCTTGGTGAATATATCAGCGTACTGATAGGAGGACGGGACATGTAAAACACGGACATGTCCAATGGCAACCTTGTCCCTGACGAAGTGGAGATCAAGCTCAATGTGCTTCGTGCGTTGATGCTGGACTGGGTTGCTAGCTAGATAGATGGCGGAGACGTTGTCAGTGTAGACCAGAGTGGCCTTCTGAAGAGGGCAACGAAGCTCAAGCAGGAGATTGCGGAGCCAAGAGCACTCGGAGACAACGTTGGCAACACCTCTGTATTCTGCCTCAGCGCTGGAGCGAGACACGACAGACTGACGCTTTGCTGACCATGAGACAAGTGTGTCGTTGAGGAAGACACAGTAACCAGACGTGGAGTGACTTGTGTCAGGACAACCACCCCAATCCGCATCTGTGTAAGCAACAAGGTCAAGCGTAGCGGAAGGAGTAATCGTGGTGCCTAGCTCGAGGGTGCCGCTGATGTACCGAATGATCCGCTTCAAGGCCTGAAAGTGTGGTTCCCTAGGTGCATGCATAAACAAACAGATCTGCTGAACGGCGTAACTGATATCAGGCCTGGTGAAGGTGAGATACTGAAGAGCACCAGCGAGGCTCCTGTATAATGTCGAATCATCAACAAAAGGACCACAATGAGCACTGAGCTTGGTGGATGTATCGACCGGGGTGGCGACAGGATTACAGTTAACCATCTTAGCCCGAGCTACAATCTCAGCAGCATACTTACTCTGTGAAAGAAACAGACCAGAAGCATGACGCTGAACAGCAACCCCCAAGAAGTAGGATAACTGACCCAGATCAGACATGGCAAACTCGGCACTCAACTGCGAAATAATCGATGTCCGAAGAGCATCAGAAGAGGCGGTGATAATAATGTCATCGACATAAAGTAAGAGAAAACCGTGTCTGAGCCTCTGCAATAAATGAACAGAGACGAATCTGAGCGGCTGCCAATGAAGCCTAGGCATAGCAGATGAGAAGCAAAGCGTTGGAACCAAGCTCTCGGAGCCTGTTTCAGCCCATACAGAGATCGCTTCAGGAGACAGACGTGCTTGGGACGGTCAACATCAGCAAACCCCGGTGGTTGAAACATGTAGACTGTCTCATTCAGATGACCATGAAGAAAGGCATTCTTGACATCCAGCTGATGAATGGCCCAGTTGCGTGACAGAGCTAAACTCAACACCACCCGGATAGTGGCAGGCCTGACGAGGGGGCTGAATGTCTCATCACAGTCAATACCTACCTGCTGAGAACGATCGTTGACCACAAGACGGGCTTTGTAGCGCTCCAATGTCCCGTCGGAGCGGAACTTGTGACGGAAGAGCCACATACATCGGACGACATTCGCATCAGGAGGGCGAGGAACCAGAACCCAAGTATCATTCTTTGTTAGGGCCCTGTATTCATCGAGCATAGCCGCCTGCCAATTCGGATCTAGGAGGGCTGTTTTGTGGGAGGTGGGGATAGGGGAGATGGAGGTAGGGGGATTGGGAGACAGCGTGAGGAGCGGCGGCGGGCGCAGCACTAGGCTGCGGCCGCGGCAGCGGGGTGTGCTGCGGGTGTGGCAGGGGGCATGGCTGCGGCCGCAGCATCTTGCTGCGGCCGCGACATCTTGCGGCGGGGGGGGTGTGGGTGGGGATGCGAGGCGGGGCTATGGGTGGTGGTCATGGAGACAATCTGACGGGGTCGGAAGACACCGAAGACGCTGCGGGTGTGTGGTCTGGTGGTAGGGGTGGTGGTGTGGGAGGAGGGGGAGAGACGGGAACACCGGGAGAGCTCTGGGGAAGAAGAAAATGTGGGAATGATGACTCTGAATCAGAATGAGACACAGGAGGGGTAGGTGATGTAAAGGGAAAGCGAGATTCATCAAAGGTGACATGTCGAGACAGAATGATCCTGTGGGATTTGATGTCGAGGTAGAGGTAACCGCGATGATCAGACGGATAGCCAAGAAAGACACAAGGAGTGGAGCGTGGGTGAAGCTTGTGAGGGGCGGTGGAGGACTGATTGGGGAAGCACAGGCACCCAAAGGTACGAAGGTGATCATACCTAGGCAAGGTGCAATAAAGTGCATGAGTTGGTGAGCAATGGTGGAGGGTAGTGGAAGGGAGAATGTTTAGGAGATAGCAAGTGGTGGCTAAGGCGTAAGGCCAATAGAGAAGGGGAATAGATGCGTGGAAGAGGAGAGAGCGCATCATATTGGTGATGGTTCGGATGATACGTTCAGCCTTGCCATTCTGTTGGGAGGTATAGGGGCAAGACAAGCGATAGGAGATCCCATTGGTATTGAAAAAAGTGTGAAACTCTTTGTTATCAAATTCACGGCCATTGTCGCATTGGAAACACTTGATAGAGGTATGAAATTGTGTTTTGATATAAGCATGGAATTTGGCAAAGATGGGAAACACTTGAGATTTAAAGTGCAACGGGAAAACCCATAAGAAATGTGTATAATCATCCAGAAACAAAAGGTAATACTTATGACCCTCCTTGCTAGGCACAGGAGAAGTCCAAATATCACTATGAATAATATCAAATGGGGAAAAAGTAGTGTTTAATGACTGCTGAAAAGGGAGTCTGGCATGCTTGCCTAACTGACATGACGAACATAAATTAGAGCGACGCTCTTTATTACATTTAACTAGACTATTTGAACGAAGTAAATCTAAAACTGCAGGACTGGGATGACCAAGGCGGGCATGCCAAAGATCGTATGATGATGCCGAGAGAGCGACTGGACTGGACGGGCTGGATGGTGAGGGCGACGACACAGGATAGAGCTCCCCGGTGCTATTACATCTCAGGCGAGTAACCCCCGTAGTGAGATCCTTCACAGAGAAACCAAACGGATCAAATACGAGAGAAACATTATTGTCAGTGGTAAACCGACGGACAGAGATAAGGTTTTTGACAAGTTTAGGGGCAATGAGGACATTGTTTAGGTGTAGTGGGTTGGCTGTGGTTGGTAAAGTGGCGTGGCCAATGCCCGAAGTGGCGAGACGACCACCGTTGCCGACGATAATAGAATGTACAGGACCCTTACAAGAAATAGAAGAGAGAGTACATGAGGTGTTCGTCATATGAGAAGTGGCGCCAGTGTCCATGTACCAAGTAGAGTCAAGAGGTGACAACTGCATGGAAGAGAAGGCGTGCTGCACATCAGTCGGAGTGTAGGCATAATCCGACGAGGAGGGGTAGGCCTGGTGGCCTGCAGGACGAGGAGCAGGACCCAACAAGCCCGCTCCCTGCTGTCGGTTGGGGTAGGGGGCCGGTGGGCGGTACGTTGCAGGGGGGTAGCCAAAGGGCATCCAAGGCGGGTAGCCGGGGTTAGGATACCAGGGGGAGCGAGAGGCGTCGGGCTGCTGCGGCCGCCGCCCAGTGCTGCGGTCGCGGCCGCCGCCTCTCACTGATGGGTCACCGCCGCGGCTGTGCTACGGGGCATAGGTCTCGTCAATGTCGCTTGACGAGACCAATGCCGTCTTGTCCTTGGCGGCATCGGTGGTCTGACGGTGAAGGCGAGTCTCTTCCAAGATCAATTAAGACCGGGTCTTTTCGAAGGTAGGGAGAGGTTCTGTCTGCTGGATATGAGTAGCAGCGGCGTTGTATTCAGAGGGAAGACCCGATAGTACCTGGAGGACAAGGCGGGTGGCGCTGGGTTTGGAGTCGACAACACCTAGTTGATCGGACAGGGTCTTGAGGTGCTGACAATACGCGGATATCGACGGGAAAGAGGAAAGCTTGCAGTTTGAGAATTCGTGCTCAAGATAGACAGCACTGGTGGACTTGTTGTCTTGAAAGATGTTCTGAAGTTTGTTCCAAGCATCCAAGGTGGAGTCTTTGGGGTCAAGGATGATTTTCAATAGATCTTTTGAGATGGTGTTGAAGATCCATTGGAGGACAATGGTGTCTAGTTGAGCGAAGAGATCGTTGTCTTCGCTAGCAGGGCGATCGAAGGAGGAGTCGATGTGGTGGAGGACCTTATGAGCCTTAACATGGGTCGTGAAGAGGTGCGACCACATGGTGTAGGAACTGGAATCGTGATCAAGGATGATAGGGATGCAATTTTTGATATTGGAGATGGTGAGAGCGGAGTGGAAGGGCGGTTTGGTGGTGGGTGTGTCGGCTATCGGGATGAAAAAGAGAGAGGTACGATAAAGAGGGAGGGGAGGCGGAAGGTGGGGAGGGGGGGCGGCTAGGGATGCCGAGAGGGGAGGGTTGGCGCCGCTAGGTGGTGGCGACGGTGGGTAGGGGGGGCTAGGGTTGCCGAGAAGGGAGAGGGGGGGCGCCGCTAGGGTTGCCGAGAAGGGAGAGGGGGGGCGCCGCTTGGGGGTGGCGGCGGTGGGGATGGGTAGGGATTAGGGTTTTGCGGCTAGGGTTTTTTTTTTTTTTTGGATTGTGGAAAAAAGATTAGGGTTGAGGGATCTTAGGCTGTGATACCATGTAAGATCACGAAACTGATCATAGAATCCTCCTTGAGGGTTTCCATTCATTGATAATCATATATATAGGTTACAAAGGTATTGGGCTTTTGGGTCCATTATACAATATATGCCTATGTAATCTATCAAAACGAATGAGATTAAAAATAAGTTTTGAATATTCGTTGGAATGAAATCATTCAGGGTATTGGGTGATTGTTCATTAGAATAAAATTTACCTTTTTTACACTATTTGTATGGACAAATAATTACATAATTATAGATGAATAATTATATGAAAACAAATGAATAATCATGAGCAAATAGATAAATAATTTATACGTATATGATAAGACATGTATACACCGAAACCAATCTCTCTTTCTCTCTCTAGATATAGGGGTTGACTCGTATGTAAACACCCCTTTAAATGTAAACTGAGAACAAATTTGATCAAATATCTACAAAATCCAAAGGTTGAGATTAAATTTCTGTTTTTTTTTTAAATGACGAGGATGGGTAATGGAGTGGCCACTTTTTATTTAAAAAAATAAAAATTATGGATTTAATCTCAACCGTTGATTTGATAATTTTATCCAGTTTAATGGTTAAAATGTTCACAGTTTCACATTGTAAGACATGTATGTTTACATCCCATTTTCCGTATATAAAAATGGTGCATTACTAGTCAGTCCAGTCATAAACAGATTCCGAAGAAATGGTGCATTACCTTTGGGCCTGGCCTGCTACGTTGATGGGCCTGCTATTATTAGCAATACTCCTACTTTAAGTTTGTTTTTCTTTAGCGACTAGTCTGAGTTTATGAACTAAAATAAAGTCCACAAAAACGTTAAGCTTAGAAAATGTTTGGAGTGAAACCCGAAGAAACTCCAAATCATATAAATTATACATATTTGGCTCTAAATTACCCATTTGGTTCAATTCAAACAGAGTATAAATACAATACCATAATTCGACCAACTAATAATACGACGTTCAATTTTGTCTAAAATTAGCAAAAGTCCAAAGTCTTGTAAATGATATTATATGTTAAAAAAAATTGTATGAAGCGAAACTAGTCAAATATGTGTGATAAAAAAAAAAGTAGTCAAATATGTATAAATTTATGGGTTAAATTTGGGCCTTGAAAAGCTTTAAATCTTAGGCAATAGTGCTTTTGAGTTGCCCATATAACAACACTAACACACTTGTTTTTCTTTCTTTTTTTCGGATATAACAACACATTTATTATATCAAATTGGAAGCATTTGAAACCACCTAACACATTCTTTGATTCACTCATCAATGATCACTTCTTGTGAAATATATTTGTCATTTGTGCGACAAAGGATTTACACCGAGGATTGATTGGATCATTACAATGAACAAAATGTAAGATCCGGCATATAAAATGTTCACTTGACGTGCTTAATTTATTCATTATCAATTAATTATTTATCGATTGCTCATTGCTCCTTGGTCTATCAATAATAAACCCTCGTCCGCAAGTTCTCGTCCGCATGGACGTTCTAGGATGAGCTACGACTGATGGTCATTAGCTAGTTTTAAATGCTTTCCTATTTCCAAATAATAATAATAATAATAAACCCCTGTTTATTGCTATAGTGTGCTAGGGTTGCACAAGAGGTCTTTTTATAGTCGTTAGGGTGCCAACCGTATGGAGTATTAGCCAATGTATTGGGCTTAACAGTTACATACGTATGCTACCTTCTTACTATACTTAGGTTTAATATAGTTCACTTAGCCTCACCTAGTGAGCCAAAGGTTAGCCATTGAGACCAATAAGCTTTTTCTTTGTCACGGCATGGCTAAGTCGTACGTAGCACTAAGTGACCTCACGTAACCTAATATTTGTGCATAAATCGGTCAAATAAATGATGGTTCTTTGTTCAATACATTATAAGGATTATAAACATTTGCATTTTCGATCTGCTTGCACGCTTGACGCTACCTTCTAAAGAGTTTGAGATGCCAAACACGAATCATGACAAATTTGTTAACGTCCCCGAGATGTTTGTACTCAAACCTTCGTTTTGTTGTTCGCTTTTTCCCATGGGATAGCTAGCTCGCTACTAACTTGTTAGCCCCTCGTTGTACTACATAGCCTATTACATCGATCGAATCACTTTCAAATTATAAAATAAATTGAAAAAAGTTATTAATTGTTTAATTATAACCAGATCAACCACCAAAAACAAACCCACGCACAACATGCTAAGGTTTGGGATCCACATTTGCATCTTCTCGTGTGCTTGAGCTGATTCCAAATACCTAAACTGTCATATTAGCAGATGAAACCTTCTTTGGTTGCTCTAAAACATGGGGTCGGATCATATAATAATACTAGTATCAAATTTGTTGAATCTCATGAATGTTGTCAGTCTGTTTTTACAAAAAAGTATCTAAGACAACATAAAACAAAAAACTATGTTATTAAATTATTATATGAATACGTGATTTCCTTATTATACAAGTCACGTGACTGCACATGGCGAAGCCATGAGACCTCACGTGCTATCGAGCTTTTAACCTTATCGATCTCCTCCGTCACAGTTAACCCAAAAAGTGCTTGAAACAGTTGTGTTCATAGGGGAAAAGAAAAGTGTTACCTACCATTGGAGAATTCCTTTCCTAGCCTTCTTTTTAAAATGTTACGTGGATTTTTTTTTTATAAGGAAATAATTTGATATTAGACAGGTTTAATTTTTGAGATGTCGGTAAACAAACAGATGAAAACCTCATTACAATAAAAAAACAAACAAAAAATCAACATTTCAACGATTCGTAGTCGATTGAAAATGGAGGGAAGAGACCTTATCAATGAAATCATGTGGAGCCAGGCCAAATGTCAGCACCTTGGCAGAAGACGCTAGTGGAAGGTTAACCACTCTCGTCTTTCCTTTTTATTCTTTGGTGCAGAAATACTCACCAGAAACCTGCAGAATGCCACTAATATTACACAAAGACATAAACCCTATCCCTCACGGGACGGGACGGGATCGAGACAGGACCTTGTCTCTCAAATAAAAAATTATTTTAAATTCTCTAATATTTTCCAATTTCTAGACATAACATTTATAAATTTATAATATTTTTATATTTTATAGTTACTCATGTATATATATATACACACACTATGATATATACTTGTGTATACACTGCATTGACACATTGTATGATATATACTTATTTATATATATATATATATATATATATATATTGTGTATACACAAAGTATTATATATATAGACACTGTATATATACACTATGATATATCCTGTGTATATAAGTATGATATATGATATATGCACGGTATATAAACATTGACACACTGCATATATGATATGTATACTTATGTGAAGGTATACTGTATTTATATATATAATATATTAATTTAAATATCAATCAATATCTATCTATATAAAATACTAAAGCAGAGGTCTGAAACGGGCTCTGGTGCGATGTCGCATCCATAGAATTTTCTGGATTAAAACGGGATTATTATTGCTTACGTGTAGGGCTGTTATATGAGCTGAAGAGCTCGAGCTCGTTCACTTACCTAAACAAGCCGAGCTTGAACATCATTCAAAGCTCGGTTGAAAGTTCGGCTCGTTCGATTTAGGCTCGAATAACTCAAATATTATGGAATTTCTAAAATTTTCTTTAAGTTAATATGTTATGACCAAGTAAAATGGCTTAAAGCTCGAACAAAGCTCGGCTCGATCTCGTTCATTTACTAAAACAAGCCAAGCTTGAACAAAAAAGAAAGCTCGTTTAAAAATTGGGCTCGGCTCGGCTCGAGCTCGTTTAACAAATGAACCAAGCTTGAACATGCCAATCTCGGCTCGTTTGGCTCGAATAACACCCCTACTTACGTGTCATATTCTAGATTAAACTGGTATTATTTTGTTAGCCACATCAATTAATAAGTCAATATAATTAGTAAAAAGCTTATCTTTTTAGATCAAATTATTTATCCAATATAACCTTATATCTTAATTAGTTTTTTTTATTATACATGTATTTAAATTGTCATTTATTTTTAAGATTCATTACTTTGCTATTATATATTGATTAATAAAATTATTTTATACATGTTACAAAACAACGTTGTATAATCCTTGATGGTATTTAAGATGATTTTCAATCATGAAAAATATTTTACAGAATATATAATCAGTCGTTTTTTTAAATCAAAATATATAAGCAGTCTTTTAGTAACCCATCTCAAACAACGTACGTTTTACAAAATATATATATATATGTACCATATCCAGTTATTTTTTATATAAAAATAGTAGAAATATATTTAACAATTTTTATATTTAAATTTGGCAAAACTTATCTTCATTTATTTTATATAAATATGATGCATTTATTAAAAAATTGAATATGATAAATATGCATGCCGTTAACTAAAATTCCTATTGATTAATTATTGAATTATTTATTTATTTAAAATAAGGATGAAATTTTGCATAGTGATTATTATTCTTAATCAATAATTTAGTAACAAACGGATTAGGAAATCTTTTTATACTTTAATTTATTTTGCATGATCTTTTTATATTTTAAGTTGATTTATGATTGCTTGAAAATTTTTATTAAAAATTTTACACAAACTATTTTAATCTTCACATAAATTTTAATAAAATATAAAATATAATTTTAATATAATAAAATATAATTTATTAAAAAGAAGCGCAATACGTGTCATATTCTGAATTAATATGGTATTATCTTTTTTTTATCTATATCAATTAATAAGCCAATATAATTTTGACAAATCAGTTAACGATCCCACTTATTTTAATAAATATCCAACTTTATATGGAGTAGTAATTTATATTAATTCAAAGATGTTTTATATAATAAAATTTATTTAAAAATCGCACAACGGGCGAGTAATAAAACTAGTATAATACTAAAACAGAGACATGGAAATCCTATGTGGCGGGCTCTGGTGCAATTTGCTTACGTGTCATTCTCTGGCACAATCTGAGCCGAATTTTTTGTCACGTCAATTAATAATGATCCAATAAATTTAAGGCACATCATTTAATGACCCACTTATTTTATTTAGGTGTCATCCTATGTATCCACATTAATTATTGACTAATTAATTATTTTTAATATAAATATTCAACTTTATATATTTAGTAGTTATAAAATCTATCATTTTACATTTAATTATTTTATCTTTAATTATTAAGATTGGTTATATTAGTTGATCATTATACCTAATGATAAGATTTCATTTTTGAATATTTATTTGATAAAAAAATATTTAACCTCATATATTAATTGGCTACAAATCATGTTATTTTTATCCATATCTTTAAAAGTAAAAATAAATTCATTGTTTATTTAATTATCTTACATTCCGTCAGCATTGAATTAATATTTGTTGATTCGATATTAGATTTTTAATTGCTTGATTAATATAAATGAGAGAATATTATATGCTTTCAGCATGCTAGAGTGGTTTTTATAATCTATTCCTTTCATCGTAACTAATTCTTCAATTTAAATGAACTAACAATATAAAAAATATATATAATAAATAATAATTAAATTAATGGATATATAATGGATATTACATTTTTTTAATAAAAATATAGAAAATAAAAACCCACTGTTTACATAATATAACTACTATTCTAATACTCTATAAAATCTTCCAAATCGTTAAATCTATAATGCTTTATCCAAAATAAATATATGTGAATCTGCGGTTTCTTAATTTTCCATTCAAATACGTTGACGATCACAAGTTAATCAATTTCAACTCTTTCTTCTTCTAACCCAAAATTTAACTTTGAATTATATTATATAGTAACCTATTACTTTTACCTTACTTTAAAACACACCAAAAAAACTTGATATAAAAAAATACATATTATAAAAAAAACCGCACAACGGACGGATAGTAAAACTAGTACATAATATATATGCGGGACGGGAAGGGATTTGCGGGATGAAGAATCTCCGTCCCGCGTCCCGTTCTGCTTAAATTTTACGGGACGGGATTCACTATATTTTTTTTTCAAATCCCACCGGGATCGGGACGGGACCGGAACGGGCCCGGGATTTGTGCCCATCCCTAATTTTAATAAACTCCAACCCGTTGGTCAAACCGCAATATTGTACACAATGCAAAGTTTCATATTACCAACTATCGTTCACAAGGATCTAGATTGAATAAATAGATCTTTTTTCTGGAATGTGAATTCAGTAATAAACTCTCTCTTCAAATTCCCATTATTAAGGAAATAATATCCACAAATACAACTACATCAAGAGATCCCCATAATTAATCCTTGGAAATCAAATTGAGGATACGACAAAAGAGACTCCGACACTAAAATGGTGGGGCATTTGATACTACAGAAATGGTGTCATTTTCAAGAACAATGTTATACCATCGGATCAGGAATTCAAAATGTTTACATCAAATCAAAAGGATAACTGGTATAAAGCATGTAAATTTGAAGAAATTGAAACCTACCAACCTAGTCCTACCTAACCGGGGCACGCCAAAAGTAAGACAAAGATCGCAAAATGGTGTAAACTAACCTAGGGTTGTTTAAATTGAATTTCGACGGATCATCCCCAAACTTGGAAGATAGTACCAGGAGTACATTATTCGTGACTAGAATGGTAATCCCATCACCATAGGCTACATAATTTTTGGAAAACAATCACCCATCAAGGCATAAGCGATTGCCCTTAGAGAAGGAATACTTAAGGTAAAGGGACGAAAAATTAGGAAATTAGAAATTAAAGAAGGTGACTGTCATATTATTATAAACCATCTAAAAATAAAGGCAAATGCTTGTGGGAGATGGAACTTCTTATGGGTGATGTTAATTAAAGCACTAGCTATATCTTTAGACAACAATTCATACATGTGTCTCGTTTTGACAGTTCAAGAAATAAAGTGGCAGATAAGGTTGCACATTTTTACTACTCTCTTAAAAAACACTTGATTCTCATAGATCCCGGTCTAAGAGACCTCGTCCATTCAGATGCTATCGATTAGATCTCTGGATCAACCGAATTCTTTCCTTCTAAAATAATGGCCCGAAAAACCCAGTTATGATCTATTGTCCCCAATTTCATTATCTTCTTATTATCCCTCTCACATAATCTCCCACCCTTAACCCTTTTTTTATCAATTTTTTTTAATTCTACTTATTTTTTTTAAGGGACATTAAAGGGGAAGACGGTTTTGTCAGAAGTGATCTCATCCCCGAAAAACTTACAAGAAGAAAGAAAAGAGGGGAAAAGGTAGTTGGGGTGAGCATGACAAAGTCTCACGGGCAGGAGTACGGTACAAGTGTAAGGTACAAGCAAATTGGTATGGTGGCCCGCCCCGCTCCCCTCAACTTTTCAAAATAAAACCCACTCCTAACTTTTAAATAATAATTTCGATAAATATATATACTCCATATACAATATAATTGTTTTATTTCAATTTTTATAAGTATTATTGATGTTAATATTTTATCTATATTTTTACAACAAGTTTAAGTTCGTTATGTATGAAGAAATGAAAAAAGTGCAATATAAAAACTAGAAAAAATATAACACAATTGGTGAAGCAGATGAGTTTTTCATGAAGCATATAAAAAATGTGGGTTCAAACTATGTTTTTACCTAGGATTTTTCGCGAGGTAATCCTGAGGTTACGCGCAATTCGCATGGTAAACTAGGATTTCTGATATTTCATCGGGTAACCCTAAACTTCCAAAAAATTTGTCTCGCACCCAATAGTTATGTTTTCGCAAAAAATTGTGATTATGAAGTTATTAGTGGGTAAATAATATAATATCAATACAAATATATACTCAAATCTCTTTTAAATAGAACAAGTTGAACGAAGGTTGATAGCAAGGGGAGGAGAAGAAGTGAAGCCATAGGCGGAGCTAGGGAGGGGCAAGGAGAAGCATACGCCCCTCCTTTCATCAGACGAGTTACCTATACTTGTTCTACTCGTCGATAGCTTCGTTTTGATGTATTATAAGCCTCAATCCGATACCCGAGTAAAAAGTTATGAACGTTTGAAAATTAAACACAGATTAATTATTTGAAATGTCTTTTAAGAAACCACAATGTTTTGATATTTTACTTAACTTGATATTTTAATATATAATTCAGTCCAAAAGCTTCAAAACAAGAGGTTATATTACTAAATTCAACCATCCGATAAAAAATTATACAAGTTTAAAATTTTTATATCTTATTACACACTATTATATGCTAAGAGAACAAAAAATTATATATTGAATCGTTAGGTTTCAAACTGTGTCTTTTTAGAGAAAAATAATATCGTTATAGACTAAAATGACATCGTTTTATTCGTTTAAAAAAGAAAAAATATACAACAATTAATGACACAATTTTTAACTAAAATATTATCGTTTTGAATCGTTTTGAGCAAAAATGTCTTTGTTTTGAACTAAAAAAATGTTATTTTGAACTTAAACATCGTCTTTTAAACCATAACCATATCTTTGTTTCTGGCTCCGTCCCTGAGTGCAGAGGCAGGCCGATGGCGACCGGCGGCTCCAACAGCGACGACGGGTGATCTAATTAGAGAAAATCTTTGTTTGATTGTTTTTAGTCACTTGTGTCTCAGCTAATAGACAATCTCTCGTTTCTTCCCAAACTTTGAGTTTATTTTTATATAGGGAATCTCTAGTTTTTTCCCAAATTTTTGGCCTTTTTTTGTTATGGTTTGTAGAGAATTTTGATGTGGAGTTACCACATCAAGTTCATCCTGCAAGAAATGCTTACATCTCGAGTACTCTTAAGCTTTGTTTTCTTCACCCCTTAAAAAGGGGTGGAGGGGGTGAGGGGGTGGAAGTGGGTGGGGGTGAGGGTAGTTTTTGTACCTTGGATAGGGTGGAGAAATCCACTCACCCCACCCCCTCAAAAAAAAAAGAAAACACAGCCTTACTTCACAGAAGCGAGGTATAATTGATTCTTCATTTTTTTTTCTTTCAATGCATATTCTTCCATCAATTTCCCATGTTATTTGCTCATATATTTAGAAGTGTAATGGGTAGATCGCTGATCTGGTTCTCGCTCTCTTCTAATATCTTTATCATTGCTTGTAGCTTTTATACCCTAACATTGTAAATTTCACAAAATATCCTAACATATACCATTAGTTGCAATTAACACCCTAAATGAGTTTCTTAAATTAAAAAATTACCCACATCAAACAAAAATTACAAAAAATCACTCATATTCATAAAATATTTTCAATGAACCCCTAATACATTTTAAAAAAAATGGGAATTAAATAAATCTCTTACAATTTAACCCCACCTGACCCACCATCCAAAAATAATTATAATAGATATATATATATATATAATATACTCTTTTAAAATATAATATAATTACTTTAGAATCTACTCATTTAAAATTTTAATATAATCAATCAAAATAATTAATTATTTATCTAAAAAACATACATTATAATTAAAATATAAATTTATATAAGTCTATCGCGATAAATGCTGATTTGTGCATCTATATATTCCCTGTATATTATTTGATACGATATATACTGTCTTTTTGGTTAATATTATGTTATATATACTAAAACTAATACCTAACATCTTATAATGTATCACACATAAATTTCATGGTATTAAAAAAATGATTCTATAAGAAATGTTTAACAAAATAGTTTTACAAAAAGAAAATAAAGTAGATTTTAAAAAATAAACAGTAAAAGCTATGATAACCATTTACAATAAATAATTATATAATAAAGATATATTAAAAATAATATGGTAAAAATAATAATTTTACCATATTATTTTTAATATATCTTTATTATGTAACATTTATTACAAATGGTTATCATATCTCATACCATTTATTTATTAAAATCTACATTATTTTATTTTTGTAAAAGTATTATGTTTAAGATAAATAATTAATTATTTTGAGCAATTATATTAAAATACTAAATGAGTAAATGCTAAAATAATTATATTATATTTTTAAAGGAGTAGATTTTATATACATGTTATAATTATTTTTGGATGGTTGGGTGGGCTTAAATTGTAAGAGATTTTTTTAATTTCAAATTTTAAAATATATTAGGAGTTTATTGAAAACATTTTATGAATATGGGTGATTTTTTGTAATTTTTGTATGATATGGGTAATTTTTAAAATTTAAGAATCTCATTCAGGTGTTAAGTGCAACTAATAGTATATGTTAGGATATTTTGTGAAATTTTACAAGGTTAGGGTATTAAAAGTAATTATCCCTAAAGGTTGGGATATTAGTATCCTTTATCATAAAGGATCCGTTCAACAAATAGAATAAATACATGATTTGTTTGTTACTTTTTTAATATTAGATGCATCTATTACTAAACAAATAGTATTACATTATGGTTCACAGTTGAGCACATATAGTACTTGTGCTCGGTGTATGTAACATCTTCAAAAACAAAGCAACAAGTTTGTACTATTCACGCACGCTTTTTTAGAATGATAAAAACTATATAAAATATTTATTTTTTTATAAATTTTTTAACAAGTTTGCACTTATTAATAATAACTACGAAATTGTTAAAAAAATTATTAAAAAATTAGATATTGTATATAGTTTTTATCCCCTAAAAAACGTGCATGAACAGTAAAGTGACATGTTTTGCCGAACGGAGGTAGTACTTATTAGTAATAAGTATCAATTTGTAAAAAAATTTGATTAAAAAAATAATATTTTATAGAGTTTTTAGCGCCTTAAAAAACGTGAAAAAAGTCAAACGATGTTTATTTTGAAACGGAGGGAGTATATTTTTTTTAACACATTAAAATACGTGCGAAAAAGTCAAAAATCAAATATACTCCGTATTTGATACTCCGTAGAAAGGAGTCAAACGCAGGAGAATAGTGATTGACTTACTACTATGTAGTACTCCCTTCAATCCAAAATACATGTCGTTTGACTTTTTTACACGTATTTTAAGAAACTAAAAACTATACTCCATCTGTCCCACAATAATTGTCTTTAACTATTCATGCACGTTGTCTTAAGAAGTTAAAAACTATACTCCCTCCGTTCGGAAATAAATGATATTTGACTTTTGTGCACGTAGTTTTAGGAGCTAAAAACTCCTCCCTCCGTTTAAAAATAATTGTCGTTTGACTTTTGTGCATGTTGTTTAAGGATCTAAAAACTCTATAAAATATTATTTTTTTAATCAAAATTTTTTATAAATTGATACTTACTACTAATAAGTATCAATTTATAAAAAAAAATTGATTAAAAAAATAATATTTTATAGAGTTTTTAGATCCTTAAATAACGTGCACAAAAGTCAAACGACAATTATTTTCAAACGGAGGGAGTATATAAAATCTTATTTATTTTAATTAATTTTTTTCATAATTTAATACTCCCTCTGTTAATTAAAACTTGTCGTTTACTATTCAGGCACGCTTGTTTAGAATGATAAAAACTATATGAAATATTAACTTTTTTTTAAAATTTGTTTTTATAAATTCATACTTAATAGTAAAAAGTATGAAATTATTAAAAATATATATTAAAAAAGTTAATATTTTATATAGTTTTTAACACCTCAAAAAGCGTGCATGAATAGTAAAACGTCAAGTTTTAATTAACGGATGGAGTACTTATTACTAATAGATATTAAACTATGAAAAAATTTAATTAAAATAAATAAGATTTTATATAGTTTTTAGCTCCTAAAACTACGTGCACAAAAGTCAAACATCATTTATTTTCGAACGGATGGAGTATAAAATATCAACATTTTATTAAATATTTTTAAATAATATCATACATATTACTAATAAGTACTGTATAGAATTATTTTAAAAAATTAATTAAAAAATGAATATTTTATATAGTTTTTAGCTCCTTACAAAGCGTGTATAAATAGTCCAAAGACAATTATTATGGGACAGATGGAGTATAAATTATCAACTTTTTCTAAATTATTTTTTTACAACTTAATATTGTAAAAAAATAATAATAAAAAAGTTAATATATTATACTGTACTATAATTTTTAGCTCCTTAAAATATGTATTGAAAAGTCAAACGACATTTATTTTGGGTCTGAGTTAGTACTCCATACTGTATAACGGAAGGAAAAAGGAAGAGGGAGTGAAGTGAAACTGAGAGGGGACAGTAAAGTGTCAGAGAAGGAAAGAGGGGAGGTGGGAAGTGGTCAGCATGCAACCTTCTTCTGCAATTATCCAATCCAGCTGCCTCTTCTGACATCATGTCAGTTATCTTTCTTCAGCCTTCATTTCATTCATTACCTCTCCCCTCCTTCCTTCTCCTGTTCTCCCTCTATTTTCCAATTACCATCCTACCCCCCGCCCAACTACAAATTACATTAATATTCCCTCCGGCCTCCGGGTATTTGATTCTCCTTCCAGACATACTATTATATATACAGCATCTTCCAATTCACAACCATCCATCCATCATTTTATTTGTCTGCTGTTCTTATCTACTCCTATAGTCCTATCATCCTATCCTACTTATGTTCATAGATTATACTATTTGTTTTATTTCATTTATGACGTACTACATATATATATTTTTTCATTTCATCTATTTTACTCTACTGTAGTATGTATATATATTGCAATTGTTAATTCCCAAACTCAAGTTAATCGATCTTTTACGAGTATCTTTGATAAATTTATATTTATATTTACTTTAGTGTCCAAAAATGAGATCATGTGTGATGGTGGATGGCGTAAAGAAGAAATCTTCATCCCATAAAAGTATACACATATAATTACATATAGATCGATCGTCAAGGCAAGTGGGATGGGAGTTGCCGGGATATCCTCTTATTTGAACATGGTCCAGTTTGACAAGGATTGCACTTGGAAGAGCAACACTAGTTACTCAAACATGGCCACTTTCAAGAAAAGAGAAAATCTTGATAGGCTAAAAACCTACACCCAAGTGTATGGGGTTCAGTTGTAGTAATCAAGTGTCATAGACCGGAGGAGTATCGATTGTAATTTCGAGCTAGTTCAACTAAGTTCAGAATAAACAAACAGGTTCTAGAGTATGTGTATAAAGTAACCAAGAAAATCAATTTAATGTTGAGAAATATATATAGGGAAGGCGTTCTAGGGTCAAGGATTTACCAATAATGCATCATCAATAGGCATAGAATATTTTCTTGCTCGAGTGATTCCGAAATCAAATTGTGAAGGTAGGTTATCTAAGGTAACCGCGCGTCCCCTTTCGGGTTTATCGCGAATGTGCCTAAATCGGTTAGCAATTCCCCTTTCGGGCTCAAGCAACCGATTTAGGCCCTTTAAGTTCGTAGAGGTTCAGGCAATAATCATACTAAATTCGTCTTTCGGCTCCGAATAATATCAAAATTGCCCAGAATATCTATGATAACCTAGGAATCCTCAAAAAGTTTAGTTTCACTTTCAATCAATAAACTTCAGGTTTAATCACGCAGTTCCGATGGATCCTAATCGCCTTTCGGTCTTCACCATCAAAATTCCAATTTTGGGTCTTAGTCTTTCCATTTCAAACCCAAAATCAGTTCTAACCAATTCTCATCGATTAGGGCTAGCACAATAGGATTAAATCACCAAAAAATATCAAAAATCAATCAAACGATACTAAGAGCGAGTCTATTTCCGCATCATCGGGATCATCCCAATTCTAGAACAAGAAATCTAGCAACTCATGGAGAAGTTCATGCTTGATTCAATCAAATTTGGCAAGACAAACATAGAACAATAGAGATAGAAATGAAATTTACCGAAATTTGATAAATCGAACAAGTTCCTTCCACAAAATCTTAGTCTCCCTAAGGTCCCAAAAGCTCTGCTCCAATGTCAGAATTTTGGCCTCCCCCAAAACTGAACTATCCAACCCTTCCAATTCCCCCGGTTTTTAGAAAGAAAAACGAATTAAATGCTGAACACAGGAAACACTCGGTCGAGTGGTTTTTGCACTCGGTCGAGTGGACTCTGGGCAACAAATTTCTGTAAAGAACTCGACCAGAGTGAGACTCGAGTGGTTTCTGCACTCGGTCGAGTGGTTTCTAGGAAGCATGTTCTGTAAAGCACTCGACCAGAGTGAGACTCGAGTGGTTTCTGCACTCGGTCGAGTGACTTCTGGCTTGTTCACATAACTTCACTCTTGCACCACTCGGTCGAGTGGTTTCTGAAGATTAACTTTGCCGAGCTTGCTTCGCTTCTTTTGGCATGTTTCCTCGATCCCCGTGCCTCCTAGTTCGTCTTTGACGCCTTCAGAGCGCACCAAAAAACCTCGAAGCTTGTCATTCTCCTTTAGCTCTCTCATTGACATCAAAACCGCTCCGAAACACCTGAAATCACAATAGACAAGCGGTAGACACCGATTCCACAAAACTAAACAAAAAGGGCTAAGAATGTATAAAATACTTAGCTCAAATGCCCTAAAATCGATGCTAGAATGCCCTAGAATCATGACTAAATAGACGCTATCAAATCTCATATCTATAAACTACTACAAATAATCTCATATTTTAAGCTATACTCAATTGCCCTTCAAATAAATACGGAGTTAAATTTTAACAAAACTTTATAAACCATTCAATACCCTTCTTATGTGTCAAGAAGTTTTAAAAAGTATCCGTACTTAATCCATCCATAACCATGCATTTTGAGTCCATTTGCTTGGCCATAACTTCAATGTTGTGGGTTAAACTTCAATGTTAATGAATGGAAGGAGTAGCCTAAACCTGAAGGTAATGAAATAGAAGAGCTTACATTGGTATAGAGATAACATCCTTATTTAATTTTGTTTTCCTTTTAATAAAAAAAAGTAATCATAACTTGTCCATCCACATTTGTTAAATATAATGTAATGATGATTAAAATGAATTAAAACACACAAACAAATATTACACTGGTTCAAGTGTAATCGCTGCTTAAGATATATCTTGTATACAATTATATATGGACTTTGAAAAAAAATGAAAGATGAAGGTTAATCCAGATTTTCTGAATTTTTTTTAATTAAAAGAGAGTGGGTTCCATATAAATATCACACACTCTCCCTCCTTTCCCTCCTTGGATGCGTGAGTTCCAAACAAGAGTTTTTTTTTTGTTTTTAATTTTTTTCCTTTTTTCAGATTTGGATGAGTTTGTAATTTTTTTTTTATTTTTTTTTCCTTTTCTCATATACATATTCCATTGAATAAATATTCAGAATTCAACGAATAATATCGAAAACTTCATATCTCAATCACACATTGATTTAGAGTCCTTTTTATCGCATCTTTTGACTTCATATTCCATTCAAATTCCCAAAGAAAAGGTTAAAAATAATGCAAATTTGTGTAGAAATAGAGTCTGCACAAGTTTGGGTCTAAATATGTAGGAATTGAAGCGGAATCGAAGTCAAAACGAAGAAGCCAAGAAAAGCTGAAAAGAGGCCGAAATCGACTACACTGGTCGATATCGACTGAAGACCTCAACATGAACTCTGAGTGTCGAGACAGACCACAAAGACCGAACTAGAAGACCACTCGATATCGAGTAGAGACATCAATATCGACTTCACACTAGAGATCGAGTGAAGTGGAACCCGTCGAGCAGAAACAGAGAGGTCGATTTCGACTTCACTAGTCGATATCGACTGGAATGTGTTAAGCAGGAGGAAGGTCGAGTATCTTAAATACAAATATAAAATATGTATAAATGTAAACCGACTCCTAGCCTATGCAAATAATTACAAGACTTCCTCACGTTGTAGTGGAAGGGTAGTCAGGATCGATCCACGAGGAGGCGTGTCAGCGGCATCCTAGTAGCGTTGGAAATCTCACGTCTTGCGTCGATCAGAAGCCTCGATTTCGACCTGGTGCTCAATGTCGACCTCGGTTGTCGATCCTCTCTGCAGTAGAAGACCTGCAGAAACAAAAACAAGCAGTCGATATCGACAGGGGAAGATCGATATCGATGTTAGCAGACGGAATCGACTGGCTCAGAAGACTGCCAGTCAACAAAGATGGTCGATATCGATGTTCAACAGCAGTGACCCAGGAGTCTCGAGATCGACTCAGAAGACTGTCGATCTATCACCGTGGTCGATATCGACGTTAACCTCGATATCGATGTTCTCCTGCAGTGGGTTGGTTCTTCATCGGCAAAGAAAGGCCGAAGATTTAAGAATGGATGAGGATGCGATGAATAGAAATAAACAGAGGTTTTGATGAATATAAACTATGTAAAAGGCAACTCCTAGGATTAGGGTTTACCACAACGTTAACCAATGCATGCGACGAGATAAATAAGACGGACAATTGTGCTATTTCACCCGAGAGACAAGCTTTCGCTGTACACCAACTCTTAGGATTACTCTTGCAAATAAACCTAATTGTCTCTACCAATTTTATGTTTATAACTCAAGTTGTTAGCATGAATCCCTTTTCTTTCGATTAGGACTAAACATAGAATCGTAGGAGATGATATAGACACAACGATATCAACATCTAATACTTACCTCAAGCACGCATGGCCAACGTCGGGCTCACCCCGACCCTAAGAGCTTTGGAGGACTACTCGCACATGTTGAATGTAGACATGCTTTGAATTGAAATAACTTGCATAAATGGAAAACTTTGAATCTTTACAATCTCAACGCCAACTTTCGTAAGCGATTGAAACTTTAAAGCTCAAAACTAAAACTCTAACTTTCTATTGCCTATTGCTATTGTCTTTCTTGCTTGGATGATTCTAACAAACCAGCTGATGTACATATTTTCACCTTCTTTTATTGCATCTTTTGACTTCTTATTTCATTCGATCTCCAAAGAAAAAGTTCAAAAGAATATAAACTTGTGTAAGAATGGGCTAAAATGCAAGAAATAGGGTCTGCACAAGTTTTAAGCTAACCATGCAGGAATTCGAGCGAAAACGGAGTCAAAACGAAGAAGCTAAGTGAAGCTGAGCAGAGGTAGATATCGACCCCCAGTATCGATATCGACCCCCATATCGACCTCAACATAGAAATCGACCAGAGCTGAACAAGTCGAGCAGGAACAGAGACCTCGATATCGACCTCTGGTGTCGATATCGACCCCTTATCTCGACAGAAGATAGACTCGATTTCGAATGCGGATTGGAACTATATCTTCAAGGAGGCACGGAATTTTCTCATACTTTCAAGATAGAGGACAGCTGAAGTTTTATTCATCTTTTACCTTTAAGTTATTTAAGTTTTATCAAAATAAAAGACCTATCCTAATTGTTCGGATAGGTTTATTAGTTTAGATAGGAGTTACAATCCTCGGATAGCGAGGATTAGTAGCCTATAAATAAAGCCCTAGGGGCTGATTTGTTAGAGGATCTTTCATACAATCAATTAACAAGACATAGACAATAGAGTTAGAGTTAGAGAGAAGTTTTAGGGTTTGACGTTTGCGAAAGTTGACGTTGAGTTGTAAAGCTTCGGAGTTTATTTTTATGCAAGTTTCTTCCTTTCAATTGACAACGATGAATTCCATGATGAGAAGCGAGTAGTTCCCCGAAGCTCTTAGGGTCGGGGTGAGCCCGACGTTAGCCATGCGCGCTTGAGGTAAGTATTTGATGTTGATATCGTTGTGTCTATCTCTCCTCCTACGATTCTATGTTTAGTCCTAATCGAAAGAAAAGGGATTCATGCTAACAACTTGAGTTATAAACATAAAATTTGTAGAGACAATTAGGTTTATTTGAAAGAGTAATCCTAAGAGTTGGTGTACGGCGAAAGCTCGTCCCTCGGGTGAAATAGCGCAATTGTCCGTCTTATTTATCTCATCGCATGCATTGGTTAACGTTGTGGTAAACCCTAATCCTAGGAGTTGCTTTTTATATAGTTTATACACATAAAAACCCCTGCTTGATTTCTATTCATTGCTTCTCTCTCCATCCTTAATTCTTCGGCCTTTCTTTGCCGACGAGAAACTAACTCACTGCAGGAAAGACATCGATATCGACAGCAGAGGTCGATATCGACCAAAACTGATAGATCGATGGTTTTCTGAGTCGATCTCGAGACTCCTGGGAAACTTCTGCAAGCATCGATATCGACACCAGACATCGATATCGACCCTTCTGTATCGACTGGCAGTCTTCTGAGCCAGTCGATTTCGTGGACTGACATCGATATCGACCCCCACCAGTCGATATCGACCACTTGTTTTTATCTTTGCAGGTCTTCTGTTGCAGAGAACATCGACAGCCGAGGTCGACATCGAGGCCCAAGGTCGAAATCGAGGCTACTGGTCGACGCAGACGTGAAATTTCCAAAGCTACTAGGATCCCGCTGACACGCCTCCTCGTGGATCGATCCTGACTACCCTTCCACTACAACGAGAGGAAGTCTTGTAATTATTTGCTTAGGCCAGGAGTTGGATTACGTTTATTACATATTATTATTTGTAATTACTTGACATATCAATCCTCCTGCAACAACAAATTGGCGCCGTTGCCGGGGAGGCAATCAATCGCGCCCTAGTAGTCTATCTTACGTCTTTTTCTAGTTTGGTCTTGCAGGTGTATGCGACGCGCTGATCGCCCACCTGAATTTGAAGGAGTAGACGACCCTGAGCGTTATTTCCATCTAAGGGCCCAAGTTCAAAGAATCATGGCGGAAAACGCGAACCAAGCAGAACTTATTGAACAACTAAAGAAGCAGGTTGAGGACTTAACGACTAGAGAGGCGGCACTTAAGGAGCGTGCGGATAGGGAGGAGGAAGGCCGGAGGCAAATAGAAGCCCAAATCAATGCCCTCCCTAGGAATGCCAAGCAATATATGCACCCCGCTCTCACAGTGCCTGAATCGGCAATTCTTATCCCTGCCTCTAATTTCGAAATTAAACCTAACTTCCTGACTGAAATAAGAAGGCATCAATATGAAGGAAAACCTAATGAGTGCCCTATGGCACATATTTCAACCTTCTTAGACCTTTGTGATACTATTGCTGATGGACGAAGTCTTGAATATGTCCAACTAAAAGCCTTTCGATGGTCTCTTACAGGGAAAGCATTGCAGTGGTTGGAAAGCTTAGCCCCAAGATCGCTCCGCACCTGGAATGAAGTCAAGGACGCGTTTCTCAACAAGTTCTTTCCTCCTTCGAAGACGGCGTTGATCAGACAGAAAATCACGGCTTTCAAACAAAAGCCTGGTGAAGCTCTGGCGACTGTTTGGGAAAGGTTCAAGGACCTCTTACGATCATGCCCGACGCATGGCCAACCACCATATGTAATTCAGGAGATCATTTACAATGCTCTTGACGCTGCAACAAAAGAGAGGATCAACACCTACACCGCTTATGGCTACCTTGAACTCGCCCCACAAGAGGCTTGGGAGACCATAGAGAGGTTGGTGGAGTTTGACAACACATATGGGACTCCTGAGGCTTCCGACACATCATCATCATCGAGGCCTGCCCCATCTATGCCCTTATATGAACCCTCCAATGTAATCGATCCGGACGTGAAGGAGCAATTCCATAGAGATCAACTTAGAAAGCTCCAAAAGCAAGTGAGGTTCCTTTCAGCGAACCAAGATTGCATCGAATGCGGATCGCAGCGGCACACCACCATCGAATGCCCACATGCCGAACAAGTACACCTAGCGGAGACTCACCAAGAGGCGCGCTACATGAGGGGTCCCAACAACCAATATTGGGGAGACCAAAGGTTCCATCAACCACAAAGGAACCCGGTTAACCCTAGGGACCCTCCGCCTTATAGAGCTCCTGGGCACCCGGAGAGAGACCAAAAGAAGGATGATCTTCAACTTGTGTTGGATGAGATAAGGCGGAACCAAGCTAAGAACGATCAATCCAACAATGCTATCCACTCTCAACTAAATCACCTTACCACAAGGATTGGGGAGATGGACATATGGAAGAAGAACGTAGAGACCCAACTGGGTCAATTGGCGGCACAAATCCCAAGACCGTCCGGAACACTCCCTGGGCAACCCACTACAAATCCTAAGGGACAATCCGAGACGGGCCATGTCGCAGCCATGCAATTAAGGAGTGGCACCAAAGTACAAAAGCCACGGACGGAGACGGAGGAGAAAGCAGCAGACCCAGTCGACGTCGACAGACCAGTCGATGTCGACCCAGAGGTCGATATCGACCACCATGTCGACCCCCTGGTCGATGTTGGTGACACTGCAAAGCTATCAGAGCCTCAACAGAGGTCGAAATCGACCATCCCAGTCGATATCGACCACATTCCAGACGATGTCGATGTCCAACAGGCCCCTCCGCCCTCCGTTTTGGCCCCTACTCCAAAGAAGACGTTGCCATTCCCTTCCAAAGCATTGGAAGATCCCACCAAAGGTAAATTTAGGCGCTTCATAAAGATACTTCAGGGACTCAACATCACTATCCCTCTAACAGAAGCCCTAAGCGAGATGCCCGCCTATGTGCGATTCCTCAAAGACATCCTGAGCAAGAAGAGATCAATGGCAGAGATCGCAGAGGAGTGCTCAAAGATGGACTTCCCTGAAAAGAAGAGTGATCCAGGGAAGTTCGCAATCACCGTGGGACTTGGCCAACATCGCTATAAAGCCCTATGTGACCTAGGAGCAAGTGTAAGTCTCATGCCTCTCTCTATTTGGCAGAAGGTGAACATTGGTGCCCTTGAACCTGTGGACATGAAGCTTTATATGGCTGACAACTCATTCGTCAGGCCCACAGGTATAGTTGATGACGTTCCGGTAAAGGTAGGTAAGTTCTTTGTGCCTACTGATTTCATTGTATTGGAGATGCCTGAAGATCCTGTAGTACCTATTATACTTGGTAGGCCTTTCTTAGCTACTGCAGATGCCAATATCAATGTACGTCGAGGGTTACTAACCTTTACTATAGGGAACGAAGTGATAGAATTCTCTTTCAACCCAACCATGAGCGAAACAAAGCACCTGGAGCAAGTAGTCCTCTCGCCGGCCAAAGAAAAGCTTAGAAAACTCTTGTTGGCGAGGACGGAAACAGCAAGCAGGGTCGACATCGACTGGAACCAGTCGATATCGACTAAAAGCATCGAAATCGACCCACCTTGGTCGAAATCGAGTATGCCAGATCACTGCCAGGAGCTTAAGTATGGGGTCACAGAGGTCGATATCGACCCCCACATGTCGATATCGACCACAGCACTCGAAATCGACCCTCCTTGGTCGAAATCGACCACCCCTCAGCCCGAAGATTTCTGTTTCGGGCCCAAACAGGTAAGCCCAGGTATGACTCCTAACCCTCCTCTGTCCCTTATTGATGAATCAATTAAGCCAATTATTGATAAATCTACTAAAGAGAGGGTCAAAGCTCCATGGTTTGCCTATATTGCTAAAGTTAGGTCAAGAAAGAGAAGAAAAGCGCCCAAAGAAGAACCTAACATCAAAGAAGCCTTGGTCGCCGAACTTCGCTACTACCAAAAGGACCTTGATGATCCTGGAGAAGGCTCAAGCTCAAAGGGTCCTTACATAAAAGGGTCATAAAGCATTGACGGAGAAGTCGGCCTAGCGACTCAAAAATCTAGAGCATGTACATAAAACTTTTAAATTTCGCATAGATGGTTTTTAGGATTTAACTTTTGGCTGTTCGAAACTTTTAAAACTGAGATAATTCGTGCTTTATCTATATTCCTAACAAAGATTTCAGGTTATCAAGCTAAAGGAACGATGAAGAAGGAAAGATGCTTCTGCAGAGGTAGTCGAAATCGACCAGGCCAGTCGAAATCGACCCCCCCAGGGTCAAGCCACCTCCTGGAGTCGACATCGAGGACTCAGGAGCGAAAAGCAGAGGTCGATATCGACCCTAATACTCGATATCGACCTCCATCAGGCAGCCCTCGTCTTCATTTTTCTTCCTCGACTTCGACAGATGCAGTCGACATCGACCTCTGACCTAGATATCGACTTCTGGCATCGACCGAACCTGAAATCGACCTGAATCCGCAGGTTGCGCTGTAAGTCTCTCTCTACCCTTGTTCTTCTTTTTAATACAGTGAGGACACTGTATATTTTAAGTATGGGGTGGGGGAAAGACATGTCTTATGGTCATAACTTGGTTTCTTCTTCGCATTGCATTCATGTTTAAATTTTTTTTCTTAGTTTTACTTTCATAAAATGTCAGAAAATCCAAAAAAAATAGAAAAATGTCAAAAATACAAAAAAAAAAAATGCATGTTTATTTAAAGTTTCTTTAATCCCTACTTAGATGTCCTATGATGAAAACTCAATAGCTGACTTGATCATGTAAACCCTATGGCATATTTGGATGGTTTAGCCTAAGTCTTTAAAATTTTTATGTAGATCGTGAACTTGTGATGAAATTGAGCACATATGATCCTAGGCTAAAAAGCAAATCCAACAAAAATTGTCCTTGTGAGAATTTTGACCTATAGGGAGAACATCAAAAATCCCTCCGCTTTCTTGAGTGAATTTACTCTTCCTATGCATCTCTAAATGTTGTGATAGTTATTCAAAACCAATGCATATATATGTTTATGTTTACGAGAATTAAATGATGGAGGCATCTTTTAAGCCATTTTTATCCTCTCTTTACCTACCCTGCATTATCCCTGCTTGAAGCCAGAACATTAGCCTGAGCCTGAATTGCAAACTCCACAAAATTATCCCTAGCCGAATTGAGCCTGACCCCCATTTGGGAATTGAGACTTAGATTGGTTGGAACTAATGCCTTGTGGAAAGAAAAGAGCATAATGTCTAGTTGTAAGCAAAGAAATTATAGGATGGTACATATTTACATTTTGTCATATTTTGTAAAAGGATGTTTTGGCTCACCATATAAATGCACATAGTTTTAGTATTATGTTCGAAAAAAAAAAGAAAAAAAAATCCGAAAAAAATATATGTATACATATAAAGTGCATGAGCCAAAATCCTTAAGTCCTTTATTCATACAAGTGTTATATTTTTGAGAGCATATAATGGAAAGATGAGTTGGGAAAGAGCATTATAGAGATTGAGCTTATATTGAAGAGTTATGGTTTGGGTATTGCAAGTGTTGAGATTTAGGAGTCTTGATTCCCGAATTATAAAAGCACCACATAGCCAAATAATTCCATACCCTTTATTTCATACCAAGCCCCATTACAACCCCGCCGAATGGAGTCTTCTATGAAGTCTTCCATTAAGCGAAAGTCCTCCTGATGGTTCTTATTGCATTTTCATAATTGGTTGCGAAGTGGATTATTATAAATTGCAATGTTTATGAGATTGTATATGGAATTGAGTTGAGAGTGATCTTCATAGCCTAAACACATGAGAGTTGAGTGCAAACACATTATCCCTGTGAGGTTGGATCAAAATTTCATATGCCTATGGATCGCCAAAATATGTGCTATGACGTTAAATTCACTTGCTTTGCTTTGCTACTACTTATGATGTTGCTTTTGACAAAGGCGAAGACTTGAAGGGTGTGTTGTAGGTGTTGGTTATTGCTTGGTTATTGCTTGAGGACAAGCAAGTCTAAGTATGGGGTGTTTTGATGTACATATTTTCACCTTCTTTTATTGCATCTTTTGACTTCTTATTTCATTCGATCTCCAAAGAAAAAGTTCAAAAGAATATAAACTTGTGTAAGAATGGGCTAAAATGCAAGAAATAGGGTCTGCACAAGTTTTAAGTTAACCATGCAGGAATTCGAGCGAAAACGGAGTCAAAACGAAGAAGCTAAGTGAAGCTGAGCAGAGGTAGATATCGACCCCCAGTATCGATATCGACCCCCATATCGACCTCAACATAGAAATCGACCAGAGCTGAACAAGTCGAGCAGGAACAGAGACCTCGATATCGACCTCTAGTGTCGATATCGACCCCTTATCTCGACAGAAGATAGACTCGATTTCGAATGCGGATTGGAACTATATCTTCAAGGAGGCACGGAATTTTCTCATACTTTCAAGATAGAGGACAGCTGAAGTTTTATTCATCTTTTACCTTTAAGTTATTTAAGTTTTATCAAAATAAAAGACCTATCCTAATTGTTCGGATAGGTTTATTAGTTTAGATAGGAGTTACAATCCTCGGATAGCGAGGATTAGTAGCCTATAAATAAAGCCCTAGGGGCTGATTTGTTAGAGGATCTTTCATACAATCAATTAACAAGACATAGACAATAGAGTTAGAGTTAGAGAGAAGTTTTAGGGTTTGACGTTTGCGAAAGTTGACGTTGAGTTGTAAAGCTTCGGAGTTTATTTTTATGCAAGTTTCTTCCTTTGAATTGACAACGATGAATTCCATGATGAGAAGCGAGTAGTTCCCCGAAGCTCTTAGGGTCGGGGTGAGCCCGACGTTAGCCATGCGCGCTTGAGGTAAGTATTTGATGTTGATATCGTTGTGTCTATCTCTCCTCCTACGATTCTATGTTTAGTCCTAATCGAAAGAAAAGGGATTCATGCTAACAACTTGAGTTATAAACATAAAATTTGTAGAGACAATTAGGTTTATTTGAAAGAGTAATCCTAAGAGTTGGTGTACGGCGAAAGCTCGTCCCTCGGGTGAAATAGCGCAATTGTCCGTCTTATTTATCTCATCGCATGCATTGGTTAACGTTGTGGTAAACCCTAATCCTAGGAGTTGCTTTTTATATAGTTTATACACATAAAAACCCCTGCTTGATTTCTATTCATTGCTTCTCTCTCCATCCTTAATTCTTCGGCCTTTCTTTGTCGACGAGAAACTAACTCACTGCAGGAAAGACATCGATATCGACAGCAGAGGTCGATATCGACCAAAACTGATAGATCGACGGTTTTCTGAGTCGATCTCGAGACTCCTGGGAAACTTCTGCAAGCATCGATATCGACACCAGACATCGATATCGACCCTTCTGTATCGACTGGCAGTCTTCTGAGCCAGTCGATTTCGTGGACTGACATCGATATCGACCCCCACCAGTCGATATCGACCACTTGTTTTTGTCTTTGCAGGTCTTCTGTTGCAGAGAACATCGACAGCCGAGGTCGACATCGAGGCCCAAGGTCGAAATCGAGGCTACTGGTCGACGCAGACGTGAAATTTCCAAAGCTACTAGGATCCCGCTGACATGCCTCCTCGTGGATCGATCCTGACTACCCTTCCACTACAACGGGAGGAAGTCTTGTAATTATTTGCTTAGGCCAGGAGTTGGATTACGTTTATTACATATTATTATTTGTAATTACTTGACATATCAATCCTCCTGCAACAACACCAGCCCCTAGGGCTTTATTTATAGGTTACTAATCCTTGTTATCCAAGGATTGTAACTTCTATCTAAACTATGAACTATATCCAAACAATTAGGATAGGTCTTTTATTTTGATAAAACTTAAATAACTTGATAAAACTTAAAGGTAAAGATAAATCTCAGCTGCTAACTATCTAAAAGTACAAGATAAATTCGTGCCTCCTTGAGATAGAATTGCCAATCCGCGTCTCGAAATCGTATCTATCTTCTGTCGAGATAAGGTCGATATCGACCACAGAAGTCGATATCAATGTATGTGTTTCTGCTCGACTTGTCCATATCCACTCGATGTCTATGTTGAGGTCGATATCGATGATGTAAGGTCGATATCGAGTGCCTTCTTGGTTGGTCTGTGTGGTCTATCTCGACACTCAGAAGGTGTATCGACAACTATGGTCAATATCGATGTTGAAGGTCGATATCTATGTTGAAGATCGATATCTACCTCTGCTCAGCTCCCCTTGGTTTCTTCGTTTTGACTTCGATTTCGCTCGAATTCCTGCATGGTTAGCTCAAAACTCGTGCAGACTCTATTTCTTGTACTTTAGCCCATTCTTACACAAGTTTATATTCTTTTGAACCTTTTCTTTGAAAATCGAATGAAATAAGAAGTCAAAAGATGCAATAAAAGGAGGTACAAATATGTACATCAGAATGCAACACGGGTTGGTCGCGTTTTCGAGACGCGGATTGCAAGTCTATCATCAAGGCCACGGTTTATCTTCTTAATTAGATAAGATTATGTCTTAAGGGTGATTTCCTTTTTACCCTAAGATCTTTATTAGTTGTTTTAGATATTTACCTAAATAAAAGATTTATCCTACTTGTTTGGATGGATTTTAGATAGAAGATAGGATCTACTTTCCTTGGCTAGCAAGGATTAGTAGCCTATAAATAAAGCCCTAGCTGGGGCTGGTTTTTATTCATTCCAACACACAACAATCAATAAGCAATAGAGTTAGAGAGAAGTTTTAGGGTTTCGTGTTTGCGAGAGCCGGCGTTGAGTTGTAAAGCTTCGAAGGTTTAGTTTTAATGCAAGTTTTCTTCTTTCAATCAATGGAGTTTGTTGCAATGAGGAGCGAGTAGTCATCCCACTTCTAGGGTCGGGGTGAGCCCGACGGTAGCCATGTAAGTACGCTTATTTTATACTTGATTATGCGATCTCTTCTTCTACCCCGCGCTCAATCCTTTATGCAAGTTTAGGATCATTCCTTGTTTACCTTATATGAAGCGAAAGTGGATTATATTTGTGAATTTGGATAGTAATTAGGTTTTGCCTGCGAAAGTTGACAATAACCCTAATTATGAAAAGGTAGAAACAATTAGGTTTTTATGCGAAAGCCTCTATAATCCTAATTGGTGTTGAGAAAAGCTTAATCTTTTATGTGAATTGAGTTATAATACATGCATGGTTACCGTCGTGGTAAATCCCTATCCTAGGAGCCTTTTAGTTTATTGAAGAAAAAACCCAAAAAACTGTTGTCTTTATTTTTCTTTTCCTTATTTCTTTATTTTTCTACATTCGACATCGTTTGAGGAGCCACTCAATATCGATCATATCAGTCGATATCGACCACCCTGCATCAAGCAACTCTACGTCGACAGTCTTCTGAGTCGACAGGAACTACTGATCCACTCGATTTCGACCATTCCAGTCGATATCGACTTCCCAACTCGATATCGAGGCTATTATTCGACTTGCGCAGAGTTCACAGAGACTATCCAGGCACCGCTGACTCGCCTCCTCGTGGATCGATCCTGATTCCCTTCCACTACAACGGGAGGAAGTCTTGAATTTTATTTGCACAAATAGAGGATTGGTTTGCACTTATATTTATATATTTGTTTAAGTCAATTCTTCCTCCTAACACTAGGCGTTGATCAAGGAATTTTACTAAAGAAGGTGTTGTTAGTAAGATGTGATGCTTAGGATGTTTTGGGTAAGACGGGAAGCGTAAGGAGTGGGCCTTGTGAGTAGTAAGGACATAGTATGGGAGGGTACTTGTGTATGAAGTTAGGGGTGGGAATTGAGTTCTTAGAGGTGGATTGCTTGTGGGAGAGCTTGGTGGGATGAGGAGTGAGATTAGAGTATCAAAGGGAGTTATGACTTCTTCTAAGGGATGTTGTCTCATATGATGGGTCTAGACGAGGAGTGATCTTGGCTTGAGAGTTGAAGGTGAGCGAGTGATGATTGCGTTTTCTGTGACTGGTAATGGTGATGTGGATCAAGATGGCCTTCTGTGGGTCAAACAATGATCTTGATCCAGACGAGCTCTCAAGATCGATTCGAGGGCTATTGATGGCAAAGAGTGTCGTCCTCACGAGGAAGAAGAAGGCGCCACCATGGATTGAAGAAAAGATATTATTTAATTATTATTATTATTATTATTATTATTATTATTATTATTTTCAGTTATTTCCATATTTAGTAACTTCTATGTTAGTTGGAGCTATTTATGGAATGTCTTATTTTTAGAAATACTTAGTTAGGTGAAGAAAAGGGAAAAGAAAAGTTTATCTCTTCTAGATATTTTCCTTGTGCACTAAGTAGGAATATTTATCTAGGATTATTATTAGGATTTAATATTTATCTAGGATTATTATTAGGATTTATGTATCTACGCCAAAACTCTATCTTTTGCACTCGATACGTTTGGTATCCCCGATCATTTGCCTGTGGGCTCGGAATCAAGAACACCAACTTGTTGATGTCCCGATCTTGCAATTATCCTTGCCATTCTCGATGTTTACAATCAATTACAATAAAGGTTTTGAACTATTGTGAAAGGAAAGAAAAACAAGTAAATAAAACTAAGTAAAAGACAACAAAGGAAACAGCGACGGAATCTGGAGGTGTGCAGCGACGATCACAGTGGCGGCGACGGATGCTGCGCCCGCAGCAGATATTGCAGCGGCCGCCGCAGCGACGGTTGCTGGCTTCTGCAGTAGTGACGGATTCCCTGTTTCTGCGACAGTTTTTCAGCTTTTCTCTTCTTTCTTGTTTCGGTTGTGTTTGGGCAATTAGGGTTTTGATTTTGTGAGTATGAATGAGGAAGAATAACAATTTGAATCCAAAGCTTTTGGATTGGAGATCGAAGAACCCTTTTAATCCTAAAAGGGGTTCCTCAATATAATTCCAATCTGATTTTAATTGAATTAAATACAAGAGTTTAAATAGGGAATTATACCAATTCTATCTTTGCAAAAGATAGAGTTTTGGCGTAGATACATAAATCCTAATAATAATCCTAGATAAATATTAAATCCTAATAATAATCCTAGATAAATATTCCTACTTAGTGGACAAGGAAAATATCTAGAAGAGATAAACTTTTCTTTTCCCTTTTCTTCACCTAACTAAGTATGACTAAAAATAAGACATTCCATAAATAACTCCAACTAACATAGGAGTTACTAAATATGGAAATAACTGAAAATAATAATAATAATAATAATAATAATTAAATAATATCTTTTCTTCAATCCATGGTGGCGCCTTCTTCTTCCTCTTGAGGACGACACTCTTTGCCATCAATAGCCCTCGAATCGATCTTGAGAGCTCGTTTGGATCAAGATCATTGTTTGACCCACAGAAGGCCATCTTGATCCATATCATTCTCCCCTTCTTAGCTTCAATTCGTCCTCGAATCGAGTCGTTGATGATCAAAGGGGAAGGAGCAACCACCAAAAAGTAACTTCCTTGACAATCAACTTGAGATGGCGCCAACAGAATTTGATGCAAAGGAACCTCAAAAACAACACCTGTCATAGGGAACATTGAGCAATCAAGAGGAACAATATCATTAGGCTCAATAACCCTATGAACTTCAGAAGTCTCAACATTAGGAACATTCTCAAGAGCTACAATAGCTAACTCAAGAGAAGTGTCCCCAACGTCCTCATCGTTGTCGTCAGAAGCAACTACCACATCTGGCGCAGCACTGCAGTCCACTTGCAGCGTAGATTCGGAGGTCTTCCCGGAAGATTCCTGCAGCGTGTAACCCACCGTTGGAAAGATCCTCGAGTCAGCTTCGCAACAAGCCTAAGTTGACTCAATTCCAAGGTCGGAGTCAACGGGAATCGGAGAAACAAAATCGGCGCGCTGTGCTATTTTCTGGGCACCGAAATCAACCGAAGGCTCCTTAGGCTCAATTACCTCGTCGTCGGTTGAGGCAATTATAGCCGCTGGAGCAGGGGTGAAGGCTGAAGCAAAAGCTTGACAAATGCGATCCAACATGGCCTTCTCCAATTCCTTCAAGTCCTCCTCGAACTTCGCTTGACGTTGTGCCTCTTTCTCTCGTCGTCGTTCCTCCTCCTCTCGTCGTTGTGCCTCCTCAGCCTCTCTTTGTTGGAGAAGCCGAATCTGATAGCGTTGGCGACACCTCTTATCTTCGATCTCCGCTTGATGTTGAAGCCAAAGGAGGTGCCTTTGAGGCTCTTGTTGTCGCTCTACGGCTTGTTGGTGCAAAGCTCGTCTTTGCAACTCTCGGCGGCGTCGTTGTTGTGCAGCCCGTTCCAAAGCGAAGAACTCATCCAAGGGATCAGGATCATCATCCCAATCTCCCCAGATAACGCCAACCATTGAATCAAATCGTGAATAACATCAAGAAAAAAAACAAGAACTTGCGAAACCTATGGCTCTGGTACCACTTGATACGTTTGGTATCCCGATCCTTTGCCTGTGGGCTCGGAATCAAGAACACCAACTTGTTGATGTCCCGATCTTGCAATTATCCTTGCTATTCTCGATGTTTACAATCAATTACAATAAAGGTTTTGAACTATTGTGGAAGGAAAGAAAAACAAGTAAATAAAACTAAGTAAAAGACAACAAAGGAAACAGCGATGGAATCTGGAGGTGTGCAGCGATGATCACAGTGGCGGCGACGGATGCAGCGCCCGCAGCAGATATTGCAACGGCCGCCGCAGCGACGGTTGCTGGCTTTTGCAGTAGTGACGGAATCCCTGTTTCTGCGACAGTTTTTCAGCTTTTCTCTTCTTTCTTGTTTCGGTTGTGTTTGGGCAATTAGGGTTTTGATTTTGTGAGTATGAATGAGGAAGAATAACAATTTGAATCCAAAGCTTTTGGATTGGAGATCGAAGAACCCTTTTAATCCTAAAAGGGGTTCTTCAATATAATTCCAATCTGATTTTAATTGAATTAAATACAAGAGTTTAAATAGGGAACTATATCAATTCTATCTTTGCAAAAGATAGAGTTTTGGCGTAGATACATAAATCCTAATAATAATCCTAGATAAATATTAAATCCTAATAATAATCCTAGATAAATATTCCTACTTAGTGGACAAGGAAAATATCTAGAAGAGATAAACTTTTCTTTTCCCTTTTCTTCACCTAACTAAGTATTACTAAAAATAAGACATTCCATAAATAGCTCCAACTAACATAGGAGTTACTAAATATGGAAATAACTGAAAATAATAATAATAATAATAATAATAATAATAATAATAATAATAATAATAATTAAATAATATCTTTTCTTCAATCCATGGTGGCGCCTTCTTCTTCCTCTTGAGGACGACACTCTTTGCCCACAATAGCCCTCGAATCGATCTTGAGAGCTCGTTTGGATCAAGATCATTGTTTGACCCACAGAAGGCCATCTTGATCCACATCAAATTGTGTGATGATCTTCTTGATTATGTGACTTATTAATATATACTGGCATGATGTTAAGTAGCTACCATGATGAACCTCATACAGAATGACATTAAATGTTGATATACAATACTGAAATCTAGTTGGTAGTGGGCCTTGTGAGTAGTAAGGACATAGTATGGGAGGGTACTTGTGTACGAAGTTAGAGGTGGGAATTGGGTTCTTAGAGGTGGATTGCTTGTGGGAGAGCTTGGTGGGATGATGAGTGAGATTAGAGTATCAAAGGGAGTTATGACTTCTCTAAGGGATGTTGTCTCATATGATGGGTCTAGATGAGGAGCGATCTTGGTTTGAGAGTTGAAGGTGAGCGAGTGGTGATTGCGTTTCCTGTGACTGGTAATGGTGTGATGATCTTATTGATTATGTGACTTATTAATCTAGTTGGTAGTGGGCCTTGTGAGTAGTAAAAATTTTGTTATATCCTATAAAGATTTGTTCTTATCCTATTTTGGTTGGTTTTCCTAGGGTTTTTGGTCAACCCTAACACTATAAATAGGGTAGTTTCATCTAGGGTTGAAAACATCAATTTTTACAACACAATTCAGAAGGTGAAGAAGACATTCTAGGGTTTTGAGGTAAGCCATGAGTGGTTGAGCCTTTCTTTAATTTTGCTCATGTATGTTAGGACATGGTTGATGAATTGTGAGGGTTGATTTATGATTATTTCTATTTAAGTTTATTTCAATCTTCCTTGTACTGACATTGCTAATGCTATTAATTGTGTCTTGATTGACCACCTAGATAGAATCATCTTCGCACTAGGATTATAGCTACCTCGGCTTGCAGACCTTAATCCCTCAATAGCCAACACGTCTTGTAGGAATGGTTCAGGAATCTCGATGGTAGCGAAAGGTTGACATCTAGAATTTATCACTTTTAGTGGAAGCGATGGCTGGGTTGACAAACAGGTGAGAAGTTGATGAGACGGGAGTAATAGTGCTTATATGCTAGGAGTTTGGGACCTAATGCTACTCGCTCCCCATGCTAGAGTAAGAGACTTAGTGGTGATCGAAATAGGCTGCCTATTGAGTCTATACATAAACCAATCCCTAGAATAACTAAGTAGAAATTAATTAATTAGGAAGAAGTACGAGGATAAGGAAATCAAGCATTGTTGCAAATCGTGAGTGAAACTATCTTTATTTATATTGTTTTCGAACCATCAACAATTGCTCTTGTTACTTTACTATTACTCTAATCACTATTATTGTTTTCTATACATATTTCTCTATTTCTCTTTCTCTCTCTTATTGTTGACAAAGAACATAAACAAGTCGTGTGCACTCTTTGTGGGATTGACCTCTACTCTACCACTATATTAGCTATTGAGTTTAGTTTTTTGCCAGGATCAACGACCGTTTTACGCCCATCACATGCTCTTGTGCTTCTTTTGATAAAACCATGATATCATCCGTAAAGGCTAGAAAAAATATGTGCATGGATGTGATGTGAATTGAAAACCTATAAGGCTTCTTTCCCTTGATGCCTCCAATTGTAATCTTCTGACCAATACCTTTGCTCCAAGAATGAAAATGAATGGAGATAAGATATCTCCATGACGCAAGCCTCGTTGTGGATAGAAAATGTTGGTAGGTCCATTATTAACGAGAATAAAGAAAGAAACAATGTTAATGCACTTAGTAATCACCCAACGAATCGCGGATAAATTGTCTTAGTGAAATTTCATTCTACTGTCATAGATTTTTTTTCCTTGTCCAGTTTCAAAGCAATCCATCCTTTTTTCCATGTTGTACGTAAAAGAATGAAAAGTTTCGTGGGTGATTAAAACATTATCCTGGATAGCTCTACTAGAGGCAAAAGCCCCCTGTAGTAGGTGAATCAGTTTTCCACTTACCTTTTTTTTATCGCTTTGTAATTATCTTAGATATAACTTTGTATATTGTTGTACACAAGTTGATCGATTTGTAATGACTAGTTGTGTTGGGGTTATTACATTTCAGGAGTAATATGTTAAAAGTGTGATTTATTTGCTTTAGCATTTTTCAGTTGCGAAAAAACAGTATAAAAGTAATAAAAATGAGAATTACGGAGTATTAAAGAACAAAATGACAATTACGGAGTATTAAAGAACAAAATGAGAATTACGGAATATTAAAAATGAGAATTACGGAGTATTAAAGAACAAAATGAGAATTACGGAGTATTAAAGAACAAAATGAGAATTGAGAATTACGGAGTATTAAAGAACAAAATGAGATTTACGGAGTATTAAAGAACAAAATGAGAATTACGGAGTATTAAAAAGCTTTTATAAAAGTATAAAAGAACAAAATGAGAATTACGGTGTATTAAAAGTGAGAATTACGGAGTAATTCTCATTTTTTTTCTTTTATAGAAGTATAAAAGAACAAAATGAGAATTACGGAGTATTAAATAACTACTCACAATGCATCCCTCAAATAGGAAATTGATAACTTGATATGGCACTATAACAATGGCTAGAAGCTAATAAATTAGTTATCCTACACAAAAGAAGGGGAAGAAAAAAGCAAGTCAACAGATCCAATTTACTAGAATATATTCGAGATTCGCCGTGGTAATATCATCCTTTGTCGCATTGGGGGAAATAGACCTAGATCCCTTATCATCTGGTCACACATCTCCAAAGCATCGCAACCTCTTCTGATACGTTCTTGAACCGAAATTTAAATTTTAAAAAATCAAGAACGCATCGAAACCACGAAACATCAATCGAAACAATAGAAGGCAAAAATAGACAAAAATCTGAAATAAGAGAATCCAAAAAATGAAATGAACAACAATAACATGAGTGACGAAGAACCTGGAGGCCGATTGATGAATCATACGAGCTCAACCGAAGAGGAACGGTAACAATATCTCCATGTTCGACTGCTCCATAGTCGTTGAGACAGAAAGCGGTGGTAACGAGGAGAAAGACGGAGACGGTGGAAGATGTTTTCGGAAATATCAACACCCATTTAAAAAAAAAAAAATTCAAAGATATCAACACCCATTTTTCATTTCTTACCCAATAAAAAAAAATCATTTTTATCCCATTTTTTCCTATGAATTCATTGTTTATCCCCTTTTGCATATTTTATTAAAAAGTTCAAATATAATAATACCCATATTTCATTCCTTACCCATTAAAAAATTCAGTTTTCATTCCATTTTTTCCCTTTAAATTCATTGTTTATCACATTTTGCATAATAATAATAATAATAATAATAATAATAATAATAATAATAATAATAATAGTTTTTTTTATTAGAAGGAAAAAGGAAATAGATAAAAAAAAAGTAAGTTAAGAGCCCGGGACGGGGCTCACTAATAATTTGCTGAAAAAGTAAAAAGTCGGGTTGAGGCTCATAAGCTGATGTGATAGTTAAAAAATACTCCGTTATTAGAGCATGAGCAACCATGGGGTTACCTCTTTTCCTTTTCAATTTTCATCTTTTTATCATAATTTGTCACCTCATATATTTTTTCTCTAAATTATTTTCTACTTTTTCTACCTCTTCTTTAGAGGTTACTCTTGCAACCATGGGGTTACCTTGTTCCCTACTTTTTCTACCTCATTTATTTTTATTATAAATAAAATTAATAAGTGCTTGATATTAATATTTATTTTATTTCATATAGATGAAAAATAACAAAAATAATAACATTACATTATAGATAAATAACAACTTAATTTCATAACAACTCAAATTTGATCGGAACCATGGAAATACAATAGGTCAAGATAGGGTATATATAGAAAAAAAAATTGTACTCAAATTATGAAGAAAAATAAAATAAAATTAATGGTGTAATTTATATATTAAAATAATAATATATATATATTATTAATACATTTGAGTTATTAACCTACTAAATAAATATGAATAACATGTAGTGGCCCACTTGTGTGTTTAAAAAAAAAGTAAAAAAAAGGAAGAAGTTACCTTAGTAGAAATAGCTAACCTCTTCCCTTAAGGTTTGGCTTGCAACCACAAGTTTACCTTTCAAGACCTATAAGGTAAGAAAAACCCATGGTTGCACATGGTCTGAGTCCGGGACAAGGCTCACTTAAACCTATAAAGTAAGAAAAACTCATGGTTACACAGTGGCGGAGCCAGGAAAATTTCAAAGGGGGGCACAATTGTTCATGCGATATAGTTTTGGATTTGGCATAAAGAATTATATATAATACGATAATAAATTATGTTATTTTAAGATAAAATGTTATCGGATTATGATAAAACGCTATCATTTTTTCGCACCTAAAAAAAGAAATATAAATATATAAATGAAATATCTGAAACAAAAAATTTAACTAAATAAGTATAGGAAACGCAATATAAAAACATTAAGTAAAGATTATAGTTGTTATATGAGCTGAATAGCTAGAGCTTGGTTCGAGTTTTGCTCAATAAAAGCTCGACTCGAGCATCATTTGCAAAATGAGCTTATTATGAGCACATTTTTATGCTCGATTCAAAACTCGGCTCGGATCGATTGAAACTCAAATAACACGAATTTTTTAAAATTTACAAATTTTCTTTTAAGTTACTATGTCATGAGCAGGTTGCATATATAATACTTGGGAAAAAAACTTAGCTCAAGCTCATTCATTTACTAAACAAGCCGAGTATGAGCTCAAGTTCAAATATAAGCTCGACTCGAGCTCGACTCGTTTCTAAACGAGCTAAATATAATCAAGCAATACTAGACTTGTTTGGCTCGAATAACACCTCTAGTCAATATATAACTTGTTGCACTCATAACATATAATAATACATAACCAGATATAAAATTTGTAATCTTGTGTAACTTCTTATCTAATAGTTGAAATGATTAGTATAACCTCTCAATTCAAAGCTCTCGAGATGAATTATAGTATGTGAATATTAATTTAAGTAAAATATAAAAGCATTATAGTCTATTGAAACAAAATTAAAGTGATTAATATACCTTTAATTTTTAAGCATTCATAACTTTTTACACAGATGTCAGATTAGAGCGTATTATATATCAAAACGAAGTTATCGACGAAGAGAATATACCTAGGTAGTTCGTCGTATAAAAGGAGGGGCACGTGACCTCCCAGGAACCCCTTAGCTCTGCCCTTGGTTACGCATGGTGTGAGCCCGGGACAGGGCTCACTGGTAAACATGCTCACACCCCTACAAAATCATGCGGCCGTCGTTAAACGGTTTTTCATTAAACCTCTCTCCTTCCCAAACACAGGTGTGGCCCTGCTGCCTCTATGCGGTCCTGCGCTCTGCAGTAGACATGAAAGAGCCTTCTGCAAAAGTTTTTCCTTTTATTCAACTTAAAAAGATTAAAATATGGAGTATATCAAACCACTTTAAAATTGTTAAAAAATAGGAGTACTAAATTTTTTTTTTATTATATATAAACGAAAACCAACTGGAGCAACTAATACCGCCCCTCCCTCTTTCTCTGTCTCATCTATCCATGGATTCCCATCTGAAGCAATGGAGAGATCAGCAGCAGCTGCAACACCAACACCAACAGTCAGATGAACTACCCTCACCTGCCAAATTCCCCAGACTTTATCTCCAGCAAGCTGATTCCCATCCTCACCCTGAACCCACCTCTGAATCTGATCATCAACCCCCTGTTCTTCCCTTGTTTGTCCCCCCTGAAACAAAGACTAACTCTTTTTCTGCATACCCAGATTCAAAACCACCACTCCCTCCCCCTACATTTGCCTCCTCCAGATTCGCCTGCAGTAATAACTAAAATCCAACTCTTGATTCCCTTAAAGATTATATCTTTTTTGTTCTCTTTCTGTTTTCTCATCTGGGTTACTCTCCAAATTCATGATTTCTTGTTTCATTGTGGGTTATTGCTAGGGGTTGGAGGCCACTTCAGCATAGCTCAGTGGCAGGAACTTGAGCTACAAGCACTCATCTTTAGGCACATGGTGGCTGGCGCTTCCATACCTCCTGAGCTCCTCCAGCTGGTCCAGAAGAGCTTCCTTAATTCCCCTTCTTCCTTTTACAACTCTTACTTCCACCCTTCTTGTAAGTCCTCTTCTTCATACTTTTCTGTTTGTTAAAGTTTGGATTTTTTTTTGTTGGTTCACTTGATTGATGGATCCAACAAGGGATTTGTTTGGTTGTTTGTTTGTGTTTGGTTTTTCTGAGTATGAATTTGGGGTTTTTGCAGTGATGCAAACAGGAGGGTACTGGAGCAGAGGAGCCATGGATCCAGAGCCAGGTAGGTGCAGGAGGACAGATGGCAAGAAATGGAGGTGTTCAAGGGATGTTGTGCCTGCTCAGAAGTACTGCGAACGCCACGTCCACCGCGGCCGCAACCGTTCAAGAAAGCCTGTGGAATCCCCCGTTCCCACTGCCACCGCAACAACCGCCACACTCAGCCGTGAGAGTTCATTTTCTTCTTCTTCTGGGCAAGCAGGTCTTGGTGGGCCCCAATTCACCCTCTCTGGTCCTTCCTCCTCCCTTGATATCTTCCAGCTTAATCAAGGGTATGTGTTGCTTTGATCCGTTCTTAAATTTGAAATATTTACACCAAATTGCATATCTTGTAACCATAAATTTCCTAAACAAAGTTAGGGATTATAGATGATTTGTTACTCTACTTTTTGACAAGGCTTGTGGAATGCAGCTGCCATAGGCATAGGCCTCTCTGGTTTTTATGCCTTTCTTGTCTAATCAAAATGTCTATCTTTTCTTTTACTGGTTTTTCTCCCCCTTTCCCAACACCATATGTTCCTTAGCTTGTCTGTATTTTTTGCACCAGATAATTAAAGATTCCAATCTTGAATGAAGCACACTTGATGATCAGATTTAATTGATTGGTCCACCATGACTTTACTCAATTGTACCCTTCACAAGGACCCCTCTTTTGTTTTTGGACATTTGCAAAACTAACCTATACCTAATGCCCCCAACTTGCAAAAACTTACCCATTCACAAGGACCCCTCTTTTATTTTAGGAGTGACATATCATATGGAGGTTTTTTGTAAGCCACATGAAATTACTATTTACTGGGGAGTTGAGACTGTAAATAGTTAATTCTGTTGAGAGTTATTCTTGTAGGGCATCAGAGGCAAAGGCAGACAGAAGATACCTATTTGATCAGAATGACACATCAGGAGACGGCAAATCTAACGGCAGAGTACTAAGACATTTCTTCGACGACTGGCCCAAGTCTGGCAGCCCCGCGGATCCTGCCCCTTGTTTGTCCATTTCGACTCCTGGAGGAAACCAATCCCTGGATTTCTTGAGACTGTCGACGGGCAATGCGGGAGATGACCTTAGCAGAAGGGTTGATGGGGGCCGAAATCCCAGTGAATGTAGTAGCGGTGGTAATCAAGTTGCTGCCATGGGCGGACCTCTTGCTGAAGCGTTGAGATCGTCAACTGGGTCTTCCCCAACCAGTGTTCTGCATCAGCTGGCGCGATCAGCATCGGGTGGTAGCTATGTTAGTGCCTGAATCCAGGATATTTGGGGCGGGCTTGTGTTGTTTGTGGGTGTTTCCTATAATAAGTAAATGTGTTTTCATTAGCTCTAACTCTGTGAAAGGCAAGCTGTGCAAAATTTGGGGTTGTGTTTGTTTCAAATTCTGTGATTTAGCTGCTGCAGCTCTACAATGTTTTATGAAGTCTGCAAAAAACACAAGTTTTTGTCCTACTGTCATGTTTTGTTTTCATCTCCAATGTAAAATACTGGAATTTTTTTAAGTTATTTTGTCTTATAAGCAAATGTTTAAAGTGGCAGGTAGCCCAGTACATTTCATATTTTCCTTCCTTTATTGGAGGGATGTGTGTCACGGAAACAGTACAATAATTGATGCTTGGGAAGCGTATTGTCCGTTTGGATAGCTATGGGTGTGTATGGGCAAGAAAAAAAAAAACACTTACGAAAGTGTTAAAAGGTAGGTGTTTAAAAAGAAAGTGTGTATGGATGCTTTGAAAAATCAGTTTGTAGTTTAAAAACAGTGTTAAGAAAAAAGTTAATTCAAACTACTTTTTTTGGTGTTTTTTAGTATTTTTAGTTTATTTTGTTTGAAATTACTATAATACCCCTAATAATAACCAAATAAACTCCACTTTTTTACAAATAAACTCTTTTACACCCAATAAAGAGTTTTATTATTCCATAATTTTTTAATTTCAATTGTTTTTAAATTTTAGTCACTTTTTTAACTCCGCCTCATACGTAGTATTTATCACTTATAATGCACTCAGTCGGAACGGTTCATTAATTTGTTTGAACCTCAGTTTAACACGTGTCCAGTATTAAATACGTCTGACATTAAAATAATAATGAATGGATCAAAAATCCATTCAATATAAGTAACGAATCCATGATCTGTTCGCATAAATTTTTTTTAAGTTGAAACTTAAATTAAAAAATACTCAAAATGAATGGATCAAAGATCCGTTCGTTTATTTATTTTATTTTAAAAAATTTTAACTTGCTATTTTTAGGAAAAATGACCAAAAATAATATCAACTATCAACCTTGAACCAAAAATAATATGAATTTTCAAAATGACAATTACATGTACAAACTATGCTCATATTAACAAAAAATAATATGGTTTCTATTTCTAAACCAAATTTCCAATCAAATGGTTATTTTTTGTAATTAAACAACAAAGTGAAGGGTCAATATTGTGAGCATGATTAAAAATAAGAGGCAATTTTTTAATTGTGTGGAAATTGGAAAGGGCGTTAATCTTCTTCCTGCATTTGCATCTTCTTCCCCTGCTTGATTTCCATGGAAGTTTGAGAATCATCATTCACACCTTCATCTTTCGTAGTCCTTACCAGTAAGAAACTTATCATCAAGACAAGGCGGTGTCATACTGGCTGCGGGCGCAACAGGACAACGATCACTAGAGAGTGATGAAAAGGGGCGGCACTATGGTGGCTCTGTAGTGGTGGTGCGCGGCGTCTCTGTTGATGGCGACGAGGCAAATAATACGAATTCGATGACGAAAACCACCGATTGATTGTGTTTGTGAGTTTGAGAACTCGAATTTGTGTTACAAATGCACACGAAGAGGAAGGTTGGAATTGAGAATTTTATAATTTACGGATGATTCAAAATCGAAATTACCAATTGATTATGTATTTATCTTGTAGTGATTGTGTAAACGCTTCCCCTAATCCAATTTGGCATAATAAGAACATCAATTTGCTTCACCGTTGAATCCAAGCGGTTAGGGTAAGGAAATTTGATGGGATACTTCACAACTCGGGTTAGGAGATTAGGACAAATCTTGGAATTGAATGTTGCCAATGAATTGAGAGTTAAAAAGTCAAAAAATTCGAAGAGAATAGTTGATTCTCAAACCACCATGAAAACCTGTTAGGGGAGATCTGGGAAGAAGCTACTACACGGATGAAGAACATAAAGGCTTACATAAATCACACATTCTCCCCTCATTTTAATTATATTCACAATATTGACCCTCTATTTTGTTTAATCATAGAAAATGTTCATTTGATCAAAATTTCAGTAAAAAATGGAAACCATATTATTTTTGGTTAATATGAGTATAGTTTGTATATGTAATTGTCATTTTAAAAGTTCATATTATTTTTGGTTCAAGGTTGATAGTTGGTATTATTTTCGGTCATTTTTCTTTTTTTTTTTAAATAAAAAAAATATGAACGGATCTTTGATTCGTTCGTTTCTTTTTAATGTCAAACGTATTTAATGTTGGACACGTGTCAAGCTGATGTTCAAATGGATCTAAGATCCGTTCAATCTGAGTACATATAGCACCTGATCTCGGTGCATGTAGCCTTGTCGTATTAATATTGCATTATAATAATACATGGCTATCCAAACAGACCCCAAGAGATCTTACATAATACTCCATCCGTTGCAAAATACATTAAGTTTTTAGCAATTTACACAAGTTTTAATAAAACACTTCACTTTTTTTTTTATAAAAAAGTCATCATTTCGTCAACTTTTTCATAAATTTTATTACTACGTATTTTTTAATACCAACTACACATTTTAACCAATCAAAATTTTTTATAGTCAACAACACACAAATCAATACTCCATACAAATTATTAGTGTACGATCCCCTACCTAGAAAACATAAAAATCATCTCTTTTAAAACAAAAACTATCATAAAAAAATCTATCTATTTTGAAATAGAGGGAGTACATATATTATATATAAAACCATCTATTTTAAAATAAAAACTATCATCTAAAAACTATTCTATTTTGGAACGGAGAGAATATATCTGTTATAATATAATATTATATTATGTATTATAAATCATAATATATTGCTATCCAAACAGAAACAAGTACTACCTCCGTTGCAAAATATAAGGGCTTTTACTATTTGACACGTTTTTTAATGAGCTAAAAACTCCATGAAATATTAAATTTTTTTACATAGTATTATACATATTATTAATATGTATAATACTATGTAAAAAAATTTAATAAAAAATTAATATTTCATGGAGTTTTTAGTTCATTAAAAAAATGTGTCAAATAGTAAACGCCCTTATATTTTGCAAAAGAGGTAGTATCTTACATGATGCAACGCATTGGTATATATGATCACCAACAAAAATCGGGCAATGGGTGGACTTAGGCCTGTCCACGGGTTGGAGTCGTCGAGTCACGGGTCAAGAACTCATGACCCGCATCCAGACCTGTGGGGAGGCGGGTCAACGGGTCCAGCTGACCCAGCAGGTCGGGTCAACGGGTCCAGCTGACCCAGCGGGTCGGGTTGACCCGTTTTTTTTTTAAACCGATTAAAATTTACCCCCAAAACAGCCTTTTTCAAAAAAAAAAAAATTGTCGACCCGCCGGGTCATTTTCACAAAAAACCTCAACCCTAACCCGAACTCGTTACCCACCACGACCCTTGACCCGTCTAACCCGGACCCGCCGGGTCCATGACCCGCCAAACCCGCCGAGTCACGGGTTGAACCGTAACCCGTGGACAGGCCTAGGTGGACTGGGTAATGGATGGATGGGTTAGATTCTTGGATGTGGATGAAGACATATTTGATAACATCACCCACTACCCAAAATCAGTGAAGATCTCTTCCATTTCACGTCGCACCTCATCTCCTCTTCAGTCTTCACCTTGGATAGTTGGATTAGCTTAAATAAAACATTCAAAAAGAGACTTCACATTGCAAGTATAGGCGTCGACAAATAGTTCACAACTCACAAGTCACAAGAGAGAACCCAATCAAAGAGTTCATCTTACCGAGTTGTAAAACAAGATTCTTAACATATACAACATTACCCAACTTAACTTACAGGCCTCATTTTTAACATTGCAAGTCATTGAATCTTTGGAGAAGACCACAACGAGTAGTAGTTTCAATGGAGAAATGGATATCGCGCTGAAACAAGAGTTCTTATGACAAAGTAACATTCTACAGATGGGTTCCAGATGCCATGAAATTACACACGACAAAGATGGGCATGTCTGGAATAGAATAGCTTTTCCGCGTATTTGATATATAATGTAACATTTTGTGCTTACTTGAATGTAGATCATGTGAAGCAATCAGTATCTCTGACCAGTTTCATGGAGGGGAGAATGATGGCAGCCACTGGTCTCTGCACGTATCCACCTCCTTCATCGATGATCAATCTGAGGCCATCAATATGAAGCTTCCCATGGTGACCGCTCACTATGACAGTTGGTTTCTCTTTCAGTTCCTGACAATGTACAAAAAAGAACATCTAACTATCTAAGCCTACCAGATCAAAATTATAATAAAAACGAAACAAGAAGTTTGTTCCAGGTCTTGTTAATTTTGACAGAAGCTTGGTCATATCAGTTTCGGCATTACCTCTGGAATGTCCCAGACGCTTTTCCTCCCACTGAGAGCTTCAACCTTTGGTATCCTCGTGTCCTTGGATTTTAGACGCTTGAGCTGCTCCTCAACCCCTACTCCTTTCACCAAGCCAGCGTGAACGGCAATTAGTCTACAATGCTTCAGCCCCTCTTCTGTCTCCACACACACATCATCCTGGAAACAATGCACTCATAAGAAAACCTCAAACTTCTCACTATAGTAACGAATCACAAAACTGAAAATCTATAGCTGTGAAAAGGTAAGAAATAAATACGTTAAAGCTATAACAATGATTTATCTTCTCGCATTTTCGTCAAAGCATTTCTTCATATCGATGCTACTGATATTTTGAAATATTGTCTAAATGCGATAAATAAATTAAATAAGGCTGGGTTGTGGGAATCTGGCAAATCCTCTTGGGTAGGTAAATCTATGTTCCACCTCAAGTAGTCAAGTGCATAATTAGTCGTTTAGTATGAAACTTAGGAATAAGTAGCAATCAGAGATTAAGCATACAAAACTAAAAAATTCTAGCTCTGAAAGGGTAAATCTATGTTCATTCCCTTCATTTGCAACTTAGCTTAGAGGTTCATTCCCTTCATTTGCAACTTAGGTATAGCACTCAAGTTACTGGCATCATGACTTTGGATCAGGGAAGGTTATTCAAGTTTATACTTATTTATTCTTATGACAGAGATCTGACAAGTGTTCATCTCCTGTAGGAGTAATGTCAAGTATAGTGGGTTTTAGGTATTAAAAAAATGTTTCAGTTTCATTGTTTGAAGCATCTTCCAAGCCTTGAAAGAGCAATAAAGTACATACATGCACATACTGACCTCTTCATGAACCCATAACATATTAGCAAGAAACTTCTTGTGCTCATCAGGGACCGCTTTCATCAAATCTATACACAATCAAACACTAGTCAAAATACCGAGTCAATACCATGCTAACACAATAGCCCAATGTCCACACAGATAATGTGATGTGATATTGGGTTCTCTCAGTGAACAATGAATGAAACGATACTATCAATCTAATCCATATGCAATCCCTGTATCGATTCATCAAATGCATGAAACAGAGTCTCTAAAATGAAAATTCCGCTTGACAACACCACTAATCTCCCCAACTCCAAGAAACCCCTTCCCTAATCTAGTGTCTTGTAATCCACATACTTTTGGGTACTTTGCGAAAAGCTGAAAATAAGTACTGGAGTAGATTCAACCAAAAACATTGAGGGCAACACACTACAATGACAGAAAATCCCATGACAGACACATATGTTTCTAAATATACCAAAATCACCATAACAAGGGTTTGGGTTAGCATCAAGTGTGATAGATCCAGGGCTGTGATCCAATGGAGTCGTAAAATAACTCTAACAAGTTGTACATTGTTTCTTTTTTATTTTGATTTCCATCAATACCTTTTCAATTCATATTGTTGTTCTATACAACTCAACCGTATCCTGACCTTCCCAACCCAGGGTTTCAAAACCTAATTCCTGGGAGATTTAAGCTCATAATTGGATTCAATTTGTTCCTTTATTCAGGAATCGGGCAGCACAATTCACAATCAGATTCGATTAAAAAGCAAGCAACTTCAACAAGAGATCCAAAAGACAAGTAGAAATCAATCACAAAAAACATACCAGAAGATCCATGGGGGACGCCATAGGACTCAAATGTGTGAGCAGCATCATAAATGGAGCCCTCATACTCACTCCCCCTCATAGTATTAGCCTTGACCTTCATCTCCCCGGCCCACCTCCTCCCTTGCAGATGCATCTCTTCATAGCCTTCCCCCTTATACCAGCCCTCTCTCTCCTCGCTCGCTTCGAACTCCCTCCACGTGTCCCTGAACGCCGACCCGTCCGGCGGCGGCGGGATGGCCCCGAGGAACGCCGCGAGGGCGAAGTCGTGGTTGCCGGAGAGGAAGACGTGGGTCTGATTAGGGTGTTTGGAGGGAAGGGAGATGAGGAAATCGATGACCCCTTTGGTGTCGGGGCCTCTGTCGCAGTAATCGCCAAGGAAGATGACGAGGGCACGGCTGAATTGAGATGGGTCGGTTGCCAATTGGAGGTTGGACCAGAGGCTTTTGAGCTTTGAGTAGTAGCCATGGATGTCGCCAATGCAGATCACCAATCTATGTGCCTCGTTTGGGTTTGGGGGAGGCAAGGTTGTTGGAATTTGGGCTTCGTCGCCGCTCATTTTTAATCAGTAAAATTGTTTGGTGCAAGCAAGAATCGAGATAGGGGAGAGCTGAGAGATCGGTGACAAAGATCACTTCACTGTGTCTTCCGGGGAGGTATTTTCTGAGGCTGAGATCAATTGTGAATTGGCAAATTGTGAACTGTAAGTGGTACGTTTGGGCTCTTCTTCTTGGTGTTGCTCTTCTCTATCTTGATTCTTGATCGTTCGGTATGGGACTCAAATGTTACACGTTTTGCTGCACTCCTCACAGCGCGAATATTCGAACATAAAGTTATAGACAGTTATAAATGTGCGATATAGTTGTGGATTAAATTGATATAAATAATTTCATGTAATACGATAATAAATTATATTATTTTAAGATAAAATGTTATCATTTTATGATAAAACGCTATCATTTTTTTCGCGCCTAAAAAAAGAAATATAAATATATAAATGAAATATCCAAAAAAAATTAACTAATTAAGTATAGGAAATGCAATCTAATAAACATTAAGTTAAGGTTATGGTTGTTATATGAGCTAAAGCTTGGCTCGAGTTTAGCTCAATAAAGCTCGGCTCGAGCATCATTTATAAAATGAGTTGATTATGAGCACATTTTTATACTCAATTCATGATTCAGCTCGGATCGTTTGAAACTCAAATAGCACAAATTTTGTGAAATTGTTTTAAGTTACTATGTCAGGAGCAAGAAAAGTTGCATAATACTTGGAAAAAAAAACTCAGCTCAAACTCGTTCACTTATTAAACAAGTCGAGTATGAGCTGAAGTTCAAGTATAGGTTCGACTCGAGCTTGACTTGTTTTTAAATGAGCTAAATATAATCAAACAATACTAGACTTGTTTGGCTTGAATAATAACAACCTAGGTAATATATAACTTGTTGCACTCATAACATATAGTAATTTATAACCAGATATAAAATTTTTAAACTTGTATAACTTCTTATCTAATTGTCGAAATGATTAGTATAACCTCTCATTTCGAAGCTCTTGAGATGAATTATAGTATGTGAATGTTAATTTAAGTAAAATATAAAAGCATTATAGTCTATTGAAATAAAATTAAAGTGATTAATATACTTTTAATTTTAAAACAGTCATAACTTTTTACTCAGATGTCGGATTATGGCGTATTATATATCAAAACGAAGCTATCAACGAGGAGAATACACCTAGTTAGTTCATCAAATGAGAGAGGGGGCACGTGCCCCCTAGGCCCCCCTTCAGCTCCGCCCATGGGGTACTCGCTTAAATTTCTTACAATGGTTTGGTCAGGTAACATCCGTTCCAAAATAAATGTCATTTGTCTTTTTTTGCATACTTTTTGAGGCGTTAAAAAAACTACTCCTCCGATCCAAAATACATGTCGTTTGACTTTTCAGCACGTATTTTAAGAAGTTAAAAGTTACAGAGTATATAAAATATCAACTTTTTATTAATTTTTTTAATAACTTAATATTTGTTAATAATAAGTATTAAATTATAAAAATATAATAATAGAAAAGTTAATATATTATATAGTTTTTAGCTCCTTAAAATACGTGTTGAAAAGTCAAATGTCATATATTTTGGATCAGAGAGAGTATAAAATATTATTTTTTAATCATTTTTTTTAATAATTTAATACTTGGTAGTCATAAGTATAAACTTATCAAAATAAATTCATTAAAAATAATATTTTATATAGTTTTTACCTCATTGAAATGCATGCAGAAAAATCAAACGACCTTAATTTTGAAACAGAGGAAGAACGACGTTTAAAATTCTATTTTCTCGCCTATGTAAATGTTCTAATCTTTTCAGTTTTTTTTTTGAAGATTTAACTAGATCCATCAATTTAGTTAATAAATCTATATAAACCTTAAAAGTTCTCTTCATGGATAATTTATTGCTACTAGTCTTATAACTCGCATTCTTCGCGGTTTGTTAATAAATTATACTCCATCTGTCTCAAAATACATGTCTTTTTAGCCCATGTAATTTTGTCAAAAATACATGTCTTTTTAGCTTTAATCATTAACTTAACCTACTTTTACATCTAATCATTACTCTAATTTTTACATCACCCCTACTCTCCTCCTCACAAATAAAAAAAAATATAAGTCTAATCATTACACTTAACCTACTTTTTACATCTAATCATTACACTTAACTTACTTCTTAATTTTCGTGCTCCGTCCTAAAAAGACATGTATTTTGAGACGAATGGAGTACTATAATATTTTTTGGATTGTTAAATACACCAATAATTTTTAGTGAATACACCGTTAATTGGTAGCAACAATGTGGACCCTTGCGGACCCACTATCGGTCCCACCCCATGTTTAAAAAAAATAAAAAAAAGGTCCACGATTTGTTGTTGACCCATTAGTGGCGTCTTTTTATTAAAGAGAGAAGTATTAGATCATTCGACTATAACCTCATGGTATATTTATTTTTTTAAAAATATTTATTTTTATATATGCATTTATTTTTAAAAATAACTTTAACATAATTTTGACTTAAAAGCTAGGGATGTTAACTTGAATATTTTGATTTTAATTATTTTCTAAAATTTGTTTCTTTGTGAATTTTCATATTTTTTTAATAAATGTATTAAAATTATCATTTATTTATAAGATTAATAAGTATTATATATATTTAAAATATTATCGTCGTTCCAATAAGATTCTTATGTTAGATATGAAGTATAAAAAAAATTGTGCAGAATGTTAGATATGAAGTATAAAAAAAATTGTGCAGAATAACTCAAGGTAAAATATTAGGTTTTGTAATGATTTAATATAGGGAAAACTAATTAAAATACTCTCACCTTTGGGGTATGGTGAAAATATATCATCAACTTTCAAATGTAATAAAAATATCCCAACCTTTTAGGGTAGTGGTAATATATTACCACGGGGTTTCTCATGGATTAAAAATGCTAACAAGGCATCGTACGTGGTTTTTTTACAAGAGTTTTCTTAAACGGTTTCCTTAGGAGAAGATAAATAAAGAGTTGGATCGGGTTCATACCCCACGCCTTTTCCTCCCTCCTATCTCCTTTCGTGGTCGTCTCTTGAACTGTCTTCCAAGCCTTCCAGATAGCTCATATTTCCTCTTCAATGTTAGTCTTCCTCCCTCGTGGTCTCCTATCTTGAGTTGTCTCTCTCACATCTTCTTCTTCCTCTTTGATTCGTTCACGGACTTGGCTGAGTAAGTTTTGTTTTTTTCCCTCTTTGTTGTTGCTGTTGTTGTCGGTTTGGTGCTAGGAATAGTCGTGTTGAGTTAATTTAAGGCAATTTTGACCCGATTACTGTTTCTTAGTTGAATCAATTTCGTGTTTTGAGTATAATTTTGTTGTCGGATTATTTTTTTGCTAAGAAAATCGTTAAAGAAACCCAATTTTAGTGCTAATTTGTAAAAATGCTTTCATACAAGATGTCTTGTTAAAAAAACGTACGCTGTCTTGTCAACATTTTTGACCCGTGAAAAAACCTGTGGTAATATATTACCACTACTCTCAAAGGTCGGGATATTTTTATTACATTTGAAAGTTGAGGATATATTTTTACCATACCCCCAAAGGTGAGGGTATTTTAATTAGTTTTTCCTTTAATATATGTAGTTGAATATTTGTTTTAAAAATCAATATAACATTTTTAATAAAGATATATTAATACAATTTCATGTAGTGATATTTTTTTATGTGAAACACTATTTTTAACCATATTAACTTGATTATCTAATTGTAACATCTAAAAACACAATTTTTTATCGATCCTATTTTTAATAAAGATATAGTTAACTGTGATTATATATAGAAGATTCTTATCTAATTGTAAGAACTAAAAATTAGGTTTGCCCTTGGAGCAAGATTTGCCCTTAACGATGAAATTCTTAAATAACTGTCATAAATAATACATGTTGATAAACAATATATGCATTCATAATACATGGATTAACTTAGACTCTATAAAAATAAACATTTTTTTAGGTTAAACGTTGACAAGGTAAATAATGCTTTCATATTTGAGGTTATATGGTGATTACAAGAAAATAAATATTTTTAATAATGCAATAAGGTAAACAATGCTTTCGTATTTGAAGTAAAACGACGATTCCATAGAAATACATGAATTATTTATCATTAGAACAGTTTTTTTCCTCAAATATCTTTGATTTCACAACTTTAACTTTCGCGTACATGCTATTTCTTATGTTATTTACTAAATTTTTTTTTTATCACGTAAAAATTCAGGTAAAGAGTTACCTGAGGGCATCCTGACGGATGAGGTCACGGAGACCAGCATTGTTGTATATGTCCGAACCCCTAGGAGAGCGGCAAAGGTGTGCAACCTTATCGGCCACTCTATTACCAGAACGGGGAGTATAGGACAAAGAAATCTCACCCATATCGGACATAAAGAGCTTGACATCAGACATGAGCAATTCAATTTCCCAAGGAACGGGATTATTATTGTTGAGATAGTTTATGATAATTTGAGAATCCCCTTCCACAACAAGATTTGTTATATTCAATTTGGCGGTTTCAATAATACCCAATTTAAGAGCCAATGCTTCCGTCATCAGCGGACTATGCATTCCCACCAAACTATAGCCAATATGAATAGGGTGACCAAACCAATCCTGAATAATAAACCCCACAGAGCTGTCAGAGTTGGGAATGGAAGAGCCGTCAAAATTTAGCTTAAAAGTACCATGAGGGGGTTTTTTCCACTTTGCTTGTCCAATTTTTTTCCTGGAAGATTTTGTTATGTGAATAGAGGATTGTTCGTAAGGGTTAATTTCCACAGCGTCTTCGTAAGAAGAAGCTCTCTTCCAGCTATCTTTGTGATGTTTAATTATTTGATCCATCCTTTCAGTTGACACCGGTGCTTCATTACAGAATGTAATTTGATTCCTAACATACCAAATTGTCCACCATGCGAAAGCCAAATTTTGCTTTCCCTCAACCTTCAAAGAGACACCAATACGAGATAGCAAAGGACGAAAATCCCTAGATCGATTGGCCAACGATAAAAGGTCATGGCGAATATTTGTGTTAATATAATTCAACCCCTTACTTCCTTGGCACTCAAGGAAGAGATGCATCTCATCCTCATAAGCGGCATTGCAAAAAACACATATGGTCGGCACATGAACACCCCTTTGTGTTAGTCGAGAAGTAGTCGGTAACCCTTGGTGGCCTAGTTTCCACAGGAAATTTTTTATTTTAGGGGGGGCATTAATAGCCCAAATCCAAGCATTGGCATCCAAATTGTGATTGTTCTCCTTAGTAATAAATTTAAAAGCACTAGACGTGGTAAACCAACCCTTTTTATCTGGACGCCAGTATAGTCTGTCTTCAAACTGGTTAATCGAAAGAGGAAAACTAACAATTTCCTCTACCAGCACATGTGGTAGAACGTGATACAGCTTTTCCATCCACCATTTCCCCCCAAGAATATAATCACTGATACTCTCGGCCGTATTGATCTTACACGGACAAAGAATATTGTCGATGATGGGGCCAGAGAGAAGCCAGAAATCCGTCCAAAACTTAATAGATTTGTCTTTGCCCACTGACCAGACAAGCCCCTTCTTGAACTTTTCAATCAGAGGACAAAGCTTAGACCATTGCTAGGATGTTCCCCCTTGTTTTTTATACTCTAGAAGATTTGAACCTTTTAGATATTTATGTTGAATGACCTTCACCCACATGTTTTGCGGTTCCGCTATGATTTTCCAAAGTAGTTTCATTTGAAAAGCTTCATTCATGTCACTGGATTTTCTAATCTCCATACCCTCATGTTTTTTTTATTTGCATATTTTTTCCCATCCGATAAGGGGTTTATGTTGGATGTCTTTATTCCAAAAGAATGTTCTGTTGATTTGGTCCAATTCATTGTGAATTGGCGTAGGAAGCATAAAACTTTGCATAATGTAGAGACATTCAACAAGAAATCCAAACCGTGGAAACCAAAAAGCTCCAACAAGAGCGAATGCTGGGTTTTTCCGAAAGGTTTGAATTAATTAAAACTGAGCGTCCCTGTTGGGATATAGAATTTGCTTTCCATTTGCTCAATTGTTTTCTCGTTTTTCCAATAATGTCCTCAAATGTTTCTTTGTTAACTCGTCCATTAATAATTGGACATCCCAAATATTTATCCAAATATGTTCATTCGAGATTTGTAAACAGTTCTCTATTACTTGAATTCTTGAGCGAGTAATACCCTTTGTGGTTTGGAAAGCAGATTTATGGATATTAACTTTTTGGCCTGAAATAGAGCAATATTCATGCAAGATAGTCTTAACCTTTTGGCAAGAAGAAGCATTTCCTTTAGAGAAAATAATGATATCATCTGCAAAGGATAAGAAAGGTATACAAGGACCATTGCGCGCGAATGTGAACCAATCGCATCCTTAGAAGAAAGAGATTCAATTGATAATTTCCTCGCCAGAATCTCAGCACCCAAGATAAATAAAAATGGTGATAATGGGTCTCCTTGACGAATTCCTCTAGATGGTTTAAAAATATCCGTTTGTCCATTATTCACTAGTACAGAAAACGATACTGAGCTAATACATTCATTAATCCAATTTATAAATGTTGTGTGGAAACCAAATTTCTCCATGACCTTTCGAGTGAAGAGCCAATCTACACGATCATAAGCTTTTTCCATATCTAATTTAATAGCTATCCAACCCTCTTTGCCTTTAGGATTTTTAAACGAATGGAAGATTTCATGGGCAATCAATACATTATCTTGAATCGAGCGATCAGCTACAAAAGCACCTTGAAGCGGGTGAATAAGCTTTCCAAGAACACCCTTAAGGCGTTCGGCAAGGATTTTTGCGATGATTTTATAAATGGTTGAACATAAACTAATTGGTCGATAGTGTGATGTCATCGAGGGATTGTCTCTTTTTGGTAACAAAGAAATGAATGTATGATTAATTTGTTTTAGGAGTTTCCCGGATAAGAAAAAACTTTTGAGTGCTTTGATAACACTCGGCCCCACTATATTCCAATAGGTTTTATAAAATTTTGCCGTAAAGCCATCCGGTCCCGGAGACTTGTTTTTTCCCAAACTAAAAACAACAAGTTTTATTTCTCCATTAGAGGGAATTTTAATAAGGTTTATATTTTCACTTTCAGAAATCTCAGGGCAAATGAGACCCAAGTAATCATTAAGCAGTGTTTCATGTATAGATTCCTTTTTGAATCTTAGTTCAAAGTCTTTCCGCATTTCTTCTCTAACATTTTCATTTCCAACAATATGCGTTCCCTCAGCAGAGGTGATAGACCTAATAGTCATTCTGCTCCTCCTACCCGTATCAATTCTATGAAAATAAGAAGTATTAGAGTCAACTAGTTTAAGGTGCTTTGTTTTTGCCCGTTGACCCCAAAATTGTTTTTGGAAAAGCAGTAGATTATCCTTCTTCCTAGGGAGGTTTCTTTCCCTGTTACTAATTACACTATCTGGGTTGTTGATTCTCTGTTTTTGAGTTTCTAATAAATCATTTTCCACCTCATGTAGTTGTCTAAAGATATTCCCGAAAGTGTTCTTGTTCCATTCTTTAGCTTTTCGCTGTAAGATTTTCATTTTATAGATTAGTTTGAACATATCGGAACCCGCACAAGAGGGACGCCAAGCAAGTTTCACAATATTTCGAAAATCTTTGCGTCGAGTCCATATATTCTCAAATCTAAAAGGGAGGGCTTTAAATCCAATCGTTTTATCTAAATGAATAGTTATTGGACAATGATCTGATGTTGAAAAAGCATCGTTTTTAGTGCATAAGTTAGGAATGTATTGTAAAACTTGGTGCTGAACTAGAACTCTATCAAGTTTTTCGTAAATGTTACCTGGCCCATCTCTCTTTTTTCTCCATGTGAATGGGTTACCGAAGGCTGGGATGTCGAACAAAGCACATTCGTTTTTGAAATGGGCAAGCCGACGAAATCTATTAAGAGAGGTATCAATGCCACCTAATCTATCAAAACTCTCACTAATTTCATTTAAGTCCCCAATATATTTACTAAGTTGATCAAACCGCCCTCATATCTTTGTTACAAACGCACACAGTTAAGATTTGCTACTACCCTACTCCACCAAATTAATTTAATATTTATTTAATATTTTAAAAATTAAAAAATATATTTATATTCCTAACATCTATTTTATATATTTATAAAATTTTATTTTGAAAATCATGTTTTATTTTTTAATAATTATATTTTATAAAATATTGCATTTTTAATTTTTAAAAATTTTAAAATAAGATTTTCAAAATAAAATTTCATAAATGTATAAAAATATATGTTAGGAATATAAATATAATTTTAAAATATTAAAATTAAATAAATGTTAAAATAAATTGATGTTGTAGCCGAATTTTTTTTCAAAATATTCACAAAAAAATAAATATTTAACAAAATATTACCCTTTTAAACTATTTACAAAAATATTCATTTATGTCAGATTTATCAGAAAAACGCGGTCCTAGACCGCATTTTATACACAAAATTTCAAATTCGAAACCGAGATAAAAAATATACGAAAGAAACGAATAAAACGCGGGTTAAAACCGCGTTTTTGTTTTTTTTATTTAATTTCCCAATTAAAAAAAGAAAATAAAATAAAAAATAAAGCGCGGACTGAGTCCGCGCTTTTGTGGAAAAAAAAAAAGAAAAAAACAAAGAAAAATTAAAGGAAGTCTTGTCTTCCTTGAGTTCCTTTCTCCATGGATGTTCTGAAGCAAGAAGTCCGCCTCATTCCTCAACGAATCAACCTCCATCTCATTCCTTAATGAATCAGAAGCTGCAAATTCAGACGATTTCACCACCATCAATGGTGGATGCGCTGGAGGCTCCAAGAATCTGATTTACGGATTGCAAGATTGACGGTGCCGAAGGCGCCTTCTCCTCCGCCATGGCGTCTTCACTGTCATGTATCCTCCTCGCCGTCGTGGTCACATACGGAGGTAGGAGCCACCGTGGTCACAAGTGAAGGGAGGCGGCGGTTGTCGGTTGCGGAGTCGAGTTCGCCCGCGAGTGCGGGAGGAGACGAACCAGCTGGAGAGGGAGGAGGCGCGGAGTCAAGGCGAAGGTTGGGCGGAGGAGGAGCCATGGCGGAGGTTGAGCGGAGTAGCCATGGCGAAGTCGAGGTGGCTACGTGAAGGTTGAGCACATGAGATGGAGGTCTTGCTTCAAAACATTCATGGAGGAAGACATCTTTTCTTTCTTTTTTTTGACAGCAAAAGCGCGGCCTCAGGTCGCGCTTTATTTATGTTTTTTAATTTTTTTTTAAATTGAGAAATTAAAAAAAAACAAGAATGCGGTTTTAACCCGCGTTTTATGTGTTCCTTTCATATATTTTTTTTTCCGTCTTTCAATATGAGATTTTATATATAAAACGCGTTCCTAGACCGCGCTTTTTTGGTAAATCTGACAAAAATGAATATTTTTGTAAATAATTTGAAAGGGTGAATATTTCGTTAAATATTTATTTTTTGGTGAATATTTTGAAAAAAAATTCGTTGTAGCCTTGTAGGGAATGGAGGTGGGGGAGTAGAGTATCTTAGTTGAAAAGCACGTCAAGAAAATATCATTTGTATGTATGCTTAGTTTGTGAATGAATTAAATATTAATTATTTATTTAAACAAGTTCACAATTCATTTTACTATAATTTTCACTACACAAAAATACTTATTATTAAATTTAAGGCCCTGTGCATTGCATGGGTACGCCACCCTAGTTGTTTTTAAAAGTATATGTCGAACATTAAATATTTTTTTTAATAATCACAATCTCACAAGGGTGATCAAACTCTTCTTAATTGAATGATGGATAAAGATGAAGCGACTGAGTTTTCAACTGTGAGCTTAGACTTGAAAGAACAAATTAACAACTAAGCTTAGAACAATTTGAATGAATAAGTTAACAACTATGAGCTTAGATCAATTAAAAAAATATTAACAACAATATAGGCGCGTGGGAAAGGATGAATAAGAATGAGCTAAGCTCTTCCAAAAACTTGAAAAATCAAATATCAAACCCATGAAGGCAAAATCAGTTACATGCATAGAAGATTGTGAAATTTTCAAATTTGCAAAGGCTTCCTCTTCGGTGACATTTGAGTTCTATAAAAGGGAGAGATATCACCCAAATTTTAGACAAAAAAAAAACAGAGAAAGTCATGGAAAATGGGTTCAATTGCTTCAATATCATTGATGGTTGGGTGATTAAGAACTTTCACGGGCTCCAAAATTGGTTTGGGAAGCTACTTGCGTCGGAGGAGCGCCGAAGGATGGTGCTTATCATTACTGTCAGCGTGTTCCTAGCTAGCGGTGCCCTGCTCACCGCCTTCTTCCCAACCTACCAATCAAATCAACAAATATCATGTGTGGTTCTTAATGATGCAATTGATAGTGGGTTTCATTGATTCACAATAACGGAATTACAAGGTATATATACACATATCCTTTGTGGAAGACAGCTGTAGCACTAGAAGTATCTACAGATACAATTCAAGGGAGCTATTTTTTGGGCTTGTGTCCTGGGCCTCCATTATCTTCGTATGGGCTGTGATTCTCATTTGTGATAGGTTGCTCTTCTATAGTAACATGTGATGACATGCTAGTACCCCCTGCGCTCTGATCTGGCGTACGCAGAGATGAGAGCGGTTTGATAGGAATTTGGCAGAGGAGAGTGGCTTTGTTAGGAGATCAGCAACTTGATCTTTAGCAGAGATAAACGCAACCTTCAAGGACCGATTTGCAACTCGCTCCCGGAAAAAATGAAAGTCCATTGAGAGATGCTTGATACGATGATGCAGAACCGGGTTTATAGCCAAATAGGTAGCTCCAAGGTTGTCACACCAAAGGGTTGGAGCCACAGATAAATTGATGCCGATTGATGCAAGAACCGATTGCAGCCACAGAGTTTCATATGTGGCTAATGCAAGTGCTCGGTATTCCGCTTCAGTTGAAGATCGAGCAACAGTGTGTTGTTTTTTGGAGATCCATGAAATCAGATTGGAACCATGGAAGATGCAATATGCACTTGTTGAACGACGGTCTTGATGGTCACTTCCCCAATCAGCATCGGAGAAGGCCGACAGCTGATGATTGCGATGAGCAGATATGTGAAACTGATAATGTTTTGTATGATTGAGATAACGAAGAATCCGTTTTACAGCTTGCCAGTGGATTTCCTTTAGATCATGCATAAATTAACTTACGACAACAAAAGCCACGTCCGGCCTGGTGAAACCCAGATATTGGAGGCTACCAACAGTGCTGCGATATAGGCCAGGATCAGCCATGGGAGCAGAGGCCTTGGATGGATCAAAGTTGGTTGCCATGGGAGTGGACACAGGTTTGGAATGCTGCATTCCAGTTTTGGCAATGATTTCGGTGATGTGCTTGGATTGACAAAGATGAAAACCTTCAGAAGTCCTGGTGATTTCGACACCCAGGAAGAAGGAAGCAGGGCCTAAATCTTTGACAGGGAATTGCCTGGAAAAGGAAGTAACAAACTTGGAGGCCAGAGAGGGGTTAGATGCAATAACCAAGAGATCGTCAACATATTCCAAAATGAAAACGCAGTGAATTCCATATCGATAAGAGAATAGGGAGCTATCAGCGGGACACTGGGAGAAACCTATAGAGACAAGAGCCTCATTGAGACGAGCAAACCAAGCCCGAGGGGCTTGTTTTAGGCCGTATAAGGAGCGATTTAATTTACAAACATGAGTTGGAAGAGAGGGATTGACAAACCCGGGTGGTTGCACACAGTAAACCGCTTCATCAAGAGAGCCATGGAGGAAAGCGTTTTGGATGTCCAGTTGAGTGGTGGTCCAGCAATTCATGGCGGCAAGGGATAGAAGGAGACGGATTGTGGATGGCTTAGTAACCGGACTGAAGGTTTCATCATAATCAATGCCCGGAAGTTGGTGATACCCCTTTTCAACAAGACGAGCCTTCCGACGCTCAATGGAACCATCGCTTCGACGTTTGGTCTTAAACACCCATTTGACACCGAGGGTATTATAAGAGGGGGAGAAAGGGGCAAGAGTCCATGTGTTTGTGTCAAGCAAGGCTCTAAATTCTGCAGCCATTGCCGCCCTCCATTCTGGATGTTTGGATGCCTCAGTAAAAGAGGATGGTTCCTCTGGGATGGAGACAGCAAGAGACAATTGAGGCCATGGTATAGTACCATCCGTCCGAACAAGAGGCTTAGGGTTGTTTGTTTTTGAACGAGTAAGCATTTGGTGTGAATGAGCCTGTGGAGGCGGAGGGGCAGCAATTGGAGAGGCGGCATTGTGATTGACAGAGCCAGACGTCGAAGAAGATGATGTGTTTGGGCTATGAGGAGCTGACGATGTGTTTGGGCTAAGAGGAGCAGGTGATGTGTTTGGGCCGGTTGGGCCTGTTTGAGGCAAGTGAGGAGGGTTATCCAAAATAGGAAGCTGGGCTTCTGAGGAGGTAAGAATAGGAGGTTTGGTTTTTGGTAAGGCAAATGGAAATAATGTTTCATGAAAGATGACATCTCGGGATGTATAAAATTTATGGTTCACCCAATCAAAACAAATATATCCTTTGTGACTCGAACTATACCCCAAAAAGAGAGATGGAGTAGAGCGAAAATTAAGTTTGTGGTTATGAAAAGGTCTCAAGTTTGGGAAGCATAAACACCCAAAGGTTTTGAGAAACCGATAGTCGGGTTTTTTGTGGAAGAGGGTAGAGAAAAGGGATTGGTTATGTAATGTGGAGGTAGGGAGGCAATTTTGAAGATAAACCGCGGTTTGAAATGCAAAATCCCAAAAACGAAGTGGGAGAGATGCATGTTTAAGTAGGGTAAGACCCATGTCAACTATATGACGATGACGAGATTCAATCATGCCGTTTTGTTGATGGGAATATGGGCAAGAGAGGCGGTGAGTAATGCCTCGATCTTGAAAAAGAGAGGTGAAGGGCTTAAATTCCGTTCCATTGTCGGTTTGGACGGAGATCACATTTTCGCCAAAGAAGTTTGTCACAAGTTTGATGAAATTAGTGATAATAAAAGGAACTTGTGATTTGGTTTGAAGGGGGAACAACCATAAAAATTTAGAGAAGTCATCAATTATTGAAACATAATAACGATTTCCATTGATAGATTGAAGGTGGGTTGGGCCCCAAACATCCATATATAAAAGTTGTAAAACTTTACTAGATTTAGACATACTGGGTTTGTGAGGCAAAGCATGGGCCTTAGCCCATGAGCAAGAAACACATGGGTAGTTATTTGGGCCGGTGGGAGAAAGAGAGTTCTGGTGGACCACAAGGGTTGTAATCTCTTTGAAAGGATGCCCTAGCCTCACGTGCCAGGTTGGAGAAGGTGACAAAACAGAACAGGGGACGGTGGTGGTAGAGTGCAGGGAGGGTGGGGATGATGATGGTGGAGAATTGCTGGGCCACTCGTACAATCCTCAATTAACGACTCCCCTGAGAAGAGGTACCTGTGTAAGAGAGTCACAAACAAGAAAGTAAGAATCATGAAATTGAAAATACACTTTGTTATCTCGGCAAAACCAATTGACAGAAAGAAGATTTTTGGTTAACAATGGTGAGTGAAGAAGATGGGATAAATGAAAACGACGAGAAGGGGTGGAAATGAAAGAAGAACCGTGATGCTGAATTGGGATAGAGGAGCCGTCTCCGAGCGATATGGAATCACTGCCTTCATAAGGCAATCTATCAAATCTCAGGTTAGAAACATCAAGGGTGTAGTGATGAGTCGCTGCAGTATCGGGAAACCAGGTCGAGGTGTGATTAGCTTGGAAATTCTGGGGTGGGTGAGCCTGATAGGCTTGGTCGAAATGACTCCAGCACTTGAGGGCAGTGTGCCCACGCCTCTCACAGATCTGACAAACTGGCCTGGTGTCCGGAGCACCGGAGAAGGACTGATTTTGGTAAGAATTGTAGCCACGACCTCCCCTGGAAGAAGATCGGCCACCACGATCATCACCGCGGCTGCGACCACGAGTGGAGTCCCCACGGCCCCTGCTGGAACCTCGACCACGTCCTTGGCCAGTGGTGGTAAAGTTAAGATCTGGGTTTACATCATTTGTGGATGTGGTATTGAGGGAGGGATTGAGAGTTGTTGTGTTAAGACGGGTGATACGGCTTTCTTGAAGCAGTAAAAAGGAGAGGAGCTGATGTGGGTCAGGAAGAAAAGGTTGAGTAGAGACAGTGGTTACCATGACGTCGTAGTCGGAGCCAAGACCGGCGAGCACGTACGAGACAAACTCGGCATCGGAAACAGAATGTCCGGCGGCCTGAAGTTGGAGAATCAGGCCTTTCGCTCGATTAAAATAATCAGTTGCATATTCATCCCCCTTTTTGAGACTGGCAAGTTGAAGCCTAGTCTGCACCGCTTGGGCATTCGAGCGCGCCGCATATAAGCGATGAAGCCTCTCCCAAACGTCGTGGGATGTCTCGCAGTCCAGGATCTGCACCATTACAGGTTCAGTGAGTGAAGCGGAAAGAATCGCCAAAACGAGTTGATCCTTTGCTTGCCAATCCGTAATGGCGACAGAGTTGTCTCCAGAGGGACTTGGTAGAGGACAAGGGAGTGAGCCATCAGCAAAGGGCATGAGCTGCTGAGACCGAAGATAGGGTCCGATTTGACGAAGCCAAGTCGGGAAATTAGTGGGGCTGAGTTTAATGGTGTTTAGATGAGAAAATTTTGGCAGGGGAGGATTTAAAGAGGAGATAGTAGCAGCGGCCATGGAGGCCTGAAGCTGTTGAGTGAGGGTTTCAATCGGATTTGGATTTTCCATGGAGGGGAGCTCTAAGTGGGTGCGACGTTTGTCGTCTTATACAGGCTCTGATACCATTCTGAATGATGCAATTGATAGTGGGTTTCATTGATTCACAATAACGGAATTACAATGTATATATACACATATCCTTTGTGGAAGACAGCTGTAGCACTAGAAGTATCTACAGATACAATTCAAGGGAGCTATTCTTTGGGCTTGTGTCCTAGGCCTCCATTATCTTCGTATGGGCTGTGATTCTCATTTGTGATAGATTGCTCTTCTATAGTAACATGTGATGACATGCTAGTATGTGGCCATCCCTAGTCCATGGAAGTGTTGGATACAAGCAGTTTTTCTACTCCACGATGGCAATATCTACAGTCCTCACCGAAGTTTCGTGGTGTTTGTGGCCTCATTCGTGGTGTTTGTGGCCTCGCATCAGGGCCTCTAGACTCCGAGAGGAACCGCCGTCGTCGATGTTCCTTGAACTACTTTTCTTCATTGTTTCAACCGTGTCTCTTCATTGGCCAAGCCATCGGTGTCATAAGCTTGTGCTTCTTTATCTTATGGGCTTGGTCGATGGAGATTGTGCTTGAACTAGCCACTCAGAATGGACTCACCTCAATCATGATCTTTGTCTCCGCCTCAATGGTGGTAGTGGGATAAGCCAAAGATACTAAATACCGGTACCTCCTCTTTACTAAAGTTCATTAGGACTCGTAACCAAAGGGTCGTGTGCAAGAGCTCATGGCGCAAATGCAACTACTTGACACACTTGGATAATTGACAACAAGTAGCATCTTCTCTTTTTAGCTAACCTGAAAACTTGTTCTAATACCATGTGAAATTCTTATAAACCCGGTCAGGTCATATGAAAACTGTAACACCCCCTTTTAAATCCCAAGGGAGGGCTACAACGCCAGTGAATTCGCAGACTTTAATGTCTTTGCATTCACCTGAGGCTTATAGGGACATGCCACCATGCTCCCATAAATAAGACGGTACTTCGAACAGTTGATTAAAATAGTGCGGAAGTCAATTAAATATCGTAGTTTGAAATATCCAATCCAAATAACATAGCTTAAAATACCAAAACCATAAATTGTAAATAAACTCCAAAATAAATTCCTCAAGGAGGAAAATATTTAATATTGATATTTGATATTGATATTTGATACAATCCAACGAAGAGGAAAATATTTAATATTGATATTTGATACAATTAACCTTACTTAACTCAATTTGAAATTGAATTAATTCTATAAAGTTAAGAATCTATACCAATATAAATTCCTCGAGGAGCGGGACTCGGCGTGGGTGCTTCGAGATCGCTTGGTATTGTTGAAACAGGCAAGAATCGAATTAGTACAGAAGTATTGGCCGTCTAATTTAATAAATAATTAACTTAGGACTAGAAATGAGAATAGAATAAAAATATGGGAAGTTTCTGTAATTTTTAGAAAAGAAATCAAAACCTCTATTTTGATTCACATACAGAGAAACAGAAGAACGGGTGAAGGCGATGGCTCGGCGCGCTCTTCCTCCGGCGACGATGGGCTAGTGGCGATGTAACAGGACTTTTATATGCTATAGTTTTATGTTATAGTTTCAACGGGTAATCAGCTACTGGATTGTATTTTGAGCCGTATAGGGCTTCTTGTTAGTGGGCTTCAGCCCAGTTATGTTGCTTTGTGTTTACACCTTATTGTCATCTTCAACATAACATAGGAGTATATGTAATGAGTCAAGCCGTGGTAATCGGTAATCAAATGCAAAACCAAATTCCCAATCTCTCAAAACTCTCTTTGAATCACAAATTTCGTCAGATCACCTTCGAATCGGCTTCTCTTGCTACTAAGCTGATTTCTAGGTTCTGATAAGCTCGGTTTCGAGGTCGCCACCGATCTTCTAGCTAGAGAATCTATCCCCTCGTTCTTCAATTTCTCGATCGATCTATTGATCTCGGAATTCCTGTCGCAGGCGAAGGTGACGATCGGAGTCGGCTCGGCGGTGATTGGCGATGGCGCTCGAGCACTGATGGCGACGGAAACGGAGGCGAGTTGTTGCGATGGCGGCTCAATCAAACAAGGTGCGGTAATGGTGGTCGGCGATTACGGGAGGGATTTGTTGAATTGAAGAACGGTGATGGGAGAGGAGGATGAGAGGCGGTAAAGCTGAGTGTTTTTGGGTTGTGGAAAAACCCTAAGACTTGACGTGTATCTATATTGTTGATGTAGATAAAAGATAGATTTTTTATTCCTTTAGGATTTAGAATCAATTTATGATAGAGTTTAGGAGTAGATGACAGATTTTAAGAAAAATAAATAAAAGAAAGAAAATAAAAAGAAGGGGATAAAGATGGAGATAGGGGTAGGTTTATTCACCTTAGCGGAGTAAATATTATTTAATTTAACTTCATAAATTAAATAATAAGAGTAATTGGATATGTTATCTAATTAAATCAACTTATATATTATTACTCTTTAGAAAATTTTAATTATTCTAATGCATAGCATGTATATTATGTGAATTTATTAATTGACCAAATTCACAAAATATACTATCATTTAGTATAATATAGATTTATTTAATTAAATAAAAGAAATAGCCCAAAAATAATTTGGAGTATTTCAAAAACGGGATTCGTCTTTTTTTTTTGTTACAAGGTCAGGATCTACCCTTCTAACATAAAAGTTTAAGCAATTGTGTAAGGGCTTCCTCCAACCTTATATATTGTGCTACTTTTACCACTCCACAACCAATATGGGATATCTATTTTTTCTTATCCCAACACACCCCCTTAAGTGCAACCCTGATCCACTTGAACATCTTTACCTTTTTTTTCTTCTTTCGGGTTGAAATCCTTAATCTTTTTATTGCTTACCCTTTTTTTACAACGAGTTTCAAGATTCTCAGTCTCTTTTTGCCTTACCCAAAGTCACAGAAAAACCAACCCGTCTCGGATCTGCTCTGATACCATACTAAAGTCCATTAGGGCTCGTGACTGGGGGTCGTGTGCACAAGTGTTTGTGCGCTAGTAGCCTAGCACACATGTCGAGTGGGTTCCATCCTAAAATCAATTGGATATAGGAGAAGTAACACACCCTCTTATATACCAGACTTGATTTGTTCAAGCTTTTGATTTGGAACAAATAATGGTACCTCGATCCTCTTCCTGCCTGCATGCATCTACGTCTCCCTCCGCTTCCTCAACTGCTGCACTGGATCCCGCTTGGTGGTGCCTCGACCATCAGCGACGATGTTGAATGACATTGATCTCGATCTGTAGGTGCTAAGATCTGTGATGAGTTACTTGTCTCGCTCTGCCTCTAAAATACTCCTGTAACATGCTATAACCACTACCAACAACAACTACCCTAGCTCCCACTACCTCTACCCAACCGTGGCCACCTCTGTGCCGTTATGGCTCCATCAATTTGTTGTTCTGGCGTGGCTCTTGTTGTGGGCCGTGTCTGGTTACAACACTAAATTCAAAAATCCCCATTCGATTTTCGGCTGAATCCAAATTATGATGGGGCTTTGGTTATCTCATGGTTCCTTTCTCCATTTATACAATCTTCCTTGTTTTTCTCAAGCAAATTGATCTCGGATTTCATCTTTGTGGTTTGTTTGCTTGCTTGGCTCAATCGTCTTCAATGGTGAATCTCGAGCCTATTGCCTAACTGCATCCTCAACCATCTTCAATGGTGGATTCCCATCCGCCCTGGGTGCTTCCCTTCCTCTCCGATCGTCTTCTCCGAGGTGGTCGAACAACGATGATTGTCTTCCCTGGTCTGGTTATTTGCCATGCCCAGAAAACCCTCAAATATGCAACCATCCTTTTGATTCTGGCCCATCGCTCCTTCTTGTCGGGCTACTTGGCTCACTTCTGGTTGGTTTCTCCATTCTGGTTCCTCCTTGGGGTGGCCGTCATTGCCCATTTCATCTTGGAGGCTGATTTGCCATTGCAAGCATTGGCTTCCCCTTGGTTGTGTAAGCTTTGGCTTTGGGTTTGAGGTAGCCCAAAACCTTGTGCTTTGAGCCCAAGGTTTAGTCTTGGGCCCGAGGCAGCTCGAAAATGGAAAAAAAGAGAGGAAAATTTCTATATTTACCTAAATCTTGAAAGTGCATGTAAAATAATCTTAATATTAATAACAATAATAATCTCTCCCCTAGAGTTCAGTTTTGTCCCGGCTTTTGCACACAAATGTTCGTCTAGTGATTGATCTTCTCGTTTTTTGCTCGTATTTGTACCCTCTTTTGGCGTCGGGTCGTTGCTTTGGCGTGGTACGTTTAGTTTCGAGTTTGATTGCAATATCAGGCGTCTTGTATGATCGAGAGGATCGTGGCTGTGTACGTGGTTTTCGAAGATCCCTCGTCTAGGTGGGGGCAACGTCGGTGATCCGCACTTCCCCGAGTTTTGCCCTTTTCGGTGGTGTGTTACTATTCTCCGTCTTTTTGGCGTCGAGACACCGTGTGAGTCGTCACGCTCTCTCATGTTCTCGGCAACCGTGACTCGTCTTAAATCTTCATCGACCCCTTCGCTGGATGACGACTTTTATGGGTTATTGGGTTTTCCTTTCATCTTTATGATTTGTGTTGCTTACTGTGTTGTATGTTGACTGTAAGTCCGTCCGACGATTCGTCGGCCTCTTGAGCTTCCGACTTGTTTGAGCTCGAATTTTTACTTCTTCTTTACTAGACTTATTAGTAAGCCTAGTTTAGTTTTAGCAATGAGATTAATTCTATACTACAAAAATTTAATACGAAGCACGATCTATCATGTGCTTGGAAAAATGATATCGAAAAACTGAGTCAATTTGGATTACTTGCTCTTTCTTGATTATTCACCAAGTTATTTTCGGTTATGCTTGTGATTTTGTCTCCTTTTATTATGGATGGGTCATGGATGTGTGATCGAGACCTAATCGCTATCGTGTCTCGACTTTAAAAACGTTTCCTTTCTCGGTGTCCGATGGATGTAGTTGTATTCTTGCTATCTTTCGAATATGTATTTTTTTAGGTCTCGAGTAAGAATACTTGTTGTATTTCGAATCAGTTCCTTAATTTTGGTAAATAAATAGCGGTCATTGGTTAATCAAAACCGGAAGTTCGCTGTTTTTTTTAAAAAAAATTCAGTCTTCATTCCCAATTGCGATTCTACAACAAACCCCAATCCAAACCCTAGATCTCTACCACTGAACCCCTGCCTTCTCAAGACCGAAGATCGGGGTCTTGCCGGAATCTAACAACTCTAAAGCAGCCAGGCACTCAGGCTGCAGTTGTTCATCGCCACCCCAACCAGCCCCCTAATTGCACAGCTCCAATAGAGCACACTCGACTATTTAACCCTGTAAGTTTGAGTTTTCCTTCTTTCTGAAAACCAATATGCACCTAGATGTTTTGTTATTGAAACGATTATCGATATTGATGACGAAGATCGTTATTTTTTTCTAAAATATATTAATGGAATGGTGGTAATTGAGATGAAATGACAAATGACGTGTTGATGAAATCGGTGATAGATTATAGTTGAAATTGATCATTTTTGGTTCCACATCAGCTACGGTGAACAATATAGATACACACCTTTATTCTGGAATTGGAAAGTTGATTTATGCTAGCACAATTGAACAAATTAGAGAAAGGTATTTGTGGCTGTAGTATGCCTGCGATTCAAATTGGGCATTGTTTGTAGTTGTTGAGTTTCGAATTAAGGTTTTATCTGTATACTTTTGTTATTCGAATTAGCAATTTGTTTCAATTATGACATTCATATTGGAATTTTTTTTGTAGCATCTAGGTTAGTGTTTTTGCCCTGGTAATTTCGTTTCACTGGATTGAATACGATTGTCATAACCTAGTTAGTTTAAGTATGTAAATTTTCATTTTGAAACAATTACCAAAACAGCTTAAACATTCTCCTCTTTGTTTTTGAATCCCCTTCACTGCACCCTGAGAGCACGTTGATCAATCATCGGTCTGGTTCCATTTTCATTTTGAAACAATTACCAAAACAGCTTAAACATTCTCCTCTTTGTGTTTGTCTCCCCTTCACTGCACCCTGAGAGCACGCTGATCAATCATCGATCTGGTTCCATTTTCCCTATGATTTTGGTTAGACACTCCTGGAATGGAAAACTATAGGGCGAACCATGAATCCAACTTGAGTGGCTTCAATCTCATAAGAGTGAGCATGTTCATTGCTAGTTTTTGAGGTTAGGCACATGACTGAGCTTAATTTATGCAAGTTGTGCATTTATTATTTGATTAGCGTAAGTTGTAGTTGAACAATGATCGATTCTTACTATGATATGAACAATACATTCTGTGGGAATCCTAGAAAGTCGGATACTTAAGCCTTATAGTTTCTAGTTGATGATATATTAAATTGGGGGATAGTCAACATATATAGGTCCATTCTTGATGAGTTTTAAATCCTCATTATTTTTTTTTATCATATGTGCAGGGTAAATGTGGATATTGCTTTGAAATACATTATAAGATTTTCCATGGTGGAGAAAAGCGATATGCTCTTCCCAGATATGGTGGGTTCAACTTTCATTAGTCTCATCACCATAATTGTCACATTGGTCGTAGCTCGCATTATATATGTTATACACCAGAATGCTAAACCTCTGCACCCCGGCACTTCAAAGCCTCGTAGTACTCTGATTGTGCTTGGTTCAGGTGAATCACTAATCTAAAATGTATTTGATATCTTTCCTTGTATTTTGAGTTTTGCTTTGATTGTTAATATCTTGCCATTTTGTTACTTCTGAAATTTTGTGTTGATTTTGTTACTTATTGCAGTTCTTTTGAACACTCGATGTAAATATCTTGGCAAGTTGTTATAGTTCTTTATTGTTAATCTATCAGTCAAATTATCAGAAAAGTAATATTTTCCTGGTTCTATATTTAAGTGAAACTAATCTGAAGCTTAGCTATAAAACTAACATCTTGTTAATATATGAATTTTTTATTGTTTCTGAACACTTCTGTGTGATGACTAATAATGAGTCTTATGGAAGTTAGTTACAATTATTAGTCTTGTCATGTACAAATTTCATGAGAAGGATAGCAGATTAGCAGGGTAATGTCAACTACAAAATATATGACGCAACCAAGCAAAAAGGATCATTTGAAATTAGAAGCTAATGCAAGTACACACTTTATTTTTTCCAGAAATGGATTGTATCTGGGATGAGTATACACATGTGTGTTTATATCTTGTAATTACTAAAGCCTTGCCAGACATGTGAACATCAATCCAAATAAGTTTACATGCTTGATTTGCTCAAGCGTGAATCTGTTGGATACTTCATACTTCTAACAAGGAGGTCACGCTGCAAGGATGCTTATTCCTATCAGTTTTTCCTTTCAACAACATTCCTGTCTGTTCAGTTCTACCTCAGCAGCAAAATAGGCATATCTTTTCAATTCTAAAATTGATTGTTTGGTGGGATGTATATACTATATAGTATATACTTATTTGTGTTTATATCTACAATTATTGAAGCCTTGCACAATAAGCATAATTTATAGTTTTATACCAATTAAGTTACATGTTTGTTTTTCTTAGGCATGAATCTGTTTGATAATTGTAACAGGAGGTCACACCGCAGAGATGCTTAATCTCCTATCAGTTCTGCAGCAAGATAGGTTTATCCCAAGATGCTACATTGCTGCTGCCACGGATAACATGAGTCTTCAAAAAGTCCAAGTCTTTGAGGGCTTGTCAAATGATAAGGTCAATAGTGCTTAGCTTCCTTTCATATCTGTTTGAATTTTTTATTTTTTTTCATTTTCTTAGATTTGTTACTCTAAATGTTATATACTGTGTAATAATCAGTAATATGCTTGACAAACTTGCGTGAATAAAAACTAAAATAATCTTTTGAATTCTGTAAACTTGGCTTCAAGGAAGTCACTTATGGAAATATGGTAGGCCGGCAATAATTACATACTCAGCAGGATACCTCTTCCATGAATTGGATCCTTTGCTAATAATATAGGAGGAAGAAGCAAGATGCAGCTGAGAGCACCACTGGGGTTAGGTGTTTATAGGCATTAAGGGTGATTCATAAATAAGAAGAAGAGTAATCCTAGAGCTTTCTAGCCTATAGGCTCTTCATCGTTTTGTGCTTGCTAACTGAATTTGTGTGTTTATTTGGATACTCTTCTCTCTAAGAGCATCCATCTTCATTTGAATGTTTGTTGGATTGAATTGGGTATTATTGGGCTATGATTTTCATTGGATTACACTTTCCTTGATGCCTTTTGCCTAATTGGACTAGCATAAAGCTGTCATTGTTAATTGGGGTTCAAAATGAAATTCTAATTTCAAAAAATATGTTTTGAGATTTCCTGATGCCTCATCCATAAGCAACATAATGAAGCTGCACAAAATTCTACACTACAGGCCTAAAGGGGTGTGTGCATTATCCAAGAATCTTTTGCTTCCTTTTTCCCCCCTTTTGGACATCACTCTGCTGTCTGTTTTGTAGCCTGTTAGTTGTGAGTTGGTTGATTTTGCATGCTGATATCTTGTTAAAATTTTAGGTTTTTTCAGGAGAAAAATTGAACCACTTTTGTTGTAGACGTGCCTTTCAACCATGTAACAAAGAATTTCTTCTGTAATTCATCATAATTCATATTGGGGGGAATGCAGTAATGTACCAATTGCAGAGAGAAAATTAAGCATGATACAAATATACAAAAAGCAAACTTCGCTTCATCTTTTACGATGACTTTATATTGTATCACATGCTTGTCTATTTGTTTTCCATTAAAAATTCGAGCATTTTTCTCTGTGAGTACAGATAGAAGTAGAAAAGGTTAAGTTCCTACAGATTTACAGGAGTCGAGAAGTTGGGCAGTCATATCTAACTTCAGTTTGGACTACGTTGATTGCCCTTGCTCATGCACTTTGGCTAATGATCAGGCTAAGACCTCAAGTGGTATGAACCTGAACCACCATTTTGTGATGATTGTTAATATATCAGTCAACTGCACCCTTATACACATGTTTTTCTAGATCCTTTGCAATGGACCTGGAACTTGCATTCCCCTATGTATGATCGCATTCCTTTTCAAGGTATGTTTGGAAACAAATTGGATTTTCAACAAGGTCTGTTAACATTGTATATCAACACTTACATTTCATCTTGATATTGTTTTACCCTCTCCACTTTTTGCAGGTGATGGGGATTCAATGGTCATCTGTCTTTTACGTTGAGAGTATAGCAAGAGTGAGACGGCTATCTCTGAGCGGTTTGATTCTGTACAGACTTCGAATAGCTGATCAACTATATGTACAGTGGCCTCAACTACAAAAGACGTATCCCCGTGCTCTTTATGTCGGTCCCCTCATGTAGCTGGAGTCTTTCATTGGTGCAGGCGACTGGTACTCCGAAATTTGAGGATTTTTGCTTCGACATCTTATATATAGAGAGAGATTTTGTTATGCAATCCAACATAACGGCTGTGAAATTTCAGATGTGGGGATTGTGTATATACAAGAAATAGGACGATCAACTTGTTATCCAAATTGTAAAGAACACTTTTTACGCCACAAAATGTTGGATATTGAGATATTTTTGTTTTCTCTACATGCATCTGAAATTCTGAATCACTGAATGTGTATTTTTAGTCATTAAAAACATTTTTTTATTCCCATAGAAATTTCCCTTAGCTAATCAATATCTTGTGACCATTTATGTTAGATCTACTTAATTTATATTTTTATAAAGTATAACTTGTTAATTTAATTTTCTCAACATCATTATAATAGTAAATATGTTAGAATTTAGATATACCTACTATTTCTGACGGATCAAAGTTATCAAACTATTTTTATAAACAACGTAAATATGTACTGTAAAGTACCCATTCCGTCCCACAATAATTGTCTTTAACTATTCACATACGTTTTCTTAAGAAGCTAAAAACTATATAAAATATCAACATTTTATTAAATATTTTTAAATAATATCATACATATTGCTAATAAGTATAGAATTATTTTAAAAAATTAATTAAAAAATAAATATTTTATATAGTTTTTAGCTCCTTAAAAAGCGTGCATAAATAGTCCAAAGACAATTATTGTGGGACGGAGGGGAGTATAATTTTTTCATTTTCAAATACTTACATAACAACCAGTTGTTGGTTATTCAAATTAGCGAAACATAACTTATAAGGTGTTTCTATTAAAAGAAAATTTTACAGGGTGGTTATGTAAAAACAACCTAATATAAAAGGCTGATTTTTAATGAATAACCCTTTTTATTATCATAAATATGAGTAAAGGGTGATTATTTGCAATTCAATTTTAAGAGGTGATTTTGTCCAAAATGATGTATTTAAAGGGTGGTGGTTTACTACATCTATTTAACTTGGAGTATGAGCGCAAGGCCGAGTTGAGCTTCAATTAAATTGCTTGAACAAGTAGAGTGAAATTGATTGTTTGTTTTAGCTGAGATCATATAGGGGCTCTATCAACACCATGGTACATGTGTTTGATCATATTTGTTTCACACTAAACTACTAAAGGAGTGGTAGAACCTGAAAGAGGTTTCTGCAATCAAGATCAACAATTCAAATTCATCGATTTCAAGTCCGTCAAATGTTCACAAGGAATGGGCGACAAATCCAAGTAATGTTCACAATAGATCAGTGACGACTTCCGTTGATTTGTCTTCAAAGCTTTGGCTCATGTTTAAAGCTCCATCATGAGGCATTATTTCATCTGTGGACAAATTGCCAGAAGGGACAGTTGTTGCCTCAACACACAGGTTAGTATCTACAAAAGGTAGATCTGTCACCACCTTGGTGTTGAGGTTAGGATTGACAACATCAACATAACAAGCTAGTATTGCATTGTCGTCATACCTTGATGCGTCGTCTCCATAGCTTAGACTCATGTTTATCATTCCATCATGAGGCACTGTCTCATTCTTGGATGGATTCCCAGACGATACACTTATCTCCTCAATGCCTTGGTTATTCACAACATCAACACAACCAACCTGAATCGCAATGTTGCCATTGCTTGTTGTGTCTCCATAGCTTTGACTCGTGTTCAAAGTCCCCTCGTGAGGCATTATTTCATTTGTCAACAAACTCTCAGAGGGTACATTTATCACCTCAGTATCCCCATGAGGTACATTTGTCACCTCAATATCCCCAGGAGGTACATTTGTCACCTCAGTACCTAGGTTAGTACCCACAACACCAACACGACTAGCTTGGATTAAATTGTCATCACCAACCCGACGCTTCTTGTTAAAGGGTTTCTTCTTTATACGATTTCTCTTCAGCTTTCGACTCTTTACACTCTCTTGCTTAGGTGTTATTAACTCTGGCTCCTTTCTTTTGCAAGGCACAACTGAATACTGATTTTCCTCATTGGGAAATTCAATCTGACTTGGACTAGTCTGTATCGCAAGCAAAGCAGTCCTAGCAGCTTTAATCTCAGCTTCTTTCTTGGTTTTTGCAACAGCCCCAACATATCGAATATCACCAATATCAACAATACAAGAATAATGTCCTCTGCCTGCTTTATCTTCCCTCTTACACTCATAGTATGGAATTGCATAATTCATTTTTTGTGCATACTCTTGAAGTAGATTTTTACACAACCCTATTTCATGCTGAAAAAAAAAATGCATAGAAAGTCGAATTAGAACTAAACATTTATGCCGATCAGTACAGAGAAAATAACCAATAACCAAAATTATACAATTGTCAAATTCCATAAATAATATATATACATTTCTTTAACCCATAACCTTTTCTATAGTAGCAAATACATCTGCCAAGTTAAGCACACAAATGCATAGAAAGTCGAATTAGAACTAAACATTTATGCCGATCAGTACAGAGAAAATAACCAATAACCAAAATTATACAATTGTCAAATTCCATAAATAATATATATACATTTCTTTAACCCATAACCTTTTCTATAGTAAAATACATCTGCCAAGTTAAGCACACAAATTCATTTAAAAAACGTGGCATACTATCTAATCTAGATGCATAAAGATCTTATAATATTGGAATAGAAAGAGCATTTCCCGAATTAGAGGTTGCAAAGTCCATGTTTAATATTAATATTCTCAAGAATCCAAATGTTCAAACGTTGGAGATGTACAATCATGTCATACACGTAAGCAAATAAAAGAACACGCTCATTAAGCAAAAATCAAAAGGTATTAGATTTAATGTAGAGGATAGTAGTCAAAACAAAGTGCCAAAATAAATTAACCCTGCAAAGCTGATGACCTAAGATCTATCTAAAGATAAAATGACTAAAAAATTCAGTAGAAATTGACTCAGATACTTACTCAGATCTTAAATCTAAAGATACGGTTTATCCATGTTTAAGATTTATCTAAAGATAACAAATTCTTTCCATTACAAAATTTTGCGCAAAGGTTCTTTTGGTCCCAGTCAATTCTAGTTGGCATAAATTATAGGTACTACAAGTAACAAAATATGCAGTATGTCTAGTTACGATAAGAATAAATCAAAAAAGTATTTTGGAAATCAACTCACCACAGGTTGACAGATGGCGTTGTTATCATCCCCGCAATTTGCTAATTCTTTGAGAGCAACCTCAGCAGCTGATTGCTCAGCTGCTTTACGGTTAGAGAATCCAGGCAACGAATCATATCGGACCTGGTTAACGATCACTGTAGACTTGAAAAGGGGTTCATGGGAAGGACCTTCCTTTACAGTCTCATAAACCGGTGTTGGAAACCCAACTTTCTGCGCGTACTCTTGCAGTCTACTCTTGAAGATGTAACAATTGGAAACACCTATGGAAAAAGATAGGGTGGAGAGACATGAGCTCACTTGACAATCACAAAATATTTGCCAATTTGATGAACACAATAAGCTCACAGCAAAACGTTAAAAAATTCAAGTCTTCTCTTTGGCATTTCAGCAAACACCTAGAAGACCAAATCACCACGGCTCACTCCGAGACTTAAATTAGCAAGCTCGTTCAATTTATCTCCATATACAAGAACAAGATTGGTAAAAATCCAACATTATGTAGTACTTTCCAACGAAATGAACTGAATCTTGTATAATTTATGCAGGTTTAAGCTGTTTAGCACTGTGCAAGATTACACTGAACATAAAGGTAATCTCCACCTCCGTTAATATTCGCTCTGTATAATGTCTACTGTAACACCGAAAAGCACCCTCAAACCCTCGAATGAAGTAAGAAGTAACAGAGATGAAAAAACTTAAAAAGAACTTACCCAATGAAGGAAATTGGACTGGAGTTGCAAACGGATGCATAGTCGAGATTGAGATTGAGAGGGAGATGTGATACGGCCGACAAGAATTTAGAGAAAGACAGAGAAGAGAAGAGAAGAGATGAGATGAGGCGGTGGGAGCCTGAGGGCTGCGATTTAGGGTTTCTGTGTTCAACGGAACCAGATTCTCAAGAGCTCCCCCGGTCACCCGGTGAACTACGCAAATTTTAGCAAGGAGGAAATGCAACAACCTAAAAAAAAAATGAAAAAATAGTGACAATTTTTTTTTTTTTTTTGCAAAACTAGCTCTCACTCTTGTATAATTACACTTAACTAGTCTATTAGTTATATTACTCATGTATGATTAATGAATTATAAAATACTAGTAAACTAAAAGCTACAATTAATTATAAATTAAAAATAAATTTTGAGTTAAGATTTCCCATAGAAAACAAACATAGTTGAATTCTTCAAATAAACAAACATAGTTGAATTCTACAATATTTATTTGAAGGAACCGTTTTATTTTCTAGTTCCAATCCTCAAAAACAAAATCAAATTATATTTTAAATAATAAAAAATAATAAAAATATAATTAATAATAAAATATTGATAAAAATAATAAGATAAATCAAAATACAATATAATAATATAATTAAATATATATTAAATAACAACAACAACAATAATAAAAATAAAAATTACCCAAAATAAAATGTTGAATTCTACAATATTTTTTTGGTATGATGATGATGATGATGATAATAATAATAATAATAATAATAATAATAATAATAATAATAATAATCCCTCCGATTTTTAATATAAGACATTTGACTTTTGTGCACGTAATTTAAGGAGCTAAAAACTATATAAAATATTAATTTTTTAATTAATTTTTTTACATTATAATACTTACTATTAATAAGTATTATAATGTAAAAAAATTATATTGTATATAGTTTTTAGCTCCTTAAACCACGTGCATAAAATCAAATGCCTTATATTAAAAATCGGAGGGAGTAATAATAATAATAATAATAATAATAATAATAATAATAATAATAATAGTAATGATGATAATGATAATAATAATAATAATAATAATAATAATAATAATAATAATAATAATAATAATAATAATAATAATAATAATAATAATAATAATAATAATAATAATAATAATAATAATAATAATAATCGAGAATGAATGATTCCCTACTATTTTGATAGGAATGAAAATTACTCAAAATCGAGAATGGATGATTCTCGGGAATCATTCTGATTTCAAGTTTTTATCATACCAAATAGGCAAATACTTAATTGGTAATCGTCCATTCCAATTCTCATTTTTTATTCCTGGAAATGCATACCAAACGGACCCTAAATTTTGGCTTCACTCTCAATACCATAATCTTAAATAGAAACAGGAAGATATCCATTAACCACTCAAATGGTTGACCCTTCATCCAACTGAATTAAAAATAAAAATAAATTAATATTCCAAAGGTTCAAGCCATAGATTGTGCAATTCAAGCCACTCCAAATCACTGGCCAATTCAAATACAACAAAAACACGCAAGCAATCCAATGCAGAAAAAGGGAACAAATACAGAACTTCTCACAAAATGGGAACAAAAACACGCAAGCAATTCAATGCACAAAAAGGGAACAAATACAGGTTTCACCGAAGCCAATTACATTAGCCAATTACATTAGAAATGGACCTCTCATTTCTTTCTAACTCTCACCTCCCTACAAAATACAAATTTCACATAGTTCAAACACAATGATAATTAAAAAAATTCACAATAAATTCAGACATAAGCCGAATCCAGGCTCAAGAAGAAAAAAATCACAATAAAAGAAAAACAGAACATCACCGCATCCGTCAAACTCTTCATTCTTCTCATCGTCTTTGTTGGACTTTTCCTTCAATTCCAACTCCACACCCTTTGTTTCTTCTTTTTCACAAGAGGGGTCCTCCATGGCCAAATAACTCCGATCGGGAGTTCCAATGAACCCCCTCCCCATTTTTGGGGTTCCTAGTATAGAGCGCAAATTTCCAGGTTCTGCAGCTACAGAAATCAGACCAAGTAAACCTAAAGCTTGCAAGACGTAGGCAGCTACAAGGGTCCTTGTGCGGATTAAGAATGTATCATGTCGAAGAAAGAGTCAATTTGATATTCCTGTATAAGATAATGACCGATTAAATAGAAAATGTGGATAATCATAAGATGAAGAACACACACCTTTCAAGCATGGTAACAACTGATTCCTTCTTGTTTATATCTGCTCCTGTGTCAAAATCGTGAATGTCATTGTTGCCAAATTGAATATACAAAGAAATGGTCAAAACATAATTAGTGAATGATGCTACAACAGATCAATTGTTTATGTACATGTCAACTAAGAAAGTATGCTCGAGGTATATATATATATATATCACTCACAGAAGTGTTACCAGCAAGAGCAGGTGCGGCTTTGGAAATACTCCCAGCAGCCTTGGCAGACATCAGCCTTAGCAGACATCCAGCAGAAAAAATGTGAGGAACTGATGCATAATTCCTAGAATTTGCACAGGCTGTCCTTGGTTTGTTGAGAAAGGGAGTCATGTTGGCGGAAGATGAGCTGAATTTGCATGAAAATTGCTAAGAATCATTAACATATAAAAATGAAAGACAAATGACGCATAATTTGATGAATAAACAGGTATCAGCTTGCAAGGGAAAAAATCCAGCAGAAGAAATGTGAGGAACTGATACATAATTCCTAGAAGTTGCATATGCTATCCTTGGTTTGTTGAGAAAGGGAGTCATTTTGGCATAAGAAGAGCTGAATTTGCATGAAAATTGCTAAGAATCAGATTTCTATATATGGCATTATATACACATATCCAGCACATATATACAAAGGCACAAACCATGGACAATGTTGGCATTGGATATCTTATAGGAAGTGCTACTGCAATAAGGTGATTTTCCATGCCTTCTACGGAAAGAGATGAGGAACCTTACAAAAAAAAAAAGAATCTCAAAGACACATTGTGACAGAGGTAATGAGATTGAGAAGGATATGAACAACATACTGCTTCTTTTGTGTGTCCATAGCCTCAAAAGTCTCTTTCTTCAACTCTTCTAGATGAGCTTTCACAATCTTTTCCATCTCCTCTTCGTATTTAGGCAAGTCTCCTTTGCGGATTCCAAGCCTATTTTTCAAGGGGAGTAAATACAATAGTAGATGAGATGGACCGATCAATATAAGATTGGAAGATGAATTGAATCTTAACAGATAGTAGGCTATAACTCTTTAGTACATAGTCTACCTATAATATAAGATACAAAATTGAAACACAATGTCACATTATTGATATATATATATATATAAATAACATAAAGTAACAAATATTATTCATGTACATATATACTGAATGTTCAGAAACATAATACGGTGAGAATAATTGTGTTTATATGATGTCCAAGGACTTATATAAACTAAAATAAGGATGGACACATTCATGATGAGTGGGCATTGAGAAAGTCAATGCTTCGACAAATGATTTGCCAGTAAACATTGCAAGATATTCAAAGTAATAACTGAATTATTTTTAGGCTTTCTATTGTACCTTTTTTGAAATTAAAGTAATTAAAAAGAATATTTAAACTTTAAAAATCGGTTTGATTTTTTTTTCTGTTTAATTAAACATCTAGTCTGTCAATCTTCACGCAGGTTGATCATTTGCACTGGAATTGAAATTACCTCTTAACCAATATTTCAAACTTATTAAAATATTAATTCATTCATAAAAATAATATAATACAAAAGTTACAAAATTATAGAAGCCATATTTTAGAGACAAATCAAGGATTCAAATCAAATACCCCTCAACTTGAGTAAATTAAAAAAAAAAGCCTAATTCTACACAATACCTTAACAACTACTCGCATTCCAAAATGAAAACTCGAATCACAAATGTCACTTATGCCTTCTAAACCCTGAACATGAAAAGTTAGTGCTACAGGTATCCTAATAAATCGGGAGTTATAAGCAAGCTTTAACTTTAATGCAAAATCAACATACATTTCAATGAATGATGCCAAAACCGATCCCTAATCATATTCATTTCAAAGAGTGTACGATCATGAAAACACAAGCATCAAGAAAACACAAGGCTCTAATGTCATTCAGGCCCCTTTTAGTTAAAAAAGGGCAGCCTAATCTGGATTTTGAAGAGAAAAAAATTGTGTGTAAGGCTTCCAAGCAAGAAGAATCAAGAAAAATGTTTAGATCCAACGCTTCCAAGTATGGATTTATAAAAGGCATTGCATATCATAATAGTCAGGAGATAGGGCCAAATTTGTCTTTGTCTCACAACATCACTGGTCAGCTCTTCTACATTCATCCGGAGGCAAAACAGACTATATTATATAGATGGTGGTCACACACAAGTATAGTACATTTGTTTGATAGTAAACATCTAGTGCTAAGTTGCATATTTGATTGCATTTAAGAAAAAATAAGGTGATAAGAAACAATTTTATATAGCAATTATCTAGAGTGGGAAGGATCTTGGGGATGAAATGTGAACTGTCATTTTAGAGTTCACATCAAATGATCCATAAAAATCTATTCTGTTGACAAAGTTATTAAATTGTTTAAGATAAATTACCCCATTCTTCAGCAATAGTCTTTGACTTTGAGATTAGAGAGTGACCTAATCCATTTCTTTGCAGCTCCTTGGCAACACAAACATTGCTCAAATATACCCTCGCAAAATCAGCCCCAATGCCCTGTTGAAAGTTAAACAAAGTGACCACAACATTAAGCTGAAGTATGTCATAGGATGATAGACTTTGCTAGCTGAATCCTAGAATAAGATCAGGTGCAACATCAACGGATGCTACCAAGGAGATTTCAAACACATTACCTAAAAGTGTCGTGCATAATCCACTACGGCACTAGGCACATAAAGTTATATTGGAAAGTAGGTTAAACCAGACAAGATACCTGAGGCCTCATTCCCATAATTTCATCGGGAAGCCTGAGACAATTGTTGACATCAAGGGTCCCAACCACTACACGTTCTTCTCCATTGACAGAAAACTACAAATGATCATAATGAAATGGAAGACCTCTGTTAAATGTCACTAGAATTTGCACTCACAAATGAAAGATGCAATCACAAAGAATTTGAACACCTAAAACAAAAGACAGGCGACTTTCTCTTTCTCAATGAAAGATGCAATCACAAAGAATTTGCACAACTATTGAGACAATTAGAAGTTAGAACAAAGAAAACACAGTCATAATGCCTTACTTCCTATCAAATCCTTGATCAATTTCACAGGCAGGGGATAAAACTTTGAACACTTATAAACCCTAATTGCATAATAAATAAGAGAAGCCCCAACCTTGAACCACCAATCTGAATCAACAGAGGGCAAAAATTTGAATGTTGATGATGAGAAATGTCCAGAGAAAAAAGATTGATATGCGGGTTTTCATTCCGGGTAATTTCAAGTATCCAGCAAAAAAGAAGAGAATTTTACCTTCGTATTGACAAGCTCAAGCATCCTCTCTAAGATCTTCAAGCAGGTGGGATGATCGTCGACCATAAGCAGTCGGAGACCCACCGAGAACTGGAGCGCAAAATCGCACCTTCCGTTAGCATCAATGTCCGATTGATGTGGGCAGTACAGAACAATCGGAGCGTTGGTTGAAACCCTAGAATAGAGAAATTCAACAAAAATCAAAGAAATTTAGGAAACCAAGATCTCTGCAAGAAGATCAGAATTAGAAATGAGATAGAACAGGAGAAGAAGAATGAGTTCGCCAGCCCTAAAATTGATGGAGTCTGTGCCTGAGAAGCGGCTCCCGAGCAAGAGGAGAAAGAGAAACCGAAGGGCCAAGAGGGGAAGAGAGGAAGCAGAGAGAGGAGAAGAGAAAGAAAAGAAAGGAGCGGTTCGTCGCCTCCCTTTCTCGCTTGCGCCGCCTCCACCTCTCTCGCTTGGAACCCTATACTCGCCTCCACGTTCTGGCCATCATCCCTTGCGCCGTCCCCCTTTTCCCTTGCTCACTGGTGCTCTCAACCCCCAAAAGAGAAGGAGAGAGAAGTGCAGAAACGTGGGCGGATAGAACTAAGGAGCGGTTTTTGGATCGTGGAGAGGAGCGATTTGAAGAAACCGTTATTGAATTTTTCTGATTGAGGTGTTCAGGAAGAAGAAAGAAAGAAAGAGAGGGGTAAAATTGGAAGAAGAAAAAAACTTCTTAGACCGCCACGTAGATAGCCTAGTTGCTCTCTAAAGGATTGAACTTTAAGTTCTAGGGAGATGTGCCCGTTAAAAAGGGAGAGAGAAGGGTCGCAATTACACATTGGGGGAGGGGGGAAAGCGCGTTCCCTATATACACCACAAATTAACGTCGAATCCGACGTTGTAATTTTACTTAAAAATTTCTAACGTTATAACAACGTTGAATTAGACGTTGTTACAACTTCTAATTTAACGTTGCTAATACGGGTCAGATCGGGTCTAATATAAGATATTAAAAAAAATTGATTAACAATGTCTGGTTTTTTTTTTTTTTTGGTGTTGTGGGTGGATAAAAAATTGTGTAAAATTTACCCTAGCAACGTCCGATCCGACGTTGTTAACTCGGTACGGCCCGATTCGATCCTTCACTTCACATATTACAACGTTGGATCCGATATTGCAATATAATTAACGCTACAACGTCAAATAGCAGCTTTAATCCGTGAATTTGCGATGTATATAGGGACACCCGGGGAAAAGTAAACGGTTCGGATCCCTTGTTACACTTTTCATGTTACCTTTCGTATTACATCTCATAAATTGATATGAATTATAAAAAAAATTGAGAAAAAATATTCTAAATTTAAATCTATAAACCCTATAAGCTACAACATTAAAAAAATGTTGTTTAATGTATATTTTTATAATATTTTAACCTCTTATAAAAAGTTACACTAGGACTAGGATAAACCCTAAGAAGCTAAAACTTTAAAATATACACGCAAAATATATTTTTTATGGGTTAACCACTAAGGATTTATATATAAATTTAAACCTAAGATGTCATATTAAAATTTAATTCATAATTTAGATCAATTTAAGGGCAAGTTTATCGGGATACTAACGGTACTAGAAGGAGAAAAAATATGATTTTTTTATTGTTCAATTTCATAGCATCAAGAGAAAGCGATACTACTCCAAGCATCCGAGATAGTATCGCTATAATAAATGCTATGTCAGTTGGTATTTTTTTTTCCGGATTCCTTGGCTTAAACGACGTCGTATAGAGTACAAACAAGGTGAAACGCAGCATTACAATGCATCCTAGCGTCATCAATTTCTGAAAAGGTTGGACACTTGTCACCTTGGGAGAGGGGGATAATGGACGGCCTTGATTTCATGGCAACGAACGGACATGATTTAATCTGCCGGGTGATAATTTACATTTACAAAATGCAATTTTTGACAATGAAAATGTTAAAATTTTTTTTACCACAATACTAGATTTATTTTTATCTACATATAGACATCAATTTTGAATAAGTTTGACCATATTTTTGAAAAATTATTTTCCTTTGAATACAATTATGTATAACACAAAAAACATTTATAATTACCTTTCATTAATAATAATTATCACTTGAATATTTTTTGTATTGAAAAAATATTATAAAATATTTTGTAGACATTAATAATGTATTTCGACTTATTTAAACAATATTTGTATATTTTTTAAATATAGTCACCGATTAAATTTAGAAATAATATCAATTTATGACTAATATTTTTTTAACATAAAATGAATATAATAAGTTAATCTAGATTTGAGAAAATTAGTCGAGAAGGGAAATATTATAAAATGTCTTTTTTTTGTTATATATAGTTTGCACTATTTTGTTATAAATAATATTAATTTAATATTAATATTTTAATAATAATAAATGAATATAATAATGTAATCGAGAATGAAAATAATTGTTGGAGAGGGATATATTTGTAAATTGATTGGGTATGAAAAGATGAGTTTTGTGATACTAGGGATGCTATTGATAAAGTGGGAAAAATAAGAATGGGATACTAGGATGATGTGGCGGAAAAAAGAAGAATAAAATATTAGTATTTCTAGTATCCCTAGTATCCCTTGATAAACATGGCCTAAGAAGTATAATAGGGAGTGTAACACAAAAAGTGTAACAAGTGATCAGTGTTGAAAAGCATGTTAGTTAAAAGGGGTTATTAATTGGAAAGGTTATTTGTCATTAACAACAAAGCAACAAGAGGAGAGAGAAGAGATCATCTCCATTTTTTAAGGCGACTTGAGTGAGAAAAGAGAAAATTCGCCAACAAGAATAGGAAAATCATTGGTTTTGCATTTGGAAACAAGTAAGCCCTACACTCTCCTTGGTTTATGAAAACCTCTACCTTAATTCATGGTTATTAGTACTAGGGTGGTTGGATTTTTTTCCCCCAAAAAGTAGAAGGTCGGATTGCCTTGGCTTGAAATTCTCCCATTGGAGATGGTTAATAGTCTGTAATGCAGTGAAATTATGACATTGTCAACCTTAATTGGCCAGATTGGGGATTGAAGGGAGAAAGAGAAAGTGGTTACTTCGAATTTGAGGAAGAGGCGAAGTTGATGTCTGGTAGGAGCGTAAGTGAGTATTGGGATGTAGGGATGCAATTGGTGACATACAATGACAGTGTGAGGAGTAGAGAGGGTGCTAGTCAGAGCGACGATGGTGTATACCCCACGAAGGCAGAGTAATTGAAGAGGGAGGGTTCAACAGTGAAAACTGATGAGAGGGGAGGCCGAATTCCGTGACTGAATTGAGAAAGAGAGAGTGGTTTCTTCGGATTTGAGAGATAGGCAAAGTTCATTTCTTGTAGGAGTAGACATCATTAGTGTCTCGTAGAGATGCAGTTGGTGGCAGGAAGTGGAAGCAGGAGGGGTATATAGGGTGGTAGTCCGGGAGGTGAGGATGTATGTCCCACGAAGGTAGGGTAATTGAATTGCGGAATCTTCAACAATAGAAAGTGATGATACTATATTCATTTGAAAATGTTAGATGTGGGATATAAAGGGTGGAGGGTAAAAGAAAGTTGCACTAGTGTCATGAGAAACATAGCAATTGTCAAGACAAAATTAAATTGTTGTCATGAAAACTTTAGCAAGCGACAGGAAAGAGGTGTGAAATTTGATTGTTTTGTATTTGATTATTGATGCAGGAAATTCCTCTTGACAAAATTAAATTTCATTTAGGGACACATTTACTTAATGAGACTATAAAAATGGACATTTATGTACAAAAAAAATGCCTCCTCCTTCTTGTGAAGAACGCGCACGGACGCGCCTGCCCATCTCTCTCTCTCTTGTGAGAGTTGAAACAATCCCCTTTGAGAAATCGATTCCTCATCTACCCCCCTCTGAAACCCTGTACCTGTGGTCCGGGGTCGATGATGGCTCTACCCCCCTTCGAGTTCTTGTTTCCAGATGCCTTCGTGGATCCTATGTTGGCAAGCTTTCGATCAATCAATCTATCGTTGTGTTTTGGGGGTTTGCCTCTTCGCCAATCCTATGTGCTAATTTCTTTGGATTGGGTACTAGATCTGTATCTCTGAAGGCGTATTTGAAGACAAGGGTTTTGCCCCATTCAAATCGGCCGCTGCCGTGGCCAAATCCGTGGTGTACGGCCTGGCCTTATGCGGTATCTCTGATGGGTATTGGCGCTCTCCCAAATTGCCTATTTGGGGTGGATGCGCTTCCTCTCTGCATCATGTATCCGTCACGGTGGCCCGATCCCTTCTCCGTGGTGGTTCGCACTATTTCTCTCTATTTTCCTTATCCTCCTTGTTGGAGCGGTGGTGAGGTTCGGTTCTTCCTCTCCTCTCTCTTTCCTTTACTCCCCTTTGATAATCTATCAACTGAATAATTAGATCTGCCTAATTGTGTTTCTTATGGCACCATCTGAGATTGACAAAAAGAAAAAATCAAAGGGAGCAGATGATCTTAATTGTCTCCCCAATGAGTATCCCCCGCAAGGGTTTGACACAGTCGGAGGGCTATAAACTCCCTGAGGGGTATCTTTACTCGGATGATGGAAAAAAGAAAAAGAAATTGAGATCTAGCAATGGGAAGTCACTCTGGAGGCTCGTAATCAACTGGTTGTGGTTGATCTCGTTTCTAGGATATGTGAGGGAGAATATATCGGCTATCCTTCATACTGCTCAGTTCTCGGCTTTCTTTGGCTTAAAAATTGTGGCCAAGGTGATCCGGAATTGGTTCAGGTATGTGTGGAAATTTACATTGGATGAGTTTTTGTCTACCAATATTACATTTAACTGGTTCGATTTACGATGTGATATTATGGAGACCTCCCGGAACGGAAAACAAAACTTGGTCGATAACAATGAGGCTGAGGAGTTCCCAGTCTCTAGTGATGCCGAAGTGAGGAGAAATTTCAAAGTGAATTCAAGGTCTTGTTTATTTTGGTATACACTCTTTATTCAAAGTGGCATATCATTTTTCTTTGTGTGTTCACTGGTCTTGATATCAATGTGCATAAACACGCGGAAGAAAACTTTCTGTGTGTTATTGCTACTGTTTACAAACCCTGATGATGTTAATAAGGGTATGGCAGCAGTGGTTTATCTTGTGGTTGTTTTGCATTTCACAAAGGGTTATGATGCATCCTTGGAACATAAAGCCAAGCCAAACTGGGATTTTTCCCCTCCAAGTACTCCCTTTGCCGCTCTTGATTCATCTCTTTTGGTGTTTTATCATTTAAACTTGGCAAGGAAGCAAAAGTTTTCCAAATGTGAACTCATGTGGTGTATGAACAGCCCTGGCAAAACTAGTGTTGTTCTATCCTTGCTGAAGGGTATGACGAATAAACGTTATAGGAAAGCGGCTTGCTGGACGAATTTAACCTGTGGTAAACCCAGAGATAGTTGTTGGTGTAAGTTTCTTCTATTCTTTTTGCGTGATAGTTCGATATATATGTGTAATATTGAATGGTTAAGAATGTATGGTGTATCAAAGATCCCTAAGACTACCTCCCGAAAGGGCTCAAACAAATCCATGGACAATGTTCAGCCTGTGAAGTTGGAAAACTCCCATGATGGTGAAAAAAGGAAGCAATCGTCTCATGCTAAGAAGTGTAAGGGGAAAACAATCGACAAGGAAAAGCTTAGGTATAATGGTAACTTAACTTATTTGCTTATAGCTATAAAGTGATTATTGATTATAATTACATTCTAAGAGTAATATGTTTTTGTAAATGCCCACTGTGTGTGCAAATCAATGAACAGTCCTTATTATACTTGCTTATCTATTGTCAAACAATTCTGTGTAGTAGCTTGCTCTAATTGCTCAGCTGTTGTTCATGGCTACCAAATACACTTACCATTTTGGGTGGAAGGTCCATCAATTACCCCTCTTTGGTGGAGAAATGTTCCTCCTGTGGCTAACTGTTAGCCACTTAGGGTGCTTGACTATCGATTTCCTATTGGACAATCCATTGCTTATACTTATTATGTTGACAGCAAAGCTATTAAGGATACTTTATATTGGTCTGACTTTTTCCTATTAACTATATTATTGTCTATATATTACACATACTTTGATCAAAATCCTTGCTTTCTCAAGCTTGCTTATATTATCCAAAGTCTCCATTTAAAAAGGAAAAGAAAACGTTCAAAAACAAAAAGGATTTTAACATATATCAAACTGTGTAACTTTTATCCAGCCCAACATCAAAATGAGTGGTTTATTCAGTGTAGAACCACAATATTGATTAATGCTAAAAGTTCTAAGACTAAACTCTCTCCTATGAAACAAATTACAAAGATTTTATTAAGAAAACTCCCTATTTACCCAAATTACAAAGATTTTATTAAGAAAACTCTTGTCGGTTCATGATCCCACACAACTTCGTAGGCATGAACAAAAACAAAGTGTATCATGAAAATTTGCTTTTGGAACTCTAGAGGTATTGATAATAAGAACCTATGGACAGAACTTAAAGCTATGAGAATCAACAAACATATTCAAGTAGTTGCTCTTGCCGAAACTAAAACTGAGAAGATTCCGGATGATAAAACATGGAAAACACAGGTTTTACTAACGCCGTTTGGTCTCCAGCCAGTGGTAGGGCCGGTGGTCTTGGCGTTTTGTGGAACGAAAACAACCTTTCAAGTGAACAGATTTCGGTGAGTATCCATTTGCCTCGTATTATTGGTCTCAAATATTCTAATACAAATAAAAATTTCAATCGTACTATTCTCATAGTATACGAACCCCCACATGAAAGAGATAAAAAATCATTTTGGGATACTCTCACAAACATCATCTTAAGAGAAACAATGCCGTGTATGGTTATTGGAGATCTAAACGAAATTGGATCAAGCATAGAAAAGAACGGAGGCACAAAGAACAATGGTCATCGATTCCAACGACTCACGTCTTTCAAAAATACTTGTTCTTTGATTGACCTTCCTACGAGTGGGAATTTGTATACATGGCGAAAGAAAATCGATGAGAGGGCAATATTATGGAAAAGCTTGACAGAGTTTTGGTCCATCACCAGTTTCTGGACTTGTTTCCAGAATTACAAACATTTAGCGGTGCATTCTCTCTATCAGATCACTGTCCCATTTATATTGAAATACCAACAACCACCGAATTTAAACCTTCATCTTTTAAATTTGAGAATGTATGGATGTAAAGGAAAGACTTCAGAAATATTGTGAAGCAAGCTTGGCGTGCCTCTTGCTCGGGGTATGCCATGTTTAATGTGATGTACAAGACTAAAATTCTAAAGAAAAAGGCAAAAGATTGGAAAAAAACCACATTTGGTAATATTTCCCGCTGACTTGCTGAGGTGGAAAAAAATCTCATGGAGATACAAAGTCCGAACAATGATCACTAGAAAGGAAACTCCATTCAAAAAGAAAAAATGCTTATTAAAAAAAGGAGAGTTTATTACAATTCCAAAAAGTTTTTTGGAGCCAGCGAGCCAAGGCTAAACATCTTAAATTAGCATATTCTAATTTTGCGTATTTTCATCGGGTGGCAATTGGGAGGAGAAACCGGAAGATAATCAAAAGCTTATGCTCGTCATAGGGCACCAACATAACAGGCAACACCAATATCAGGGAAGAACTACAAAAAGAATTTGAGCGGCGTTTTACAGGTAGTGTGACAAATATGGATAGTCTGACACCCTATCTTGACGTCATTAACACAACCATTTCTATTGAGGAAAATGAGTTCCTTATTGCTCCCCCCTCTAATAGTGAAATCAAGAATGTTGTTTTTGGGTTAGGCTTGAATAAATCTTTAGGCCTTGATGGTATGACAACCGAATTCTATAAAAAAAAAACTATTGGTAAATAGTAGGAAATGACATAATTCGTGCCTTCAAAGACTTTTTTCACTCTAGCAAATTATTGCGACAAATAAATCATACATTCATTACTCTTCTTCCGAAATGTGAAAATTCGTGCATAAGCACGGATTATAGACCCATCAGCTTATGCTCTACTGTATACAAAATTATCTCAAAGATTTTAACGGAAAGATTGAAATTGGTCATGGGAAAACTTATTCATCCCTTGCAAGGTGCATTTGTGGTCGACAAATCAATTCAAGACAATGTCCTCATCGCGCAATAAATATTCCATTCATTCAGAAGCAAAAAAGGAAAGGAAGGATGGCTAGCTATTAAATTTGATATGGAAAAAGCATACGATCGGGTAGATTAGAACTTCACAAAACTAGTGTTGCTGAAATTTGGATTCCACCAGAAATTCGTCGACCTAGTTATGGAATGTGTAACGACTGTCTCTTTCTCAGTCTTGGTCAACAACGAACCAACATCAATCTTTAAGCCATCTAGAGGTATTAGGCAGGGTGATCCTCTTTCGCCTTTTCTCTTTATCCTCGGAGAAGAAGTTTTAGCAAGAAAACTCCAATTGGAAGCGAACTTAGAAGAGAAGCTGATCGGTTTCCCCTTTGGACGACAAGGTCCCTGGGTGCCATTCTTAGCATTTGCAGATGATGTCATTATATTCTCAAAAGGTAGTGTATCAGCGTGCCAAAAAGTGAAAGATATCGTTGACTTATATTGTGCGATGTCAGGACAAAAAGTAAATTATCATAAGTCAGCTTTCCAAGTCACTTCTGAAATACCCAGGGCTAGAATTTTGTTGATAGAAGGTTGCTTGAATATCTCTAAGGAAATAAATTTGGACAAATATCTTGGATGTCCCATTATTAATGGCAGAGTGAATAAATCTACATTTGAGGAAATAATCATCAAATCCTCAAATCAACTAACAAAATGGAGGGCTGATGCTCTTTCCAAGCAAGGTAGAGCTACTCTTATTGCTTCAAATTTATCGTCAAAACCACTATATGTCATGCAAAGTTTCATGCTTCCAACCTACATTCACAACAAACTAGACCAAATTAATATATCATTCTTTTGGAATAAGGATTTAAGCTATAAACCGCTTATCAGCTCGGATAAAATATGCAAACAAAAACAATCGAGAGGAATGGGTCTACGTAAGTCTAAACACATGAACGACGCCCTTCAACTAAAGCTCCTATGGAAAATCATGGCGGAACCGGATAATATATGGGTCAGAATTATTCAGCATAAGTACCTCAAATCTGAGAACTTGCTAAATTACACCAAACAAAATAGTTCGTCTTGGCAATGGTCCAAACTGCGCTCTCTAATCCCGGAATTCAAAACTGGTTTGGCTTGGCTGGTAGGTAATGGAAGGACTATCAATTTCTGGAAAGATAACTGGGCAACTAATTTAAATATGCTACAACACTGTATTTGCCCCTACAAAGTAGACCTGAATGAGAAAGTTAAGGAATATATCACCAACAACAAATGGAATACCGACAAGTTACGACTAGTCCTAGACCAAGCAATTGTCGAGCAGATTTCAAATATCCCACTTCCGATTCATCCGATCGAAGATCGGCTATATTATTGGTCGGCGAAGAAAGGTTGGTTTACCATTTCTAATGCATACAATCTGTGTACACATTCCACCTCTGACCCTATAGACGAAAATGCTTGGATATGGAAGACTAACGTCCCTCCCAAAATAAAGAACTTTCTGTGGAAATAAGCCACAACGCCCTACCAACAGCATCTAGGCTTGCAAAGCGTGGATTAGCACTTCCCTCCTACTGCTCAATGTGCAACCACCATAATGAGGATGCGTTCCATCTATTTTTTGAGTGTAGATTCAGCTAGTTTGCTCAAAACTTACATCCACGCCATATATCTCACATTAACAGAATCATCTCTACATCCAGAAACTTCACTCAAGTAATGGTCTACCTTGGCCACGCACTTTCTAGTAGGGAGAAGACCAACTTGGCGTTTAGCTGGTGGACTTTATGGAATTTCCGCAATAAATTTATCTTCAAACATGAAAAACTGCCAACTCTAGATTGTTTTAACATACAAGTACATGTCCATAAATCAAATTGGGAAACAGCTAACCAAGATAACACAGAGATCGGATGGGGGAAATTGAACAAAGCTTGTAGAAATGAGCCAAAGACTAAAAGATCGACAATACGAGTAGCTAAATGGAAAAAGCTCCCCTGTGGTTTTTTCAAATTAAATTTTGATGGGCGGCTGGGGCTAATAGAGAATCCTCAATCAGTTTTATTATTCGCGACTCACGGGAAAATATTATAGACCTGGGGGGAAAACTAATAGGTGCACAAACGCCACTCATGGCCATGGGACTAGCTCTAAGAGAAGGCATTCTTAAAGTAATTGATCTACATATAGACAACCTAATTATAGAAGGCCACTCCCTCATAATAATCAACTATTTTAAGAAGGGGGTAGCATGTCCATGGGAAATTGAACTTCTGCTGTCGGACATCAAATGTCTACTCAGATCTTTTAGGAAGGTCTCCTTTTCTCATATTTACCGTAGTGATAATAGAGTGACTGATAAGGTCGCACACCTTAGCCACTCCCGCTCTAATATGGGAGCCTGTACTTTAGACCTCGGTCTCTTAGAACTCATCCGAAAGGATGCTTTCGGGTAGTCCTCTTTTTGAGGACACCCGAATTCTTACCTAATAAAAAAAATTAAAATAAATAAAGAAATGGACATTTACTTAAATAGGGTAAATGGAATTGTTATTTACCAAATTATTCCTATATTCTTTCCTTAAATTATTGTTTATATTTTGATTAGAGAATTTATTTAATTGTTTCCATTTATGAATTTTATATTTTGATATACCATATATATATGGTTTCTTTTTGACTTGTTTCTTTCTCTCTCCTCTTTCCTCTCTCCTCTCTATGTTCATTCGTCTCGCACATCTCTCTCGCTCCACTGGGAGGCCTCCCCGCCGACAGCCCCGCCAGCGACAACCAGTCGCCCGAAGACTTCCCGACCCCTCCCGACGCCAACCTCAGGCCCCCTCCCCGAATCCCCTAGCCCTCTCTAACCTTCAATTTCTCCCGGCGGTCGGATCTGCCCACTTGAACCCTCTTGTTCATTGGCGGCATTCAAGGTAAGTGTGGCTCCCTCTTGATGTACATATTTATAGTCGTTTTAAATGCATATTTTGACTTCATATTCCATTCGATTCCAGGTTGAAAATAATAAGAATTTGTGTAGAATGAGCTAACGTGCAAGAAATAGAGTCTGCACAAGTTTTGGTTTAAATGTATAGGAATTAGAGCGGAATTAGAGTCAAAACGAGAAGACAAGAGAAGCTGAGAAGCAGTCGATATCGAGTCAACCACTCGAGATCGACTAGATCGATCAACCTAGAGACCACATGTCGACAGCCAAGCCAAAACCTACTGGAGAGGCACTCGACACAAACCTATGTCGAGTGGGCAACTCGACATCGACATCATATCCGAGGTCGAGTGAAGTGAAGACAGATCAAGCAGAAACGAAGCACTCGATATCGAGTAGACATGTCGACATCGAGTAGAAATTTCCACGGTTTGCACGCGGTTTGGCAATCCGAGTGAAGATCTATCAAGGAGGCCACGTCTTTATCTTTTCCATTTAGCTAGATGATAGAGCATGATTAGTATTGTATAATAGATTACAGTTAGCATAGTTTGGTTGTAAATATTGTATATTTTAGTTACATTTACACAATCACTTGTTGAGTTGGAAGAGGCGGAATCTACATAATTCTATGTTTTATTTTAGGTATCGCAGATTCTAGGTGAAGTGAGCATTGAGGAGAGCAAAAGAAGCTAAGAGAAAGTCTTGGGCAGTAGCTGAAGGAACGAGGGAGGGAAGCTAGAGAATCATTGGCCGCCCCGCGGCTTGAAGCCCTCTCGAAGGATTTCGCTGATCGCCTGGCGCCCCACGGCCTGTGGTAGCTGCCCCGTGGCCCTAGCAGAACTCCCGAATCAGACTCGAACTTTAATGAGGGTTTTCTATGTTATTTTTGGCCGACTCTTTAGAGGCTTTTAAAAGACATTTCTAGGTTATTCTATGATTCACCTTATGCACTTTAGAGATTATTGAGAACACGTTTGAGCATGAGAAACTAAACTCTCAAGGTTTCACCTACAGTTTGGATCTTTGATTGTTGAATTGCGAGTTTCTTAATCTAGTTCTTATTCCTATTCGAATGTTTTGACTTCTTTGCGCTTAATTCCTTGAATGTGTTTTGTTCTCTTTGGCCTGATCAACTAGTTAGAGTAGATTCATTCAATTGCTAGGGTTTTGTATATTCTTCGTAGTAAACCTTAACCCAAGTGACGATCATATCCCTTTAGGACTCGTATGACTAATTGGATGTGTAGGAAGTTGAATATATGTTGAATATCGACTCGTAGCTTGATATTACATGTACCTTTGGTTAATTCATATTCTTAATGTTATCTCTAGGTTGAATCTTAACCGTGTTAGGGTTATTTAGAGATAAGAATTAATAGGACTCGTAGGACTAATAATTTACCTAAGATCTGGACAAGGACATTCGTAGGAAAAGACACGAACTAGAGGCTGAAACAAGGATCAAATTCATCAATTGAAGTGACAAATTGTAGGTGAACCTATTTCTCTCTATTGCATTCTACAACCCACATTACTTTGTCTGCTTTCGTCCGCTTTGATAAAAGGCGAATACTTTTCTCATAAAAACCCCCCATATTCTTACTTGCGATTAGATTGACACTTGAATTGATTAGATTTCCATGTGGATCGATCTCTCTCTTACACACTATACTAGTTGTAGGTTTGAGTATTCTTTGGCAGGATCAACAACATGTTTTTCTCTTGTCAAATTTGGCGCCGTTGCCGGGGAATCAAAGATTATTTCTTTGTTTATCAATTATTGTATATAACTAACTTATCTCCATAGTCGGAGATATTTGTTTTTGTGTTCGTGTGTCTAGGTGGTTCCCTTTAAAAATGACTCATGGTTTATATTGTGATTTTTGCGGAGTTACTAATCATATATTTGAATATTGTCCGGTGTTTCGAGTTCTGATCCAAAAGATTGAGGAAGTATATCATATGTGCAAAACTCAATTTTCTCGTGAGATGGGTATCATACATGAGATTGCACATTTGGAGATCCAAATCAGACAATTAGAGCCTCCATGTATGGGTCCACAAACATCACAAGAATCGTCCATGTTATCCCTTATGAAAGAGCACTTTGCTGCTATGGAGTCCCAACTTACAAAAATCCAAACTAAATTCAATAACGAGATGAGGCGGATCCAAGTGGCTCAACAAATTACAATTCCAATTATTTCAGAGATTTTTCCTATGTAGACTGAGGTGGTTGTGAGTGACGACTGTGTTATCATCTCTTTTGGCGAAAAATTTTCCCTTGAATGAGCTCATGACTTAGGCTTCCTTTTGTGTTCATTGGAAAGGCCAAATCACCAATTTTTTACTGCCAAAGAAGAAATACCATAGCACCAAACTTCTAATGAAAAGAGCAGAACAAAATTACAAGTCTCTCTAAAATTTTAAAAGAGATACTTAAGCCATGTTCACAGAGTCAAGTATCCATTTTGTGGAACGGATCAGTTTCTATTCAATACCTAAGGAAAATTTTACAAACATCAGTTCCAGTTAGCAAGGAGTATTTAACATACGATTACTATTGTTTATGAAAGAGAGATCCGAACTTGAATGTTCTCAAGTGGCTTTGCTCAATGCCACCGAAAGAAAATAACATAGCAAGCCATATATCATCAATACAATTCACACAGGAATGTTTATCCATTACACTTCAAAAAATATGAGCAAATAACATGGGAAAATGATGGAAGAATCTGCATTAAAAAAAATGAAGAATCAATTATACCTCGATTCTGTGCAGTGAGAGTACTTGAGATGCAAGCATTTCTTGCAAGATGAACTCGATGTGGTAACTCCACATCATCCCGCGACTTTACAACAAACCGATTCGTCTCTATCTCCTTTTTCTCACCGGCCAAGCATTCTTTTTCCTGCTCTAATACCTTGATTCTTTCATCCTTCTCCATAGTTTCCACCTCGAGTTCCTGTTTCTCCCTCTCCAAAACATTCTTCTCGTTCAAGACCTTCTTGATCTCCTCACTCCTTTCCCTCTTTTCTCGACAAACCTCAGTCTCCAGTCCCCTCTTCTCCCACAACAAGACCTCAATTCTTTGAGCCAGCGCCAAAGCCTTCTTCTCAGTCTCATCCTCCAATATCCTCTTCTCAGCTTCAACAGCCGTCTTCTCATTTGAAATTCTCTCGATCCCTTCACTCTTCTCCTTGCTTACCAAGCAAAACTTGGCCTCCATTTCCCTCTTCTCCATCTCTAAAAGTTGAATCTTCTCAGCGAGCTCTAAAATTTTCTCCTCTACTGCCACTGTCTGCTTACTGGCTTCCAGGGCCACCTGGGCCTCAAAATCAATCACTAGCCTACTATTATGCCTATCCAGAGCCTCATTCTTTGCTAACAGGGTAGAAATCCTGCCATTAAATTCCTCTAACAAACTCTGAAAATGCTTTCCCATGGCCATCAATTTCTGTGTCACCTCAACACTACCATTCGTTATTCTTCGTTTTGCTGCCTTAAGATCAATCTCCAGCTTCCTCTTCTCCACCCCCTCCTGCCTACACTTCTCCCTAAGACTCTCCTTTTTGTCCCTCCACTTGCACACTTTTGAATTGAATTCCTCCTTCGCTTTTGCATACTTGTCCTTCCATTTCACGTACTTTTCAATCATCTCCTTCTCCTTACCTTTCAGCTCCATCACTCGTTCCTTTAGTTTGCATTTCTCCTCCTTCAACTGGCCACATTGTGCCTCCAATACAACGATCCGTTTGACAAATTTGACGTTGCTTCTTTGAATCTCCATCACGGCAAAACTGTATCACATAAAGACCCAGGATTAAGGCAGAGATTAAAATTGGTAATATGATGCCTATTTACAGTTTTGTGTTGCATTTTTCAGTTCATATCCTGGCAATTTGTAGTTCATTTATATAATAGGAGAGGTTCTATTCAACCAATACAAATAAAAATGTTTCTCATCTCCTTCATTCCTCGTTGGTTCACCCCATTTCTCAGTCTGAACTCTGAAACCCTAACAATGCAAATATCCTAAAATGTTCAAACACTAGATGGAGAACTCACCTGATCTTCCAACGGAGACAGAAAACACAGGGGTAATTGCAACCAGAAGCAGCAACAGGGCGACTTCAAAAGAGAGAAATTGATGGTTTTGGAGAGTAGGTTGAGACTTGAGAGAGGAGGAAGAAGTAGTAGAAAGGGAGGGTTTTGGAGAAAGGAACAATTTTTAGGGTTTAGAGCATGTGCAACAATGGGGTTACCTCTTCCCCTTTTCAATTTTCACCCCTTATCATAATTTGCTGTAACGGCCCGGATATAAATATCCGATATACGTTTCGAAGGTTGGATATCTTCGTTCGGATGTTGCAATTCAGGTACGGGTCGATATTTCAAACCTCTAAAGATCAATCAGTATACAAAGCGGGGATTTCGAACCCCAATCAATTAAAGTCACAGAAATTCAATTTAAACGAAAGTAAAGCGGAATTAAGGTTTAGGTACAAGAGCCACGGCAGAGCCAGGTCAAAACCAAAACATATATTCTAAAGTCGTATAGCCAAATTAGCGGGGTTAGACAGATTTTTTACAATCGCTCGGGGGATTTTCCCACGCCATAGAGACAGGGAACAATCATACCTAAAAACAAGTGATGCGAGTGGGATCAGACCGAGGCCCCAACACACCATGTCCCGCAAGCAAACATACACATACGCTAATATAAAGATGATGCAAATGCGAAAATTAAATCACACTAACATGTCCCTAAATCATAATATGCGGAAAAGAACGGTAAAGGCGCCCAAAGAATGTCAAGTGGCATGTCCCTCTCCTACCTCTGCACCCCTTCCCGTTAGTGCAGAGACTGGCCAGTTCGGTGCTATAGCATAGCAATATCCTCGTGGTGGTGCACTTACCACGGCATCAACATATCATATCATATCATATCATCTCTTGCCCGATGGTGCTGAGCTATCATATCATGTTCATATCGACTCGATAGACTCAGGGCACCCGATGGGGCTGGACTACCCTATGACCCTAACAGAGACTCTAGGACTATCACTGATAACGGTCGTTCTGTTTACATACGCATAAAGAAATATAATGCTCAATCACAAGTGCAATCCTAGCATGATACTACATGGCATGCTTTAATGCTTATGCAATACCTAGTATGTCATATATTCACAAGCAGGTATTCTCTTTCGAATCTGAGTAAGTTCATAAAGGAACTTACCTGAATAAGTCGAACAGCAGAGAAACAAGACAGAAGCAGAATCCAAGTAATGAATCACCAGTAGTAAACAATGTCCAACATATCACAATCACCTAATAACATACAAATGCATAAGTCTATCTAATTCACACAAGGCGCCCCTAACTATCATCCATATCTTCACATATCTCGTTTCAGATTGTTCCATCTTATCTCATCACAATTCATATATCATTCCATGTTCATCTCATCTCATCATTTCCAAAACAATCTCTCAAAGAACTCAACTTAGAAATCAAACAATCCTTTTAAAATCGTTTATCCAAATCCCGACATTAAACACTTAGGCCTTAAAACCAATTTCCCAAAATCATATTATAGAAATCATTCCGGCATGTTTCTTATTTCAAAAACACTATATAGATAAATTCCAATACTAAATCATCAAAATAATTCTATGCTCACAAATAATATTTATAAATCAAAACCAACAATTCACTTTTAAAAAAAAATCCTAACCCACATATTTAAATCCTCATGAAATGCATCATATATAAATAATCCAAATAATACTATTTTAAAACAAATAAACAATATATAAAGATTAATTTCCAGAATATTATAATTATAACCAATTCCCAAAATAATAATAATATTCAAATAATTTAACACTTACTATCCATATAATCTCAAGACAATAACCATAAATATATTTATAACCCAATATCAAATAATTTTACTTTTAAAACCTTCTATTATATTTTAATATTTCAGAATATATATATATATATATATATATATATATATTCTCCCAAAATCCGAAATAATAATTAATATAACACATAAATATATATATATATATATATTGTAAAGACTCGGAATTTTAAAAATATTATTTTCTAAATTAAGATTTGATTTTGATTTAATATTGATTAGTTTTGATTTAATTCCCAAGGATTCGGAAACTTTTGAATAATTCTGTCCTCGAGCAAACGATTTGTTTGAACCCTTTCGACCAAATTCCGGCATAAATTTGTTATTTAACTCAAAGATGAATTCATTCGATCTATTATACCGAGACTTGAAAATATTTGTCGGATTTCATTATTTTGAATTTGAAAGTTTATTTAAATTGATTATGTTAAATGCTTACTAAAATTTCTTTATATGTTTATAATTTTTATTAGATTATTATTATTATCATTATCCTGGTTTATGAATAAAACTAATATATTCTGTAAATTATTTATATATTATAAGTTGTTTTAAAAGTAGAATTATTGGCATATTATATGTTATGATATGATGTTTTAACATGTGTTTTTAGAAAAGTTTATAAGTGATTTATTAATGTTATTTTATTTATGTGGTTTATTAAAAATGAGATGATTTGGTGTTTTATTTAGTTGAATAATGTTTGAGAAATTGTTTAAAGAGGTTTAATGTTTCCCACACTGTTTTAAAGGATGTTGAAATCATAGTTAATATTTTCGATAGTGATCTCTGACTTGTATTTTGAGATCTGTTTCTCAAATGGATTATTGTTTTAAAACCGATAAGCCGGAATTATTTTAATAATATAATTTTGGGGAAATTTGTTTAAGGATTCAAATGTTTAATATCGGGAGTGGCTAAGTATGATTTTAAAAGAATTGTTTGTTTATTGAGTTGATTATGAGCATGATTATAAAGCACGATATGTTGAGATGATGAGTTGATGATAACGAGAATGAGATGATACATGATGATGATGATGGTATGAATAAGATGTGATAGCGAGAATATGCCCAAGTTGTGGGAACAAGATGAGAAATTGAATTGAGACATTAATGTTGATGATGATGGGATGGTTAACTTATATGTGTTTTATGTGGATCTTATGTGTGCTATTTGATATGCTTTGTGTAAATTAGACTTCTGTAACGGCCCGGAAAATAAGGATCTTCTTTCCCCTATTTGCCCTCCCTTGGGCCTAGGCAAGAAGACCTAATTATCCGGGTTACGTTTAAGAAGGCAAGGTTACCTTCCAACTAGATCTTACAACCCGAGTACGAGTCACAAGTTTTCGCAATAAAAGAAAGAAAGTTTAAAACGATGCAAAATATTTTAAAAATAAAGAAGGTTTAGTGGTCTCTCAAGCTCTCGATCTAACGCCAAAAGTCTGAACCCGCCAAGCATCCATATGAGCAAAGATAGCGGCTAACGGTTACCTGAATCTAAAAAAAAGAAGGGGATCTGGGTCAATCATCGGGTCACTCCTGCGCGTGTGTAAACACTCTGAGAGACATATAATAAGCATCCTATTCCTAAGATGAAATGTGTAATGCAAAACGGAAATTAAACAGATAAGTATGCGGATAAGTAAATGCAAAAATAAATAAAGAAGCGCGCTAATTACAAGAAATGCCAAATAGCATGTCCCTCTAGGCTCCTAAGAAATCCTATAGCAACTCACCATCAAAGGAGCTACCTCACCCTACGGTGCAGGCCAACCCCACGCAATGAGCCTACTAACTATGAAAGGAAGGCAAACAATGACACTTATATAAGGCCTAAGGCTCTAAGAGTCCTAATGCACTTATTGGAAAGCCTACCGCATCATCGAGTGCAAGCAACTTTCTATACCAAAAGCCTACCGCATCATCGAGTGCAAGCAACTTTCTATATAAGCGCCAACTAGGATGACAAGAATAAAGAAAAAGGTCCCAACCAATAAACACCTATAACGACCGTTTTCTAGCAAAGACAGATAGCAAGTCATATGGTTTCCGTTTTAGATCCTAAGCATGATTCTAAGTAGTATGGTGCATGAACACTAGCCTACTATATAACACCCAGTGCATAAAGCGCCCATCATGAGTAAGTTCGAGGAACTTACCTGGAGAAGTGCAGAATCCAAAGGCAAGAACAACAATATAAGCAAGCAGATCCAACATGTCATATATCACCTAGTAAGCAATACATATGATGCATAAGTCTACGTCTATGCACATAATAGCCATTCAGATAAATCACATAAGTCAAAATTCTCTTTCCATAACTTCGGCATATTTCCATCATCGTCAATATCATCTCAACTCAACATCTTATCTCATCTCATCTCATCTCATCTCATCATGTCTCATATCCTTTCATAATAAATCATCATATAACATTTCATATATCATTTCATCATCCTCCATAATCATTTCCATGAATTAACTCGAAATTCCAAAATATCAAATCATCCGGTCAACTCAAGTAAATCAATTCAAAGTTTCTCCAAAAGCCCTTAAATTTCCAAGAAGTCAATTTAATAGTCAAACAATTCTTTTAAAATCATACTTAGCCAAAATCCCGATATTAAACATTTGAATCCTTAAACCAATTTCCCAAAACCTTAATCTTAAAACTTTAATAATTTCTGACTCTTGCCAAATATTTCAATAATCTACATGTTCCAAAACTAACCATTTAAAACGACAATACTTAAGAATTAATTTATTTTAATAAATAATTCTCATCAATCAGATTAAGCAAAACATCTAAATAAATCAAAGTATATGCTTAAATAATTTAATGAATAATAATTAATAACGAGTTAATAAATTAAGGAACTATTTTAATAACACTATCATCCTCAAATCAATATATATATATATATATATATATATATATATTATATAAAAATTAAATGAACCCTCAATCAAATCCAATTAAATAACTAAATAAATATTTTAGAAAAATATAAGCAATTTAATAAAAGTAAGGAATTGACAAATTCATGGATTACTTGAATATCACCCACAACATCAAAACAATATCAATAAACAATTAGATAAACACTTAAAATCAGATTTTTAATTAACTTAAAATAGATAATAAGGAATAATTAAATAAATAAATAACTCAAAATAATTTTAATAATAATTAACTAACAATTTTATAAATAATTATATAACATATATAAAGTAAGTAAATAAAATAAATAAACACAATTAACCCAGTCCGGCCCAAACCAAACCAAAACTCAGCCCAATCCAAAACCAATTGCCCAGATCCGGCCCAAGAAATCTCAGTCCATCCCCTTACCCGGAAACAAACCCGACCCGAGCCCAGTCCCAAGCCCGAACCCATCTCTCTTCTCAGCTCTCTTTAATGAACCGGCCCCTTTTGCCTGAACCGGACCAAAATAAAAAGAAAGGTGGAGAACCGGGTTCATCACCCATCTTCAACCTCCTGATCCCCTGCCCCGTTCGACGGAAGAAATGGAGGAGGAGAAGTGGCTCGCCGGAGACCCTCCTGCCAGACTCCCTCATCCTCTCCGACTACCCCCCACTCTTGCCCGACCACCGTCACCCAGAACGACCAAGGAGAAGGAGGAAGGAAGCTCACCGAGGGGTTCGAGAACGTCGCTAGAAAAGCTCAATCGGGCTTGGTGGAGCTTGTCGATGCCGGAACGCCCATCTATTGGCCTTCTCGAGCGGGACAAGGGGGAATGAGGAGCTGCTGCTGCTGGGCTTATGCGAGGAGCTTCGACAGGGCTCCTACGGTTCGAACGGAGGATGGTCTATGGTTGGTTGCTCACGGGAACGAGAGAGGGAGTAGGGGCGAGGTGATTGGTTGCCTCGTCGGGGAACAGAGGGACAGTCACCGGCGAGGTTGGCTGAATTTGATGGTGATGGCTCGGCAAGGAGGTGGAGGAAGGGCTATTGGGGTGACCGAAGGGGAAATGCAGGATGAGTGATAGGGGTGAACTGGAAAAGTGATAGAGGGATGATGGTGAGGGTATCTGAAATGAAGAGGAGTAGGTTACACTTTACAGAGGATATAAGGGGTAGGGGTGAGGTTGCAGAGGTGAGGTGGGTGAAGGGTGAGGGAGTTGGTGTGTGAGTTGAGTGTAAAAGTGTGTATAAAAGTCAAAATAAATACCCGTAAATAAATTTCGAAACCCGCTTTCCGACCTTAACCCGACTCAATTCAAATTAAACTTTCAAATTCAAAATAATGAAATCCGACAAATATTTTTAAGTCTCGTATAAGGAAGCGGAATAAGTCCGTTTTTAAATCAAATTCAAGTTTATGTCGGAACTCGTTTCGAAGAAATTAAATTCAAATTATTTGCTCGAGGACAGAAATATTCAAAATTTTTCGAATCCTTGGGAATTAAATCGAAACTAAATCAATGTTAAATCAAAATTAAATCTTAATTTAGAGAATAATATTTAAAAATCCCGAGTCTTTACAACTTAGACTTAATTATTATGTTATATATTGAATTACTAGGTGATCTCTGATTTGTCTAGACTTGCTATTACTTCTGTTGGTTGCTTGGATTCTGCGCTTCTCCAGGTAAGTTCCTTGAACTTACTCATGATGGGCGCTTTATGCACTGGGTGTTATATAGTAGGCTAGTGTTCATACACCATACGACTTAGAATCAAGCTTAGGATCTAAAACGGAAATCATGTGACTTGCTATCTGTCTTTGCTAGAAAAACGGCCGTTATAGGTGTTTATTGAATGAGACCTTTTTTCTTTATTCTTGTCATCCTAGTTGGCGCTTATATGGAAAGTTGCTTGCACTCGATGATGCGGTAGGCTTTTGGTATAGAAAGTTGCTTGCACTCGATGATGCGGTAGGCTTTCTAGTAAGTGCATTAGGACTCTTAGAGCCTTAGGCCTTATATAAGTGTCATTGCTTGCCTTCCTTTCATAGTTAGTAGGCTCATTGCGTGGGGTTGGCCTGCACCGTAGGTTGAGGTAGCTCCTTTGATGGTGAGTTGCTATAGGATTTCTTAGGAGCCTAGAGGGACATGCTATTTGGCATTTCTTGTAATTGGCGCGCTTCTTTATTTAATTCTGCATTTACTTATCCGCATGCTTATCTGTTTAAATTCCGTTTTGCATTACGCATTTCATCTTAGGAATAGAATGCTTATTATATGCCTCTCAGAGTGTTTACACACGCGCAGGAGTGACCCGATGATTGACCCAGATCCCCTTCTTTTTTTTAGATTCAGGTAACCGTTAGCCGCTATCTTTGCTCATATGGATGCTTGGCGGGTTCAGACTTTTGGCGTTAGATCGAGAGCTTGAGAGACCATCAAACTTTATCTCTTTTAAAATCTTTTGCATCGTTTTGACCTGGCTCAGTCGTGACACTCTTTTCGATTGTATTTTGGTTAAAACCTTGCTTCTTTTATTGCGAAAACTTACGACTCGTACTTGGGTTGTAAGATCTAGTTGGAAGGTAACCTTGCCTTCTTAAACGTAACTCGGATAATTAGGTTTTCTTTCCTAGGCCCAAGGGAGGGCAAATAGGGGAAAGAAGATCCTTATTTTCCGGGTCGTTACATATATATATAAACATAACATTTAACATATATATATGTAATACCGAAATTAAAATCACCAACCCACATATGCCAGCCCAACCCCTTAACCCAAACAGATACCCACGACCCGGATCCCTGGCCCAAAACCCAAGCCCATAACCTGAATACCCATATCCAAGTTCTCAGATTAATGAACCGAGAAAAATAAACTGAACCGGCCCCAACAAGAAAAGAAAGAAAAGGAGACCGAACCGGGCAACCGAACCCGCCTTCAACCCCAAAACAGAGCAGCGCCCGCGACGAAGTGAAGGAAGAAGAAGAAGATGAAGAAGAAGAAGAAGGGCTAGCCGGCGGCCTTTCGGCCTGAGATTCACCCACTCCAACCGATCCCCAATTCCGACCACACCCGTACAAATAGAACAAAAACGCAGCAAGGGAGGAAGGAGGAAGAGAAGGATTACCGTGGGCTTCAAGGTTCGACTCCGAGGCGCTCGAGGGCAGCTCCGGCTGCGTCAACGAGGGAGGGGTGTCGCTTTGGGCCTAGAATGAGTGATGAGGGATTAAAAGAGGATCTTTCCCTCGGTTCCGAGTCGAAAAAGGTTGGATTGAGGCTTACCAATCGGAATGGAAACAGGGGCTGCGCTTGGGCTGCTGGTTGCGGCAAGAAGGAGAAGGAGATGTTACTGGCGCTGCTAGTTGCTGCTGCTCGACGAGAGAGAAAAGGAGGAGAAGGCTGGTGGTGTGCTCTCGGTTCTGGGAGGCTTCCCAAAACAGGGGGCGCTGAGGAGTGGAGCTCGGTGGCGGCTTTTCGGACGGAGATGAAGGTGGTGGTTCGGTGGGTGACAACCAAAAACGGAGGGAGAGGTGTGGTGCTCGATGAAACAGAAAGCCACGGGGGTTTGATGCTGGGGGTAATCAGGCGATTCAGGCCATAAAAGAAGGAGAGGGAAAGCTTTGGTGCCACTGAAATCGGATGGAGGTGGTGGGCTCTGCTTGGTCTTCCTGCAGGGGTGTGAGGGTGGGTTAGTTTTTAGCCAAAAGTAGTGAAGCATGGTGGCGAGGGGGTAGGATAAGAGGGGTGTTGCAGAGGAGGGTGTGGTGTGTGTATGGAAGAAGACAAAGTGAGGGAGGGGGGTGTAACACCCCCGTCCCACATCGGATATCATAAGGATGTTGGGAGTGATTTATAAGTGATTCAAGCCCTACCCATGTTACAAGAGCTCTTCCTTTTCAGGCTCCAAGTGAGGACAACGGACCTAAGAGGGCTAGGTGGCATGGGCTGGCGCCTCTTAAGACCCCGGGTCTTACAGGTGGTATCAGAGCTGTAGGTTTTAAAAATGTTTTTATTCGGATTTCAAAATGATTTCTAAAATAAATTTCAAAAAGACTTTTATCAAAACTATGTTTAATGTTCTATTTACAAAGTAAGCAGTTTTGAAAATGATTTCAAGATACTAGTCCGATAGTCCTGCTCAAGCTCCTGCACCTGCCATAGACTAATATTAAATGCGTTATTTCCAACCTTGCTGGTTCGAGTCAAAGTGGGGAATTGGTGTGCGAATTGGCAATATTCTGACATTGAATACCATATAAGCTATGAACACTTCTCTACTAGTATTCCTTTCACTTTATACAGTCGGCTCTAGCATGAGGATACTTCTGATTCCATACCAACCTGGTCAACACGTGTTTTTATAGACATCGAAAAAGAGTCGGGAAGTGCTCCCTATAGACTCTAGAAAGGCTCCTTTGTTTCACTTCTGTATAAGCAGGAATAATAACCGCATGTGAAATCAGTGATTAATGATCGATATGTCATAAGTAAGGTTCTTCAGGAGGATAATTAGTAACTCTTTATGTAAGTAGGTTCACCTTTCCTAAATCTTCATAGGATTAAAACGATCATGGGTTACATATTTCATTTCTCCTTGCCATGATCGAGCAACCGAACTCTCATTGGTAAAAAAGCTTGAGAATAATAATTTTAAATATAGATATGCGCGTTTTATGGTTATGAAGGACGCAAGGACGCATGTGCTTAAGAACCGGACAACGTTCATGTCGACAAACTAGAAGACGAAGACCCACACTCATCTCATATGAATAAGGCTGGCTAGTTTTGTCACAATGGTTGCCTTCAAAGCCACCCGGGCCATGTGGCAATTAACCTGGAAAAGGAAGCCAGATGGGGCTGAGACGAAAGCCAATAACAAGCTAGTTAACCCCGTTCTTATGTGATGCGAGTTCACTTATCTTGAGCGACGAGAGTGAATATCAAAAGATGTCTTTCAAAATTTTACTATCCTTATTTTAGATATTTATAGCTATAGAGATACACTGTTTTCATAGGATTAAAAATTTTAAGCTTTGCCACTGAGGAGTTCGGAAAGCAATGAGTTACTTTAGATGTAATTCTCATCGCTCACGTATTCGATAACTACATTAAGCGAATCATGCTTAAATTCTACCCATTCGGGAACCATTGTTAGACACACCTAGCTTTGTTTTGAGCAATCTATATCCTCTCATCTATTTCGAGGTTACTATCCTATCTGCAATTCCTTTCTCGTTTCTTTTCTAAGTTTCGGGACGAAACTTATTTTTAGTGGGAGGTATGAAATACCCTAAATTATTTTTGGGCTATTTCTTATTTTTATTTAATTAAATAAATCTATATTATATTAAACTATATTATATATATCTTGTGAATTTGGTCATTTAACAAATTCACCTGAGATATATGGTATGAATTAGAATAATTAAATTATTCTAAAGAGAAATAATATCTGAGTTGATTTAATTACATAAATCATCTAAATACCCTTATTATTTAATTTACAAAGTTAAATTAAATAATATTCATCCCGCTATCTCCATCTTTATCCGTTTCTTTTATTTCTTTTTCTTATTCTCTACCCTTAATCCCTATTTTAATTGATTCTAAATCTAATAGAATCAAAGATTTATCTTTATCTGAGTATAGATACACGTTTAATTCTAGGTTTTCATATCCCCAAAGATCACACCCATCACGTCACCTTCCTCACCCAAACCGAACCTTCATCTCCCAAATTTCCTATTCACCCTCCCGGAGCCAACCTCCCGCAGCCGCCGAGGGCCACCGTGCGAGCCCAGCCGCCCCGCCATTGCCGCACTCCGTTGCCGAACCAAGCCCAACCGCCGGCGACCTTGCCCGGAGACACACCGAGCGCAGCCATCCTCTTCGTTCTCCTCTCGACACCACCGGAACCGCAGGCCACCACTGCCGCTACCAAGGCCGAGCCCTCGCTGCACCCGCCTTCGGCCTTCGCCCCTGTTGCCGCGACCACCACCGAGCCGCCTCCGTTTGCCGCCGAGGAGCCTCGTCGCCATCGCCGCTCGCCGTCGCCGAAGCCATCGCCTTGCATCCCTCCTCTGCGTATCCCTCTGTTCTAAATTACAGAGGTTTTGATTTCTTTTCCTAATATTACAAAAACTACCCTCGTTTTAATTCTATTTCCGTTTTTGGCCCTGAATTAATTACTTATTAAATTAAGCGGCCAATAATTCTGAACTTTTCGATTCTTGCCCGTTTCAGCGACACCAAGAAATCTCGAAGCACCCACGCCGGATCCCGCATCCCGAGGAATTCATATTGGTATATAATATTTAACTTTATAGAATTAATTCAATTTAAAATTGAGTTAAGTAAAGTTAATTTCGTAAAATATCAATATTGATATTCATTTTTTCCGTTGGATTCAATAGGTGCTAAGATCTCGTCTCGTTGCCATCAACCGATCAACGAAGGTTAAGGCAAGTGATTTCGTTCAATGCCCTTTGCATGTTTCGTGATTTTCTTTTGGCGTGCCTTTTTATTCTTTTGTGTCGAATGCGGTCATGTGGCCAATTTCCTTGCCAGTTTCGATAAATTGCATATCCGTCTCCTTGATGTAATTTATCTCATTATTCATAAATTGGCATGAGTATAAATAAATGGGCAATTATTATTTTTAATTATAGTAATGTGTGTATTAAATATGTTATTTGTTTATAACTCGAGATAAGTGGAAAATTGCCCATTTTCATCTTCCGAATTGCATGAATTTCTGCTCGTTTCTTTCATGCAAATTAATAGTATGAGATATTAAGATCCTTTGAAATATCCATGCTTGTCTTCTGTTGTTAATACCGTGTACATGATCACCTAGTGTAATGAAGGCGACTAAATTGCGATATAATTAAATATGCGTACTTTATAGTGCGAATTGACTTTTAGTCAGTGCAAGTTTTCTTTAGTTAAGACTAACTTGCAGGTTGAGGTTCGTTAAGCCTTACCCTATAAAGGTTTCATGAAACGACCCATTCCGGAATGCATTCATCGCGGGATGGTAAACTTCCATAGTGTTGTAGGTCGTAGTCCTCTTTAAGGGCCCGATTGGTATCACGTGTTATATTATTATCGTCGGTATTATTAATGTTATCGTATAGTGTTTTATGTAAGGTGATCATTTCTGCGCATATTATACTTCATTGCATTCGAGTATAATTCCTATATCGTATTCTTATTCGATCTCCGCGATCATCCGAGTCATATGTCATTTTTGTTTTATTCTATTATCAGATTCCACATTATATACTCTACACTTTCCCTTAACTATTATTATACCGTTTCATGGTCACTGGTTTTAGTTAAAGTCGAACATTTTTCTTATCGCTTGCTAGTCTTAAATGTACTAACCATCCTATTTATTGGATGGCTGGTGTCCTTCGTAATCACGAAACACCAGACCATATTCCACAGGTTTAGTGCGAGCAGTGGAGCAGGAGAGAGCTGAAGAGCGGGCTATCATTTATGAACCTTTATACTACGAGTTTTGAACCTTTGAGATTTTCACAACGCTACTTTAATTTTAGCTAATTTTGGAGTTATCTATACTTTATGGTTTTGGTATTTATTTTATGTTACTATGACCGGATAATTTAAGCTATAATATTTATTTGACTTCCGCCTATTTTATTCGCTTAAATTATCATCTTGTTTATGGGAGCATGGTTGCATGTCCCTATAAGCCTCAGGTGAATTCAAAGACATTAAAGTCTGCGGATTCACTGGCGCTGTAGCATTTCCTTGGATATAAAAAGGGGGTGTTACAGAAGGTGGTATCAGAGCCGACTCTGGGCCCGGAGGTACTCTGACAGTATGCTCGGGTACGCTCTTCCCGGAGGGCAATCCCTTGGGCCTGACGGGGTCGTCAGTGCTTTAAGTGGGGGAGATTGTAACACCCCCGTCCCACATCGGATATCATAAGGATGTTGGGAGTGATTTATAAGTGATTCAAGCCCTACCCATGTTACAAGAGCTCTTCCTTTTCAGGTTCCAAGTGAGGACAACGGACGTGAGGACAACGGACCTGAGAGGGCTAGGTGGCATGGGCTGGCGCCTCTTAAGACCCCGGGTCTTACAGGGGGACCAAGTGTGGTGTGTGTAACAGAAAACCGGGGAGAGAGAGGAAAGAAAAGGAGAAAAGAAAAATAGTGAAGTGGGCCCCACAACACAAATTTGAAATCCCGACACTCGATCCCAATTCTGCTCCCTCGAACGAATTCCCGACACTCGACAATTCAAATCAAATTTTAAATCATCTCGGAACTTAAATTAATTTTATTCATACCCGGAACTCGAAAGCGAAAATCAAATCCCATCAAAATCCAAAATTTAAATGATGCCGGAAGGATTTTAAAATTGAACTCGTGCTCGAGGACGACTTTTATTCCACTTTTACAAATTGAATTTAATAATGTAATATATAGAAAATAATACAAAAATATATTCAGTCTTTACATTTGCCACCTAATATATTTTTTTCACTAAATTATTTTCTACTTTTTCTACCTCTTCTTTAGAGGTTACCCTTGCAACCATGGGGTTACCTTGTTCCCCACTTTTTCCACCTCATTTATTTTTATTACAAATGAACTTCATAAGTACTTGATATTAATATTTTTTATTTCATATAGATGAAAAATAACAAAAATAATAACATTACATTTTCTACCTCATTTATTTTTATTATAAATAAAATTCATAAGTACTTGATATTAATATTTTTTATTTCATATAGATGAAAAATAACAAAAATAATCACATTACATTATAGGTAAATAACAACTTAATTAATAACAACTCAAATCGGATCGGAACCATGGAAATGGTTCCACACGTGTTCAACCAAATCATTCATCAAATTCACATGAGTATGTCTATCCCGAAGCTCATCCCGCATACCCATATAGTTGCCTAGATTTCGATCTTCATATCGCCCAGTAGAAACATTAAATTGCTCATTCGTAGAACCACTTGATGATCCAAAAATATCTTCCGATTCAACTTGATCAAAATCAGATGGGTCTTGATACGTGTCTCGCTCATCTTCGACGATCATATTGCCATCATAATTTTCCATAGTATTTCTTGACTCCATGCTAGAGCCGGTTGTCGTATTATTGCAAACCGAGCTTGCAACACCCCAAATGCGCGCTCAATATCTTTTCTAACACTCTCTTGGCATTCGGTGAAAAATCTTTGTTTTGCGGATTATTGACAAGATTTGTAACATCATTTGAAATTGAGAGATTATTGACAAGATTTGGATCAAAATGATCAAAAGGGATGTTTGGGATGGGTGGGGTATTTGGATGATTGTGATCCATAGTTTGTGAAAATAGAAGATGGAAAAAGAAGGGCAAAATACAATAAATCAAGATAGGGTATATATAGGAAAAAAATTATACTCAAATTATGAAGAAAAATAAAATAAAATTAATGTTATAATTTATATATTAAAATAATAATAAAAAATATATATTATTAATACATTTGAGTTATTAACATACTAAATAAATAAGAATAACATGTAGTGACCCACTTGTATGTTAAAAAAAAAGAAAGTAAAAATAAAAAGGGGAAGAGGTTACCTTAGTGGGAAGGGGTAACCCCTTCCAACCTCTTCCCTTAAGGTTTGGCTTGCAACCATGGGTTTACTTTTTAAGACCTATAAGGTAAGTAAAACCCATGGTTGCACATGGTCTTACCTCCCAAATCAGATTAAGAGAGTGATGGAGTTTAACATCCCAACAAAGAAAGCTCTGCAGAGGTCAAGGCAGAGCTCATCAATTGAACCGCCATTTTTAGTACACTTTTTTGGAGTACACAGTCTTTCAAACAATGTGAGCTACCGACCTCGGACTAGAAAGGGTGTTGCTACTTGCTACTCGTCTAGAAATAAATAGTTATTTTAGTTTTGACACATTTTTTCTTTTTTCTTTTTTTTTTGAAACGGAAAGAATTTGGCTTTAGGGATGAACCCTTAAGAGCCAAGAGCATCCTTACGGATGAGACTGCGAAGCAAAGAATCGTCAGGAGCGAATGAGTTCTGGAAAGCAAAATTCAAATGCGACAAATGGTCCGCAACCTGATTTGCCTCTCGATAGACATGACGAATCTCAACAGAAGCAAAGAAGCCCAACGAGACTAGACTGTCAGAGACAATCATTTCAGAGTCTCCAGTAGGCTTCCCAAGTCCTTTAAGACTGTTTATTATGGTGAGGTTATCACCCTCAATTTCAATATTTGTTAAGTTGAGTTCTCGTGCTGTGATCCCTTTCCACAACCCAAGACTTTCCGATCCGGCAACCGACGAAATAGGGCAAGGTCCCGAGCCACAGAAAATTGGGGTACCCCTACAGTCTCGAATAATGAAGCCGTAGGAGCCGTTGTTTCTAGTCGAGAGAGCTCCATCGAAATTAAGTTTATACTAGTACAATCCCCGCGCCATGGCGCGTATTTTAAAAAAAAATAAAAATAAAATTCTGTAAGTATAAAATTAAATAATCTATTATCAGACGTTAACATAAAACAAAAAAATAGATTTGATAAAGTAAGTAAAAAATAATAAAAATAATTATAAAAAATGTATAAAAATTATATGAGTTTAAGATTTAAATAGAATAGGTTGATTGAATGAAAATCCTAAAATAATTGTGGTTATAACACCTAATAAAAAATGCTTATGATTTAGTAGTTAGATATAGCCAGATTTATTAGAGAAACGTGTACAAATTACATTAGTTAGATTTTTTTCTAGATTTAGTTGATTGGGAGGAAATAGTAAATCTAAAGTGATTATAACATATAAGCAGAAACATTTCCCATTTAATAGTTATAATAGATAAATCCCATTGGTTAATTTTTTTAAAAATTTATTATTGAAAATTTATGTAGATTAGGTGAAAATCCAAAAATTAAGGTTATTATATTAAAAAAATACTCCCTCCGATCTGTAATATTTGATGTTTTAGGAGATTAAATTTAATTTGATCAACAATATTGGATGTTTTAGATGTAATAATTACACTCTTTTTTACTTTTGCACTAATATCAATATAATTTGTACTTTTTTTCTTTAACCAATTACATTTGTGCATAGTAAATGTGATGCGGGAGCAAAAATTATTTGATGGAGTATTTAGAGGGGCAAATGACATTTCTAAATTCTTGTGCATATCCTTAAAACATCAAATATTTTCGATCGGATGGAGTAGTTTTCATTGAGTGTGTGTGTGTATACACACAAAGAGAGAGAGAGAGAGAGAGAGAGAGAGAGAGAGAGAGAGAGAGAGAGAGAGAGAGAGAGAGAGAGAGAGAGATTTGTTGCTTACAAAAAGACTTCATATATTTGAAACTATGTATTTTTTTAAAAATAAATTGAATTAATCCCATTGTTTTAAAAAAGATGTATGAAATAATATCATGTAATGAATATATAATGAAATAATACTATATAGTTAATATTACCTTTATTAAAAAAGTTTTAAATTAATCCCAATGGTTAAAAATATATTAAGAAATGATGTTATGTAAATAATATTAGATAGTTTAATTACCATAATTAAATGATATTGTATAAATAATACCTTACAAAAATAACTTTGCGTGAGGTGACGGCATGTGACGCAGGTGCTTTGGTTTTAATTCATATATAGATAATTAAATGATATTGTGTAAATAATACCTTACAAAAATAACTTTGCGTGAAGTGACGACACGTGACGTAGGTGCTTTGGTTTTAATTCATATATAGATATAGATTAGATGGTTTAATTACCATAATTAAATGATATTGTGTAAATAATACCTTACAAAAATAACTTTGCATGAGGGGACGACACGTGGTGCATGTGCTTTGGTTTTAATTAATATATAGATGTTTTAAAAAAGTTGTATGAAATAATATCATGTAATGAATATATAATGAAATAATACTATATAGTTAATATTACCTTTATTAAAAAAAGTTTTAAATTAATCCCAATGGTTAAAAATATATTAAGAAATGATGTTATGTAAATAATATTAGATAGTTTAATTACCATAATTAAATGATATTGTGTAAATAATACCTTACAAAAATAACTTTGCGTGAGGGGACGGCACGTGGCGTAGGTGTTTTGGTTTTAATTAATACTAGTTCAATTACCCGCACCTTATGCGGTTTTTTTTAATAATAAATTTTTAATTAATTATCTTTTTTCGAAACACACGATTCAAAATTTTAGTCATGAAAATGTATAAAGAAAAAATAAACATAATAAAATATTCTATTTACTTAAGAGTTGATCAAGTACACTCAAATTAGTGGAAAGAGAATTTATGTATAAAAATTATAGACGTGGAAGAAAGTCACATCTTTACCGAAATTCAAATTAAATGAATTGATAATAGAATTCTCAAATTTTATTAGAATGTTTCTATTTTACCCGGTTCTAAATATCTTTGTGATAAATCTCTACAATATTAAGTAAAAATGAATATGACTTTGTGAGAATGTACTGTCAAATATGGCTTCAAGAATAAAGAAAAATTATTGATAAAAAATAAAGCAAATCCCAATTTTCAATCACAATCTACTCAGAATTTATCTAGTTACTACATTAATATATGAGATATAAATTTTCCATGATTGTATGTGCGTATAAAGGAGATTTAATTCAATACATTTTAGATATTTCATTTTAAAATAATTGAATATATCAAGGAATCCACTTTGAGATTTTTCTTTTAATTATTTAAAAAAATCTTATAAAATGAAAGATATCAAATAATCAATTGTGTTCATTCTATTTTTTTTAAATAATTGCACATACAAATCAAAACAAATACCAAAATATAGATGAAGTCAAATAAAAACTGATTTTTTGCCTATAAATTTGAGACAAAATTTATATATTTAGAAGTAGAATAAACGCATTAATTTTTTTTGGTTTTTATTTTTTAAATTATTATTTTATTGTATTTAGTGATTCCAATCAAGTTTGGTTAGAGTTTTTCAAAAGAAAATTAGGCATGGTTATAAGAATTAGTTAAATTTTAATGTCATGATGAAAATTAGAAAAAATATTGTTAAATTAATTCAAATATGATAGAAGATTATGCTAGATTAATTCATCATAGGATTAATAGAGTTACCATGATTACCTATAAAAATAAATAATTAATTTAAGGTGGGACCAAGATTAATGAGGATATATGTAAAGACTGAATGTATTTTATATTATTATATTATTATTTTGAGTGATATATTATTATTTTATTCAATCGGTAAAAATGTGAGAAAACCCGTCCTCGAGCGTAAGTTTGATTTTAAAGACATTCCGGCCTCGTTTTGAGAATTTAGATTTTAACGGATTTAATTCCGCCTTCGAGCTCCGAGTTTGATAAAATTTATTTAATTCCGTTATATTAAGATTTGTAATTTAAATCTTATTTATATCTGATTTAGTCGGGATTCGTTCGGACGAGCGAGTTTCGGGATATTTTTTCGGGCATACAAAATATCTTGTGGGACCCCTTTTAATTCCCTATTTTATTTCTCCTTTTCCTTACTCCCTCTCTCTCTCTCTCTCTCTCTCATTGCCAGCTGCTGCCTATTTTGTCTTCTTTAGAACCCACCTATAAGGCACTCTCTTGCCTCACCTTGCCCTTCCACATACACAAAAAAAAAACCATCAGAGGAGCCTCCTCTCTTTTCCCCTTTTTTTGGCTCTGCAGAAACCCACACCATAGACCTGTGTTCACAATCAGAAACCCATACACACTCTCCTCTCCTCCTCTTTCTCTCCTCCTTCAACCACCACAGCGCCTCCACCTCCCTCCTCGTCGGTCGCCGCCAGCAGCAACCATCCAAGCTCCACCATCACCCAAGCAACCAGCAGCAGCATCGACTCCATCTCTCTCCGACGTCGACGTGCCCAGGAATCGCCCGGAGAACCGCCGAGCTGTCGCCACCTACCTTCTTTCCTCTCGCCCTGTTTTCTGGAAAGGGTCCTTTACATTTTTTCGTTCTCGTTTTCGACTCAAATCTCCTTCGTTCAAGCTCATATTCATACCTTACCTCTTCCTAGGCCCAGAGCAAGGTTCCTTCCTCGCCATTGCAGCCGGAGCGCCGCCGTCGAGCCTCGGAATCGAAATTGCACACCCTCGGTAATCTCTCTATTTCCCCCTCTCCTTCACTCACGTTTGAGTTCTGTTGGGTCGGGTGAGATCGGAATGCTATTTTGGTTAGAGTGGAGAGAGTGGGTGTCGGAATGGAGCTGCCGGAGGCCCTGGCTCACCTACTTTTCTCCCGATTTCTTCCGTCGATGTGCAGCGCCCTGTTCTTTCAATTGGGGAAGACGGGTTCACTTGGTCGGTTGGTCTTCTTTTCTTCTTTTATTTTTTAGCCGATTCGGTCTTGTTTTTCTTCTTTTGTTTTTTTGGTCCGGTTCATTAAAAGGCAGGCGGGTTGGGCTCAGATCCAAATTTCTCTTTTGGGTTGTGGGCTGGGCTTGGTTTGGGTTGCCGGGTTGGGCATTGGGCTGGTTTTGTGTGGGTTTTCTAATAGGGTTGGTGTTTATGTTATGCATAATTATAATATATATTATGTTATTATATATATATGTTATATTTTGTTGTTATTTCTGTTTTTTTAGGAAAATAAATGTATATCTTTATATGTTCTGAAATTATTAATATTTATATTTAAAAGGTTTTAAAAGTGATATTATTTGATATTGAGTTATAACTATAATTATGGGTATTGTTTTGAGATTATATGATTAGTAAGTATTAAATTTGAATATTATTATTATTTTGGGGATTTGGTTATAATTATAATTTCTGGAAATTAATCGTTATATATATATTGTTTATTGCTTTAAAATAATATTGATTGGATTATTTAATTGATGCATTTCATGAGGATTTAAATATGAGAGTGGGGAATTTTAAATTGAGTTGTTGGTTTTGATTTATAAGTATTATTTGTGAGCTTAGAATTATTTTGATGATTTAGTATTCAGAATTATTTATATAATGTTTTGAAATAAGAAACATGCCGGAATGATTTCTATAATGTGCTTTGGAGAGAGTTGGTTTTAAAGTTAAATGTTTAATGTCGGAATTTGGCCAAGTATGAGTTGAGACATCATTTTGAATATGAGTTGATTTAATTTGGGATTTATGAGTTTGAAAATATGGTTGGTATGATTTTATCAATGGGTTTAATTGAAGAATGATTTTGGTCGATTTGATCGTACCGGGAAGATTTTGGAAAACGGTTTTACTATCGGTCGGTTTTGAGAATGTTGAGAACTTGGGTTCGTGTGTATGAATGTTGGTCTGGTAGCTTATGGAAATGACTTGATAATAGGTGTGTATTGCTTTTGGATTGCTTTGGACTTGCATTTGGGCCCTTGCTTGTGTTATCTTGCTGTTCTGCATCAACAGGTAAGTATCCTACGGGACTTGCATTTGGGCCCTTGATGTGTCATGTAATGTGTAGTTTTGTTGCATATTAAAGCATGCCATGTAGTATCATGCTAAGATTGCATTGAACTGAGCATGTGTTTACTTTGTGTGTTTGAAACAGAACGGTCGTTATCTGTGATAGTCCTAGAGTCTTTGCTAAGGTCATAGGGTAGCCTAGCCCCATCGGGTGCCCTGAGTCTATCGAGTCGATATGAGCATGATATGATAGCCCAGCACCATCGGGCAAGATTTACGTATTTTTTTATATATATGTTATGATGATACCGTGGGTGAGTGCACCACCACGAGGATATGCTATGCTATAACACCGAACTGGCCAGTCTCTACACTAACGGGAAGGGGTGCAGAGGTAGGAGAGGGATATGCCACTTGGCATTGTCTTGGGCCCTTTATAGTTCTTTTTCGCATATTATATATATACTAGGGGCATGATAGTGTGATTTAAATCTTGTACCGCATTAGTCATCTTTTATTTAGGCATAGGCATGTTATGTGGCCTCAGCGCGGTCAGAGGACCCGCAGGCGATCACCAGGCCTGACTTCGTGGATAGTGTTAGGTACCGATCTTGTTGCTCCATGCTTCTGTGACGGGGAAATCTTTTGGCGAATCGAGGAATCCGGCTAATATATTCTAACTTGACAAATGGCAATCACCCACTTTATTTTGGTTTTGACCCGGCTCTGCCGTGGCACTTGTATCTAAACCTTGCTTCTGCTTTACTTTCATTTGAATCGAACTTCCGCGACTTTGATTGCTTGGGGTTCGAAATCCCCATTTTGGAATGCTGATCTTCGAGTTTTGAAACCTCAACCCGTACCTGAATTGCAACATCGGAATGAAGGTATCCGACCTTCGAAACGTAACCCGGGTATTTATATCCGGGCCGTTACAAAGTTGGTATCAGAGCGAGGTTGTGCAATTCGGGTACACAAGGGTCGAGTGTATTATTTGGAAAACCGCCCATGGATTTCAAAAGATTTGAAAGGGTTTTAAAGGGGCAAAATGAACTTAATATGCCTAACTCAATTGGACTAAATATGAACTTGACTTATGATAAAAGAGGAGAACCAACTAATAAGGGATCGAGTGGGTAGAAAAGGCGCTAGACCATCCCTATTGGATGTAGTCGGGAATGGGTAGGCGAAATACTAGCTTGTTCTTTACAGCTGGGTCCGGAGGGTTCCAAGAAGGTCGTTATAATTGCCATTGATTGATTCCATGTTGATTGCTTGATATGCTAAAGATTTGATTGTTATGTTCTAACTATTGAACGAATATTGAACGATCTGTGCGAACGGGATAGCGGGAGTACCCTTATTTCTATATGGTCAAGCCCGACTTGTGTGAGACAGCCCTTCCACTATGTTGACCTCTTGATGGTTCTATCGAGTCTTTCTCCCGGATGTTAGTGTCTCCCACGGGGAAATGGGGTTAGTAAACACATTGTGTCGGAAATCATATGTGGATGTGAAGGTGGTCTGAGTGAGTATTGGAAGGTGGCACTTGATGTCCCTTTGAGTCAAAAGTAAGGTGTTACTGAGGGTGTCCTTCTTGATTCTTATGACGATCAACCAGTGTCTCCTTGCTATAAAGAGTCGTACCGAAGTTCCACGGGGAAGAGGGGTGATGAGTCAGTTGGGAAAAGTCAATGGTTGCCCTTAGGGATCTCTGTTCGGTTGTAATGGTGACTCTCTCTGAATTGCATGACATGATTTTGTAACATCCTGCATGTACCTTGCGAATGCTTCTTAGTTAAATGTTGCTCGTGTTATTACGCGTGTGGGTGGTTGCATTCCTTAGCCTCATGTTATGCCTTGCCTTCCGTCATGATTATATTGTTTAAGCTCGGGTTGTGGTTAGTTGCGTTTCTTAGCCTCGTGTTATGCCTTACTTTCTATCATGGTTATATGTTGTCATAGCATGTCTACTTGGCCTATTGTATTGCTCGTATGATTGATTGGAAGTATGAACCACATGATATGAACCTACATGATTGTTGTTTTCTCCTGGATTAGGTCCATGATAGTGTGATCGACTCTTCTTTATATGAATGCCTCATAAGATGTGCTCCTTAGCGTGCTCGCCTCGATGCCTCGATGCTTATCATCCATCTTGTGACAAGAATCTATAGCATGCCCGTCTATTTTGTCTTCCTCAGATTAACCATTATTGATTATTCTATAATTTGCATTGTTATGTGTTAATTGTGCTAAATTGAGGATATGTTAGTGCGAATGAGTCTTGATAAACACCTGTTTCCTCCCCGTATACATTGAATTGGACTCATGTCCCCGTATGCTAGTCATGTTGCCCCATTACTTAGACTTGCCTTATACATCGTTATATTCCTCTCATGTTACTATATCGTTGGAATAGTACTGATTGAATTCTTGCATATTGTCATGTTAATCAACTAAATACATGTATGTATCATATGTCATGCTGAGCCATTAGTATCATGCAGTACCCTTGATTGTGACTTGTGCGAACTCTACCTTGCCTACGTTATTGTTGATTCTTTCTCGAGCTAGGTCCCTGATAGTGTGATTCTTTCCTTTTCTATCATCGTAAACATGTTTCCCTCCTCCTGATTAGATTAATGTTGGATTCGAAGATCGACTTGCTTACTGTGATGATTGATCCTAGCATGCGTACATGTTATCGTCCGGTAGTGTTCTTCTATTACTCTATGATATCCTCTCGTGCTTCCATGAATGTATGATTTGCCACCTCGCATGGTCACACACCACGTTATATCATGATTTTGCATATGCATGACGCATGAATATTGGAATGAATCTAGTTGAATCACTTTAGTTGTACTCCTGTTCGATATGTGCTATTAGTATCATGTAAGACTTATGATTTCCAATATGACCCGCTGAATGATCACGTGTTGTACTTGTTCTATGATGTGACAACTATTGTACCATATATGTACTCTATGATGGTTCGTTCTTAGCATGATTATAATCTAGCATCCATATATGATGTCCTTCTTGTTACTTTTGATGGTGCCTCATGTTTCGTGAATATTATGTTGAACTCCTCTAAATGACTTTTGACTATGCTTGCATCACATTATGTATCGCTAGTATCATGTATGACCTATGCTCTCTAAATGTATCTCGTCATATGATTACTTGCCATGCTTGACCTAGTATATGATCATTGTGTCGGATGAGGTAGTTACTATGTTGCCCTTATATGATCTTGTATGATGCATACACCAAACTCGTGCACTGTTCATATATGTGATACTTACTATGCTGCTCTTAGGTGTTCTCGTATGGTGCTTCACCTGTTTGTTACGACATACCTTGCCATGATATATTAGACTCATTTGTTGATGTGTTTACCATGCTTTTACATTGTTCATATGCATGATGCTCGTTATCTTCACTAAATTCCGCATGACTTCGAATCATATATGATCATTGCTGGTTCCACCTATCTTGCTTGAAGTTGCTAGGCATATCTATTTCCATGGAATACTAGAAAGTTAGCTTGTTTAACAAACATCAGCGTAGGACTTGATTGTGTCCATGATATGAATACGAATGTTGCCCCGAGATAGGTACATGTTAGTGTGGATTGATGTGATTGGTATGCTCCATAATGAATTCGTGCGTGTTTGTCACAATTGTAACCTAATAGACTTTCTTAAGGGCATCGTTACTATTCCCGGGTCGGAATCTTGTCTCTAGTCGTGTCATCTTTAGCTTTGGTCCATTTTGTCTCCGAGAGAAACATTGGGTCGTCCACTCTTGTCACTCCCCTATCTCCGCTAACTTGAACTCCTACGCGTTGTATTGGATGAGCGAGCGCATGGAAAAAGGGATTGGGAAGTCGAATAGCGATAGAGCAGCGCAGCGGAAGCGTGGGCCCATAACCCACGGGCCTCAGGATCGATAATGTCGACGGGACAAGCTCGCTTCAAAGATTACGATTTTTGAGTACGATAGGACTTGCAGGTGGGAGCGTCCTCTATTCGAATTGCTAACCCTTTCTGAGCTTGTTGATGATGATATTGCACTGACTTGATGTTGAAAGCTGCTTGTTGATGTGATGATTGTTGCTTGATTGTCTGTTGACTATGATGATATGATTCGATGCCTTACAACCCTAATGTGCCTTGATGACTTAATGTGATGCTACTCTGAGATGCCAAGCATGATCTAAATTCCCTGCCTATAATGTGAACTGCAAATGCTGAGAACCTGAACTGTTTATTAGATGTGGTCATGATGAGATGTGCTAGCTTGACTTGATTATGTTCATATATGATGTTTTGCAATACTTATTGAGCATGACAGTAAATTGAGACTTTAAACACAGTTGCAATGCTTAATGATGAGCTAATGATGCTAATGATAAATGCTAATTGATATGATGTAGTCCTTCTGTATAATAATGTCCATGATTGCTTCTTCTTGAAACATGTGAGTGAGGTCCTTTTGGTAGAGCGGTCAGAGAGGGGAGAAAGGTTTTGAGTGATTAAAACGATCGACGGTGGTAAGGGGAGAGTTGCAGAAGAGGGGTGTTGACTTAGGTTGGACCGAGTGGGTTCGGAAATTTTTAGAGGTAATGCTTGACGGTTTTCGATGAGCTCCTAGGTGAATCTTGGATAAGGGGTATGGTTAGGGATAGGCTGGTTAGGTAGTGACCAAGAAAAATTTATTGAAGATGAATAGTTAGAAGGGTTCCATGTTGTGATATCTTGGGAAGAGTGAGAGATGTAAGAAATGAACTTTGGGGGTATTGAGAAAATAGTATGTAGGGGTGCTCGGGTGTGAAAACCGAGATAGGGATTGGAGTCTTATAGGGGATTGTTAATGAGAGTGCTTGACGGGAAGAGGTGTGAGATTAACGGTCGGGATGAATTGGGGTTTCTTCTTTGGGGATTGAATCCGAGTGGGTGAGTCTAGATGAGGGTTGGTCTTGGCTTGAGAGTGGGAGACGAGCGAGCGGGGTTTGCGTTTATTTTAACTGGTGGTGGTGTGAGGATTCTCTTGATTATGTGATTTGTTGATATGTACTGACATGATGTTAGATAGCGACCATGATGAACCTGATATGGCTTGATATTACATGTTGATATGCAATATTGGAAATCTAGTTGACAGTGACAAGTGTTGTCATGATATAGTGATACATTGCTATCCTACTATGTTGTTCTAGAAGCATGTTATGATGTGTTGTACGAATCATAAAATAATGATATGTTGTTATGTAAGAGCATGATGTTATATTATGATAAGGAGATGTTAGATGATGAATACTGATTTGGATCGTGAATATGACTTATATATATGAGATGATGGTGCGTGATTGCTAAGTGATCGTCATATGGCGTTGTGTGAGTTGAAATGATGTTTTGTGAGTATGCGGATATTTTGGTGATTGATATATTGATTGACCTTTCCCCCCTGCTGAATCTTAATAGCCTGACCTTGTTGTGTTGATGTGTTGACAATGGGTTTTGGTTCGTTGATTCTATGATGAGAGATACTTTTATGACTTCTGGTGTGATGTTGATACGTTGTTATGATTCTGTTATGACGTTGAGAGTTTGTTGTTGCTTTTGATGTGTTTGAAAGAATGGTATGCTTTATGTTATGGGTAAACATATTATGCGGTTACGATGTTGATTGGTTGAGATTATCATGATTGATGTTGAGGATTGCCATATGAGAGGTGGTTGATGATGTTATGAGTTGATGAGTTGATTTACTTTTGTTCATGTTGAGTTGTGAATGATGAAGGAATGATTTTGGAACCTAGGAAGAGAATATGAGATTAGCCCTTAGAGGTGGATGATTCCACCTCCTACCCTCTTAATTTGATTGATTGGTATGTGTGAAGCTGATTTGGTTTTCGGAAGATTTTGACGAAATCTTGATTTGAAAGGATTTGACTTGTTTTGGTGTAAAGTTGCTTGATTAAAAATTGAATTTGAAGATTTTGAGCGGTTTTAAAAATGGCCAACTTGGGATTTTAAAGAAGTTGAGAGTTTCAATGATTTGGATGACAACCTTTCCATTTACAAAACGCTTTAAGAATTTACGAACTGGGTTTACATTATGACGTCTCACGAAGTGGATACAAGCATTTTATAGGGGCGCTTATAGATTGCTTGCTAAGACCTAGTCGGACGCTATAATGCTTTTAGAGTTGTGATACTTCCGAAAGGTCGAAGCAAGGATGTGATAAGGGCGCTTATTACACACTTGACGAGGCCAATTGGAGATGTCACGACCGTGACTAGGATATTGTGAGAATCCCGGAAGACGCAACCGAGATGATTACAAGATCCTTGGACATGGCCCTCGGACTCACCGATTTCAAACTCCCTCCCATTGTTTTTAAAAAAATGAATTTAGTCTCTAGGACGAGACTTGTTTTTAGAGGTGGATAAATGTAAAGGCGGAATATAATTTTTATATATACATATATATTATATTTTATTATTTAATTAAAAATGCTATTATTCTTTGCAATTTTTAAAAGCGGAGAAAAAGTCGTCCTCGAGCACGAGTTCAATTTTAAAATCCTTCCGGCATCTATTTAAATTTAGGACTTTGACGGGATTTGATTTTCGCTTTCGAGTTCGGGTATTAATAAAATTAATTTAAGCTCCGAGTTTTGATTGAAAATTTATTTAATTCCGTTATCTTGAGATTTGTAATTGAAATTTATTTAAATTTGATTTAGTCGGGATTCGATCGGGCGAGCGGGTTTCGAGTCTATTCCGCTAATTTAATTTCTTAAGTGGACCAATTTCTTTTATTTTCATTTACCTTTTCTTTATTCTCTCTCTCTCTCTCTCTCTCGGAGGACTGTTATATTGGTCCCCCCTTCCCTCACTTTGTCTCTCCCTCAAAGCACCCCACATCCCCTGCCTCACCTCCCTCTCCTTTTCAATTGCCTTTTGCATCCACAAACCTTCTTCTCTCTCTCCCTCTTTTCGTTCTGCAGCCCCCATCACCACACTCTTTGCCCCATTCCAAATCCCTCTTCACCAGCCCTTCTTCCTTGCTTTGCTCACTGCTGACTCACCACCGAAGCCACCACCTTTGAACCACCACCACCAAGCTCCACCGAGCCCTGGTTCAGGCCGCCAAACGCCACCAGGCCACCCTGACTTCCTCCTCCTTGGCGACGGCACCAGCAACCACTCGAGCCTCTCCCACCGTTTTAAATCCGAGCCTCAGTGAGCCGCCCAGCAGGCCCCTTGCTCCCCTGTTTTCCCCGAGCAGCAACATCAGCCTCACCTCCTTCCTCCTTCGGTCCGAGTAGCAGCAGAAGTCCCCTGATGGCCGAGCACGAGTCGGAGCCACCCAGAAACACCTTGGCGCCGCCGTCGAGCCTCGGAATCGGAATTGCACACCCTCGGTAATTCTCTCTTTTCTCCCTCTCCTTCCCTCGCGTTTGAATTTCTTGGGGTGGGTGACCGTCGGAATTGGAAGTCGGTCTAGCTGGGTGGGGTTTGGGGTGGAAAGGGCGCCGACAGGCCGAGGTTCCTTTTTCTGCTCTTCTCTCCGTCGTCGCTGTGCTGTCTAAGCTCTGCTTGGGTGTTGAGGGAGACGGGTTGTTGAGGGCGGGTCATGACTCCTGGGTTTTGGGTTGGGCTGAGATCATGGGTCGGGTCTGGGCATGTATTCGGGTTGGGGCTTGATTCTGGATAGGCTTATATGGGTGTGGGCTGTGTTTAAATTTTGGTTTGGGCTTGGGATCTGGATTGGTATGGATTGTTTCTTTTGGGCTGGGTTTTGTGGGGAGTAGTATTTTATTTAAGGGAGTTATATATATTTTTTATGTGACAATTTGGGTATGATATTTGTATATATAATTTACATATGTGATATTAATTATTATTTCTGATTTTAGGAAAATGAATATATATATTTATATGTTCTGAGATTATTAATATTATATTTATAAAGGTTTTAAAAGTGATATTAATCGATATGGGGTTATAAATATATTTATGGTTATTGTTTTGAGTTTATATGTATAGTAAGTGTTATATTATTGGAATATTAATATTATTTTGGGATTGGTTATAATTATAAATTCTGGAAAATTAATCGTTATATATTGTTTATTGTTTTAAAAATAATATTAATTGGATTATTTAATTAATGCATTTTATGAGAATTTAAATATGGGTTTGAGGAATTTTTAAAGTGAATTGTTGGTTTTGATTTATAAATATGATTTGTGATCATAGGTTATTTTGATGATTTAATATTGGAATTTATTTATAATGATTCCTATAATATGATTTTGGGAAATTGGTTAAGGCTTAAACGTTTCATGTCGGAATTTGGCCAAGTATGATTTGAGAAAGTATTTTGAACATGAGTTGACTTAAATTGGGATTTATGAGTTGAAAATATGGTTGGTATGATTTTATCAAGGGGTTTGATTGAAAGAATGATTTTGGTCGATTTGATCGTATCGGAAAGATTTTGGAAAACGGTTTTACTATCGGTTGGTTTTGAGGATGTTGAGAACTTGGGTGCCGTATGTATGAATGTGAACCGGTAGCTTATGGAAATGACTTGATGATAGGTGTGTATTGCTTTTGGATTGCTTTGGACTTGCATTTGGGCCCTTGCTTGTGTTATCTTGCTGTTTTGCATCAACAGGTAAGTATTCTACGGGACTTACTCAGTATCCTGGACCTCCTGCCTGTAATTTGTAGTTCTGTTGCATCTTAAAGCATGCCATGTAGTATCATGCTAGGATTGCATTGAACTGAGTATGTGTTTACTTTGTGTGTTTGAAACAAAACGGTCGTTATCTGTGATAGTCCTAGAGTCTTTGTTAGGGTCATAGGGTAGCCTAGCCCCATCGGGTGCCCTGAGTCTATCGAGTCAATATGAGCATGATATGATAGCCCAGCACCATTGGACAAGATGTTAGATGATATGATATGATATGATATGATATGATATGATATGATATGATATGATATGATATGATATGATATGATATGATATGATATGATATGATATGATGATACCATGGGTGAGTGCACCACCACGAGGATATTGCTATGCTATAGCACCGAACTGGCCAGTCTCTGCACTAACGGGAAGGGGTGCAGAGGTAGCAGAGGGATATGCCACTTGGCATTGTCTTGGGCCCTTTACAGTTCTTTTTCTCATATTATATATATACTAGGGGCATGATAGTGTGATTTAAATCTTGTACCGCATTAGTCATCTTTTATTTAGGCATAGGCATGTTATGTGGCCTCAGCGCGGTCAGAGGACCCGCAGGCGATCACCAGGCCTGACTTCGTGGATAGTGTTAGGTATCGCTCTTGTTGCTCCATGCTTCTGTGACGGGGAAATCTTTTGGCGAATCGAGGAATTCGGCTAATATATTCTAACTTGATAAATGGCAATCACCCACTTTGTTTTGGTTTTGACCCGGCTCTGTCGTGGCACTTGTATCTAATCCTTGTTTCTGCTTTACTTTCATTTGAATCGAACTTCCGCGACTTTGATTGCTTGGGGTTCGAAATCCCCGTTTTGGAATGCTGATCTTCGAGTTTTGAAACCTCGACCCGTACCTGAATTGCAACATCCGAACGAAGGTATCCGACCTTCGAAACGTAACCCGGGTATTTATATCCGGGCCATTACAAAAAACATGGAGAAGAAGACATGTGTCTAAGTGTACTCCTTCTTTAGTGTTAATATATAGATATATAGATATAGATGATTAAAAATATATTAAGAAATGATGTTATGTAAATAATATTAGATAGTTTAATTACCATAATTAAATGATATTGTGTAAATAATACCTTACAAAAATAACTTTGCGTGAGGTGACGGCACGTGGCGTATGTGCTTTGGTTTTAATTAATATATAGATGGTTAAAAATATATTAAGAAATGATGTTTTGTAAATAATATTAGATAGTTTAATTATCATAATTAAATGATATTGTGTAGATAATACCTTACAAAAATAACTTTGCGTGAGGTGACGACACGTGGCGTAGGTGCTTTGGTTTTAATTAATCGGTTTTTCTATCCTATGCCCTTGGGGCATATGATAAAACACTAAATTGGGAAAGATTCCCTACAAAAAAGGCAAGCGACCCTCAAAAATCTAATTAAAATTTGGCTAAAATAATTAAAAGTTTAAAAAAATTTCTCAATTTAGTGTCTTATCCTATGCCCTTGGGGCATAGGATAGAAAAATCGTTAATTAATATATAGATGCCCCTTGCTTTGGAGGTTTCCATTTTATTTGCCTTTTTTTGTGTAGTGTTTTCGCTTGTTGAGGATTTATTGATGACTCAGTCCCTTGGTAGTCTTCTATGTTTTTAGTGGAGTTCCACATGAATATTTGATCTTTGGTAAAAGCTGCAATACTTCTGTAGTCAGATTCCCCACCGGGCAAAAGCCAGTTTTGCAAAGCGATGGGAGCCTAACAAATCTTTGGTCTCTTGAATGATTTGATTCAAGTCGGTTCCTTCCATGGAGCAGCTGTTCGACTTGATAAATATAGATGAGTCTATTGCTAATATGGTTTCACGTGTGATTGGGCAGCTCCATAATAGACGGTGTAAGTCTTCGTAAGTAGAGTCACAATGCGGACAGTTTGTGGGTATACCCAATCGGCGGGAAGCAAGTTTGACTGCAGTGGGTACGCCATTCCTTGTCACTTTCCAAAGGAAAGATTTAACTTTTGGTGATATGTCAAGATTCCAAATCCACCTCATATCAGATCGTTGATGATGTTTCATGTTGTTTATCATATCAATGGCTGACTTGGTAGAGAACCAGCCATTCATACTCCATTTCCAATATAGTCTATCCAAATGGATGTTTTTTGGTATCGGGGTTAGTGTTATAGAATCTATCATTTCACTGGGTAGGATATTATGAATAGCGTTGTGTATTTTTTCATAGTCCCATGTTTTGTCTGGTTTCAGAAACTGTACTACTTTACGGTTAGTGTCAAGTTGCTGGGGCGTTGTTGCCATAGTAATGAGAGGACCATTCCCAAACCAATGGTCGGTCCAAAAATTAATATTTTTTCCATCACCAATCGACCAGCGAATACCATCCTTGAATATCGGTATAAGCTTAATGAGTTGGGTCCATTGCCAGGAGGAGTTGGGTCCATTGACACATTTTTTTCTAAAAACGATATAAACTATATAAAATATTCAATGATTTTATTACAAAGTAATTTACAAAAATAATTTGATATTTAATAAATTATTTATAAAATTAATATTTTATAGAGATTTTAACTTCTTAAAAACGTAAATAATACTTTTGTGAGACGAAGGAAGTACTATCTATCCAAAATCAAAGTTTTTTTTTTAAAATAAACTCTATGTCTCTTGAGTCACACATCTATGACTCAAGAGGTGTAAGATTTATTTAAAAGAAAAAACAATAATTTAAGCATTTTAAATTATTTCCTCAACTATCCTAGGTACTTTCCAACTAAACTGCAAATTCTATAGCTTCAACAATAAGATAACCTCAACTATCATATGTACTTTAATTTCAACAAAATCCATAATTTCAACATCAATTTCACTAACTCGACAATAAGATAACCTCAACTATCATACGACTTTAATTTCAACAAATTACATACCTTCAACATCAATTTCACTAATTTTAAATTGTTTACTCAACTATTATACGTACTTTATGACTAACATTCAAACATCGAATATCCGACGAAATAGGTAAATTTGACTTACAACGTCAGTAGCTTGAGCACGGGGGTGGGTTTTACTCCTCCCGCCTCTTCTTTATCCTTTGATCCCCCGAGGAGTTGCCATGCACGTGGAAATCTCCCGTCCACCATTGCATGTTCACTCCCTCCCAACTTCGATTTACAGTGGCGACGAAGAGAGTGAAATGAAGACAAGTTATGTGTGTGAAATGCAACTCAGCACAAGGCTATTTATAGCCGAGACAAGCCCTCCTGGATACCGACCTAGGGAGTTGGCATCGACTCATGTGATGGGACATGGTGCAAGCACGTCGAGCATCTTCCACTTCCCCACACTGAAGATTTTTTGCAAATCGTCCGATGGGACCTGTCGACACAGGGAGTTGGCACCAACACGCTCATTATTGACGTGACCATCCTGCAAGACGTGATCAACTCGCAGACGTTTAGGAATCTTACGGCTTTGACTAACCTTTGATTGGACATGCCGACACAGGGATTCGACAATGACATGCAGTCGTGACGTAACTAGCTCACAGGCGAATCTTGCAACTTTGATCAACTCGTAGATGCCGACATAGGAAGTCGGTTTCGACTAAGGGTTGTCGTTAAAGGCCAACTATGTCGGCTAATTTATCATCAACTTGGGAGATCGGCACCAATACCGTACCGATGGCGAGAAAATGGTCGTATATATAACAACCCCTTTGTGTAAAATCTTCATTTTCATATTGCATATCAAACTTGTCCTAATCACATATATTAAAAATAAAATATTATATTAATAAAATAATTTTTGAAATTGTTGTCATTAGAACTCACAAATTAGTTCATTCATAACTGAAATGATTATTATTATTTTTTCCTGAAAATGAGTTATTATTTTATGGCCCACCCAATTGCCAATTAGAATGCCACGTCAAGATGATAGATCACCAAAGTGGTATACTAAACATTCTCCAAGGAAATGAAATGAAATTATTTAAAATAAAATTATGTATTTATTATATTTTTTATTTTAATTATCCACTTGCAAGTTGCAAATATACTTAGTAAGCCTATTTGTGCTCGTTTTCGATCGAATTGTCCGGCTTTCTTTGACACATCTATCGACATTAGGGCTGATATATAAGCAAACGAGCTCGAGTAGTTGGGTATTCAAGCTCGGCTCATTTGTAAATGAGTCAAGTTCAGGCTCGAGTTCTATATGAAAACGAGTCCAAACAGTGTTTAAACTTGGCTCGTGAGCTGAGAAGGGTGCTCGAGCTCGTGAGCTCGCTTATACTCGAGCCGAACTCGCGTATAGTCTATCTGCCCTTGTTTTAGCTGAATTTGAGCTCCTTTTTTATTCGAGTTTGGGCTCGAATAGCTCGTTTGCTCATACCTGAATAACTGAATTGCAAAGTAATCTAAACATTAAACCAATTTTCAAAGTACAACCCAAAATTACAAAATTCAAATACAACTCAAACACAACATGAACAATAAAGTTCAAAATAGATAAAGTTCGAAAGAGAGCAACACGAATGCAGCACACGAACACAACAACGACATGAGCAACACAAACACAACATGAACAATAGCATCTAGGCACTTGGGCAGCAACAACAGCAACATGTACGCAGTGGGCATATTACAGCTGCAAGGTTGATAAAAAAAAATCTGTGAAGAAAAGAAAACAGCAACAGCAGTAGGCACTTTCAGTTTCAGCAACTGCAGTGGTGGGGAAATTTTCCAACTTAAAACAGCAACAGCAGTGAGCATTTTCAGCAACAATTCAGCAATGAAAAGCATCCCTGAAAGGTCCTGAATTCAGCTCAGCTGTCCTACAGCTAACTGAAATGAAATGTGTTCATGTGATCATGTCTAATGTCTTGTACAATATGCATTTCTAATGTGTAACAATTCAGCAATTAAAAGAATTTCAATCAAGGAAATCATTCCAAAACAAATTCGAAGCACAGAGAATTTTATTGTGACTTTACTGTCATGTATAGAGCACTTGATACACAAAAATTTAATATGATTACCAGCAGAAAAAGAGACTAAAAGATTAATCATATAAGACTATGAGTAGATTTATGCAATTTCTTCATCATTTAAAACTCATAAAATGCTAAAGATGGATCACGCTAATTAAATTTGTCTAATACATGCAAAGGGAATAGTAACACAACATTGAAAGTTTTAGTATGGTGGGAGTCACTCTTTTCTGGACTCAAGGTGTGTCATCAGCTTCGGTTAGGGGTTCGTTAGGGGTAGTGGATCTCTAATCTTCACCCAAAAGAACAAATTTCATGCCAAACAAGGATGCACATAATGCCTGTGGTTAGTCCTACCTTGCAAGGATGAAGCACCCTGACTCCAAAGAATGTTTTTTTCCAAATATAACCAACAAATAACGAATTAAGATGGTCTCAAGAAAAAGATTATCACCTCAAGATGAATGGGTCATTCCGCCATTGATTCTGTTCAGCACCACGTCCCATAAGTCTTATTCCATCTTCTATCTGCTTCCCTATTGCTCCTGCATCCTATTATGTAATAAAAATGAACATATTGCAATGAAGATCACAAAATAGGAATGTCATATAAGATTAGCACATATCAAACCTTGAGAGTTTTCATAATAATCAACTCAGAAGAGTCTATTTGCCCAGCGATAATAAGCTTCGCGATCTTCCCTAATCCTACCGGCTGCATGAATGATGAAACAAGAAATTGGCATTAGAAATGCCGTTTGTGAAGTATAAAAAAAGAAACACAGAGTCAGCAAAACACAAACTACTGAGGTGCTATTTAAAATTATGTACGAGATAACTATTGAGGTACTATTTAAAAAAGAAACACAGAGTCAGCTTTAACCGAATAATGCTTGTTTATACTTCGATTCTTCACTTGGCAGAAAACATTATGATAATTAGTTTGCACTTGCTTAATTTGCAGGATTTTTTGTACTGACAACGGTTATCTTAAGCTGAAAGCACTGTAGAGCCCTGAAGATGAAGTGCACAGTAAGGAAAAATAAAAAGTTGTAGAGATTTGTACACGTCTTCAGTATTGGCCAGTTCGTAGATCTCATCATGCAGGAACCAGTATTTAGTAGCTCATCCCTTTTATAATCTCTGTTCAAACTTTCGGACGTTCAGTTCTTTCATGTTATGTAATGCCATAATTCTATGAACAAGGTTACACTGTTAATTAAACCCTATGGTAAGGTGTATTTTATTTCCCTTCCATGTATGAAATGCACACAGCATGCTCACAACCAAGTTCACATCCTAAGCCTGTTCTAGTAGATTGCATGCTTAGATCAGAAACTACAAGTCATTCATGCTTGTAGAAAGACTTTCTGTAGAAGTGAGTAGAGTTAGAGCCCGGTGTTTTCTTTTCTCCTACTATTTCAGGATTAAGGTATTTAAATATGAATGTTTAAATTTAATCTATGCTCTAAAAATTGAACCTGAATGTTTAAATTTAATATATGCTCTAAAAATTGATTCTTAAATATAGGCAAGTGCACCAAGAGTCCAGATTAATCGTTAAGAGGGTGTCTTCCATGAGGCTTTTACACTAGTTTACTTTACACAAGCGGAAATGTTGTCTGTGAATTAGATCGAGGAGTCTACTTAATGCTATAGCTTGAGGAGAGAGTTGAGGAAAATACTGTGATTTTCCCTGAATGAAATCACAAAAAATGGCGAGTTAGGAACACAGGGTAGATATAGCAACTGCAAAGGAATTAATCAGCAACAATGCAAAAGATAACAAAAGGAGAAGCACCTGTTGTTACCCATAATAAGTCATCTAAATATAATAATGATGCCAAAAAAAAGGTACTTTACATACCTATTAAGATTTCCATAAGAATCATTCACTTGTGATCTTTACAAGGCCTGCATGTAGCATAATTTTACGAAGATCGTAGTTTAACACTGATTTCCATTGTTAAGGCAAGTGACTGATTCATATAGGTCAGAACTACCATTTTCCTCCCACAACTTAAAATGGAAGCAGCACTTGCTAAAATTACAATATCTTAGTTTTAGGATATTTCATATTTGTAACCATCATCAAACCAAACAGAGTCTGAAAATTTGACTCCATATAATAAGATCTCAAAATGTTAGTCTTGCATTGTGAGATAAGCAGGAAAAAAAAAAAAAAAGTTGTCTTACTCCCACTGTTAGGCAAAAGTAATCAATAATCATGCACTGTGCAAATTCACTTCAAATAGACTAAGACTTGAGTAAATGACCCTTTCTTTTAGGTTTTCATGGCAACAATCAGTGAAAATTCTTTAGGTTTTCATGTCATCCATGCAAAAAACGAACAAGAAAAAGATAATCTCATTTGTGGAAACATATCAATGCTCATTTAAGACATGTTTTTCAGCCCCACCAGTAATATTGTGAACATGTTTTTTTTTTTCCCTTTTTTTGACTACATTGTCCAAAACCATCCCATGAGTCATTCCTTTCACAAAACCAACTCAAAATTTTATTTAATCACCTATGTTTTTATATTTTACTAGATAATTACGTTACAGACCCACCGGTTTAAAATTACCATTAGAAGTCCGTATAGATGTTGCCCATCATGCTAAAATCCCATCAGTAAGAGCATTTTCATCTTTTAAAATAGGCATATTTAACAGTGACTTAACAGGAAATGGGAGATGAGATAGTAATCTGCTACAAGTATCGAATACAAGTAAATTTTTTTACAGAGAAATGGCAAGAAAATACACTAAACAGCTGTCCTACTTCCAACAACTCTTTAATTAAAGCATCAAACATGTTTAGGAATTCAATAATATGGATAGATACTTCCAAACTAGCCAGGATTAAGGAGATCCCTTCAGGAGAATATAAGAAGGTTCTTTCCTTCCATGAATTCCGCAGCAGTTGAGGGATAGGAATAAAGACACAAAAATATGGATTCATTATATGATCTCATTATAAGCGGATGAAGGATAGAAACAATTGATACTTGCAAACTAGGATAACTAGTTTGCAAGTATCAATTGTTTAAGAAGCAAGTCTGATTTTTGCAAGAACTTAGGAAGAAAGGCTAAGTGTTAACATAGGTAATAAAGAAAGGACGAGGAGCTCTAATTCCTTGTTACTGAAGGTCTTGGCAATTATGGGACGAACATCATCAACAGCAGCCAAGGTCTCGAAGAATGGGATTAATGAGATCAGCTCACTGTCACATGGATCATCAAACCAGCTCTTATTTAGAATTCCATTATTCACTTGGAACCTGAACACCTGAAATATTCATAAACAGCGAAAGATACTGTCAATGGTGACGATCATTTTCCACCAAGATTTGGGCCTGTCATAACACTTGCATTTTTGTGTGTGTTTTTCAACAGGTGCAATTTTTCTTTTTCTTTTTAATTTGCAGGAATGCATTTTTCATTGAGTAAAAAGTGAACTGAGATAGCGCTAAGCGCAGCTCACTAGCTCAGACTCCTAAGCATTTATCTTGTGGATACTCTATAACAAATAAATAAACAAAGATGCTGTCAGTTATTACTTTAAATAATAAACCTATCCAATAATATTCTGTAACACAGATTTAAGTATGGTAACAGGCTTACTCTTCTCAGAATCCTTTTGCATTATTGCTGGTTGACAAGTTGGGGAGACATCTGACAGATCAGGTAGGTTTCTGATGAATGAAAGGGAGTCAACCAATTCAGTCTGATCTAAGTTGAAGTATGCATCATGATCTGGTCCTTGTCTTGTGAATTACTGAAAACAAGCTTGAGTCAAATGATTGCAGCTTAGCTTCTTCTGATCGTTGAGCTTTACTTGTTGCACTGAAATTCGCAGGCTAATGAAGAAAAGGCAGGGACAAGTTTTCTCAAAATCAAACACGAGAATAAGAAAATGCAGGGTCTGTTCACCCCAATTTCCAACCCAAAGCTACATACCTGATGCCCATTTGTATCAAGAATAAGAGAACCATTCAACCATAAATAATTTACATATACATATATGGCTAATTCACTGGGTTATACTTTAAATACAAAATCCAGTCTAACTGCCATTTTTTTCCTTACTCCCAATATATACAATTGATGTGACTTGTGAGGCTTCAACCATTGAAAACACTAGATCAGTTGTCAGGAAATGTCTGGAAGATTATGAAAAACAACCAAGAAGATGAAAAAGATCAGTTCATTTCATCACCCAGTTTAAGGAGTGGATCAAGTTTGTTCTTGTAGATCTCAAACAACTCCTTGTAATGGTTCCATGCAATTTGTCTACAATCCTGTAGTCCAATTGGATCTGCCTGTTCGAACTCAGCCAATGACATCTTCAGCGTGCCTTCTAGGTCCTCGCTTGTAAGGAGCTCCCCCAAAACCATTCCCCTGAAAACATATGCAATGTATCATAGTCATAGACACCCGGTCCACGAATCCTCTGTTTCAAAGCAAAGTGGTACCTTTTCTTTTTCCTTGAGTGCTTGTTATCAAACAATAGCATTTATAGGGAGTAGTCATACCTTATTTCATAAGGTTGCATGAATCCTTTGCAACTTGTTGATGCTGAACGATCCTTCCAGTCACCCAGAGACTTGTATTTCCTATAGAGAGCACAAACCGACCTCATACATAGTTCATCGTTGTTGGTGAAAGCATTAAACATGTCTTGGCGATTCTTAAACGTTAAATTATGTTCCACGAGGCCATCCAATTTGTGCCGTTTGGTTCCAGCCTGGTTCGCTACAAAATGTCCCAGTCCTTCTACCTTTCGCTTTTGTAATTCTGAGTCTAACAGCTCTCTTGACTGCGAGCCGCTAACTAAACTCACATCTGGCTCCATGAAAGATACATCAACAGATTTGGGGCCTACAAGACAAAAGGGTAAGATTTAGGACAAAACTTCCTTGCATAACATCATATGATTCAGGCTTTCCTTTGTGTTCATTGGAAGGGAGGGCCAAATCGCCAATTTTTCAACTGTCAAAGAAGAAATGCAATAGCACCAAAAGTCTACTAAAAAAGAGCAGAGTTTTCAGTTCCATATAAGATATTCATAAAGAGATTTGTATAAGAACTTTGCGATTTACGTTCAACATTCTATATAAGTAACACTAGTTAATCTTCACACTTCAAATGCAGAAGCATGTCAAATGCTTAAGGAAGAATTGTCAAGCCTTGCTTTGTTCAACAAAAGGAAGCCATAAGATATTGTATCGAACAAAAGATAGTCTAATATAAAGAAAAGGCAAGTTCGGTATTTTGAGCGTGGCAACTAATGTTTGCTATAATAGTAGCTGGAAATCTAGTTTGATGGGAAAATGCTATGAATCCACTTTGTGGAACGGATCAGTTTCTGCTCAATGCTATATTGATGTTAGCAAGGAGTATTTCACATAGAGGAGAACTGATACTAGTGATTATGACAAAAGAGAGCTGAAGACATGCACAGTTCTATAATCAACTGAATCGGGTTAAGCTATGAGCCACCATGATATTGCTGTCTCCCAATGTCATAATCCAAGCAACAAGTGATATTAAAAGAGAGTGAGGATTAGATCAACTATATACCCATCCAACCCATAAGTTAGGTTGCAGAATGCAAAAGCTTTCATTTCTTTCCAAGAGCAAAATATAGCAACCAAAAATTATGGGTAGAGTCTAAACCTTCTTCTTTCAATCACATGAATAATATACCAATTCGTAATTGGAAATCATTCAACAAACTACTATGCTAGGAAATTCAATATAGGAGGCATAAAGTAGCAAGCATATATATACTCTTTGTAAACTTCTTGGCCAGTTTCTTGGGTATAGTTCATTGCTTTCCAAGTTGGTATTTTCACAAATTGATACTTATCATAAATGGTAACTTTTTTAGATTAATCATACTATTGTCATTAATGCCAATGACTTTGTTTTTCATGTCCAATCAATTCTGGGCCTTCATTCATGATAAATTTTTTAAAAAAAAGTTAGAGAATTTAGTGGTTTACAGAAATTGCAAAAATGTGCTTGTAAATAGAGGCTGAAGTTGAAGTTGAAGCTTGTCTAGTGCTTTGCTCAATGCCACTGAGAGAGAAGCACAGCAAACCAAATATTTTCAATCCATTTAGCACAGTAACCTTGATTCTGGATCGCTACAAAACATCCAAGCTGTTCTACATTTTGCTTTTGTATATCCAAGTCTAACAGCTCCTTCAATTGGGAACAGCCAACTGAACTCAAATATGGCTTGGTGACGGACACATCAATGGATTTAGGAAAAAATTCTCTTGAATAAGATCATGACTTGGGCTTCCTTTTGTGTTCATTCAAAGGGCCAAATTACCGAATTTTACTGCAAAAGAAGAAATGCAATAGCACCAAAATTCTATTGAAAGAGCAGAAAAAATTACAAGTCCCTCTAAAATAATAATTAATAGAGATGCATAAGCTATGTTCATACAGTCAGTATCCATTTTGTAGAACGGATTAGTTTCTACTCAATGCCGAAGGAAAATCTTACGCACATCAGTTCTAGTTAGCAAGGAGTATTTCACATGCGGTTACTATACATTATGAAATAGAGATCCGAAGTTGAAGCTTCTCCCGTGGCTTTGCTCAATGCCACTGAGAGCAAAAAGGATAGCAAGCCAAATAGTTTCAATCAAATTCACACAGGAATGCTTAAACATGACACTTCAAAAAATACAAGCAAATAACTTGAAACACAGAAAATGAAGGAAGAATCTGCATTGGAAAAATAATAATAATAATGAAGAATCATATTTATACCTGCATTCTCGACAGTAAGAGTGCTTGAGATGCCAGAATTTCCTGCAAGATGAACTCGTTGTAGTAACTCCGCATCATCCTGAAACTTTACAACACACCAATTCGCCTCGATCTCCTTTTTTTCACCTGCCAATCGTTCTTTTTCCTGCTCTAATACCTTGATCCTTTCATCCTTCTCCCTAGTTTCCACCTCAAGTTTCCGTTTCTCCCTCTCCAAAATATTCTTCTCATTCAAGACCTTCTTGATCTCCTCACTCCTTTCCCTCTTTTCTTGCCGAACCTCGGTCTCCAGTCCCCTCTTCTCCCTCACCAAGACCTCAATCCTTTGAACCAGCTCCAAAGCCTTGTTCTCAGTCTCAGCCTCCAATATCCGCTTCTCAGCTTCAAGAGTCATCTTCTCATTCAAAATCCTCTTGGCCTCCTCACTCCTCTCCCTGTTTTCCGAGCAAAATTTGGCCTCATTTACCCTCTTTTGCTTCTCCAACTCCTCAATTCTAAGAGTCAGCTCCGAAACCTTTTTCTTACCCTCATCCTCCATAGTCCTCTTCTCAGCTTCCTTTTCCCTCTCTAAAACGCCAACCCTCTTTACAAGCTCATTTATCTTCTTCACTTTGTTCTCTACTATATTCTTTGCAGACTCGAATGCCTTGTTTACATTGGAATTCCCCTCAATTTCATGGCTTTTATCATCTTTCATCTTGTGAAATTCAGCCTCCAACTCCCCCTTTTCCCTCTCAAAAACTATCTTCTGAAGGAGCTCTAAAAGTTTCTCCTCAATCAACGCTTCCTGCTTCTTTGCTTCAATTGCCATTCGGGCCTCAAACTCCATCTCTAACATACTGTTACGCTTATCTAAGGCCTCATTCTTTGCCAACAAGTTAGCAATTCTGCAATTACTTTCCACCCTATTCTTCCTCTTTTCCTCCTCCCAGGAGCTCTTAAGCTCCAAAAGGGCTTTCTCCAGCTCCCTTGCTTTCATTCTCGCAAGCTCAAGGTCAGACTCTAACTTAGAGTTCTGCCTCGCCAAAGCCTCAATCTCCCCTGATAAACTTGATACTTGTGCCTCAAACTTCTCCCTCAATATATTTTCCATGCCTGTGATCGCTTTAGCTTCTTCCTCAAGTTTGATGATCAGCTCATCCTTCTTCTTATTGTTAGCCTTGAACTCCCTTTTCTCCCTCTCTACAACTTCAATCTTCTGAAGGAGAACTGATATTTTCCCCTCATTCACCGCTTCCTGCTTCTTTGCTTCCATTGCCATCCGGGCCTCAAACGACATCTCTAACATATTGTTATGCTTATTCAAGGCCTCATTCTTCGCCAACAAGGTAGCAATTCTGCAATTACATTCCTCCTTAATCTTCCTCTTTTCCTCCTCACCGAAGATCTTAAGATCCAAAAGGGCTTTGTCCAGCTCCGGTGCTCTCATTATCGCAGGCTCGAGGTCAGACTCTAACTCAGAGTTCTGCCTCCCCAAAGCCTTAATCTGCCCTGATAAACTTGATATTTGTTTGCCTCTCTCCTCAAATTTCTCCCTCAACACCTTTTCCATTCCCTTGATCTTCTTAACTTCTTCTTCAAGCTTGACGATCAGCTCGTCCTTCTTCTTATTTTCAGCCTCGAACTCCTCCTTCTCCCTCTCTAAAACTTCAGTCTTCTGAAGGAGCTCTAAAATATTCTCCTTGGTCACCGCTTCCTGCTTCTGGGCTTCCGTGACCACTTGAGCCTCAAAATCAATCACTAACCTATTATTATGCTTATCCACGGCCTCATTCTTCGCCAATAACGTAGTAATTCTGCCATTACGTTCCTCTAACAAACTCTGAAAATGCTTTTCCATGGCCATCAGTTTCTGTGTCATCTCAACATCACCATTCGTTATTTTACGTTTTGCTGCCTTAAGATCGACCTCAAGCTTCCTCTTCGCAACCAACTCCTGCCTACAATTCTCCCTAAGAATCTCCTCCTCCTCCCTCCCCTTCATCTTTTCTGAACAGAACTCCTCTTGAACTTTCGCATACTTGTTCTTCAGTTTCACATACTTTTCAATCATCTCCTCCTCCCTGCCTTTCAGCTCCATCACTTGTTCCTTTAACTTAAATTTCTCCTCCTTCAACTGGCCACATTGTGCCTCCAGTACGACCATCCTTTTGGCAACGCTTCCTTGAATCTCCATCACGGAAAAACTGTAGCACATAAAGATCCAGGATGAAGGCAGAAATTACAATTGCATTTTCTCCCTTTCCTTCATTCCTGTTTGGTTCATCCCATTTCTCAGCCTAAAACCCTAAACAATGTAAACAGTAGCTGGAGAGAATCAACTCACCTGATCTTACAACGGCGATAGAAAACGGGTGATAATATTTACACCCAAAAAATTTACTATATACACCACACCCTGTCCCTTTTGAGTCACACACGTGTGACTCAAGAGGGGCAAAGTATCGTGCGCCTTTTGAGTCACACGTCTGTGACTCAAGATGGGCAGGGTTTATTTTTAAAAAAATAAAAAAAATGGGATGTGTGGTGTAGATAGTAAAAATTTGGGTGTATAAATCATTCCCTTAGAAAACACGGGGTAATTGCAAACAGAAACAGCAACAGAGCGACTTCAAAACAGAAATCCCTCAAATCAGCAACGAAAACGATGGATTTGGAGAGTAGGTTGAGAGAGGGGGAAGAAGAAGAAAGGGGGTTTGGGAGAAAGGAGCAATTTTTAGGGTTTGCCTCCCATCAAAGAAAGCTCTGCACAAACAAGGCAGCGAGATCAGGAAAACTGAAAGCGTTGGGGGAGGAACTGTGCAACAGGCACAGCTCCCCAATTTAACCGCCATTTTTGGTAAACTTCTTTTGGGACCACAATCCCCACAATGCTGGAAATTATCGGCAAGGCTATGTAACGGAGAACAAACTTTATTTTCTATTTTTTAAATTTTAATATAAATGAATTATGGATCGGTTTTTTTTCTTTATAGTTTTTTTAATGTCAAAGATATTTAATGTTAGACACGTATCAGATTGTGGTTCAAACGGATTTAGGATCTGTGCACTTAAGTACATATAACACATGTGCTCCGTGCATATTGCAACAACTGAAATTATTAGTATTGTATCTACTTTGAAAATACTTGCAAATTTGACAACCCGACTTTAAAAATCTGATACAAACATTTGAAAATTTTTGTATTTAAACTTTGAACCCATTACTTTAGACTCGGGTCGTGAAAACGGTCTAACCCAAATGACCAAAATATTTTAGAGTCCCAACGATTCATTGGGTTAAGATGAACCCTCGAAGAATCGACATCATGTAGATGTCACACACACACGCGCGCACACACGCACACGCACACACATGTGCGCGCACACACATGCGCGCGCACACACAAAATATGTTTGGTGCAATTATTTGTATAAATATATTTTTATATAATAATAATAATATAATAATATTTATTAATTTAAGTATAATATTATTATTTAATTTGACATATTAATACTATAATTTAATTTTAATATTTTAAAAAAGTTCGAGTTTTTTACCAGTTGAATCAACCTAAAATTAAGACAAATTCAATTTGGCTCAATTCAAAATGCCCCGTGACTTCATTAATTCGAAACTCGATTTACCTAAAATACTACTCCCTCCGTTCGGAAATAAATGATGTTTGACTTTTGTGCACGTAGTTTTAGGAGCTAAAAACTATATAAAATCTTATTTATTTTAATTAATTTTTTTCACAATTTAATACTTATTACTAATAGATATTAAACTATGAAAAAAATTAATTAAAATAAATAAGATTTTATATAGTTTTTAGCTCCTAAAAATGCATGCATAAAAGTCAAACATAATTTATTTCCGAACGGAGGGAGTAAAACCCAAATCATATAAACCCAAACTTAACCCCAATAACTTGATTAACAAATCTAATCTTCACCCATTCTACCTAAACTAATCAACCCAAATCAAGGAGCTTTTATAGAAGGTAGATTTATTCAAGACAACACACTCATTGCACATGAAATATTTCATAGTTTTAACCGAAAAAAAAAAAAGAAAAACAGGCTGGATGACTCTAAAACTAGATATGGAAAAAGCTTATGATAAAATAAACTAGAGCTATATTGAAGTGGTTCTCACCAAATTTGGATTCCATAGTATGTGGATAAGCTGGATTATGAAATGTATCTCAACAACTTCATTCTCGGTGCTTGTAAACAACACTCCCGGAAAACAATTCAAACCTAACAGAGGGATAAGACAAGGTGACCCACTAGCCCCTTATATATTTTTACTAGTAATGGAAGGTCTCTCCAGGGAGTTACACAAAGAAGCCTTATTATAGGATGCACTAGTAGGGATTAAATTAACAAAAAAAAATGGTACCCCCATCTCCTTTTTAACATTTGCATATGACGCTTTAATATTTGCTAAAGCAACTCATACCAATCTTAAATTTCTCAAATCTATCAGGATTAACCATAAATTACTCTAAGAGTACGTTCAATTCAATGCTCAACAAACGTGCCTCAATCTCTAGCCAGAGATCTTGCACAACACATGGGAGTCCCCATCACGAGAACACTTGAAAAGTACTTAGGTATTCCTCTTATTAACGAGAGAATAAAAAACTGGGTCTTTGAAGATGCTATCCAAAGTCTAAAGAAACAACTCTCCAAATGGAAGGCTTTGACCCTATCTCAAGCAGGTAGAGTTGTACTTATCCAAGTAAACCTTAGCTCTAAAACAAACTATCTAATGCAAAATTTCTTAATACCAAAAGGAATTCTAGAACAAATCGACCAGGTCAATAAAAATTTCTTCTGGAATAAGCTACAATCAGAGAGGTACACGCCACTTGTAAGCTGGTATAACATCTACAAAAGTAAGTCCAAGAGGGCCTAGGCATTAGAAAAGCAGAAGAACTTAACATAAGCTTACAAATGAAACTCCTTTGGAAGCTTTACATGAATGAAAACAACATATGGGTACAGATCATAAATGAAAAGTATCTACAAAAGGAAAATATTAGAAATCGTTCTAATCATATTACATCATGGCAGTTTGGTTGTCTCCTTTTCTTACGAAACACATTTGACCAAGGTCTTCTCTAGATAATTGGGAATGGAGAATTGGAGATAGCATAAATACTTGGTCTCACCCATGGGTCCCAAATCATAATCTTGAACAATTCAGAAGAAACCATGATCTAGAAATGAAAGTAAACCAACTCTTTAACTCACAAAAACAATGGAATACTCCGCTAGTAAATAGTCTCTTCCCTTTTGAAATATATTGTAAAATTTTAGCTATGCAAATTCCAGATTGGAATACGTCGGATAGACTTATCTGGAAGCTGGATCCAAGTAGGCGTGGCCACGGGTCTGACCCGGCGGGTCGACGGGTTCGACCCGCCGGGTCAAGGGTCGGGGAGGGGTGACCCGAACCCTTACCCGGGAATTCCACGGGTTGACGGGTTCGGGTCACCCGGCGGGTTAGAGGGTCGAAGGGTCGACCCGACGGGTACCCGGCGGGTTGACCCGATGAATATGGCCCGGGTTGGACGGGTTTGCACTTGTTCGGAGTTTTCGGAATTGTCGAGAACGGGTATTGGACGCATATATGTTTGAAAAATATCCTTTCGTGTTTGCCATTTAGGTACAAATTACAATATTACAACTTCTAATTCTCAAGACTATAACTTCAACTATAAGTGTACAAGACTACAATTGTACAATTTGTGTATGATTGAGTGTGGGGAAAAAAAAGGGAAGAAGGGCTTGAATCGGTTTCCCAATTGCCTACGTATCCTCCCGGGGTTGAGGAATCAAAGCCCACGTAGTTCTTTTACCTGTGTATGTCTGAACCCCGGCCCGGTTACCTATTCTTCTAGTCTTGTTGATCGTCGGACCCTCCACCTCCTGAGCCATCTGTGACCGCGCCGTCAATGGAGCTCCCAACGGACTCCGTATCCACTCCGTCGTCATCCTCGGAATCAGTCCCCAAGCTGTTCTTCTGGATCCGCATATCCGCCTTCTTCCAATCTGCAAGGCAAACTTGGGCTTCGAGGTTCTCGAGAAGCAACCTTGATCTCTTCTCCGATAGAATCTGACCTCCGCGACTGAAAAGCTGATCGACGGCAACGGTGGAGCAAGGGGCCCCAAGTATTTATCGGGCGATTACCTGCAACGTCGGGAATCGTTATCTTTCGGGGCTGCTCCACCATTCTAGGACATCGAAATCTTCTTCCTCATCGCTGTGAAAATCAAAGTTAGTGGATAAATATTCGTCGAGCTCCGAGTGGGGGCTCGACGAAGATCTCGACCTCTTTAACCCAAAGATATCTCGGGCAAGTGCCTTAGTTCTAGCGGTGATACTTGTTCGTGACCCGCTTGAACTGGAAGGCACGGGAGGACGACCGGAGGAGGGCGCTCTATCGCCCGTCGAATATTGAGTATATAATTCTTCTAATAATCCTCTAACTCTAGCAACTATAATTGGAACATTGCAATCGGAAATGGAAGGCACGTTAACCCCGTTTAATTTATATCTAGGGTCGAAACAACACGCTACGAGGAAAATGTCAGGTATAACTTTGTAATATACCACCCATTTTTGCCGCATCTCCAAAACAGTTTCGGAAATGGAAGGCACGTTAATCCCGTCTTGAAGGGCTATTGCTACGTTCATTGCAATAAAACAGAAAAGGTTTGATGTAGGCATGTAAACGTGGCTGAAAGTTCGAGTTGCGTCGTAAAAAACTTTGAAAACCTCCACAACATCTCGGGCCCGAGTCCAAACCTCTGCAAAGATGTTTGACCCTTCGATGTTTTGTGTTGCAAAACCGGAAAGAAGTTCCTTATAAGCGATGGAATCATAAATCATTTTGTAAGTCGAGTTCCACCGAGTGCAAACGTCCTTGGGGAACTGCTTTGGGCGCGTTTGGTGAGAGCAACAATAAGTGCTCCAACTTTGGCGAAGCTGTTTGCTTCGCCAAAGTGCCCGCAAAACAAATCGAATTGGTTCAACAACAGATTGTAAATATGTTAAACCATCTTGGACACATAAGTTTAAAATATGAGGGGCGCAACGGATGTGGAAAAACTTACCGCCTATCCCGGGCTGACAGAATTGGATTAATTCCGGAATAGATGCAGTGTTCGCAGAAGTGTTGTCAAAACCGATACTGAAAACTCTTTTAGTCAATCTATATTCTTGTAAAACGGTTAAAAGGACACATGTTATGTTTCGTGCCGTGTGTGCGTCGTCGAAAACTCGAAAAGCTAAAACACGTTTGTGCAATCGAAAACGTTGATCAACCCAATGACAAGTAACACCCATGTATGAGTGATGTTGCCAATGGTCGGTCCAAATGTCACTACAAATCGAAACTTGTAAATCATGGTTTTTGAGAAAATATTCAATTAATTCATTTTTACGGGCGTTATACCGTCTAAGTATTTTCGAACTTTCCACCGGCTTGCTCCACCTTCTCATAATGATCCCGGAACAACTCCGCCCGAAGGTTATCACCGGATTTGGGCGCGTCGGACATGATTACGAGCTTATGAAATAAAATTGATAGGTGATTGATGGATTGGATGGGAATATGTGTGATTTTATCCCCGAAGGAGTCGTCTATTTATAGCCCCGAAGGTTATCACCCACCAACTAGCTGTTACAACGGCTAATTTTTTTTTTAAAAAAAAATCAGCCGTCGGTGGGCCCCACCAACTAGCCGTTACATTTTCAAAATAGGTCGACCCGGCGGGTCGACCCGGCGGGTCACCGGGTTACTAAACCCCGACCCTAACCCGCTACCCGTCCCCACCCGCCTACCCGTCAACCCGGACACGCCGGGTCAATGACCCGTACGACCCGCCGGGTCACGGGTTGACCCGTGACCCGTGGCCACGCCTAGATCCAAGTGGGAGTTTCACTACAAAATCAGTAAAACGAATGTCAAATAATGCTACTCAAACCTCAAAAGATCTCAAATGGATTTGGAATCTAAAACTCCCTCCTAGATTAAAAAGCTTAACTTGGAAAATAATGGTGGACGGTTTTCCTACCACCCAACGACTGAAAAAATATGTGAATAGAGTCCCTAGCCAGTGAAGCATTTGCAACCAAGCAGAAGAGAATACAACACACCTACTGAGAAATTGCGACTTCACAAGGAAAATAATTGCTCAATTTGAACTACAAACAGGAAAATACTTCCAACATATGAATATAAATGAATCTCAAGCTCTAAATATAGAGGAAATTCGAGATGGGAATAAAAACTTTGAGGAACTTGTCTTCATATGGCAAACTATTTGGGAGATAAAAAATGACCTTATTTTCAGGAATAGAATACCGACCTTAGTAGGGAATATTATCCAAAGAATTATTGAAACCATTAATTACTAGACCTAAATTGAAAAAGATAACCAAATGGATGGAACTACAAACAAGAGGTCTAGAGCTAAACGGAGCAGACCACTAAGGGCTGTCTACAAAATCAATGTGGATGACTCTGTTAATCCCACAGGCTCGTGCCATGTGGGAGGGGTTGTTCGGGACTCCTTGGTCCATGTCTTATAAGAAAACTATGAAAGATTCAGTCATACAAACTGAAGCTATCGGTATTAAGATAGGTATGGAGCAAGCTATAAGGAAAGGAATTTAAAGAGTGACAATAGAAGGGGACAATCTTCAGCTCATCAAATCCATCACCAACAGCAACAACATCATATGGGAAGTTATACATCAAATTGAAAAGATCAAGCAACTGGAATCTGCCTTCGAATACGTCGAATACAGACACAGCTATCGGGAAGCAAACCAAGTAGCGGATTTTATAGCACGGAAGGGTATCATTTGTAATAGCTCTACTATCCCTTATAATAGAGAACTTTGTTCCATCATCCTCAAGGATGATCAAGGAGCCAGATTACAGTTTGCATAATCTCTCATAATTCTTGCCTATTGTAAAAAAAAATCTAATCTTCACCCATCTACACAAACACCATGTCACTCCAACTAAGTCACAATTATTTTGCTTTTCTTTAATTCGCTTTTCTTCATTTAGGTCTTCGACTCTCCGCCGCCTCGGCTTGGATCCGGCCACCTTTTTTATTGTTTCGGCTCCGTCGACGGCCTTTTTCAGTTTCACCACCCTTTGCTCTAGTTGTGTTGGTGGCTCGTTTCCCTCACCCTGTTACAACTCCGGCGGTTCACCGCCGCCATATCCTCCCACCCTCGGGTCGCCGTAGGCTCCTCTATAGATTCCTCCCCTCCATTGGCTACCCTCGGCTCTTCCGTTGGTGGCTCTTTGTGGGAGCTCTACCAATGTTTCAACCCACATAAACACTCTTAAGTGAGTGATTCCCAACCAACCCTCTACTTATTAACCTATGTCGATCTCTATACCGGGACCGACCTTGTTTTCGGCTGTCTCCTTGTGCTGGGTTTGTCGCGGTCCACCCGCCGCTTCTTCCCCCTTGGGCTTGAAGCTTATTGTTTCAACGCTTTCTGGGGTTCTTGAAAAAAAATTGGTGGCAAAATCCTTAGTGGCCTACGAGCCTTGCCAAACTTTGTTTGTCTGTTGGGGGTTGGTTTTTCCTCTAACTTGTAACCTCTGTATGTAGAGTTCTTTTCCTAAATGCTTTTATGTCTCTTTGCTTGTTTATCTATTGCCCATTTTCTATTCTCAATCTCGTCTTGTTCGCCTTTATTTTGGCTTACCTTTGTGTAGCCTACTTACGATTTTGTTATTGTCCTAAAGGGTTTTGAGATGGGTTTTGGGGATTTGAATGGGTGATGGTATGGCTAGGGTTGGGGCTTGCTGGTTGAGGTGCTTTGCTGTTCTTGTTGTGTTGTAAGCTTCATGTGAACGATGGTTGATTTGTCATGCACGTAGAAGTCGAGAAAATGCAATCGACATCCGATAGCTCTATTGGAGTCCATAACCTAAGGTGTCCGCTAGTGATTCCCAGAGTTCTCTGTGTGCAACTTCCTTTTGGCCAGTTGGTTCGTTTGTTCAGCTAATTGGTAGTTTTCAGTGTAGGATGACTTGTACGTTTATTTTTGCAGTTTCTTTATGTCACTTGCATCTGTAATTTGCTTCCGGTTGTACATGATGGTTAGTCCATCTACCGGCTTGTCCGGTCTCTCGGTTTCTCTAGACTTGTCCGGAGAACCAAATTTCTTTCGTTATATCCAAAAAATAATAATTTTAATATATCTATCGAATATTATCTAATTGCTAGCCTATATATTTGTGTTTATATAATGGTTTTATGATCTAAATATTGTGTTTTTAGGTTTAAATGATAGAAATTGATGTGTCTTGATATTGAGAGAAAACAAGATAGAATTTATAGACTTAATGAGAGCAACATGTTATAGGAGAGAACTTTCTTATTCTTGTCCCATGGTATGAACTTTACATGACTTTATCTATGGAAAAAAAATGGACACATAAATGATCATCATCATAGTTGGGAGTTTGGGAAGTGAACAACTGACCTTTTGTTTTTCAAAATGTGAGAGTTTGGATGGTGAAACATCCACCTATGGTCTTATAATACTTCCCATGGGATGTACACCTCTAAGCATTACAAAACATCTCATACGTTTAAAAACCCCGCCTAAAAAAACCCTATGAAACAAAAACTATGACTAAGGAGAAAAAAGTGTGTGTGTGTGTGTGTGTTTTATATACTTTGGTAATCATGTCTCATTAAAAACAACATTGTTAGGAAAAAAACTAATGGGCAAAAATGCAAAGGAAAAGAGAGTGCAATGTATAGATTCTCCCCTTGAATTCAACATCTTTCTTATTGTTTTCTTATTATGATAATGTACATAAATTCTTTGAAATTCTTGAGAGGCATTGACTTTGTAACTCACATGGTCGAGTCTCATCATTTTCTTTGATGTATAAAAGTTAAATTTTCTTCATATATAACATTTTGACTTCAATGCACTTGACTTTCATGCCCTAGTGTTTAACTGCTTTCAACATACAAATATAAGATATTTTAAGACCTAAAGTACAATTCATTGTTGATATGGGAGATCTTTTGTATTAATGGTCCATAAGTTGCCTTATTAAAAAACCCACATTGAAAAACACAATGAGATAAAAACCAAGAGTAAAGAAAAGAGTGAAACTTTTGTATGAGACTTTGAGACCTAAAACAATGTCACCACTTTCACAATTAGTTTCATATGACGGGGTTTTGACATTTAAGGCTTCATTGATATTGTTTTTTTAATCAATAATCAATACGAGTATGTAGCTACCACGCTCGTTCGTAGCATTCAATTCATCAACAACAAAAAATACATTCATTTTTGTGAATATATTCTTATATAATATACTCGAGGCTTTTGTTTAATGAATCTGACTTTATATCTTACAAGTTACAATATCATTTCAATTATTGCATTTTTAACATGCATCTATTTAAAGATAAACGATGTTAGGAATGTTATGATGTTAGAACTATGAGTCTAAAGACATACATCATGTTTAAATACTCCATCGTTGCTTGAATTGACTATTTATAGTTCTTTACAATCAGTTTAATGTCAACATCCATTCTTTATTTGGGGTTACTTTTGAAACCTCCAAATGAGCCAGTGCAATATATATGACCTTGTCACTTTGTTGACCTCAATAAATGCACTTAAGACGTTATTGCCAAATTTTATGATCGTCTAACCCATTTAACTTTTGATTCATTTGTATTCATCCGTGGATCTAAAATGAAGAAGAAGTTGTTTTCAAGCAATCCTTCCTAATAGTCTCATTTCCTTACCCCTAATATTGAACATTTGACCACCTTTATGAAGCTCTATGTATTTGATATCATTGGGGACGCAAACCCCATATATCGTCTAATTTCTTTGTAGTCTCATTTTAGTTCATTGTGGAGGAGGTCTCAGAACATATATTGCTTATTGAAATCTTTTCAAATCACATGCTTTCTTGGAGATTAATTGGGATAATTTATTGTCTCAATTTTAAAATGTAAAATTGCATGGGCTCATTTAACTAACGACTCTTTTGGGTCATTGTGCGCTACTATATACTCAACAATGTGATTAATAATATTCTCTACATTATGTTTCATATGACCAATGTGTTAAATAATACTAGTCCATATAGTGGTGTTATATGTTTGTAATTATCTCATTGAACTCAATTAAAAATATAAGAGACTTTGCATTTACTCTAATTATAGACGATTTTGTTATTATTTTGCCAAGAAAACAAGTCATACATGTTTGGTCACCTTATGAGGGATCTTCAAATTCTAGTGTTGTTATTCTAGCCGAACGAGCGGAGTATCACTTGTTCATATTCAGTTCATTTAAGATATGAACGAGCTTGAGCCGAGCCTAAATTTTGACTCGATCTTAAAAATGTGCTCATACTCGGCTCGTTTAAGAAATGAACGAGCTCGAGCCGAGTTTTTTTCGAGCTTTAAGCAGTTTTACTTGCTCATTATACACTAACTTAAAGGAAATTTTAGAAATTCCATAAAATTCAAGCTATTCGAGTTTAATTCGAACGAGTCGAGTTTTGGACCGAACTTAAAAATGTGCTCATACTCGGCTCGTTTAGAAAATGAACAAGCTCGAGTCGAGTTTTTATCGAGCGAGTACGAGTCGAATTCGAGCTACTCGTGTTCACATAACACCCCTATCAAATTCTAGCTAGGATCTTTTGGTTCTTTTTTGGGTATTCATGTGATTTTCAACAATCTTGCATGCTAATCATTTGTAAGTTTCACTTGAGTGACCACATATACAATGCAACAATGAGAAATATTTTATCATCAACTAACTTATAGTGACTCACATGATAAGTTTTAGTGTTCTTGACATTAGATCGAATTAAACGCACGATAATGACCTAATTATAAACCTAAAACATGACTTATGTCATGTGCTCAAACATAAGCTCGTTAACATCCTATACTAGAGGGGCATGCTTTGATTAGACCATACTTAGAGGGTTGTCACAAAGTGGTTCTATTCTCTATATCGTGCTTTGTGGGTTGCTTATATTTATTGTACTATGACCAAGTACAAAAAAAAAAGTTTTGAACATATTCCAAAACCCATATTCTATGTACTCTAAAAGATGATAAGTTGTCCTCTAAACTTTTATCATATTTTTCAAGAAATTGTATGTTTGATTACTGGCTTGCTATATGCACGGTTTTATATCGCCAAGAGCACAGTGGTTTTTTCTAGCTTCTAGTGTTGGTGAATTTTATTTTGCTTGGAAATAGCTTGCCGACATGGGAAGTCGGGGTTGGTAAGCTATTTTCAGGCATACAAATTTTTACTGACACCAAAAGCCAATGAATAGTTGTGCATTTGGAAAAAAATATTTTGGTTGTATGTATATGGTTGCACAATAAACTACTAAAAAAGTAGTAGAATGAGGTATGTAAAATAAAAACTGAATATGGCTGCTAATTTTAGCAAGTTTATAGTTTAAAAAAAAGCTAAACCAAAAAGGTTTTTTTGGTGTTTATTTGGTTTATTTAGTTTGAAATTACCATAACACCCCTAATAACAACAAAATAAACTCAACTTTTTACAAATAAACTCTTTTTCGTACCATATGGTGTTTATATTATTTCATAATCTTTCAACCTTTATTTTACACAATTTTTCAATTTCAACTGTTTATAAATTTTAGTCATTTTTTTAACGCCGCCCCATACGAACCCATAATGTCTCTCGTTCAATTATTACTCATTTCAATAAAATTTGAGTATTTTTCCTCTTCAAGGGATAAATTTTAGACTACCAAATGTCAATTCAATTTGGGGAATGTAGTTTAAACAACTTGTATACAACCGCTTCAAATATTATATTTATCTCTATCTTATACACATATCTACTTTAAGGATTATTTGTGTAAAGTTCAATTCATATACTTCAGAGCGATTTTCATATTTATGAGAATATATTATCTTATCATTCATTCACTTTAGAGAATAACTACGGGGAGAAAAAATATATCTCTAATTAGGACTTCTGACGAAACCCATTTTGAGAATCCCATGGTTGTGGGTTTTGGGATCAAGTAGAGCGCGCACACTCCAAGTGATCGAGCTTACCTGATATGCGCGACGAGATTATTGTATGCACACCATAACCTGGGTCGATCCGAGTCTAAGCTAGCCGCGGACTACCGTCCTTCCCTGGACTCCATCAAATGTCAGCTGCCACTGATCAAGATGAATCCCGTCCGGGAAGGCTCTTATAACCATGAAACCCAGCCTATTCCTTTAGAGATTTCAAGTACCGACCCTTGTAAATTAATCCTTTATGCTTATTCATTTATAGGAGAACTTGGTAGTTGTCTTTGCATGTTAATCGACATGTGTGTTGGTTGATAACAAGTGACATTTGGTTTAGTGTCAATTGTTCATCGGGATGAGACACGTATTCAGTTGGTAAGTTAGTGGGTTTTCCCACGTTTTAACAAGTTTCTATTTGTATAGCGGGGATCCTCATTCATGATCGCGTTCACTCATATTTACTCATGACATCGTATACTATTATTTATGTTATGAAGTACTATTATTTATGTTATGAAGTGCACTGTCAACTTCATGTTCCTTAATAACATCGTCCTCAAGGGAGGATCAATCATCATTATTTCGGAAGTGATGTATGTATATATATATGTCTATCCATTTCAAGGGATGAATATAACACCTTTTTAGTTGTATAAACAAATAAATTAACAAAACGATAAAACATAAATAAATAAAATAAAATAGCATTGTCAACTTCTGGTGACAAGAAACTGAACATCCACAACTATCTATTAATCTTTTTAACACATACTGCACGAGGTGGAGTTTTTATATAAGATTTATCGTATGCTTCTAAATATTGATTTTAATAAAATTAAAATAATAATTGCATCTACTTCAAGAGATAAATTTCATCACTTCTAGGGTGATCTCTATCTCGATCTCTCTCTACGAAGATGCTATTATAAAATGTATATCCTTTTCGGGGGATGATACCAACTTTTCTCTTTTAAGGACAAAATTTTGTTTAGTTTATGTATCTCCTCGACGTCCTCATCGCTTATGAATTAAGGTTGGAAGTCATATAACTATTTTCTTTGAGAGTTGGAAATCTTACTAGAACGTGTTGTGAGATTGAAAGAATACAAAATATGAAAATAGAATAATCTATCCAAATGAGAGCAACATGTAATAGGAGAGAACTTTCTTACATTGCCTTGTATAGACAAAGTGAAGAATGAATACATAAATGACCATCATTGGGTTAAAGAGGTAAACAATTTTTCTTTTGGTTTTCCATATTTAGGAGTTTAAAAAGTGAAGCACTAAAATATCCCCTATTTGTCCTGTTTTACTAGTGGTTATTTATTATGTGTGCTCTCTTACATTGAAAATTGATTTAATGTGGCATATATGGGTTGAATTTGTGTTGTTTGTTACTATTTTCAATCACACTCGTGTTTGTAATGTGTAATGCTCAAATTTCAAAGCCGAGATTGTGTGATAGGCTCGACAATGCTAATTATGTCATAGACTCGATTCTGGTTGTCAAGCAACACATGCTTCTCTTTAACTTTCGGGGCAAATTCAAGGTTATGTATTACATTTAAACCTGTCAAACGGGTCATTCGGGTTGGGTTCGGATCGGGTCACTTTGGGTTCCGGGTAATATGGGTCCCGGGTAATACGGGTTTCGGGTATTTTCGGGTTGAATCGATCCCGGGTTTGATCGGGTTTCGGGTCGATTTCGGGTTGGTCAATTTTTTTCTTTTTTAAATTAAAAAAAATCATAATTTGATAATTTTGCGATAAATTTAAAAATCTAAAATTAAAGACATTGTTCATAAGTTCTAGTGCTTGTAATTATATACTATATCTGATCTAAAATATTTGATTTTTATTATTTCTCGTAATTTTTAGTAAAATGTAATAATATATAAATATCAAAATTTTAAATAATTTTTTAAAAATGATTTTATTAAAAATTTGATATTCTACATATTATTACATTTTATTAAAAAACATTTGATTTTTTTATTATTTCTCATAATTTTTAATAAAATGTAATAATATATAAAATATCAAATTTTCAAATAATTTTTTAAAAATAATTTCATGCAATTAGTAATAAGCATAGAATTTTTTAATATTTTAATATTTTTTAGAATTTTTATCTTCTTAAAAAATCTGTTCAAAAACAAAAAATCAAATACTATCGATCGGATGGAGTATTACACAATACAAATAAATATAAAAGTTGATTTGAAAATGAAAGATCAAGTGATTGTAATTATAAAATGTAATAAATTGGAATCTCCATAAAAAATTTAATCATATATAATTATAAATCAACCGGGTCAATCGGGTCACCGGGTCAATTGGGTAAATCGGGTCAAAATTACCGGGTCACCGGGTCGAAACCCAGATTACCCAAAAAATTTCCGAGTTTTCGGGTTCGGGTCAGAAAAAATTTCTGGGTCAAAATTTCCGGGTTCGGGTCGAAAATTTTCCGGGCGTTCGGATCGGGTCGACCGGGTCGGGTTGTGGTTTGACAGGTCTAATTACATTCCCTTGTTAGGTCAAGAGAATGTTTTCGACAAATCCATAACCAAAGATAAACTCTAAATAGAATAAACCAAACTAACAGCAAACGGATGCATTTACAAAAAAGCGAGATAAACAAAAGAAAGCTAGGGTGTGTTTGGATTCCAAATGCATTATGTTTATAATGCAAAATGATAAGGCGGTGTTTGGTTAACATAATTTTTAAGGTGTTTAAATTATGATATTTTTAGGTTCCACAATATATTAATTATAATGCAATTATTATATCTCGATTTTTGTGATTATTTAGTTAAATTTCAATTTTACCTCGGTTTTTACGAGATTTTTATTTTTACAAACAAACGCTCACATAAAACGAGGTAAAATAATTGCATTATAATTAAAATGCAATGGAATCCAAACACACCCCTAGTAGTAGTAAGGGAAACACAAGTCCAGTGAACAAAGCCTACAAACATGACACTGCTACACCCACACACCATCCTATACTCGACAACCGACTGGAGACCTAAACTTGAAAACCCAGAAGCCACCCAACCTCTATCTAGGTCTGTCCTTCATCCAAACAAAGGGGTCAATCCTGCCTGATAACTTTACAAGACAACCCCAGTCCGATTTTGAGATAGTATATGTGGTCTCAATAGAATAATAATGAATGTTAATTTAATTTTCTTCCAGTTAATTTCAGGGGATGATGAATGTGGTATTGTTTTTCTTCAACCAAATGTTGGTATCTTGATTCTTGAGATAGGTTCGGAGGTAGTTTAGGTCTAAAATGTGGTAAGTTCGATGTAAGTACTTATTCTGTATTACCGTATAGAACAAGTGACTCTAAATTCAGTTTAAAAGTGTCTTGTCCTATTAGTATTCACTCATCTCCACATTGTAATGATGGAGAACATTATAAGGTGTTGGTTACGTACTTGTCATGTGAAGGTGATACTGAGTTGATCCACTACTAATCATATTCTAGTACATTGATGGCAAACATAAATTTTGTTGTATTTAAAATAAAAGCAAATCTGTTGAACAAGGAACTCGAAATTGCATAGAACAGTAGGAACCTACTCAGGGGAAAGCCATGATACAGCACACACACACAACCTATAATCCCATAAAATAAAATCAGCTAACTTGAAAGAGAAGCCAAAATATACTTCAGCCCGGAGGTACTGGCTTTGTTAGTCAACAACTAGAGAGGCTGTAATCTAACAATAAGCTTTCAAGTAACTGGGTTTTTCCCAAACAAAACCATTATTTAGTCGAAAATTAGGGCAAGAGCAAAACAGAGGTACATAATGAGTTAAGTTGTAAACGTACATCAATCACTACACAAGACTTATTTTCTTTCCATTTGCAATGTCAAGAGGGCAAAATATAGAAGAAAAATTAAGAGCCACTGATGTAACAAGAAAAGAGAAATACAGGATATGGAAGAGCAGTCATGCCCTATGACATAACATCTTTTCAAGCATGGTTAATCGGGGAGGGTGTCTTTTACATGAGACTTTTACACTACTTTACACAAGCGGAATCATAGACAAAGGTTGTCTATGAAGTAGAGGAGTTAAAAAGTGTTATATATAGCTTAGGGGGGAGTGGAGGAAAATACTGTGATTTTCCCTGAATGAAATCACAAAAAAAAAAAAAAAGTGGCAAGTTAGGAACACAGAGCAGATATAGCAACTGCAAAGGCATTAATCAACAACGGTGCAAAAGATAACCGAAGCAAAACCACCTGCTACCCACAAGTCATCTACATATAATTATGATTATGATGCCAAAAAAAATTGTACTTACTCTACATACCTATTAAGATTTCCATAAGAAGCATCCACTTATGATCTCTACAAGGCCTGCAAGTAGCATAATTTTATGAAGATCATAGTTCGACAGTGATTTCCATTGTTAAGGCAAGTGACTGGTTCATATAGGTCTGAGCTACCATTTTCCTCCAACAACTTAATTTCGAAGAAGCACTGGTTAAAACTACAATATCTTAGTTTTGATAGTTTGCTTCTCTTACAGAGACTGACAAGAAGTAAAGATGCTCAGGTTTGAATAATAAAATTCATACTTGGGGTTTAGGTTTGAAGAGTCCAGTGAGCAACAAAGATTCAAGCCAAATTGCATGCATATTCAGATGCATGCCCAACTCAGATCAGAATAGTTGTAACTATGATCAAATCAAGCAGAGTCTGAAATTTTGACACCATAAAATTAGATATCAAAAAGGCAAAAATAGTCTTGCATTGTAAGATTAGCAGAAAACAAAGAAGTTGCTTTACTCCCACTGTTAGGAAAAAGTGATCAACAATCATACATTGTGCAAATTCATTTCAAATAGACTAAGACTCAAGTCATTGACCATTCCTTTTATCCTGTCAGACCAATGGCAACATTCAGTAAACATTCTTTTGGTTTTCATGTCATCCATGCAAAAATGGAGAAGAAAATGGTTATTTCAAGTGGGGAGACATCAAACACGTCAATGCTCATTAACATGTGTTTTCAATCCCACCGGCATTTTTTCCTCTTTTGACTAAATTATCCAAAATCCTCCTGTAAGTCATTCCTTTCACAAAAACCAACTTCAATATTCTATTTAACCACCTATGTTTTTATATCTACTGAATAATTTTGGTACACACCCACCAGTTTCTATTAAATTACCATTAGAAGTCCAAAGATGTTGCCCAACATGCTAAAATCTCATCTGTAAGATCATTTTCATCTTTTAACAGGCATTTAACAGTGATGTAATGAGAAATGGGAGATGATATAGTAATCTACTACAAATGTCAAATACAAGTAAAAACTTTTAGGGAGAAAAGACAAGATATGCGAAAGAGGTGGTTCGGACAAGTTACCTTTACTTTCAGGGGAAAAAAATGGTTCTATTTACTATCAATAAAATGGGATTAAAAAAGGCAAGGAGGTTTAGCCTACTACTCAAGTAAATACCCTAAATAACTGTCTTAGCTCCAAGAACGCTGTAATTAAAGTATCAAACATGTTTAGGAATTCAATGATATAGATGAATGCTGCCAAACTATTGTTGTATCTCTTCCTAAAATATAAGATTATATCCTTTCAGGAGAATACAAGAATATTCTTTCCTTCCATGTATCCCGCAGCAGTTCAGAGATAGGAAGAAAGACACAGCATGACAGATTCATCTCAAGAACACAAAATATGGCATTCATTATATGATCTCATAATAAGTCTATGAAGGATAGAAACATCTGATACTTGCAAACTAGGATAACTATATACACACTCTTATGAAACAATATCACCCTCATATGTACAAGGAGCACAGTCTGAGATGTTCCTGTCTACCTAAGGCACAAATTGTATGTAATTGTGATAGTTAGCCATGGTAGAAACAAAGAAGAAACTCACAAGACCTATGTCACCTAGAAAACTAGTTATATAGTCATATAGATTATAGAATTTAAGAAAGAAAACTATAAAGAAGCAAGTCTGATGTTGGCAAGAACCGAGGAAGAAAGGCTAAGCGTTAACATAGGCAATAAAGAAAGGACAAGGAGCTCTTATTCCTTGTTACCGAATGTCTTGGCAATTATTGGACGAACATCATCAACAGCAGCCAAGGTCTCCAAGAATGGGATTAATGATATCAGCTCACTGTCACACGGATCATCAAACCAGCTCTTGATTGGAATCCCATTATTCACTTGGAACCTGAACACCTGAAAATATACATAAACAACCAAAGATACTGTCAAATGCAACGATCATTTTTCACTAAAAATTTGGGCCTGCCATACGTAACTTCCTTTGTTGTGTTCTTCTGAACAGGTGCACTTTTTAAAAAAAAAATTGCAGGAATGCATTTTTCATTGAATAAAAAGTGAATACAGATGGAGCTAAGCACAGCTCATTAGTTCAGATTCCTAAGCATTTTTCGTGAGAGCTAAAGAACCATGGAAATAAACCAGAATGCCATGAAACAGACCTACATGCAAATAACGAAGTTGAATTGTGCATAATTTGAATAATGTGTATTCCATAATCATCTGATTACAATCGTGTTCCTGACCTAATATAGAAGAATCAAAGCAAAGGAAAATACCTGAGGTGAGTTATCAATTATGATAACCTTAGAAAGTTCAAGACCCAGCACGGTCAAATCTTTAGTATAAATGCCTTCAGAAAAGATGCACGATTCACGATAGGCACGACCAGAAATAATCTTCCCTTCAGGATCCAAGATATTTAATAGTTGTTCTGCGTAAATACTTTGGCTGGCTGTGAAAACAAACACTTCAAAAATCTCTGCAACTCTTTCCAAGAATGTGTGGAGATGTGGACGCTTTTTCACGTACACAGTATGCTCCTTCATATTGAAGAAAACTGTAAAAGTGAAGTCTGCATTTTCACAATGTTCCATTGAAGAATGTACAAGTGTTTCTGCCACAAAAGGAAAAGAGGATTGTTACCAAGAAAGTCAAGCGAGCACTATTCTTAAGGGAAATATGTTTCCCCTTCCCTCCTTTGGGATTGTATTTTGCTAATGGTGCAGAAGATAACATTTTTATTGGAAAATGCATGTAAAGTCCCTTCAATCCAAAAAATCAATAAAATCTTCAGACTAACAAATAAAAGAACCTCAAATTTCTATGTTAGTAATAAACAAAGATCATTAAAAGAATATATCTTCTAGCAAGCCCAATACACTTTCTAACATTAGTATTTGTCACATACAAGAAAGCTTCTATATTATGGAGTATGGACGCACATAACATTATAACCATAAGTAAAGATCCTATGAAATGACAGCCTACAAGTGTAGCATGCATCAATGTTTCTTACTTTTTCTGGCCAAAAAGAAATATTGTTTCTTTACTTAAGTCTCATCTTTTTCTTTCTGGTGGCAGGGTAGCTGCAAAACACCACAAGTTCTATTGAAGGAGAAAGAAAGAATCCTCACCATCCAGATCAAGTACTAAAGTAACAGGCTTCCTCTTCTCAGATTCCTTTTGCAATATTGCTGGTCGACAAGTTGGGGAGACATCTGACAGATCGGGTAGGTTCCTGATGAATGAAAGGGAGTCAACTAATTCAGTCTGATCTAAGTTGAGGTAAGCATCAAGATCTGGTCCTTGTTCACCAGGCCTTGTCTGGTGAATTACTGAAAACAAGCTTGAGTCAAATGATTGCAGCTTAGGTTCTTCTGATTGTTGTGCTTTACTTGTTGGACTGAAATTCACGGGCTCGTGAAGAAAAGGCAGGGATAAGTATTCTTCGCTTGCATCATGGAGAATAGTAGACTCAGCAGTAATATATTCAGGAGCATTGCTCCCTGCAATATCTACACCCATCACAGTCTCATCAAATTGTAACCCAGCAAAAACTACATCTGAAATAAAGAAATCTGATACGTTGCAACTTTGGTAGTCCAACGAGCCCTCATTGTTACCATCACTTTCATCTGCTCCACTGTTGTCAGGTTGCTCGGAATCATTGTTGCTCCCTGTGCATACAAGAAAGAATGATATGTAAGTAAACGGTTTTTCTAACATATGACCTTGGGGCATAGGTTAAGCATCCATATTGGGAAATATTTTTCAAATATCAATTCTTTTTAGCCATTTTCAAATAGATTTCTTAGGGTCAATGCACTGAGATTTAGGGAATCTTTCCCAATGTGGTTTTTTAACCTATGCCTTTGTGGCATAGGTTAGAAAGACCGATAAGTAAATATTGGACAATCCCCAGGAAGTTGCAGCAAAACAAATAATGTGCTCCATGTGAGAAATTGCAAAACACTAAAACATGTAAAACATTTGAAGAAACTAAATTTTCATGATCATAGGACAATGCTGCAGAGAGCCAAGGGACTTGAACTGCATTTAACACTTGTACACCTTTGAGGCAAGAAACCAAGTTAGATGTAAGTCTTACACTCTTAAATGTCAAACATACAGAGCACAGAACCAATAGTCTGTACATCCCAAAGAATTCAAACACACAAAATAACACTTGCATGAAAAGCATGACTCTACCTTCCTCATTGTGTATGTCAGCGCCATTGTGTTCTTCCAGTTCATTCAAGACAGGACAGATAATCATCTCAAAGTTTTTGGGGGTGGAAGTCACAGTCTGGTCCTGCATGAAGAAGTTGATTAGTCATCCATATTAGTATAACTCAATGATGCACATCAGGAATTTGTCAAAGCACATGCTGGTGGAAAGAATCTTCTGAAAGATGCCATATTGAAACACGTGCAAAGAAAATATGAAAAGTTCAGCAGTGTTTTAGAGTTTGAGAAAATGGATTTACTATTCAACCGTTTTCTTAGGCCAAGTGAGAACAAAACCTTAGAAACTAGGATAGTGATCAATCACCTGATGTAAAAAATGACATCAAACCTGAACTGGACAGAGAGTAGTAAGCTTGTTAGCAATAAAAATTAGGGAGAATGTAGGCACTTTGACTTTGTAGCTCAAAGCCATTCATCTTCTATACACAAGAAAGCTAACAGGGTTTAGGAGTCAGTTATTAGGTCAAACTTGTTAAGAAGGTGGATTACATAGATCTATGTGCACTTTAATACCTTATCCATTAACGATAAGAGAAGGACTAAGTTTCCCAAGTGTTGGCATATTTTTTTATTCCAGTAACCGATGATCAATTAGTTGAGTTTGAAGTTTGAACCCCAGAGTAAAGCATTAATATACACTAAATTTAATGTATATTTCTAGGATTATAAAGTAATAAATATCAGTTATGTTAATCACCAGTGTACACGTATCTTTTTACCTTTCATATGACTTGAATACAAGAGGTATGTTTTAAGCTCATATCAGATTTTGGTACGGTATACAAAGTCAGTTTATCTAACATAAATGATACACTGAAAAATATTATAATAAAAACCAACCATATCACTATTCCATATTGCATCTTCACCGTCCACTTCAACAACATGGTTGAATTTAGTAATGTCCACCAACTTGTGACCCTTACTGAACATATATTGTATATATATGGTTAGTTATTTAGCAATGGAAAGGTGGCAGTGCTCCTTTCTCACTATCCAAAAAGTTGGATTATTTGGTATATTTTCCAAAACTACAAGGTTGGGCCCTAGGTTTGAATCCAGAACCCAGATTCCAAAAAAAAAGGAACATTATGGGTTTGGTGATGGTCACTCCAAGATGGTAGTAAGTATCATAATCCAGATTGATTACGAGTGACATCACTAACTGGCATTACCATACTGCCTATTCAAAAACCAAAATTACAAACTTCAAAGGAAAAGCTAGGTTTCACTTATGTGTAAATTTTAAATATCAACTCCAAATGTGTAAAAAGGGGGAGAAAATCCAAGAAGCCCCGGCACCAACTTCATAACTAAAAGTTAGTTTGTGCTGTCGAGAAAACATGAACTGGATACTAAATTCAAAGATAAAATAACAGATCACTGAAATTTGGACTGGTATGTTGACAAATCATGCAATCTACAATCAGAAACACTACATAACTGATACAAACATATATATTCAGCTATATTACCAAAAGGCCGGAGGCATGCATAACCACATTCAGAACACCAAAAATAGTAAAAGGCAGTTAAGAAACAGTATAATATGTCAATCAGGTTCAAAATAACTGTGTATGTCTACAGAAATGGTTAGACTAACAAAATTGTAGTTTTTTCAAAAAAGAATAAAATAATGAAAACAGATGAGTAGATGATTTATTCTCTTACCGTTATAGTGGTTGATGCCTCAATAACTAGCAATTTTTTCTGTTGAGATTGAATATCTTCTCCCAAGGATGACTTTAGATCATCAACACATTCCATTAGTCCAATGTCATGCACAGTTTCTTTGTCACATGAAGATACTGCAGTTCAGTGCAAAATAACAGTGAGGTGTTCCATTCAGCATGAACATTTTGGAAGCATGCAGGGTATCTTAACTTGCATATATATACAATATAATAATAAAATAAAATAAAAATCAAGAAGTGAGAAGTATCATGTTCTGATTAGTTACCTTATTAAAGAACATGAAGCAATTACTAGACTTTAAAAGACAGAATTGGAAAGCAGAGAAATCATCCGCCATTTGCAGATTTTTGGCAAGAAAATTGATGTTTTTGTTTTATAATATAAATTATTAATCAACTCTTTGGGTAAATTACTCTGAAGTATCCCAAAATAGGAGATATGTCATAAACCCTGATATAAAAATTACACAAAGCCACCGATTTTAGGGTTTTGTTAGCACAACACCACATGGAGAACAATTTGTTTCAAAACCCATTCAAATGTGGAGGAATAGGAGGCAAAAAAGGAACGGAGTGACATAAATTTAAGATGTATTTAACTAGATGGATACTTTAATCATTCTAGGTATGTTTTAACATTTTTTTTAAACGGAATAAATGCTTCGGGTGGTGATTTTGGGTAAGTACCACTCAAAGGAGTATCTCATCCCTCCTTTCATAAGTAATCCATGGCTTATGTTTGGCAAGAATTGTATCAATTTTTAAATAAAATCACCTAAAATGAGTGGTTTTGAGTAATTTTCATTTATATGGGTGGTTTTGTGAAAACCCACCTATTTTGAAGGTGGTTTTGTCTAATCTACCCTCACTTTTTAACCGAACATAGCTATAGGATATTAGAATCACCTATCTGTTTTTAGGGACACAAATAGCGACATTAGAATAATTAGTAAGCTACTTTGTCATTCAACACATCAAACATGTAATTTTTAGCAAAGTATTCAGCATTCCTACTAATAATGTGCTCCTAAGAAATCATTCGGAAAAGCATATGCTGGCTGGATTAGTTCTATTAATTGAGTAGTTGATAACTTCCATTTTATGACTTCTAGAGTTCTAGATCTATGTAATACACTTCTGAAAACATAATAGGCAAACTAAACAATACACATAACTTGCTGTACAAATAGCGTGAATGTATTTATGGAATGAAAGCTTATACAAAAGTAACTGCTTTCTACATATCTTCTTTCGTTTCTCCACCAAACATTTTCAAGAAGATACTTCTATGTTTTTGTCTGATTGACTTGATGGCTAGCATGGATTTTTTATAAGCATCTTGCATATACTTACTAGTTGGGCAGCTCTGAGTACCTGTATCAAGTTCTACTGCCAATTGGGAAAGATTGGCCTGAGAGGAAGACCTTTTGGATATCATAGCTGACTTCTGACATATCCCAAGTCCTTTCTTTTCTCCCAAGAAACCCATGCTTGAATTCTTCATTCTTATTGATGGCATTTGATCGATACTTATAATATGTACAGAAGTCTTGCTCTGCAAACATCAGCAGGTAAATACCACCCCTTCAACTCCAGTTGAACCAAGTCTGCCAAAAAAGCTAACACCTTTTTCAAGTCAAAATAGTGACTGAGCAAACCATGCCAGACAAAAACAAACAAGGAAAAACAGAACATTAAGATCATTGCATATATGTTCACGATGCATGTTCGCTGCTTCTATAGCATTCCATATCATCCTTTTTAGGTAAATATTGTCACACCAATCATAACTAAATAGAATATTGAAGCAAATTTTAACTTCATCATCTTAATATAGGAAAACTGAAAGCTAGTATATCACCTATTAACAAAACTGGCATATCCAATCATTCAAATCTAAATTGCTAATTTAGATCAATAATAAAAAAAAAATATAATAAAACACTATTGTCAAGCGGTTGATAGATTCATGCCATCAATGACTAATTACAAGTTCCCCTGTCCAAAAGCAACTAGTGTCGTCATTTCAAAACAAGTTAATAGGGAACAAAGGCCTAAACTCCCATAAACCTGAGTCAAAGTGATTTCCCCCCAAAGTACAAAGAAATGTTCCAAAAAAAAAATATTAACCCAAAAAAATAGGGGGAAAAGAAAATATGAGTCTCAAAACACCAAAACCGTCTTCAAAACCTAAATTACGACAGTACGAAAGGGGGAAGCAGAAGGAAAAAAGAGAGAAAAATGAAAAGACCACACAATTTCTCATCAATATGGAGAATAGACTGGTTAAAAGTCTTCAATTTAAAATTAATATCAGGGAGCGAATTTTTGTCAGACAAACAACAGGAAATACGTAATTTGAGGGGGAAATTCAAAATTACAATTGTTTGAAAGTAAACATCCATGTCAATTCCGGTCCAGCGAAACGAACTAGACCTAAAACTTGAAAAGCGAATCGAGCAAGCCATGAAACACCATAAACCCTAGCCAATAAACAGGTGAAGAAGCAAGAACTGAATTATACCATCAGCAAGCAAAAAGAAGCAAACGAGGACCACAGAAATTAGCAGACGGAAGAGAGAGAAAATTGAGATTCAATCAATTCCGAAAAAACGAAATTAGTTAAAAGCTAATAATAATAACACACGGCTAATCTCTTGAGTAGAAGAAGAAACCATAGTCGTACCTTGGAAGAGAAGCTTGGACTTCCAACCTCTCTATCTCTCTCTCTCTCTCTGCAGCTCTCTCTCTCTAGGGGGTCATGGAAAGGGAAGGGAGAGAGAAAGATCAGGGGAGACCACGTTAGAACGGTCAGGTGAGGTGATGGGCCTTGACTTTTTATATTTTGAGGGAAGGGGGAGGGGAGAGGGAGAGATTACATGGACGGCCAGGATTTGATCTCCTATCCAACTGGCTCCAGCCATTAGAATGAGTCCACGTGGATCCATATTACAGGTTCCAAGTTGCGCCTTGACACGTGCTTTTTCGTGGAAAGGGAGGGTGGGGGAGGAATAGAAGAGACGATGATGAGCAAGTAGCTCCACTCGCTTACTAGGGCGCGTAGCATGCCAATTTGCGGCTTACTACTTCTACTTTCCGCTTTATTATTTTGTTTGTTTATTAAAAAGAATTTGATGTATTGAATCATTTGATAGTCCTGGTTTCGTTCGTCGTCTACGTTCTGATCTCGTTTGATTTAGTTATGTTTAGTTTTAGTTATTGTCTGTATTTTGCATCATCTTTGTATTTTATATTTGTTTATGATGGTTTTCCGTCTGTCGATTTGTTGACCTTCGAGATTCAGGTATGTCTAGCCTCGAATTTTTACCTAATAAAAAAAAATTGATAGTCCTGGATTCCTGCCTTATGCTAATACATTTACAGATCGTTTTTACTGGGACCAAATTCTATCGGTTGGTTTTCAACAAAATTTGTAGTCTTCATTACAAAAAAAAATCTATAATCTCAATTATTCATTATGATGTTGGGGTTTAAATTTTATTTTAACTGGATTTAAAAACTAGACATATCTACTAAAATTCGACATTTTATATGGAAGACTGATAAAAATAGTTTACCCGCAAAAATTATATTAAAACAAGCACATGTGGTGATGCCAATGAAATGAATGTTATATGATTTAACCAATTGCTTAGTCTAGTGGGGATGTCTTAGATCTCACTTAAACCATAATTTTGAGTTTGGGATGGTAAGAGATAATATAAGTATATAACTTTGCAAAATATCAAGAATATAATTAATGAACCTAAATGTGCAAACTAGCACAATATGATTATTTAGGAATCAATTAGTTTCAATAAGGCATATTGCATACAGTATCTCTAACATCAAATACTATGATAGATCTTCATTCATTCTTGATAGAATATATAGTGAGGGCATTTATGTAATTCTCTATATGTAGTGAGGGCATTTCTGTAATCTTCTAGCTGATGTAGCTGTATAAAAACGAAGCTCAGCTTGGTTGTAATTCACTTGAACTGAATAACAAATTTCTGTTTTTCTCCATTCTCTTTCTTCGTTTTCATTTTCTTCCGCATTCAAACATGGTATCAGTCGCCATTACTGATCTTTACTTTCGCATTTGATTTCGTTTCTTGTTTGTTCTTGATTCAAATTGATTGGGCGATATGCCGAATCCACCGCATGGTTCTGTGCCTCGTCCACCGCATGGTCACTTCATGGTTGCTAAATGCCATGTCTCCCGAGATTGCTGATAGTTTCTTGCTCGCAAATTCTGCGAAGGATATTTGGGCTAGCATGGTTTTCAGAATTTCAAAATCAAATGGTGCTCAGTGCTTCACAGTGGAGCAAGCGATTGCGAGAATTTCCCAAGATCCGGATGATATTGCAGGTTATTTCACTCGATTGAAGAAGTTATGGGACGAGTAAGATTCTTTGCAGATGATTTCGCCTTGTTCGTGTCCCCCGTGTGCCTGTGGTCATGCTACTTCTGTGCAAGATTCAAAACAGAGGCAGCGTTTGATGTAGTTCTTGATGGGTCTTAATGACTCATACGTTTCTGTTCGAGGATCGATTCTTATGATGAATCCCCTTCCTGATATTGATAGAGCTTATTCATTGTTAATTGAAGAAGAGGCTCAGAGATCGTTTCGAAGTACGAGTCAATTACAGATTGATTCGTCCTCTCTTGCTGCGCATTCTCAAAGGACTGGACAATCTTCTTCCAGTCAAGGTCAATCCTCTTCATCTTCTAATCAAGGTCAGACTTCAGCACCTTCGAAGTATAAGAATCCTCATTTCATATGTACTCATTGTAAGAAACAGGGTCTTTTAATTGATCGTTGCTATAGACTTCATGGAGTTCCTGTGGATGGAAAATTCAAGCCTTCATCTAATTCATCTAAAACTGCTGCTCAAGCTGCTACTGATCAAGTTGAAGCATCGGTTACTGCTCCGCTTATTACACCTGATCAGTATGCAAATCTAATGGCCCTTCTTTAGAAATCTGACATTAATACCTCTTCAGAGATAAAGGCATTTAGCAACTGTGCTGGTACATCTCCATCTTCTAGTCTTGGATATGTGTCATCTTCTTTTTCAGTTGCTGGTTCAGTTTCATCTCATGTATGGATTATAGATTCAGGGGCTAGTGATCATATGTGTTTTGATGCATCTCTTTTCTCTGATTTCGTTGGTCTAGATAGCCCTTTCCGTGTGAGATTTCCCACTGGTGATACAGTTCTTGTGAAATCAAAAGGGAATGTTCGTTTCTCTGATGACATTGTTTTGCATGATGTGTTGCTTATACCTAAATTCCAGTTTAATCTCCTATCAGTAAGGAAATTGGTATCTCAGTTGAACTGTATGGTGAGTTTCACATCTAACACATGTTTCTTGCAGGGCCTTTCTCTGAAGAGGCCCATGGTTCTTGGTGAATTTCAACGAGGACTTTATGTGGCTGATTCTGTCAAAGCTAGCAAGATTTCAATTGCTGCTTCTTCCTTCTCAGTCACTGGTTCTGCTATGGCTACTAGTTCAGCTCTCTTATGGCATTCTCGTTTAGGACATTTACCTTGCAATAAGATTCAGCAGTTGATTCAGTCAGTAGATAAGTCAGATATTTCATCTTGCATTGTTTGTGCTAAAGCTCGACAGACACGTTTACCCTTTGGTACAAGTTCAATTTCTTCATCTAAACCTTTTGAGTTGTTGCATATTGACACTTGGGGGCCTTACCGTACTGAGACTTATGATGGTTGCAGATTTTGTCTCACTATAGTTGATGACTTCACACGAGTCACATGGACTCACCTTTTGAAAACAAAGGGTACTGCATTTGGGTTTTTGAAGGTATTCATTCAGTTTGTTCATACTCAATTTAATGCAGTTGTGAAGATTGTTAGGAGTGACAATGCATTAGAATTGGGTTTGAGTTCTGCTGCTAAGGAATATTTTGAGTTCAAAGGGATAGCTCATCAGACATCATGTGTTTACACTCCTCAGCAGAATGGAGTGGCAGAGAGGAAACACAGACATTTGCTTGAGGTTTGTCGTGCTCTGTTATTCCAATCTCAGTGCCCAGTTCGATTTTGGGGTGATTGTTTGTTAACTGCAACGTATCTGATTAATAGATTCCCAACTCCTGTGCTAGATGGTGTGTCTCCTCATGAAAAATTATTTGGTACACTCCCTGATATAAATCATATATGGGTATTTGGTTGTTTAGCTTTTGTTTCTACTGTTAAACCAGGCCGAGATAAGCTTGAGCCAAGAGCATTTCCTTGTGTTTTTATAGGATACCCATTTCATAAGAAAGCTTATAAATTGTATGATCTTACCAGTCATAAAATCATTATATCCAGGGATGTGGTTTTTCATGAGTCAGTTTTCCCATTTGCCAATACAAAATTACCTTCTTCTTCCATTTGCTTGCCTCTTGTTGTAACTGATTCCCATGATCAGTCACATACCCCTTCTTTTCCCACAAATGTTCCTCATGATGTGTCACATTCTTCTTCTTCACAACCCTTTCATCCACCTTCACAAACTCTTGTCCGAAAATCTGCTAGAAGTCATCATCCACCTTCTCATCTTGCAGATTATTTTTGTGGAGCATCTTGTTCTTATATTCCTGCTTCATCCTGTGCTCCTATGAAGCATTGTTTTACATCAAACACTCATCTTACATAGGAAAGAGAACCTATGTTCTATTCAGAAGCAGTTCAGTTTGATCATTGGAGAAAGGTTATGGATCTAGAGGTACGGGCCTTACAGAGGAACAATACTTGGTCTATTGTTGATCTTCCTCCAGGGAAGAGACCTATTTCTTCTAAATGGGTTTACAAGGTGAAGTATCGTGCTGATGGATCTCTAGAAAGACACAAAGCTCGATTGGTGATCAGAGGGTGTTCTCAGAAACAAGGAATTGATTATTCAGAAACATTCTCTCCAGTTATAAAATTGACAACAATTAGGAGCTTGGTGTCTGTTGCAGTAAAGAACAAGTGGTCTCTGTCTCAATTAGATGTTGATAATGCATTCTTGCATGGAGAAATTGATACTGAGGTTTTCATGAAGATTCCTCAAAGATTGGAGCAACTTTATCCAGGCAAGGTCTGTCATTTAAATAAGTCTCTATATGGTTTAAAGCAGGCATCCAGGCAGTGGTATAAAAGGTTATCTGATGCTTTGCTCACTCAAGGTTTCACTCATTCAATGAATGATTACTTACTATTCTATAAGAAGAATGGGTCTCTGATTGTTATTTTAGCCATTTATGTTGATGATGTTCTTGTTACGGGCAATGATCAAGACTCCATTTCAGCTCTCAAAGGTTTTCTGCATCAGGAATTTCGAATTAAGGATCTGGGTAATCTCAGTTACTTCCTTGGAATTGAGTTTATCCCCGTTGAAGATGGCTTAGTAATGTCTCAGCGCAAGTTTGTTTCTGAATTGTTATGTGATTATGATGTTTCTGATTCTAAGCCTTGTTCTTCACCATTAGATCCTACATTGAAGCTTAGACAGAGTGAAGGAAATGCTTTGCCTGATGCCTCTGTGTACAGACGTTTGGTGGGGAAACTTAATTTCTTGTCCAACACTCGTCCAGATTTGTCTTTTGCAATTCAACATCTTTCCCAGTTTATGCAATGCCCAACTGATAAGCATTGGGATGCAGCCATTCATGTGATCAGATATCTAAAGGGCACATCACAATATGGTTTGTTGTTATCTGCCTCCTCAGATTTCAAGTTGCAAGGGTATTGTGATTCTGATTGGGCAGCTTGCCCTTGTTCTCGTCGATCTGTAAGTGGGTACTTCATCACACTTGGGTCTTCTCCAATCTCGTGGAAATCAAAGAAACAAATGACAGTTGCTCTCTCATCTGCAGAAGCAGAGTACAGATCATTAAGGAGATTGACTGCTGAGCTTGCCTGGCTCACAAGGTTGCTTTCTGAATTAGGAGTCCCTGATGTTGCTCCAATCCCTGTCCATTGTGACAGTCAAGCCGCCATTCATATAGCCCGAAATCCAGTGTTTCACGAGCGTACGAAGCATATTGACATAGATTGTCACTTCGTTCGTGAAAAGCTTATGGATGGCCTGATTTCATTGTCTTACATACCTACACAATCTCAGGTGGCAGATGTGTTTACAAAGTCCTTATCAGGACCTCGTCACTCTACTGCTGTCTCCAAGCTCAGCCTGGTTAACCACCCTACAGCTTGAGGGGGGGTGATAGAATATATAGTGAGGGCATTTCTGTAATTCTCTATATGTAGTGAGGGCATTTATGTAATCTTCTAGCTGATGTAGCTGTATAAAAACGAAGCTCAGCTTGGTTGTAATTCACTAATTCACTTGAACTGAATAACAAATTTCTGTTTTTCTCCATTCTCTTTCTTCGTTTTCATTTTCTTCCGCATTCAAACAATTCTCTAATGTTTTAAATCGGCATATTGCATCCTCGATATTTTTCATTAGGAGACACGACAAGGTTCAGTTCTCCAAAAAGGCTTCTACATTTTGTGTTGGGATGCAACTAGCAATCTCCAGATGGTTTCGAAAAGTAATAATCGAAGGGGACAAATTAGAAGTTATAAAGGCAATCAACGAGAGTAGTAACATCAAATGGAAAATTATACGTCATGTTGAGAAGATCAAACTACTTGGTGGCTCTTTTGATTATATTCAATTTAGACATTGTTATAGAGAAGCAAATAAGGTGGTTGATTATATTGCTAAAAGTATGGGAAATTGTAATTTGTCCACACTCCATTTTAATAAGGATCTTTGTAACATTATCCAACAGTATGATCAATGAAGTCTTTTGCGTTTGTAGCAAAGTATTCCTACTGTCTGTCCACTATTAAAAAAAAAGTCGGCATATTACATCTCTGCCATAGGATGTTTTGAGAAAGGCAAAAATATATAATTAAGGACCTGCTAGAAGGGAGCACTACTTGTCAACATTAGTTTTTCTATTCTAATATTTTTCCTAGCTTCTCACAGATCATTACAAGTAAATTGTCATGAAAATAAGTATCAGTGCATGTTTTACAGGATATTTGAACACGATTTTACTATATTAAGCATGTTTAATTATGAAAGAAAACCATAAAAGAAAATACATGGGTGAACTCTAACCAAATATTTAATTTTTTTTTGGCTAAATAGGTTAAAAGAATTCTTTTTTAAATCAACATACTTAACTTTTACCATAGGAGAACCGAAGAAGAGTATAAGTTAGAAAATCCGATTATAATAATAACATTTTTCTATTCTATGCTCTTGGGACACATGATAAGAACTTGATTAGGAATTGTTTTTCAAAATTAAATTGTTTAGCTTTTTTTTTTAAAAAAAAATACTTTCTTACGGTTGGTGTTATGTTTGATAGGGAATCTTTTCCAATCATTTTTTTTTTTGGTGCTATTCCAATCAAGCTTCTTATCATAGGGCATACCGTGATAATAATGAGAAACAAAATTTATGATTTTTAAGGACAGATTTGTTGTCATATTCATTCAATTTAGGAATCAACCAGTTTATATCACACCTAGAAAATGGAACAAAAGAAGAAAGAAAAGGGGTCAATGTATAGTTACAAATTACAATGTATTAAAAAGATGCCTACGAAGTTTCAAATTATTAAAGATCAAACTGAAGTGTCAAAGCAAAACCTACCAAAGCCCTGAAAGGTGACTAATGAAATATACTGAAAAAAGTTGATGAAAATATAGGAGTTTGAACTTTGAATCCCTCTTCTGTGGTGTTACAAATCTGGAGCATCTGCTGAATTGTACCCTCCTTTTTGGAGGACTTGGGCTGGTTTTTGTCTGAGTCGATGCATAGTCATGAGGCGATGCTGTTGGTTACAAACCTTGGATGATGCAATCGCACTTCACATCAATAACACAGCTCGGTTTTGAAGACAATCTTCTCCTTTTCCGAACCAACGCTTAGCCACCTTATCGCTTTCATCTGGTCTTGGAAGGGAGCAACAAACTGCACCCAGCTGCAAAGTGTAACCATCACCTCCTTAGAATAAGAACGTCGAAAACCATAGCTGCAAAGTAACAAGCTTATTCATCCCTTTTTAACGAAGTGTTTAAGATACCATGTCATTAAAGACTCCACGGTCATCTAAACGATTATCAAACTACATACTGACACTGTATCAACTAAATGAAACCATTACAAACACAAGGTATCTGAACAATAACTCCTAACTCTAAGGATAGTCTTGTGTTTGGTTAAGATAGTAATTATTATTACTACTTCTATCTAGCTCTGTCACATGGAAAATTTGATTCTATTAAAAAAAAAGTTGAAATAAATAAATGAAAAATAACAAATGATCGCTGCAGGTATGATATAAAGAAATAGCAAACCTGCCTCCTTGGCCTGGACAATGGACTGTTACGAACAGATTGTAAGAATAGCAGATTACATGTGTACAGGCAACCGAAATCCGAAAGGATGCACAACTTTCAAGTTACAACTGCATTACTACAGGCGAGCCAGGGCGACTTTCAAGTTACAGCTGCATTACTACAGGTGAGCCAGGACTTCTAAACTGCCTTGATCTCCCTAAACAAAATTCCCTGCAACAACAATAGTCCTCGAGCAATAGCGAAAACGCTACCTCTTTTTGGTGTCTACTAATTGCATTGTTAAATACTACATTTAGGTTCTTGGTTGGGACCAAGAAAAGTAGAACACGACTTGAAAGTTTCCTGTCATCATTCATCAAAAGCAAGATCCATAAATTCTGTCAACTGCCTTCAGCTTATAAGAATGCAGACCTTGAATGTTTTTCTTTTCGAATTAGTCAAAAAATTGAAAAAAAATTGGGAAATAGCCAAACAGAGAAACTATTTTAGGAAATGACCAAAATGAACAACGAGTCTAGCCCAGGTTGAAAAAAATAAGGCGAAACTAATTAAAATAACTCAACTTTTAAGTGGGTGTTAAAAATATATCTCAACCTTTCAAATGTAAGATAAATATCTCGACCTTTATAAATGTTGGTAATATAATATCCTAATGATTTCTCTACAATAAAATTCTTATTTTTTGTATTGTATTACTCATATATTTTCAATTCAAATAAAACATATAAAATTAAATTAGATGAGTTTAAAAGTTTATTTAATAAACTTTTGTAGTTTTAGATTTAATTTGTACCTAACTTTTTATATCTTTTTTTTTAAATCAATAATATCTATAACAAGCCAAATAAAAAAAATGTAAAGCAAAATAAAATATTTTCAATTAGTAAATGATTAACTAGTGATTTAACTTATCAAAACTGAAGAATATTTTTTCAATTATAAACTTTATGTTGCGACGAAATTGAAATGAAAATTTAATTATTTAGATTATTCAATGGTGTTCATTTATATATAAGAAGTAAATTATTATTATTATTAAAGAATATATAAAAGAATGTAAATTTTATATTTTTTCTTAAATCCAAAATAAAAAAATTAAGATAAACTTAAAAACCAATCTAATTTAATCTAATAAACTTGAATAATATTTTACACAATCAAGATATTGAAAATTATATTTTAAATATTTACTTGTTTTATTATATTTGTTTTGATTAAATTTAATTATAATCTATAAATACGTATTAAATTGAATGATTTTTTTAAGTTACAAAAAAAACTCTTAATTTTTAAAAATTATCATGGCAATCTACACTATACTTTGTATAATTCGAGCATTAAGAATTTAAGATCCAAAGGCACGCTTGTGAATATATATGATCATTAGTTTTTGCCACATATGTGGCATGTAAGCATTTTTTTGGGAGAAAATTTTGGGATATTATGTTACCATTAGTTATAAAAGTCAGAATATTTATCTTACATTTGAAAGGTGGGGATATATTTTTAACACCCTCTTAAAGGTTGGGTTATTTTAATTAGTTTCGCCAAAAAATAAAAATAAAATAATATACACCCTAAGTCACTGTTATAAACCGCGACTTTATTATTATGATTTTTTTTATCAACCTGGGTTAGACTCGTTACAAACAATGACTTAGCCTCATTTTGGCTATTTCCCAAAATAGTTTCTCTATTGGGCTATTTCCCAAAAAATTTTCAATTTTTTGACTAATTCAAAAAAAAAAAATTTGCAAACCTTGCCAGTTTGATGGCTGATGTGGTCAGATATGTGCGAAGGTGAAATGAAGAACAATTGCTGGATTCTACAGTGCAGTCAAAACACACTATAAACTGCTGAACATCAATGAAGTCTCGTCATATAACTACAACACTACCAATAGTCTCCACAAGAACAAATCCCATCTCTGAAGTGATGAAAGCGGCTAGAATCTCTTAATATGATCTCGCGCCCTACTATCCTAGCTATGAACTTTATGGCAGAATGACAATCGCCACACGAACGAAGATTCTTCATAACTGTTAAAGGACTGCCCTCTGGAGTACTGATTAACCCAAAACCAACAGCAAGCCTCTCACTGTGATGAGATAGCATTGCCTCTTTCTGTTCATCTTCAACGTCATGTAAAGCGAAACTTCTATCTGGAGCATACCCTAATTCCTTCAGCTTCCCATCTAACCAGTCCAGCTTGTGATGAATTTTCTCAATGAGAGGATGGGATTTATCTCCCGAGAGGAACTCGTGCTTATTTCCTCTTAAAGTGACCCAACTACGTCCTTGTTGCTTCACGATTCCTCTCTGCTTCATCTCCCGCCTTATTCTAGACACCTCTTTCCATTTAGCAGCAGATGCATAAAGGTTGGACAATAGGATATATGCAGCACCGCAATTTGGGTCAAGATCGGTAATGCGTTTTGCAGCTTTTTTAGCCATTTCCAAGTTAGAATGCATCCTACATGCACTAAGCAATGCCAGCCAAACTGTGGAATTCGCCTTTATTGGCATGCTTTCAATAAAATCTTCAGCTTCATTCAGCTTACCACATCGACCCATTATATCCACCATGCATGCATAATGTTCAGACCTTATTTCTGTGGCTTTATATTGATTGAAGTACTCAAGAAAGGATTTTCCTTTCGGTAATGTGCCGGAATGGCTGCAAGCATAGAGTAATCCAGTCAAGGTAAATCCATCCGGCTCTCTGTTGGCTCGAAGCATTTGAGCAAATAAGGCAATTACCCACATCACACACCCATGTTGTGCACATCCAAAAATGATTGAGTTCCATGAGACTAGATTCTTCTCCTCGATAGTTGCAAATGCTGCTATTCCATCTTTAATACTCCCACACTTGGAATACAATACAATGAGCGAGTTGCCAACAAATGCATCATCTGAAAATCCCAATTTGATTGCTGCTGCATGAACCTCCTTTCCCCTGTCGAGTGCTTCTATTTCACAACACGCGTTCAATGTGCTGGTGAAAGTAGACTGATTAGGGAGGACACCAATTATAATCATGTCATGGAAAACGTTCAAGGCGTCCTCATGCTTTGAGTTTAGACTGTAGGCTGTCAATAGAGATGTCCATACAACAACACTATCATGCAGCTTCTTTTCATGGAAAACCCTGCAAAAGTCCTCTACGCGCTTACACTTGGCGTAGAATGTTACGAGGGAAGTGGTTATGAACTCATCAAGAAAATATCCAAACTTCATAACAAGGGAATGAATCTGTAATCCTTCTCTGCAAGCTAACTCATTCCCACAAGCTATTATCGCACATGAGAGAGTGCTCGAAGCAGGTTCAACTCCACAGCTCATCATGCGCTGAAACAATCTCAGAGCTTCAAAATTCCTCCCATTTTGGTCAAGCCCACTCATCATTGAAGTCCATGAGATGACATTCCTAGAAGGCATCTTCTCAAACAACTCCAAAGCCTTATCGACTCTGCCGTTAACGCAGTAACCATGAACCATCGAATTCCACAGCGTGACATCCCTAGTGGGCATCTTGATGAACAAGTCCTCAGCCAAATGAACCGCGCCGAACCGAAAGTACCCATTAATCATAGTGGTCCAGGAAACAACATTTCTTTCAGGCATTTCATCGAACAGATTCTCTGCAACATCCAACCGCCCACAGTCCAAACATCCTTTGACCATCGAGTTCCACGCAATTGCATCCCGAACAGGCATTTTGTCGAACAGTAGGAGGGCATCATCTAATCTCCTGTTCCTGCAGTGAGAGTTAATCTTGTTCGTGAAAATCCGAGTGGCTTGGTTCAACCTATCATGTTTTAAGCGGGTGGGCGTTGCAGAATCCAAATTTGCTCCAATTGAAGCGGAGAAACAGCGAGTGATTGTGAAAGAACTGGAGATTCTTTGACCAGAGATGTAGTCAAGAGTAGATCGACCTAGCGATAAGAAGGAGAACAGAAAATTGGGGGGATTTTTCCCCATGGGGTTAAGCTATCTTTATCCGATTTTTCACTGGAGAATTTGTTCACAACAATCTGTGAACACTCCATAAAAGGGGACGCCTACTTTGCAGATGCTTACTTGCAACAGTGTAATTCAATTTCATCCAAGCTCTGATAGGATGTGAAAATAGAAATAGGATTGAAATTTGAAATACTCTGGAAGGGAATGAATAAAGTGTGAAATTTTTTTTTTTGCCGATACAAGCTTTAGGTCTTAAAATAATCTTCAAGGTTTTGGAATAGACCTCAAGACCTGAGTAAAATCTCAAAAACCTGTCAAGCAATTTACAAAAATGCGAAATTAAATGTAAATGCAGAATTTAAAGTAGATTGAACACGTAATATGTTTACAAAGTTCCGCTCTTAACTATAATTATGATAGATTAGGTGATTGAGTCCTCAAAGGGACCTCATTCTATCTCCTATTATATATATATATATATATATATATATATATATATATATATATATATATATATATATATATATATATATATATATATATAATACGGATCAAATGTTAACAGCTTTTACGGTGTTAAATGTTAACAAATCAATATTCGGCAACATTTATCAAATATTCATCACATTCACTCAATTATTCATCAAAGCTTTTCGACAACATTTAAGAGATTCATTTCAATTAATAATTATTGTCAATAAAAAAAAATTATCACCCAAAAAACCCAAACCCTTGCGCGTGTATCCACCCCCAATCCCCTAGTTGTGTTACTGTGATGAATATTTCTTAAATGTTGTCGAATATTGATGAATATTTGGGAAATTGTGAATAATTGAGTGATTGTGATGAATATTTGAGTGATTGTGATGAATATTTGATTTATTTTAACAAAAGCTTTGATGAATAATTGAGTGACTGTGAAGAATATTTGATAAATTTTGCCGAATATTGATTTGTTGACATTTAACACCGTAAGAGTTGTTAACACATGACCCAACATATATATATATATATAAAACCTTGATTACAAGATAATACAATATCAAAGATATGATTTACAAAATCCCGGATATCTCTCTATCCTAACACCCCCAGTCGAAGAGGGAGAAGAGCGGATGCTGAGACTGGCTCGAAAGGCGGTAAACAGTGGAGACGGCGGGCCTTTGGTGAAGATGCCCGCATATTGATGTGCGGAGGGAATGTGAAGAACACGAACATGTCCCAAGGCGACCTTCTCGCGAACAAAATGTATGTCAATCTCAACATGTTTTGTCCGTTGATGTTGGACGAGATTTGAGGAGAGATAAACAGCGGACACATTGTCGCAATGGACAAGGGTATCTTTGGCAAGAGGAGCCCGTAGCTCGGTGAGAAGGTTCCGAAGCCAACAAGTCTCTACGACAACATTTGCAACACCCCTATACTCGGCTTCAGCACTAGATCAGGAGAGTGTAGCCTGCCATTTGGAGGACCATGAGACAAGGTTGTCCCCGAGATAGATGCAGAAGCCGGAGGTGGACCGCCTGGTCTCTGGACAGCCGTCCGAGTAGGTGGTGAGGTTGGTAGGAGCGGATCTGCTAAGGTGAAGTCCCATGTCAAGGATACCCTGAATATACCGCAAGATGCACTTTAGAGCGCCAAAGTGTTGTTGGCGGGGATCATGCATAAACAAGCACACTTGTTGAACGACATACGCAATGTCTGGCCGGGTGAAAGTGAGGTATTGGAGAGCACCGGCTAGGCTGCGGTAGTAGGTTGGATCGGTCACACGAGGGCTCGTAGAGGCATTGAGCTTGGCCTTTGTGTCAACAGTGGTGGATGCCGGTTTGCAAGAGGCCATCTTGGCTTTGGCTAGGATCTCCTTGGTGTATTTGGTTTGGTTGAGGAAAATGCCATAAGCCGACCGGGTGACAGAGACGCCCAAGAAATAGCTAAGGGAGCCAAGGTCGGTCATAACAAATTCGGTGCTTAGGTGAGTAGTGAGGCAGCGCAGGAGTGCAGTGGTGGAGGTCATGAGGATGATGTCATCAACATATAGGAGAAGGTAGGTCGTATTGCCACCTGATCAGTATATGAAAAGGGAGCTATCGGACTTGCTACTGGTGAAACCGATACGCTCTATGAATGTGGCAAACCTGGTATACCAAGCTCTCGGTGCATGCTTGAGGCCATATAGAGATTTGTGGAGGAGACACACATAGGAGGGCCAGTTGTGATCCTTGAATCCAGGTGCTTGGTGCATGTAAACGGTTTCTTGGAGGTGGCCATGTAGGAAGGCATTTTAAACATCCAGTTGGTGAACAAGCCAATTGTTTGAGAAGGCGATGCTGAGGCTGGGTGTAGTATGCCTGGGGGCTGGGGCTGCTGCAGTGGGCGGTACCGGGGAGGTGCTGGAGTAGTGGGGTAAGGGCACGGAGGTTGTGGCCACTGCTACGGTGGCGGAAAGTAGTAGTCGGGGTAGGGCGGAGGAGTCCAGGGGCGCTGTTGGCGACGCCCTTGGTTGCGGTGCCCAGAGCCGCGACGATTGTGACGGTCGCCTCTGCCCTGGGGGCGACTGGTGTGGCGGGGACCTAGTTCTGGCTGCATTGGTGGGAGATCACCGGAGCTGATCAGCGCCTGCGGAGGGTTGGAGTCGCGATCCTTGCGTGCTTCTTCGCGAGAGAGCATGCTACATGCGGTGATGAAATCAGGGAGAGGGGTCTGTTGACTGATGAGGCTACCGACGACATCGTAATCGGAAGACAGGCCATTTATCAGTTCAAGGGTAAGACGCTCTTCGCTCTCCTTGTGATCAACGTCCCAAAGTTGATCGGCGATCGTCTTTAGTGCATGGCAATAGGCGGCTATGGTGGAGAAGTTCTTGATGCGCTACCAGACTTCCCGAGCTGAGGAGCCCATCTTGATGATCGTCAGCAACACCTCCTCGGAGATCGTTGCATAGATCCAGGAGAGGACGATCGAATCCAGTTGTTGCCAGCGAGCATCGGAGATGCCTTTTGGACAATCGGAGCTATCGATGTGATGCAGAACATCATGGGCGGTGGTGGTAACCTGGAAAAGCTCAGCCCACATGTGGTATTGAATTTTATCGAGATCAAGAGTCTACCCCGCTACTATCTAGTCAATTTAGATCCTAGTGAAACAATAGCCCAATTACACCACAGTATAGATATGTTTGAGTATAGGGATACTCTTAGTATAACACTTATGATTTATCCTATAACGCTCTTTTGTTTTTCTTAATCTCTTAACTAGAAGTAAAGCACAATTACAATGAATGAGAGACAGAAAACTAAATGATCAGCAAGAAGATCGATTGCAGTGGAGAATAACTTTGCTTGTAGATCAATGCTTGAGTTGTTGTCTTCACTGCTTGCAACATCTCTTTTATAGGATGCAGACTGATCTTTTGAACGTATGAATACTTGAACTTCAACCGCTTGAATTCAAATTCTTCTTCCACAAAATCAGCACACAATCTTCAACAAACTCTACTTGAATATATTTATTTGAAGTTGCACAAAATCTGCAACAAATCCTCTCAACTAAATAGATATATCCAAAACAATATCTAGATAACAAATCAGATTTAAATAAAACAATATATAACAAACTTGATCCATATCAAAATAATCTAGCAAATCTGATTTTTAAATCAAATCTGATATACCCGAATAATATATAAAACCATACAATTCTATCCAATTGACATTTGTATAAGATAAATACATTTCTTTATCTTTCATCATTCCTACAGAAACATATTATATCTTTATAGTATATATCTTCATCAAGTTGTGGAGTTATCAAGATGCGTTTTCCGATTTCAGACCCAACAATCCATATGCGGAACATGATAATTTCCCGCTTTGATAAGGTATCAACCAGTACGGAGTATTATATTTCAAAATCCTACTCCTTCCGTCTGAAAATACATGTTCATTGACTTTTTTGATATGGTTTTTTTAGTTAAAAACTATATAATAAGTTTACAATTATTAAATAAAAAAGGAAATTTTATATGATAACCCTCGGGTTAGGGCTATATCGCATGGTAAACACAAATTTTTAATATTTTCTCTCTTAACCCTTGTTCAGATATGTCTGGTCCCAATTCCTTGTGCTCGAACCAAATCAAGTAATCAATCCTCCCTCTGCCGACATTTTTCATCAATCAATGAAAACCTAGGGGAGATTGTTCACGTTCAGGCTCGTTAGCTTCTGGACTTCTGGTACACCTTGAACATCGGCGTTATCTTGTTAAACAAGTACCTACTCAACAACTATGGCTTCCAGTACCCCCATCTTACTCACAATGTGCCACATGCCCAAGGAGTTGTGTGGTTTGTGACCAAGAAGTTTGTGAAATTTACAAATAATGCGGGAGCCTAATTGAAAAGTGTAGAAATGGAGAACAATTTGGGAATTTTCTGTGTGTATTAAAAACTACTCCCTCCGTCTCAAAATACATGGCTTTTTAGCCCATGTAATTTTGTCAAAAATACATGTCTTTTTAGATTTAATCATTACGCTTAACCTACTTTTTACATCTAATCATTACTTTAATTTTTACATCACCCCTACTCTCCTCCTTACAAATTGAAAAAAAAAGAAACAAATACTCTAATACCAAAGTCTAATCATTACACTTAACCTACTTTTTACATATAATCATTACACTTAACCTACTTCTTAATTTCCGTGCTTAGTCCTAAAAAGATATGTATTTTGAGATGGAGGGAGTATATAATAAGTTGAGAGATAAGGTTCAAGTATTCTCTATCATTGAACACTTTATTGCTATGGTAGAAACTCAGTTCAGTACACAAGTGAAGTGTTTTAGGACTGACAATGGGACCGAGTTTACTCAGAGGAGATGTGTTGATTTCTTTGCTTCCAAATGAATACAACATCAAAGGTCAGTGCCCGAAGTTCCTCAATAGAATGGTCGTTATTGAGGGGAAACACATGCACTTGGTTGAGACTTTTAGAGCTTTGAGGGTCCATGCTAATCTTTCTGTTAGGTTTTGGGGGGAGTGTATACTTAGTCCTACTCTTATCATCAATAAATTGCCTTCTGTAGTCTTACGATGGGTGTTGTTAGATATAATGCCTAGAGTTGGTGGTTTTAAGGTATCTCTTGAACTTCCCCATTCTACATTGGAAGTCCTAGGGTATCCTAAAGGTGTTTTTAAGGAGACTGTTTCACTACCTGCATTGAGAGGTAGAGGAGGAGATGGGGCACTCACACATGCGCCCGTCGTCACCGTTTGGCTCGTGCTCAGAGGTTGGAGTTGAATTTTTTGCGAAAAAATCTTTTCTTGAGGTCGAAGATATTGCGGATAGACTTGTTAGTTTTTATTTTCGAATATCTATTTTCACTCAAATTATCTTTTGCGAAAAACTCATCTTTCCGTTTTCGGATAGCCACGATCTCCTGAGGATAGCTACAAATCTTCTCCCGCAAATTCTATCTTGCGGCCGAAGGAGTTGATTTCCACCGCTATAAAAGGGGATCGTAGACTAGGGTTTCAAAGACATCGAAAATAATCGCCTCTCTCCCTCTCCATTTTTCTCCTACCCTTTTCCTGTTCCGAGCACCTGTTCCAGTTCCATCTTCTCTCCCTCGAGTGCACCTGTGAGAGAAGTCGGTGAAATCCTACCCTTTTCCCGTTCCGAGCGCCTCACATACGATATGTACCTCTATCGGGGGCAAATACGTTTCTCATTCAATGACTCCCATACCACACTTCACCCTAGCTCCTAGCCCCTTCGCAGAAACGAGTTCAGCCTACATCCACTAACACCCTATAACTAATTTTGTTGCTTGTCGCAGGTTCCAACAGGGTTATTGTCTAACAGGTGTCACCCTTTGAAGTTTTGCACAACATTCCTCCTTCTTATGATGAACTTTGGGTCATTGGGTGCTTGTGTTATGCATGAGCAAAGTCCACAAAGATAAATTTGATCCTACTGCTATAAGATGTGTGTTGTTAGGTTATTGAGCTAGTTAGAAAGGGTATAGGGTCTATGATCTTGAACATAGAGTGATATTTGTGGCAAGACATGTTGTATTTAAGGAAAATGCATGTGTTTCCTTTCAAAGATAAGTCTTGGCTCTCCTCTTTTGCTGATATTGAGCTTCCTCTAGTTTCTTCAGTTTGTGTTGATGAAGAGGGGATAATCCATTCTCCCCCTAAAGATCTCAATGTTACTTTTAATAGTGACTAGTGTTTAGGCCCGTGCTACGCACGGGTCTATATTTTTATTTAAAGAGATTATATTAAATATTTTCAATTCATCATTTATTGGAAAAAGATTTAATTAAATAATATAATACTTCATTCGATCCAAAATAGGTGTCGCTTGACTTTTCAATACGTATTTTAATGAGTTAAAAACTATATAATATATTAACTTTTTATTATTCCTTTTTTTACAATTTAATACTTATCGCCAACAAATATTAAGTTGCAAAAAAATAATTAAAAAAAGTTGATATTTTATATAGTTTTTAGCTTCTTAAACTATATGCTTAAAAATCAAACGACATGTATTTTGAATCGGATGGAGTATTTAATATTGGTTCAATTTGGTGAATGTCCATTTTAGATGTGAATATTAAGTAAATGTCCATTTTTTTACAAAATTAAGTAAATGTCCATTTTTTCCAAAAATACCCCTCCTTCCCATCCCTAACCCTTCCTCCTTCCCCCTTGACTATTTTTAATTTTAACATTGACTGTTCAATATTGACCATGTCGGTCAACGCCTGCATTTGGTGACAGTTTTTTGGTGACAATTATTTTGGTGACAACTGACTTTTTTGGTGACATTTTTTTTTTCTAGTGACATTTAACATAATTTTTTTCTCGTACTAGTAAACATTGTCACCAACATATTGTCATCAATTACATAACATTGTCACCTACTATAAAATATTGTCACCGTTAATTTTCACTAACTAGATACTATCACCAACTGCAAAATATTGTCACCAAACTATTGTCAATAACTACGAAACACTGTCATCAAATTATTTTCATCAACTTATTGTCACCAAACATTGTCACCATGATTAGATTGCAATGAGTATCAAAATACAAACATCATACAACTTAATGCTAGCAAAAAATATGTCAACATAACAATAAATGTCACCGCCACATTATATATCATCAAAATATTGTCACCAAATAAAATTTTAAAAGTTTGACTAGTTTCTCTCATATGAAATTGTCACCAACCTATTTTCACCAACTACAATACATTGTCACCAAAATAAAATGTATGCACAGTACTAATGACATCATCGTTTGTCACCTAATATTAACTCACTTTTGTCACCAAAATATTGTCACCAAATTAATTTTGAAAAATTTGTCTAGTTTCTCTCACCGAAATTATCACCAAAAATATTATTTCAATACACATTTGTCTCCACGAACATGTAACCACAAAAAATTTTCACCATACTAAGATATTGTCACCAACCCATTTTTTCAAAATTTAATCAACTTTACTTGTAATTGCCGATCATATCCACATAAAACACCTTGCAATTGCATATCATATCCACAAAAAATTGGAACGATGGGAGCATAGACCGAATCGAATCAATCAATTTCCTGAATTTTCCCACACACCGAATCGAATTAATCAACTTGCTAAATTTTTTCACTTTTGTCACCAAACTGATCACAAATTAAACAACTTCCTGAATTTTCCCACGCATCGAATTGAATCAAATCAAAGCTTTTGAAGAAATTGAAAAACATGATCAATCACTAGGGCTACAATCATACAAATCAACCTTTTTGGTCGTAACAACAGATTCATATCAACATACTAATTTCAGAAAATCTTCGAACTGGTGAATCTAGATAGGTAAAAATGAAGGTCTACTAGCAAAGTTTAATCAATAGAGATTGAAAGGCAAGATTATGGAGATAGAGTGAAAACCTTGGCCTTTTAGCTTGGATTAAGTTGCTTCGAAGCCACTAGTCAATTGACCAAACATCTCCGCTCTTATCACACTGTGCATTTCTCTTCGAGCAATTACAGTCTTCGCGTTCACCACTCTCCACAACCTCTCTCCATTGCTCTTTCACTTCGATCTCTATGGATCCACCATAGCCATCGAAACTCTCCAGCTTCTCTTCCGCCCACCTCTATTTCGATATGACTCTTGTTGTCGATTTTGTTTGCTCTCTGTTTCGTTCTTGTGCGTTCCTCTATTGAAGGTTGGCAGACCATGGAAGTTCAACATTGACGGCATCGCATCGCATCGAAATTGATGAATCGACATCGACAAATCTCTGCAGATCTCCATAGGTTTTGAAGATGAGAGAGAGGGGGATAGAGAGCCACCACCGTCGCCCCCTTCATCATGTACGTACCCGGAGGTCATCCTCTTCCAGATTAGATCAGTGGTCTCCGCCGACGAATCCGTCTTTTGCCTAAGCTCCAGATGGGGCATTGCAGACGGCGGAGGAGGAGCGGCAGCAAACGGCGACGGTGACGGCGACTTCCTTCCATTGATAGGCTGGGTTTGAGCTATCCACGATGGGGGATTCACATTTTCTTCTCTTACAGATCTACCATTCCAATTAAATAATGCAAGGGTAGTTTGGGGTTTTAAAAATATTTTGGACATTTACTTAATTAGCAAAAAAAAATGGACATTAACCTAATTAGATATCCTAGATGGACATTTGACCAAATTTTTTCTTTAATATTTGGTGAAATAAATTAATTATTGTAAGCCCAAATATTAGGGATTTATTTTTAAAAAAATATTGATACTATATAAAGCAACATATATCTGTATCCACCAATGGAAACCCCTCTTTGCCCTAAACTAAGCGCGCTCAAGCGCCCCTCTTCTCCCTCAACAGAGAGACTACGCCGCCACCAAGGAAATCTTGTGCCCGCCGATCCAGCCATTAGCACCAGCCCATGAACCCCCCTACTATCCCTCCTATGCTTCAGGTCTAGCACACATGCTCTGCGTACTGATTTCGAGAACTTGCTCCGCCTACCACCCTTTGCCTCCTACCGGAGATTTCTCTAGCCCAGCCTGCAAATTGGAGGCGGAGCCTCCCGATTGGACCTCTTACTTGAGCAGTCGGTGCACATGGAGTATGTTGATGACCTGTATACAAGCAATATTGAGCCGAGGGGGGCCTCGTGGTGGTCGGTCGGCCGGGGTTACTTCTATCCTTGGCGTGCCTGGCTCTTTCATCTCCTGTTTCCTCCGTCGGCTTGGTGTCTATTCGCTGCTACTGTAAGTCTATGTCCTATTACCCTCGACTCCCTTTTAACCATGTTTACCTACCAATTGTATGATTGTATATCACAACTTTCACTTACTCTTTGGATTCACAATCCCTCTTTATATCCTGTTGAGATGCAAATCCTTCCGCTCACCAGCAATTCGGCCACACGACAGGTTAGTCATCCTAATTGTCGAGTCTACACCCACTTGAAACTAGTTTTCTCTGGGCTTGCCGCCTATTTAACTATCGACGTTTGCGTTTATTGTGGTCATCGGTTTACCCTTGATTGCTTTCGACGTTTAAGTGTGCTCTATCCATTGATGGGTTATTTGTTTCTATTGGTCTGGATTCATTGCTTACTCATTCTGGTTTTGATTGATAACCAGTTTCTTCGGCATGGATTTACACGCACAAATCTAGTGCAACTGATGTCTTTAGCCTTACAGGCTCGTACCTATGGGAGATCTCCCATCTGTTGTTTGTTTGATTGCTTACAGCTTCATTCAAATGGGCTTACTCAGCATCTCAGGCCTTATCGGATGGGAAGCCTTACTAGGACGACAAAATGCCCCACAACATTTCGGAGGACCACTACTAATGTAAATCCTTTGGGGTCTGTGTTCATTTTGTGTAACTTCTTTTTACTACCCATATCTCAATTCATAAGTTACTTAGCCGGGAGACATTTGAATTTCGGTTCTTTTGAGTATTTGAAGGGGTTGGTGTTATCTGTACTTAACCCGATGACCACTAGGGTAGGTGAAGCACTTGTGCTTCTCCATGTATGTTGTGATTGCCTTATTAGAGCTATCGGCTCCAATTTTGCATCCTATATCATTGCTGTCATATTTGTAAGGAACTTTTCTTACTTGCTTGTCTTCATAATTCATATCTACTACCATATTCTCCTCTCGTTCTGCTGTGCGCTCTCTGTGTGTAGGTTTGCTCCACCGCAAGGTGCTCGGTTTGGACGCAATTGGACTCGTATGATCATTGCGGATTGGTTCTTGGAATGGCTAGGCTCTTCTTCGACTGTGATTACTCATATTAGAATTCCTCATGCTATGTATTATGGCTCACAAGCCTTACAATCTATATACCGAATTATTTCCAAGCCTTACAAGGCAAAATCTCAAACAAATCATACAGATGGTACAAAATCGTGCAAGGCTCCTTTAATACAAACGTGCTCTCCTTTTTGTATTATTAAAATTTGGTTATATATTAAAACATGGTTTATTTGTGATACCCAACACAACTTCATTACTCACACCTACCAAATGTGGATTCATCTATCTCAATACCAGGTCTTCGACTTACTTCCTAAATGGTTGTCTTACATGTTTCATTTCGATACTCGCAAATTATTCTGCTCAATTCGAATCTTCTATAACGCAACATTCACTTTCAACATACATGGAAATGACGTCTTCAACGCTTCTTACAAGAGGGACACCTTTAGTTGCTTTCATAGTCGACAAACTTACATCATGTACAATAAGCTGATCTTTCGAATATCAGTTACGATCGGACATCTCATCTTACAACCAAACATTACTTTAAAGTACAAACGGGTGCGAAAAAACAAGGTTTTCCATGAATATATGCTCCTGGAACTGTAGGGGGATTAAGAGAAGAAATTTCTGGACAGACACGAAACTTTTTTGTCGAAACAATTACATAAACGTTTTGGCACTCCTGGAAACTAAGACAGATAAAATTCCTCACGAGAGTGTCTGGAAAAAATGCGGTTTCAATAACATTGCTTTCGACCCGGCCCGAGGTTTCTCGGGGGGGGGGGGGGTCTGTTTGCTTTCGAAAGATCTCCCGGGATCAGAAGGAGAAGTTGTTCTTGTTTCTGTTCACCACAGATTAATCCATATCGATTACTACGACCGTCGAACGAACAAGACAATCGCCTTTCTAGTGGTTTATGCTCCTCCTAACTATAACTCCAAAGAATCCTTCTGGGAATTTACCGTAACATATGCTGCTGCGCTGCAAGTTCCCTTTTGTTTAGTGGGTGATCTAAATAAAATTGCCATACCCGACGACAAACTTGGAGGTATCATACCAGCTCCTAGACGATTTATTAGACTACAAGAGATTAAAAACTCGCTCTCACTACTTGATGTCCCGACTTACGGGGGTTCCTATACTTGGCAAAAAAATAAAACGAGTTCATCGGATAACAGCTACGCTAAGCTAGACCGCATGCTTGCCCAATCTGAAGTAATATCCACTTTCGATGGAGTTCGAGTCAAAATCCACCCTTTCACTACGTCGAACCATGCGCCAATCTCAATCGATTTCCGATCAACATCGCATACTAATAATAAACCTTTCCGTTTCGAATTGGCTTGGACAACGAAACATGAATTCACAAATATTGTTCGACAAGCTTGGAGACTCAATCCTACGGGATCGCTCATGTTCAAACTGGTTAAGAAAACATCCCTGCTTAAAACTCTAGCAAAAAATGGCACAAAAAGACTTTCCACAACATTCATAAACAGATTTTTGATACAGATGCGAAGATTCTGTTGTTACAGCAATCACTAATTTGTAACCCCAATCCACGAGACCTTGCTCTGCATAAGAGATTACTGAATAAAAGAGAAAGAATGCTGGACTATCATAGATGTTACTGGAGCCAAAGAGCAAAAGCTAAACACATTAAACTAAATGATACAAACTCAGCATATTTCCATCGTATAGCCTCGGCTAAGAGGGGTCGAAAAATGATTAAATTCCTTAAAACAGATTCCGGCTTAAACCTCTCTGATTATGATCTGATCAGAAATGAATTCGCTAATAGCTTCACGGCCCGTTTCAAGTCGTCTTACAATCACAACATGGACTTTGACACAGATCTGACAGTCATAGACAATGAAATTTCAATACAGCAAAATGAAATGCTTACGGCTCCAGTCTCTAATAATGAGATCAAGTGCGCCCTATTCTCTATCAAACCCGACAAAGCTCCCGGTCCCGACGGAATGTCGGCTGGATTTTATCAAAATTATTGGAATATTGTGGGACCTTCTGTTACCAAAGCTGTTAAGGCTTTCTTCACGAGCGGAAAGATGCTAAAACAAGTAAATCACACTTTCATAACCCTAATTCAGAAGCGGGATAACCCAGAAACGGTTCATCATTTTAGGCCTATAAGCCTCTGCTCTACGGTTTATAAGATTATCTCCAAAATCTTAACAGCGAGACTTTCCAAAGTTTTTGATACACTTATTCATCCCTTACAAAGTGCCTTCACAAAGGGTAGGAGCATACAAGGCAATATTTTAATTGCACATGAAATATTTCACTCGTTTAGGCTTTCAAAGGCCAAAGAAGGCTACATGGCTGTAAAGCTAGACATGGAAAAGGCCTATGACAGGGTTGAATGGCCATTCCTCTTTTCGGTCCTTACTAGATTCGGTTTCTCACCAAAATTCATCCTCTGGATCAAGGAATGTGTGCAAACAGTATCTTATTCGATTCTCGTGAATGATGAACCATCCACTCCTTTTGTCCCTTCGAGGGGACTAAGACAGGGGGACCCCTTATCACCTTTCCTCTTCATCCTCACTGCCGAGGTTTTAGCAAGAACGCTTGATCGGAATACTGCGATTACAAAGGATGTTGGATTTACTGTCGGTCAAAGGGGAGTTAAAATTCCTTTTCTAGCCTTTGCTGACGACATTATGCTCTTCGGTAAAGCTAATCAGGCTACTTGTACTAATCTGTCAAACATCATTCAACGTTTCTGCTCTATCTCTGGACAAAAAGTTAATCTGCATAAATCTAGTGTCCAAGTTTCTACTAACACATCTGCGTCAGCTATTCATACTGTTACTACAACACTAGGTATCCCATAATCTAATAACTTAGAAAAGTATCTGGGTTGCCCGATCATTAATGGGAGAATTAATACAAACACTTTCGCATACATTATTATCAAAACTAAACAACAGCTTTCTAAGTGGAAAGCATCCTCACTTTCAGCTGAGGGCAGAAAAGTCCTCATAATGTCAAACTTGAGCGCACAACCACTTTTCATTATGCAAGCGTTTATGCTGCCTTCGTCAATCCTTCATGAGTTAGACAAAATCTATCGACAATTCTTTTGAAACAAACACCAGAACTATACTCCGCTTATCAGTTGGGACAAAATCTGCACGGATACCCTCTCGGGGGGGCTAGGTATACACAAAGCGAAAACGATGAACATCGCTCTTCAGATGAAATTGTTGTGGAAAATCATTGCTCAGCCAGATAACATCTGGGTAAGGGTCATTACAGCTATATATTTAAAGGATGAATCCCTATTAAAATATGTTAAAAAGGGAAACACTTCCTGGCAATGGACAAAACTTATGACGATTAGAACCGAGTTCAAGAAAGGCCTGAATTGGTCAATCGGTAACGGACAATTGGTTAACTTCTGGAAGGACAACTGGGTGCTAAAAAATCCCTTAATAAACTTATCTCTCCATACACCTGACGATTCTACAATGGCATGGAATGTGGCACGGTTCATAACGGCCGATAATGAGTGGGATATCGACAAACTGTCCTCGGACCTTCATGGTCTACTGAATACTGATACGATCAATGCAATAGCATCGACACATCTACCAAAAAATACATTTGTTGACAGACTATTCTGGGGCCCTAGCAGGGACGGATGGTTCTCGACCTCTTCTGCTGCTAACCTGGCTAAGAATCGTCCGGGTGATTCTCAGTTTGGCTGTCAATGGATCTGGAGTCTAGACATTCCCTACAAGATTCGGCATTTTATCTGGAAAATTGCTCGAGATGGTCTACCGACATCTGAAAGACTACAACGGTCTCAAGTCTCGGTCCCATCGGGATGTCATCTTTGTGGCTCTACGATTGAGTCCACCACTCATCTGCTACTAGACTGTCCGATGACCTTAGATGTGCTATCTGCTATTGGAATTTCACATCCGCCTCTATAGATTAGCGATGATAACATCAAACCGAATATACTTCTGAATGCAATTTACTCAAAACACGGGAAAAAACACTTCACTAAATTAGCAACCGCCTGGTGGGCAATCTGGTTCTTCCGCAACCAGCTTGCCTTCCAACACACGGACAATATCTCAACCCAAGCAATTGCATTATTTTACCGTACTGCCATGAATTCGTGGAACGCTAGTGGAGTCCAAAAGGATGACAGACTTCAAACACCAGCGCCCCAGAGAAATAATAATACCGATAACCGACCAATCATTCCAACAACAAACGTTACTCGTTCTGTGAGATGGATTAAACCGTCGTGGGGCCACTTTAAACTTAATTTCGACGGTTCTTATTTCCCTTCTGGTAATGGATCCTTTGGATTCATTATCCGTGACCACAACGGGACGGTAGTGTCCTTGGGCTCTGGTCTTTGCAACAATTCCTCTGCTGTCTTCTCCGAGGCAATGGGACTGCACATGGGGGTAGTCAGGGCGCTACATTTGGGTCTCGATAATCTTCTTATCGAAGGAGATTGTTTAGTCGTCATAAAGGCTCTTCTGGGGGATTGGTCTTGCCCTGGAACATTGAGATGTTGCTAGCTGATACTTCTGTCTTTCTTCGCTCCTTTTCTAATGTTGCTATTCGTCATATTTTCAGGGATTCGAATGCTGTGGCTGACAGGATTGCTCGTCTGGCTCATAGCTGCCCTGCCGATGATAGCTTCGCTGCTGATACAGAACTCCGTGTTCTCGTCCGCTCGGACGCACTAGGAAAAAAGCCGGGTCGTCTTCGGCGGATTTCCTAATCCTTATCCTGCTTCCAAAAAAAAATATATAAAGCAACATATGTTTTGAAATCCTTATACTCCATTTTTTAAGTGAATACTTGTATGATTATAATAATATTCTACTAATATTTATTTTTAAATGTTTGTGTAAGAGCAAACATGAATTTTATTACTCCGGTCTTGCAATTATGAATTTAATAGTGCTTTCGTATTTATTTTCAAATGTAAGTGAATACTTGTATGAAACTAATGATTTGATGCATCCGAACAGTCCAAAGAGACACGTGTACTGAATAGTATGAGATTTCAATCCATTTTTTTGTGTGAAAACAACACCTGGACTCTATTTATTTTGTTTTTTTTTTAAATCAGATTGGACTCCCTCTTTCCCCTTTCCCCTTTCCCTTGGTACCCCTTTCTGTAAATCGATATGCAAAGGTGCAAAGCTGAAAATAGAGAATCGGTACTGATAAATTAAGCATATTGTTGGTCATGGGCACAACCCTCTGGTCTCGCCATGTCAATTGAGCATGTCGTGTCGAAGCAGGGCTACAAACTCCTCGGCCACGGTAGGCCACCTCCGGTACTGATAAATTAAGCACAGAGTTGGTCATGGGAAAGCTTTTAGGTGACGAAATCTATGTCGTCGCTCTCGACTGCATCCTCCTACTTGGACTTGAAGCTCCTCCTTTTATGCACCACCAACCGTTTCCTGATCATAATCGAGAAGTTTGACAGGTACATACGGATCTAGAAAGTCAGCCTTAGAGTTCAAAGCTATTCGTTTAATTGAAGCATTCAAAGTTCAAATTGCAGCATGAATTTCAGACAATGAGGTTGCATGGTCAGAGTTTTAACGGATGGAGGTCCACTTTATGGACGGTGACTGGAAAATGTTGAATTGCTATACTGGGGTGTGCAAGATTTTGTTGAAGATGGTAGGTATGTATTTCATTCTTTCGTTGGTTTTTTGTGTTGGTAGATTCGATACTTATTTTTTGTCATTTGACTGTTAATTTTTAGATGAAATGCAAATATACCCGAATGTTTTTTTTTGGGTGGTTAGTTTTTGAGATCAAACGAAAATATACCTGGACGAAGTCTAGATAAATCTAATGAATTTTAATTATTTTATTAAAAAAAGGTTCATTTAAGTTGTTTTTGTCAATGAATTGACTATGCAGAAAATAAAACTGGACCTTGATTGTGGTACATATATTTGAAACTTGCAAGTGTAGTGTTACCATGGGAGGATCCAGAAGTGGCATGGTTAGGATTATTCCGGTGCTTCCCTTTCCTGAACAAATAAGAACGGTGTTGCGTAAGGAATTAGTATAGTTCAAAAAAAAAATGAAAACAATGGCATATGTTTTATATTTGTAGTATTTGTGTTACTTGGTCTTGTGTTGTGAGGTTGTTGAAAGCTTCCTTGAACACAATATTCCTTGTATGGTTGCGTAGCTTTTCATCTTCTTCGGACCAAACAATTTTCAGTCCAGTAGGATTTGTCACTCTAGACATTGCTACGTATAGTTGTCACTCTAGATATCGTGAGAAGAGTAGCAGAATAGCTGTAATTTATATTGCCATATGATGATAGCAGTTATGTGTAATTTCTGATAGCAACCATTATGATGGACTTCCTTTGGCATTTAATAGACATTTCAATTATCAGTCGTTCCAGTTATGTGTAATTTCTGATAGTTGTTGGACTTCCTTTGGCATTTAATAACAACCTTTGACAATTCAAATATGAGTTACAACTTTTGACATTTCAACTATTAGTTATGATTGGGTGTTAGTGCACAACCTTTCACATTTCATACGTTGTGTGATATAGCACAAAATATAATCACACTTCCTTCGGCATTTATGAGGTTTGATTAGTTGATTATCAGACAATTTATTAGGATTACAAGTAAAGGCATTTATGGGGGCAAAAAGCTTCTTTTATATAGTTATATAGATGCTAATCATAATAATTACAGTGATCATGGTGAGGGGTAACCCTTCACCTGGACATTCTACTTCTAATTCTGAATCTAATACTGATAAGATTTTTCCTGTTAGTGATTTTGCTTATCCATCTCCTGAGCCTGATATGCTTCTTCGGAGATCTTCTAGACAGGTTGTGCCATCTATCAAAGTTCCAAGACTTCCTTTGTTCTTATCTACCTACGAGAACTACCCCTGAGTTTGATAGTTCTCCCTCTAAGACCTTTAGGGTGTTTTTTTCTCAACACCTTTCTCATACGTCTAATAGTTATATACACTATTTGGCTCTTATGCTTCATACCTTCAAGCCTCACTCATACTCTCAAGCCAAAGGTCATGCTAAATGGGAGGAGGCCATGGCCAAAGAACTCCAAGCCCTTGAACTCAATCATACTTGGGAGCTCACTTGTCTACCTCCATGCAAGAAGGTTATTGGGTGATAGTGGGTATTTAAGGTGAAGTATAGAGCAGCTGGTACTATTGAAAGGCATAAGGCATGGTTGGTTGCAAAGGGGTTCAATCAAGTAAAAGACAATGATTATAAATACACCTTCTCCCCTATTGCTAAATTGCCTACTGTTCAAGTTATTCTGGCACTTGCTGTAGCTAAGGGATGGAATTTGCACCAATTGGACATCAATAATGTCTTCCTACATGGGTGCCTTGATGAAGAAGTCTACATGGTTCCCCTTGCTGGATATTATAAAGCTGCTCCTGGTCAAGTGTTTCATCTCACTCGTTCTCTATATGGTCTTAAACAAGCTAGCCACCAGTGGAACATCACTCTCACTAATTTTTTGGTCAGCATGGGATTTTCTCAATCCCAGCATGACTATTCTCTGTTCACAAAAGGAAGCTTGGGTCAACAAACTATTGCTCTAGTCTATGTTGATGTTATGTTGTTGCTGGGTGATTCTAATGCTGATATTACTAATCTCAAAGCCGCGCTTCATGAGGCCTTCACCATCAAAGACCTTGGCCTGGCTCGTTATTTCCTTAGGAGGGAAATTTCAAGGTCTGTTGATGGAATCCTCCTTAATCAACTCAAGTATGTCTTGGATATTCTTGAGGCCGGTGTTTCTAATTGCAAGCCTGTGTTGTTTCCTATGTCTCATGATCAACGTTTGACTCCTTCGGATGGTGAGTTGTGTGCTGATCCTGAAAGGTATCGTCATCTTATTGGGCGCCTCCTTTATTTGATACTCACCTGTCCAGATATCACTTACACAGTGCAACAACTCAGTGAGTTTATTGTAGAATCCCAAATTCCTGATATGAATGTTGCTATACATTTGCTTCGTTATCTTAAAGGCACGTTCAACTATGCTTTGTTCTACTCTTCTCGATCTTCTCTTGCTTTGAGTGCTTATAGTGATGCTGACTGGGGCCGTTGTGCATACACTACCCATTCATTGACAGGGTCTTGTGTTTTTCTCGGTGGTTCTTTAGTCTCTTGGAAGACTAAAAAGTAGAAAACCGTTTCCAATTCTATTATTGAGAGTGAGTGCAGGAGTTTATGTACTACAACTAGTGAGTTAGTTTGGATCCATGGTTTGCTTGGTCATCTTTTGGTTTTTGTTTCGTTGCCAATTCCACTTCATTGCGACGATCGAGCTGCTATTCAGTTGTCCCGAAATCCCGTCTTTCATGAGTGCATTAAACACATCAGGATTGATGTGCATTTTGTTCGAGAAATGTTTGAAGATGGTTTCCTTTTTCCCGTGTTCCTTCTAGTATGTAGTTGGCTGACATTTTTACTATACAAAATATTAGAAAATTGTGCGAGCACTGTAGCCTAGCCCTGGTTTGCCGACTTTGGAACCATGCATAGGCATATTATTGCCTACTTCGGAACTAGGCATATGCATATTGTTTGCCGACTTCAGCACTCAGCGTCGGCACCGTGCATTTGGCAATATGTGGCCGTGCGAATAGCATACCTGTTTAAAAGCCTAGGGTTACCATACGAAATATTAGAAAGTTGTGTTTAGCACGCGAAATAGCCTAACCCGAGGGTTCTAGGTGAAATTTCCCATTAAAAACATGTATTTTCGGATGGAGGTAGTATTTTAAAATCATCCTGAATACGGTACTTCAAACAGAAGTGGTAGCCTTTTATAGTGGTATTAAATGTGTAATAGCTAGAGGAATCGGGAATCTTATTGTCGAAGTGGACAACTTAGCAGTCATCAACACGGTCAATAACAAGACGAGTGTTCCAAGAGAAATCTTGTAAACAATTGAGGAGAACAAAATTCTCAAAGGAACTTTCAACAACATTCGCTTCCAGCATTGCTATAGAGAATCAAACTCTACGTTTGACTTTATTGCTAAAGCTATTGAAACATCATCCTTAGAAATGGTCAAATGATCAAGGTTGATCTTTGCCACGTCAAAGACTATCTACTTTTTGCCTACTGTAAGAAAACGGACGAGTTTAAAAATAACTTATGATTATTCTGTAGTATTGGGAAATTATTCGTTTGAAAGAAATTTATTTATTTTTTATATTTTTTGTACAGACAAATAATTACATTAATTGTTACAGATGAATAATCATGTGAAAACAGACGAATAATCATGAGAAAACAAATGAATATTTTTTGTGTACATGATAAAGCATGTGTACACCATAAGAATTGTGTACATCGAAACCAAACTCTATTTTAACATCAAATATTTGATATGAGTGAATATATTATGAAAAATATCATCAAATAATTAAAAGATTTGGAAGTAATGTTCCAATTAATTGCTTTAAAGACAATTAATTTCCAATTAATCCATATAATAGCCTACTTCTATACGTATATTAATCAATCTATTACTCCCTCCTATCTATACTACTATGAAGACGAGGGAGAGCTTGAACAATCCTGTCCCTTGATTCATTATATGTATAATTATCTACGACCTATATACGTTCTCCTCCCCATCTACTTCATTTCCTTTTTCCTTCTAAATGAATCCTACCCCTTCACTCAAATTTCCGGAAAGTTTTAGCTGAATTTGAAGGTTGAGATCAAATGGAAAATGTAATGTCTAATTTAACCTCAAAACTTTGAATTTAAAATGATTTATTTTTTTCTTTAGAGGGGTGTATTCGGCTTTTCACCTAATTGCAGCCGCTTTTTCTCACCGCTTCTTCTTCGTCCTCTTTCTTCGTCTACTATGACCGCCTTCTTCTTCCTCCACTGTGCTATGCTCTCCATCGCCTAACCCTCCCTATCAATTCTTCCTCTCGCTCTCTGTTGGTGCTGAGCTCTGAATCGGCGGGCGAACTACAACCTCACACTTAATATCGCCCCTGCCCTACGGTTTGATGTCGGCTTCTCTTCTCTGTTGTCCATCTTCGTCTTTGTCTCTCTGAGCTTCTGGTTCTTCCTTTGTTCATCTTCATCTTCGGTTTATTTAAGATCTTGGGTCCAGGTATGTTCTTGTTTCCTCTGATTTTTTCTTTCTTCTATTCAATTAGGTTCTGCAATTTATTTTGTCTGTGCTCTTTTGAATAAAGAAATTAGGCCTTTGTGCTTTTCAATTAGGTTCTTATCTTTTCAATATAGATTTTTTTTTATTTACTTATAATTTGTCTGCCTCTGATCTGTTCCCTCTTCTAGGTAGGTTGTTGTTGCCTCTAATCCATGCTTCCTTCTCTTCAATTAGCTAGGGTTCTTAGGATTAAAAAATTAGGGTTTTGGAATTAGGATTTAAATTTATGTGTTAACTTATCTTTTATTTTGGTAATATGTATGTAATATTCACCTCTAAATCATGCTTATTGTGAGTAATTAAGTGTCCAAAAGTAGACGATGGAGCCACAAACCACGTATGTTCTCTCTTCACCAATGCAAAAACTACACCCCTGTAGGCTCCCGAAATCTAGGTATGGTATCCTTTTCATTAAGGTTAGAGTTGATTGTGTTATTGTGTTGTCAATTTTGATGCCCAAACCTTATTGAGTATAAACTTTTGGTGGTATTGTGAAACTCATTTGACCTGCTATTGCATACAAAGAGTTCCTTGTATTATAGAAAAGCCAAACTCCATACCAAGCTTATTGGGAAAAAAAGGAACAATGTGGAAAAATAATATGAATCTATATGTGATTCATTCTTGGTTATGTTAATCCTAATTCCTGAACCATGTTTGTGCCAATTAAGAAATTGTTTTTATTAGAACACAAAACTCAAAATTCACATGGAAACCATACAAGCAACTGAGATTATAAACATATACCATAGAAGGCAGGAGATTTTATGTGTCTTCCTCGTTGAAACTGCTTCATTGAAAAGCCATTTACAAGAACAAGGCTTTGAAGGTATCATTTATCTATGAGAACTCGCCTGTTGATATCCAGGTTTTGGTGCAGCAGTCAAACATCACCGTTTGGAAACAATTAGCCTGATTCTTGAATCCACTTGCAAGGATTTTCGAGGAGTTGTTTGTATGAGTCGGTTTAGTTTAATGAGACTGATCTAGATCAGGGGTCGATAAGTAGTAGGATGAGCTTAAGGGAAGCTTGGGTGTGGCCGCCAGATGTATTCAACAAGAGCAACTGGAGATCGGAGCTTGTCGCGGAGGAGGAGCTTAAATGGGCCTCCATTGAGAGGTTGCCTACTTTCAAACGGCCCCGAAAGGGGGTTTTGAGGCAAATGCTTGATAGTGGGAAGATGGTTTAGAGTGAAATTGATCTTAGGAAGATTGGTAGGTAAGATGAGAAGCTGTTAATTGATAATATTCTTAAGAGTTTTGGAGGAAGATAATGAGAAATTCCTTAGCAAGTTGAGAGATAGAATTGATCGGTTAGTACTTACATTATTTGATGATAATTGATTTCCTTTCCTTGTGATTGTAAGTTTTCAACTTTCCCTTTTTTTAACTGATAATTGATTTTGTGTTCATGGTTTTGAATGGGAATGCAGAGTGGGGATTGAGACTCCGCAGATTGAAATCCTATACGATCATTTATCAGTGGAGGGAGATGTTCATGTTGGCGGCAGAGCAGTTCCCACCCTGCTTAATGTTACCATGAATTCCACTGAGGTGATCGATTACAAAAAGAAGCTATTTTAAATATTGCGTTCTCTTTAACTTGTTGCTGATTATAACCAATTATTAACAAGGATTCACAAACACCAACAGAAATTTTCTTGTAGATTAAACATTGTAATTTATGCTGCTTCTTTTATGCTTTCATGTTTTAATGTTGCTATATGGATAACACAAGCAGGCAATTCTTGGATCGGTGAGCCTTTCTCCATCAAAGAAGAAGGTTGCGAAGATAATTTAAGATGTCAGCAAAATCATAAAGCCATCAAGGTAAACTCGACATGAATTTACAACTGTATGGTGAATTTCAGTGAGTGAAATGATATGGCCGTTTAAGTGCAACTGAACCTTTGAACAAGCTGGTCATCTTTGACAGGAACTGATTCTTGTTGCATTTTAAATCAATTCTTTCATTTGTCTTCCTACTCGAGGCAACAATAGTGTTTATTTATCAATTTATTATTTCCCAGGATGACTTCGCTTTTGGGACCTCCAGGTATAGGGAAAATGTCATTGTTGCTTGCTAGCAGGGAAACTTGACAAGAGTCTCAGGGTATATTTTTTCTGTTTTAGATATTCGTGTTTTTTGTACTTTTAAAAATTTTCTTGATGATTCTATTGGCAGTGGCAGCTTGCATTTTCATTTCTGAATTTCCCTTCAATGTTCTTTTCCATTTGAAATATGACCAGGTAAAAGGAAAGGTAACCTATTGCGGTCACGAGTTCAATGAATTTGTAACTCAAAGAACATGTGCTTATATCAGCCAACATGATCTTCACTTTGGAGAGATGACAGTGAGAGAAACTTTGGATTTCTCTGGGCGATGCTTGGGTGTTGGCACCCGATATGGATTGTTGGCTGAACTTGCAAGGCGAGAGAAAGAAGCAGGGATCAGACCGGATACTGAGATTGATGCATTCATGAAGGGTGTATCAATGGAAGGCCAAAATATAAGTTTTGTTACTGATTATGTTCTCAAGGTGGGTTCTTTATCAAAACTGCATGTCTTACTAGTTGTCAAGGAACAAAAAAACTAACCTTGTTCAGCCTTAACAGATACTTGGATTGAATATATGTGCTCATATAAGGATAGGGAATGAATGATGAGAGGAATCTATGTTGAATGTCTACAAAAAAAAAAGTAATGCTTATTCTATAAAAATGGCATGGATGTTGAGACATAGGAGTACGTTCTTCATTCCAATTCTATATTTCATGTTGATTTATACTCCATAATTTTTTACTTTGAAGCTTCTGTTTAAGCATCTTCAGGAGAAAATGGTTATTGCTAAGATATTGAAGAAAATCAAATCTGTATAGATTAAAACTCTCAACCTTTTGCAATTCCTTTGAATGCATTGAATCACTAAAAATTCTAGGACCAAGATTTTGCTTATAAGCATCCTTGTTTTGTTGTAGGTGAAGTTGAACAATTCTCAGTATCACCTAATACCTTGGCATTCAGATGGGAGCAACTCAAATTCATATGCGGCATCACCCAATATTAAGATGGTGGAGCACCCATTTTAGTATGGTGTCATCAAGCTAAGGATGGTGATGGATGGGTCAAACACAAGGGTTCACTGGCCTTTGATGGATCTCAAAAGGTACATTCAAATCTTCAAGAAATATAATTGAAATTTTCTTTCTTTATTATTATTATGAAAATCTCTTCGGAAGATATAGGGTTCATATCAATGTCATGACGGACATAAATCGTCCATTTGTATATGAAATCAAGGTCGTACATGGCCTGTACTAATCTTTGTGCATTGAATGGCTATTTTCTTATTGGTGGTTTATTTGGGCGTAGGTAGAAATTCTGTGGGCATTTGTATGTGCTGAGCAAATTATTTGATGTCTCTGAATGGACCATTTGTCAGGCCACACCAATCTAACTAATCCTAAAGTTTTCCCCAAAATGTCTTCAATCTATATTCTATTAGATAAAAATCATGTCTTTCGCAAAAGATAGCTTGTAAGCCCATCACACACCGACCAAGCTTCCTTGTAAATATGGTGGGTTTGGTAAAGACGACTCCTTCAAGTTCGAGCAGATTCCCATGAGATCTGGACCTGGAGATGCTCGATGAAGATCAGGACTTTGAGCGATGGCTTCAGTAAGTGCTTGCATCTGGTCTCTTTTCTGAGAACTCTACACACCAAAAGGCATGGACCCCTTTAAGCTCCATCAATGAGGAAACAGTATAGAAGTTCATCTTTCGGGTTGACGTAAGTAAAACACCATTCTCGGCTTTGTTACACTATTTAGGGCTGACATTGTGGGATGTCAATTGGAGTTTCATATTTTATTTCAAATTTCCATTCTATTAACCTTCCCGCTTCTATACATTGTTAAGGCAGTGATTGCCACAAGAGGCATCATCAGGCACACTAATGCAAACAGAGAATATGCAAAGGCATTTGCAAAACAGTTGGTCGAAGATGTAGAATCAGAAGGACCGTACTTGAGCTATTGAGCCAAAATAATTCACAAGCCTAGGACGGAATTTATAGCTCCAAGCATTTTGTTGGTTACTTTTATGTATTGCAAATGCTCATAGCAGTATCATCAGAGTGCAATTCTTGGAGGGTATCATCAACCGTGAGAAGATCAGACTGTGGCCCAGTAATCTAAAAACCAATCGCAACTACAACTATGTTACTATGTAGATCAAACTCGAATATGAGTGCAAAAAAAAATGGACAAGGGGTGTTTCACCGTGCAAAGCACGGTTCCATACTAGTATCTAAAAAAATGTAAGATATCTATTTATCATTATACTTTTTAAAAAGATAAAAAAATGATATAAAATATCAACTTTTATTTAAACGAATTTGAGAATGGGTATAAATATATCTTTAAAACCTGTAAAAGAGGACATATTAAAACAATGTTCCAAAACATATACCGTACGTGAAATAAGTTTTTCTAACTTGTACCCTAGTAGTACAAGTTAATTAATAAGCTACATTTAAAAAAAATTTCCAAATTCAAATGATTTTACCTATTTTAAAATAATGGGTAAAAATTTCCAAATTCAAATGATTTTACCTATTTTAAAATAATGGGTTCAAGCATTCAAGTATAAAAAAATATTTTTCAATATAGTTTATTTATTATATGCCCTAAGGATATAAAATGAAAAGACCGATTATTTATTTGTTTGGTTTATTTGGTATAAAATTGAAAATGACATTTCGACCAAAATAAAAAAAAGGAAAACAACATTTGTTTTAACCGAAAATGATATTCTATTACTCCGTATTAAATTTAAAAGGGCTTAAAATGGTATGTGTCAACTTATTTCCTATCCAATTGGTCGTTTTATTGTGAACTCGATGTTGATCGTATGTAATTATCTAACCGATCGATCGAGTGATTTCAAAATATATGAGTTTTAATTAAAAGGCATCTTTCAATCAAATTTTTTTGAAAATATATAAATCTAAACCGAAAAATTCAAATTGTTGAAGAAACAGTCTGGCATAATTAAGCATATGGAATTTTTCTCGAATTTAAAACTATATATGACAGGGTATCGAAGAATTCGTTTCAAGTAATACAATCCAGTATTTGAGCGACAATCATAGAAAACGAAAAAGGAACCAAGAACACACGAGTTTTAAGAGGTTCGGATACAAAGATCCTACATCCCCGGGGCCTCAGGATTCGACCCTAATCCACTATGATAATCAAGCAATACAAGGGGTTGGCAAAGCCAAAACAAAGGTATACAAGTCTAAGACAGAAACGAAAACAATGACCACACAAACAAAGGAAGAAAGAACTCCCTTTGAAGTTCTCAGATCCGGAGTTACAGATCCAGATCGAGAAGCTAAACCCTTGATAGGAGACGGCGCCGATCACTGGAGGAGCCTGCAACCTAGCTCCACCTTGGAACGCCGAGGAAGAAGATCTTCAACGGCCTGGACAGGAAAGGGATCGAGGAACGAAACCCTAACCCTAATACTCTCTCTTCTCTCTCTTTTGGTGGCTAGAGTGAACAGTGAGTATCTCAACTCAGGGTAGCTGGACTTGAGTGTTTATATAGAGCTCAAGCCCAAGAACCCTAATTGAAACACAACGCTTTGCAAGCTTCAACCCTGGTGATCAGCTAGTGTCTCCATCGGGCCAGTGTAATGGCTTCCGAAGAGTGGGCCTAGGTTTGGGCTTAGTGTTGTGGTTAGGAGATCAGGCCCATATTGGTCCAATCCGATCTAGTCCACAATACTTAGCTTAACCTTAGCTCAATCACACTTCTAAACCTTATTACACATATAAGCTATAGTTCATTGTTCTTATTACAAACCATATAATATAAACATTATACAACTTAGACAAAATATACATATTTCTTAACAATTGCCCCCTATATTTTTCTAAGTCCGCTCCAGGCAGACTATCTCCTAGTTGTGGATTAGGTCACCAAGTCCGTCGTCAGCCCTTCCTACCTGTTTGAGATCCTCAGCCTCCTTCATCCAGATGAAGGAAGCTCATGCAAAACAATTTTTTTTCTCTAGGCACTATCTTGGTGCCAAAGTCAGCAGGATTATAGTTACCATCTATTTTAACAACATGTATCACATTATCATCAACTTTTTCTCTAATGAAATGATACCTAACATCTATATGCTTTGTTCTTTCATGGTACATAGGATCACGACACAAATATAAAGCAGATTGATTGTCTATATGCAGCACAGTGGTATAAGTTTTCTTTTCAATCTCTTGCAACAACCCTTGCAGCCATATGGCTTCCTTACAAGCCTCAATAGCTGCAATATACTCAGCTTCTGTAGAAGATAGAGCAACTATGGGTTGTTGTTGAGATTTCCAAGATATGCAATTTCCAGCCCAAGTGTAAACATAAGAAGTAATAGATTTCCTATTATCTTTGTTACTAGCAAAATCAGAATCCACATATCCATATAACTCATTTACAGAACTGTGCTTAGCATAACATAATCTCAACTTAGTAGTGCCAAACAGATATTTCAATAGATATTTCATGGCATTCCAATGTTTCTCACATGGATTAGACATATATCTACTTAGAGCACTGATGGAGAAAGCAAGATCAGGACGAGTGCAAATCATACAGTACATAACAGAGCCTACAACAGCATCAAAAGGACTTTTTTTCATCCTATTAGCCTCAGCAGCAGACAAGACTGAATGATTTTTACTAAGGTCAAGATGTGAACCTAGAGGAATAGCATTAGGAATCACATTTTTAATATGGAACCTTTCCAAAACCTTAAGCACACAGTCAGTTTGATCCAACCACAGTTTACCTTTACTCCTATCTCTAACAATTTTGATACCCAAAATTCTCTTGGCATGACCAAGATCCTTCATATCAAAATATTTAGCAAGTTCTTGTTTAGTGGCAGCAACATCAGATTTTGATTTAGACATTAGCAATATATCATCTATATATAACAGATCATACAACACAGATCCAGTTTTATGACCTTTAAAGTATAAGCATGTATCAAATTTGCTTCTTTTAAAGTTCAAATTTCTTCTCATGCAAGTGTCAAATTTGATATTCCATTGCCTAGGAGATTGTTTGAGTCCATATATAGACTTTTTAAGCAAGCATGCATAATCAGGTTTGTCCTTACTAACAAAACCTTGGGGTTGTCTCATATAAATGATCTCATTTAAATCTCCATGCAAGAAGGCTGTCTTTACATCCATTTGTTCTAACTCAAAGTTATACACAGCAACCATAGCTAATAATAACCTCAGAGTTTTATATTTGACAACAGGGGCAAAGATTTCTGTATAATCTTCCCCTTCTCTTTGAGTGAACCCCTTGGCAACAAGCCTTGCTTTATACCTAGGAGGCTCATCCTTAGAGTTGCCTTCTTTCAGTTTAAACACCCATTTGCTACCTATAAACCTAGCATCTTTAGGTTTATTTTTCATCATGGAATCAATTTCTTCAGACATTGCATCTTTCCAGTTTTTAGCATGAGCACATTTTATAGCTTGTTCATAAGTGTTAGGTGTAAAATGATTAACAACTTCAGACACATCACAAGCAAACTCAACAATGTTATTGATGTAATTCTTATTAGGAATTTTAGTTCTAGGTGATCTATTCCTGACCAACTGCCAAGTGGTTAAATCATGCTTATCTGAGGATGAAATGCTAGAAGAGCCAGCAGCATGATCAGAGAAAGTAGGCACAGTAGCAGGTTCTAAAGACTCAGAATGAGGGGGGGGGGGGAGCATTAGAACTAGCAGGGAAAGAACCATTACCATCATTATCTAAGCTATCAGCAGAAGTTACAGAAGTATCATCATGTACTTCGGTACTTCCCCACCCAATTGGTGAGGTTGTACAACAGAGGAAGGTGTTGCCCCTGGAGTTTCCTGAGCATCCACATCAGAGTCCATGCCATCCTCATGCTCACTGTCATCTTCAAATAGCTCTGGGACATTGAGCTGGGTTGTATCAGACTCTGAGGGTACCTGCAAGGACTTCTCAACAGAGGGAGTGAATACATTTTTAAAATGAAATTCATTTTCAACAAACACCATATCTCTACTAACTATGGTTTTATAGGCTCCAGGTTGAATAACAAGCATCTTATAGCCTTTAACTCCTTTTGGGCAACCCAACAAGGCACATTTTTGAGACCTAGGGTTTTTAATTTGCCATCACTCTTATGAGCATAAACAACACAGCCAAAAGGTCTAAGATGAGTTAAGTCAGGTTTCTTATCATGCCACATTTCATATGGAGTTTTAAAACCAATAGTTGAGGAAGGAGATCTATTAATGAGGTATGCAGCTGTGATGATAGCCTCACCCCATAAAGAGTGTCTCATTCCAGAGGATATCAACATACACCTTGCTCTCTCAAGGAGAGTCCTGTTCATCCTCTCAGCAGTCCCATTCTGCTGAGGGGTGCCAGGAATAGTAAGGTGTCTTTTGATACCATATTCATTGCAATAAGAGTCATATTTAGAGTTACAAAATTCTAAACCATTGTCTGTTTTTAGGCATTTTAAAGGAAGGCCAGTTTCAGTGGTAACAGATTTATGCCACATTTTAAACATATCAAAAGCCTCATCCTTAGTTTTAAGCAAGTAAACCCAAACCTTTCTGCTATAATGATCTACAAGAGACAAGAAATACCTTCTGCCCCCTAGAGTGTCAACCTATGCAGGCCCCCATAAGTCTGAGTGAACATACTCAAGGGGGTTGGAAGCAATATAAGAGGATTTTGGGAAACAGATCTTAGTTTGCTTTCCCATCAGATAGTTATCACACATATCAATATCAACAAGTTTAGATTTAAGAATGCCATGTTTAAACAGATAATGTAAGCCCTTATTACCTATATGTCCTAATCTATTGTATCATTTAATAGACTCATCTAACGACATATCAGAAACAGCAAGAATGGTAGCAAAATGAAGCTCAGGAGAAGCATGAATAACATACAATCCTCTTTTCTTTTCAGCATGAATGAGAACCTTATTGTTTCTAGACAAGGTCCTAATGCCATCCTTACTATAAACTTCACAGCCTAAGGCTTCTAAAGCACTTTCAGATAAGAGGTTCCTCCTAAGATCTGGAACCCATCTAACATCATTTATGACCCTTACCACACCATCATGCATTTTTAAAGCAACTGAACCTATGCCTTTAATTTTCAAGATTGAATGGTCACCAAGCATCACATCTCCACCATCAAATAATTTCAAGTTATGCAACCATGATTTATGATGAGTGGCATGAATTGTGCACCCAGAATCAAGAATCCAGCAGTCAGATGCATTTTCAACAAGCAGAGAAGTAACATCAAGCACTTCATGGGTGTAGTAGGGGTGGGTTTCAGATACTGTATTGACAGCAGCTTTCTTAGAGGCTTTTTCTTCATCTCTTTTCTTCTTCTAACAATCTTTTTCAAAATGACCAGGTTTGGAACAATAATGACATTTCACATTTGATTTGTCAATGTTCTTATCAGGAGCATTTTCAGGCTTAGATTGTTGGTTATCTTTATTGTTATCATCCTTCTTCTTGTTTCTCTTCCTATTACCTTTACCTCTAGGCTTAATCACAAGAACCCTCATCTTTAGTCTCAGCCTTAGGTTCAGGTTTTGTGCCATTAGCAGTTTTAAACACTTTAAGGGACTCATTTTTCTGGATTAAAGACTCAATGATATCTTTCTTAACCAGTTTATTATTTCCATATTGGACCACATCCTTATAAGTGTCAAACTGACTAGGCAAAGAGTTTAACAGAAGCACACACAACTGGGTTTCATCAAGTTTGTCACCACAACGAGTAAGATCTTGAGTTATTTGTAAAAATCTATCAAGATTCTTAGCAAGAGTGCATGCAGTGTTCATTTTAAAACTAAAAAGTTTATTGAACAGATTCACACGAGAAGGCAAGGATTTAGTAAGATAAAGATATTCAAGAGCATCCCACAGCTTTGCAGCTGTGTGATGTTCAATTACCTACCTTGCTACCTCATCTGAGAGACGTAGCAAGATTTCACTATGGGCTTGATCATCCAGTTCCTGAATCTTGTCCTTGGAGGTTTCATCAGGGAATTTGTTTGTGACCGCGACCCAACACTTTTCTTTCATCAGCACTGCTCGCATTTTCACCTGCCACATAGCAAAATCAGTAGTGCCGTTGAAAGGTTTTAAGCGAACTGAAACAGACGTTTTCTAAAATAGAAATAATCCAAAAAAGTTCAAGAATCAAGGGAACAGATACAACGGAAGCAAGAAATGGTCACACAGAGTCGATAATATCAGAAGTCAGGTTCTCGATGAGGAACCTGGCTCTGATACCACTTTGACAGGGTATCGAAGAATTCGTTTCAAGTAATACGATCGAGTATTTGAGCGACAATCATAGAAAACGAAAAAGGAACCAAGAACACACGAGTCTTACGAGGTTCGGATACAAAGATCCTACATCCCCGGGGCCTCAGGATTCGACCTAATCCACTATGATAATCGAGCAATACAAGGGGTTGGCAAAGCCAAAACAAAGGTATACAAGTCTAAGACAGAAACGAAAACAATGACCACACAAACAAAGGAAGAAAGAACTCCCTTTGAAGTTCTCAGATCCGGAGTTACAGATCCAGATCGAGAAGCTAAACCCTTGATAGGAGACGGCGCCGATCACTGGAGGAGCCTGCAACCTAGCACCACCTTGGAACGCCGAGGAAGAAGATCTTCAAACGCCTGGACAGGAAAGGGATCGAGGAACGAAACCCTAACCCTAATACTCTCTCTTCTCTCTCTTTTGGTGGCTGGAGTGAACAGTGAGTATCTCAACTCAGGGTAGCTGGACTTGAGTGTTTATATAGAGCTCAAGCCCAAGAACCCTAATTGAAACACAACGCTTTGCAAGCTTCAACCCTGGTGATCAGCTAGTGTCTCCATCGGGCCAGTGTAATGGCTTCCGAAGAGTGGGCCTAGGTTTGGGCTTAGTGTTGTGGTTAGGAGATCAGGCCCATATTGGCCCAATCCGATCCAGTCCACAATACTTAGCTTAACCTTAGCTCAATCACACTTCTAAACCTTATTACACATATAAGCTATAGTTCATTGTTCTTATTACAAACCATGTAATATAAACATTATACAACTTAGACAAAATATACATATTTCTTAACAATATATGAAAAGACTTTTGACTTAATACAATTTCAAAGATTATCAAATATATTCCCCTCATGGTTCCTTAAGTGTGTGAGCTCGATCTCATGGTTTGCCAACATGAGATTGAGAAGATGCAATACAACGGGTAAAAATCGAATCGAATTGTTTGCATCTGGTTGTGAAGATGATGAAATGACATGTAGTGGGTAGACAATTTCACAAGCGTATGGCTGATGGGATGACATGACATGTAGTGGGTAGACGATTTTACAAGCGTATGGCTGATGGTTTGACGGTTCATCGGCGTTCGGGAAATTGAGAACCCCTTGTTTTTAGGTTCATATGTAAATATTTAGATCATTATACTCCGTAATAAAGATGAGTAGATTTAAATTCATATTAACCTTATGAGCTAAGTCTTATTAAGACTTGATGTCTTAAGCCTGCTATTGATTTTAATTTAATTCTATATTCTAATTGAACTCATGTGTATGACTAAGTATGTAGAAAGCTTCGTGGCTGGGCTGAAGGGAAGAAAGTGTTGATTAAAACAAATCTTAGTGCACAACCTATCTTTTTCATACAATCATTCGGGCTTCCTGCTTCGATCCTCGTAGATTTAGATATTATGCGTTTCTTTTGGAACAAAGAGGACATATACACACATTTAATTAGCTTGGATAAAATTTGCTCTGATACCCTTGCTTGAGTCCTTGGTATCTACAAGGCAGAAACGATGAATATTGCACTACAAATGAAATTACTTTGAAAAATTATGCCTGAACCAGATTAATGTCTGGGTTCAGGTTTTGAAGCAAAGTATTTAAGAGGGGTTAGGTCCGGGATTATACACAAAAATCTAGGGTTTTTTTGGCAGTGGGCTAAACTGATGCAGTTGCGGCCTTTGTTCGAGTGATGGAATGTAGGGAATGGCTTGGATATCCACTTCTGGACCGATAACTGGGCTTTGAGGAGTCTTTTCTGCTTTGAACGGGTGCGCTTCTAGATGCATCTCAACTGCAATGGAAGTTTAGTCGTTTCATTTATATTAATCAAGTTTGGGATCGTGGGCGTCTGTTTGCCGACTTGGCTGGCCTTGTCCTGATTAATGATCTCACCCATATTTGCAATATCACACTTCCTACTTCCATTATAATTAACTAACAGACTTTATTGGGGTCCTACCCTATTTGGTTGGTCTTCTAAGTCAGCGACATCTATTGTTCCTAACGGAGGGCAAGATGTTCATTTCCCGTGTCATTGGGTTTGGAAGCTAAATGTCGTTCAACCGAAAATTAAACATTTTATTTGAAAAATTGCAAAAGATGGACTGCCTTTGGAGTATTGAACTCCTTCAAACGGATACTCAATTATTGTTATTTGATTTTAATTTCATTCTATTCGTCATATTTTCAAATAATCTAATATTATTGCTAGTTGGATTTGTCATTTGACGTTCAGTGTCCCTACGGACGATGAATTGCTTGCTGATTTAGAATTGAAGGTTTTCGCCCGAAATGACGCGGATGGAGCTATTCTAGATTTTGTGAGCTCTTTTCTTTTCTAATGTATTTCCTTATTTCCAAAAAAAAAAATCAAGTTCATTGAATTTTTCTTTAAAAAAAAAAAACTATCCAACTTTTACAATAAATAAAATAAAATCATCCACCTTATAAATAATTGATCTATATCATAAACCAAAGAAATATCTATATCTGACCCAATTAGGCTCAACTTGAAATCATTTTGTTTTTTTTTTAAATCATGGAATGGAAGTGGGATTTACTCCCAATTAATGCATGATGGCATAAGAGATTAAGAGGGGAAGACAACCAAAGAAGCTTCATCTTTGGACAACTTAAAAATCCTCGGTGAGAATTTTACTTATGGTTTTTCCAATGTCTACAACACACGTTAGAATACAAAGAAAGAAAGAAAAAAATGTTAGTGAAAAAAATGTATTTTTTAAAAGATTTTTTTTTGAGCTCGGTAATAATAACATTATTTTAAAAAATATTTCACCAAAAAATATTATTTTAATAAATTAATTAGAAAAATTAATATTTTATATAATTTTTAATTTAAAAAAACGTATTGAAAAATAAAATAAAATGATTAAACATTTCATCTTGACAGGAAGTGAACTAAATCTGATTCCAACAAAAATTATAGGCTTATGTTTGGTAAAAAGGTAGCTGATGGAGTAGATGAAGCTGATGAATTATTTATGTTAAATATAAGTTAATAAACTAGTATGATGTTTGGAAAGCCTTGCTGTTAGCTGATAGAAACTTGTGAATAAAAAATCGTAAGCTACGAAAAGCTTGGGTGATCGAGAAGCTGATTAAAATATATTATGATTCCAAAAGCTAATTAAACTAAAATCTTATATTTATTTAATTTAAAACTATATAATATCAAAATTACAATAAACTACTTATTGTGTGAAAAAAAAGCCTAAAGTTGTATTTTCAAATTTGTAATTTTCCGGGCAATTTAGGCGGATAACGTTATCATATATATATATATATAACCGGAAGTAAGCCAAACCCATTCCTTGAAATACACCTCCATCGATCTGTATATAAAACTTCCTCCGTTATCTTCCTTCTCCTGCAATTCAATAATCACGTACAGATGATGCAGTGATTCATACGCACGCTGCATCATCTTCAATCCCTTCATCCTCAAACATTCGTTCATCTTCTTTTCTTTTTTCTCCATCAAACGTTTGCCGTGTACGCACTTCTTCCGTTTGATGGGATCAAACTCCCATCTCTCTCACGCAACGCACCTTCTTATATATCCTTCCACGTCTAAATTTCCGATCGAGCCTCTCTATAATTTGAATCTTCATATATCGATCAATATTTGCAGAATATAAAATTATATCAGATGATCCATATATGATTACCGAATCCCTAATTAAAGCCCCATCCAAGCTCGAAAGCAATGGCGATGTTATTAGCTCTGTCGAGATTAGGAAGGGTGTCGACGACGATGTCCCAAGGGATCCCGATCAGGAGAAACCCAGCAAGCTTATTAGCCCTAATTAGGAATCACCACAACAAAGAGCCCGTCGAGGTTACATGGGAGAAGCCACAAAAGGGCTGGACCAAGCTCAATTTCGACGGGTCCCTTAAGGGCAAGACCGGGGGAGCGAGCATTGGAGGGGTCTTTAGGAACCACGAGGCCGAGTTCTTGCTAGGGTACGCCGAGTCCATCAAAACAACCACCAGCACGGTGGCTGAGCTAGCCGCCCTAAGAAGGGGGCTCGAGCTAACTTTGGAGAATGGGTGGGGTGATGTGTGGATGGAGGGCGACGCTAAATTCCTTGTTGACATTGTGGTCAAGAGGAGGCCGGTTAGGTCGTTGGAGGCTCAAAAGCACATGAGCTGCATCAAAGCGATTATTCCTGAGCTGAACAGGTTTGTGTTGACGCATGTTTATAGGGAGGGAAACAGAGTGGCAGATAGGCTGGCCCAAATGGGACACCGACTCGATAAGCCTCGAATATGGAGATCGGTGCCGCCGGACGAGGTTGTGGAGATTGTACTTGATGATGCACAGGGTAGGGTTTTCCTACGCAGGAGATAGGCTTGCATGTATATGTATATGTAACATTGTAGAATGATTGGTACATATGTGGAGGTATTGGTGTAGGTGGAATATGGTAATTTTGATTCAAGTGTATATACCGAACATTTGTAACATTAGTGATGTAAATATTAATGTATGTAAAATGTATCATGTGTATATATGTACATATAGGGAGCTAGTTTGTATAAAATGGAGCAAAATTTCTTGTAATTCGATCGACGATCTAACCATTTTATTGTTTTCACAGGCGGTGCCAATTGTATATATAGGAAAATTTTGCACATTATTAATGGTTGAAGTAGATCGATCAATGTCCAGCCTTAAGATTTGACACTATTTGTCTTCCCTAAGGACTCTCCAACGTGTTGGGGTTGTGCGTAGAGTCCCACATCGAAAAACAAGGTCAAAACCAAACCAAAATATAAGGAAGAGAAACTCCTACACATTATATAAAGTTTTTGTGTTAAAAATGTGGATTCTGATCTTTTTATTTTTGGCAGTATGTAATTCTCATGGAAAAACTATAATTTCTTCTATCAATAGAGACACAAATCATCACTTATAATATGTTATTATTGTCAATATATAGAATTTTTTTCGTCTTGATTACTTGGTTCGATATTTTAATCACAGGCTACGCCTAATTCAGATATAGATGTCTAAATTGAGAGCGATCCTCCCAAGCCTGTACCCCACGCCGTTTGTTGCATTTTGAATTACAATGTTGTTGAATAGATTGTGCAAAATATGTTCCCTTGGCTATTTCCTTTGGTACTAGGGTGGAAATGAGAAGAGTTATGGATTGATGAACCCGTCCTATGAGGTAAATAGCTTAATCTATTTCACCCATCACTCGCAAACATGTTGACTCTCATTTAATCGGTACGGGTTATGCGGGTGGAGTCAGGCCCAGACCGAGTAATCTATAAGTCGTTGGGAAAAATAGAAATTAAGGTCATTTAATAAAAAATATGTATATAATTTTAAAAGAAACAAAGGGACCCTCTTTAGATCCGAACCTGCAACCATGTAGAATAATTAGCATAAACATATCAACTGGACTTTTTAGGCTATTTGTTTATGCTTTTTAAATATTTTACAACTATTATAAATTTACTTATTATGGACCCTGGCCGTCGTCTCTCTGGCCTGCCCGTTGGGCCGGGCCTGGGTGGAGTGACCGACTAATGGATGAAATAAAATAGCGGTGGAAAGTAGAATATGGTGACTCAATACAAGGATGGCGGTGGAACAAAATGGCGGTGAAACAAAGTAGAATGTGGAGATTGAATACCGAGATATATAGGCGATGGTCAAGATTAGGATATTGAGTTTTGGTATATACAGAGTAAAATAGTAAAAATATAGATAAATTTCAGTTTTTATGCGAGTATGTCAGACAGGTTAACGGGTGGATTATTGGTGCGGATAATTGGTGAAAAATCTTCACCAATAATCTATCTATCACCCGCTTCACTTGCACCACTCATCACTCACTGTAGGACGAGTTTTTGCTCGTAAATTTAACGTGGGTGAAGCGGATGGATCAGATATACCTACAAATCATTTCCAACCCTATTTGTAGAGGCAGGGAGTTGCTCACACACACACTTGGCATTACTGTAGGTAAAATGGTTTGTATAACCTAACGATTTGCACTCAAATTCCTCTTTATGCTAATGAATCAATCAATATGATTGAATCGGTCTGACCAGAACTTAAGCTAATGCTAAACAAAATGCACACGGTTCTGTCAACATATTTTAATGTATTGTGTTAAAATTTTGATAGCATATCTCTAAAATTTTAATTTAAACTAGATTAATCTTTGATTTATCAAAGAAAACCATCAAACGATAAATCCAAGGTCCTATCTTTTGTTATACTCCGTATAATCTTTTGTTATATAATCATGAGATATAACAATAATTAAGTACGGAGTAGTTACTTTCTGACATCCAATCCTCATGAAAAGCACATTTGCATCGACTTTCCTCACCAACCCATCGGATCCAAAGATTTTGTATCCCTCCAAAGGCTCCTCCCGTATCAAACCCTGGCCCTCCTTTCAATCATTTCCCTCCTTTACCAGGTGATATTATACACACCTCAATCTTTCGTCGAATATATGGTTCCGACATCAACTTTCAGAGTTATAAGCATTTTCGTTTTAAAATAGCTTGTGAGGATTTAAGAAGTTGGGGTTGATAAACTGTTGTAAGCTATAAGATGGAACTCCACTCAACTACTAGTTACAAACTTGCATTAAAGACAAAAACGACCCTAGTTATACTTACAGAGAATGTACTTCATTTATCGAACCGATTTATCGATTATGCCAAACATATGGATCATTTCTTACCTATTAGTAGGTTAATCAACTCCAAAAAATAAACATCTTAATTACAAGGTAGATCATTCAATCTAAGATCACCCGAATAAAAAAAATGATCAGTACTTGTAATATGCTAACTACATAAAAATGAGTCAATTCAAGAAACTATAAATCCATCAAAGATGAAAATCTTTACATGTCCGAATTCCTTCATCCTGATTGCGATGGATCCACGTTGCTCTTCGTATCTAACATGGCCTCTAAAAGAAGCTCATCCTCTACTCTATCCCCGTTCCGATCCTCACCGCCGGCATCCTTACTCTCGACATTGTTCGTCTTCGAATCCACGTCGGTTTCAATCGCTTGCGATGGCTGCACAGCCACGGTGTCTTGTCTCGAGTAGAGCTGGTCCAGCTGATCAAAGTAAGAGCACGTCTTCATACGCCGCTTAGGCGGCCTCTTGTTCTCGTCGTCGGCTTCGTCCTTCGTCTTCTTCGAGTAGTACTTGATGATGTTCTCCCACTTCTCCTTGCAGCTCTTTGCACTCCTTTGGTGTCCCATTCGCCCCATCGTACTACTAACCTCCTCCCACAACGCCGCCTTATGCCCTTGCTCGCGGAACTTGGCCTCCATCTCGCCCCTCACCCTAACCAATGCCTCCACCTCCGGCTTCGGCCACCTCCCTCCTGCAGGCGGTGGCGGAGACTGTGAGGATGAATTAGGGAGGACGATCTTCTCGCCGGTGATCCTCTCCAGGTAGGAGACTATCACGGCCTCTCGGCTTGAGGCGACGGCTAGCTCCTGAGCCCGAGCTGCGGCTTGGAGCCGAGCCCTCTCGGCCTCGGCTGTGCGCCACGATTCCTCCCTCTCGATCCTCTCCTTCTCCAATTTGTCGATCTTCTCCATTAAGCGCTCGTAGAGGCGCTCTTGATGAGCCGAAATCCGGCCTTCGAAAGCTCGAGCCATCCGCTCCAAATGCCTGTCGAGCTTCTGATTCTCCTCGTCCTCCTCCTTGCTGTTGGATTCTAAGCTGCTGCAATTGTGATTGTTCTTCAGCAATTCAGTTTCTCCTACTACGCCTCCGTCTCCCCCGTTGATATGAAGTGCATTCGGAAATTCGAGCTGCTGATGGATTTCACCCAATCCCAATTGTCGATAATTAGGGTTTACAAAAACTTGTTCATCTGTAAATTTCTCAAATTGTGGTTCCGCCATCGCGTTTTGATCATACCTGCAAATTTAACAATTCACAATTGATTCCCAAAGCTTGAAAGAAAGAAAGAAAAAATAATTGTTGAATTAGAATACCATATCGGAGGATGTTTGGTGGCGACTGCGGTAGAGTCAAACGTAACGTTTTGGTGGTCACCGCCATTGCCGTTCAGAATTCCGAGTAGGTTATGAGACAAACCGGTGCCGTTTTGGTGCTCAATCCCATCCCTAAATTTGGAGAGAGGATTCATCATCACAATGGACGGTTGATGTTGTTGTTGATTACTAAACAACTGGAATTGGGGCTGCGAATGAAGTTGTTGCGGGTGTTGCAGGTGTTGTGAGTCCATGTCAAGAATTGACGGGGATGAGTTCGGAATAGGGAAATTGGGGGAAAGGGGAAAGCTTTCGGGCGGGGAGAAGAGCCGGGGATGTTGTGGACGACCACCATTGAGGTCAGAGTCGCCGCCATAGCCCCTGTGCATAGTTGGCGAGAGGTTGAAGAAGAGATAAAAGAGAGTTTTAATCTGTTTATATAGGTACAGAAAGAGGACTCGTAGTCATAGAGATATAATTTGGGTGTTTAGATAGATCAATCAAAAGTAAAAGGAATCATATCTCAATTGAATCAAGGACAGTGATTAGCGATACGAACGGGCCTCCCTCCCAGGACTGGAGGAGGCGAGAAGGCTCAAACACAGGTCTCTTCGTACTCTTGTTATAAATTGGGCCTGGCCGAGAGAGAGAATGCGGTACGACCACTTCTATGTAAGTTAACTGTGTGTATTCTGCGTCAGGTTATCTGGACCGTCCATCTGCAATCCAATTCTAACATGCCCAATGGCATAATGGCAATTGGCAATATCCCTTTTTACATTTTTTTTAAAAAAAAACTTTTAACTGTTTTTTTTTACAATAGGTAAGAGATAGAATATTTTTGGCAAAATAAAGGAATTTTTTTTAAAATATTCAAAAAAAATATTTATTTACAAAAATATTCACAAGTTAAAAATATTTACACAAATATTCATTTTTTTCAGAACTGTCAGAGAAATGCGGGTTAAAACCGCGTTTCTAGTATTAATAAATAATTTAAAACTAGAGACGAAGGAGAAATTACATTTTATTATAGAAACGCGGTTTGAAACCGCGTTTTATTCATATTTTTGTATAAAACGCGGGTTAAAACCGCATTTTTATATATTTTGTAATTAAAAAAAAGCTAAACACATAAAACGCTCCTTGAGGATGCGTTTTATGCTTAATTTTTTTTTAAAAAAAAAAGAAAAAGAAGAAGAAAGAAAGAAGGACGCCTTCTCAATCAAATAAATGGAGGAAATGAACAAGTCCAGATTGATGCTGCAACTTTTCCTCTCTTTAATATATCTTCTTCTAATCATTCAGATCTTATCAAAACAAGCACAAGTAGCCCACCTTTGTGAGCCCCCATAGAGGAATCACAAACAAGCAACCCAAACTCAAACCCTAGGGCAGCAGCAGCCGCCGACGGTGGTGGTGCGTGGCTGGTGGTAGCGGAGCAGGCAGTGGTTTCCGGTTGGTGATGGTTGCCGATTGGTGGTGGAGCAGGCAGCGGTTGGTGCTGAAGGGTCCTCCATTTTGTTGATTGGGAAGGGCGATGAAGGCAGTGCATCACTGATGCATCTCCTTCTTCTCTCTTTTTTTTAAACATAAAACGCGGCCTCAAGGTGCGTTTTATGTGTTAAACTTTTTTTTAATTACAAAATATATAAAAATGTGGTTTTAACCCGCGTTTTATACAAAAATATGAATAAAACGCGGTTTCAAACCGCGTTTCTATAATAAAATGTAATTTCCCTTCGTCTCTAGATTTAAATTATTTATTAATACTAGAAACGCGGTTTGAAACTGCGTTTTTCTGACATTTATGCAAAAAATGAATATTTGTGTAAATATTTTTAACTTGTGAATATTTTTGTAAATAAATATTTTTTTGTGAATATTTTGAAAAAAAAATTCAAAATAAAGATCATCCTTGATTATTCTGTATGATGATACTCCATTCGTCTCAAAATACATGTCTTTTTAGGACCAAGTACGGGGATTAAGAAGTAGGTTAAATGTAGTGATTAGATGGAAAAAATAGGGTAAGTGTAATGATTGGAATTTGGTATTAGAGTATTTGTTTCTTTTTTTTCAATTTGTAAGGAGGAGAGTAGGGGTGATGTAAAAATTAGAGTAATGGTTAGATGTAAAAAGTAGGTTAAGTATAATACTGTAATGATTAAATCTAAAAGACATGTATTTCTGACAAAATTAAATGGGATAAAAAGACATGTATTTTGAGACGGAGGGAGTATTACATAAATCCTCATTCAACAGGAGACTCATCATATTACAAGTTCTACTAGGTTTAGCAATATAGTCAGCGCTTCTATTTGACTCCTTGTAGCAGTATTTGAATCTGATACTAGTAAATCTTCATCTCATCATTTGTATCTGCTCAATGGTTCTGAAGATCTCCCATGACGCGTTGTTGATATCCTCAATGGCCTTAATGACTCCAAGGTTGTCCCCTTTGATAATGATGTGCCTTAGACCTCTCTCTAGGGCTATCTTTACCTCGGTACATAAGGTTGCTACTTTTGTTTGTAAAACGGTCTCTGTATGGTTTGCACACTGAAAAATATCAATGACATGACCCTTCGCCCCTTCCTATCCCGAACAATGGAGGGCATTCAGATGGGTTTGAGGTAGTGACTATCGGGGAAGAAATTGGGGACAAATGGGGAAGGAGGGGTTCAGAGATGGGGAGAGATACTAAGCAATGCAGAAACTGGGAGACTTGTGATAAGGGAAGACTACACATGTGGTTGGAGGGAAGAAAGGCCTAGGTTTGTTGAGTTACTGCAGCATTGATAGGACAGTTTTATTAAATTGGTATGATATATTTTGTAAAATTGGTATGCCAGTTTAGGTAACCTTAATATCTGAAAGTCTTTGTTGGTGGTGATTGTGATGCAGGTACCCGCTGTGTAATCACTTTTTCAATCATTCGTTGAAAAGTGGCTACAACGTTTTTCAGTCTGAAGGGCATCACTGTTTAGCAAAAGGTGCCTTGGTTAGTAATGAACGTTGTGCTTTTTTCGTCTTGCAGATTGATTTTGATTTGATTGTATCCGGAATACGCGTCAAGAAAGCTTAATGTCGCATAGTCGGCAGTAGTGTCTACTAACTCATCAATGGACATGAAGGGATAGCTATCTTTGGGGCAGGCTTTGTTCAGATCTTTGAAATCCACGCACATTCTCCATTTGCCATTACTCTTCTTAACAAGGACAACATTGGATAGCCAGGTCGAATTGTTTATCTCACGGATGAATCCAGCTTGAAGGAGTTTATCGACTTCAAGTTTGGTCCCGTCGGCTCTCTCGGCCGCCATCTTCCTTTTCTTTTGACAGACAGGTTTGGTGTCGTGATCAATTCCGAGGGAATGTTCCGCAATATATCGCGGAAGGCCTTTCAGGTCTTGGGGTGACCAAGCGAAAACATATCGTGAATTTTTTTAAGATTTCTTTAATGCGATCCAAAGTAGGGCAATCCAAACTGTGTCCGTGATATAGGGCCTCCGTGGTTTTTGCAAACGGGAAAAGGCAATTTTTTCCTCAAAAATTTTATCATCGATTTTTTTGGGTCGCACTTTTAGCTCGGCTGCAATCTTTTGAGGTGACTTCTTGATCATTATCCTCTACTACTTCTGATTACAACGATCCCTGGTCTCCGCAATAGATAGTGAAAACTCGACCATGGTTTTTCCTGACCGATGCTAGATAGCAAACCCGACTTTCTGATTGTTCTCCGTGAACTTTCCTCTACTTCGCCGTGTACACATGGAAATCTAACACCAAAGTGGTAGACAGAGCAGGCAATTTGGAACTGAAATAATCTCACGCGACCCATGATAGCATTGTAAATAGACGGCAAGGGAACCACTGTGAACTCTATCGTGTGGGTTCGCTGGTTTGGGGCAGTCCCCAAGGTTAGGGCAAGCTTGATGGTACCAGCCACTTCAACTTCATCCCCAGAGAAGGAAATGAGCCTTCCGGAATAGCAGCGGAGGGCGCTTTCCACGATACCTAGTTGTTCGAAAGCATTCCAATATATAACATCTACTGACAAACCGGTATCGACTAAAACGCACTTCACTCTTTTAGTGCCCAGTTGAACATTAATGACCAGGGGGTCTGAGTGGGGCATTCGTAGATCGTGAGTATCGCAGGAAGAAAAAATTCAACACAGCATGCTTGGTTGAAGCCTGTTTGACGCTAGACTCAGAGGGGGGTTGCCGACTTTCTCTTTCGTAGTTTTTACTCTTCTGGTTACTTGTTCCTGAGGAGGAAGGTCCCCCGCGATGGTATTGATGCAGCCATTGAGTGGGGGTGGGTTTCTCCCATCCCTGTTGGAATTTGAATGACTTGTTGATGATGATCTAGCTTCGTGAATATCTTGCGAATTTATGGGGGGTGGTTGGTTTCCTCCTTCTCTGTTTCCGTTTCGTCCACCTCATCCTCGTGGATATCCTCCCCTTCCTCTTGGGGCATAATGAGAACAAAAGGGGAGGGGGGAGGGGCGGTGTTGGGACTGTCAGAGCTTGGACCGCGGGAGGTCCGCAGATTTGCAGGGGGACCCCTTGCTGAAGAAGGGATGCCGGTGGAATTCCATTTACCGCTGGTTGCATCATTTGAGGGTGAGCCATCATTACAATTGGTAGGGCTGGGACGGGAGGAGGACCATTGAACCAATTGTATTGTATTTCGTTGCAAGTGGCCTGCTGGGGGACCGCTGATGGTTGCCAGGGTGGGTTGTTGTAGGGAACATTGTCTTGATTTCCTCTACCGCGAAATCTGTTGGTTATTTTGTGGAACAAAGACGGCTTCGCCTCATTGGTTCACGAACCGAAACTGGCAGCTTCCACAGCGTGAATTGGCGAAGTCACCAGTTGGCATAGTTTATCGTAGTGGCAGGGCTCTTTTCTAAACAAATATGTCTTGAAATCCCCCTCGGCAAGGTTACCCATCAAGATGGTGCTAGCAGACTCTTGATTGAATTTTGGAATCTGGACTACCATCGTGGTAAACCTATTGAAGAAGCTCCCCAGGGATTCAGACGATTCTTGTTTGATTGAGTTTAGATCTAGCATAGTGCGCTTTCGCATGCAAGTGCTTTTGAAGTGGGAAACAAAGATCTCGGATAACTAAGCGAAGTTCTTTATCGATGACCGCGGAAGATTAGTGAACCAGGTTAGAGCCACTCCACTTAAAGTGGATGGGAACGACCGACAAAACATAGCATCGTTACTTTCGTTCATTCCCATTGATGTGGTGAATTGGTACATGTGGTCGTTGGGGTCGAAGTTTCCGGCATACTTCGTGATGGATATATCTCTCCATCTTTTTGGCACAGTGGTACGGCGTATCTCTTGATTGAAAGCGGAAGGGAATGCAGTTTCTTCTTGGCCAGCCATATCAGGTCCACTAGAGGTATTGGATCGCGGATCAACATCCACTATACTTTTCTCGCAGTTCTTTCGATCAATATTGTTGTCATCGTAGTTTTGTTCAAGACGACGAGGGATGACAGTCGGATTTGGGACCGGGTTGTACGCGGCATACGCTTGACCCTGCGGTTGATACTGGTAGTATGGGTCAAAATTTGATGTCATAATGTTCGCGGTTGGTCTATTGAAGGGGTACTGCGGGTAGTTCGCGAAATATAGATGTAGCGGAAATCTTTTCCATACCTCATATGGATTGGGAGGTGCTTGCAGTGCAATATTCCAGAAAGGTTGGGTTGGGATATCCTTGCCTTGATGGAGGAGGGTTTCCTCTATAGGGGGTCATTGAGGTTTAGACCGTTGTTCCACCCTTCTTCGTGATGTTGATTTCCGTACCCCTCTCCAAATAGTGTGAAGTCCATGTTGTAGTGGATTAGTGCAAACAATAAAAAGTATGTACAAAGCGAAAGCATATGTAAAAGGAGTCGGGAATGAAAATTTTTGCAGATTTAGACCAAGAATGGTGTTTTTTCTATAAGGAACCTCTCGTTGTTAAAGGTTCCCACAAACGGCGCTAATGAAGCGTTTCTGAAAAATCATCTATATTAATTACCTCAATAATGACAATAAATATCTTATATTTACCTGTAGTGTTGGAGAGAAGTTTATTTATACTCGGGGCAGAATATGCTTCGCGATACCAATGTTCGTGATAATATATTATACTGTTCAATCGTCGTCTTAAAAAGGTTATTTGGAGATGAAAGTATATTTCGAGAAGAGTTCTTCTCCGATCAAAGGGCTCAAGAACTCAACTCTGAGGGATTTAATTCAAAGAGTATTGCAGAGCTCTCTTCGTTGTCTCTCTAAAATCGGATCCCCTTTTCGTTTGGAGGGCGGGGGTATTTATAGGAATCCTAAACTAGTAGCTGGTGATGACCTCGTGGGTGAGAATGACGCGTGTCGCACATGCCTTCGTGCCAGCGCATTTGATAACCCCTGAGGAGCCACCAACGAGGTGCTTAGTTTTGTCAGCGTGTTGCTCGTGCTGGCAAAGTAGGTGTTGATGTGACGCTATGGTGATGACTTGTGACGTCTTCGGGATTTTTAAGGCAGCTTTGTATTGTTAACACGTTTTGCGAGTATATACCGTGGATTTATGGAGGATGACCATTAACAGAGTTCTATATTCGCGATCATATGATGATCACAAATACAGAGTAATCCTTGTGGTTTTTAGTGAACAGATCTTTTATGTTGTTCGCGATGACTGAGAGTTTCTTTTTGTGTTGGATGACCGTACCCACTTATGATGCTTTATCTCTTTTATAAAAGGGGATATTTTCCTGAACATTGTCAGTAGGAATAAAAAGCAGTGCAAAAAGGTAAGGTATGATATTTGAACCTATGACCTCTTGCTTCCCTTATACTTTCTTCTCTTCTTTTACCAACTAAGCTAGGCAACTTTTGTGTTCTTTTTCACATTTTTTACCTTATTTTTTATTTTATTTTAATTTTTTAAAAAAATACTACGAAACTTCGTCGTCGAAGGCCCCCCACGCGCGCGCGCCCCATGTGGCTGCTCTTGCCCTTACTAATTACCTCATGATGACGATATAAATCTTTTGTTTACCTCTAATGCGGAGACGATTATATTTAACCTTAATGTGAATTAATTGGCGGGGTAGGTTTTGTATGAGGGATCGCGATCAAATATTACTGCTCAATCGTCTTCTTTAATGTAACTTGGAGGTGATGGTATTTGTTCTGGAAACGTTCTTCTCCGTCTGAGGGACTTGAGAACTCAACTCCGAGGGTTTTGATTCAGGGAGGAATTGTAGAGCTCTCTTCACTTCTCTCCAAAGTCGGATCCATTTCTTATGGACGGAGGGGTATTTATATATATATATATATATATATTATAATGTTGCTAAGAAAGCAGTTGGTTGGTGACCTCGTGTTTTTGGCCGAGGATACGTGTTGGCTGAGGACACATGAAACCCATGCCCGCATGCCAGGGAATTTCGTATGTTGTAGGAGGGTGCCAGCGAGGTAGCATTAGGCCATCGAGCTGTTTCCTTCCAATGTGGGGTAAATGTCGTTGATTTATGGATGACGATTACTAATCGTTTTATGATCGCGATTATTTAATTAATGATCGCGAGTTTAATTAAAGGTCTCCCATTTCAGTAAGTTATGAGAACTAATCCTTGATGTGGACTTAACAAATAGATTTCTCATAGTGTTCGTGATAACATATGATCGCGATTCCTGTTGAAAGTAAATTACCTTTATGTTTTTTTTGTTGGGTGTCCTATTTATAACGGTTTACCTCGTGTTTTCCAAAAGGGCTATTTTTTCGGACATCGTCATATCTACTCTGGACTAGATCGCGTATATGAAGTATTAGCGATCATGTCTCTGAAAAATGGTGGCTGGTTGCTAGGCATTTGTTTTTTGGGGCCGTTTTTGAAAAAAGCCCAATCTTGTGAGGCTCGACGATCGGCGTTCTCCTATAGCTTGCCCCTTTGGTGCTCCTTGGGCCCGAAGGTGGCCCATAGATGTTGAGCATTGGACCCAATTTCCCTTCTTTGGAACCACGGTTTTTTCTTGGGTCCAAAGCAGTCAATGAAAAGAAAAAATCAATTAAAATTTAAATCGGAAGATAAATATGTATCTATATATATTTTCATAAATATATATATATATATATATATATATATATATTAATAGAATAAATTTATGGCCTTTATAAGGTCTTGATCAAATCCCTTGAGCCTGAAAAATAACTTTATTCACGCTTTTGGACGAGTGGTGTGTGGCTCTGCATTTGACATCTCTAAGAGTTCTTATGCTTGGTTGGGGTCGTGGTGGTGCTTTTAGGGGCGATCGACTCCATATCCTGGAAGAAGCTTCCTTGGAGTCGTAAAGACTCGGAATTTTAAGATATTATTTTATAAATTAAGATTTAATTTTGATTTAATATTGATTTAATTGGGGTTTGAATTCTAAGGATTCAGAAAATTTTGAGTAATTCTGTCCTCGAGCAAACGATTTGTTTGAATTCTTTCGATAAATTCAAAGATGAATTCATTTCACTCTATTATTTTAAGGGTTAGAAATATTTTCGGGCTTTATTATCTAATTCAGATTCGAAAGTTTATTTTAAATTGATTTTAATTGAGTTAGGTTAAGGTCGGAAAGCGGGTTTCGGGATTTGTTTTCGGGTATTCATTTTGAGTTTTATACACACTTTCACACTCAATCTTACCCACTCCCTCACCCCTACAACCTCTCCTACCCCTATTCCTACTGTCAAACCCATCCCCATTCCCCTCTTATATCCCATCAGATGTAGCCCCTTCCTTTCTTCATCATTCACTCACCCATCCTCCTGCATCTCCCTTCGGTAGCCCCTTCCTCCACCTGCTTGCCGAGCCATCACCATTCATATCAGCCACCTTCGCCTGTGAATGTCCCTCTGTTCCCCGACGAGGCAACCAATCACCTCGCCCCTCCTCTCTCTCGTTTCTCGTTGAGCAACCAACAACAACCCATCCTCCGTTCTATCCGCAGGAGCCCCGTCGAAGCTCCGACGCGCCAAGCAGCAGCCCCAAGCCACCAGAGCACTCTGCCTCCACCTTTCCGAGGATCCCGAGCACCCACGAGCAGCAGTAGTTGGAGCTGCCGCCGTCACCTTCGCTCCTCTTCCTCTGTTTTCTTCATTCCCGATCGGTAAAGACTCGATTCTCCCTCATTTTGCTTCCTTTCACCTCCTAGCTGAGTGAAGTCTCGCCTTTAACCTCCTAACCACCTTCCTAGGGCACCTCGCTCAAGACCCAGCCCCGACGCACTCGTTCCCCGAGTCTCTTTCCGACGAAACAAGGACCTCGGTGAGCACTTCCTTCCTCTCCCCTCTTTGTGTCGATTTTGAACCCTTGGGTGTCGATTGGGTGGTCGGAGCTCGGAACCAACGCCGGCAAAGCTCCTTTTCCTCCGTCCCTTTTCCAGATTTTTCGAACTAGTGTTGGACTGTTGGTAGAGGCGATGAACAGTAAAACCGGGTTTGGTTTTATTTTCTTTTGTGTTGGTTCGGTTCAATCTTTATTCCGGTTCGGCTCTTTAAAAAAAAAGACTAGGTTTGGGTTTGGTTGAGAACCCGGGTTGGGCCGAGATTGGGCTTCAGGTTTGGGCCTTTGTCCTTCGTGTTTTGGCTGACTTTTGGGTTTAGGTTTAAGTATTGTTATTGTTTATATGTGTTATGTTATATAGTTATGTTAGCATATAGTTTTATATAATTGTTATATATAAATTATTATTATTAGTTTATTCTATTTTATTACTTAATTATTTATTATAAGTTATTTAAAATATGATTTAATTGAGGGTTTATTTAATTGTTATATATATTTATTTGAGGTTGATAGAATTTATTATTAAAATAGTTCCTTAACTTATTAACTTGTTATTAATTATTATTTATTTAATTATTTAAGTATTATACTTTGATTTATTTAGATGTTTCATTTAATCTGATTTGTAAGGACTTTACTTTTGTGAATAATCTATTTGATAAATGTTTGCATTTAAAAAGTTAGTTTTTAATTATTTAGATTGTTTGGAAAATATTTCTAAGTGTCGGAAATTTATTAGGATAATGTTTTGGACTAAAATATACCGGGATTATTTTAATAATAATATAATTTTGAGAAATTGATTTGAGGATTCAAATGTTTAAAGTCAGGATTTGGCTAAGTGTGATTTTAAAAGAATTGTTTGATTATTGAGTTGATTATGAGCATGATTATAAAGCACGATATGTTGAGATGATGAGTAGATGATAACGAGAATGAGATGATATATGATGATGATGATGGTATGAATAAGATGTGGTGATGAGAATATACCCAAGTTGTGGAAACGAGATGGTAAATTGAATTGAGACATTAATGTTAATGATGATGATGGGATGATTAACTTATATATGTTTTATGTGAATCTTATGTGTGCTATTTGATATGCTTTGTGTAAGTTAGACTTAGACTTAATTATTATGTTACTTATCTTCTAGGTGATCTCTGATCTGTCTGGATTTGCTTGATTACTATATTGCTTGGAATCTGCACTTCTCCAGATAAGTTCCTTGAACTTACTCATGATGGGCGCTTTATGCACTGGGTGTTATATAGTAGGCTAGTGTTCATGCACCATACGACTTAGAATCATGCTTAGGATCAAAACGGAAACCATATGTCTTGCTATCTGTCTTTGCTAGAAACGGTCGTTATAGGTGTTTATTGGTTGAGACCTTTTTCTTTATTCTTTTCATCCCAGTGGCGCTTATATAAGAAGTTGCTTGCACTCGATGATGCGGTAGGCTTTTGGTATAGAAAGTTGCTTGCACTCGATGATGCGGTAGGCTTTCTAATAAGTGCATTAGGACTCTTAGAGCCTTAGGCCTTATATAAGTGTCATTGCTTGCATTCCTTTCATAGTTAGTAGGCTCATTGCGTGGGGTTGGCCTGCACCGTAGGGTGAGGTAGCTCCTTTGATGGTGAGTTGCTATAGGATTTCTTAGGAGCCTAGAGGGACATGCCATTTGGCATTTCTTGTAATTAGCGCGCTTCTTTATTTAATTCTGCATTTATTTATCTGCATGCTTATCTGTTTAAATTCCGTTTTGCATTACGCATTTCATCTTAGGAATATGATGCTTATTATATGCCTCTCAGAGTGTTTACACACGCGCAGGAGTGACCCGATGATTGACCCAAATCCCCTTCTTTTTTTTTAGATTCAGGTAACCGTTAGCCGTTATCTTTGCTCATATGGATGCTTGGCGGGTTCAGACTTTTGGCGTTAGATCGAGAGCTTGAGAGACCACTAAACTTCCTCTCTTTTAAAATCTTTTGCATCGTTTTGACCCGGCTCAGTCGTGCCACACTTTTGGATTGTATTTTGATTTAAACCTTGCTTCTTTTTATTGCGAAATCTTGTGACTCGTACTCGGGTTGTAAGATCTAGTTGGAAGGTAACCTTGCCTTCTTAAACGTAACTCGGATAATTATGTTTTCTTTCCTAGGCCCAAGGGAGGGCAAATAAGGGAAAGAAGATCCTTATTTTCCGGGCCGTTACAGAAGTGGTATCAGAGCCTAGGTTGCTCAATCCGAGTACATATGAGTTGCAAATAATTTCAAAACCGCCCACCGATTTCTTATTTTAAAGAAGTTTCAAAATCATTTCAAAAAGGGCAAAGCGAATTTCAGAAATAAAACCGGTAGGATCTTTTAGTTGAGAGATAGGATCACTGGGGTAGAACGAGGCGATAGCTCATCCCTTATGGATATAGACTTGGGGAATGGGTAGGCGAAATATAGCTTATACTTTACAGATGGGCCTAGAAGACTCCAAGGAGTTAGCACCGTGGTGGTTGGAGTAGCGGGGTTAGGATGTAGAGATCGAGAGGTAGTTGCCCCCTCCGGTCAGTCGTACCTCGAAGGGCGGCTTCTAGATAGCTTGTGGTGTTATATAAACTATCAGATTAATTTATGTCTATTGATTCTGTACTGAGTGCTAGTTCCTCGAACAAAAATTCAGTGTGGTTATGATGGTAGCCCACTTTATGATTGCATGATTTGATGTGTTATTGTGTTCCTAGCATGTCCTACCCAGATGAGCATTGAGATAAACTCATGCTTATATGTCATTATATCCATGTTTAGCCACATTTCTCTAGGCTCGTGTTGTATTCGCTATATTCCTTTCATATTCCTATGTCGCCACAACATGAATTATTGGGCTTCTTGCATTGTCGTACTAGTGACTGAATGAATGCATATGTCACATGGTAGGTCCCCGCATGTTTGATTTCCTCTCCCTAATTAGGCGCATGATAGTGTGGTCGTTTTTTTTATATCATGATAATATGAGTTCTTTAATTGATGGATGTGTGTTACAACTTGATGTATTCCCCTATGATGCTTAATTCCTAGCATGCTTATCAAATTTTCACGCCATGATTATCTCCATGCTCCTCTCATTCTTTCATGAACATACGACCTGACACACCGCATGATCACCCACCATGATGTATCTTGGGTTTGTATATGCATTACACATAAATGTTATGCTGAGCTTCTGTCATTGATTGTACCATGTTTTCACTTGTATCTCTAGTGTTCCGTAGAATGCAAGCTCCCCAAATATAGCTCATCCTATAATTTCGTGTCGGACCTACCCTATCATGTTGTTGTCATAAAGGTGATAGATGTTATTCCACTTTGATGTACCCTTTCATAGCATTGAGCCTGATTGTTAATATGCTTTTATGATGCTGTCATGAAATTATCCATGTTCTGATTATTAGCATGCTTAAGCTCGATAACTTGGCTCGTTACGTCGATACATGATATTCTACACTATTACTGAGCATAATGATTAGATTTCCTTGAGAGGATTGATAATGTGCTGAAGGTGTTACGATTATGATGTGTTAGCGAGTTATGACTTGTGCGTATGGTTGATGACTATACCATGAATGACCTGTTTAGATGTTGACTATTGGATTGAACGATGCTCTTAGTATGATGAATTCTTGTGGATAATTTAAACTTGAATTGTGGAGATGTGATTTCAATTGACATTCCCTACGCATTGATACCCTAGGGAAGTAATCGAATCTATATGCCATATTGAGATGTGTGTTTTGATTGTCTATCTATGTGAATTTGTGCTTATATGATTGATGGTTGTGTCTTAAATACCTGATGATATGATTGGCGATGAGACTATTGATGTGTGATGACTTGCTAATAGGACGCTAGTACGATGTTACTTTTGATGTGCTTTTGATGAGTTATGGCTTATGATTCATTATATGACTTGAGATTGATAGAATTGAAACTGGTTTCTCAAAGATGAACCTAGGAAGAGAATATGGGATTAGCCCTTAGAGGTGGATGACTCCACCTCTTGAGTTCTGAAATTGCTTGACTAACATCGGATTTGAAGGATTTTGAACGGTTTTGAAAAAGACTAACTTAGATTTTGAACGACGAAACGCGATCGAGAATTTCAACGATTTTGAGGCAAATCTTTTCCAATTGCGGAACCCTTTTGAAACTTCCAAATCCCGGGTCAATCTATGATACTTCACGAAGTGGATACAAGCATTTTATGGGGGCGCTTGTAGGGTGCTTGCTAAGACCTAGTGATGATATTGTAGAACTTTTAGAGTTGTGGTACTTCCAAAAAGTCGAATCGAGGATGTGATAGGGCACTTATTGCATACTTGTCAAGACCAATTGGAGATGTCACGACCGTGACCAGGATGTTGTGAGAATCCCGGAAGACGCAACCGAGATGATTGCAAGATCCTTGGACATGGTCCTTGGACTCACCTTTTAAAACTTCATCCCCTTTCCTTAAAATGATTTTAGTCTCGGGGACGAGACTTGTTTTTAGGGTGGATGATGTAAAGACTCGGAATTTTAAGATATTATTTTATAAATTAAGATTTAATTTTGATTTAATATTGATTTAATTGGGGTTTGAATTCTAAGGATTCAGAAATTTTTGAGTAATTCTGTCCTCGAACAAACGATTTGTTTGAATTCTTTCGATCAAAGTCCGACATAAATTTGTTATTTAAATTCAAAGATGAATTCATTTCACTCTATTATTTTAAGGGTTAGAAATATTTTCGGGCTTCATTATCTAATTCGGATTCGAAAGTTTATTTTAAATTGATTTTAATTGAGTCGGGTTGAGGTCGGAAAGCGGGTTTCGGGATTTGTTTTCGGGTATTCATTTTGACTTTTATACACACTTTCACACTCAATCTTACCCACTCTCTCACCCCTACAACCTCTCCTACCCCTATTCCTACTGTCAAACCCATCCCCATTCCCCTCTTATATCCCATCAGATGTAGCCCCTTCCTTTCTTCATCATTCACTCACTCATCCTCCTGCATCTCCCTTCGGTAGCCCCTTCCTCCACCTGCTTGTCGAGCCATCACCATTCATATCAGCCACCTTCGCCTGTGAATGTCCCTCTGTTTCCCGACGAGGCAACCAATCACCTCGCCCCTCCTCTCTCTCGTTTCTCGTTGAGCAACCAACAACAACCCATCCTCCGTTCTATCCGCAAGAGCCCCGTCGAAGCTCCGACGCGCCAAGCAGCAGCCCCAAGCCACCAGAGCACTCTGCCTCCACCTTTCCGAGGATCCCGAGCACCCACGAGCAGCAGTAGCTGGAGCTGCCGCCGTCACCTTCGCTCCTCTTCCTCTGTTTTCTTCATTCCCGATCGGTAAAGACTCGATTCTCCCTCATTTTGCTTCCTTTCACCTCCTAGCTGAGTGAAGTCTCGCCTTTAACCTCCTAACCACCTTCCTAGGGCACCTCGCTCAAGACCCAGCCCCGACGCACTCGTTCCCCGAGTCTCTTTCCGGCGAAACAAGGACCTCGGTGAGCACTTCCTTCCTCTCCCCTCTTTGTGTCGATTTTGAACCCTTGGGTGTCGGTTGGGTGGTCGGAGCTCGGAACCAACGCCGGCAAAGCTCCTTTTCCTCCGTCCCTTTTCCAGATTTTTCGAACTAGTGTTGGACTGTTGGTAGAGGCGATGAACAGTAAAACCGGGTTTGGTTTTATTTTCTTTTGTGTTGGTTCGGTTCAATCTTTATTCCGGTTCGGCTCTTTAAAAAAAAAAGACTGGGTTTGGGTCTGGTTGAGAACCCGGGTTGGGCCGAGATTGGGCTTCAGGTTTGGGCCTTTGTCCTTCGTGTTTGGGCTGACTTTTGGGTTTGGGTTTAAGTATTGTTATTGTTTATATGTGTTATGTTATATAGTTATGTTAGCATATAGTTTTATATAATTGTTATATATAAATTATTATTATTAGTTTATTCTATTTTATTACTTAATTATTTATTATAAGTTATTTAAAATATGATTTAATTGATGGTTTATTTAATTGTTATATATATTTATTTGAGGTTGATAGTATTTATTATTAAAATAGTTCCTTGACTTATTAACTTGTTATTAATTATTTAATTATTTAAGTATATACTTTGATTTATTTAGATGTTTCATTTAATCTGATTTGTAAGGACTTTACTTTTGTGAATAATCTATTTGATAAATGTTTGCATTTAAAAAGTTAGTTTTGAATTATTTAGATTGTTTGGAAAATATTTCTAAGTGTCGGAAATTTATTAGGATAATGTTTTGGACTAAAATACACCGGGATTATTTTAATAATAATATAATTTTGGAAAATTGATTTGAGGATTCAAATGTTTAAAGTCAGGATTTGGCTAAGTGTGATTTTAAAAGAATTGTTTGATTATTGAGTTGATTATGAGCATGATTATAAAGCACGATATGTTGAGATGATGAGTAGATGATAACGAGAATGAGATGATATATGATGATGATGATGGTATGAATAAGATGTGGTGATGAGCTATGTTACACGGAAACAGAAACGGAAACCGGAAGGGAAACGGAAACGGAAACGGGAAACGGCAATCCAAATTATGTAGGAAACGGAAACGCCGAGGAAACGGCAATATGAATTATATGTTCATTTAAAGGTCTAAATAAGAGCAATAAACATATCACTAAGTGATACACACTGAATGCATCATTAAAGCTACAAATTAAAATGTTCAATAATGTGGTAAATAGTATCCTTGCTCCTTAACAGAAATCAATACAGACATATCAAATATATTAAATGTCTTGCAAACCAACAAAATAAAGTAACTTAGTTTTAAAATAACAACATAATCAAGAAAAACACAAAATAATCAATCCAACATCAATCTTCTACTTAGCTAACTCATCCTTAAGTTTTGGCTTATCAAGAGAAAGTTCTACAAGTGATGGTTTACCGAAGAAAGCTTAGAGGGAGAGAGCACTGAGCAAGTGAGAGGAGGGAAGACTGAAAATGGAGAAGTAGGCGGCAAGGATAGAAGGAAACGGGGGTTTCAGACGAAAAGAAGGGGAAGTATGATTTAGGGTTTGATTTTTTTTATTTTTTAACTACAAAATTAGTGGAAACGTCATTTGGCAAGTCAGAAACGTTTCTGACCAAACGGAAACGGTCAAAGTTTCTGACTTTTTTGGTCAACAAAACGGTCAAAGTTTCTGAGCTCTCAGAAACTTTTCTGAGGTGTTTCCCCGGAGTTTCGGAGTTTCTTGATATGCAGAAATGCGAAACCGCTATGAAATGGAGTTTCGGGGTATCATAGGTGATGAGAATATGCCCAAGTTGTGGAAACGAGATGGTAAATTGAATTGAGACATTAATGTTAATGATGATGATGGGATGATTAACTTATATATGTTTTATGTGAATCTTATGTGTGCTATTTGATATGCTTTGTGTAAGTTAGACTTAGACTTAATTATTATGTTACTTATCTTCTAGGTGATCTCTGATCTGTCTGGATTTGCTTGATTACTGTATTGCTTGGATTCTGCACTTCTCCAGATAAGTTCCTTGAACTTACTCATGATGGGCGCTTTATGCACTGGGTGTTATATAGTAGGCTAGTGTTCATGCACCATATGACTTAGAATCATGCTTAGGATCAAAACGGAAACCATATGTCTTGCTATCTGTCTTTGCTAGAAACGGTCGTTATAGGTGTTTATTGGTTGAGACCTTTTTCTTTATTCTTTTCATCCTAGTGGCGCTTATATAGGAAGTTGCTTGCACTCGATGATGCGGTAGGCTTTTGGTATAGAAAGTTGCTTGCACTCGATGATGCGGTAGGCTTTCTAATAAGTGCATTAGGACTCTTAGAGCCTTAGGCCTTATATAAGTGTCATTGCTTGCATTCCTTTCATAGTTAGTAGGCTCATTGCGTGGGGTTGGCCTGCACCGTAGGGTGAGGTAGCTCCTTTGATGGTGAGTTGCTATAGGATTTCTTAGGAGCCTAGAGGGACATGCCATTTGGCATTTCTTGTAATTGGCGCGCTTCTTTATTTAATTCTGCATTTATTTATCTGCATGCTTATCTGTTTAAATTCCGTTTTGCATTACGCATTTCATCTTAAGAATAGGATGCTTATTATATGCCTCTCAGAGTGTTTACACACGCGCAGGAGTGACCCGATGATTGACCCAAATCCCCTTTTTTTTTTTAGATTCAGGTAACCGTTAGCCGTTATCTTTGCTCATATGGATGCTTGGCGGGTTCAGACTTTTGGCGTTAGATCGAGAGCTTGAGAGACCACTAAACTTCCTCTCTTTTAAAATCTTTTGCATCGTTTTGACCCGGCTCAATCGTGCCACACTTTTGGATTGTATTTTGATTTAAACCTTGCTTCTTTTTATTGCGAAAACTTGTGACTCGTACTCGGGTTGTAAGATCTAGTTGGAAGGTAACCTTGCCTTCTTAAACGTAACTCGGATAATTAGGTTTTCTTTCCTAGGCCCAAGGGAGGGCAAATAAGGGAAAGAAGATCCTTATTTTCCGGGCCGTTACAGGAGTTTCGTCTGCACTACCCACAAGAGATAGATTCTTGCAGTACCGCTGGCTCGCGATGCTACTGTTAGATGGTGCCTGACTTTGTTCTTCGCCGACGTCCTCAATTTTTTTGGAGTAGTTTTTCTTAGGCCGTCTCTTTTGTAGAGTTGTTTCTACTTGTTTTATTGCGTCTGGTTTCTGTTTGTATTGTATGTTTTAGGCGGTTTCTGCTTGTCGACTCGTTTGCCTCTCGAGAATCAGCCTAATCTCAAATCTTTACTTATTAAAAAAAATGGTTTCAAACCGCGTTTCTATAAAAACTTTAAGTTTGATCAAATTTTTTCGGAGCTGAGATATCACTTACGAATAAAACGCGGACTGAAACCACGTGTCTTTGAAAATTATGTAACTTTTGAATATTTGTGTAAATACTTTGATTTCGTGAATTTTTCTATAAATTTTATTTTTTTGTTGAATATTTCAAAAAAAAATTCGATTATATTACTTATGCCAATTTTTTTTTATCGGGACTGTTATGCTTTTGATCTCTATAAATATATATTTTTTTTGAACACAAACGTAACACTTTAAATATTTTGAATAATTGAATTACATGAGTTTACTTTTTTAATCCCTTTTATTTAATAAGTTGTGCAAGACACGGGCATGCTTAGACTAGTTAGACTAGTATTTATATACAATAGATTGTGATTTAAGTACCTTCGCATAAATTACAGTTATGTACTATTATTATTTTAATATTTTTATGGGAGAAATATTTATCAAACTCAACCCTAATATACTATTTATATCGATTTTCAATCCTATGCTCTTAAGCCATATGATAAGAACTAATTCGGATAAGATTTCCTATTAAAAATAAATATATTCTAAAACTTTAATTTAAAATTTGACTAAAGAAATTAAATTAAGAACATGAATTTTCTAAAAGGAAAATCTTATCCTATAACCTTGGAGTATAAGATAGAAAAACCAAATATATTATTTATAGATAAATAGAAATAGATATAGATAGATAGATAAACAAACTAAGAATCCCTTAATAAGTCATATCCATATTTAGTTTGTTATCTTTATTCTTGAAAATAAGAAAATAACAATAATCCTACATTGATTATTAATATTAGCAACCATCAAATCCTTCACTTCTTCTCATAAAAAATACTACATCCGTCTAAAAATACATGTCCTTTTATTATTCATGAACGTTTTTTAGAAGCTAAAAACTATATAAAATATTAACTTTTTTATTAATTTTTTTAATAATTACAAACTTATTAATAATATGTTTATAATTATTTTAAAAAATTAATAAAAAAATTAATATTTTATGTAGTTTTTAACTCCTAAAAATACGTGTTAAAAAATAAAAGAACATGTATTTTTGGACGGAGGGAGTAGTAGATATAGATATATCACTGTATAATCAACTAATTTTAATAATCCAAAATTAGTGTGTATCAAATATCATCATCAATAATATATCACAAAAAAAAAGTTCGAAGATATATTTCCTTTTCTTTTTATTTTACCAAAATTATTCATATATTGTAATTGATAGAATAGTTACTGCCTTGTATATACGGGGTATATATGAAGAAGCGTTGATACGATCTGTTACACCAGTTTGACCACCGGGCCCCCACCAAAACATCTTGTTCCGCCTCCAAATTACGGCGGATCTCTTCGAGGGTAACTCTCATTAAACTGCATATATCCTCTTTGATTTTATTCCTCACGCGCAGCTTTTGGGTTCAACGATGGCTTTCTGGAGAATCCCCATCCCCGAATTGCAGGCCCAGTACCGGCAAATTGTCCGCCGACCGGCGCCGAGAGCAGTGGACGCCGCTTTGAGGAGAGAGATTGAAGAGCTTCGATTCAAGTGCTCCTCGCTGGATTCGGAGGTCTTCGATGTGAGCCGCTGTCTGGAGGAGGAGAGAGCCATGGTGAAGCGTGTGCAGGAGAGCGAGTGGTGGTTGCGGCGGAGTAATCGGGTGTTGGAGGAGGAGGCGGTGAAGGAGCGCAAGGAGTTGGTTCGGACTATTGACGATCTGAAGAAGGAAATTGACGAATTGAAGTCGGTGAAGAGCGAGCGGCAGAGTAATTGGGCGTCGGAGGAGAAGGCGATTGAAGCAGGGGAGGAGCGGAACGAAAAAATTGGCGAATTGAAGTCGGTGAAGAGCGAGGATGGGATCGATGATAGGTTTTCGGAGCTTCAGCGGATGAATAAGGTTTTGCAGACGGTGAAGGGCGAATTGGAGGCCAAGGTTCGTACGTTGGAGAAGCAACAGAAACTGAATGCGTTGGAAGCGCAGAAGACGGAGTTGAAGAGTGAAATTGAGAGGATGATGAAAGACAATAGGAGATTGGAGGAGAGAGCTTCTGAACTTGTTCTCAAGAATGATGCTTTGGAGAAGGAGAAGGGGGCAATTGAAGCCGATTTTCGGAAGACGAATGCCGACAAGAGCACTGAAATTGAGAGAATGTTGAGTGAGAATCTTGCTCTAGAAGACCAGTTTCGGGATTTAGATTTGGAAAAATCTAAACTTGTTGAGAGGATTGATGTTTTGGAGAGGGAGAAAGGAGCTCTTGAGGCCAAAGTTTCCAAGATGGAGGAGGAGAAAGACTGTATCAAAAAGAGTATGGATGACAAATTCGACAATATGAAGAAGAGTTCGGAATTTGCGAAGAGAAGATTGGAGGAGAAAAACAAGAGGATCTCAGAGCTAGTGAAGAGGGTTGAGGATTCGGAGAAAGATAAGAACGATGCATCGGTCAAGATTGCCGAGGTAAACAAGGCTCTAGTGGTCCAGAAGAGTCAGGTTTCCGAAAGTTTGAAGGCGAAGGAAGGCTTGGAGGACAAAGTTTCAAAGCTATATAAGGAGGTATCTAAGGGAATTCAGAGGATTGGAGTATTGGAGAGGGAGAGGAAGGAATTCAACGCCAAGCTTCGTCAAGCAAACAATGAGAAAAGTGAAGAGATCAAGAGGATTTTGAATGAAAAGAAGGCCTTGGAAGCTCATAAGAGGGATGTGGAGGAGGAGGGTACGAAGAACGTCTCAGAGCTGGTTATGAGGATTGAATCATTGAAGAAGGAGAATAAGGAATCGGAGGCTAAGGTTTGTCAAGCAAATGAGGAGAAAAGCGAGGAGGTCCATCAGATTTTGAAGGAGAAGGTAGCCTTGGAAGAGGAGAAGAGGACTTTAGAGGAAGAGGGTAAGAAGAAGGAGTCGGCACTCTGTAAGTACATTCAGGAGTTGGAGGAGGAAAATAACGAGATGAACGCCAAGGTTTGTCAAGCAAAGACGGAGAAGAGTGAGGAGATTCGGAGGATTATGAATGAAAAGATCTTGGAGGATTACGAGAGGAAGGGCGCAATGGAGGACTATGAGAAAAAGATTTCTGAGCTTGTTGATAGAAATGATACTTTGGAGAGCGAGAAAAAGGGATTTGAGGCACATATCATCGAGAAGGATGAATTGATGAGAGGTTTAAAGAGAGAAAAGGAAGTATTAGAGGCTGCAGTTTTAAACATTGGCAGTGAGAAAAGCAAGGAAATCGAGAGGATTTTGAACGAGAAGATGACTTTGGAAGCTAAGAAGAGGTCTACGGAGGATGAGGTTGCGAAGAGATTTGAGGCGTTTGAGAGGGAGAAGATGGAGGATGTTCGGATGATCTTGAACGAGACGATGACTTTGAAAGAAGACTATGAGAAACAGATTTCGGAGCTTGTTGATGGAAATAACTCTTCGGAGAGTGAGAAAAAGGAACTGCAGATTGAGATCAACTTCATGGCTTCATTGTTGATGGAAAAGATGCAAATAATTCAGCAATTGCGTCTCTCAAATGGTGCTGTCACATTGAGTACTCGTCAACAGAATGAAGGTAAATTTGACTCTCCTTGTACATTTTTTAGGGGGAAAAATATCCTTTGATTCTTGTTTATTGATTCTTTCGTGTGGAAACTTATAACATATATGCTTTGTGCAGTTAAAAAATCTGCTGACATAAATCGCAACGATGAAAATAGTGATAGTCGGAATGAAGATGGGATGACTCGTAAAAATGTCTGCAAACGCAAACAAACCATCAAGAAATCGGAGAATGCAGGAGGCAAAAAAATCCGCAAGACTGCCAGACTACGAGTCCAAGTACGATTGATCCACCCCTCAGTATATATGTTCAATGTTCATACATTTTTTTATATTTTGCATAGTAATTGCAATTCAATTCAGGTACACTAGATCATTTAACGCATGTATCTTGTGCAGAGGGACTTTGATGACATGTCTAATGCTCGAGGATCCCGATTGTAGGAAGACGACGAAGATGGTGGCTAAGCTAGATGAGTTTGACAGAGACGCGGTAGGGGGAGTGCATAAACATAGCCAAAGCAACACTACAAGCAAGTTGTTGAGATATACACGAACAAAGAGGATCCAGTCTTTCTCCCTTGACAAATGCTAATCTGTCATTTTTGTATGGTATGTTTTCTAAGAGTTGGATGTATATAGTCTCAAAACTTGATAATCTATTCAATTAATCCTAACTCTTTTTTTTTACCTCTCTTGCATTTGGACTTTCTTTGGATTTGGATTTTGCACGGCTTGTTCGACTCGAAAGAAATTCCTACTCATACTATTAAACTCAGCATTGTAATTCTTGTATGATCATCACTTTTTTGCGAGTTTATAGAAGAGGAGAGGTAAATGGTTAGAACACGTGTTATAATCATTGCTTTTCTTTACCTAAAAACAAACGATGGGTTAATCTACTTCGTTTTGATAATTTAAAGTCGGATATAATATAACATTCATCAAATGAAGGATCCAAATGGGGCCATAAGGTAGTTTCTATTTATCTGGATCAAGATGTTTTTTTTAGCAAAGATGGTTTTTCAATTCAAACCAGAGAAAATTATGAACAAAATAATTATATTAATGAATAAATGAAGGAGTGATTTAGGTAACTAGTCTTTTATGAAAACCTAATTAGGTAATTAGACTCTAAACAAAATAAATTAGGTGGGGTGTACCCTTTCTCCTTTCCTTCCCTTCCTCCCCCTTCCTTCCTCTCACTTTTCCCCCTTCATTCTCTTTCTTCCTCCCACATTGACCATTGATGCTATTTTTTTGTGATGTCATTTTTTCACCGTTGACTACTAATGTCACTTTTTTTACGCAATTTTTTTTATGTCATTTTTTTACCGTGATGCCATTTGTTCAAAGTGGTGTTTTGATGCCATTTTTTTAATGACATTTTTTCTCTAATGTGATGCCATTTTTTCGGAATAGTATTTTGATGCTGTTTTTTCTAATGTAATTGTTTGATGCTATTTTTTTAATTAAATTGTTTGAAGCCACTTTTTTAATTCAGTCATATCAATATATTTCCATTGATTCTACTTTTATTTACTGATGACACATTTGTGATTACACTTCATTGATGCAACCATTTGTGTTGACATTTTTATTACATTTTTATACAATTGATGACACAAGGGCATAAAATGTGATTAAATTTCATTGATTACATCTTTTAATGATGACTTTTATTCATTGATGACATTTGTGATTACACTTCATTAATCTCAATCATTTGTGATGATTGTTTATTGATGACATTTTTATTGATAACATTTTTATACAATTGATAACAAATAAGCATAAAATGTCACACTTCATCGATGATATTTTTATTGATAATATTATATTGAGACTGCATTTATCTCATGGAATTCTTCATTTCTAGGGCTAATATATGAGATTTACGAGTTGAATAGTAGGGTGCTCATGATCCGAGCTCGAGCCGAGATTTACGAGCCGAACTCGAGCTCAATTTGGATTCGAGCCTAACATTTTGCTTAAAATCGGCTCACGATCAAGAAAGCAAGCTCGAGCTCCCGAGCTCGCTTATTTTCGAGCCGAGCTTGAGCTCGAATTTGAGCTCGTTCACTTATTTTATTCATTTTGAGCTCGTTTGGCTCGTTTTGAGTTCACATTTGGCCTGCTATCTCGTTATTGTTTTGAAACACCATGAACTTGACAAACAAAGTTCAAAATAGAATCCAAAATTACAATCCAAGTTTTGAAACACAAAATGAACATTACAAACAAAGTCCGAAATAGAAAATTTCAAAAAAGACAAAGATAATACTAGTAACTAATGTAGACACGCCAAGGCGAAGGGCGCACATGATGAGAATCCACAACTACTTGCAAGAGTCCACCCTCATCCGACTTCTTGTACTCTACCACAAAGAACCCCTTTCTAGTCTCCTTGATAATGGTAGCAGGATACCAAGTATAAAGTGAATCTTCATCATGTAGGCCCACTTTTACAACCTTTCCAGCACTAAACTTCAGTTTACTCTTCTCTATCAGGATCAAGTATCAACAATCCAATTAACCACCAATGTTTATATACACATGAAAAACTAATAATGATTTATACATGAGTAATGCATTTCTAGAGAAAAACAACAATCTAGTTGTCCTTATAAACATGATGCACTTACCCGTTATTTATTCATATTGTGCTAGTAGGGATTTGGTTAGTGGGCATTTGAGGAAGAAGTGTTAAGCATCCTCATCGTCCTGATTATAAAGACAACATTGGGAAAGGACTCTATTGAAATATTTATTTAACCGCACTTTTGTTGACAACCCATCAATTGATGATTTCCAAATGCGGTTCTTGATTCTAGGTGGGATGTCTAGTTTTCATATCCATTTGTAGTTGTTTTCTCCGCATGGGGCATGGTTTAACAGCTTGAGTGCGGACTTTATTGTGAAAGCCTCATTTGTGCTTGATTTCCACACTAATTTATCTTGTGTATCCCACTCAGGGATCTGGATCGCTCGAATTTTATGTCTATTAATGTTGGTTGAGAAAATATTATTTAGTAGAGTAAGATTCCATTTTTTCTGGTTATCGAAAAGGTGATATTTTTAGGTTTATATTATGATTTCCTCTAAGATCGGCCAAGGGAGTGTCGTTTATCCATGGGTCTTTCCATACATTTATGGATTGACTATTTCCGATGATCCACTGTAATCCTTTGTAGAAATGGTCACGTGAGTTTAATAATATACCGAATTGCCACGAAGTATTATAATTTGTTTTTTTATTATTGCTTCATTTTGTAACTATTTTTCCTTTATTATTTTAACCCATAAATTTTCAGGATTAGTATAAATTTTCCAAAGTAATTTTATTTGGAGGCAATTATGTCCATATCCTCTGCTTTTCTAAAACCTAGCCTACCATTTTTCTATAAAGGTACAAAGTTTCTCCCAGGAGATGATGGGTGTGTATCTAGGGTTGTTATATGAATTGAACAGTTCAAACTCGGCTCAGGATAGACTCAAAAAAAGCTCGACTCAAGCTCGTTCACTTACCTAAACAAGGCGAGCTTGAACAAAATTTTAAGCTCGGTTGAAAGCTCAGCCCGTTCGATTAAAGCTCGAATAACTCGAATAACTCGAATTTTATGGAATTTTTAATATTTCTTTTAAGTTAATATATTATATATAACCAAGTATAACTACATAAAGCTCAAAAAAAGCTAAGGTCGAGCTCGTTTATTTCCTAAACAGGCCAAGTTTGATCAAAATAAAAAGCCCATTTAAAAATTGGGCTCGACTCGGCTCAAGTTCGTTTAACAAACGAACCAAGCTTGAACATGCAAAGCTCGATTCACAACAGAGAGCACATATGACTTCTAAACGTGCACATGGTTGAGCAAGCTAACCTAGGGATATACACCACAATTGAACTAGACCTGAACGACCATTTCAAATACGCTTCGTGAGCATAGGCGTATAGAGGAGAGTCATCCTACACCTACGCAAGGTAATGTCTTTGCTACCACCAACTGTAATTGACATGCCACACAACTCTTGTTTACATGCCACACAATCCATCTCTCCTACCAACTTCACACCCCAAAGTTCACGAGAAGTCATGGTGACTCCCTGTGTTCAATGTCGTTTCACCAACTATAATTGACATGCCACCCATAACCATTTTACGTGCCACACATCATCACTTTACATGTCACCTGACCCATCTCTCTTGCCAGCAACCCAACCCAAAGTCTATAAGAATACACGGTCACTCCCTCCGTTGAATGTTTTTCCACCAAATGTGTTGTACATGCCATCCATACGTTTATTCATGCCGCTAAACAAATCTTGCTTGACATGCCTTATTAACTAATTTGTTGTCATTGTAGGTCATATTTGTTGATGGGGGCTTCTTGAAGGGGAAAGTTTGTGGATGTCTATTGTTTGAGACTTCCTAAGATGCTAAGCACAGAGTTTAGCTCGTCGCCTTCGTCAGTCGAGAATGATACATCATGGTTTTTTTTTTCAGTCATATGTTGCGTGTAGTTCCGGACACGTCGGACTTTATCTGGGTCTTTGACCGCCACCTCAGCATTGAAAAGGGGATACGCGACAGCGATGTGTTTGCCAAGCATTGCATTTTTGTGTGACACTTACTTAAGAATGCCATGTACTGATTCAAGGTTGCCGTTTTGCAGAACCTCTTCTTCAGGATGGTCAAAGAGTACACATTTGATGAGTTTTAAGCGTTATTTACCAGCTTCTCAAGGCATTCCCCCATTGCAGCTCAATACCTAAAGGTGGCAGGCTTCAGAAACTGGCCTTCTTCAGCACAAACTGGTACAACATAAACACCACCAAATGCCTCAACTCAGTTTTCAAATAGCCACGGGACTTGCCTCTGACTGCCCTTATTGATCGTGTCATCGAGACAATTAGGAAGGGGTTTGTGACTTGGAGGGAAAGCAACTCCTCCCCAGATAAGGTCGTCAGTGACTAGGTTGCTTTTGCCATGAAGGCCAACTACGCCCAGTCAGTTTGCATGGTTATTGAGCCCCCACGAGTTCGAGGTGCACAGGGGTATGTCCTCTTAGCCGATTAATCTTAGGCCCGCTTGTACTGTTGCAGACAGTTTGACATTGACCAGTATCCATGTGCACGTGCCCATGCCCTCGCCGCAACAAAAGTTCATGAGGTAGATGTGTACTATCTCGTGAATGACTTTTACAAGATCAAGGCTTGCAGTGCTCTCTACCACGACATCCTCTGCCCAGTCCCTACTCGAGAAACGTGTAGAGTCCCCCCGGCTATCGCGGAGATGCATTGCCTCCCCGTTGTCAAGCGTCGTACGTCGTACGAGGAGGCCGAAGACATCACGGTACCCTTCACGCGGGGAGACTAAGTTCCCGAAGCGACACCGAACTTAGTCAAGTTTGAAGCGGTCGAAGGTAACTCGTCTCCGTTGTGACAATATGTTCCAGGTTTAGTCTTGTATGCTTTGACATGGGGAACTCCTTATGGATGATCCAGGTTAACTCTACTTTTGTTACGGTAATCTACTGCCCCAACGATACAAATCATACAATTTCAAGTGTCCTATATAGAACTTGATTGACGATTATCAAGCTTTCTACAAATTTTGTGATCTAATGTTCCCCTAAATCTGGCGCTGGGTCCATGTTACCAAGGTGTGGAAAGCTTTATGGAGGTTGAATGTTATACCAATGATAGTCTTTTTCTTTGAAACCCCTATGTAAGAATGCCTTGCTGAATAGGAAGATTAATATGAACTCCTCGTTTGATTTATGTGGGAGACCTAAAACTGTTATTTATGTAAGAATGCCTTGTTGAATAGGAAGATCAATATAAAAGTTACATATAAATTGAACTAACCCAATGAATCCATAAACTCAACACTAGTCAACATCTTCTTTAGCCCTATCTAGATGCTCAATCGGAACAATAACCCGAAATCGAGACAACTGAAATAAAAATGGCCAAACCAATCCGATGGCAACTGGTTTGATACTGATAGCCAACATGCCAAACTAATCGTAAAAAAAGAGAAAACCAATGTATAAGATCATAGGTGAAGAATGCAGATTGAATTAACCAACATCACATCAAACAACAATAACAACAAGACGAACAGTTGATTAGAGTGTGTAGATAAAAACCATGGGAGGGATTGATATAACAAGTAGCCTCTGCATATTGTTTTCGGCATCTTTCTTCAGGTTCTCTTGACGGGATCGAAGAACGAGACTCCGATGACCGCACCCAATATCGCGACGACCACGACGCCACCCGACGCGATGCTGAGCAGGAAGTTCTTCAACGATGGCGAGACCTCCGCTGCCTCCGCTACCTGTGGGATCACCATGGACGCTGCCACAGCAGCCGAAGTGGCTGCAGCCACCGCCTTCTCCTTCATGGAGGCCTTCACTTGGAGCCTGTTGCAGCGTTTCTGGCTGCTTCCGAGCACTGCTTTCTTTTGCAGCGGGTTGAACATCGAAGCTTGCTTGTTTAGGCCCGCAACGGGAACCGCCATTGCCATGGAAACAGCAGCCATTTTTCCTGCAATGCAAGCAATCGCTCTTGATCTCCCTCTGTGTCTTTTGGGTTCGATAAACTCGGGTTTTGAAAAGTGATGGGAGTTTTTAAGTTCTTGTTGGATAAAGGGATTTGTGGGTTGTGGTTTGATTGGTTGAGGGTGGAGATTTTCAACCGATGTGAACTTGGCTCTAAATGACGTGGCAAAATTTGAAGCTGGTTTGGGTGAGATAACCTTATCTTCATTGTGTACAGTACAAACTTTTGGTTTCCACTGGAGGAGAGGGCAGATTCTTTCTTGTGGCTGCTAAGCACCGGGGGTTTTCAAGCTAATTTTTTGGCCTCAATTGGTAGAAAATAAGTACCCATCCAAGGGTTGAGTCTGGACTGGACCGACATGGTTCAGTCCGGTCAATGGGGGAAGACTAACCCCTTCGAGTACCAACACACGTATGAGATTGCGAAATGAAACCTGATCTCGGAATCATAACTGAGCAAGGACGGCTGGACGAGGAACTCTATCCTCCCATATGACAGGGATGAACTCCTCACTCAAGTTCCATTGCATAATTTACAAGTATACAAGACAGTAGATCATCCCAAACATGACGCTAACGTTGTGTCGAAATTTCGTGAGCTGGGATAGCAAGTTTGATTCATTTTCAGGAAGTAGTAACAACTAACAACTCAAGTTGAAACAGCTTTAAAACTTCAAACATCAGTATGTGCCATCAATAGAGTCAACTAAACCATCGGTAACCAAACTGTATTTGCCCAGGCAGGTAATTTTGGTGAGAAAATTATACTTGTATTATGAATTGAACCCCACCAGCTCAGGATTAAAAATGGCACACTCTGAGGATGAAGCTTGTAACGAGACTAGCTTTATTGCATACGCTGTCCAGGTTTGAAATGCATAGTTGGAAGCTCATAAGCAAGAATTTTTACATGCCTAAATAACACTTTAGAGCTCGGGAAAGTAAAGGACCGAGTAAGATAATCTTACTCCGAAGCACAGTTAAGATTGCAATCTTTGAACATCAACCAGCTGGTAAATGTCACCTCGTCTTTGCTTCTCCAGAGGAAGATTAGTCCTACAAAACCCATGCCAACATTAGTAATTTATATGACGCACGCTTGATATATTAAAAGTGACTTCTGCAAGAAAAAAATGGTATTACCTTCGGAGCTCAATTAATGAATAATCAATCTCAGAGATGAGAATTGCTTCTTCATGTTCTGTAGTAGCCAGCACTTCACCAAACTGCACCAGAAATCAGTGTCTCCAAATAAGTTTGACAGGACAAAATATATCATAAACAAAAAGGTCAAAATGCTAGTAATTGTACTTACTGGCCCAACAAGTGTGGAATGCCCCCAAGCTATATAACCAGCACTTGCATCGCGTGCAGGTGAACAAGTTGCTACATATAGCTGTCAGGTAACAGAAGAAGAAAAAAACCCAACACATAATATTGATGATGCAAAGGAAGTACCGTTTAAATATTATGCACGTAACTACTTTCAGAGACTACAGATTTGAGATAAATGTGGTTCAAAGACATCTCAAATTGTCATGTAGGCTAGGATATGATAAGGTTTGATAACCTTCATATTCAAATAGTTCACAAATTTAAGCAGTTTAATGTTAAAGGTTGGAATGTCCACAATGCAGATCAACTCTAGTATTCGTTTCAGCCCAACAGTCAAGATATCCTCTCTATTTTACTTTCTGTAATTTCTGTGATGAATATATGCATATTTACAGATACGGTACTCAGATTAATACATCTATACCATCCCTATCCAAATACAACTGTTATATGCAATTATCATGAGAAGTACATGTATGAAAGATAATCCTAGAAAAGAAAATAGCATCCAATAAGAATACAGAGTTGCAATGGAGGAGGAATACCTGATTATCGGCTGCCCTGAAAAAAATGAAAGACAGGCAAATATATTAGTAATATCAACATCCTTCTTGCTCAATTACAACAGGAAGCATAATTATGTGCAGCAATCAGAGTGGTCTACGTTCATATATTAATTGCCTTCAAAATATATCATAAACTAGGAGTCTCCTGGTCTAATAAACTAGGCAGAATGACAAGTATGATACCTTGCTCTCTGAAGTAATTCCCAGTGCAGCGGTCCAGTTGTCATATTAAATGCCCCAGGGTAACAGATCAAGTGACAACCTGATATCCAGAAACATGGTTCCTTCTCATGTAAACATTACATTCACATAAAACTACAAAGTAAAAGCATAAATTATAATGAGACAACAACAACAACAACAACCCAGTAAGTCCCGCGATTAAGCGGGGTCTGGGGTCAAGATGTACGCACTCATACCCCGACCAGGAGAGAGTGTTTCCGAAAGACCCATAACAACACGGAACAAGGACCAAAAGGGTGCAGAAGGTAGAAGGACAGTAAAGAAGCTAAAAAGGAGGCACAGACAATAGGACACATCAACATAGCCTAAAATACTAAACATCGGCAGCCCGTGTACACCTCCTCCATTGGTCCCTATCCAAAGCCACATCTTCCTAGGGCTATTATTCAAGCCGAGTAGCTCGAGCTCGCCTCGAAAAAAGCTCGGCTCGAGCTCGTTCGAATTTGAAAACGAGCCGAGTTCGAGCTCGAGCTTGCTCGTTTTGCTCGTTTTACTAAGTGCATTGACATATATACCCTTACTTATATCAGACTCTTTAAATTCCTCCTTAAGCTCCTGGGCTTTCATTCTCAAACCCTAGTTCCCGTTCACAAGCCGCCTCGCCTCGCCTCTGAAGATCTAACGTCTCCAGTCTCCAATTGCTCGATCCTTTTCATCCTCTCGTCTCCCCTCATCGCTCTTCGTTGTTTCAGATCTGGATCTGGATCCTCTTCATCCTCCTGTCTCCTGTCATCGCTCCTCAATCCTCATCGTCCTTGTTGCTTCAGGTACGGATCTGGCTCCGCGTCGTCCTCCCATCTCCTCTCAGATCTGGATCTCGCTACTCCTCTTCGTTCTCGTTGCTCTTCAAATCTGGATCTATCCTTGTCGTCGTCGCCCTCCTTGCCCATAGTCGTCCTCCGTCGCCCCTCGTCGTCCTCCCAACTCCCTCCTTTGCTCGCTCTTCGTACTACTGTCAACTATTCCTCTCCTTCATTCAATTTCATGTTTGCTGATTTTTTCAATTTGCATGTGTAATTATGTTGCATGTTTGTAATTGTAAGTTTTTTGATTCATTAAATTGTAAGTTGTTTGATTTCAATTTGTATAAAATTGAAATTAGTTTACCATTTGTTTGTAATTGTATTTCAATTATGAAATTGAAATTATGTTCCTTAATAAATTGAATGAAATCAGGTTGCCTTTACCAATTCCAGTTAGTTGAACAAATTCAGTAAAAACAAGCCTACTTACGAGCCCAAATTCGAGCCCAGCTCGACTCAAAAAATAAACGAGCTCATCGAGCTCGAGCAATAGTTTAGGCTCGAATAGAAATTGAGCTCGAGCTCGGGCTCGTTTGTAAACGAGCCGAGCTTGAACACCCGATACTCGAGCTCGTTTGCTCGTATATCAACCCTACATCTTCCGAAAGATTCAGAAGTGGAAAATCAATAAAAAAAAAAAAAACACATTTGGAAAAGAATCACCACTACGTGGAAAAATCATTTACCTAACCAATATTTGAATTGACAAAGACTTGCAATGTAAGTTAGATATCACTGAGTAAACACATATTAGAAGTAACGATAGATCCTCAATAGGTTGGGATTAACTAACAACAATTCCCGCGAAAGATCCTATGTAAATATACTTGAATAAAATAATCTATTAGACGAACCTCCTGAGCCCTGAGCCCTCTTATGAATGTCCTTTATCAGGATGCAAGTTTAATTTTCAAGGAATGAGCAATGTGCAAATTATAAAAGGGAAAAGTCAGATAAGAAAAAGAGTCAAAAGTATATGTAAATTTACTACTACCATAACAGTGGGGAAAATAAGGCATGATAATACAAACCTCTAGCAGCATATAGCATAGCCAATTCCTGGAATCTCACGTCATAACAGATGCCAACACCAATACGCCCGACTTCTGCATTTAAATTTACAAAACTATATTTATAAACAGTAGAGAAAGATGCTTTGTAACCTGAACATAATTCAACAGGAAACTAGTTTTAGAGATAGTGTGCACTATATAAGTGCTGCAAAAGACAACCTGTGTCCACAACAGTAGGGGTCTCCCCAGCAGTAAGAGTTTTGGATTCCATAAATGTAATCTTCCCAGGGATATCAATATCAAAAAGATGGATCTGCATTCAAGCACATGACGCATCAAATTAGAGTCTATTCAGAGTGCCCACCCTGTGCAGAGTCTGATAATAGCTCAACCCACTTCCACCACATGCTTAGTAAAATCAGAAAAGAGAAGAGCTTCAACAGTCACCTTCCTGTGTTTAGCTTTCAGCTTTCCATCTGTGCCAAAAATGCAGCACGTATTGTACAATCTATCTCCACAGCGCTCTGGTATAGACCCCCCAATAATGGTGATCTTCAAGGCTTGGGAAACCTCCGATAGCATAGCAGTTGATGGTGAAGAACTGCCACCGGCATCAATATCTTCAGCATACACAGGAAAACTATCATTTGAATAAGGACTGTTCCATATTTCCTGGATTCAAAACCAAAAGAAGAATATCACATTTCGATATCCATAATCTTCTACATGTTAGGTTCACATATCTCAATACATTTTTAGGCTATGTTCATAATTGCAGAATATTCCACATATGGAAGGCTCACAATTGCAGGAAAGGGGGGTTGAAGTAACATAAGAACACAAAGTTCTCAAGTCAAAACCCAAACATACTTTAAAGTTGATCTAAACCTATTTTGCACTCTTTTGGCAATAGGGAAGGTAAAGGATCTTCAAATGAAGGCAAGTTCTTTTAAGTAGGAAAGTTACAAGGTTTGTAACTTGATAGAAATATACATTTAATTTTCCTAAATTTCTGTAATTCTCTAATTCAAAATTTAGATGCGTCATTATCTTAACTGTCTCATCAGCTTCGAATGAGTTTCTGCAATACATGGGGAAGAAGAATTCAAGAGGCATTTAAAACAAGCATTTCATTGTGATTTTGTGCATCAACAAAAAGTGATATGTGCTCAATTTACAATCTGGTTGGAAGCCCAACTGAAGATATTTTTGGCAGCCAAAATATAGCAGTTTGGTACCAAGTTTAAATCAACAGCGCCAGAAAATTTTGGCCACTGCACAGCCCCCCAAAAGAACAGCTAGTAGTGCACTATCCCAAGTACTAACTACTTCATGGGTCATCCACTATATTTATGATGGGTAAAATTACTTGATTCCATGCAAATGTTATTCTTGACTACTCAGATCTTGGAGAAGACAATTTTTTTTTTGTGTGTGGTTGATAGGTTCCAATTCCAAAGATGACAGACGTCACATACTTCCAGTTTCTGCTTAAGAAACTGTCCATGAATTCCATGAATGAGTCCATCAATTTCTTGAGGCTTAATCATGTATTACCTACGTTTTTCACTGCACCAATGCCACCAGCAGATTACATATTTGCAGCCCAAGCACTAACATGGAAACAAACAAGAGCTACACATACCCAAATATTTCAAACTTGGAGGCAAGAGAAATGACACGGGAGGACCAGGTTTAAATTGCAGTAGGGTAAACAAAGTAACATGATGATTGGATCATAAGAGACTTACAGGCAGGAGAACAAGCTTCGCGCCCTTTTGGGCAGCCTCTTCAATAGCCTTCCTCGCATGAGTGATGTTCCTATCCTTGTCAGCCGTCACCGATAGCTGACAAAGCGCAATGTTGAACTGCACCGCGAAACAATCGCAGAACAAAGAAAGAGGTTTGTCAAATCACCAAAACCCTAAGCGAGAAGAGATCAAAAATTGAAGTGATCGGAGTAAGAAATGCAAAATTTGGAGTGAAAAGAATGCCTTGGCGATCGGAGGGGAGGGCAGGGGAAGCGCAGAAGGAGCCCTAGCTTGCTCAGGCTTGAAGGAAGCGGCCATTGTTGAAGAGCACCTGAAACTGAACCACTTGGATTGAGCTGGGCGGTTGAATCGGTAAATCGGTGGATGTGCTGCACGGGAGGAGGAGGAGGGGAGAGAGAAAGGTGGTCGGCGGAGGGGAGAAAGGGAAGCAGGAGAGAGAGAGTTGAGCCGCCAAGTCGCTGAAGCAGACGCCACCTTCATTTCATTGCAATTTGCAAAAACTCCACTAGTCTACTGCATCAGCAAACCCCTTGCCTTTTTTTTTTTTTTTTTTTTCGGAATTTTCGTCAAATGCCCCTGAGGTTAGGGCTAATTCGCGTGGTATACAAAAGTTTGACATATTTCGCCAGGTGCCCCTGGGGTTTTTATTTTTTTCGCCAAATACCCCTGAGGTTTTCATTTTTTTCGCCAAATGCCCTTTTGTCGAATGTGTTAACATTTTGGTGGAAAACTAGTACAATTCTCTTGCCATAGTGAGTACTTTTCTTTTTAGACAATAAAAATAAAATTTTATAAGTATAAAAAATTACTATGATAAATTTAAATGAAATATTATCAAATGTTAACATAAAATAGAAGAAAATAGATTTAATAATTAAGTAAATAATAATTAAAACATTTATGAAAAATGTGTAAAAATTACATTAGTTTAAGATTTAAGTAGAATATGTTGATTGAGTTAAAATTCTAAAATAAATGTGGTTATAACGCCTAATAAAAATATATGCTTATGATGTAATAGTTTGATATAGCTAGATTGATTAAAAAACATGTACAAATTTCATCAGTTTGCTATTTTTTTCTATATTTAGTTGATTGAGAGGAAATTGTAAAATTAAAATGATTATGTCATCTAAGCAAAAATATTTCTCATTTAATAGTTACAATAGGTAAATCTCATTGGTTAAAAAAATATTTAAAAATTTTATTATTTGAAATTTTATGTAGATTAGGTTAATTGGGTGAAAATCCAAAAATGAAGATTATTATATATAAAAAAAATAGTTTTCATTATACACACATAGCTAGAGAGAGAGAGAGATTGGTTGCCTTGGAAAAAAAAAAGAATTCGTATATTTGGAACTATGTTTTTTTTAAAAAAAAATTGAATTAATCTCATGGTTTTAAAAAAATAGCATGAAATGATATCATGTAATAATGCATAATGAAATAATATTGTATAGTTAATATTAACTTTATTACATACAAGTTTTGAATTAATCCCATTGGTTAAAAAATGTAGTATAAAATGATATTGTGTGAATAAAATTAGATAATTTAGTTAATATAATTAAATGATATTGTGCAAATAATACCTTACAAAAATAATAATGAAATAATATTTTCTTTTCTTTTTATTTTCATCCAAAATGTTAACAAATTCGACAAAAGGGCATTTGGCGAAAAAAATGAAAACCTCAGGGGTATTCGGCGAAAAAAATAAAAACCTCAGGGGCACTTGGCGAAATATGTTAAACTTTTGTACACCACGCGAATTAGCCCTAACCTCAGGGGCATTTGGCGAAAATTCCGTTTTTTTTTTGTTGTGACAAGGTGAAAATATGGAGTGTGTCAAGAACGACTTAAATGGGGTGATAATGTAGATGGAGTTAACTACCTGAATAGGCCTGTTCAGGTAGTTAACTCCATCTATAACAAATCACCGACACCAGTTCGGAACAAGGACTTACACTTTTGTTCGGGACAAGAACTTACGTTTTGGTTCGAGGCATAAACTTACATTTTCATTCGGACAGGGATATATATTTTTGGCAGTTTGGAAAATTTTTGTCTTATGCAGGGAGGAAGGAACTCATAGCCTCGGTGTTGCAAGGAACGGAAGGCTTTTGGCTCTCGGTGCTTCCGGTCCCCGAGATGATAAGGAGCTCATATCACTTTGTCGCTCTTTTCTTTGGAAGACCCCGAGAGTTAGTTGGAAGAAAGTTTGCTTACCAAAGAAGGAGGGTGGTTTGGGGCTCCTTGACGTGCGTGCCTGGAACCTTGTTTTCATGTGCAAGCATCTTTGGCGGATACAAGACAAGCTTGACAGCCTTTGGGTCCGATGGGTCGACCACAAATATCTCATGGTGGAAGATGTTATGAGTTGGGAGGCCCATTGACGGGATTCCTCTCTCATAAAGGCTATTCTTAATGGTAGAGATTTGGTGCTTACTATATATTGATGTTGATATTATTACTAAGTTTGAATCTTGGTGTGGTGAAGGAAAATTCAAAGTGGCTAAGACTTATGATGATCTTGGGACAAGGGAGATAAGGTCCGCTAGTGGCGTGTGGTTTGGGCTAAGGACAACGCACCGAAGCATAGCTTCATCCTTTGGCTTGCCACCCTTTGTAAACTCCCCACTTTTGATAGATTATTTTTCTTGGACATCGATCATACATGCAGATTTTGCAACGATGACGTGCTTGAGACGCACGAGCACATCTTCTTCGAATGTCCTTATTCTAAGGAGATTTGGAGAAGAACGAGGGAGAAGTTCAAGATTCCTATGGAGGTCAATAGCATCCCCAAGGCTCTTAGATGGTTGAGAAGGAGCAAGAGGGTTAGGGTATGTCCACTTAAAGTGAAAACAAATGCCCTTACCGTTGGAGTTTAGTATGTTTGGCATGCTAGAAATGCAAAGATGCTTGATGACAATCATGTCCCGGAAGAGGTGGCTGCTAGGTTGATTGCAACTCATGTGTATAGGCTACTTTATGATGCCTTTCCGCTCCAGGTGTGGTTACCCTTTCCTTTTTCCGTGTTGGTTTGGATGTGTGCCACCAAGCCTGCGTGCTTGCGTGGACGCATTTTTCTTCAAGTTTTTCAGGTATGGTTCTTATGGATTGCATCCCGTGGGGACATACTTTTGGCTTGTTTTTGGTTTGTATGGTTTTGAGGGTCTGCACACCTTTGGGGCATACACTTTTTGTTGTATTTTCTTGATGCTTTGTATGAGTTATGAAGGCTTGCATGCTGGACTGAACATACTCTTGTTATTTTGGTTTTGGCTTGTGTACAGTTGGAGATGACCGACGTGTGAGCCCCTTGATTACACAAGCTCGCTTGTAGGGTTCTTTAGACTCCTCCCCATTCTTTTATTCTTTGAATTTACATGGAAAAAAAATTATTATCAACTATTAGATAACATAAGCAAATGAGTTTGTCATTGATCTGAAAAATTGACACTATCCCAAAATATAAGATTCAAACAATCTATATTTTTATATAATTAATTCGAGAAAGATCCTACAAGATAAATGGGTGAAGGATATACAAACCCTCAATTTCTGACATTTATATAGGGTGCATAAGATTGACCAAGTCAAATGCCTCTAAAATCAAATGATCATTTGAATGGATGAAAACGAGTCAATCTAAACATAGTAAATTACACTTCCAAGCCTTCATCTAACCACCCCAAAAAAAACAGAAAAAAATTACGCCCCCTTCGGCCCTTCCTTACCCTTAACCTTGATGATTTGCAAGACAAAGAACAAGGGATCCTTACATTCATCATCTTCGTTAGGCCTAATTTGAAGCTAGCTAGCGAGCCACCGGGCTGTAGGGGGTGCGCGCCGGCGCGTTGTGTAGGTTAATCAATTAAAATCACAATGGCTCACCAGCACAATGCTGCAACATCCGATCAAGACGACGAAGCATTGCCAATGAACTGCACCGCGGTTGCCATCGACAAGGACAAGAACAGCCAGCACGCTGTCAAGTGGTCCATCGATCATCTCTTGAGCGACGACCACCTCTTCATGGTCTTGATCCATGTCAAGTCCCGCGGCTCTCAAAACCGTAGGTACCCCGCCCTTCCTCCTCTTTATATATACTTGTGTTGTCCGACACAGTATATATAGTTTATTTGAAAGCAAGAAAATGACAATGTTTTGAACATATGGTTTTAAGGTTTGTATTTCTATCTAATGAATAAAATTTGGGCATTTGGGGTAGGGTTGTTATATGAACTGAATAGCTTGAGGTCGGCTCGAAAAAACTCGACTAGAGCTCGTTCACTTATCTAAACAAGCCGAGATTGTTGAGAATTTTAAGCTCGGTTGAAAGTTCGGCTTGTTCGATTTAGGCTCGAATAACTCGAATTTTATGGAATTTTTAAAATTTTCTTTAAATTAATATGTTATGACCAAGTAAAATGGCTTAAAGCTTGACTCGAGCTCATTCATTTTCTAAACAAGACAGCCTTGATAAAAAAAAAAAATAAACTCGTTTAAAAATTGGGTTCGGCTCAGCTCGAGCTCGTTTAACAAATGAACTCGGCTCATTCGGCTCGAATAACACACCTATTTAGAGGACGGAATTCGAAATTTGGATTATCAATTAGGGTATTTAAAAATTTTAAAAATTGAGGGTACATAGAGTATGATATTTCCTAATCATTTGTATAAATCCTTGGCATTTACAAACAACAAAGAAATATTTTTGGTTGTTTTTGAACATATGGTTTATGGTTTGTAAAATAAAAGGTGATTTGCTTCAGCTCAAAGATAAAGTAAAATGCAGTTGATCACATTTCTTACTAATGTCACATATATTCGGATTTCGGATGCGTGTAGGAACATCCGATGCAGAGGTTCAGCATCTTTTCACTCCATACCGCGCATATTGTGCTCGCAAATCGGTCTGTGATCGATCGATCTCTCTAAACCATTTCGCCGCTATAAAAACAGCTTGTAACATTAACTATATGGCCTTAATTTTCTGCTTGGATCATATGATTCACAAAGCCAAATTAAACGTGACCAAACTTGCAGATCCTGATTAAAGAAGTCGTGCTCGAAGATTCAGATGTATCGAAAGCGATTCTTGACTACGTCAATTGCAACCTAATCGCCAACCTTGTCGTCGGGGCTTCATCAAGATCCTTTATTAAGTCCGTAAACTATCAAATATCCCTATCAAAACTGCTCTTTATATTTGCATATATATGATACATCACTTTAAATTTGTGTTGTTGAGATAGGAACTTCAAGAAGCTGGATGTTCCGGCGAACGTGTTGAGATCAGCACCGGAGTTTTGCTCGGTGTTCGTGGTGCAGAAGGGGAAGATGATTAGCTCAAAATCCGCGGTGCGTCCCATCATCAACACTGCAATGCCTCCCAAACTTCCTCATGCGTTCCTTCCTCACCAGCACTCGATTGGAAACGGTGACCAGTCAAACAGGTACAAGTTTTTTGTGTTAGAAAGGTGGATTCCAAATTTATACAACTGATGTTTAATGTCGTTAATTTTGTGTGTTTGGCAAAAAAAAGAGTATCACCTGCACATGGGGCACTTCATTCAATAGGATCTGAAAAATGCTTGTTGGACAAGATCACTACTGACAACTCTAGAAGAAGACCCTATGGAAGTATGATCAATCGGAACACCTCGGCACCACCATTAACCCTCCTAGACAACCATGAAATCATAAACAAGCCGCGTATGACGAGCACCCGCTCCAGCAATTCCCTCTCCGATGATGAACACGACGATCCTATGGGCTTCCGAACAATTGACTGGACTTCCGACAACATGGATTTTTCTATGCCGGACGCAAATAATGAGCTTAACAGGAAAGGATCTCATCCACCAGTAAGTACTCTTTACTAACCTATCACCCAAAAACCGACAATCGACATGGTGATGTATCGAGCTTGAAACGTTTTGTATCGGTCGTCGTATGTTGCAGCTAGATGTGGAAGGAGAGATGAGGAAGTTAAGACTGGAACTGAAGCAAACTTTGGATTTGTACAACTCTGCCTGCAAAGAAGCCATCTCAGCCAAACAGAAGGTAATTACTTTTCAGTTTTCGTCAATTTTGTCCATTTTCATGACTCGGAAATACCCACTCAACATAGTCAGGGAAATGATGCATACAGCTTGACATAATCAGGGAAATGATAGAGGGACATACTGAGATTGTTGTTTTAATTTTTGTAACTATTCAAGTTCATTTTGTGGGTCCGACTAAGCATTGATATCACTGGTCTTGTTTACACAAGGGCCTAGTCAATGGATTGTGACTAAAATATTTTAAAGTCTGGTGTATCAATAACTGAGAGTCGTGTGCAGGCTAGGGAGCTCGGGGACAAGAAGACAGAGGAAGGACGAAGGCTGGAGCAAGCGAGGATGTCGGAGGAAGCAGCACTAGCGATGGTAGAGAAGGAGAAGGAGAAGTGTAGGATGGCGATGGAGGCTGCCGAGACAGCACAAAGACTGGCGCAAATGGAGGGGGAGAAGAGAAGGGCGGCGGAAATGAAGGCGAAGAAAGAGGCCGATGACAAGAACCGAGCGTTGAATGCGCTTGCGAATCAGGACACTCGGTACAGGAAGTACAACATAGAGGAGATCGAAGAGGCGACCGAGAAGTTTTCGCCGAGCCACAAGGTCGGAGAGGGCGGCTACGGGCCCGTATTCAAGGGCACACTTGACCATACCCCGGTAGCTATCAAGGTTTTGCGACCTGATGCTGCTCAGGGTAGGAAGCAATTCCAACAAGAGGTACCATCAATCCTTAACCGAATTCTCAACCTTTCATTATAAATCATACTATTCCTTTTTAACCCAACCTAATGATAAATCAACTCAGAATTAATAACAATATATCTATCTGATGTTAAACCAGCTTAAAATGACCCTAATGATCATGACTTGTAATTAACCTGACTCTATTCAAATCTAACTTAATTCATGAGATTTTAGTTTAATTAGTTTTTAAAATCTATATAAGTTTTTCAACGGCTATTCACCTAAGTTTTTCATAGCTTTTGATTTTCTATTCATAAGTTTTCATTAGCTACCCTAACAGCTAGGTTTACCAATCACCATACTAGTTTATTAACTTGTATTTAACATAATGATCCATCGGCTTTAGTTACCTCATTAGCTACCATTTTGCCAAAGAGGCTTTGTTTGACAACTATAAGTAGTTTTTCGGAGCTTATAGTTTTGATATTATATAGTATTAAATAAAATAAATATAAGATTTTAGTTTAATTAGCTTTTAAAATCTAAGTGTTTCAACAGGTACTCACCTACGCTTTTCAGAGTTTTTTATTTTTTATTCACAAGTTTTTATCAGTCACCCTAACAGCTAGGTTCGACAAATATCATACTAACTTATTAACCTATATTTAACACAAATAATCCATCATCTATCCTTCTAGCAAATATAGCGTAACCCAAAGATAAATTGACCTGACTTGCACGATTGACACCTCTAATTTCCTTTCTCTACGGGAATGTAAGCTATCATAAAAACATGTATATGACTTGTTGATGTTTGTACCACTAGGTGGAGGTGTTATGTTGCATGCGACACCCAAACATGGTTCTCCTCCTGGGAGCCTGCCCAGAGTACGGCTGCTTAGTGTACGAGTACATGAACAACGGCAGCTTAGAGGACCGCCTCTTCCGGCGGGACAACACCCCGCCGATCCCATGGCGGATCCGTTTCAAGATCGCCGCCGAGATAGTAACGGGCCTATGTTTCCTCCACCAGGCGAAGCCCGAGCCACTCGTCCACCGGGACCTAAAGCCCGCCAACATACTCCTCGACCGCAACTACGTCTGCAAGATCAGCGACGTGGGCCTCGCCCGCCTCGTCCCGCCCTCCATCGCCGACTCCGTCACGCAATGCCACGTCACGGCGGCCGCGGGAACCTTCTACTACATCGACCCGGAGTACCAACAGACCGGGATGCTGACGACCAAGTCCGACGTGTACTCGCTCGGGATCATGCTGCTGCAGATCATCACCGGCCGCCCTCCGATGGGGCTCACCCACCACACAGAGAGGGCGATCGAGAGGGGCACTTTCGAGGGCTTCTTGGATCCCACGGTGACCGACTGGCCGGTGGAGGAGGCCTTGGTGTTCGCCAAGATCTCGCTAAGGTGCGTCGAGCTTCGGAAGAGGGACCGCCCGGATCTCGCCAAGGAGGTGTTCCCGGTGCTTGCTCGCCTGAGGGATTTCGCCATGGAAGAAGGTGGCGATCTAGGGATGGGTGGTTGCAGTTGGCCTACCAGTTCGTCGACGTCAAGCTCTAGATCCCCATTTCGGAGCCAAGTAAGCACAATTTTCGCAACTCATCACATAGTTATTAATAAATAGTTATAAACTTTATAAAATATTGATTTTTTATGATTTTTAAATATATTCACTTATAAAGAGTATGAAATCATTTTTAAAAATTAATTAAATTTTTGATATTTTATAGAGTTTTTACCTTTTAAACAAACATATTAAAAGACCTATATTTTAAGACAAAAATACTAGTATTTTTCTATAATCTTGAAAGTTTGGATTAATAGTGAAGTTTATGCAGGTTTAAATCTCAATCATGCTTTAGTTTTTTTTTTGTTAAAAATTGAATCGGGAATTATAATAAAATTAATTAATAATAAATAGAGGTAACCCTACAAGTTGAAATTTAAAATCAAACCTTTGTTTTTTTTTTGGTTTATTTGACAAAGTCAATTGTTGTGGATAAAAATGGATGTGCAGGAGTCGTCAAGAAATAGTTCAATGAGAATGTCGAGAACCTCGGATGAAGGTGGAAGATCATCAGTGGAGGATGAGACTAGTTTTTAATTAAGGGTTAATTTGAATTTATTTTGCTTAAGGGTGTTAATTAATGTTATGAAGGTGTATCATGTATGTAAACTTGCTCAATGTAGTATGTAAATGATCTGTGAGAGGATTTGTTACGGGCTTCTATCTATTTACTTATTGTGTTTCCTTTTTCAAGGACTATGTTGTTAAACAACAGATGCTACTAAACAACACAAAGCTTGTTAATATTTGGAAAAAATGTAAAGCTCAATGTAGAGTTTGTTTGGTCTCAAGTGTTTGTTTGGGAGCTTGTTCATATTTTCTCGATAACATGAATACACTCCTATAAATTATAGGTTTTATATTCCAGAAAAGAAAGTGGTTTATCTAGAAATCGAATCAAATCGATAACCTGGTAAAGCAAAATGGAAAAAAAAAAAAACAAGATTGAGTGAGTAAACCACCACTTTTAAGACCGGCTTGCTATTGGGACGGTTTGATATCGCCAAATACACAGTACTTTCTCCGACATTCGGTGTCAGCGAAGTTGGAGTCTGTAAGACTGTGACGCTAGGGTGGGTGTAGGTAATTTCCAATTGTATTAAGGTTGGAATTTTCAACACTTTTAACCACTAGAAATAAGTTTCCAACACTTTTAACCGTTGAAAATAAGTTTTCAACACTCTTAACCATCAGAAAACTTTCCAACATAAAAGGGTCACATTGGCACCAGATGTTAGTGGCGGAAGAGCTTGAGGTGACTTACTTGCACACGGAGGTGACTTCCTGACTCGGGATGCCTAGTTGGAGCCTTGTGGACACCGGATGTCAATGACAGTTGGAGCTTTATCATCACCGGCTTCCGGAGTCGACACATCGACCGTGCAAATGGTGAAAAAATGGTCGTTCCTATAACAACCCCTTTTAAGATGTCATAAGAAATGACTCTTGTGACCATCTTAAAAGTGGTCATAAAAAAAATAATCAGGATTGGCATCCTGCATCTTTTGCAGAGAATCAGAGATGCATTTGGAGCACTCTCAAACTCAAAACTCAAAACTCAAAACTCAAAAATATGACAACCGAATGGAACAAACTTAAAACTATTTAAGTTATATAGAATGTGACGTTCGACTTGCTACCTACTCGCAGTTCCTCGTTCTTGAAAGTGATCAGGCCAACTGGTGCTAGTTGAGGTTTAAGGCACAAGAACGGAAGAAGATTGCAAATCTATATGAGGTAGGCTGTTCAATTTCCAGGGCACAGGCAAGGAAGACCCCGAGTTCATCGGCTACTTGACAAGGGAAAGTGTCTCAACTCGAGCAAGCCATCCTCTTTTGCTGTCTAACAAATGTCCCATCCAAACATGCCCTTGTCATATGCACGCCTTAAACTTGTTAAGTCAAAACACATGACACTTCAACTGTCATACAATTTGGGCGAAAATGAGCAATGATAAATTCCAAGCTATAAAACACAGTTTGCATTTGAGTGGGGAAAAATCAGACTTCAACTGTCATAAACAACGCTCTCATATCAAAACTTTTCCAGTTCCACTAACCAAATAGTTCAGTTGTTCGTCCCTAATGTACTAACAAGTTCTTTCTAAAATCTTTAACACTATTCTCTTTCTTATCCCAACAGTAAAATTGTTATTCATGAACTACAGGAAGTTACATGTTTTACTAACTATTCTACTACACTTCTATTTGATTAATCTACATTGTCAACAGTGCAAAACTATGCCCAAATTAACCGGGCAAGGTTACGAGAAAAGGAAAAAAAAACCTCGATGTGAGAAGGCAAAAGACTATGCGCAATCAGCCAAAAGGGTCAAAGACCCAACTTATTATACAGCCTCATCACCATTTGCAAAGCTGGAGATGGGGAAAAGAACTATAACTGGATAGCTCTTTCTGTCAGTATGTGTCTAAAAGGGTGTACCGGATTTGTTCTGAGTCTGAAGATTGGCCATATACCATTGACTCATGTGAACTGCATCCATAATAATCCTTCCCGTGCACCAAACCATGCTCCCCAGCTGTACTCAGAGCTTTGTTTACTGATGAGTGCCGGTGAAGAGTCTGAATATGATAAGAGAGAAGCATAAGCACAGCATAGAGACTAATAAAAGCTAATGAGATGAAACCGAAAAGAGAATAATGATTTGGCATACATCTGTTCTCTTGACAGCACACGGTCATGGGGATGGAATGGGCAAATTTATCCTCAAAGAGCATTTTGCCGGACTTGATATTCCATAGCCGTACCTTGCTGTCCTCACCACCTGTAAGAAATATTTGGCATGCAGCTTTAGCTATAGACTATAGCCAATAGTCGAAGGGGTGACCAATCTCAGCTAAGTAAAATTCTGGTTGACAGTAATTATCAGTTTATCATTCTGCACTCAAGTAGTTAACTGATTCTTGGTTACACATGTTTCAGTGAGGTTTTTCCAATAAACCAAAGCATAAAAATCAGATTGAATACAGTAAACCAACAAAAAAAATCACTTTTTAAAGACCAGTTCAATGAACTGAAAAAACTCACGAAAATTTGGAGTATTATTTTGTTTCAATTTTTTTTTATTGTTTGCACACACAGGGTAGAATATAAAGACAAAAATATATGCACCATATTATTTGCACCTGAAATAACAAATCTCTCATATGGGTCAACTCCAAGCTGAATCCGGGTATGAGTATTAACATGACCTTCATAGGACTGCACAGGCCCTCGCTGGGTAGAGCGGTGATCATAAAGCTTAACCTACGAAACAGGAGAAATCATGGCTTCAGAACAGAGAAATGCAACTTACCCATAAATATTTCACGAGTTAGAAAATCAAGTGCAGAACCTATCGTGAAAACAAAGGCCACTCCAAGAAAAGTACAAGATTAGGCATTAGCATTAGAGGGGAAGGAAAATTCAATAGCAAGCAGAACTAATAACATATTCTCCATATGATGATGTCTACTATCTTCAAATATTAAAAGCTCAACTTCTCAAGCATATCCAAAGTGAAGTGTGATGGTCCAGGTGTCTCCATAGTCCACTCTAACATGGGATTAAAATCTTTCACAAAGGGAATATGGAAAAGAAAGAAATTCGTTCCAAGCATCGATGATGGGTTGCTTGGCTCAGGCTGAGAATACTTGGGGGGAATATTTCTATTTTCAATAAAACAAGAAACCTAGAAGAAACCATGGATTATAGTAAAACATGCCACATATAACAAGTACTATGCACACTCAAGAAAACAGTGCACAGAATATTAGACAGATCTCAGTGAGAGTGCCATATTGGAACCCATAGTCTCACTGAACAAAAGTTGAGCTGAGAATACTAACCGATCCATCCATGGAGCTGGCCAGAAAGTACTGGTCATACTGTGAGAGCGCCAACAAACTTCATAATAGAGAGGCAACCCCAACATTAGTTCAAATCTTTGAAATAGAATTTCAAAATTGAAAATAATAGGCCTGAATTCACGAGTCAGCCAACTGACCATGAAATTGAAGAAGTCATGCAGACAGTGCTACTAGGCCTGATGTTCCCTCTAATCTGCACATAATAAGAAGTAATATATGTTCTAAGATTATAGTGTAAATAAAAAGAAGATTAAAGTGTAATAAATCTAACATGTTAGAAAAAATAATAAAATAAGAAATATTATGTTGCAAAAGGCTGGGATCTGCTACAACATTTCCACCGACAACAACAAGCAAACAGAATTCAATGTGCCAACTTCTTTGAAATAGCTTCCATACTATAACCTAGCTGATGATGAATTGTCTTATTGAGCATTTAACTGCATAACAAATCCCTTTAAATATCCAAAATCTGCACTCTGAAATCTAAGGGTTGTTCTTTCTATTTATAAAAATAAATAAATTAAATATAATATAATAATAACAAAAATCTATGGGGCGTCTGAAGCTTTAGGTCCAACATATCCAGTTAGCTACTTCGAAACTGCAATCCAAGACTCTATGCGTATTGAATGTATTGATGCATTACATCCTACATTTCTTCAATTAAGAAAACAGTGACATCACCTGAAGGTTCTAAATTTGCTTTGGACATGGTTCATTCCATTAATCATAAGCCATCCAACTTCCCATGACAGATTGCATTAATTAAGCAGCTGGAACCAATAAGAAATAGATACCCCCATACGGATTCATACTAGGCACAAGAAACTGCAAGACAATGAGAGCTGAGAATGATAGTAGTTCAGGAAATAGCTAGCGATAATGTTCGATAAAAATCCTCACATGATCACCCAACTTCCCATAACAGCTTGTGTTAGCTTAGCAGTTGCAATCTCTAAGAATTGAAAGTATAAACTGGTGCAAGAAAATGCAAGAAAATAGGAGCTGGGGAGTAGAGGGTAATTCTGGAAATGGCTAGTGACTAAGGCCAGATAATATGATAGTTGGGTTGTCTATAAATATTAAATAGGAGAATAAACCATAAATAAAGGTATGGATTTTTGGGCAATTTTGAATTGTCAAGCTTTAAGCTAGGACAGAAGGGACGCTGTGTTCATTCTCTTTTCATATTCCTTGCTCTAGTCTCCTACTGTGACTTTAATTTGGCTGTCTAGTTCCCTGAGGTTCTGATATCTAACTGCTTGTTCCATTCAATACTCTCGTCTAGCCCAAGCAGTAGGATGAATCCACTTCAAATCCATGGGAAGTTGGGAATATACGAGGACTTCGTGTAGGGTACACACAGTAAGCTAGGACAGAAGGGACCCTGTACTGATGCTTACTGGTACACGGGGCACCGGTAAGCTATGCCCAGTTACCAGTGTGAACACTAATATCTTAAAAGCATACTACAACATACAATGTAATAGCATAACAAAGGAAAACCAAAAGCATATACTACACTGTTAGGAAGGACTGAAGGTGGCCCAAGGTGGACTGGTGGAGTTGAGTTACTTCTTTTTTAAGAGTAAGATGTGTGTTAATAATCCATTAACACTGTCCAAAAAAAAAAACTCAATTCACTCCTTGAATCAGTTATAGGCTTATAGCACTCAGGAGAAAACTTGAGTAATTAGGTCAAAGGAAATCCTATTTTAATTTTCAGGGTAACTACACAAAACAACTTGTAATATATGTCAATACAGTACATTTAAGCTTCAATTACCAGACAGCGCCGGTTGCCTGTTGCATTTACTCTTGAAGGTCCAGGATAATCTTGAGTAGAGATAGGAATATGATGCTTAGGAAGTGAAGGATGCCTCTGTCTAACATCGACTGTTAATATCAGCCCATTTCTGAGTCCACATAGAGCAATGTTTCCCTGTATATAGAAAGAAATTCAAGCAACCATGTTTAGTTTGAGAACATGGTGTCACCCCATCACCCCTTCAAGACAAAACAGCTACACAGACCATGAAGACATAAAAACAATCTAAGAAGAGCTTGAGAGATCACATTTCCCGGATAAGGCTCAAACAGATTCCAAAAGAACACAAAAATTAAAGGACAAAAACACGCATTGAGTGCATCACGACTTTCTAGCGCACAAGTTACCCAAAGTAAATAACCATATAAAGATTTTTTACTAACAACCAAATTACCGAATGAATAAACTGTACTGATAAGGCATCACTTTTGCCGCGACACAAGGTTGAAGAGACTCCAGTTTCCAGGTCAACCAACATGGCTCCAGAATCAGTGCCTAACAATAGAAAAATAAAGAATTAATGCAACAGCAAAACAATTTTCTTCCTTATTCTCAAGCACCCTAGCCTGTAACAAAGCAAGGTGCATTAGATCAAAGCCAATCCTGAGGTGCAAACAAGCAGAACAAGCATTTTTCCATATTCTCTATTTCTCTTGTAAGAGATGCAACTTGAAAGCCACCAACCATTAAACATATCTACCACTTTCAAACTTTAATCAACTATCAAAGCCTAAACTTCACCAACTTCCCAAAAAAACACCCACACACAAAACAAGGATCGATATGCTCTCCAAGAGCAAGTTCAACACTCTTCTGATGTTCGAAATACCACCCCTTGAATTATGAAAAAATTCAGGTAAGGTGGAATGACTGCTAAAAGATGCCTCTTCTGTTCACCTTATTGCAGTTGAAAGAAAAATAACAACATAATAATAAAAATGAATTTGCAATTCATAATGTAAGATGTAACTCACCAATCACTGATTTACTTCTGTGGGAACTGCAATCTGCTGCCCATATGGTACAACTAATAGAGGCAACCTCATGCAAATTTCCTACCGCAGGAGTAATTGAATCAAGATCCAATGGTTCAGAAAGATTTAACGCATAGAGTGATCCTCCTGATGACTCCGACCCCAGAGTAGTGACTCTAAAACTTAGGTTAAGGAACTACCGAGGGAGGAAAAAAATGCAGTTCGGACACAATTACACATACAAAAAAATGAAAAAGCATTCGAGCCCATAGAGTAGTTACGCAAGTCAGCCCATCAGTAGCTACCGAATTTTGCTTAGTAACATTTGAAAAAGGCAGAAGTATTAAAGACTAAAATCAACATCACAAAATTTGTCTAAAGCAATATGCAAGCCTTGTTAAATCATACAGATAATAGTATCATGATTGGGTAAGTGAAAAACCTAATTTATAAAATGAACCCAATCAAGAAAAAATAGAGAATATGTCCTTTTCTCCTCAAGTCTGAGCTCGAAATAATATAGTCACAATGGTTCAATACGAACTACAAAAGGATACAGTGTGTGCTGAAAAGTGGATGAATGATCACCCCCAGGCCATGCCTCCTTTCTTGGGGTGATTATAGAAGAGATATTTGAAGGCAAGACTAATGATGCCCCATTCAGTTTCCGGATATCCTTGGGCACACAATCCTTTTCTTCCTCTAAGCTGTTAGGAAATACGTACTCTGCAGTCCATTTTACCCCGTGGTCAAAAGTCTCTCCAACTCTTCCAACGTCAAAGAGACTACAAGTAAAATATCATAAATATAGTCCATCATAAACTGTGTCAAAAAAAAGCGAGGAAGGACAAGGAAAAGCATAACTGTCAAATTAAAACCCATTTTAATCAGAAAAGTGAAACGTAAGGATAGAAAAATTAGAATAATACTAAATGAAAATGATCCCTGCTTCATTCAAAAAAGATGATCCCTACTAAGCTGATTCATGGTTTCCTAAAAAAAGAAGTTATTAACACCCTATAATTTGTGGAGAAGTTCACTCTGTTAAACATGCCAATTATTAATGTGAATATTAGTAGTAAGCCTCTCACCTACCCTCCCTTTTGGTTCTTTATCAAAGGATGAGGCCAAAAACCCTAAAATTCAGCATTTAAAACCAGCCAAGAAAGCATGCTAACCATATAAACTCACAACAAAGAAAAGCTGCAAATGTGAAATCCAAGCATGAGCTGGACATACCTCAGAGAACCATTAGCCCCTCCTGTTATTAAAAGATCTGTGTCAACTTCACCTGTAGGTGTCTGGACGCTAATATGCTTCAGTTGCAATGCTCCATCACTATCCTTTTCTGTTTCCTGATACTTCCAAACCTGAGATATGTAAATTCCTTTCATGTAAGATAGAACCCCAACCTCTTGCATAGCAATTAGCAACTAAGCAATGAAAATATAAATCAATTATATAAGAGGAGGTCTTTCCCCTAATTGGAGGATCCAGGAAAGATAATTGATCAAGCAACCATACAATGAAAAATTAAATTTATCAGTATCATTCCATGATAAGCATGTTTACCAAACACACTCAACCAGCAAACTGATAAAAGCATATAAAAACAATATTACAACTAAATAGGGGTATTTGTAGTCCCACTGGTATAGTTATAAGGACCCTTGATATAAACATGCTATTGAGCAGTGAAATGTTTCTGGGAAAGTGTTTTAGAGCCAACTGTGAATTGCCATAGTTCCCTAAAATGGAATATTTCAAGTACTTTAAAGCAAGTTTCTTCATACTTTCTGCCAAGGCTATGCCTTGGCAGCCTAGGGAAGTACTGAAAAAATAAGAATGGCTTCTAACCGAAACAGACCACCTCTGTGGAACATTTTCTATTCAAGGGAAATGAGTACTATTCCCTAGGAAACAAAGAAAACAAGCCTAGCTCCCTGTACGTTATCGGGGTGAAAGCTGGAGTAAAGAGATATGCTAAAGAAGGAATAAATGAGAATCTCCTGTTTCAAGATTGCAAGAAGTAAGAAAGGTTCTAGGCTAATAGTAAGTGATTTCCATAACATTCCTAACACTCCATCTGTGTTGCAATTAATAATCTCCCATTCTTGTCAATCTGTACGAAATCCACTCTACAGTCTCTACTTCACCTAAAGTTAACTGTCTGGGAATAAGCAGAGATCTTGACGAGCATACTTTCTTTCATTTTACGTATCAAAGCGTGGGTAGAAATTTTTCTATTGTCAATAATATGCTATGAATTGTTGGCTTCTTCTTATTCTAAAATGTGCCTTAATGAGAACCAAATAATGTAACTCACTTAAGATCCACATGGATATTCTTTTGGATCCAGTATTCTAAAAATCCCCGTCTGGCCCTAGGCACTAGGCCTGTTCATCTCAATTAAATGTCCCACCTAGGCCTCCCCTCTCTGCCTAGGCACTACTCAACCCCCCCCCCCCCCCCCCGCCCCCAGAACCCACCCACACCCCTAGTGTCTTTTAGAACATTGAAGCAAATCTCTCTATAAACTGTTATATGTTTAATTAGGCTAAAAAGTTAGTTTCTATAGATAAGTAACTCAAGATGCAGGTACACTAACATTTAAACCCTAAATTAACTTAGCTAAGGACTCTTCCGACATCAAGATCCAAAACAGATAAGTTTAATTTCCGGACAAACTATAAAACAAGTAAGAGCTAAAGGTAAGACAAACAACAAGAGAAGCAAATGAATGCTAGTTAGTTTCTTAATTCATAATTTTATGGAAAGATTCCAAACCAACTCAAGAAATCGTCGTCTAAAGTCGTGTGACATATTTCAATCACAGATTCACAATAAATCAATCCAAAAAAAATTGTGAGAGTCTCCGAGAGTGAAAAAGCAACCATAAGAGCAATGTGAAGTATACATATTTAATTATTCAGCAATACCACAGGTTGAGAAGCTTGATAATTTCTGTATTCTTGCTGAAAGCTACCATTCCATTTTCTCATAGAGACTGTGTTGCCACAAAGTTCTCGACCATGAAGAAGCTTATTTATCTTTCTTCCCTTTCTACAAACTTCATTCACCTATATAAAGCAAAATGTAAAGTTAGCAATGATAATGTTGTAGAATGTACAGCAGGAAGGTAAAACAATAATGAAGGCAGGTTAGAGAGTTTTATCAATCAGTCTATCACACATCAAAAGAGATCATTATGATTGAACTGAATTGGGAAACAACCCCATCATTATAACAATTGAATTATTCCAAATTGGGTGAGGGAGAGAATCAAGAAAACACAACTCTTTCAACAAAAGGGTTCAAAATTGGGCGAGGGAGAGAATCAGGCATGAGATCCATCAATTACCAACAACAGATAACCACACTGCAATACCAATTTCTTGTATTTCCAATCGTCAAAGACCATTCAAGCACTTCTCTTTCATGAAATGCAACTGTCTACAATACATAACTATAAACAGTTCGACCCCTACAAATCAATCTCCTACATTTCCTTCGGGTAATTATAACAATTCCTAATATAAAAAATTAAAACATTCAGGGAGGGGGGAGGAGACAACTTGCCTGGGTGAGCTCGGGAACGGGTTTCTTGACAGGCGCGGACTTACGAGAAGAGCCGGGAATGGGGCCTTTAATAGGAAAGTACCTGTTCTTTTCTGGGTCATAGTAGAACCCCGGTAGATCTGGAACAAAGCAAAATCAAATTCAGGCAACAATGGAAAGTAATTAGGTCAAACCCCCCACCAAATCAAAAGAATTGCACCAGAAAATAGGCGTTCTGGAGCAGAAAATGATAGGAACGAGACCTGGTGGCATCGCTGTGTTCTTCAGAAGTAGCAATCGCGGGGAGAGGGGAAGGAGAGAGAGAAGCAGGCGAGGTGACCGTTGATGGTAGTTCGAACTCTAGGGCTTGGTTGTTGGGTTTGCGGAAGAGAGGGTTGAATCGGCAGTTGGTCGTTCAAATTGTGTCGCGAAAATACCTTTGTGGGGTTCTTCGGCGGCGGGCAATTTTGAGACTCGTACGGACTACTTGGATCGATGAGATGATATGAGTGAGTGCGACCATACCCCCTTGACTTGAGTCCGCCTCAAATTGGGTCGGCTCGGTTTGGGCTGAAATTTTAATTTGAAAAAAAAAAATTAATTAAAGGAATTTTTTTTCAAAAGGGTAAAAAAAAAACAACAACAATTGCGAATTAGTAAATTTAGGATTTAGCCAAAGCAGGGTTAAGTCTATAACGACCATTTTAAAATAGGGCTTAAGTCTACAATAGAAACTCATTTGAAATTTAACAGTTGACTTTGTGGTTTTTTTCTCAAGCTAAGCGATAATAAAATGAGTTCTTTTGAACATGCAAAGATCTTCACTTTTAAAATATCATTATGTCATGTTTATCAATATTATTGATACATACTAAAAGCCAAAATTTCATATGTAGTAAAAATCAATTTCAATCAAAGGAGACTTCATCTTATCATAAAATGAAATTGTATCTACACCTCTACCAGAATTGCAATAAAGGTCATGGAGATTGCACCTCATACTTGCCCACTATATCATTATCCGTATACCAAAAATCCGTAAAAGGATAAGTAAATTGTTGATATTATATAGACATCGAAAGATGGGTAAAATGAGAACATGAGCAAAAAAAACTTACTTATTGCCTAAAGCTTATCTTTGTCAGACTTGCTTTCATAACTACTAGAAATATAAGACACAGTACATCAAAATAGAGAAAATTCATGGAGTATGATCGAAGTTCGGCATATAATATATCTATGAATAAAGTTTGACAATTCAACCCCCATGTAGAATAAAAGCTAATACAAATTTTCACTTCAATTAAATATTCCAAACAACCACAAGAGACCAAGAAGAAGTCTAGGCTAATACTCCCTCCGTTCGGCAAAACTTGTCATTTTAACTTATTTCACAAGTTTTAAGACAATTAACAAATGTACTAATTTACCCTCAATTATTACTCTCCTTTTTTACTTTATCGAAAACTACAACTAACAAACCATCAATCATATCAAGGATATTTTTGTAAAGTGAAGGGCAAAATACCTACAATGACAAGTTTTTTTGAACAAAAATAACACCCTAAAATGACAAGTTTTACCGAACGGATGGAGTAATATTTTTGGCATTAGCAACCCCCTAAAATAGTAACCCTTAAAATTTGATGAAATCAACACAAAAAAAAATAGTACTCATCAGATTTACAACCAACTGGACACAATTCACCAACCGCCTTGATAGGTTTGATCAGAACTACAATGTGATTACTATGGGGATTCATTGCCAAGAAATCATCAACATGAGAAACTTTGATTTGTATCCTCAATTTACCTATTTAAATCAATAAACCAAAAATAAAATCAAACACAAAGAACCTAATATCAAAAGTTTTTAGTGGAAAATAGGACAACATGGATCAAAGAAATTAATTTTTTTCAAACCATTTAATTTGAGCAAAAAACATTTTATATCCAACTCCCTCTCTTAGCAAGGAAGGACAATATTAATAAATTCTAATATTTCTACCAAACCCCTATATACAATGTAACACTTTATGTTACCAACTACTGTTTTACAAGAGCTTGACTGCATAAACAGATCATTTTTCTATAACAAAGACTTGCAATACAGGCCACTTATAAGTTGGGCTAGAGTTTGTAGGTCAAAACGAAAAGAAGGAGTAGGAATATGTAAATCCCAGATTATGAATGAAGCACTTTAGATGAAACTTTTATGAAAAAATCTAGCAGAATCAAACAATAAGTGGGTTAAATTAATAAAATATAAATATCTAAAGGACCAAAATCTTCTACAATATAAATTAAAAGGGGAGGTGTCGTACCAATGGAGGAAATTTTACCCCGTAGTAAAGAAATTCAAATCTGGTTTGGTTTGGTCAGTCGGAGATGAAAAATCTATAAACTTCTGGAAAGACAACCAGCTAACCACCTCCCCTCTCATTCAAAGAATTTCACCAGCAAGTGTTGTGGACATAAAGCTTATAGTCAGCGAATTTATTTTAGGTGGAAAATGGTGGATTGAGAAATTATCACTTGTTTTGAATCCGAACATTTTAAAGGATATCCCCAATATTCCTCTATCCCACACCTTCTTCCCAAATAAACTCTTTTGGTGGCCCGCGTCCGAAGAATGGTTCAATACAACTTCAGCTGTAAAACTCATAACTAATTTAGAAATACAATCAGATGACATAAACGCATGGATATGGAATGTAAATATAAACCCAAAAATTAAAAACTTCCTATGGAAAATTGGTCAATTAGAACTTCCTATGAAAATACGATTAGCACAACGTGGTGTCTCAATACCTACTACCTAAGAATTATGCAACTTTGCAATTGAAGACGACAAACATTTTTTCTTAGAATCTCAATTCAGTAACAAACCTCCACTACAATACTAGAGATGACAATTTCACCCGCACCCGACTCGAACCGAATCACCCGACCTGAAAAAGTGGGTGAAAACCCGAAAAAAAAAATTGGGTGAAAAGTGGATGATGGGGGGGGTGGATGATGATTTTTTTCACTTGCACCCGACCCATCATCCATCACCCGCTATCACCCACCACCCATTTACAATATAATATACTATTTGTTTATTTTATTTTTGTGATTTATGAATAAAAACATATAAATTTATTTTTTCCCTTTTCTAACCCTAAATCTATATGATTCAGTATCGAAACTCAAGTGAAATAATAATTGTAATATAATTTTTTGAGTCATTTTGTTTATAATGCTAAAGATACATTATGAATCTTCTATTGTTGACTTTTTTTTATGTACGTTGCAAGACATATGTTATTTAAGACTTTATTTTTTATAAAAAAAATTTATTATTATTATAGTTGTATTTTGTATATATGATAATTTATTTTTCGAAATAGAATGAAATAAATAATTAATTAATTTGCAAAACTGGCCTTTTTTGCCTTTATTAGAAGAGATTCCACCAAACTTATTAAATTAGGGATTTGTCAATCTCCCCAAAAATATATCGTGTGTGCCCCTTTTAGAATTAATTTGAGGTAGGGACAACCATTGCAATGGCTTCACCGATAAGGCAAAGGTGGAGTTCGGGTCCTGTTTTACTGCCGAATCCGCATCTTCTGTCCTCCGCCGAATCTGCATCCTTCGTCCTCTGCCTCCAATGGTGTCTCCGATGAGCACCGCCGAAGACATTGGTGGCCGCGAGGTTCGCGGAGGCTGCGAGATCTGAGGTGATCTCTTCTCCCATGGCTGTTCGTCGCTCAGATCCGAGGAGATCCGACAGATCTCGAGAAATGCTAAATCGAGATCCGAGGTGATTTCTTCTCCTCCGCTGCCATGCCGGTGGCGATTGGAGGTGAAGCGGTGCCGATTGGAGGTGTGGCGATGGATCGATGTGGGAGGTAGCAGATTGTAGGTGAGGCGGTGAATCAATTAGTGACCGATCGTGGCGCGCGTCGGCACTGATACTGCAATCGATAGTGACGGCCGACTCTCGGGGATACAGTGTAAAGTTGAGAGCAAGGGGAGGAGGAATTTCCCCATTTCTTTGCTTGTGAAGATGGAGGTTAGCTTGAAGAAGAAGAAGAAGAGACTGTTCGGGGATGCAGTGTAAAGTTTTGGTGATAGTAGCAGATCCAGAGATGTGTAGAGAAGTAGGGATAAAGAAGTTCAAGTACTTCCCAAATAGAAGCATTCCTTCTCCCATATCGGCTTCCCCACTTCACCAAAAAGGCCTTTTCTTTAGCAGGTAATTTATTTTTATCATTTCTCTAAAGCTTACTCGGTGATTTAGGCTTAATTTGTTTCCCACTTATTTTGGATTATCTTTGGTCTAATCTTATACTACTATTTTATTTAACCTCATGTTATTTCAAAGAAAGAAACAAAATTTGGTGATGGCATAATTAATATATGTCAATTATCAGTGTAATGTGTATGGATTGATTTTTTGCCAATTAAAAGTTACTGATTTTCAACAAGTATTGATGTCTTTGTATTTGTTTTCAGCAATTTTTACAATTAATTAACAATTATATATTGAAAAAATAGAATTTGTGGTTAGTTTGCTACTATGATTGAGGTTGCTTTGTTGAGAGTTTGGATATTGGCAATTTCAGCAATTTTTTTTGCCTTAGTGAAACTTTTGGAGAGCTTTTTAGCTTCTTGATTTTTTGTGTGATCTGAAATGCTGAAATGTTGAAATTAATTCTTATTAGCAAAATTCATTATGCTGAAATTAATTCTTATAAAATTGTATGAGCTACTATATCTTACACACAAGCATATATGACAGCATTTCAGTATTTCAACATTTTAGCATTTTAGTTTTTTTTGCTGACGCGGAAAAAAAGCAACTCCGGTTTCAGCAACACGGCTTCAACAACTTCGGTGTTTAAGTGCTGACACGAAAAAAAAAAACAAAAAAAAGCAACTCCGGTTTCAACAACACGGTTTCAGCAACTCCGGTGTAGAAGTGCTGACGCGAAAAAAAGAAGCTAATTTCAGCAATTACAACAACAATTTCAACAACTCCGGTTTCAGCAATTCCGGTTTCAGCAACTTCAGTTTCAACAACGCGAAAAAAAAAACAAAAAAAAACATGTTGAAACAGGAGGGGGGCGCAGGGGCACACATGGGGGGCAAAGGGGGCAAGGGAAGGGAGGTTGACATTTTGCTAATTTGGATACATTGGTGGACAATTCACTAATAAAGGCTTTAAATATGGCCATTTTAGTAAATGTCCCATAAATAAAATTATCAAAGAGGCGAAAAATCACCCATATTTCACCCCTCTCACCCGCTCACCGGAAGGGTGGTGGGTGAAGTGGATATGGATAATGGGTTGGGGGTGATGGTCTATCCATGGTGGATCGGGTGAAATGAGAGTTCATCCACCCACCACCTGACCAATTGTTATCCCTAACAAATACCGTTAAAGAAATAATTGACACACTACCTAACCTCTCCATTGTTTCAACCAGATCTTGTCATTATTGGGCAACAAATTAGATAACATGACTAAGGAAACATTATCCCTAAAATGGTGGAGAATATGGTATTATAGAAATAAAATCACTTTTAACAACAAGAGTATACCAACTGATGGCGAGATCACAGCGTTCATAACTACACTAAAAGAAAACTGGCACAAACCGATTCTTTTGGAGACTGAATTGGCATTCGCCTTACAAACAAAACCAAAACCCATGAAACAAAAAGAAAAAAATATCAAATGGTGAAACCCTCCATAGTCCATACAGATGGCTAAAATTAAATTTCGACGGGTCCTCGACGGATACAGAAGACAATACAAGAAGATTTGTTATACGTGATTGGAAGGGTACAATGATAACTATGAGTTATAATAAACTGGGAAAACAAACACCTATAAAGACAAAAATACTCACGCTAAGAGAAGGAATACTAAAGGCTAGACAAATGGGAATAAAAAAGCCTCAAATAATCACTAACCATTTGAATAACACAGGCAAATGCCCATGGAAAATTGAATTTATAACGACAGACATTAAAACAATACTAATGTACTTTGAGAACATTCGTATTTTGTTTGTGCCTCGGTCAAGCAATAGAATGGCAGACATGGTCGCACACCTGTGCTGCTTTACTGACGAGCACTCTATAATGGCCTCATCCGTTAGGATCAGTGGCAGCCGCAGGATTGGCTAGAGGGGGGGGCGAAATTTATGCTTCGGGAATTTTTTTTCTCAATATATATAATGAAGAAATTTTTTTTAAAATTTTGAAAAAAAAACAATAAATTTTAGTATAAATATGGTATTTTATTACAAAAATTTATAAAAAAATTTATTATTTATATATATGTGTGTAGCATTATGAATATTTTTTAAAAAATATTGAAAGACAATTATAGATTTTTAAAAAAATATGTCATTTGTAAATGAAAAAAAATTTTGATACGATTGAAAAGTAAGTTAAAAAACTCATAAGTTATGCTTTAAACAAGACATTAATAGTTAAAAAATTCATAGAAATAAAACTTAGAAGATTTTTAAAATATATATTTGTAGAAAAATGAATACTTGAATTAAAAATATTAAAAGAAAACTATAAACTTGATTTTTTTTTACAGTAGGCAAGAAGTAGGAGCGATTACACAAGCTATAATCTGGTTCCTTGATCATCCTTGAGGATGATGGTAGAAAGTTCCCTATTAAAGGGATAGTAGAGCTATTACTAATGATACCCTTCCGAGCTATAAAGTCGGCTACTCGATTCGCTTCTCGGTAGCAGTGTCTGTATTGAACAAGGTCAAAAGCAGATTGCAATTGCTTGCAATTGCTTGATCTTTTCAATGTGATGTATAATCTCCCATATGACATTATTGTTGTTGGTGATAACTTTGATGAGCTGTAGATTGTCCCCTTCTATTATTACTCTTCGAAGTCCTTTCCTAATTGCTTGCTCCATACCTGTTTGAATAGCGATAGCTTCAGTTTGAATGACTAAGCCTTTGACAGTTTCCTTGTAAAACATATCAATGACATTGTAACGGCTCGGATATAAATACCCGGGTTACGTTTCGAAGGTTGGTTACCTTCGTTCGGATCTTGCAATTCGAGTACGGTTCGAGGTTTAAAACCTCAAAGGATCGATATTTAGGATTTCGAATCCCAAAACAATCGAAGGGCCACTGGGAACCCTTAAGCTGTCCTAAGACTATATCGCGGAAGTTCATTTTCAAAACTGGTGAAAGCGGAAGTAAAGTACAACTTGCCACGGGGAGGCCGGGTCAAAACCAAATCATTAAAACATATATTATGAAATTATGTAACCAAATTAGCGGAGTTAGGTAGGTTCTTTGCCATCGCTCGGGGGAATTCCCATGCCATAGGAACAAAGAGCAATCATACCTAAAAACAAGTTGTGCGCGCGGGATCAGACCGAGACCCCAACGCACTCTGTCCCGCAAGCAAGTATACACATACGCTATAATAAAGATGCTTTGATGCAATACGGAAATTAAATCACACTATCATGCTCCTAGGTTATAATATGCAGAAAGAACTGTAAAGGCGCCCAAAGAATGCCAAGTGGCATATCCCTCTCCTACCTCTGCACCCCTTCCCGTTAGTGCAGAGACGGGCCAGTTCGATGTTATAGCATATCATATCTCATCATAGCATATCATATCTCATCATCATATCATATATCATGCTCATGCCCGATAGTGCTGGGCTATCTCATCATCATGCTCATATATCGACAATACTGACTCAGGGCACCCGATGAAGCTGGGCTACCCTATGACCCTAACAAAGACTCTAAGACTCAAAGATAACGGTCGTTCTGTTTTGCAATCACACAAAGTATTCAAATGCTCATTCATGTGTGCGATCCTAGCATGATACTACATGGCATGCTTTAATGCTTATGCAACACCTAGTATGTCATATAATCACAAGCAGGGATTCTCTTTCGAATCTGAGTAAGCCCATAAAGGAACTTACCTGAATAAGCCGAACAGCAGAGAATTAAGGCAGAAGCAGAATCCAAGCAATGTCAACAATCATCTAACAAACATTCAAAATGCATAAGTCTATCCAAGTCACGCAAGGCGCCGCTATCTATCCTACGTAGCTTCACATATCTCATTTCAAATTATTCCATCTTATCTCATCATAAATCATTTCATGCTCATCTCATCTCAATATCTCATCCAGGATTCAACAATAAATTCAGCGAGTCAAATCTAGTAAATCATTTTCCCAAAGTTTTCAAATTCTTAAAATCTCAAGTTAAGTCAACTCAATAGTCAAACAATTCTTTGAAAATTGCTTAGCCAAATCCCGACGTTAAACATTTAAACTTTAAAACCAATGTCTGAAAATCATATTATAGAAATCATTCTGGCATTTTTATTTCAAAACCTCAAACCCCTTAAGCACATTTTTGGAAATTTATAAGTCAATAAATAAATCACCTTATAAAACATTATATAATAACTCATCTCAAATAATATTACTTTAAAATTCCATTTATAATACATATATAATATTTTCAGAAAATATACAAATCCCCAAAATCGTATAATATAACATATATATATATATATATAATAAGCAACAATAATCAGCACATAACAATTAAACCCACATCACAACCCAAAAGAGGACAACAGCCCAAGAGGAATCCGGATCTGCCAGGTCTGCAGCCCAACCCGAAAGGAAGAATCCGACCCGGGATGAACAGAAAAAAAATGAGAAGGAAAGGAAGACCGGATGGAGCCCGACCCGCCCAGATTTGCAACTGAAACTTAAAGGGAAGAAGGACAACTTATTGGCGACAAATTGAGTCAGGGACCTTGTGACTGAATATATAGGACATTACTCTTTGAGAAATCAACCTTCCTTCCCGATTCTGCAAAAAAATTGTTGAGTCATTTCTGGAAAAAAAATAAGTTCATCTGTAAAAAAAAAAGGAAAGAAAAGAGGGGATAGACTTATCCCACTAATCAAGATTATTTTCCACAGGTTCATACGCATTGCCGATAGGATAATGTGAGAGAGAGAGATTCCATAAAAATGCCAAAGAGATAGGAGATGGTACAAACTTCTCGGCTTTGTACCATTCCATAACACTTCAACTCTCCCACTGTTTGACATTACATTATGACCCTAACAAGATAGAGAAAAAGGTGAAGGTTATAGAGGATCTAACGTAAGAACTCCCATCGAACCCGATTATAAGCCTTTTCAAATCGATTTTGATAGTCATCTAGCGGTTGCCTCTTCCTCTTTGCATCATGGAATGCAGGACCTCCTAGACCACCACCACTGTTCTAAAAACCCCCTTCAAGGCCCGCGTAGACCCTTGCCTAAACCCTTAACCTCACCCTGTTGTTAAGGTCACCAAGACCCACCTAGACCACAAATACATTCCATGAAGTCCACCTAGACCCTTGACCTTATCCTACCACCAAGCATTTTTTAGAACATTGACCCCAACCACATTGTCAACTATTTGACAACCAAGAATAAAGCTCACATGGGCCGGTGATAAGGCATGATTGTATAGGCATTTTAGGTCATTATTAAGTCATTTAGGTTGTATTTAGATATGGTTTTAGCATAAAGTGCATTCATTGTCTCTTAAATGGAAGAAGTCAAAATCTATGCGTTTTCAGTGTTTAATTGCAGAAAATAGATCTGAGCTTTGAATGGTGGAGGAATCATAGATCAAATGAAGCTTGGAATAGCTAAAGAAGAAGTCTCAAAGAGCAAGAAACAAGCCAATGCAGCGTTAGATGACAAGTAAGAAGGCTAAGGAACGAGCTGAAACGAAGGAAGTGGACAAACCTCAGCTTTTGGATTTCAATCACTTTGAATTAAGTTCTGACATTTTCATGAGAGTTGTAGTCCTTGAAAAGATCTTTCCAACGCATATTCATATGTATCAATCGGACGAACGAGGAGCCCGAAAAGTACGTTACAAGATAGAGCTGAAAAAGCTGGAAAACAGGCGTCCACCGATCCTCGGCGCCTTCTGAGGGTTTTCGCGGACAACACAAGATCGGCGCCCGCCTATCACCGAATCCTAGCAAATCTTCCGGAGCTGAATCTGGTTCTTTCTATTTTGTTATTTCATTTTCTTTGCGCTTATATTGTATTACGTTGTTACTTTGTCTTGATTCGCGATCTATATGAAGTTGCATCTAGCTAAGGGTATCGACTACCTCCGTTCTTGCAGGTCGAAACCTATATAGTAGCAAACACATCCAGTGATAACAGGTTGAGAAGCTGGCTTGTGTGAGGAAATTGACAGGTAAGGATCATCTCTTCTAGCGGAAGCGATATTTGGGTTGAGAACCAGGTGACACGTCGACGATGGAGGAGAGATGCTGAGCTACGTGCTGCAGAGACTAGGGACACAGTGCTTACCGAACCACATGCAAGAGTTTATGAAGTTGATAGTGATCGAATTAGGAAGCTATACAACTCTGCGCACAAACCGGTTCCTAGGGTAATAAGAAGAACCGAGGTAACCAACCATGTCAAGGTAAGTAGATCAAACCAATCCCATCATATTTCTACTCTCTTTTCGTTGCTTTATTCACAACCACCAACCAATTGCTTTGCAACTTTATTCTCTCTCTTTATTCTGCATAGTTAACACGAAATCGTACTAAATACACGCTCTTTGTGGGATTGACACATGTACTTATTCACTATACTAGTGTTGAGTATTGGTTATTTATATTTGACGAGAATCAACGACTGGTTCACCGCTCGTCAGCCGGAGAGATTAAATCAGGCAGAACTAGCTTTACTCTGCTTATGATCATCTTTGTAGCTGCTTTGAAGATCATATTCTTAGGGTGGTAAGTCGCGCACCCAAGACGCATCCTGGATGCGTGGTTGTATGCGCACCCAAGCCACACACATCCAGGATGCGTGTGGTTGCTTCTGAAGAAAAAAAAACGAGTTAAAAATAATGTGGAACCGAGATAATAAATGGGGTCAACACGCATCCTGGATGCGTGTTGACTGTAGAATTTATAAAATTTGGTCAACACGCAACCAGGATGCGTGTTGACCAATGATAATTTGTTGGAATTTTTAAACAATTGTTGACCCTTATATGATGTTTAAATAATTGTAATAATGTTGGAAATGTTAATAATATAAATGCACCCTATATCATAATTGAATCGTTCGAATTTTCGATTATAATTTATTTATATTTGTTGCAAATCGTATTAAAGTTGTTCGAAAATGATAATTAATATTTATATTATATATTAGAATTTATAGCAATTTATTCATATTTTATGATTTATCGGAATTAGATTATTATTGTCGATATTGAACACTTAGCATATATCAAATAAGATTGGATTCCATTTTATAATACATGAGATTGAATAATTAGATTAGATAGTTAATATGTAGAATGATAGTCATACTCATGTGAATATATTTTGATTTAATTTTTGCTATTTTTGATAACGATTGTATGTAAATCACTATAAAATACGAAATGAGATTTAATTATTAGTTTATATTCAACAATATAGAATTTCATCTAACAATAGACGAGATTAAATTGATTCGGTTATTATGTATGCTTAATTAAAGTTAGGGTTAGGGTATATAGTCGATAAATCGATATTGAACACTTAGCATACATCAAATAAGATTGGATTTCATAATATATATAACCTAACCCTAACCTTAACCCTAACTCTAACCCATGCATCATTTCATGTATATATAACCTAGCCCTAATATAACCCTAACCTTAACACTAACCCTAACTATAACCCATGCGATCACCACTTATTTGAGAGACTCACATGACGAGAGTGTAGACGAAATTGATACGTACTGCGTACACACTTTATGTCGTATTGATGAGTTTCAGATGAACCGTGAACTTAGTGGTAGACCTCGGACTTTGGCTTATTGTAAATTATTTGTTGATGAACATTTAGGAAATCTTTATAAATACTCTTATTTGATGACGGGAGTGCATGTAATCGTAAGTTCAAAGCTATAAATCAGGTTTATTATGATAAGTTAAAATGTTGTTAGGCATATGATTGTTATATAATGAAGTTAGCTTACGTTGTTAGGCTTATGATGTTGGGTATGATCGTACGCATCCAGGATGCGTGTGCACGCATCCAGGATGAGTGTGCACGCATCCAGGATGAGTGTCCCTTAGAAACTTCAGGTATTTTAGGGTTTGTAGGGTTAGTGTTTAGGGTTTGTACACGCATCCTAGATGCGTGTGCACTCATCCAGGGTTTGTAGGGTTAGGGTTATACACACATAGAGGATGCGTGTATAACCCTACTTTAGGGTTTATAAAGGCGCGCAACCAGGATGCGTGTGAATCAATGTGTAATATATCACACGCATCCTAGATGCGTGTACGCTGTGCAATTTTTTTTTGAAAAAACTAGCCGTTACAACGGCTAGTATAACGGCTAGTTGCACCTATTTTTACTATATAATGACTTTAGATTGTGGTATGATCTACATCTATTTCACTCTAAAAAACGAATATGTCTCGAGAGGAGGAAGATAGATCCGACAGCGAAGGCGAGAATGCTCGGGTATGTTTATCTATTCATTATTGAAACTCAAGTTTATAGTATATTGTCTTATTGAAACCCAAGTTTATAGTATATTATGAAATCCTAGATTAGATGAAATCATGATTTATGAGATAGTGAATCTTAGTTTAGAAGAGATCGTTATTTCTATAATATGAAATCCTAGAGTAGATGAAATCATGAATTCTCATATATTGAATCTTAGTGAATCTTAGTTTAGAAGAGATCGTTATTTCTATAAATGTTATTTTTTCATTCCAATCTTGGTATATTTAGTTAGTTTCCGATGTTTTGCGTAGATACGTGATGGCATAAATGAAGGAAATGATAACACCATAGGTTTTTCGACTAAAAGAGTGTGGCCAGATATGAATTCGTTGAGAAATTGGGCGCGAAAGAGAGCTAGTAGAAGAAATTTCGTAATTACGACCTATAAGTCGTGGAGTAGCTCTGATATAAGATTTGGGAGAGTTATTTTAACATGTGAACATTACGGAGTCTACCGAAAGGGGTGCAAAGCTGTGGATGGTGATAATGATGAAGAAACTGTCAAGCTCGATACGCAAACCAAAAAAGATCGATGTCCCTTCGAGTTGAGTGGTCGAGAGTGTCCAAAGGGATGTTGGACGGTCGAAGTGATCGAAGGTGTTCACAACCACACCCATCCGACTAAGTTGATTGGTCATTCATTCGCCGGACGGTTGAAGCCGAAAGAATTGGTTGACGTCGAAAGTAGCACTAAAGCTGGATCGAGGCCGAAAGATGTACTAACTAAATTGCGCCATGATGTCACAACCAATGTGACGTCGAGGGATCAAATATACGCGGCACGGGCTCGGATGAGGAAGAATCTAATGGGCGATCGAACACCGACTCAGTATCTCTTGTCGGAACTGGTTAATAAGGGATATTTATTCCAATACAGATTAGACTCTGAAGGTCGTATTGGAGATCTTGCCTTTTTCCACCCAGATTCTATAAAGTTGTGGAAGATGTTTTCATATGTGCTGCTGATGGACACGAAATATGGCACAAATAAGTATGCTCCTTCTTAGTTTTTTTTTTATCTTTTAATATTTAAATTAATTTATTTCTTCATATTACATTATATTCAGTTAATAAAACAAAAATTATGTCACAGGCCCGAAAAGGCATTGTTGGAGATGGTTGGTGTAACGAGCACATTAAATTCATTTCACTTGGGATGTGCATTGATGACAAGGGAAGATACAGACACATACAGTTGGGTGTTGCAACAAGTGAAAGGAGTTTGCGTACATGTTCCGACGACGATAGTTACTGACAGGGAGCTAGGACTTATGAAGGCCTTAGAGAATGTTTTCCCTGAGGCGAAGCATATGTTATGTGAATGGCATGTGTTGCGAAACATAGAGGGCATGGCTCTCAGAAAAATAGCGCAGACAGAGGCTATTCAGAGTAGGTTCTGCAGTCAAGCCAAGCGCCTGATCAGGTCCGGATCGGAACAAACTTACCATCGGCGGTTAGCTGCAATGAAGGTTGAATGGGGAACTAAATACGGTAACTTGATGGGGTACTTCGAGGATACATGGCTAGTTCACAGGGAGAAGCTGGTGTATTGTTGGGCAAACCAGAATTTTCATTTAGGCAACCATTGCACTACATTTTAAATTGGTGTGTTTTATATGTGTTGAGGATACATGGCTAGTTTTCATTACGATTTGCATTACATTTTAAATTGGTGTGTTTTATATGTGTTGATTTTAGTCTACTTTTACATATCTTATGTAGGGTTGAATCAGCTCACGCAGTGATTAAGAGGCAGATGCAGTCAAGCACCAATGAGTTGGACACGTTGTTTGACCACATCCACAGAATGCTGGAGGATCAGATCCTCAAAGTTCGGGGCGAGCTAGAGCAGTCGCGGACACTAATTCCGATAAAATTAGAGGCAACAGATGGTCGTTGTCTTGATATTATGTTTCGTAATATTGTTCGAAAGGTGACAAAACCGGTCTTAGATCACTTGTACGGCCTCCTACGGGAGTGTCGTGCACATAAAGTCCCCTTGAGGTGCACATGTTGGTGGGTGAGGACGTCTCGTGGCCTTCCATGTATCCATCAAGTGGAAGAAATTCGGGTTGCCAAGCGCCTATTTCAAATGGACGATGTTCACCCTTTCTGGTGGCAGGTTGAGTGGTTCGGGGAAAGATCGGCCTTTGCTCCAGACGCCTCGGATGTCAACATTCATGAAGTTAACATGACGGAGATGATAGACGCTTACACATCGGGCGAGATGGTGGCCCATCACGTAAGTTCCCTGTCCACCCTTTACATGACTCTTAGGAGTCCGGATATATCAGACATCTCACCCCCGGCTGCGAAATCATCAAAGAGGGGACGACCGACTAAGAAGCTGCAGAATAGTATACCCCGTCGGTTAAGCTTCTTTGAGCATATGACACAAGAGAGGCGGTACATGGATGATTCTTCCGATGAGGAGGAGACACGACCCGAGGAGCCCAATGAGGAGGAGACACGACCCGAGGGGCCCAATGACCCTCAATCTCCAACATGTGGGCATACACCGACTTCATCTCGTGGTTCACGTGGGACTCGTGGTCGTGGTCGCCCCCCGAGGAGCACGAGAACGGGTAGGGGCAATTCTGACCATCCTATTCCTCCGGTGGATGAGTCATCACGAGTTGCAACACGTGGGACGCGTGGGCGCCCCCGTCGTGGGACCTCGAGGAGTTCAAGGTCTGTGCCCCCACTTCCAAGAGTTGTACCTGATTCATTCGACTTTGGGAATAACACCATTGACGAGTTCATGAAAGGATTCGTTCATCGTGTGCAAGATGTGAGGCCAGACGGAAATTGTGGATTTCGCGCATTGGCATTCACCATGGGGCTTGGTGAAGATGCATGGCTTGACCTACGGATGGGGATGATGAGAGAAGTGAATCTCCATCCGGAACGATATCAGCCGGTTCTTACTGTTTACGGACGATCCAACGAGCCAGATAGAAGACTCATATTATTCAAGGCGCATTTCAATTGGAGTGATCGAAATACCGATGCACCTGAGCGGTGTTGGTTGGCTTTTCCGGAGGACGGCCATGTATTTGCGACAACGTATCAATGCACCCTTGTATTTTTGGACTACAACGCGCCAATGACTTTCCTCCCGCTTGTCAGACAAGCTCCTGCTCCCGGCGCACCCCCATCCGGGGCGATCATCGTGATTTGCTTAATAGGATGGCGTGCCCATTTTGTCGCGGTAAGCTTCTCCTCTATATTCTATTATAATTTGGTTTGATTTTGATTATAAGTTATCTTATTGTTTTTTATTATTTTGTAGGTGACTATGGAAAATCCATTTCCCATGCCTCCCGTCACTATGTATTGGAAAGACTCCCATGACGAAAGTGTCGACGGATATGACACGCAATATGCAAGTCGTATTGAGGAGTTTCATATCAATCGGGAACTTAGTGGTAGACCGCTGTTGCGTGACTAGTACGCATCTCCGTCAGTGGTGCCAACCGCATCTCCGTCATCATCAGTCGATGGATCCTCTGAAAACCCAAAGTACCCTGACCCACTATCCTCAGGCACGTCAGCTGGATCGATAGTAACATCTCGAGCGGCCCGAAGCGAGGCAGTAAGCTTACGAGCCTTTATCTTCCGCTTATCCGAAGTCACCGACTATTGTTAATTAAAAATTAAAAGATTGTTACAATCCAATTATTTTTTTAATTTGAATTTTTGAATTTTTGAAATTTAATTAATTTTCTTTTTTTTTGTTTTTTCTATTTGAATTTTTCTATTGTATTATTTTAAAAAAATTAAAAGATTGTTACAATCCAATTATTTTTTAATTTTCTATTTGAATTTTTTAAATTTAATTAATTTTCTTTTATTTTTTTTCTATTTGAATTTTTCTATTGGATTATTTTAAAAAAATTAAAAGATTGTTACAATCCAATTAAATTCAATTTTTCCAATCTAATTAATTTTGAATTTTCTATTTGAATTTTTGAAATGTAATTAATTTTAATTTTTCCATTCGATATTAAATTCAATTAATTATTTTGAATATATGTATTTTATAATTTTGAAATTTCTACTCGACATTAAACAATATAATTCAAAATATACTCAAAACAATTTCATAATTACAAATATTCTAACTAAAATCCCCTAATTCTATTTATGATCTAAAACCCTAATCTAATTCTCCTAATTCCAATAATATAATTCTCCTAATATAATCCTAATATAATTCTCCTAATTCCAATAAAATCCTAAAAATTTCAAACTAATCCTAATTTAATTCCAAAATTCCCAATTTAATTGAAATAAAATGAATTATTAAAAAAATACAAACATTTGTACATACCTTATAAGCTTCACGATCGCGTTTTGGGGCACCGGGAGTCTGATGCATTTGTCCGGCTGAATCAACAACGACGGAGGTTCCCGCCGGAGTCGTTAGAATCGAAACTCCGGCTCCACCAGCCTTTGGGACGCCAGCGCCACCACCACCAGTTGTCACCACCGCCGACGGAGCTGCTACGCCGCCCCTGCCAGCTCCAATTTCACCACCATCGGCCACCAATCCCGCCACCGCTGCTGGCACCGTCCCGTCACCGCTGCTGCCACCACCAGTTCTCTCTGACGAAGGGATGAACGCCCTCCATGGCTCGAAAAATCCCCTCCGACCACGCCGGCGACCGCCACCCCTGCTGGCACCGTCCGCCATGTCGGGATTTTTGGACGGAGAGGAAATAGGGAAGAAGAAGATGGGAAGGGGATGAGGATGAATCGAGGATGGGGAAGGAAGACAAGGGCCAGCCCGGACGAATCGCCGAATTGCGGCCGCTCTGAACGGAGGAGGAAGATGAGGAAGAGAAGAAGAAATCCCGTGTATTTAACCCTAACCTACACGCATCCTAGATGCGTGTAGGTCCTTTTTTTTACTAACCCACGCGCATCTAGGATGCGTGTGGGTCTTTTTTTTTACTAACCCACACGCATCTAGGATGCGTGTGGTTCTTTTTTGTTACTCAGGATAAAAGACCCACACGCATCCTAGATGCGTGTGTTGCCGTTTTAATTTATTTTTAAAACAACACTATTTTTAAAAATTAAAATAAGCCTACACGCATCCTGGATGCGTGCATGTTGAACCTTTTATAACACCCTTTTTTAACCCGGTTCTTCTAATATATCCCATTTTTTTTTATAAAACCAACATTTACACGCATCTTGGATGCGCACTCATTGGGTGCGACGGTACACGCATCTAGGATGCGTGTTGGGTGCGCTTCGGCTCGCCCTATTCTTATGCTCTATCTAATAAAATCCTAAATATTAAAGTTTTCTTCCACTAAGCCACTACATTTATAATATTTCTACCACCCAGTAAGACTCTATATTGATAACTTCTATGTTCATACAATTCTACAAAAGAAATTTATATTTTATAAAATTAGATTATATTAAATTTTATTTCATATAAATATATCTTTTTTACTTTTTTATAAAAAAATAAAGACCTAGCATCAATATAATTTTCTTAATATAACTAGTAATATATGATATATTATCAAAATTACAAAATAACTATAACTATATATACACTTTTAAATTAAAATAATCAATATCAAATTTTATTCAAATACTAGTTTCTAAGACGTGAGATAAGGGTGTGTATATTTTAACTCCCTAGACTTTGCTTTCTTTATGGGATATACTGAAATGTTATTGTTGTTTTACCCATGTCTAAAGCGTATGTCTTAAACTAGTTATTTTTAAAATACTAATCCAACTTCGTAAATTTTCACTGACATTAAAAGTTGCTTTCTAGCCCTTGGATCCTCTACTCTCCCTCAGTGCTCTCTACGGTGCATCACAAAATTATATTGGGTATAAATATATATTGAAAAAAATTTTAAAATTTTTTTTAGATTCTGTATTCTTATATTGATATATTTATAAAATTTTATTATGAAAAATCATCTTTTAAAAATATAGATGATTAAAATATCGATTCTTTTAGAACATAATTTTTATTATTTTTTAAAATATGAATTTTCATGATAAAATTTTATAAACATATCAATATAAGGGTATATAATCTAAAAATATTTTTAATATTTTTAATGTTTATTTATATCATAAATAATTATTTGATACACCGAAGGGTAGCAAGGGACCCGGCCAGGCCCTCCCCTCCTCTCGATCGGTGTCTATTCAAATGTACGTAGACAATTACCTCTCGAATTTTCTAATACATATATGCATGAGATAGTGACTGACTACCCCAGTTCACATGATGCTTACTCCACCAAAATAAGTTCACATGATGACATAGACTTATCCCTCCATAACACTTCAACTTCTTCTACTTTTTGGCATTTCATTATGACCCCGACAAGCTAGGGGGGAAGTGAAGTTTGTGGTGGATCTCATGTAAGAACTCCCATCGAACCCGATTATATAATCCTTTTTGATATTTTTTTAAATAACATGGAGGTTACGAGGTTGTCGACTAATTTCTTACGGGACTGAGTCCTAGCCTGCAAAGGACGCGAACCGGTAAATAAGATTTGAACCCTTGACCTCTTACAAGTCTTACCTCTTACAAGTCTTACCTCTTCCTTACCACTAGAGTAAGAGGTCAAGAGGTCATTTTTGATATTGATTTTGATAATCATCTAGTGTTTGCCTCTTCTTCTTTGCATCATGGAATGCACACAGGACCTCCTGAACTACAACCAGTGGCGGATCTTCAATCAAAACAATGAGGGGACTGACAGCAAATTTCAATTGAATCAGGCTGCAAAAAATTGATGTTCATAAATTTGAGACTTTAGTTTATGGAAAAAATTTCAATAGAAATAGGCTTTAAAAAAATATCATCTATATTATGCTCTCCTAGATCGATGTACTTGATATTCATAATATTCACAGTCGCAGTCTTGCAAATAACAATGCCTAAGATATGAGATAAGAATGCATATATTTTAACCTCTTAGACTCTGTTTCTTTGTGAGATATCCTCAAATTTTATTACTCCGTATTGTGTTACCTATATCTAAAATGTGGGTCTAACACTAGTTATTTTTAAAATAATAGTCCACCCTTTTTTTTAATTAGGTAAGGATTCGGCAGGGGCCTAACCGAAAGCATCCTGACGGATGAGGTCAAGAAGACCAGGATCATAAGGGAACACATGACCCTGGGCAACATGACTAAGGTGTGCGACCTTGTCTGCCACTTTATTGTCGTTACGGAGCACATGTGAAAAGGAAATTTCCTCAAGTCCTTGAAGGAGCATTTTAATGTCAGACATAATTAGTTCGATTTCCCAGAGGCAACGCGCATTATTACGGAGATGGTTGATTACTGTACGTAAAGACATTTTATTCAAATGTCCATTTTCAAAATACTATTCCACTTGAATTTTCGTACACATGCATGTTCAGATTGTCATCAATATTTATGTGATAGAAATGGTCCCATGATGCTTACGCAAACAAATGAGGTCATCTGAAAGAGAATTCAATCGATCCATATCTAATGTCTTTGTCTAACATTAGTTATTTTTAAAATACTACTCCGCAGTTAGCTTTATAAATTAGGGGTGAACACAAATCCCGCGAATTCTGTTAAAATGTAAAGTTTTTCAACCTCCTAAGCTAATTAAGCTAGAGTTAGTTAGCTAGTTAGTTAACTTAAGTGTCGATTAAGTTTTATGTTGAAGTTATTTTGTTTATTTGTCATAGCAGTTAGTTTACGGTTTCATGATCAAAGTAGTGGTGTTAGTGGGTAGTTATCTAGCTTAGCAGTTACACAAGTTGTAATGGGTTATATAAGGAGTCGATTTCAATTAATCAAGGTGTGAGGCAGTCGATTCAAGTGAAAGATATCTCTCTGTGTTCTTGAAGTTTTGTATGAACTGTTATACTCTAAAATCTCTCGGTTTTTTGTAACTGTTCTGCATAGCTAACAAGTCGTATCAGAGCAAACCTTTGTTTTCCGGGTTACTGTCCAAGGAATTGAGTGAAAAGTGAGATCAAACACAAGGGAAACACAAGAGAGATTAAGCAAAGATGCAGAACAATGGATCAGGCAATGTAGGCAACCCACAGTTGCCAATCTTCAAGGGTGTGAATTACCATTTCTGGAGTCTCAAGATGATGACTCTGTTCAAGTCCCAAGAGGTGTGGGGACTGGTGGAGAATGGCTTTCAAGACACCCAGACAAAAGAGCCTGATCAACAATTGAGAGAAAAAAGGAAGAAGGACTCCAAAGCTTTGTTCAGGATCCAAACTGCTTTGGATGATGAAGTGTTCCCAAGGATTGCAGTAGCAACAACTGCACGAGAGGCATGGGAAACTTTGAATCAGGAGTACATGGGAGATAAGAAGGTCATCACTGTCAAGCTGCAGGCACTCAGAAGAGAGTTTGAGACTCTAACTATGCTTGAGAAGGAGTCTGTGCAGGTATTTCTATTTAGAGTATCTGCTATTGTAAACCATATGAAGTCATATGGTGAAAGGATGAGTGATGAGACAATAGTGAGCAAGGTCTTGAGGAGCTTGACCAAGAAATATGATCATGTGGTAGCAGCAATAGAAGAGTCTAAGGATCTGTCAACATACATGTTTTAGGAGTTGACAAGTTCTCTTCAAGCTCATGAGCAGAGGTTGAACAGATCAGTTGATCAAGAGGAAGAGAAGGTCTTCCAGATGAAGGAAGAGTCCTCAAAGGAGAAACCTGAGAACTCCGGAGGTAGCGGTCAAGGTAAAGGAAACTTCAGAGGTAGAGGACGTGGTAGAGGCCAAGGAAGGGGTCACAACAATGGCTCATAAAGAGGCCAAAATAATGACTCAGAGAGAAGCTCATGGAGAGGTTCAAACAGAGGTCATTATGGTGGCTCCAGGTCCTACAGAGGAGACATTCAGTGCTATCACTACAAGAAATATGGTCACAAGGAGGCTCAGTGTTGGTAGAAGCTTGAGAGTGTGCAGAAGACAGTAAACTACTCAGAGAATACTGAGCGAGAGAGTAGGTTGTTCATGACTTCTTCATCAGTTGCACAAAATGTCAATGACATTTGGTACCTTGACAGTGGCCCGTGGGTGCTCAAACCACATATCAAACTCAAGGAAGATGTTTAAAGAGCTTGATGAGTCAAAGAAAAGCAATGTGAGACTTGGAGATGATAAGGTACTACAAGTAGAGGGTAAAGGGACAATTGTAATCAAGAGTTTGCAAGAAGAAGTCAGAACTCTGAGTGATGTTCAGTATGTGCCAGGATTAGCTCACAATCTGCTCAGTGTAGGTCAGTTGCAAGGGAATGGTTACTCTCTAATGTTTGATGAGGATGCCTGTGTAATCAGAGAGAAGAGGTCAAGGCAAGTTGTTATGAAGGTTCTTATGACAAAGAACAGGATGTTTCCACTTGATCTGTTAACAAATGAGAATAGAGCTATGACAACTAAGGAGGATGAGGAATCAAAGTTGTGGCATATGAGGTTTGGACACTTGAATGTTCAAAGTCTGAAGTTGCTCAGTTCAAGAGAATTGGTTACTGGTTTGCCAAGAATTGCAGAGATTGAATGTGTGAAGGGTGTGTGTTTGGGAAGCAATTCAAGGGTGCATTTCCAAGTGGAAGAGCATGGAGGGCTAGTGAGTGCTCGGAGTTGCTACATGCAGACCTGTGTGGGCCAATGCAAACCATGTCACTTGGAGGAAGCAAGTATTTCTTGCTTATCACTGATGATCACAGCAGGATGAGTTGGGTTTTCTTCTTAAAACTCAAATCAGAGGCCTTATGAAAACTTCAAGAAGTTTAAGGCTCTAGTAGAGAATCAATCAGGGAAGAAAGTGAAAGCACTGAGAAATGACAGAGGTGGTGAGTTTCTGTCACAGGAGTTCAACTCATTTCATTTTGTGATGAACATGGAATAAGAAGAGAGCTCACTGCACCCTACACTCCTGAGCAGAATGGAGTGGCTGAGAGGAAGAACAGACTGTGGTTTAAATGGCCAGGAGTATCCTCAAAGCAAAGAGAATGCCAAATGAGTTTTGGTGTGAAGCAGTTGCATCTGTTGTGTATGTTTTGAACAGATCACCTATAAAAGCTGTCTTGGATAAGACACCACTTGAAGTGTGGAGAGATAGAAAGCCTTGTGTGAGTCATATGAGAGTATTTAGATGTGTGGCTTACTCTCTGGTGAACCTGAGAGCCAAGCTAGATGACAAGGCAGTGAAATGTGTTTTTGTTGGGTATGCAACACAGTCAAAGGCATACAAACTATATAATCCTCAAAATGGAAGAATCATTGTGAGCAGGAATGTGATCTTCAATGAAGATGCTCAGTGGGAGTGGTAGGAGAAAGAGCAGTCTGTGGTTGCTCCAAGATCTGTTGTTGTTGATGGTGCTATGGAGGAGAATGTCCCACCAGAGGTGAACCATGAGTTTCCTAGTCCTACATCAACTCCATCAAGCCAGCAAAGTGCATCAAGCATTGGGTCATCACTATCAAGTCCATCTAGTGATTCCCCACCAAGAAGATACAGATCTTTAGTTGAGATTTATGAAAGCTGTGAGCTTGCTTTGGTGATGATAGAACCATCAAGCTTTAAGGAAGCTAAGAAGGAACATCAGTGGGAAGTAGCTATGGAAGAAGAGATGAGATCCATACGAAAGAATGACACATGGGAGCTTGTTGAGCTTCCTAAAGAGAAGAATGTGATTGGTTTAAAATGGGTGTTTAGAACCAAATATAACACTGATGGGAGCATACAGAAGCACAAAGCAAGGTTAGTGGCCAAAGGTTATGCACAGCAGGAGGGCATTGACTTTGAAGAAACCTTCTCACCAGTGGCAAGGCTAGAAACAGTGAGAGTGGTGTTGGCTCTAGATGCTCAATGGAGGTTAAGTCTGCATTCCTGAATGGGGAGCTAGAAGAAGAGGTGTTTGTTGAACAACCTCGAGGCTTTGTCAAGAAAGGTAAAGAGGACAAGGTCTACAGATTGAAGAAGGCTCTCTATGGCTTGAAACAGGCCTTTGAGCCTGGTACAACAAAATTGATGCATTCTTCTTAGAGAATGAGTTTTAGAGGAGTGAAAATGAGCCTACTGTGTATGTGAGAAGGAAGAGCCATGAAGAATTCATAGTGGTGTGTCTATATGTAGATGACATCATATATTTTAGTTCATCACGGGAAATGCTAAATGAGTTCAAGGTGGCAATGATGAGTGAATTTGAGATGACAGATTTGAATCAGTTGCAGTACTTCCTAGGCTTGGAGGTTAAGCAAGGAAAGGAAGGGAACTTTCTGTGTCAAGAAAAGTATGCTCGAGCCTTGGTGAAGAAATTTTATCTTGAAGGTTGTGATGTAGCTCAGACTCCTATGAATGCTAATGAGAGGCTGCAAAAGGATGATGGCACCAGAAGAGCAGATGAGAAGGTGTTTAGGAGTCTAGTTGGAGGCCTTAATTACCTCACACATACAAGATCAGATATAGCCTACTGTGTGAGTGTAGTTTCAAGGTATATGCACAATCCAATAATGCAACACCTAGGAGCTGCTAAGAGGATAAAATATGTTGCATGAACCTTGAAGAAAGGTTTATGGTATGAAAGTGTGAAAGATTTCAGAGTGCAGGGGTACACAGACAGTGATTGGGCAGGTTGTGTGGATGAAAGGAAGAGCACACCAGGGTCTGGGTTCAGTCTTGGCTCAGGGGCAATTACATGGAGTTCAAAGAAGCAAGAAACCATTGCTCTGTCTTCATCTGAAGCAGAATATATAGCTACAAGTGCTGCAGGAAGACAAGCACTCTGGCTCAGGAAGTTGTTGACTGATCTAGGGTGTACACAGAGCAGAGCTACAGAGATCTGGTGTGACAATAGATCTGTCATAGCCATGACAAAGAACCCTGCCTTTCATGCAAAAACAAAGCACATTGATGTGCAATATAACTTCATTCGAGAGTTAGTGTCAAAGGAGAAAGTGGTGCTCAAGTTTTGTGGCATAAGTGAGCAAAATGCAGATTTGTTCACAAAGGCACTAAATTCTGTGAAGCATCAGTTCTTTACTGAAAGAAATGTAAAGTGTTTCAACCTCCTAGGCTAAGCTAGAGTTAGTTAGCTAGTTAGTTAACTTAAGTGTCGATTAAGTTTTATGTTGAAGTTATTTTGTTTATCTGTCATAGCAGTTAGTTTACAGTTTCATGGTCAAAGTAGTGGTGTTAGTGGGTAGTTATCTAGCTTAGCAGTTACACAAGTTGTAATGGGTTATATAAGAAGTCGAATTCAATTAATCAAGGTGTGAGGCAGTTGAGTCAAGTGAAAGATCTCTCTCTGTGTTCTTGAAGTTCTGTATGAACTGTCATACTCCAAAATCTCTCAGTTTTTTGTATCTGTTCTGCATAGCTAACAAATTTCGTCCCGTTTCACATCATGTCTCAATCCCGGTGGGATTTAGAAAAACAAATTTCAATCCGTCCCGTAAAAATTATACGGAACAGGATGCGAGATGGAGAGTTCGCATTTCGCAAATCCCGTCCTGTCCCGCACACACACACATATATATAATTATATAATTTAATTAAAATTAATAAAAATACATAAGAATAGAGTTATATTATACCTAAGTATTTATTTAAACCCAAAATTCAAATTTTAAAATAATAATAAAATATAAAAACATAATAAGATCAGGATTTTAATAGTATTGCCTTGTTTTTTTTGGAATGAGATTACTATGCAAAACTTTAATTTTCACCTTTCTACTTGTTATTTTTGGATTGTATTTTAATCTTTTTTACGAGGGACAAATCTCATCCCGTATTGATCTTGTCTCGTTCCGTGAGGAATAAGATCTTGCGCGATTTGAAAAAAAAAATCAATTCCTTCCTGATCATGTCTCATAAAAAATATGCGAGACGGGATTCGGGATATACCCCAGTTCAATCTCATCCCCAATTCGATCGATCCCTGTTCAAATGTACGTAGAAATGAACACTTGAATTTTCATACATGCACGTTGAGATTGCGATCAACATTATGTCTTTTTTCAATATTGTTGAGAATCCAACTTTCCGTGAAGGGTGTGTGTCGGTAGGTTTTTTTCAAAGGGGCAAAGATTATTTTTAAATGGTTAATTAAGGTGTAGATTATTATATGTGTTATGGGGATAGAAGAGGTTGCTGATTTTTTTTAATAAAAAATAACTTTGGTATAACACTGTATAGTGTTTGGTGGGTATAAGTTTTTTTTAAAAAAATGATGAAATTAAAGTCTTCCATAATAATTTCATTCCAAAAAAGGTTGTACATGTATAACTCGGTATGACACAAAATTAGTTTATATGAAAATTATTGTTAAAAAAAATTTCAAAAATTATAACAATATTGCATTTGATAATTCATACATATTTGTAAAAAAATATTTTGAAAAATCATAAAAATATTTTTCTAATAAATACATATGAGTAAAAGTCACAAAATAACAACATTTTAGCAAAAAAATTTTTACTATGATTGTTCAAAATATTTTTTTTAACAAATGTGTATGAATTATCAAATATAATATTGTTATAATTTTTGAAATTTTTTTAACAATAAGTTTCATATAAACTAATTTTGTGTCCCACCGAGTGATACACGGTGTGTTGTAGGGGATCTTTAGTGCTTCTTTAACCCCATGTGCTACCGTCATTTGAAGCCAGATGCACACAACATCTTTAACCCCCGCCCGCCACGCACACATCATCCTTCCACTACCGGTGACTCTTTCCGCCGCCGTTGCTCTCCTAGTCTCCAAGTCCTTCTCATACTCCTTTATTTCTCCCTCTTTTTGTTTTTTTACATCAATTTAGGGTTGCTTGAACACATTCATGTACGATGAGGAGGGTCTACTAGGGCTCGAGTTTTGTCTAAAATTTGGGATTTGTGTTATTGAATCGTCTGAATTGGTCATGGTTAAGTTTGAGGGGCAGGCCTGTTAAATTTGAGGTTGTAGATGGAGATAATCTCTTCCACCTTTGGATCCCAAGGTGGAATTATTGACATTTTTCATCTTCACAATCTCTTTCACCTCTATCTCCACGTTCAGAGTAGTGAACTGCCAAACACCTCGCCATGTATTATTATTAAAAAAAAAACTCAACAACCCTCCCAATTCCTTGTCAAATACGCCCTAAAATAGGGGAAATTATATTTGGTAGATGGGTGACCCATGTTTTTTTTTTAATCAAATCTTTTATTTATCCATTCAAATACAAAACATTGGTAATTTAATTAAGACGAAACAAAAAAACAATTGCGATTTAATTCATGAAATATAAGAATCGCAATTGCCCCCTAGTATACTATAGGTTAATTACTTTATTTTTGCAAATGATGAGTTATATATATATATATATATATATATATATATATATATATATATATATATGAGCTATTCAATACTCCCTATAAGCTATGTAATCAGCCAATGCAACCAAAGGTGCTGCTTTCTCTTGATCAAACAACGCCAGATGATGCTTTGCCTCCCTGTTCAGCTCCGTCGCAAACTCCCTTGATTTTTCGATCCCCATCAACCTCGGGTATGTAAGCTTATCAGCCACTAGATCCTTCGCTGCCGTCTTCCCCAACTTCGACGACGACATAGTCACGTCCAAGATGTCATCCACCACCTGATAGAGCAGCCCAATGCACCTCGAGTACTTTCTCAGCCTCTCCACTTGATCGTCGGTCCCACCGCCAAAGACCGCCCCGAGCACAACCGCCGCTTCAAGAAGCATCGTAGACTTACGAACATGGATGAACTCCAACGTCTCCAACCCAACAGCGTCGCCAGCCCCCTCGGAATCGACATCGACCACTTGCCCTGCTGCCACCCCCTCAGGGCCGATAGCCCGGGCAAGCTCTATGACCGCGCGGACTACGTGGGGTGTGGGGACTCTGCGAGCTGTGGCGATGTGTTCAAAGGCGAAAGCCAAAAGGGCAGTGCCGGCATAGAGGGCGACGTGCTCTCCGAAGACCTTGTGGTTGGAGGGCTTCCCCCTGCGGAAGACGTCGTTATCGACGCATGGGAGGTCGTCGTGGATGAGGGTCATGGTTTGGACCATCTCAAGGGCGCAGGCCACGGTTATGATAGAATTACAGGAGTAGAGGCCGCCACCGACGAGCTCGAAGGCGGCCATGCAGAGGACGGGGCGGATTCGCTTGCCGCGGGCCAAGAGGGAGTAGCGCATGGCGTCGTGGATCTTAAGGGGATGCTCGAAGGCAACGGCCTTATCTAGGGCTTGGTTGATGAAATTCACTCTCTCGCTCAAGTAGGATTCGAAATCGAACCGAGGAATATCATATTGGTCGTCGTTGAACGATGTCGACGAGGGCATAGGTTTGTTAGAAAAGACCACAAGGGAAACCCCATTGTTAGAGGAAACAAAAGGTTTGGTTGAGCTTCCATGATTAAAGGTTGAACCACTCGGAAATCGAAACCCTAAACCCAGATTTAAAAGGCTCATTTTCTTAGAGGGATCCCTCAAAATTGTCTTCTCGATCTCATGAATGGATGCTAACAAGAGGAATCGATATATGTATGTATACTCCTTAGTTTTTACCTGGGCAGTGAGTGGTGAAGGTAGGAATGAACATACAATGAATCTAGTGTATAATAGACAAGTGCTTTTACGTACATTCGAGTTATAGAGTGTGTATGGACAACCAAAAAAATTGTTAAAAATTAATTATTTGTGGGTGTTTATTTTTTAAACAGTTTTTTTGGTTGTTTGGATGACCAAAATAAACAAAAACGTGTTAAAAAATAAGCTACAAAATGGATTTTATTTAGGTGTTTATTTGGTTGTTTATTCTCCCTTTTATCTTATTTGGTTTGAAAGTACCACAATATCCCTAATAGCAACCAAATAAACTCCACTTTTTACAAATAAATTGTTTTTTCTCCCCATACGGAGGTGTGTATGGATAACCAAAAAAGCTGTTAAAAATTAATCATTTGTGGGTGTTAATTTTTTAAACAGTTTTTTGGTTGTTTGGATGACCAAAATAAACAAAAACGTGTTAAAATTTGTGATAAAAAATAAGCTACAAAATGGAGGTTATTTGGGTGTTTATTCTCCCTTTTATCTTATTTGGTTTAAAAGTACCACAATACCCCTAATAGCAACCAAATAAACTCCACTTTTTAAAAACTAAAATACTTGCACCGCTTGCATGTTGTGCTAGTATGAATGGTTCATACTTTTGATATTGTCTCTTGTGATTTACTTCCACAACGATACTCTCGATGAACTCTTGTACCTCTTTCACATGGATCAAACCATTTGCACTTAAATAAGACAATCTTATTTTCATTATTATGTGAACGAGAATATTCAAGCTCGATGATTTCTTCCAGAAGACCATAAAAGTTTGTTTCAACTTTTTCCTGATTAGACCCCGTAACACATACTCCATTATTCTTTGTTGACTTGCCGACACTATTCCCCACTGTTTGGAACTTGTATCCGTTAACTTTGTAGGTGGTCCAACTTTTAGCTTTGACACTCGGACCACATGTACAACTCCACAAAAGCTCATTTGTATGGACTTCATTGTTCATTTAGTGCCTGTAATGTTTATACAAATATATCATTAAAATATATATAGGTGATAAATATACATTCATATATACCATATTAATAATCCAACTCTAAACTTATTTGAAAGCAAAAAACCAAGGTACACTTACATATTTTTTAAACCATCCCGCAAACTCTTTCTCGACAATATCCTCATCAACCATGCCTCTTTCTGACTCAAATATACTACATACCAATTATAAATATAATTCTTAATCCAAACAAAACAAAGTATATCATTATTAATATAATACAAAATATACCTGATGTATGATTGCACTTCCGGATAGTTGAGTGTGTGCAGCATTCCACTCTTTGTCCCCCGTCATCCTCCTTGTTTTCACTTTGCCGCCACTCTGACCAGGATAATTGAAAATAGAAAGATAATTGTAAATAGAAAGAGTATTTTTCAAACGCATCATTTCTTACTGATCTCCTCAATTTAGATGGAACATGAGATGGAAAGTAATGCACAGAAAAATTAGACGACTCTTGACAACAGTAAGCTATGCATATCGATTCTTCAACATGGTTCTTTTGCAGAATTTTGCGCTTCAAGTGATACAAATATCTCTAAAAAGCTAGGGTACATCCATCGATATTGCACCGATCCTCCTATTTGAGCTTCATACGGCAAGTGCACAACTAAATGCTCCATGGAATCAAAGAATGAAGGCGGAAAGATACGTTCCAACTTACATAATATTATAGGCACGGTAGACCGCAAATGTCTCATGTGATCAGTAGACAAAGTGGATGAACAAATTGACTGAAAAAAGAGACTTAGCTCAGTCAAAGGACTCCAAACAGATATAGATAACAACTCTTTGAAAACAATGGGAATGAGTCTTTCCATATACACATGACAATCATGACTCTTCATCCCTGCGAGACTGCAATTATCTTTTTGAACACATCTCCCCAAATTAGATGCATAACCATCGGGAAACTTCACAGACTTCAACCATTGACAAACATGTTTCTTTTCATCCCTCGTTAGCGTGTAAATTGCTTTTGGCTTCGCCCCTTTATGATAGTCATTTACTTGAAGCTCTAGACGGCGACAAAGTAGTCGAATATCTTTCCGTGCATTCAAGTTATCTTTAGTCTTCCCAGGAACATCCATCACAATATTAAAAATATTATCGAATACATTTTTCTCTGTGTGCATAACATCAATATTATGTCGAATTAAAAGATCTTTCCAATATGGAAGCCTCCAAAAAATACTTTGCTTCTTCCACTTGTGAGAATCTCCATAACCAGGCGAATTATTCAGTGGGTCCTCAATGGCTGTTGAAAAGTGATGCACCCATTCCCAAATTTCATTCCCAGTCACCATCGGAGGTGGTAGCGATGTTCTCATAACATTTTTGCGAAACTGGTTCGTATTTTTTCTCCAGGGATGATTAGCTTCTAAAAATCGTTTGTGACAATCAAACCAACAAGCCTTATTACCATAATGTAATCGGAAAGCATATCAATTTTCCATACATTTTGGACAAGCTAACTCTCCAGCAGTACTCCATCCTGATAACATAGCATATGCGGGAAAGTCACTAATCGTCCAAAGTAGAGCTGCCCGCATAATAAAATTTTCCTTCCTTGACACATCATAAGTGGTCACCCCGGACTCCCATAATTGCATTAACTCATCGATCAAAGGTTGCAGACACACATCAATCAACTTCTTAGGATTTCGAGGACCTGACACGACCAATGTCAAAAACATATATTCTGTTTTCATACACATATTTGGTGGAATATTGTAAAGAGTAATAATAACTGGCCAACAAAAATAGTTTTGACCCGATTTAGTAAAGGGGGCAAAACCATTTGTGCACAGACCAAAACGAACATTTCGAGGCTCATTAGCAAAACTAGGATGCCTTGTACTCAGCATCTTCCATGCATATACATCTGAAAGATGACTCATCATCCCCTCCTCCGGTACATGATTCGCATGCCCAGTCATATATCAATAGAATTAATTATTTTAAAATATATGAAAATGTTTTTATTAAGAAAAAACAAATGACATGAAGGCAAATGAGGGAAAAAGGGTTATTTGTCCCTTAGAGTTTTTTAATATATCAATTTGTCCACAAGAGCACTTTTAATATACCTATTTGTCCCTTTAATCTTATCATATACCAATACGTCTTAGGTGGTCATTTAATATACCTATTTGTCTTTTCGGCCTATAATTTTTAGTACATATACGGGACGGGACGAGATTTACAGATTTTAGAATTCTTGTCCCATATCTCAACCCACGAAATTTTTGCAGGACCGGATCAATATAAGATTCTTTTTTTTTTTCTTTCTAAATCATGTCAGGATCGGGACAGATTTGTGGCAACCTCTACATCAAACTCTATTGCTGCATTTTATCCAGCATCTTGTCGGAAACTGGTAGCAAGAAAAAAAACTTGATTGAGAAGCAAGGATTTACTTAAATTAAATTCGTATATTTTCATCAGCACACAAGATTCATGATAAGCAATCAGTACATCACATCACACTAACCCTTGTATAACGTACTTCTCATGCTTTGCCAACGTATTCCACGTCAAATAAGAGCACTGAATCCGGTGGAATAATGCAGGAGCCTGCAGTTTAAGTGAAAAATACTGCATTAGACTGATTTGGTCGCACGATGTGTCCCCGATGACATCGCACAGATTCCACTTAAGAGTTGGGCAATCTGGTGGATTGTCTCACATTGGCAAAAACAAGTAGCTTTTCGGAAGTTATAGTTTTGATATTATATAATCTTAAATGAAATAAATATAAGATTTTAGTTTAATTAGTTTTTGAAATCTAAATTTTTTCAACAGCTACTCACCTAAACTTTTCGAAGCTTTTGATTTTTTATTCACAAGTTTCCATCAGCTATCCTAACCGGTAGGCTTACCAAGCATTATACTAGTTTATTAACCTATATTTAACACAAATAATCCAATAGCTTCAGCTAACCCATCAGCTTCAGCTACTCCAACGGCTACCATTTTGCCAAAAGCACTTCTCGGTTGGATTAAATCAGCTCTATACTTTCTAGTGTTTCGTCGGGGTCTTTTGTACATACAGTGTTCTAAAAAGCGCTAGGCGGATCCTAGGCGGTGAGGGGCCGCCTAGCGCCTAGGCGGCGCCCAGGCGGTCAAGGCGGACGCCTAGGCGTGCTTATGCGGCCATTTAGCTCTAGGCGGAGCCTAGGCGCGATTTTTAGAACAGTGTGTACATGTATATAAACTAATAGAAGATGCAAGTACCTCCTCTGCACCCGGCGCCTCTCACTCCATATCCAAGCTCCGGAGGAAGCTTTAGAGTGCGTTTCCCACCTGATCAAAAGGGCACGAGAGAACGTGCAACGCTTTAATCTATCATTTTCCGATAGGCAGAAAGTAGTTGATGAAGGGAAGGAGAAAGAAGAAAAACAAAAAGAGCGTTTGAATTGGTTACCAGGAAGCATGGGAGGAACACCTTCACCACCAAGAATGCCCTCATCCCAGCCCTTGATCACCTAAACAGACAGTACAAAGCAATCATTCGTAATGCATCGCGTGGACATGACCAGCCTTAAGATTGAAGAGGAGGAATCAATCATACCTCGCCAACACCAACGCGGAAAGTAAGAGGCTTCCCGCGATTGTAGCTGCTATCAAACACCGTCCCATTCTCCAGCTTCCCCACATAGTGTGCCTGCATCCAAAATCAAGTACCATATAACAACAAGGTTACCTTGTTTAAAATAAAATCCATTTTCTACTTACAACTAGTTTCTAAATTTAGAAGGGCACAATCCATGGAATTGCATAAATGATTTGGCTTCTAAGACTTATAATTGCCCGATCTTTGTTTCAAATCTCTCTTTTTTTTTCTCTATCAATTCACCTTGAAATTAACAACATTAATCAGTTTTGAAAGGCTTCAATTATGAATCAGACTAAATTGGTTAGATTGGTAATAAAATGAGAATATCTAAACACACTGTATACAAACGAGTCAGTTGTCAGTGTGTGCATACCTTGATAAGCTGACCCTTGGAGGGCTGGGGCCCATCCCCCAATCGCTGGTCACAGAAGGCAAGCCCGGAAGGAGCAACCGTGAACTCACAAACGCTGGGACCGGCTGCCGGAGCAGCCTCCGGATGCAGAAGTAGAGCGTCGAGGAGGCCGCCGGAGACGACTGCGAAGCCAAAGACTTGTCTTCTGCTGAACAAATGATGATGATTAGCTGAGCTCTGGAGGTGAAAACTGCTTGCTGAGATGGTAAGTGGTTGGGGTTGGGGTTGGGGTTGTGATTGTGTGGTGTGGAGAGCCCTGCAGGGGAGAGATGGGGAGGTGGGCTTGCTGGGAGTGGGGAGAGCAAGATAAGATGAAGCCAAGGAGCTGCTCATTGCTGCCCAGCTTCTTTTTTCTTTTTTTTTAATGGGATAAGAGGATATGGCTGTTGAGCCTGTGTTCATTCGAGGGTAATGCAAAAACAAATAAAGGATGTATCTTTCTTTGGGGATATTTAGCGGGTTTTCGGAAATTGTGTGGTGCCCATTTGTTGTTTCATATTCCGATAGACGACCTTCAACTTTTGCTATTTTCCGCGTAATGATCTCCAATAGTTAGATTAGTTTATTACATACTCCGTATTACGGAGTACTCCCACTGTTCTAAAATATAAGTATTTACTTTTGTGACATGTTTTTTTAGAACTAAAGACTATGTAAAATATTCATTTTTTTAAATAATATTACACTTATTAATAATAAGTATAATATTATTTTAAAAACTTAATAAAAAAATTACTCTATAAAATATTATTTTTGTGCACGTTGTTTAATGAGCTAAAAACTCTATAAAATATTTTTTAATCAAATTATTTTTACAAATTGATACTTATTACTAATAAGTATCAATTTATAAAAAAATTGATTAAAAAAATAATATTTTATAGAGTTTTTAGCTCCTTAAACAATGTGCACAAATGTCAAACGACAATTATTTTCAAACGGATGGAGTAATATTTTATATGGTTTTTAGCTCTTAAAAATGTGTTATAAAGTCAAACGACGATCTGCTTCATTTTGTAGACCTAGTTAATTTTATACGGATTTATCATGCTGTTTACATGGTAGACTTTTAATGTTAATACTCTGATCTCGAGCTAGTCTATTTGTTCATATTACAAGTTTTGAACATTTTTAAGAAAACCACACAAAAGAAGGAATTACATAAAACCACACACACTCCAACTCTGTTAAAGGCCCGTTTGTCTTTTCAGGGTAAGCTGTAAGCAAGCTTCTAAATGTATGTAGAGGCTGCTTTGCTGGATGACTTGGAAAACTGGAGAGAAACAAGCCTAATCTATCATGTTAGAAGGCGAGTTCCAAACTTATAATATGAACAAATAGACTAACATCTAGTCTTGCAGTTAAGGTATGAATATGTTGTACACTGCATCTGATTCATTCAAAAATTGTTTTTTATGCTATTTCCTTTGAATCAATTAATCAACCAGGAAGGATCCTACATTTCCCCCACTTAATAGGAGTAACCTTCAAAATCTGCATTTTGTGTTGTATACATATTGGTTTGGTGAAAACGCGCACCTTTAGAAACTCCTCTTTGCACTCCCATTAAATCACCGGTGCCCTTCCAAATACGTCTGCTTCATAATCAGAAAATAGTTGTCTTTTAATCTGAAGTAATTGCAGATGAGAACATAGTTTGCAACACACGACTGCAATTAGTAAATGTAATCCAACTAACCTGAAGCACACCGACATTTCAGTTAAACAGGTTATGGAGAATCTCTGGATTCAGCTTCTGCATAGATGAAGCTCGGCCTAATTCTCTAGCCAACCCACTATTCACTCGATCCAAGTACAACACATAAAGCCCCAACCTGTCCTCATGTACTTCTAAAGCTTTGTGAGCGTGACGGAACAATGCCACCCATTCTTCAAAGAGATCTGCGCATACAATCAAGTTTATGGATCACTTTATCAAAGGTGTAGCTGTATAGGGTGATACACTTCATTGTTTTCGTGGATGCACAAAACGTATATGTCGGAGGATAAGGTGTTAAGACTTTGAAGAAATAAATGGATAGTGCCCACGGAAAATGTGTGGTGTTCGGATATGATCATCAAGACTAGAACAAATGTGGTGGAAACAAGATACATACCATTGTCAAAAGATTCGTCGTTTGACCAGCTCTGCAAGTAGTCTGATATCATGAACTCAATAAGCTGAATCCTGCCAACCAGAACAAAACTGATAAATATAAGCTTTATTCGAACATGATCATTATTTTATTTTATTTTTCATATATTTGAACCTGGAAATTTAAAGTGGCCTATCTATGAGAATTAAGTATCAGTATTCCATATTTGGGACATAGCCTGATGTTGAATAACTAGGGCCAAGATCAAGTAGCAGCCTAAGAAACTTACATCAGAAACATAGAATCATGCATGCCGGTAAACGAGGCATCAAAAGGATCCAGTTGGAGCAAATTTTCTGCGAGTTCAGGAATCTTCTGGGAGACATATACTATTACACGTTGTCCTACATCTGACATGCTTCCAAGCCTGCGTATAATGTGTTGAACGTCTTGTTGTCTATCTCTTTCAGTATTCTGTATTCCTGAAAAAAAAATGTTGCCGAATGAGTGACCAAAATACAACAGATTGACAATTAAAAATATTCACATTGAAGCTATAACAGGAATCAGGGTGTTACAAAAGTCTGAGTATTACACTAGCATAATATAAAACTACTTTGATGCCTGTTACTGGGTAAATTGGTAGAGTTATCAAATTGCGCTTTGTTAGTTGAGTGCCAAAGAAAGCCAGAAAGGGGTAAATGGATGTTTTATCAATACCTATTCATTGTTCTAGTTGGATTTGGAGGGTAAACAGAAACGCCTTTGTTATTTAAGATGAGGGTAAAAAAAATGTTAAGAAAATCTGTGATACCATATTTTTATTTATACCATATTATGTCAAGCAGACAAGCTCACTGAAAATGAAAATGAACTGGGTAATCAATAGGACAAGTGATTTTAGAGTAGTATAATATTTATTTATTTATTTCAGTCAAGGTATTTCTGACAAACTCACAGGCTCTTGATCTATATAAATATTCCAGGCCACCAAACACTGAACATGTTTACATAGAACTACAATGAAGATGAAGCACATCTCAACCAATTTAGATGTCAAAAAAATTCAATGTTAAAATTAAATTTATCAACATGGTTATTTGGATGTTCAAGAAAAAATCACCATCGTCAAGAGGTGTAGACATGTTTGTAACCAAGCGCACAACCAAACTGTTGACAGTAGCTTGAATCAGCTCTGTGTCATTTCCCACTGAGAGTAAATTCTTCAACGAACCTTCAACAACCAAAAATTTCATATTTCCAATGAGAGCAATGCCTAAAAAGTTGAAATTGACTGGCAATCTGCCATAAACCAACATGCCCAATAACCTACACCCAGATGATATATGATATGTTTGTACAGATTACAGATGCATTGTAGCACTCAGACTTGCTTCACATTTTTATCTAATGCAAATTTTCCCAGTGCTATATATTTGTGCAAATCTGAGGCATGAAGCAGTTCTAAGAAAACAACTGGCACTGAGCTAAGAAGAAGCTCCAGTGCATAAATGTGCAGAAGAACTCCAAATACCATAACAGTAACAAACGCAGAGGTAATAATAGCAATTTTCTACTACCTGAACAATTACTGAACTCCGAATAAGCAAAATCATATGACATTACAAGCCTACGGCACATAACACGTATTAGAAAAATGATATTCCACCTATATCCGAAGTGCTGAACAATTCCCTTTTCAAGAAGTGCTGAACAATTTGTAATTTTGTAAACTTAATCTACAACCATCACAGGTAATTTAAACCAAAGAGTTCCAGTGAGTGTTAAACAGAAGAAAATCACCAGATGCTACCTAGGATGAAGTCCACAGCTTGATGTGTCCAGTTTGCAAAATTAGCCCCCTCAATCTGCACATGGACCAAACAATCACAAGAAAAGGAGTGAACGAGGTGGTTAAGCAATAGTGTGTGATGAGAACTAGCAAGCATCTAATTTACTGAAAAGATGTAGTCTGAGGTCTGACCGCAGAAATGGTGTTACAAAGGTCCACAAGAAAATCAGCAGAGAGCCTCAGCTGGTCTATGGTGTCTTCAGAGTTGGATTCTGTTTTTCATTGAGCAAAGAAATAGATCAGAAGTCCATTGCACATCTAACATCCCTTTAAATTCATAATTTCACATTATTGTGGGGATCAAAAACAAAACGAAGTTCGCGCTTGACAGATTTATGAAATTTTACATAAGTGACAACTTTTTCCCTGCATAAACTCTACACAGTGCAGGAAACCACAAGACCAGAACAATACATAGGAATCAACAGCATTTATCAACCTGTAAACGACGAGGCCGTAACAGAACCGCTCGCTCTTTTCTTCCTTTTTTCCCTGAGACGTACTATAACGAGCAAAAACAAAATTCAAAATGCCGATTCGTCGCACAAAAATCAAACTGAAAAGGGACGCACACAGAGAGAGTCAGAGAGAGAGATGATAAATCTAGACCTTGTATAAGAAATCTCCGACGAAGTGCATCGTTCAATCTGCGATGGTAGCCGCTGCTGTCTGCAAACAGATTAGGGCTAAATTTCGCCAAATCGGAGAAGAAATAGCACTTGCAAGCCGCCGTCTGGGGGTACAGATCGCCGAGGGAAGCATTTTCGAGCTCCTTGAGATAATCGTTGAGCCGCAGAATCTCCTGCTTCCGATCTTTAGCCTGAAATTTCATTCAAAACCGTCAGAGGCTCGTAGAAATCACATCGACAGAAGAAAGAGGGAGCGGCGATGTTAGTTACGCGAACCTTTCGCTTCCAGCGTTGGCTTTGGGAGACGATTTCCGAAAGGGAAGAGGAAGAAGCTGGAGGAGGTGGTGGTTTACGAGTATCAGGAAGCTTTGATCGGAGAAGAGCGACGGCGATTGCTAGCTTGATCTTTTCATCGGAGATGGCAGCAGAAGTTGTTGTTGCCGCTACTGTTGTTGGTTGTTGCAGGTTGGAGTTGGAAGCCATTCCCTCCGGATACAGGCGGGAAGCCATTTTCTCGAAGAAGCTTTTCATTTCTCAGTCGCCGAGGACTTTATATACAGTATGCTTCAACAATCCAGTCTTGGATTCTAAATCAATGACAACTTGACCATTAATATTGGCTATATTACGCAAAACCACCCTTTAAATATATTTTTTCACAAAATCACCTATAAAATAAGAAATTATACTATTAAATTAAACCACTTATAAATTTGATCGTCTTTACAGAATACCTCACATTCTCTTTCATGTGTAGAAAAACTGAATTATAGATTCTGGTGTCACCTCCTTCCTCATCCACCATAGTCGCTGCCACCTCCGGTGCTTGCAACCACCACCGCCGCCTAGACCTCCACTCGACATCAGGTAACCATCTCCCCCAATACTCTAATTCGCTCCCCCCCCCCCCCGGATCTCTCCCCGCCCACCTTCAGATCCCAATGCTCTCTCCTATTGTCTCTTGCACAGATCTCTCCATCGTCGCCTTGCGACTGTTGCTGTCTTGCACAGATCCCCCTCATCTTTGACCCACGCGACGTTGTTGCTTGTGTTGTTCGATTTCAGTTTAAGCATGGCAAAATCTATGCGAGTCATGTTGATAGGTTTAACTGATCAATTTTGTGCAAATTGATTGAAAACTGCAATTGGATTTGCGATTCCTGAAACCCTAATTTTCCAATTGGATGAAAATGTTGATGTGTAGTGTTACAACACAGAGACACACAGTTATGTGTTACTAACACAATAAATGACATCCAACCTGGGCTCTTAATGCCATGTATGATGCATCTTACAATTGAACAAATCAATGTTGTTTGTTACTTGTTCGCCGGATGAATCTCAAAGCACTGTTCAATTACATTTCTTTGTCAGATGAATCTCTCAGCACCCTTCAATTAGTGAAGATTAAAATGAGGGCAAGATCGAACAAGGAAGAAGATAGGAAATCATGATAAAACTTCTGTGTTCTTGATTTCTGAATTGTGTGAAAATTACAGAGATTGCCTCGGTTGTTCAATTTATACAATTAGCACAACAACCTCTAACTACCACACATCATCTACACCTTACACGTGTCTCTATATTCACTTATTTACATGATGTCATCCTCTGTTTTACATTTTGCATACTATACACTTGTACAATTAGCTTTCATTGATGGTCCTGCAACCTCAGCCTCTATAAGCATAGAAATTTGTTGATTTATCTAGTTCTTATGTCTGTGACTTTTTTTTTGTCAGATGAATCTCTATGCACCCTTGACGTCTTAGAGACCTTGTTTTAGCTTCATTGATGGGTGTTGTCTGAGATTACTATGATTTTAACTCTTTTGAGTTGAACAATACCAATGGAGATTGACAAAGGAAAAGCCTATTCCCCCTTTCCTCGAAAATGGAGGAAAGTGGCATATGGTGGTATGCAACCAGGGTTCGATGACAACCACACCGATGAGTCCTTCCTTGGAGGTATGGTCACAAATGCCAATGTTGTTCAAAGGGACCTCTTTAAAGTTATGTGTGATTCGGTCTCCATATCTCAGTATCTGTGCATTGTTGCTCTTGTGGTCCTGGTCTGGAACTACACTCTCAGCTCAGCAATTGATTACAACGCCCTCTTGATTCTTGATACAGTTTTGCTGGGATCTGGTTTCATGGTTCTCCTGATAACTGCGGAAATGATTTCCCTTGATCTTCTAATGCATTATCTTCTTAACATTTCTTACTTCATAACTGGTTTATACATCTTGTCACCCATTTACCACACTCTCACTAGATCCATTAGTTCGGATTCCATATTGGCTCTGACGACCATGCTTATTCTACTCCATCTATTTTTGCATGACTATACTGGTTGCACAGTAAAGGTTCCCGGCTCTATGGATAATCCTTCACTAAGGAGCAACATCTCTCTGAACACTTCTATTGTTGCCTCAGTTTTGATCGCTTCTCGCCTTCCATCAAGGCACCATGTTTTCGCAGTCATGCTGTTTTCTTTGCAAGTTTTTCTGTTTGCGCCACTGGTCACGTACTGTATAAAAAAGTACTCAATCCGACTGCATCTCTGGTTCTCACTGGGATTGATGGCTGCAGCGCTGGTCTTATATTACAGACTGAACCTGTTTCCCTTCAGTCTACTTCTGGGTTTATTGGTCTTCGTCACAATTGTATGCCCTTATTGGCTCATCAGAATCCAGAGGTACAAGTTTGAAATTAATGGTCCATGGGATGAGGCCAAGCTATGTTTTGACATAACTGAGTGAGATACCCTGCTGCTGAACGATTTTGATCTTGGCAGCTATATAGGATTTTATACATAGAACATTCTCATGTAGAAATGAAGCATTGAAGTATCTGCTGTGGTGATAAATTTCGATGATTTGTTGGTCGCTTGGATGAGTTGGGTGATTTGTTTTTATTAATACCCTGATCAGAAAATTGGACTTTGCTGGCTGGAAGCAAGTTTCTGAATGTATTTAGTTTATCAATCATCAATCTTGTAGCAGTGCTGTTGATCATCATCCGGGGATGCAATGCTAGGCAAGTTAGTCTCTCAAATTGTTGTCATTTCAAATTGAATTTTTGGTAATCACTCAAACGTTGTATCCCTTGCACTTACAATAAAATCCATTAAGAAGTTATGGGGAAAAAAATGTGATGCTTCTACTCCAAAATGAACTGAAACCTAAAATGATGGAATATTGGTATAGCAAGCCCATATTTTTTGTAAGTGAGTTTGTTATTTGTAACCTGCTAGACATACTAAATAAAACTTAGGCAAAATTGCAGAAAACCACCCTTTAAATAGGGTGTTTTGCGAGAAACCACCCCTTAAAACTAAAATTGCAGAAAACCACCCATTAAAACCATTTTCTTTGCAAAATCACACTCATCACCCAATTTCTTTTAATTGAATGTTAAAGTGTGTGAAAAATCAATTATATCCCTTGTTTTTATTATTATTTTACTTCATTCAATTGGTATTAGTTGATATTTAACTTTTTTACATGTTTTTCTAAAGTAAAAAACTATATAAAATATCAAGAAAAATATTGTATTTTAAAAAAAAATAATTTCATACTTACGAAAAAACTCCATAAAATTGATGTGTAATTTATGTTTTATACGTTTAAAAAAATGTGCATTACCCCTAAAGGGCTACTTGAAGAAAATAAAAATTAAAAAAATAATGCTTCATATAGTTTTTATTATTTTAAAAATGTGTATGGGATAGTGAACATATTTTAGAATTAAAAAAATATGTGAAATATCATTTTCTTCAAAATTATTTTCTTCAAGTAGCCCTTTAGTAATATACACTTTTTAAAATATATAAAACATCAATTATATTTATAAATTATAGAGTGTTTTTTCTAATAATTATGAAATTATATATAAAAAAAAAGATATTTTATAGAGTTTTTTACTTTTAAAAAACATGTTAAAAAGGTAAAAATTAATTAATATCAATTGGATGAAGTAAAATAACAATAAAAACAAGGGATATAATTGACTTTTTGCGCATTTTAACATTCAATTAACGGAAATTGGGAGATGGGTGTGACTTTGCAAAGAAAATGGTTTAAAGGGTAGTTTTCTGCAATTTTAGTTTTAAGGGGTGGTTTATCACAAAACACCCTATTTAAAGGGTGGTTTTCTGCAATTTTGCCTAAAACTTAAATGTTATAGTAGCCATGGGAGATGAGTTTGTGGTGTTACATTTGTACTTGATTTGTATTGAATGTGTAATTTGGAAGCCCAAATTATTATCACAAGGGGTTACAAATAACTGCCACATATAATCCAAACTCAACCCACCTAACTCAATTCACAGATCAATTCAAAAAAGTTATCAGTTTCTTTCATTTTGGTTTTGTGAACCATTTCAAACCCCTTAAATCAAGCATCTCTCCTGCACCACTCTGAAATCTGAAAGATTTATTATCACAGGACTATAGGAGCAATTGATACAAAGAAAAAAGGCTCCTTGCAATAGTGATTGACAATAATGTCTATATCTATGTACATTTGACAATGCTACTTTATTACCCCTAATGTTTATGTACAACAAGGGCGCACAGATTCAAGGGGGGGAATGGTAATTGAATTAGGAGGAGATGTGTGTCTCAAGGAATGACAGAAGTGCCAGCCCAGCAGCCCAAACGTCTTCGTCCAACACATGCTCTTCCGGTGAATGACTGATTCCCCCGCGACAGCGTACAAACAGCATTCCAACCTGTTTACCCATAAACAATAACACGAACTTAAGAGGGGCAAGTTAAGGCGAATTTGGGCATACTTTGTTTTTCAGGCAGGTCAGTTTTTGAGCAGGTTGAGTAAAGTTTTGCTGTCTAAATTTGTTCGATGCCTTGCTGGAATCATACCTTAGTGAGATGGGACATGGCCATGGCGTCATGCCCAGCTCCACTCATCAGTTTGGGCAGGTCTGCTTCTTCAACATTGCCCGCGAGCTTCTTGAATGCTGAGAGAGCTGCCACTTTCAGCTGCGAACTCAGATCGCTGTCACACATAACAGCATTTGCATCGTGCTGACATTTTATTCAATAATTTGATAAGTTGGACTGCTAACATACAAGTTGAGAGAGAACTTCAGAGGGAAAGAAGAGTAATCACCTTGCGTTCAATGAGGCAAGAAACCGAACGATTATCACATATGCGATACATCCTATTGGATAGCTCATAGAGAACAGCCTCCCGTCCCTCATCATCCATTGCACGAAGGTCTATGGTGAAGCTCACCTGCAAACGTAAAAACACATAGGCAGATGCACAATTGATTATAACTAGTTCAGATGGATGCTTTTTCGCCTGCAGAAGCCGATTTCTCAGAGAAAGAAGATCCCACTACTAAAGTGACCAATACTATTAAAACATAGAACATTGAAAATGCAAAGGTTTCGTGCATCCTTCGGTTCCTGTTAAAAGAACGATTTTTCATTCCTTTCACGACAACGGACTGATGTTAGAACAAAGCAATAAAAGATTAACTACTTGCCTGCCCCGGGATGACATTACTTGCACTTGGCCAACATGATATTTCACCAACAGTACACACAAGAGATCCGGAAAGACTGCACTCTCCGTAAGGTAGAAAATCCTCGGGGCGTTTACAGAGACTCTCTAACTGCATGATTAATTCAGCAGCAGCAGCCATTGGATCTCGTCGCATGGACATTGGGACTGTCCCAGCATGGCCTTGCGAACCTTTCACTGTTACCTACAATGAAATTCATTTTTTGTAGTTTCTATCATGCTGCAGAAGATTAAGGATCTAGTCACACACAAAAATAGCGGTATGAATTATGAAAACAATAACTGCTTATTATCAAATAAAATCAGGTTTTGTGATTGATACACAAGATGGTAATGCTTGGACGTAAAATTTATAACAAGAGCCTTGGAGTCTTGATTATTCGCCATGTCAGTCCACAAAGAGTAAAGCCCAAAAATGCTACTTTAGGGCTAATATTGGTACGCATGTACTTAATGCTGTAGCTTCGGGTGCTTCATATACCTTCTTTCGTTATGCAGTTTTCTAAAGATAATCTTTTTCCCAAACCTGTTACGAATTGTCTAATACATTACATAATATCTGACATCCCTATGTCAAATAAAACTCCTGCCTGACTATATAACAAATAGATGGAAAAAAAAGATATCCGTGTCATCCTTTCATCCTTTGTACTCTTCTGAGCTACCTAGAAAATGAATCATGCATCGCCTTTCAAGCCCCAAACTGAATAATTTGAGTTATGCTCAAGAAGAGATGGTTGGGAAACATGAACACGAGCACAAAGCACCAAAATTAGATGTAAACGGATAGAGACAACAATTTGATAGATACCTTTAAGCGTGTCTGTCCAGCGATCCCTTGGACAAGACCTAGAGGAAGACCCAATGCTTCAAGCACAGGTCCTTGTTCAATGTGAACCTGCAAATTGGGAGAAACATATGTTAAGACATGGGAATCATTTATGTGGAAATAAATGAAGATACTGCATTATAACTGTCGATTCAAATACCTCAACATAACCCCAAATAGATTCTGGTTTATATTTGAGTTGTAAAAGATTTTCCTCTGAAGCAATGATATCATTCTCTTTGAGGGCATCTTGCAACGTTCTTCCTCTGGATACCAAATATACGTAAGTATGCTATCGAGGAGCGCAAGGAACCGAGCCGAGTTATGAATTACAGAGGTAACCTCTTGTCCGATATGTTTAAAGCGGAAACCGGTAAGCTGCCAGCTATTGCAGCACTCCCTAAAAAAGTTGATTGGAATCTGACACCTTCTTCATCACTGAAGGCAATCACCTGCAAACATCCAACTAATTTTATGTGCCCCACTTGCTTAGAAAAGACCTTTACCAACAAATACTGGGAAAAGAAACATCCAAAGAATTTTTTTAAACACTATTTTATACATTATATAATTGGAGTGGAGATGCACCATATAGCTGTGAGATAAATTATCTTAGCTGGAGAGGGAAGATTCATTTTTAAACAAACAAATATAGCAGGGTCTTAATGAAGATTGAAAACCATTAACCTGAATTTTTAAATACACCTAGCTTGACCAATGTCAAACTTACCCATTACTATAAACATAATTGCAGAAAGAATGAATGCTTCAAACAAGCGCAAGTGCAAAAGATGCCAGCTCAAACTTGAAAAGGATAACTTGAATAAACAATTTGGATAAACATATTGTAGACAACGTCAGATAGGACACATGCCAAACAAAAATGTGTTACTTTCTACACAAATTTTCACCAGAGAGAATGAAACGAGGGAGCTTCACTGACCTCAACTGGGCGACTAAGCCCTTTGAGCATATCATTGACTTTGAGAACCTTCAATGCAGATATGGCAGATATAATACCAAGTGCACCATCAAACTTTCCAGCATCGACCACCGTGTCCTGTTAAAACAACATGTTAGCACAAAAATTACTTATTCCTTAATTGCTTAAGTGAGTTCAAGTTGTGTAACAAAAAGATTCAAAATACCAGATGAGAACCAAGCAACAAAGCTGAAGCATTTGAATTCTTCCCATCAACTCGGCCATGAACATTACCCATCATGTCCACCCACCTGAAAGTAGATGTAAGAAAAATGATTTTTTTTGCCCCTCAAATTTTCACATTTGTAAAGACAGGTGATAGCAGCTTACGTTCTTAAACCGGCATCCTCCATCCATTGTTGAATGACATTGCCAGCTTTTATTGATGCAGGGCTCAAGAACGTCCTCTCAAGGTAGTTATCAACATCACTGACCTGAGAAATTATGAGACAACGTTGACACTAATGTGAATTGTGTTCTTTCACACAAACTGAGTTTTGTGTAGTTTCAAAATTTTGATATCATATAACTAGCATGGGTTTTATGCACAAAAAAGGGTTTCAATATCTCCGTGCATATATATATGAAGCAAATCTTTCTATTGAATACATGAAGATAAAGCATTGTCACAAACACTGTAACTATAAACAAATGGGACCATCAAGACATAAAAAGAACCACAAAAGCTAGAAGAAAGTTAGATAGGGGAAGGTTTTTGTTTTGACACTTTTTTCCCTTGAAACAAAAAGAGTGGTGGAAAAAACTTTGATAAGAATAATCCTCGAAATGGAATCTCTTGTTGCAGAGAAGTAACTACAAATTCATATATCCGCGAAAAAAGAATACTCAAGATGATTTCAAAGTTCTGCTCCATTAAACCTTATATAATCTACCATCTGTTGTTGTAATGTAACCCCTTGATGTTTATACAATCGTGTTCTCCAATCAAACAGTTAACACGTTCATTCCTGAGGCCTATCATCAGCAGTATTATTTACCACAGGTGCACATAGAAATCAAATTGTTCTAAAGACGCCATCAGATAGGATGTAGCTGTCAAGATTTCCCACTTTCTGAAGCTGGAAGCTAAATAACACGCACGTAAAGGAGATTTGATACTTCATATCAATCATTATATAATAACAAATTCTTCTATCGGTCAATATCATAATAGCCTGGAGCCAGAGAAGCATGTATTATTGATTATTTAATGGTCAGCAATGACAAAGTAAAGTCATGAATTCATGTTCTCCACAAACATTGTCATTGAAAAGTACAATCAACATCAATATTGTTGTAGAATGTGGATAAAAAATTTACAACATCACAAGCCAAACCAATTAACTATGGTATCCTAATCAATAGATGGCAACTGATTAAAAAAAAAAGCACAATAGATGAGTTCCAAAGACCGAGGAAATGCCTCACAAGTCATAAGAATCCCCGTTGAACAATACTATGACGTAGATAATAACTATGATAGCGAGTAGAGACAACAATAACAAGCACCAGCATCGGATTCACAATGCAACAGCAATCGAATCATAAAAGAGCAGACACGTGAAAACAAGTGATGCAACCTGAGCTTGTGAAAAAAACTTATTAAACAACCTATATCCTATTTGATAGTTGACGATTTTAGCAATGAACAACTTAATTGGTAAAAGAATGAAAGTACCTTCCCAAGATCGTTTAATCTTGACACCGCCTCATCCCTGAGGATTTCTCGAAACAAATCCACTCTTCCATTACCAGCCAACTGATTATCTGCATCATATAATTTTCAAACAAAATTAATACTACAAGGACTTGAATATCAAATCCGTTTAATGTGAATACCGCAGGACACAAACACCTCAATAGCAAATTGCAAGTAAAGTTTATTTGCATCATGATATACTAGAATAACAGTCTTTTTCCCGAATAATATAAACCATATCACATCATAAAAATAATTAGAAAAAAAAGTGATATTGATATCCAAAACTCTGAGATCGCAGCATAACACAGCAAATCTCAAATCACTTCGGATCAATTACTGAAATCCAATCGCAGGGATCATAAATAGTGAAATCGACGAACCAGACCTAGGATGAAGAAGATGAAATACAATATATACCATGAGGAATCGCAGAGGAAAGAGAAAGCAGCGAGGAAAGCAATAAAAGCACAAGGAAACGGGGACTTTGAGTGGAGGCGGAAGCCATGGACGGAAGCGGAGGAGGTCCCTGCAAAGCGGGGGATATGGCGGAATCAGCAATGGCTTTGCAGGGAGAAACCTCTCAGACACGCGCGCGCTCTCTGTGTCTCTCTCTAATATGCAGCCGCTATGTAATTTGGAAATGAGTGGGAAGTGACAAAAGCGAAAGCTGTGACCAACTTGGCATTTGCATCCTCATCCCTCTCCACTCGAGGAAGGCCTCGTGAATATTCATTTCCTTTTTCTTTTTTCCTTTTTATTTTATTTCGGGGAGAAAGTGCTGGGGCCCACGCAGCGATCGGGAATCTGAATCAGAGGCCTCAAAGCGACGCCCACGTGGATTGGTGGATGATGAGGACTTGGCGCTGCATGAGTGTGAGTGTCCCGCCATAATATTATTACTCCGTATGATTCCGATCGATTTCATTCATCCGGTCCGATCTTAAGGAAGAAAATATTTTAAAATGGTGATATACTAGAATAGGGCTGCTTCACGACCAATTATTTTAAAATGTCTCGATATATGGTGTGTATATATGGGGACAATTTAAGTAGTTTTTAAACTACTAAAATGAAAGATTAAAATATTAAGTTGTGTATGGGGTTTTTTTTTTTTTGAACAGGAAAAAAATTCGAATTCCCAGACAACAACGGAAATCTGGAGAAATCTGGAAAAATGAGAGACCGAAGAAAATCGGCAGATGGGTTAACCGTTATGATACAACCAGAAAGATAAAAAACAAAAAGAAAACCCGAATATATACGATCTCAACAAAGAAGACCAGCGGAGAGAAAGATTAAAATATTAAGTTGTGTATGGGGTTTGTTAATATTGGGCTTTTTTTAATTAAAATGGGTGTTTAAAAAAAGCTATTTGTGATAACTTTTTTAGTGTTTTTAGTTTATTTGGTTTGAAATTATCATAATATCTCTAATAATAACCAAAATAAACTCTACCTTTTTACAAATAAATTCTTTTACACCTCATACGAAGTTTATATTATTTTATAATCTTTGAAGCTTTATTTTACACAATTTTTCAATTTCAACTTGTTTATAATTTTAGTCACTTTTTCTACCTCGGCACATCGTACCCATAGTAATTAGTAAGGGTGGGCACAAATCTCGTAAATCCCGGTTCCGTCCCGATTCCGACGGGATTTCGGGAAAAAAAAAATAGTGAATTCTGTCTCAATCTTGTCCCGTAAAAATTATGTGAGACGAGACGCAGAACGACCCATCAAGATCCCGCAACTCCCGTCTCGCACACACATATATTAAGAATAAGAATAATATGAATAAGAATAAGAATAAACACTACTATATATGTATATAATATATAGTGTATATATCACATACACACTGTAATATCCACTATCTATCTATCTATCTATCTATCTATCTATATATATATACTAAAACTGATGCATAACGTCCTATGTGGTGCGTTGTGGTTGATTCGAGGAGGGAAATCCTATGTGGCGCATTGTGGTTGATTCTAAAAAAATATGTTATCATAGTTTATAGAAAGTTATATAAGCCACAATCTCTATATATGTATATATTAGTTAACTGACAAAAAACATAAATAAAAGTTATTTCATAGTCATACTTACCAAAAATATTAATAGATAAATAAATATTTATTATTTGATAAATGCTATTTTATTTATATCTATATTATTTTTTGAGACCAAAATAATTTATCAAAATATTATGTGACTACAATCCATCCGTGGATAGATATTTTAGTAAACTGACGTAATATATATATACTATATTATAAAAAACAATATTAATTTTTTTAAAAAAAATAGTTATCTATTAAATTACGTGAGATTCTATTACCTTATAAATTACCTTATAATTCTTCGAACTAATTTTATTTATATCTGTATTATTTTTTGGTGGAAAAATAATTTATATTTAGATTATTATTTTTTATTTATTGGAATCTATCTAAATTATTTATAATATTGTATTAATATATTCTTAGTACACGGGACGAGACCTACACTAATAAGGTCATATATATATATACACTGCATCATCCACTGTAAGGCTATACATTATACATATATACACTGCATCGGTTTTTTTTTTAGGAAATTTGGTGATTTAATTAGACCCTCTATGCACATTTAATTAGGTGATTAGTCTTTTACTTATTTTTTAGCCGTCCTAGACCCTTTTTAATTTTTATTAGCCCCTTGTACCCTCCTTCATACCTCCTCCCATCCCAGAGATCCATCGAGTCACAGAGAGAGACGATCCTTCGTACCTTCCCCCATCCCGGCGATTCATCCAGTCACAGAGAGAGACGAACGTAGACGAAGAGGTTGTTAAGATCCAAGAGGAAATCCAACGACTTGGTCAGATCCAGGCTGATGGTCTCTCATTCCCTCAGATCTATGGCTTTTACAAGGTATAATCGTGGCTCTATTTCTGTCGTTCCCTCAGATCTATGGCTTTTACAAGGTATAATCGCAACTCTATTTCTCTCGTTCCCTCGGATCTTCTTTTTCCTCTCTTGAAATTTTTCTTCGATAACAACCACTGTGATAAGAACTATAAGATTTCATTATTCTCGCCCTCCAATTTGACGTCAGATGATTGTCGATGTTCGTGAATTGGAGTTTTGTTTGTCTTAATTTGGTTTGCTTATGCAGCTTGTCTACCTGCTGCAACTGAATTTCATCGAGTCTTGTTGAATTGGAACTTCGCTTGGTTGATTTTGATTACAGAATTTGATTTTTGTGTAGTATGTTAGATTTGCATTTTGAGAAGTAGAACTCCTTCGAATTCCCTACTTGAAGTTCTGTAGTCTCCTTAGTGTGAATAGATTTGAAAGGGAAAAGGAAACAAGGAGTTAAATACTGTTTTGCTCTCTGTTGCATTTAGGTCTTGCCCTTCTCAATCTGCCACATCTTTGTCGCTTCAACTTGAGCTTTCTCTGTAATTAGTCTCTTTTATTTGAGCTTCTCTCTTGTTAATTTGTCAATTTGATTCATATATGAGGAACTAAACTCCCTATGATTATGTATTTTGTATCTCTTTACATGTAGATACTTATCATTACTCTGTCTTTTTTATGTTTTCGCCTTTGATTACCATTTTGCAGGAAATTTTGGTTATTGGAGTGGGTGAAAATGTTTTGAGGATTGGTACTACAAAAGTTGGCAAAGATGAAAACTTTAGTGCAGAGGAGCCTCTCAAATGCCCATAAACAAGCCGATTAAAGGGATTCAATTTGTGGGAAAACATGATGGAGAAGTGATTGATCTTTCTATTTGTCGATGGATGACCTCGCTTGGTGTCTGCCTCAAAAGATGGAATGGTTTGTCATGATATTGTATCTACTTCTATAGAAATTTTGACTGAACATAAGATGATATTAGACTAGAAAATGAATTATGTATATTCTCTAGAATTGTGTCCCCTTCAATTTAGTTCTTTCATGTCTGCAACTTGAAGCCTTTATTTATTTATTTCTAGTTGTTGCACTTCAATTTCTTCTAGAATTATTCGGAGAAACGACTTTCAGTTGCAATTTCCTTGGAATATTAGGATATAGTTTTGATGATATGTTACTTCATTTCATTTCTAAAGGGTTTCTTCCAGTGTTTTCTTCTTTGTAGAGAGCAAGTGGGGAAATTATTAATTAAAGTGTCATCAACCAATATTGGTACAACATTTTGAAACCGACCTTGTGTTTTATATGTGCAATAAGATGATATTGTTTTGATTCCACATTTTATAAAAATATAGTTTAATCACAAATGTGTCATCAATGAATAAAAGTCATCAATAAAAGATTTCATCAATAAAGTTTAATCACATTTTATGCTTATGTGTCATCAATTGTATAAAAATGTCATCACAAATAGTTTCATCAATAAAGTGTAATCACAAATGTGTTACTAGTGAATAAAAGTAAAATCAGTGAAAATATATTGATATACAATTGACTGAATTAAAAAAGTGGCATCAAACAATTTGATTAAAAAAGTGGCATCAAATAATTACAATAGAACAATGACATCAAAACACTACTTTAAAAAAGTGGCATCACATTAAAGAAAAAAATTTCATTAAAAAAATGGCATCAAAACACTACTTTGAAAAAATGGTATCATGGTAAAAAAAAAATTGACATAAAAAAAGTGGCATCAATGGTTAACGGTAAAAAAAAGTGACATCACAAAAAAGTGAAATAAGTGGTCAATGTGGGAGGAAGGAAGGGAAGGAAGGAGGAAAGTAGGAGGAAGGGGGAAGGAAATGAGGGAGGGGTACACTCCATCTAAGTTATTTTGTTTAGGATCTAATTACCTAATTAGATTTTCATAAAAGACTAGTTACCTAAATCACCATTTTTTTTTATAAGTTAAGAATTTGGGAAGGGGAGAGCCTTACCCGACAACATCCTTGTAGAAGAGGTCATGAAGACCAAAGATCATTATAAATGTCAATTCCCCTGGCTGAGCGGCAAATGTATGCAACCTTATCAGCCGCTCTGTTTCCATCACGGGGCACATGAGAGAAAGAACGATCCCTCACATTTGACAAAAAGATTTTAATGTCTGACATTAGCAATTCAATTTCTCATGGGCATTGTTTATTTGTTTTTAGGTGATTAATGATAATCAGAGAGACGCCTTCAATTTATAGTTTCTGTATTCCCATTTGCACTTTTCATAACACCGTGTTTTAGTGCCAATGCTTCCGCCTTGATTGGGGTTTGTTTGCCAATAAGACTACCACCTATATTGATGAGTCGACCTTTCTAATCACGAATGATGTAACCGGTGGAACTGTCATTGTTGGTTAGGGTGGATCCGTCAAAATTTAATTTAAAGGAGCCGTGAGGAGGTTTTTTCCATTTACTTTTTTTCCCTTTATTTATTAGTGTATTCTTTTGTTTTGGTATTCGAACATGTTGTTCAGAGTCCTCATATTCATTGTCAAATTTGCATGCATTATGTCCATAGGCGGAGCTAGGGGGAGCGAGGGGGAGCATTCACCCCCCCTTCCATCCGACGAATTACTTATATTTGTTCTACTCGTCGATAGCTTCGTTTTGATATATTATAAGCCTTAATCCGATATCCGAGTAAAAAGTTATGAACATTTGAAAGTTAAACACAGATTAATTATTTCAAATGTCTTTTAATAAATCACAATGCTTTTATATTTTACTTAATTTGATATTTTGGTAATATAATTCAACCCAAGAGCTTCGAAACAAGAGGTTATATTACTAAATTCGATAATTATATAAGAAATTATGACAGTTTAAAGTTTGTATATCTTGTTACACGTTATTGAATGCTAAGAGAATAACAAGTTACATATTGACTTTGTAAGTTTCAAACGATATATTTAGATGAAAAGAATGTTGTTATAGATTAAAATATATCAGTTTTTTCGTTTAAAGAGAAAAATAATACTCCCTCTGTTAATTAAAACTTGTCGTTTACTATTCATGCACGCTTTTTTAGAATGATAAAAACTATAGGAAATATTAACTTTTTTCAAATTTGTTTTTATAAATTCATACTTAATAGTACCTAGTATGAAAATTAAAAAAATATATTAAAAAAGTTAATATTTTATATAGTTTTTAACACCTCAAAAAGCGTGCGTGAATAGTAAAACGTCAAGTTTTAATTAACGGAGGGAGTATATAAGAACTAATGACACAGTTTTAAACTAAAACACCACCGTTTTGAACAAAAAATTATGTTTTGCACTAAAAAAAATGTTGTCTTAAACTAAAATATCATTTTTAATCTAAAATATGATAATTATGGTTAGCTAAACTATAAAAAAAATCTATTAAAAAACGAATCAACAATTTGTACAAAACTTCACCCCCCTTCGATAAGTTTCTGGCTCCGTCCCCGATTATGTCAATTATCCATGTTTAGCGATACGATGTGTTTAATTGCCTCCGCCGATGGTGGCTCTTCGTTTTGGAATATAACTTCTTTTCTAATATGCCAAGTTGTCTACCATGTGAAGGACACTGCTTGTTTTTCTGGTTTATTAGTCTACGACCCATCAAATTCAGGATTGGTTTTATGTCTCTTTTGTTTGTTTTAATTATATTTATTTCATGCGGATTCCCGCACTCAGTAAAGAATTGATATTCTTGAACTGACAATCAATAAACACGTGTGTATCGTCCTCCTCAGCTTGGTTACACAATACACAACTCGTGGGGACTGAGACTCTTTTTTGCCCTAGCTAATGTTTAGTTGGTAGGCCATTCTGCCCAGTTTCCAAAGGAAGTTTTTTATTTTTAGTGGGGCATCGATGCTTCAGATCCACGAATTTGGATCATCATCCAACGACTATGCCCGGAGATTAGTTTGAAGGCGATGGCAGTTGTAAACCAACCTTCCCTGTCTGGCTACCAATAAAGTATGTCTTTAAAGTTATTGCTTGGAAACGGGATGTCGATAATTTCTTTTACATTGTTTAGATGTCGAGGAAGACATAGTCCCGACTTGCAGGTAATGGCTGTGTCGTATACGTACGTACTCTTATATATATATTGCAAGTGTGGGCAGATTCGGAAATAGCAGCAAGCATGGGATGTTAGAAAATGTAATCATTAACAAGTTTCTCTTGTGAAATTGAATTCCTGTTACAAACCTTCCTTTCTCTAGGATTTAGCGTATGATGTTAGAAAATGGGAACTTGAGAACAACACTTTTAACTCTTTCATTTCCGCAGTGCAGTGTGTCATCGCAGGCATGGTTCATGTCTCATTAGGAGACCCGCTTCGTCACCATTGGGCAGAGGCTTTTGGCAACTCCTCTCAGGTAAAACCATATATATGTTCCATTTTTTGCTTTCGATATATGGTTGAATCCGTGCATAGTAAAATATCTATGCACGGATGCTTTTACTTTTTTCCCCTTTTAGCTATTATAACTTTGTCCAGGTACATTTACGATTTTGGTCACAAACATGCAATTAGTATTCAATTTTTGTTTAGATGTACTACTGATCAGGTGTTTGGCCTTTTTCTAATAGCATCTTTGATTATTTAATATTGTATTTACTACTTCATCACATGGTACTATTCTTTAAAATGTGCAGGCAATTCCTGGGACTTTGGAACTTGGAAGTAGCTTTGGCAATCGATCAGTTGGTGCTTATTGATCTACGAAGCAATTTCATTGATGATTTCACACCATCAGGCACATATACAATTTTCAGTTGAAGTGAGCCCCTCTCTTTAACTCATTGCTCTTATTCAAACTTGGAACATTCTAGACAATTTGTTAGCATCATTAGGACTTTGTATTTTCTTTGGTAAATTACTACAAACCCAACCATTATCGATATTTATTTTTGGGCTCTTGTGGCAATTCAATTGTGCTTTGAATAACTACACTAAGGGATGCTACAAATTTTATACTTATATATAATATCCTACTTTAGATAATTGTCTCTGCAAATCTAGATGACTTATAAGCTGAACTTTGATATCTAATCATGTTCAATCTATTTTACTTCTCGTTTCTATGCAATGAAACGAAGCTGGGCATGAGCAGTGTTGTACCCAACCAAAGTTAATTGTCATGGATGCAATATGATCGCAAGCTTACAGCCACAGGAGCAATATTTGGTTTCCAGACTCTTGTAGTTACTGCTTTGGGCATAGGTGGAACCATATAAGTGTTATTTAAGATACATACTAAAGTAGTAAAGGTAAACCATATATATAACTAACAGATACATGCTTGCATGTTTTGGTTTCATACTTATAAGTGTTATTTCAGATCATTGGAGCTTATTAGTTTCAGGTTTTTCCCTTTTTGAGAAGAAATTAATTAACACTCCAACCTTTCAAGTCTTTTTTCTTTATTTCAATATTTCTTGCACTCAATGGACTTTGGATGTTTTGCAGGGTTATATGTATTATTCCATAGATTTCGTACTTCAGGGCTTAACAGAAAAAGAGAGAAACTTATATATTTTGAAGCATGTGATGCGGTTAGGGAAGGAGTAAACAATGGAGATCCCTACACAAGATTATTTCTTTCTATCTTCATGTACCTTATTTTTGGTTTTGTTGTATGTACTCCGGGGGTTCGGGTTCTACAGATTGGCTGATTGCCTACCTGTATCTTGTTATAAGCATTTGTAATGATTATATAAGCATTTGTATGATTAAATAAGGTGTATAATATAAAAATATGTTTGTGAAAGTTAAGAAATGTTATCATTTTTTATGAAAAGAGATACGTAAACATATCTTGTACGTCTTCATGTGAGAGAATTAACATTTCTTTTTTTTTTTGTAAAAAGAATTGGAAAAACTGACATTCTATGGCGTCGAAATTGGCATACCACTTTAGATGCTCTAAACTGTTGCAATTTAAAATACCAATCTCGACACCCTAGAGCGTCGAGATTGGTTAGCGACGGTAAAAAGTGTCGGGAATAGCCACCTGGCATTTGTGACGTTGAAATTTCTGACGCTTTCTTAAAGCCTTGAAAGTAAAATTTTCGACGTTTTATGGTGTCGAAAATGGCAGATTTTACCGTCGCAAAATAACCCCTTTTCCTATAGTTGTTTGTTAAAAAAATGTTTAAGATCCCTAGAAGAAATAATATAATTTCTCAAAAAATACATTTTCATTTTATTTCACCCCGTATTAAGAAATTAGCAAACCCAAGGTTTGTTTAAAAATATGCAATTTTGTGAAGTTTTATTTGGAATTAGATCGGTGAAGTTATTGCATAATGCAGCCACCAGAAACAGCTACATTATGGGGCACAAATGGGTCCGAGTGACCCCTTGAGCGTCCGCGGACAGAATCAAATCCGAACCCCTCAATGGAGAATCCAAAATAAAAAACCGAGTGGAAATGAAAACGCAACAATGATAAGATAGTCAGCAAGGCGATTAACCTCTTGAAAAGCGTAATGAAATTTGATCTCCTAATCTCTACTGATGGTCATGGCATTGGGTGACCAAGCTATAGCATGAATGTGAAGGTCTCACATCTTTCTTCAACAAAGTAAGTGTCGTACTTGAGTTCGATTCGCATAAAATCCTCTTATGTCCCGAGTTCCACGCCATCTCGAGCCCGCCAATAATGCCCCATAGCTCCGCAACAACCAATGTTATACATGAAGCAGCACATCCACATTCCATGCTCGTCACACAACACTCCCCATGTTCTTACTTTTTTTTTTTAACTTTTAAATATAATAATTTCATACATATTAGAAATAGGTATGAAATTATTTTAAAAGTTCAATAAAAAAATGATATTTTATATAATTTTTAACATCATAAAATACGGATATAAATAATAATGTTTTGCTAAACAAAGGGAGTAAGAACTAAAATTGAGTATTGACAATGGGGCACCTTGCTCATCCGTTTTTGGACAAGCCTTAGGGTTGGTCAATCAACACTCAATGGAGTGTTAATTGACCAACATTCATGTTGGTCGCCTCAATGTAAATCTGGTGTAGTGTGAGCATTTTTAAAACGGGGCAATGAAAATATAAAGGTGCCAAACACAAGTGTGTTATTTCCGTACGCAAATTTTCACCAGAGAGAATGAAACGAGATAACTTCACTGACCTCAACTGAGTAAGCCTATATCATTGACTTTGAGAACCTTCAATGTAGATATGGAAAATATAATTAATACCTAGTGCACCATTAAAATTTCCAGTATCAACCATCGTGTCCTGTTAAAACAACATGTTAGCATAAAAAGTACTCATTCCTTAATTGCTTAAGCGAGTTCAAGTTATGTAACAAAAAAATTCAAATTACCAGACGAGAACCAAGCAACAAAGTCAAAGTGTTTGAATTCTTCCCATCAACTCGGACATGAACATTATCCATCATGTCCACCCACCTGAAAGTAGATGTAAGAAAAATGATATTTTTGCCCCTCAAATTTTTCACATTTGTAAAGACAGGTGATAACGGCTTACGTTCTTAAACGAGCATCCTCTATCCATTGTCGAATGATATTGCCAACTTTTATTGATGCAGGCTCAAGAACGTCCTCTCAAGGTAGTTATCAACATCACTGACTTGAGACATTATGCGATAATTTTTACACTAATGGCGCAAACCTCTCAAAAGATTAATAAAATTCAATTGTGATGCCTCAATTGATAAATACAGATGGTGTGATATTGAAATTATTGCTCTAGATGAGTAGGGTTAAGGATGCACCGGTAATGATGGTCATGACTTGTGAGAGTTATTCAAATGAGCTCTATCATACTTCGGATGTGGTAGAGGCGGAGACAATACTTTATGTTTTTTTCCCGTTGGCATAATGATGGTTTGACATATATATTTGTGGATTTTGATGGTTAGATTGTTAAATTCACTACATGGAGAATAAAAGCTCGTTTGAGGAATGCGTGGAGTTTCATTTTGAAGAAGCAGGTGGTGGACTGGTGCTCAGGACTAGAGATTTTGGAGCTTGCATAATTGATCTTTTGTTAGGAGGGCATGCAATTCAATTGCATGCTTATTTTATCACTCGAATCATATTTATTATATTCTCTAAATATTTTCATATTTTTTTACCTATTAAATTTGTTTGGTTTTATTTGAAATTTATAATTATTAATTAATGGGGAAATTTTAATTTCATTTAAAAAATAATTCTCTGGTGTTAAGGAGGCCGGCTATTATCCTATATATGTCGGTTCTCATTAGGTTTTAGAGGAGAATAACAGAGAGATTATCAATTTCAATCGTTCGTTGGAGTATGAGGAGCTAAACTCATTGTTTCATCTGCGATTCGAAAACATGATTGATTGAATTATGAGGTTTTGATTTCTAATGTTATTCATTGGTTATTTCATTACCCTTGTGCTCATCTCATTGATTGTTTATTCTCTCTTGATTGATCACCTTGACATAATTGTATCTTGCTAGGTTTTAATTGATTCACAAGGATAATTATACCTTTTGTAGCAAACACAAGTAAGTGATCCCGTAAAGCAGATCTTGGTTGTGTAGAGTAATGACAGCTTGGTTAAATATCGGTTCCTAAGTTGTTAGGTTTAAGGATGTGACAGGTCTTAACTTCAAAAAGTGTCTTAGGAGGGTTGATACTGCCATTATGCCAAGACTTTAGGAATTTGTGCTATTTGTATGCTAAATCCAAACAAGGTGAGGGTGGCATATAAGTGTAAGGGATTGATATTTTTGTGAGGAGTGTCATTCCATATAAACCAAAGTCAAAATAACATTAATTGCATTCATTGCATTAGAATAACTAGTAATCATGCAAGGATCTTGAACACCAACCATTGTTGAGAATTGCAGGTGAAACGCTTTCATCCAATTGGTAACAAATTTGCAATCATTTCGTCCTTTATTTCATTTGCATCATTTCGTCCTTTATCTCTTTGTGGGTTCGACTCCTTACTTGCTCACTATACTAGTTTGCTAGTTTGAGTTAATAATATTATTTTTGACAGAGATCAATGGCACTTCTCCAGCCGTCAGTGATTTTTTTTTTCTGTTAAAAACATATGCAATGACAAAAATGCCCTCACTAGTTCATCAAATTTTCTTCAAAATGTCATAGCTTCTCAAGTAACCTCCGATGGCACAAGTAGTTCCCTCTCATAAAGAACTGTACAAGTGGTCCCTCTGGCAACGCCCATTGGCGGGAGCTCCTCCACCTCCATGTTCTTCGACGAATCACCTCACATCTGCCTCCACAGGAAAGATGAAGTTCCGCCACTTGCGCTCGATGTCGGAGAAGAAGAAGATCTGAGGTAGCACCGCCGTCGACAATTCTAAGTAGCATCGCCGCCTCCACGTGCTCCGACAAAGACCACGGTGGTGAACAACGCAGCCAGGCCCCGAGTCCAGGGAGGAAATATGTGTCGAGAGCACAAAACCCCAAAATCGCAATCCATAAAATCGAACAAAATTGTTCAATTTTCTTGGGGGGGTTTTGTTGATCCAACAACAAAGATCTCAAATCCATCATTTTCATCATCAAATTTGAACTCTTAAACAACCAAATTTCATATCTAGGTTCCAGGCAACACGAAGGAGCAAGAACCCCAAATTTCAAAACTGGAATTTTGGCCTTATTCATGAAAAATCGGTCACCGAGATCAACAGTCAAAGCTTCAATGATCACAACCACAGCAAAAGAAATCAAGATCGAGCCTCAATAGATTCGAATTCAACCACAAATTGCTCAATCCAAAAATTTATAATGGACATGGTGAGATATGTGGGGTTGTAGGGGTGGTGATGACCTTTTATATTTACAGGTGTGATCACCGAAAATTATTCATCCGACCCTATGTATAATTGGATTTACATGTGTGATCACAAATGATTTGAAACTTTGAATGGATTTACAACCCCACATATCTCCAAAAATTGTTCATCCGACCTTATGCACTAACTTGAAGAGGAAGGGGCAATTTTGAAATTCCAAATAGTTAACTGAGCTACTAACAGAAGCCTACAAGGGGTGTTCATTTGCTAACAGAAGCCTTATAAAGGGTGGTTTAGTGGAATTTTGTATCTAAGGGATGGTTATGAGCAATATCGCCTATTTAAGGGGTGGTTTTCTTCGGTTTACCTAGGGGTGGAAATGGGTCGGGTGATGGATGGGTGGACCCATTTTTTCACCCGACCCATCACAAAAAAAATTCACCCGATCCACCACCCGCCCGTCTAATGTTTCACCCATCACCCGATCCGTCAGGTGAATCGGATGGGTCGGGTGGTTAATCGGGTGAAAGAAATTTAAAGAAAATGAGTCACAAGACATACCCAAAAATCATTCATATTTATAAACCATGTCAACGTATAAATCTTACTAAATGAATAAAAGACTTATTCATACATTATACATATCACTATCCTTAACTTACAAAATTAGTATTAGAAGTTTAATATATCAAACTAAATGAGATGAATTTAACTCGGTTACTAGATTTAAAATAAATTAAAAAAGTATAGAGAAACTATGTCCTTAGAAATCAGACTCAGGTTTCATTTCTTTAATATCTTGCATAAAGAGGATTATTGTTATAAATCTCATGACAAATTGGAAAAATACGATTTGGTTAAACATGGATTAATACAGTATATGCTAACAAAGTCGTTGGAAAGAGTCAAATTGCTTACACTCTATCGGTATATGCAATACAAATAAAAGAAATTTTAATAAGACATGGAGTTAAATAATGCAAGTTCGTATATTTTTTTAGACCTTTTTGAACAAGAACACTTGAAAAATGGAGAAACTATAGGTAGAAAATGAGAAATATATTAGCTATGTTAAATTATATTATTTATACACTAGCCTCTTTTTTTATAATAATCGGGTGGACTAACGAGTAATTAAGCGGGTCGGGTAATGGGTCGGGTAATGGGTGGAAACTATATCACCCATCACCCGACCCATCACCCATTTCACCCGATCCATCACCCGGTTTTTTTCGGGTTTTCACCCTAATAATCGGGCCGGGTGGGTCGGGTGAATCGATCACCCACGGGTGATTTCCGGCCTAGGTTTACCCTTAAACAAATGCCGATGTAGAACAAAACCAAATATGAAAGCCCGGCCCAAATCTCATCATCATTTGATATCCACCTATCATTTCAGATTCTTCCCCCCATTGAAGGATAGCAATTGTCACCCCCACCCCACATTTGTGTCTACACCACACTCATTGTCTTTTGGATCCTTGATCTTCTGCTTCATTCCCCCCTCCACCCTCTGAAGTCTGAACAATCAAATTAATGCAAACCTAAAGAAAAAGGGGTGAAAACAAGATTAAAATGGCAGCTTGTTTGTCTTCCATTGGATGCTACAGAGCTCACATACCAAAGGGACAACAATTCAGTAGAGGCTTTGGCTCCATTTTCACCACCCAAGTTCAGGTGAACCCATTTCACAGCTCTCTCAATTTCTTGAAGCCCTTGCACTTTAAAAGGCACAAGCTTTGCTCCATCTCTGCATCTGCTCCGTCAATTGTAGAATCCACCAGTGTCAAACAGGCATTTAGGAGCAAATCCCCTAAAGATGTGAATGTTCTTGTTGTGGGATCAACTGGGTACATAGGCAAATTTGTTGTTAAGGAGTTGGTCAATAGAGGGTTTAATGTTATAGCTGTTGCCAGAGAAAAGAGTGGGACTAAGGGTAAGTTTGGGAAAGAGGAAACCCTAGCCCAGTTTAGTGGGTCAAATGTGTGCTTTTCTGATGTCACAAATTTGGATGCTTTGGAGAAAAGCTTGGAGAAATTGGGGGTTTCAATTGATGTTGTAGTTTCATGCCTTGCAAGCCGCAACGGCGGCGTCAAGGACTCATGGAAGATTGACTATGAGGCCACCAAGAACAGCCTTGTGGCTGGGAGGAAGTTTGGGGCTGCTCATTTCGTGCTCCTCTCCGCAATCTGTGTGCAAAAGCCTCTTCTCGAATTCCAGCGCGCGAAGCTGAAATTCGAGTCTGAATTGATGGAGGAAGCCCAGCAAGATGATGGGTTTAGTTATAGTATTGTTAGGCCTACTGCATTCTTTAAGAGCCTTGGAGGCCAGGTTGAGCTGGTGAAGGATGGTAAGCCTTATGTGATGTTTGGAGACGGGAGGTTGTGCGCTTGCAAGCCGATAAGTGAGCAGGATTTGGCTTCATTTATAGTGGATTGTGTGTTTAGTGAAGATAAGATCAATAAGGTTCTGCCTATTGGAGGGCCAGGGAAGGCGTTGACGCCATTGGAGCAAGGCGAGATGTTGTACAAGCTCTTAGGAAAAGAGCCCAAGTTTCTTAAGGTTCCAATTGAGATCATGGACTTTGCGATTGGGGTTCTTGATTTCTTGGTGACGGTATTCCCTGCCTTGGAAGATGCTGCTGAGTTTGGGAAGATTGGAAGGTACTATGCTGCCGAGAGCATGCTGATTTTGGACCCTGAAACTGGAGAGTACAGTGATGAACAAACTCCGAGCTATGGGGAAGACACATTGGAGGAGTTCTTCCAAAGGGTTATTAGAGAAGGCATGGCAGGACAGGAATTAGGGGAGCAAATGATATTTTAGATGGCGGTTATGTATAGACGCAAGTATGTACGTAATAGAATGATTTTTTGATCTTAATATGAGAGGATTGTCGGTCTTCTATAAGCTATGCAGCGTTTTCGTTGCTTGAATGTTCGTACGAGTTGTACATTATGTTTTTGATGACATTGATGCAACGGAAATATGTTGAAGGTATTGGAAATGGAAACCTTGATGATGATTGTTTGGTTTCGGTCTCCATTGTCTAGCCATATATTCATTTGATGTTCCTAGTTCAGCTTTTCATTACAAGAAAGCGTTTTGCCGGTTTCAGTCCCAACTTAGATTTTAGCTTCAATCTAGTTTATTGTACTTATCTCATCTATTCTTATGTACTGACATACAAAATGAAAGCTATGGAACTATATATTCATTTGGTTGCTCCTTGATCAATTTCTTCCTTTCATGTATGAAAAAGAGGGGATGCTGAAGGAAGGATGGATATGCATTAAGATCTCCAGTTTCTTGGTTGGAAACATCTGCGCGATTCCTCGAAAATCCATAAAGAGAAAACAAAACATAACAAACTAGTCACTGAACTACAGACCGGAAGGCAGCTGCTACACAGAGTGAAGTGAAGAACTTGAGCTTCCAACACACAAGACCGAGAAGTGGAGATGACGATGATCAACAACAAAGAACGCAAAGAGAGCGGGGATTGGAGGGTAAATCAAAGTCACAAGGGGTTGGTGTCGGTCCAAATGTATAGTTCACATGTTCAATGTACTCTCTCTACTGACAAATGGTGGTTGAACTCACCATGGATGAATCTGCAATTGGTTTGCCTACTTCAAATTCCTGTACAACAGTGAAAGCCAGCGAGCAAACACGCTCAGGTCATCGTAAAGAAATGTGGCATCCAATTGACATCCGTTGGTCGGAGGCCCTAAAGCTTCAGCTCGGTAAGATTAGTCAAGCTCACTGAATGAACCAAGTACTCACACAGTCACGCTACACAGCAAAATAAGAATGTATCAAGGATAACATTTAGCAAAATGTCTGGAAATCTGGAACAGTGCTAGTAAAACCATGGAATGAAAAATAGATGCAGAGGACAATTTGAGATGATAAAGAATTTGAGATGTGAATCTTGTGATAATTGTACTATTTGGCTAATTGGCACTCTAAAAAGGAAAATATGGTAAAATGGTACTCCCTGTAAGCCAGGTAAGTAAGATCTCATAAATTTGGCTAATTTAGCTCGGGTAGTCCCAGTGGATCTGAATCGGGGTTTGACACTTTGATCCAATTTAGAGTCAATCTATGTTAATTTTGGGTTAGTCATTTTTTGCATTTTTTAAAATAAAAGTTTACTATTAGGAATAACTCCAAAATGAAAAATCTAACTATGCAATATGTTATTTGGAGAAAATTACATCGATATCGATGTAGTATTTCATACTATGCCTTGCACAAGTTTTTAATGAAAAGTGTTGATGGATGTTGTTTTTAAATGAATATATTATTATAATGGGTAATTTGCTGCAAAATTAAATTTAAAGGGTGATATACTAGAAACTACACTATTTGCAATTTTGCCTTAAATATATGATTAATTAAAATTACTCACATCTAAGCTTTAACTGCTTCCAAAACTGATTACATTTCTCGGTTCCCTCTGCAACCCCTACTCCATTGTTGTCCGTACAGCCTCCAACTTCCTCACAAATGGCGGATCCAGTTTCTGTAGCAGGTACTCTGGTCTCTGGTCTTGCCAAGGTCATTCTCGGTAAACTAAACAACTTTGTCTGTGAGGAACTTTCACTGATCTACGGGGCCAACGCTCAGTTCCGAACGCTCAAGGAAACCTTCGTCGCCATTGATGCCCTGCTTCTGGATGCAGAGGAGAAGCAGTACCGCGAGAGGGCCGTTAGAAATTGGCTCATGACTCTCAAGGATGTGGCTTATGATATCGAGGACGTGCTCGATCTGATCTCTACTGAACGCTTGGAACAAAAAGAAGTCCACGGGGTCAACCCTTACCGACGACTCACCGGACTGTACTCTCATTACGGCTTCGCTAACCAAGTAAAGGGAATCTGTCTTCGATTGGATGAGATCGAGAAAAATGGGCGATTCAATCTCCACCTCCAAGCGTCTGGTGAGCGAAGAGAGATTCCGGAAGCCACAGAGGAGATATTGTCGTACATTGTTCAATCTGGTGTTTTCGGGAGAGAGAATGACAAAGCGTTGATTGTATCTCGCCTCGTGAGCTCCGAGAGTAAGCAATTTGTGATCCTTCCCATCACTGGAATGGGAGGAATTGGGAAAACTACACTTGCACAGCTGGTGTACAATGATCCTAGGGTTAAAGATGCCTTCGCTCTGAGACTATGGGTGCATGTTCCTAAAAAATTTGATCTGCAAACTATGATTAGAAACATAATCCAATTAGCAACTCGCAAGAATTGTTCGAACTGGACGCTTGAGAATTTGCACTTTGCAGAACAGGTTGCACGAGATCCTGACAAATCCAACATTTCTTCTTGTTCTGGATGATGTGTGGATTCAGCAGGAAGACCACAATAGCAGGAGGCTGTGGGAGACTTTGAAGAATTTGTTGTTGGCCGTGGGTTCGAGTAGCGCAGTTTTAGTGACTACTAGAGAAGAAAGTGTTGCCTATGGAACCATGGATCCCTTCAAGGTGAAACTGCTCCCTGAGGATGATTGTTGGTCCATATTCGTGAAAAATGCATTCATGGAGGTGAAACCTAATTAGTGGCAGGAGCGGCTTGGGAAATCCATCATTCAGAAATGCAAAGGGGTTCCTCTTGCAGTGCAAACAATAGGGGATTTGTTGCGCAGTACCAATGTTGATCGATGGAACAAAATTAAACAAAGTGAGCTTTGGGAAACTGCTTATCAACATGGGATTCTGCCCGCTCTAAAATTGAGCTATGATCACACACCATACCACCTGAGGTCTTGTTTTGCTTCGGGAAAGGTTACGCATTCCAATGAATTGATTTAGCCCTGTTTGGTACCGATATCAAGATATGGGATATGAGTATGGATATCACTCATATCCATATCCTTGTTTGGTAGGTGGGTATATGGATATCAAATTTGATATACCCCCATATCCCAATTCCTTTGTAAATATTACCATTTCCATATACCCCAAAAAATTGGGATAGGGGTTTATAACACTTTGCTTCTCCTCCCTCTTCTTCTCAGTCCATGGGGGATCTTCAACCTCGATGCCAATGGTCTGTGCGTTCCTCCTTTCCTGGCTTGGCTTGGTTTCCGGCGAAGTTCGGTGGGTCACCTATCCAGATCTGGTTTCCGGCGACAGTTAGGTTTCATTGGCCGGTTAATTTCTCTGATTTTGGAGTTGAAATTTCTGGGTCCTTCTTGGTTTACTTTGCTGCACTTCAAATCTAGGGTGAGGAGCTTTCGGGGTTGAATTTTTTCGACGGTTTGGTGAGGATTTTGGGTTCTGGCCTCCCTTTCGGTGTCTTTTACTCCTTGTGGTCGCTTCTGGGTCGGGTGTGGCTGGTTTTCTCAAGGATTGAAATTAACTTTGTGTGCTATGGCTTGGGAAGCGGGGATGGAGAAAGGGGAATTAGGTTTAGGTTGATACCCATATCTCTAATACCAAACGGGATATTAGATATCGGATATAAGATTTGATACCCATATATCCGATATCGATATCTAACACCCATATCTGATATCTGATATCGGTATATGGATACCAAACGGGGGCTTAGTCAATATCTGGATGGCACAAGGTCTGTTACTTTTAGATGAGAAAGATAAAGACATGGAAGATGTAACGGCCCGGATATAAATATCCGGGATACGTTTCGAAGGTCGGATACCTTCGTTCGGATGTTGCAATTCAGGTACGGGTCGAGGTTTCAAACCTCTAATCAGTCTAAAACTCAGAAATACAATTAAAACGAAAGTAAAGCGGAAATATGATTTAAATACAAAAGCCACGGCAGAGCCGGGTCAAAACCAAACCAAAGTGGGTGGTTGTCATTTGTCAAGTTAGAATATATTAGCCGGATTCTTCGATTCGCCAAAAGATTTCCCCGTCACAGAAGCATGGAGCAACAAGAGCGGTACCTAACACTATCCACGAAGTCAGGCCTGGTGATCGCCTGCGGGTCCTCTGACCGCGCTGAGGCCACATAACATGCCTATGCCTAAATAAAAGATGACTAATGCGGTACAAGATTTAAATCACACTATCATGCCCCTAGTATATATACAATATGCAGAAAGAACTGTAAAGGGCCCAGACAATGCCAAGTGGCATATCCCTCTCCTACCTCTGCACCCCTTCCCGTTAGTGCAGAGACTGGCCAGTTCGGGCTATAGCATAGCACTCTCTTCGTGGTGGTGCACTCACCACGGTATCATCATCATATCATATCTCATCATCATATCATATCTCATCATCATATCATAAAATAAATAAAACATGCCCGATGGTACTGGGCTAATCGTATCATATCGAATCATCTCATCTCTTGCCCGATAGTGCTGGGCTATCATATCATGCTCATATCGACTCGGTAGACTCAGGGCACCCGATGGGGCTGGGCTACCCTATGACCCTAGCAAAGACTCTAGGACTATCACAGATGACGGCCGTTCTGTATTCACACACACACAAAGTAAACACATGCTCAGTTCAATGCAATCCTAGCATGATACTACATGTCATGCTTTAATATGCAATAAAACTACACATTACATGACACATCAGGCAGGAGGTCCAGGTTACTGAGTAAGTCCCGTAGGATACTTACCTGTTGATGCAGAACAGCAAGATAACACAAGCAAGGGCCCAAATGCAAGTCCAAAGTAATCCAAAAGCAATACACACCTATTATCAAGCCATTTCCATAAGATACCAGACCAACATTCATACACACGAACCCAAGTTCTCAACATCCTCAAAACCGACTGATAGTAAAACCGTTTTCCAAAATCTAAAATCCAAAATTAAGTCAATTCATATTCAAAATAATTCTCAAATCATACTTGGCCAAATTCCGACATTAAACAAATAAGCCTTAAAACCAATTTCCCAAAATTATGTTATAAAATAGTTCCGACATGTTTCTTATTTCAAAAACATTATATAAATATACTCCAATATTAAATCATCAAAATAATTTCTATGCTCACAATAATATTCATAAATCAAAACCAACAATTCACTTTAAAATTCCTAATTCACATATTTAAATCCTCATAAAAGCATCAAAAATAAATAATCCAATCACTATTATTTTAATATAACAATATAAAATGATAAATTTCCAGAATATTATATAAAAATCCCAAAATAATAGTATTCAAATAATTCAACACTTGTTATCCATAAAATCTCAAACAATCCATAGATGTATACATAACCCAATATCAATTATTGTTACTTTTAAAACCTTTTAAATATATTAAAATCTTTCAGAATATTTATATATATATATGTATATATATATTCCCAAATCCGAAAATGATAATCAATATCACATAATATATATATATATATATATATATATATATATAAACATAACATTTAACTATATATATAAGTAATACCGAAAATTAAAACAACCACCCATATTTTCCAGCCCAAACCGAATCAACAACCCCAAACCCAAAAGCCCCAACCCGGATCCAGCAGTTCAAGCCCAATCCGGAAGTCATGACCCGGCCCAGCAAGGAAAAGGAAAGAAAGAAAGAAAAAAAAGAAGGAGGGCCCACGAGGCTGACTCGGCGCCAGGTGGAAGCGGGCGGGGCCCATGCCCTCTGTCTTTTTCTTCCCCCCAACTCGACAGAAAGAAGGGAAAAGGAGCCGACCAGCTAGGCTCGGAAGAAGACGGAGGAGGAAGAGGGGGCTCGGAGCTCGCCGGTGGCGCACCGAGCTCCGACCATCTCTCTGACATCACGACACAGAGTAGTACAAGGAAAGGAGAGAAGGGGGTTCTCACCGAGAGGGCTCGACGTCGCCGGAAACAAGCTCGGGGAAGCGGCGTTCGGGCTCGTCGGTGGACGGTCCTTCGATCGGAATCAATCTAGGAAGGTTAAGGGAGGTTAAAGGAGAAGCTTTATTGCGTTTTGGGGCAAAAGGAAGAGGAAGAAGTGAGAAATCGAGCCTTTACCTTCCGGAAACCGAAACAGGGGAAATGGAGGAACGTGGCTCGCCGGAGGCTCAAGTGGTTCCTGGGCGGCGCTCGGGGACCTGTAGACACCGAGGGGAGGTGATGGTGCTGCTCGGCGCCTCCAGCTGCCTTGGCTACCCCCTTGGATCTTTGGCGTCTAGGGAGGCGCTCGGGTGCTCGCTCGGGGCTGCGCTCAAGGAGCTCTGGTGGCGCCGATGTGTTCTGCTGCTGCCCAGATCGGAGACGGAAGAGAAGAGGGAGAGGAGGAGGAAGCTGGGGTGGCTCTCAGGGGTTCTCAGGAGGAGCTGTGTTCGGCGGCAATCCGAAGAAGGGGACAACTTGGTGGTGAGGAAACAGGGAAGAAAAGGGAGGCTTTAGGGTGGGTGAAGGGTAAGGAAAAGATAAGTTTAACTTGAGGGAAATTGGAGCTGCTGGGAGTCTGATTGAATTCAGAATAAGGAGAGGGTGGGAGTGTGTGGGTTTGTTTTGGATTGCCGCAGGGAGCTGTTGCTTGTTCAGAATTGGGAAGAAGACAAGGAAGAGGGAGGGGGGACCAATTCTATTGACAGTAACCCAGAGAGAGAGAGAGAGAGAGAGAGAGAGAAAAAGAAAAAGAAATGAATATATATATATATATGTGGTCCCAACAAGATATTTTTGAACCCGAAAAAAATATCCCGAAACCCGCTAATCCCGACTCTATCAATTTCCGACTAAATCGAATTTAAATAAAATTTTCCGGATCCGCAATAAAATAAAGGACCTCAATTAAATTTCAAATCTCGAAGTAAAAAGGCGGAAATAGAATCTGTCGGAATCAAATTTTTAAAACGATGTCGGAATCATTCAGAATGATTTTAACTCGGAAATTGCTCGAGGACAAGTTCTTCTCAAATTTTATATCTCATATATAAAATAACATACTTTTAATTAATTTAGTATTAAAATAATATCTCGGCCTTTACATTCATCCACCTCTAAAAACAAGTCTCGTCCCCGAAACTAAAACCATTTCAAAGCAAGGGAAAGAAAATTTGAAATCGGTGAGTCCGAGGACCATGTCCAAGCATCTTGTAATCATCTTGGTTGCGTCTTCCGGGACTCTCACAACATCCTGGTCACGGTCGTGATATCTCCAATTGGTCTAGTCAAGTGTGTAATAAGCGCCCCTATCACATCCTCGTTTCGACCTTTCGGAAGTATCACAACTCCAAAAGCATTATAGCGCCCGACTAGGTCTTAGCAAGCAATCTATAAGCGCCCCCATAAAATGCTTGTATCCACTTCGTGAGACGTCATAATGTAGATCCGTTTCGTAAATTCTCAAAGTGCTTGTAAATGGAAAGGTTGTCATCCAAATCATTGAAACTCTCGACTTCTTTAAACCCCAAAGTTGGCCATTTTCAAAACCGTTCAAAATTTTCAAATTCAACGTTTAATCAAGCAACTTTACACCAAAACAAGTCAATTTCTTTCAAATCAAGATTTCGTCAAAATTTTCCAACAACCACATCAGTTTCTCGCATATCAATCAATCAAATTCAGAAGGGGGGGAGGTGGAGTCATCCACCTCTAAGGGCTAATCCCATATTCTCTTCCTAGTTTCCAGAATCTTTTATCATCATCCTCAACTCAACATGCACGTAAGTAAATCAACTCATCGACTCATAACATCATCAACCACTTCTCATATGGCAATCTCAACATCAATCATGATAATCTCAACCAATCGACCTCTCAACCGCATAACATGATTACCCATAAAATAAATCATACCATCCCCTCAGAACATGTCAAAAGCAATAACAAAATCTTAACATCATATCATGAGTCATAGAGTATATCTACCTCATACCAAAGGCATCACAAGTGCATCATCGAATTCCCATAACTTATCACGCAGGCACACATGTCAAGAGATCAAAGAGGTTAGGTGTCATAGAGTCAGTACGTTACTACAAGTCGAATCTCACGATCGCATCTCAACATCGCACACCAGTGAAACCAGTCATATCAAGGGATCTCACATAAAGCATAAATTCACATAGTCATCCTATCCAAATTTTTTTTTTACCCAGCATTGTCATAACATATTATCACATCAATCGTTGGTACTTGCAAGGTTAGCCATAGCGAAATTTCATCATAAGTCAACGAAACAAAACTACTTATCAACACACCAATCCAAACAAAATCATGCTATTAAGATTCAACCAAAAAGGGGAGACCAAGCAGTATATCAAGATCAAAATATCATCGTGCTTTCCAGACATCATCTTAGCTCATCACAATGCCATATAGCGATTATTAGCAGTCATGCACCATCATCTCATATATACACATGAGTCATATTTATGCTCTAAGTCATATTCATGCTCCAAGTCATATTCATCACTTACCTATTCATAATCCTGCTTATCAACCATATGGTATAACATCATGCTTTCACATAACAACGTATCATCATCTCATGCTTCTAGGATAGTATAGTAGGATAGCAAATCATCATTATATCATGATCATAGTTGTCACTACCAATTTTAACTCAGTATTGCATATCAACATGTAATATCATGCCATATAGGTTTATCGTGGTTACTATCTAACATCATGCCAGTACATATTAATAAATCACATAATCAAGAAGACCCTCACATCATACCAATCACTCAATTTCCTTAACCGCTCTCTAACCATTCTACCAAGGGACCCCACTCACATGTTTCAAGAAGAAACAATCATTAACATTATTACACAGAAGGACTACATCATATCAATCAACATTTATCAATAGCATCACTAGCTCATCATTAAGCATTGCAACTGTGTTTTTAAGGTCTCAATCTACTGTCATGCTCAATAAGTATTGCAAAACATCATATATGAACCTAATCAAGTCAAGCTAGCACATCTCGTCATAGCCACATCTAATAAACAGTTCAGATTCCCAGCATTTGCAGTTCACATTATAGGTAAGGAATTTAGATCATGCTTGGCATCTCATAGTAGCATCACATTAAGTCATCAAGGCACATTAGGATTGTAAGGCATCGAATCATATCATCATAATCAACATACAATCAAGCAACATTCATCACATCAACAAGCAGCTTTCAACATCAAGTCAGTGCAATATCATCATCAACAAGCTCAGAAAGGGTTAGCAATTCGAAAAGAGGACGTTCCCACCTGCAAATCATATCGTACTCAACAATCGTGATCCTCGAAATGAGCTTGTTCCGTCGACATTATCGATCCTGAGGCCCGTGGGTTATGGGCCCACGCTTTCGCTGCGCTGCTCTATCGCTATTCGACTTCCTGTTCCCTTTTTCCATGCGGTCGCTCATCCAATGTAATGCGTAGGAGTTTAAGTTAGCGGAGATAGGGGAGTGACAAGAGCGGACGACCGAATGTTTCTTTCGGAGACGGAATAGACCAAAGCTAAAGACGACATGACTAGAGACAAGACTCCGACTCGGGAATAGTAACGATGCCTTTATGGGGTCCATTAGGTTACAACTTGTGACAAACAAGCATGGATTCATTATGAAGCATATTAATTGCATCAATCCATACTAACATGTACCTATCTCGGGGCAACATTCGTATTCCTATCAAAGACACGATCAAGTACTACGCTGATGGTTGTGAAACAAGCTAACATCCTAGTATTCCATGGGAACGGATGTGCCTAACAACTTCAAGCAAGATAGGCGGAACCAACAATGATCATGTATGATTCGAAGTCATGCGGAATTTAGTGAAGATATCGATAATCGTGCATATAAACAAGGTAGAAGCATGGTATGCACATCAACAAATGAGTCAAAATATATTATGGCAAGGTATATTATAACAATCAGATGAAACGTCATACGAGAACACAATAGAGTAGCATAGTAATTATCACATATATGAACAATGCACTAGTTTGGTGTATGCGTCATATGAGATCATATAAAGGGCAACACAGTACTATCTCACAATGATCATATATTAGGTCAAGCATGGCACGAAATCATATGGCGAGATACATCTAGAGAGCATGGGTCCTACATGATACTAGCGATATATAATGTGATACAAGCATAGTTAAGAGTCATTTAGAGGAGTTCAACATAATATTCACGAAACATGAGGCATCATCAAAAGTACAAGAAGGACATCATGGGTGCTAGATTATATTCATGCTAAGTACGAACCATCATAGAGTACATATAGGGTACAATAGTTGCCACATCATAGAACAAGTACACACGTGATCATTTAGCGGGTCATATTGGAAATCATAAGCCCTACATGATACTAATAGCACACATCGAACATGAATGGAAGTGAAGTAATTCAACTAGCTTCATTTCGATATTCATGCGTCATGCAGATGCAAAATCATAATGTAGAGTGGTATGTGATCAAGCAGGGTGTCAGGTCATAGGTTCATGCAAGCACGAGAGAATAACATAGAGTAGTAGACATTTTAACCATTCAAGCATGCTAGGTTTAACCATCACGGAAGGCTAGTCAATCCTCGAATTCAACATTAAGCTAATCAAGACGAGTGAAAGATGTTAAAAGAGCGGGAAGAGGAAAGAGCCACACTATCAAGGACCTAGTTCAAGAGAGAATCATCAATAAGGTAGGCAAAGTAGAACTCGCACCAGTCACAACCAAGGATCCTACACGCTACTAATGGCTCAATATAACATGGGGTACATACATTCACTTGATCGATTACTCGGCACTACGCAAGACTTCAATTCAATCACATTTCAACAATACAGAAATAGGAGAGGAAGTGCGGCGAGGTATAGTGCAAGTCTAAGTAATGGCATCACTACCAGAATATGGGGACATGAGTTCAAATTAATGTATACTGAGATAAACATGTATTGGTCAAGACTCACTTATACCAACATATTCTCACCTTAGCACAATTAACATATAACAATACTCATTTACAAAATCATCAACCATAGCTAATATGAGGAATACACAATAGGTGGGCATGCTATAGATTCTTGTCACAAGATGAATGATAAGCATCAAGGCATCATCGGCTAGCATGTTAAAGAGCACATCTTATGAGGCATTCATATAAAGAAGAGTCGATCACACTATCATGGACCTAATTCAGAAAAGGTGGCAATCATATAGACTCATACCATGTGGTTCATGTTTCTAATCCATCATATGATCAATAGGCCAAATAGACATGCGATGACAACATATAATCATGAGAGAAAGAAAGGCATAACACAGGACCTAAGCAACGGGCAAGCATGGGTACAGAATGTCATACAGCTACGAATTCATATTAAAGATCATCATAAATGTACCGAGGATTACGTAGCATAGGGGGCATGTTGACATGAAATTATAACATGTATCCATCAAGTAAGGGACTCACTCTATCATGATATTAGAACCGAACTATCACACTATCATGAACCTATTCACAGGAAGGGCATCAATTAGACGACATCCTAGCATATGACATACTTATTCGTGCCCTAGTATGACGATGCAACCTACTAAGTAGATCATGTCGGGATGATTTGGGTATAATAAATGTAGCTCGAACCCATACAATAGTCATTATGAACATTAAGGCACATAAGCACAATTTCAAACTAAGGATCAAACTGTTGATCAATGAGTAATGCATATAGGATCACATAATCATGGACAGAGCAATCAAGATAACCCGATAAAAGTCCATAAGGGCAACTTTGACTCTTCCCAACTGACTCATTACCCCTCTTTCCCGTGGGACTCGGATATGAATTTTCCGTGATAAAAGGACACTGATGGATCGTCATAAGAATTGATAACGACAGCCTCGTAAACATCTCACTCTCTAGCTCGGAATTTCATCAGGGACCGTCTTCCAATACTCTCTCGGACAACCTCTATATTCAATCATGATTCCCGACACCATGTGTTTACCAACCCAATTCCCGTGGAAGACCGATATTCGAAGGGAGGACTCGATTGAATTGTCAAAAGGGTTCATAAGGAAAGGGGCGGTTCCACAAAACTGAGCTTAACCATATAAGAAGAAGAATGGTACTCCCGCTATCCCGTTCGCACAGATCGTTCAATATTCATTCAATAGTTAGAACATAACAATCAAATCTTTAGCATATCAAGCACTCAATCATAGAATCAGTTAATCGCAATTGCAAGGATCTCCTTGGAGTCTTCCCGACCCATCTGTAAAGAACAAGCTAGTATTTCACCTACCCGTTTCCGACTACATCCAATAGGGATGGTCTATCGCCTTTTCTACCCACTCGATCCCTTATTAGTTGGTTCTCCACTTTTATCATAAGCCAATTTCATATTTAGTCCAATTGAGTTAGACATATTAAGTTCATTTTGCCCCTTTATAATGCTTTCAAATCTTTCGAAATTCATGGGCGGTTTTCCAAAACATACACTCGACCCTTGTGTACCCGAATTGCACAACCTGGCTCTGATACCAACTTTGTAACGGCCCGGATATAAATATCCGGGATACGTTTCGAAGGTCGGATACCTTCGTTCGGATGTTGCAATTCAGGTACGGGTCGAGGTTTCAAACCTCTAATCAGTCTAAAACTCAGAAATACAATTAAAACGAAAGTAAAGCGGAAATATGATTTAAATACAAAAGCCACGGCAGAGCCGGGTCAAAACCAAACCAAAGTGGGTGGTTGTTATTTGTCAAGTTAGAATATATTAGCCGGATTCTTCGATTCGCCAAAAGATTTCCCCGTCACAGAAGCATGGAGCAACAAGAGCGGTACCTAACACTATCCACGAAGTCAGGCCTGGTGATCGCCTGCGGGTCCTCTGACCGCGCTGAGGCCACATAACATGCCTATGCCTAAATAAAAGATGACTAATGCGGTACAAGATTTAAATCACACTATCATGCCCCTAGTATATATACAATATGCAGAAAGAACTGTAAAGGGCCCAGACAATGCCAAGTGGCATATCCCTCTCCTACCTCTGCACCCCTTCCCGTTAGTGCAGAGACTGGCCAGTTCGGGCTATAGCATAGCACTCTCTTCGTGGTGGTGCACTCACCACGGTATCATCATCATATCATATCTCATCATCATATCATATCTCATCATCATATCATAAAATAAATAAAACATGCCCGATGGTACTGGGCTAATCGTATCATATCGAATCATCTCATCTCTTGCCCGATAGTGCTGGGCTATCATATCATGCTCATATCGACTCGGTAGACTCAGGGCACCCGATGTGGCTGGGCTACCCTATGACCCTAGCAAAGACTCTAGGACTATCGCAGATGACGGCCGTTCTGTATTCACACACACACAAAGTAAACACATGCTCAGTTCAATGCAATCCTAGCATGATACTACATGTCATGCTTTAATATGCAATAAAACTACACATTACATGACACATCAGGCAGGAGGTCCAGGTTACTGAGTAAGTCCCGTAGGATACTTACCTGTTGATGCAGAACAGCAAGATAACACAAGCAAGGGCCCAAATGCAAGTCCAAAGTAATCCAAAAGCAATACACACCTATTATCAAGCCATTTCCATAAGATACCAGACCAACATTCATACACACGAACCCAAGTTCTCAACATCCTCAAAACCGACTGATAGTAAAACCGTTTTCCAAAATCTAAAATCCAAAATTAAGTCAATTCATATTCAAAATAATTCTCAAATCATACTTGGCCAAATTCCGACATTAAACAAATAAGCCTTAAAACCAATTTCCCAAAATTATGTTATAAAATAGTTCCGGCATGTTTCTTATTTCAAAAACATTATATAAATAAACTCCAATATTAAATCATCAAAATAATTTCTATGCTCACAATAATATTCATAAATCAAAACCAACAATTCACTTTAAAATTCCTAATTCACATATTTAAATCCTCATAAAAGCATCATAAATAAATAATCCAATCACTATTATTTTAATATAACAATATAAAATGATAAATTTCCAGAATATTATATAAAAATCCCAAAATAATAGTATTCAAATAATTCAACACTTGTTATCCATAAAATCTCAAACAATCCATAGATGTATACATAACCCAATATCAATTATTGTTACTTTTAAAACCTTTTAAATATATTAAAATCTTTCAGAATATTTATATATATATATATATATGTATATATATTCCCAAATCCGAAAATGATAATTAATATCACATAATATATATATATATATAAACATAACATTTAACTATATATATAAGTAATACCGAAAATTAAAACAACCACCCATATTTTCCAGCCCAAACCGAATCAACAACCCCAAACCCAAAAGCCCCAACCCGGATCCAGCAGTTCAAGCCCAATCCGGAAGTCATGACCCGGCCCAGCAAGGAAAAGGAAAGAAAGAAAGAAAAAAAAGGAGGGCCCACGAGGTTGACTCGGCGCCAGGTGGAAGCGGGCGGGGCCCATGCCCTCTGTCTTTTTCTTCCCCCCAACTCGACAGAAAGAAGGGAAAAGGAGCCGACCAGCTAGGCTCGGAAGAAGACGGAGGAGGAAGAGGGGGCTCGGAGCTCGCTGGTGGCGCACCGAGCTCCGACCATCTCTCTGACATCACGACACAGAGTAGTACAAGGAAAGGAGAGAAGGGGGTTCTCACCGAGAGGGCTCGATGTCGCCGGAAACAAGCTCGGGGAAGCGGCGTTCGGGCTCGTCGGTGGACGGTCCTTCGATCGGAATCAATCTAGGAAGGTTAAGGGAGGTTAAAGGAGAAGCTTTATTGCGTTTTGGGGCAAAAGGAAGAGGAAGAAGTGAGAAATCGAGCCTTTACCTTCCGGAAACCGAAACAGGGGAAATGGAGGAACGTGGCTCGCCGGAGGCTCAAGTGGTTCCTGGGCGGCGCTCGGGGACCTGTAGACACCGAGGGGAGGTGATGGTGCTACTCGGCGCCTCCAGCTGCCTTGGCTACCCCCTTGGATCTTTGGCGTCTAGGGAGGCGCTCGGGTGCTCGCTCGGGGCTGCGCTCAGGGAGCTCTGGTGGCGCCGATGTGTTCTGCTGCTGCCCAGATCGGAGACGGAAGAGAAGAGGGAGAGGAGGAGGGAGCTGGGGTGGCTCTCAGGGGTTCTCAGGAGGAGCTGTGTTCGGCGGCAATCCGAAGAAGGGGACAACTTGGTGGTGAGGAAACAGGGAAGAAAAGGGAGGCTTTAGGGTGGGTGAAGGGTAAGGAAAAGATAAGTTTAACTTGAGGGAAATTGGAGCTGCTGGGAGTCTGATTGAATTCAGAATAAGGAGAGGGTGGGAGTGTGTGGGTTTGTTTTGGATTGCCGCAGGGAGCTGTTGCTTGTTCAGAATTGGGAAGAAGACAAGGAAGAGGGAGGGGGGACCAATTCTATTGACAGTAACCGAGAGAGAGAGAGAGAGAGAAAAGGAAAAAGAAATGAATATATATATATATATGTGGTCCCAACAAGATATTTTAGAACCCGAAAAAAATATCCCGAAATCCGCTAATCCCGACTCTATTAATTTCCGACTAAATCGAATTTAAATAAAATTTTCCGGATCCGCAATAAAATAAAGGACCTCAATTAAATTTCAAATCTCGAAGTAAAAAGGCGGAAATAGAATCTGTCGGAATCAAATTTTTAAAACGATGTCGGAATCATTCAGAATGATTTTAACTCGGAAATTGCTCGAGGACAAGTTCTTAATTTTATATCTCATATATAAAATAACATACTTTTAATTAATTTAGTATTAAAATAATATCTCAGCCTTTACAGAAGATGTTGGAGATGAGTACTTTGAGAAGCTCCTTTCAAGGTCATTTTTTCAAATTCCCGGGGATGCTGTGATTGAAAAGTATGTAATGCAGGTAGCAGAAGTGTTCAACTGGAACCCGGATTGGGCTTCTCTTAAACAAGGTTTCAAGAGAAAAATGACAGGTCACGTGGATAGTGTCAAAAAGATGTTCACCGACTACAGAGGCAAGCTACCCTTTGTTGAAATGCATGATCTGTTTCAAGATTTGGCTGCTTATGTAGCTAGGGAGGAAATAGTTAGCGGAATAAGTAGCAGCAGTTGCAAAGTATCCGATAAGGCGAGACATATAGCGTGGTGTAAAGAGGACTTGTCAGGAAAAGAGTTTCCTAAGGACCTCTCGAAACCAAGCAATGTAAGGACGTTTGCGTTCTTGCACCCTGTGGGTTCGCTGAGCAAATCATTTCTGGAGAGCCTCTTGGTGCATTTCAAGTGTTTGCGCGTCCTGACGTTAATGGAATCCGAATTTGAGGAGCTGCCAGACTTGATGGGAGATCTGAAGCACCTAAGGTACCTTGATATTTCTGTTAACTCTAAGCTTAAACTGCTTCCTAATGCCATTTGCAAGCTGGTGAACCTTCAGGTGCTTGACTTTGGCCATTGTAATAAGCTGAAAAAGTTACCAAAAGACATACACCGGTTGGTTAATCTACGGACTTTGATATTAACATCGGAGGCAAGTTTCTTGCCGAAAAGAGGGTTTCAGTGTTGGTGCTCCCTAAGAATCCTAAAAATCATAAGCTGTCTGAATTTCACATCGTTGCCAGAGGGGATCGGAAGCCTGAAAAAACTGAAAATTTTTGGAGTTGAGCGTTGTTTAATGCTTGGTTTTTTGCCAGACGACATGAAACAACTCACGAATCTGGAAGAACTAAGCATTGGCCACTGTGGGCTGCTAGTTTTGGCAGAATGGAAAGGGCTACATGGCCTGACTAAGCTCAGGTATCTGCGGCTCTATGCGATTCCGAAGCTGGTAAACTTTCCAAGTGGGTCAGAATCTGTTGCAAGATCCCTAAAACATTTCAGGGTTGGTGAATGTAAGGCGCTGAAAAGCTTGCCCGAAGAGTTGCAGCACTACACATCTCTTTCGAAGCTTCAAGTGCTTGGTTGTGATAAACCACGCGCACTCCCTACAGGCATCCAGGCCCTCGAGGATCTACAAGAATTGATAATCGTCAGCAGCTCGGGTTTGAGAGAAAGATGTGAAAGGGAGAATGGGGTAGATTGGCATCTCATCTCCCACATTCCCTATATCCAGATTGGCAATCAGGTCATCCAAGACAACAGAGCTGCTTCAACTCAACAATGAAACTCATTGATCTTGTTTTTCCTTTAAGAATTTTAATTTCCCATATCTTGTGAATTTTAACATAGAGATGCTGTTACAAACTGCACTATACATATTGGCACTACTTTCAATTGGTTCAAACATATGGTTGGTAAGTTAGCACTGTTTGGCACTGAGAAATTGTTCTACTGTTCATGTTCTTGTGATTCATTTGCAGGAGACAAATGTACCTATTGGTAATATCATTCTAATCTTGTTTTTAAACTCAACTGTGCAGAAATAAGATCATATCTACTCTTCATCTTATGCATCCTTTGATAGGGAAAATTCAAACAAAGGTCGTTAAATGAAGAGATAAACAAACCAATTAATACAATAATCAACGTCAACATCAATTTCAATCAACATCATAGAACTTGTCATGATATATGTCAACATCCGACACTTTGTCTACATTGTCCCATGAGTTTAAGTCACTTTTATATTGAATGGTTCGAAATTTATGTAAGCATCAATGTTGTCAAACGTCTATTCTACTTTCCAGCTTACATTACATTTGGTCAATTTAAACAACATTTTAGAACTTGTCATGATATATATCAATGTCAACATCCACCACTTCGTCTGGATTGTCCCATGAGATTAAGTCACTTTCATATTCAAGGGTTTCGAAATTTAGGTAAGCATTAGTATTGTCAAGCTGAAAACAAAAACTGTCTATTCTACTTTCCAACATACATTACATTTGGTCAAATTATTTTGTCCACTGTAGACCCGATCATCCTTTTTTAAGCAATTCAGTAGACCGATCATCTTATGTATGAATTTAATTGGTGAAATCGAAAAAAAGCCCTGCAATGACATAATGAGTTACCTCATCGTCTTCAATATGTGATTAATGTTTTGAGTGGTATTCATAACTTGAACTGGCATTTGCATCCATCGACATCGTCTACACTCGTATTGATTAGTTCAAAAATCTATTTTTTTAGTGCTGTTGCAGTAGGCAAAGCCTTTTTTCTTCGGTGCGGGGCTGCTGTTGAAGATGGCTACAACGATGTGGGAGGTGTGGCTTCGGTGTATGGAAGGAAGGGTTGGGGGTGGGATGGATTCTGGATGGAGGAAGCCGCAGAGGGTGTTGGGCTCCCTCCTTAATTGGGCTAAGAAAGTTGGGCTGAACATTGTCCATAAACTCAGCCCACATTCTAGAAAATTCATGACAAAAGGATGTTGCAATTGTCTAGAATTTTCATGTAATATTTAGAAGGGTAAAACACTAAAATTATCTAGGGAAATCCTAGCCTAGGAACAAGTGAAGGTCGGTGTTGGAGATGTAAATCCACCGACATAAGAAGGCTATAAATAGCCATGAGTACATCAAATGTAAGCAATCCAATCCAAGCAAAGCAAAGCAAGTTCAAGTGAGAGCAAGTAGAGTGATCAAGTTAGCCTAGTAAGAGTGAGTGTGAGCCACAAAATATATAGTGAGAGTTGTAATTTGTAAGTGTTCCACTATATAATACAAAGTCCACTTTTATATAAAAGTGAGTCTTGTCCATCTTAATCACACGAAGTGGGAAAACCCGATTTTTCCCAAGAGTGGTATCAAAGTAAGGTTCATTTTCGGAAGAAGATAGCTCGTGCCGATCAAGATGGAGGCTAGCGTCACTTACGATGGTGATATGTTCAAGCTCACGGCCGACAACTACTCTTATTGGAAGCCGATGATGGAGGATCATCTATATTGCAAGGACCTATACGAACCCGTCTTCAACAAGGACAAGCCTTAAGGAAAGAGTGATAAGGAGTGGATCTCCTTAATCGGAAAGCGGTCGCCATGATTCGTAAGTACATTGATAAAACTCTCTTTGAGCATGTTTCTAATTACACTAATGCTTATGAATTGTGGACAAAGCTTGAGTCCATGATTCAAAAGAAATCGCCTCGTAACATGGCCCTCCTAGCTAGACGGTTGGTGAAGATGGAGTATAAGGATGGCCAAAGCATGATTGAGCACTTGAATAATTTCAAGGGGCTTGTCAATCAGCTAAGTAAGGTGGATATGGAGCTTGATGATAAGTTACAAGCCATCCTACTCCTCACCTCTTTACCAGAGAGTTGGGATACTCTGGTAGTTACTTTAAGTAACTCGACACCAGATGGGAAGCTCACCATGGATACCGTATGTGATAGTCTTCTCAATGAAGAAGCTAGGAGGAAGGAGAGAGGAATAACCAATCATTTTGAGGCCAATGTCCTTGACAACCGGACTAGTAATGATGTCCGTGGACGGAAGCAAAACCGAGACCAAGATCAGTCTCGAGGGCGGTCCAAGTCACGCACCAGGGTCACGTGCTACTACTGTGGCAAACCAGGTCACAAGAGGCAAGAATGTCGCATCCTCAAGAGAGATCAGAAGGCCGGAAATGTGAAGCCAGACCAAATCAATCCTATGAGGAGGCGAGAGGAAAGGAGTACTACCGCCATGGCTGATGAAGGCGAGGATTCATATCTCGTTGAAAGAGGTAACATTCTAAACATTGAATGTAATGATATATCATGGATTGTCGATTCTGGTGCCTCCTTTCATGTTACCCCACACAAAAGCTTCTTCTTATCCTACCGAAGTGGAGACTTCGGTACCGTTTTGATGGGAAATCATGGATGGAGCAAGATTGTGGGGAGAGGAGATATTATCCTCACATCCAACACAGTATGCAAGCTCATCCTAAAAGATGTGAGGCATGTTCCTGATATGAGACGTAACCTCATATCAACTGGAAAGCTAGATGATGATGGTTACCTAAGTCAAAATGGCGGAGGCAAATGGAAGCTGACTAAAGGAAACCTAACCGTGGCTCGAGGAAGAAAAGAAGGTACATTGTACTGGACAGAAGCAAAGGCCTACAAGGGAGAGGTGAATGTTGTCAGCATTGACATGGAGATCTGGAACCAAAGACTTGGACACATAAGCGAGAAGGGCATTCAAATCCTCGCTCGAAGGCAGCTTCTCCCTAACCTGAAAGGTACTTCCCTCGACCCATGCTCTGATTGTTTAGTTGGTAAACAACATAGAGTTGCTTTCCAGAGATCGTCTCCACCCACTAGGAGGAAGCAAGTCCTAGACCTTGTACACACAGACGTGTGTTCAATGACCGAAAAATCCAATGGAGGTGCGCAGTATTTTGTGACCTTCATTGATGATCATTCAAGGAAGGTCTGGGTGCGCTTGCTGAAATCAAAGGATCAAGTCCTCGAAGCATTCAAGGAGTTCCATCCCAAGGTAGAGCGAGAGACTGGTCGGAAGCTCAAGTGTGTCCGATCAGACAACGGTGGCGAGTACCGAGGACCCTTTGAGGCATACTGTAGCTCCTATAGGATCAGGCTTGAAAAGACACTGCCCAAGACGCTACAACTGAACGGGGTTGCTGAGAGGATGAACCGTACTCTCATAGAGAGAGTCCGATGCATGCTTTCTCATGCCAAACTACCCAAGTCGTTCTGGGGAGAAGCCTTGTTGACCGCTGTCGACATCATCAACCTCACACCTTCTGTCCCTCTAAATGGAGATATCCCAGAAGAGGTATTAGTCAGGGAAGAAGGTCTCTTACAATTACTTGAAGGTGTTCGGGTGCAGAGCGTTCGTTCATATTCCTAGGGACGAGCGGGCCAAGCTAGATGCTAAGACAAAGGAGTGCATCTATCTTGGTTCACCCAGAGACGAGTTCGGCTATCGACTATGGGATCCGGCCACCAGCAAGGTTATCAGAAGTCAAGATGTTGTGTTCTTTGAAGATCAAACGATTGAAGACATCCGGAGATCAACAAAGCTGACGCAGAGACAAAAGAGGGAAGAGCAAAGTCCCTCAAATGCGCAGCGGGACGATTCAGGAGAAGCCACGACCGAGAGCGATGAAGAAGATGATGATGAGGATCATTCTCAAGAGAAAAACGATCAAGAAGATGCCCCAGTTGAGCCAGAAGCAGAATCCAACACTCCACTAGAGCCTGAGCTGAGGCGGTCCTCTAGAGACAAGCGACCGTCCAACCGATACAGCTCAGATGAGTATGTGACCCTCACCGATGAGGGGGAGCCTCAAAGTTATAAGGTGGCTATGGATGATAGCCACAAGGATGAGTGGCTAAGAGCCATGCAGGAGGAGATGCAATCCTTGCATGAGAATCACACCTATGAGCTGGTGGAGGTACCAAAAGGGAGACGAGCCCTGAAGAACAAATGGGTGTATCGGCTAAAACCGAGGACAACAACTCGAAGCCCCGATACAAAGCTCGATTAGTCGTGAAAGGGTTCAGCCAAAAGAAGGGCATCGACTTTGAAGAAATATTTTCATCGACTTTCATTAAGGATGCTTGAGTAATACAGTGAGACAAGTTAGTACAAGACCATCGATGTAATTATTGTGCCTTGTAAAGCTTATAAATAATTTGGTAAAATTTTGTCAAGGCTTGTGAGCCAATACGATCAGCAGGAGTAAGTTTGAATTTTTTTTTAGGGAAGCAAGCGCTCAGAGCCCAGGTAACAACAAGTCCAGCAGCCGCCAAAGGAAGTAACGCCCAACAACATCGACCGACACCAGGAGGAAAAGACCTACACAAGGAAGCAAACCAACCGCAAGGAGAAAACAAGTAGATGCAGTAGGAGAAATTTTTCCTTGCAAATTTTTGCCTTGATATTAGGTTGGGAGATTTTAAAACACCTTTTGTAATTGAAAGGATAATCATAGAAGAATGTTTCATGTTGCAAGTAGTAGGTGGAGTGGTGCTTCGAAAATGTGGATATACTTTAAGACAAGGCATATGTGTAATGAAAATTGGTACAATTTGCAAGTAACCACATGTGCCGATGGTGGTTTGTTCAGACAGCACACAAGACCAATGCTCCTTGTAAAGGCTAAAGGCTAAACCACATATGTATTGCATTGATCCAATGCCAACATAAGGTAATTTATCAAGTGAAAAGAAAAGTACCTGATGTTGTGTCGACAAAATATAATGTTTTACAATAGCCTTGTTGGGCTTAATTGATCTTGGAAGATCATAGGATGGGGCATGTAAGCCTTTAGTAGTTGATTGATATATTATTGAGGGATAATGCCGAATGCACAACCATGAACGAGAGCAAACATCCAGACCCTTGCACCAGACGCAACAGCAGCGAAAACCAACACCAACTGCCATATTGACAATAACCCAAGAGGAGTAGCAGCAAGTACCAACACCAAAAGGCACACGGGCGGCCCTCCTGCACACAAGACAAGCACACCAGCAAAGGAGGCAGACCCAAGTAGAAATACAGTGACAGGAGAGAGGACAAGTATAAACCGCAACAAACTGAAAAGTAAATTGCGGAGAAATCATAATAGAGACCAGGTAAGGATACCACACGGATTGTAAACTGACAAGAGGGCAATATGCCCATAAGCACTTTGTGAAAGTGCTTAAAGAGGGTCGATGCTAGTAGGCAGTAGATCCCAGGGATTGTGCTAGAGTGGAGAGAGAAGGACTTACAGAGCACAGGAGCGAGGCACAGAGCATAAAGAAAGGCGGCGGCCAAGGCACCCGAGCAAACAGCCAGGCACGCCACAAGCGGAAGTGACTCGCACCGTCTGGCCACCATGAGCTCCCCTCAAATCTCATTGATGCCTGGTAGCAGGTCATGAAGGTCCTGCAAGTGCACCCAAAAGTGACAGGCCTAGTCCAATCAGAGGACTTATCCTCCCGATTGCAGTCCGGGCTAGGGTTAACTCCAAACGGAGAGTTTTGGTGAAGAGAGGCATAGCAACTGATGGGAAGCACTCGCATGCCGTCGAAGAGACCCGAGGCGGTTGGGTAGGATGGGGGGGGGGGGGGGAGCCGGGAGCTGGTGCGATTTGGCCAAGACGGAGGGCACAAGGTTGCCGTGGCGGCGGCTGAGAGTCTCGATAAGGAGATTTGATGGGCGCATAGGCGCGCGTAGTTTAGGGTAAAAAAGGGTTTCCATTCCGTTCTCACAATTTAATACTTATTACTAATAGATACTCTCTCCGTTTCCTTTTAATTGACTTTTTACTATTGATGCACATTTTTTAAGGTGTGAAAAACTATATAAAATAATTTTTTTTAAAATAATTTTTTTCAATAATCTCATACTTATTGGTGATAAGTATAATATTATTTTAAAAAATTAATAAAATATTAATATTTAATATAGTTTTTATGTTTCTAAAACTACGTGCTTCATTTGAAAAAGTCATTTAAAAGGAAACGAATGGAGTATTAAACTATGAAAAAAATTAATTAAAATAAATAAGATTTTATATAGTTTTTAACTCCTAAAACTACGTCAATAAAAGTCAAACATCGTTTATTTCCGAACGCAGGGACTAATAATCAACGTCGTTTCCAAAAATGGCGACATACTCCGTACTGCATCCTACTTTCAACCTCAATTGATTGCATTTCTCGTACTGCCTCTGACTTTCACAAAAATGGCGGATCCAGCTTCTTTAGCTGTTACGGTGGTCAAGGCGATTCTCGGAAAACTAAGCGACCTCGTCTACGACGAATTTTCACTCATCTACGGCGCCAAGTCTGAATTTCGGAAGCTCCAGACAACCTTATCCGCCATTGATGCCGTGCTTCTGGATGCAGAGGAGCAGCAGCACCACAACCACTCTATCAGAAATTGGCTCTCTGATCTCAAGGATGCCGCTTACAACATCGAGGACGTGCTCGATTTGATCTCTACTGAGCGCTTGGAGCGCCAAGTCGTCGTCAACGGGATAAACCCTTGCCGACGACTCGCCGGACTGTACTCTCGTTACTCCTTTGCTAAACAGATAAAGGAAATCTGTCTTCGATTGGACCAGATCGCGAAAATTAAGAGCGATTTCAATCTCCAAGTCCGACCGCGTGGTGAGCAAAGAGAGATCTCGAGTGACACACAAGAGACAACTTCGTGCATTGATCAATCTAGTGTTTTCGGGAGAGAGCGAGACAAGGACTTGATTCTCTCTCGCCTCGTGAGCACCGAAAGTAAGCAATTTCTGATCCTTCCTATCACTGGAATGGGAGGAATTGGGAAAACTACACTTGCACAACTGGTGTACAATGATCGTAGGGTTAAAGAGGCCTTCGCTCTGAGACTATGGGTTCATGTTCCTAAAAAATTTGTTCTGCAAACTGTGATTGGAAACATAATCCAGTTAGCAACTCGCGAGAATTGTTCGAACTGGACGCTTGAGAATTTGCAGAACAGGTTGCACGAGATCCTGACGAATCCAACATTTCTTCTTGTTCTGGATGATGTGTGGATTCAGCAGGAAGACCACAATAGCAGGAGGCTGTGGGAGACCTTGAAGAATTTGTTGTTGGCTGTGGGTTCGAGTAGCGCAGTTTTAGTGACTACTAGAGAAGAAAGTGTTGCCTATGGAACCATGGATCCCTTCAAGGTGAAACCTCTCCCTGAGGATGATTGCTGGTCCATATTCGTGAAAAGTGCATTCAAGGAGGTGAAACCTAATCAGTGGCAGGAGCGGCTTGGGAAATCCATCATTCAGAAATGCAAAGGGGTTCCTCTTGCAGTGCAGACAATGGCGGATTTGTTGCGCAATACTGATGTTGATCAATGGAACAAAATTGAACAAAGTGAGCTATGGGAAACTGCTTCTGAACATGGGATTCTGCCCGCCCTCAAATTGAGCTATGATCACACACCGACCCACCTGAGGTCTTGTTTTGCGTATTGTGCCATATTCGGGAAAGGTTACCCGTTCCATAGGAATGATTTAGTCAATGTCTGGATGGCACAAGGTCTGTTCGATGAGATTGAAGTCGGAGAGGGGTACTTTGAGGCCCTCCTTTCAAGGTCATTTTTCCACATTCCTGGGGGTGTTGTGATTGAAAAGTATGTAATGCAGGCAGCAGGAGTGTTCAACTGGCACCCAGATTGGGCTTCTCTTAAACAAGATTTCGAGAAAAAAATGATAGGCGACGTGGACAGTGTCAGAAAGATGTTCACAGACTACAGAGGCAAGCTACCCTTTGTCGAAATGCATGATCTGTTTCAAGATTTGGCTGCTTATGTAGCCGGGAAGGAGATAGTTAACAACATAAGTAGCAGCAGCTGCGAAATATCTGATAAGACGAGACATATAGCGTGGTGTAAAGAGGACTTGTCCGGAAAAGAGTTTCCTAAGGACCTCTCGAAACCAAGCAAGGTAAGGACGTTTGCGTTCTTGCACCCTATGGGTTCGTTGAGCAAATCATTTCTGGAGAGCCTCTTTTTGCATTTCAAGTGTTTGCGCGTCCTGATGCTAATGGAATCCGAATTTGAGGAGCTGCCAGACTTGATTGGAGATCTGAAGCACCTAAGGTACCTTGATATTTCTGTTAACTCTAAGCTTAAACTGCTTCCTAATGCCATTTGCAAGCTGGTGAACCTTCAGGTGCTTGACTTTGGACATTGCAATAAGCTGCAAAAGTTACCAAAAGACATACACCGGTTAGTTAGTTTAAGGACTTTGATATTAACATCGGAGGCAACTTGCTTGCCGAAAAGAGGGTTTCAGTGTTGGAGCTCCCTAAGAATCCTTAAAATCATGAGCTGTCCGAATTTCACAATATTGCCAGAGGGGATCGGAAGCCTGAAAAATCTGAAAGTTTTTGGAGTTGAGTGTTGTTCAAGGATTTCTTTTTTGCCAGACGACATGAAACACCTCGCAAATCTGGAAGAACTAAGCATTGGCCACTGCCAGCAGCTAGATTTGGCACAATGGAAAGGGCTAAATGGCCTGACAAAGCTCAAGTACCTGCGGCTTTATGGTATTCCGAGGCTGGAAAACTTTCCAAGTGGGTTAAAATCTGTGGCAAGGTCCCTAAAACATTTCAGGATTGGTGAATGTAAGGCGCTGACAAGCTTGCCCGACGAGTTGCAGCACTGCACATCTCTTTTGAAGCTACAAGTGTTTGGTTGTGATAAACCACGCGCACTCCCTATAGGCATCAAGGCCCTTGAGGATCTACAAGAATTGACAATTGCTGGCTGCTCGGGTTTGAGCGAAAGATGTGACAGGGAGAAAGGGGCAGATTGGCCTCTCATCTCCCATATTCCCTATATCCTCATTGATAATCAGATCATCCAAGACAACAAAGCTGCTTCAACTCAACAATGAAATCATTGGTATCTTGATTTTCCTTTCAGAAATTTTATTTCCCATATCTTGTGACTTTAACATAGAGATGGTGTTTCAAATTGCATTGTACATATTGATACTACTTTCATTTGGTTCAAACATATGGTAAGTTAGCAGTTTTAAACACTGGAACCAAGAAATTGTTCTTCTTCTGTCCATGTTCTTGTGATTCATTTTTATGATTCTTAAGGCATGAATTGAGAGAGCACGTTTGAAAGGTAAAGCCACTCGAAGAGTGGATAGGGCTTGGGTACTTAAAACAAACGAAATAGTACACTAATCAGCACCAAGATCAATTTCAATCAACACCATAGAACTTCATTATTATTTGGCACATCACTTATGGATTGCAACAACGGAAAGAGATCAAGGAGAAGCACTAGCAGTAAGATCAAGACTCGAAGCCGCCTTCTCACAGTACGATTGAAGGAAGCTGACAGCCTCCGGGGAGTAACCGAGAGCGCCGACCATAGCAGGCCAGCAGTGCGCGGCGATGGTGGCAATGGCGAGGCAGCATGGTTTGTCAATCTCAGCTTGGCCATTGAGGAGGAAGCCGATGATCTCGTTCGAGCACGACCTTATGTTTGCAAGGGCAGTCCAGCATTCAGACTCTCCACCGCCGTCGTTTTGAAGCCTTGTCGTCGCTGAGAAGCCGCCTCTTGCAGCTCGGGCGACACTGCTTGTTGCAAGGAGCACTGCGAAGGCGATTGCCAGAGCTCGGAAGACGGGTAGAGAAGCCATGAGTCAGAGGGGATTGATAGGTGAGGAGATGAGAAGGGTGACCGGGGGTTTATATAGAGGCCTGGCTGGATATGAGTAGATGGGAAGACAACCAAGAGTTAATATAAGAGGGGGGTTACGTTAAGAGGAAACGTTATGATTAGAATTTGATGGGTTCTCAGGTTTTACTGAGTCTGCTTCGTTTTGGACGCTTGATTAACTACGAAATCTCGGTTTCCCTTAACTCTTAATGATGACAACATTACAATTTTGTTCAAATGACACCAATTTGAACAATGATACACTATGGAACTAATCTACTTTATTGCTCCATGTGTATAAGAGCTTCAAATGCCATTGGTTTCACCTACAGAAAGGGCGGTGAGTTAGTTAAATACTCATGTGAGGAAGAACTTTAACTCTTTATGATCGGAAGCAATATAAGCTTCTGAATGGTAAGAATCAAGATGATGCAAAGCAGTTGCCATAATCCTTGTCTGAATTAAGCAATAATATAATAGTAGCATTATAAGAAAAGATTTGAACTGAACTGTACAATGCCTCATAACATAAAGTGTCTTGCTATCCACACGGCTATATTTCGCTAAACGCACGGTTCAGCCAGCCGACACCGACTTCCCGAGTCGGCAGAGCCATTTTGCTGTGCTCGGACGGATTTCTGCTGACACCGACTACCTTTGTCTGTGCTCGTGATGGTCTGTTGTGCTTGGGGTGTGAGTGGTGTCGACACCGACTTTCCAAGTCGGAAGAGCCCAACCGTGCGTTTGACGATAATTTCACCATCCCAATAATAGGAACCCCAACATAAATAATATTTATGAAAAAAACACATTCCTGTTTGTAAGGGACGCAAAAATCACTGTCAAAATATGTTTCGGGGCCATTACATGCCTTGGCTGAAAGAGAGCACGAAAGAGGAATCTACACAGCACACAATCGGCTGATGCGCAATGGCATGTATGGTCCTCCCGATTGGGTCCGAATCTCCCGGCATGAGCAGTCATTATCTACACCCGAGCAATCGGTAGCCAAACGACACACTAGAATGAAAACACACTGATATAGACAACCTAGATTTTCTACATCTCTCCCTCTACTCTATAGGTGTAACTATCTCAAGTATACTAGTAAGCCTCGGTTTTCTGTAGGTTCTAAGAAGCAATGAGGAGCAGACAACACTTACTGACGAGAGTGCCATGCACGCACCCGCCACCCACGGTGGAAGATTGATCCTCACCCATGGGTAGAACACCCCAGCTGCAACAGGGATGGCGATCATGTTGTAAGTCATGGCAAACACGTAGTTCCACCGGATGCGTTCTAATGTCTTTCTTGAGAGGTCTATGGCAGTTATCACGTCCTCCAGATTGTTTCTCATGAGAACATAGTCCGCTGCTTCTATGGCAATGTCCGTCCCAGCACCAATGGCCATCCCAACGTCAGCTGCAGCCAGAGCAGGGGAGTCATTGATGCCATCACCTACCATCGCCACCACGCTCCCGTCTTCCTGGAATGAGCGGATTACATCAGCCTTCCCTGCAGGCAGAACCTCAGCCCTAACATCATGAATGCCAACCTGCAATGACGAAATAAATAACATGCTAGTGAAAATGGTCCTGAATTTATAGAATGTTTGGAATACTTCAGACTAAGCAATATGTACTGAGGCTGATGTTTAACCGACTCCAAATATTAACATTCGGCCAGAAATATCAACTCCAACTGGAAACACTACATTCCCACCTTCATCTCTATACAAATGGAAAAAAGCATAGTGAATCATCGAACTCAGAGGGAATGAAGGCACCACACTTAAACATGACAGAGAGAATAAAACCAAGGAACTTATAAAATGACCTCCTTCGCAACAGCTCGAGCTGTCCTCCAATTATCCCCTGTCACCATTACTGGTCTGATACCCATTTTTTCAAGGCCTTCTACCACCACCGCAGCTTCTCTCTTTAGAGGATCTGCTACCCCTAACACTCCAATGAGCACACCATCGTATGCAACAAGTATGCCCGTCGTTGCACGATCTTCTAACTCTATTAGGCAATTTTCGACATGAGTTGGTACAGTCAGCCCGTTTTCTGTCAACAGCCTCCTATTACCAACCTGTCCAAGACAACTTCCAAGTGAGGATCATGGATAGAGTTATTTGGACATTTAAAACAGTTACTGGAGATTAAAACAAAGCAATGCTCACCAGAACCCGTATGCCGTTTAAGAAACATTGGATGCCTCTACCAGGGATAGCAGAGAAATCGGTCACATCCAAAAGCCATCCAGAATATTTGGAATGTTTTACATAATTCTGAGCATCATTGGTTGGGGAAGGTCCGTCAAAGAAATGGAAGTGGTGAGCATAATCCATGATTGCTTTGGCCAATGGGTGTTCACTGCTAGCCTAGAAACAAAGGAAACAGATAAAATGAGGCCATAATTTGAAAATACATGGATGCAAAAAGGAAGTCCTTCACAGATGCTAAAGAATAAAGATTCTAGGTGAACAAGTAGGAAAAATCATAGCAACATCCTCATTTTTTCATTTTGAAGGGTAGCTGTAGTCAACAGTCTCAGAAGCATCATTAAGACAAAATTAGGAATGTAGCCCATATTTGCATTCAAATATAACAAGGAAACAGAAACTCCAATTTCAGCATTAATATAAAATGACATAGTATGCCAAAGCATAGGGGTAAAAATAGAGAGGATGAGGGTGAGGAATCGCACTTGACATCCTATAATAAATCTCAATTTACCTCTGCTGAAGCAACCAGGGTAAAAAAATCCCCACGTTCCATGCCATTAAATATTTTCACAGCTGAAATTGTGGCTTTTCCTTGTGTAAGAGTGCCAGTCTTATCGAATATGACATATTTAATCTTCTGAGCCCTTTCTAGAGCATCCCCTCCTTTAATCAGCACACCGTTTTTCGCCCCAACTCCTGTAGCAACCATGACAGCAGTAGGAGTTGCCAAACCAAGTGCACAAGGGCATGCAATCACAACAACTGATATAGAGAACATAAGGGAGAAAACAAAAAAATTGCCATTCTCAGGGAGCCAAGTTGCTGGATAGGCACCTACAACTCCACCTATGTACCTGCAGACATCAAGCAATAGACCCATAAAAAAGGGACCAATATTTAACAAATGACAAACAACTTCAATATATAAGTTATGCAATAAAAGTCAATGATGGCTTACCATCCCAATAGCGTCACAAGTGCCATAACAACAACTGTTGGAACAAATATGCTTGCGACCTGAAAAATTTAGTAAGAATAGACAAGTAACTGCATTGAACATGCTAAAATGGTCCATATCCTCTAAGGCACAATTATATGCCTCATCATCACACCACCAAAACTTTTGATGGAAAGGGTTAATAGTTGGCAAACGTTTCTTTAAAGAGTGCCCATCTTTCAGTCTGAAATAGTAACCAAAATCATCCCAAAACACAATTGAAAAAAAAACACATTCAGAGGAAAAAGTAACATCAGTAAAAACATAACATAAAAGATGCTCACATAGTCAGCAAACTTTTGTATGGGTGCTTTGGACATTTGTGCTGTCTCAACCAGAGAAATAATTTGGCTCAAGACTGTATTTGATCCTACTTTCGTTGACTGAATACGAAGGACCCCATGCAAGTTCAAAGTGCCTCCAATGACAGTTGAATTGGCCTCCTTCAACACAGGAACAGATTCACCAGTTACCATACTCTCATTTACATAACTTGAACCATGCAAGACCACACCATCAGCTGGAATCTTTGCCCCTGGGAGAACCTTCAACGTGTCACCCGGTTGAATTAGCAAAGCATCTATTTCTCGTTCACATATACATTTTCCACCTGAAAAAGCAATCAAAAGTAAGACTGGTTGTAACTATCAATCCAAGTTTTTGATTCTGAGGCCCGCGACACTAACCGTTCCTCCAATTTGATTATTTACAGAATGCTTCTGATAAATACGGGATCAACCTACTGCTACTGTATACATTTGATAATAAGAGAAAAACTACAACTTTACCTTTGTCTGTGATAACTAACAAAGCTGTAGCAGGTGCCAGTTCCACCAGCCTTTTAATAGCATCTGATGTTTTCCCCTTTGCCAGAGACTCTAAATATTTACCCAGCAGGACAAAAGTTATGAGCATGGAGCTTGTCTCAAAGAATGTTGGAGACCAAATACCAGTTACCGCTCCATATAGAAGAGCACCAACAGAATAGAAGTAAGTTGTCGATGTTGCCAGTGCAACTAAAACATCCATGTTTGTTGATCCATTTCGAAGCGCTCTACCTGCTGCTACATAGAAACATTTTCCAACAACAAATTGAACAAGACTGACCAAAAGCCATTTCAGCCAATCCTTCATCAAGAAAGGTCCACAGCGCCATAGGAGAAAAGGATATATGAGGGGCATATGATGAGGGCAGATCTGGATAAGAAACACTGGAATCTGAAGCAAACATATCAATCACGTCAAATACAAGAATTAAAGGTCACTCACATAACAAGAATAAATTTGATGCATCTTTAAAATGGACAAAAAATTTCCACCTAAAGAAGAAGAAGAAAGAACTGAAAAAACAAAACACGGTACAATACATGCAAGTATAACAAGAATTTCAAATGAACTTCTTGGTCATGGTACTCTTTGCACAAGAGGTTGTCATTACAATTTATTAATACCAAGGAAGGACAACATGGATATCAGTTTCTTTCATGTACTCCCCTTTCAAGTACTAATGAGTGAGTCAGTGACAATGGTTGTTCTTGGAGCTATTCGTTTCTAGAAGCTTCTTATTATGTGTTTTTTTTTTCGTTCTATTGTTTAGTGGGAGGCCATAAGAGAATTTAAGGGAATAAAGGAATGTCACTAACTAGCATGGATTGGTAATAGATCTAGACTCTAGAAAATTAAAAAAATGTTATACTGTTGGCTTGCTTTCATAAGAAAACATGATTAAGGTACTGTTTCAGATCTACGCTGGTAGCATAGATATTCCAACTGATTGAAATTTGAAAAGGTTATCCATGTAAAAATCTGGAATTCAGATCTCTGAACACAAAAAGAAAAGTATTGGAAACTCACGCTAAGAAAGAGGCTGGATTTAAAAAGATGGAATCTTTTTGAAGACTCTTCCAAATCATTCAGCGCCATTCTGGAGTAAGGATTCTTCACACGTAATTTACATTTCCCTTTACTTGCTTCCTCAATAGCATCAATCAAGGAACGACAACTGAGAACTTCAGGATCAAAGAGAATTTCCAGCTCTCTGGTAAACTTATCAAGTTGAAATCGTCTTATCCCTTTTATTTGGATTAGTAGTTCTTCCAAGTACACTGCATCCAACTCACTTGAAAGGCCAGCAACCACAACGATTACTTTATCCTCCTCACTACTTTGTACAAAAGAAGCTTCAAAACCAGCATCTTCAATTGCATTCACTATATCATCTTTACTAATTTCTGCAGGATCATATTCAACTTCTCCTAATGAAGTGGGCAAGGAAACTACCGCCAGCTTAACTCCCAGGAGCTTGATCAAAATACCTTCAACAGAGTTTACACATGCTGCACATGTCATACCTCCTATAGTGAACTGCCCTACAAGAGTTCCAATAGGCTTTGTTCGTGCTGTGCTGGGATCAGGCAAAATTTCTGCCTCAAATCCTGCATCTTCAATGGCATTTTTTATGTCTTCATCCTGAAGACACATAGACAGTTACGAGAAACTTCCATCTTTCCATGTGAAATGAAGATCGGCAAAGAGAAGCAAAATACAATTCCATTGCTGTGTCAACTTTTATGTATACTTTTTCATTTTTATGCAATTTATTAGCATCACAGTAAAATGACTGAAAATAAAACAAATATGAACCATTCAGAACATGTCTTCAAATTTAGTATCATATCGAAATTGTCCATAAAAGCTAAGCAAGTACACCCTATCACGTGTATTTGCATCACCACAGGACAAAGAACAATGGAATGTGACAAAACTAGATAAACAGCTCTAATTGCTATGGAAATATAAGAGATTTTCTATGGTAAGTTTCAAGGTCAAGGATGCCTTTACATAACAGTTCTAGTAAGTAGTAAGAAGGTAGCACATTTAAAACACAGGTAAATCAATATTCCAACTGGAAACTGTTTGACATATGAACAACAAAGAAGTTAACATATTTAAAGCCAGGTATATAATTGATATCTTAGGGGAATCAAGGATAAGTTGACAATTATCTTTAAGCGTGTAGTGGCTACGAAACAAGAGCTAAAATACAGTAAAAGAGACGGAGGACGGCCCAAATTGCATTTCTACAACTACAACAATCACAACCAATTTCATTTTTAAATCCAAAATGTTCATGCGGCTCTTCTTGATAAAAAGAACTTTAATGTAGGGAAAAACAGTTACAAAACAATGTGATTTTCAAACCGCCTGAAAATGAATGTGAGATTTTCAAGAAATTTCAAGATTCAACTTAAAAATTACTTTGACGAATCTCTTTGAGATACAGGTTCATCAGCTAGGTTTGTATTAGGTCACTCCAAACAGTATCAATCCGCTAATCCATCCGAATCGTTAAACCCCAAACAGAACCAGAAAATCAGTAACAGCAAGAAGAAGAAATCCGAAATAAACGCGGCGGTTACCAGGAGCAAATTCGGATCGAAAGAAACGTCAGCCTTGTTCTGAAGCAGAGCAACGGAGGCAGTGAAGACGCCATGGAGAGCAGTGAGAGAGGATTCGACGGAATTAGAGCAAGCAGCGCAGGTCATCCCGGAGACTCGGACCTGAATCCTCCTAGAACTCTTCCTCCCTGCCTCCTCGTCGAAATCATCGAGCAGGCGAACATCCTCCAGGTCGGCATCGGGGGTGGCGCCGGGGTTGGGAGTGAGCTGGAGGTCCATGGTGCGCCGCGCCATGGAAGCTACACGGAGAGGAGATCGTTCGCCCAGAGGAATGGGGAGACAGTGGAGAGAAATAGGAGAGAGGGAGAGGAAGTTTGTAATGAGCGGACTATTATGACTGGTGAGTGGGTGGGTCATCTTATATTGTCATCGGTGGATATTTTTGAACCCGCACTTATTACTATGCATATGGATAATTGCATATCTTTCCTTTTTAAAGATGGATTTTTCTAATTTGTGGTTGAGCACACCTTCTCGGTTCGAACCCTGAATGACCGCTAAATAAAAATATTTATTTAAAAAATAATTTTTTTAGTTTTAATACATTAGTGAATAGGATCAATGTATTAAGATTATGGAATGTGTTACCATTGGTGAATCCAAGGGGGTTCAGGGCGTCTAAAGCCCCTAGTCCGAAAAAAAATGTAGGAAAAAAATTTATGGACTTTTTTGTAATTTTTACTAATTTTTTAAATAAAAAAGTGTAAAATGAATAATAAATTACTAAGACATATTAGCTTAGTTGGGAAGGATTGATATTTAGGTTGAGGTCATTAGTCTCACTTTTTTATAATTTTTATTTATCTTAGTTTTCTTCTACTAAAAATGTCTAATTAAATAAAAAATTTAAATTATTCTCCAATGTATTTTAATAAAACATTCTTTTCTATATATGTATATTAAAAAATTCTCATTTTTTATTTAATTTTTTCTATAAAAATGTCTATTTAAATCACAAATTTAAAGTTTTTTCTAATATATTTAAACAAAAAAATATTTTTCACACATACATGCAAAAAAAATTCTCGAAATTTTTTTTTGCCCTCCCCCTAAAAACAGTCTGGATCCACCATATTACGAGTTCGAATCCCCATTCTTCTATATTATAATAGGTTTAGTGTCTACTTATGAAACAAAAAAAAAAAGACCTAAAATATGAAATGAATGTCTACTTTAATTCAATGACCTTTTTTTTTTTTTGAAAACTAATTCAATGACCTTAATGTATTGAAATTAGAAAATTGTTTTTGTACAAACAAATCTTTCATTTTTTGAATTACTTATGTTATGTATGCTCATGAAGACGTATTAGAAAATTTCTAATACTATATTTGTTATACTTAATTACTTGGGTTGTAAAGATATATCAAAAAAATAAAAATTATATTTATATTTTAAATATCTATTGTATATGTTATAAAAATTGATTAAACATAATGTTTTCAATTTATATATAAATGAAACGTAATGTTTTCAATTTATATATAAATGAAACATCGATTATTTTGCAATAAGATTTTATAGAAAATTTAAAATATGATTGTTCATCATTTAATGTCCATTAATAATTGTTTAAAATATAAATATAATTTTAAAAAAATATCGCTTATAACTCAAATAATTAATTGTAATTGTGCAATACACAGTGTTGTAGTCTTGTAGATGATCTCCTCTAAAATATAGTGAATTCCGTCACAAAAAATTTTATTTTTTAAGAAAAATAAACTAAACTATTAGATTAAATTACACATAATCACCCATAAATTAGACTAGTTTTCACATAACCACCCATAAATGTATAAATTACAGAAAACCACCCATAAATTAGATTTATTTTCAAATGACCACCCATCCATTAAACCTCAGTTTGTTTTGTTTGAAAAGCTTAAAATACCCCAAATTCAAACTTTTTTAAATGTAAAGCAATTGTATATATTTTACTTTAATTTGACATTTCACCTTGAAAAAAGTAAGGAAATTAAGCATTGTAAAAATATATAAATGTCTGAATCAATATATATGCATCAGATTTGCAATGTTGAATAAGATGTGAATAAGCTCTAAAATAAATCCATATTAGTACTCCATCTATTCGAAAAAATATTTTGTTTAATTACTATTTACACGTTTTTGTAGGATGATAAAAATTATTTAAAATATCCATTTTTTATAAATATTTTTAAAAATTTCATACTTATTAATAACAATTTTAAAAGGGAGGAATTGTTTTAAAAGGGAGGCTCAATTTTTATAAAAATGATTTTTCTTTATACCCATATATGAGAAGGAATATTACAAAAATAATTTTAAAAAACCCTTAGATTTATTATTTGAAAATAATTATTATAATTTAATAATATTTTTATATTAAATCCGTGCATAGCATGGGGAATAGACTAGTATAAAATTATTATAAAAATTTTATTAAAAAATGAATATTTATATAGTTTTTATCATCTTAAAAAACGTGCGTAAATAGTAAACGACATGTTTTGTCAAACAAATGGAGTACTTAAAAAAACCCTAAATTATTACTTTTAAAAAACTAAAATATGGGGGCATTTTCAACTTTACAAATGAAACAAATGGACATTTAACATATGGGTGGTCTTTTGAAAACAAACCAAATTTATGGGTGATTTTCTGTAATTTATAATTTTATGGGTGGTTATGTGAAAACCAACCTAATTTATGGGTGGTTATGTGTAATTTACCCAAACTATTAACATAAGGGCTTTAGACAAGGTGGAGAAAGGGATATTGTCAAGATAAGTTCATCTAAATTACACACTGGTCCTTTTTATTTTTTTCAAACAATTGCAAACAAAGTCCTTTCTAACAAAAATCAATCCTCAACCCATCCTCCATGGTAGGGTTTGAATTTGGAATTAAAATTGACGAAATTGGTTGTTTTTTGTGTCTTTTCTTTGATTGTCGTTGATTTGAGTGTTATTTGAGTTGAAATATGTGTACAAATTGGAACGAAAATGAACGAAATTTGTTGATTTGTTTGCGATTTGTTAGGGTTTGAAATTGGAATTAAAATTGACGAAATTGGTTGTTTTTTGTCTTTTCTTTCATTGTCGTTGATTTGAGTGTTGTTTGAGTTGAAATGTGTACAAATTAGAACGAAAATGAACGAAATTGGTTGTTTTATTTGCGATTTGATTTTTGACGTCGTTCGTTTCAGACATAAATCTCGTGAATTGTTGTCTGCGTCGAGCTCATTTCATATCACCGAGGTGATGATGGAAGCTCATTTGCTGTCACCGAGCTGATGATGGAAGCTCATTTTCTGTCACCGAGCTGATGATGGAAGCTCATTTGATGTCACCGAGCTGATGATGGGGGCTCGGCTATTGTTACCGAGGGTATAGTGTTGGCTCGGCTACTGTAACAGAGGGGCTGATGGTGGCTCGGCTATTGTATAGATGAATGAATTTTATTAATTCAAAAAGAAAAGAAAAAGAAAAGATGTCTATTATTTTATTTAACATGTTAATTTTTATTTTGTTTTCTCAAAAACTAATTAGGTAGATATAGAAAGGAAATAAAATAAATATCATGTTTTTTTAAATGAGATGTTAAATGAAAACTTTAATCTATAATCATTAAAAAAATATCTTACTTTGGATAATTAAATAAGATATTTATATTTTGATCGATATAACCAAATTTGGATTTTTTTTATGTGTATATATAGGTTGTAAGTACTCGTAAAGAACAACTCACTCGCATCCATGACAAGCACATATGGGAATGACCTCAAAAAATTAACAGATTCTGGGTGAGCAAAGAACAACTCACTCGCAACACCATCAGCAAACGCTCTATGTCTTTCAAAATAATTGAACATGTTCGCTTTGTGCAGAAACTTTTGCACAATTGTTCTCCCCTGCTGGCCTTCTCTCTTCGCCTTCTGCTTGGCATTCCTGATGGTCTTAACCACACTTACGTTGTCCTTAAATGCTTCCCTGATGTGGCCTAGTATCAACGACGGTTTCATGTGACCTGCTATTAAATCCTTTGCAAGTTTGCAACCTTGTATTCTTCCGGTTTCAACCTACTGTAATACCGGTTTCCCTCCATATACCTAACAAGGGGATGGTTATGAACTCCATGCGTGACTTCGATTCCCCAACGGTTAGGCATCACCTGATGACATTTGATGCGAAACATACAACCACACTGTCTAGATGTCGCTTTTCTCTTCTTCACAACCATGTTTGGCTCATCAAGACGTTTATGAATCCGACGCTTGCCATGTCTCTCACAGTACAACCAACAATTGTTTTGATCAGAGCGTGATATGACTAACACCATATTGTTTGCTTTGGCTTTATCCCGAGCATCCTTGACAACTTCAGCTTTAGAGTCCCAAATTTTACAATCTCTAAACAGGTATTTCAAATCCGGATACTCGGTAACGTCAGACACTTCGTCTTCATCGTCCAACGAGTTTAAGTCAGTCCCAGACTGTTCTCAGTTGAAACTTATGTAAGCGTCAATGTTGTCAAGCTGAAGAGAACAACGAAAACACAACGTCATCGATTCCAAGAATAACCTCAAAAACAATTTACGAGATTACTACATAGCCTCGGCTGTTTATTGAGGTTAATACATAAGCTCGATAAATCTAACCGAGGTTAATACATCACCTCAGCATATACTACGTACCGAGGCTAATACACAAGCTCAACACATATTATGAACGTATTATATGTTACATTGTTTTGGTTATTGGAGGGCCGATCAACCAATATGGCGAACAAATTAAGGTATAAAAATTGAATCTTGCTATAAAATGAAAACTTACATCAACATCTTCTTCACCTGATTGTTGTTCCAATTGTTGTTCCGACTGATTTCCATGATTTGCATCCATCGTCTTCACTCAACTTACTTAATTTAGTTCAAAACCTATGACGGTAGGTTCTCTACTTACTAGGGATATAATGATGAACGTATATATAAAACTATTTGTTTTTATCTCTTTCCATGTTCATAAAATTTAACTAGATGTACATACCGAATCAAATTTAAATGAATTTGTATCAATCTCTTTCCTTATTCATAAGATTGGTAAGATATATGTAGATAAAATTTTATCCATATGCTAACAAATTTTATCAGTTCTAACGAAATTTGATCTTTTTTTATATTTGATTTTTCAGAGATAAAAAAATGTTGCAGATAGACGATAGAGATTAGGAAAGATATATTGCAAATCTCTTTTAGTAGTTAGGATATTATTATCAATAATTTAATTAAAATTATAAAAAAATCATTTTGCAGATAGACGATAAAGAATTTAGGAAATTCACGCGATTAGGCAATAGAAGATAAGATGAACCTCGGTTACTTTTGCCGAGCTTAGTTATGAACCTCGGTTACTTTTGCCGAGCTTAGTTATGAACCTCGTCTCTCTAAACCGAGTATATAGAATAACCTCGGTCGGTTTTTCCGAGTCTATGTTATAAACTCATTTAAATATTGAGCTTAGTTATTATGCTCGATCGCCTTCCCAAATTTGTATTGATATCCAATGATAGTTTACACAATCATCGATACTATGCAACATCAAAACATATCGATTGAAATCTAACCTTTTATTGATACTAATAGTTTCATTACAATATAAAACCCATGGAAGAACAAACTATAACTAAAGCTAATAATTCGACTGAAATAGATCAAGAATAAATATTAATTTTTCTTCGACTTCATCCCTCTAGGTGATCTTCTAGGGCCTTCTTCTTTGAAGATACATAAATCCGTAACCGGAAGTGCAAGCACCCGTCTGCCCGCTTTAACCAATTGTTGAAGACTGGGATGCCTACTTAGCTCGTAGTGATTCAATTCCTCTTCATACATCGCCTCTAGGGTATATTAATGCCCCGTTCCTTTGCAAATGTTCGATGCGACAAGTGATGGGCCGAATTCCTCCATCAAATTCCGCATGAAAGTTCGAACTTCAACAAGGTCACGAATATGTTGTTTGTGTTTTTCCGCCATCTTTTGGAGTTGTGACTACTTTGTACCACTATGGAGGTCTTATATAGAATTTATTGGCGGCTAAACCCTAAAATTTCCCTCCCAATCCATTTGTTTTTCCCTCCAAAACCATCCCGGGCTTTTGTAGGCGTCGTTGTGGTAAATTCAACCTTATCACGAGGTGACATGTTAAGCTCATCAAATTTTGCCGAGCTCACAACATTACCTCACAAAATCTAGCTGAGGCTATTTCATAAGCTTGGCAATATCCACCGAGCTCCCTCATTAACCTCACTCAATGGAGCCGAGGTTATTTATTTACCTCGGTTTGATGCACCGAGGTTACTTATTCACCTCGTTTTGATGCACCGAGGTTACTTATGCACCTCGTCTAAATCTGCCGAGCTCCTTCCTGTAACGAACTTCGTCAGTTTTTTCGAACGAAGACCACAAATCGCCATGTAAAGCGAGCGATATACCAATTCGTGTGCGATCAATTAATATTTTGATTAATTTCATCGATTTTAGGTTGTTTTCGATCAAAACAATTCGTTCGACAGATTTCGGTTTCGATTTGAGAAAAGAGAGTTTTGGGCCTTTTTGCAATGTGTTCGGAAAAAATGAAAAGGACTTGTGTGAAATTTACTTGAAATTATCTTGTCAATAGCCATTCGAACATCTTGCCTCTAGCCTCACTCAACTATTAAATGGACCTTAAACGCGGAAGCATATCTTTAAATATCAAAATATTTTTAATGGTTAAAATATTTTCAAGTGCACCGCACCATACAAAATTCCACAATAATTTTTTTTTATTAGCTAAAAATTCGAGTTCAGACAGACCTGAAACTCAAGAGGCCGATGAATCGGCAGACGGATAAACCATCAACATACAACATAATAAACACACAAAAGACACATATTAGATGAAAAAACCAGAGGAAGTGCGGATCACCGACGTTGCCCCCATCTAGATGAGGGAATAAAAAAGTAAATAGTCCTCTAAAAGGAAATTTTGATTGCATTTTTACTTTTTTAGACACTCCTCCCTAGCTAGGATTTGCAAAATAACATTTTTTTATTAGGTAAGAATTCGAGTTCAGACAAATCTGAAACTCGAGAGTCGGCAGACGGAAAACCGTCTGAAAACTGAAACATACATCATAACAAAATGGTGCAAACTCAGACAAAACACACTCTACAAAAAAACAAAACCTAGTGGACCAAACCAACCGGATCTGGACAGAAACGACGGACGAAGCCAAGCCCCACTCTGAAGCAGGATTGTGGCCAGTGATACATCAGGACCAGATCATCCCGTGGGCAGTGAGGACGAAACTCCAGGGAAGCAGTCAACTCGAAAAAAGGAGACGCCGCGATACACACTGCCACGATCCCAACCTATCCCGACTCCGATAGTCAGAACCACATCCAAGGAAAAAAAGGCCAAGTCGCGCCACGGCAGAGCCGCGCAACGTCCGAGTAAAGAGCACCCATAAACCCTAACGAGATCTAGTCATCCTAACGGGATTTTGTATGCGCCCTTGCGAGCAAGATTTGATACCCTTGCGAGGTTTTAATCAATATATTAATCAAAATATATAAGAATATATACCGGATTAATATACAAGATTTAATTTTAATTTTTTCCTTTTTATCTCTGCTAATCTCTCTACTAAATCCATCTCAATCTCTCCTCCGAGCAATAATCGGTCTCGTCTCATCGTTTCTAAGCAACTATGGTTCTGGATCTGGCACAAAACTTGGATCTTGAGGTGGGTTTGGGGCTATAATCACTTTCTAGGGTTCCTTCGTCTCTGCTCGCTCAAATCTATCCCATGGCGATCTCTCTCTCCTATGTTTGCTCTTGTCAAGAGGAGCGCTCTCTCCTTCTCTATTGCTGGCTGCTTTGGTCGTTTGGACAGATCCTATGGGTGTCTATCTCCGTTTGCTGGTCAGATTGAACTCCCTCTTCGACGTGGACTGCATACATACATAGATCCGATGGGCAAAGCTTCAAATCATTACAGGTATGATATCCTATCCTACATCTTCTTATCCAAACTCAAGATGCTTACTGAACTTTGGTTTGTATCCTTAATCTGGACTAATAATCGCTACTATAAAAGCTTTTACTTTCTCAAATTAAATGCTCAACCACTTCTCTTCTCTTCTTCCTTCTCTATTCTCCATCTAAAAAACTCTTTTTTTTTTTCTCTCTGGTTTGATTCTGAACTCCTTTGCTTTGCTATATTGGCGAGCAACAAACCACCTAAAGGGAAGGGGAGCCTCTCTGGGGCTCCACCGACACCTACTGAAAATCAACCTACTGGGAAGCCTTCGGGTGACACCCTTAAACCGAAAACACCAACCAAATCACAGAAAAGTGATAAAGGAAAAGCAAAAATAAATCTCAATTCTTTCTTATACCAACTGCAGCAATTCCAATGGATGATTGGCACTACCCGGATGTATGACATTCACTTCCTATGCAATCAACTTGGCCCTTTTACTAGATTACATGATTGCTCTCACCCCCTTTACTCACACCAATCTTATACTCCATTCTATATTACGACTGAAGTATCTAAATTATATGACAACCTCCTATCTTATGTTGTCTCTACATGTATTATGTATCAAACTAAGCTACTCCTTCTGTCATGATCGGATTTATTCACTAATCTTTCGCTTAGTTTATTTCGACCAAGACTTTGAACTCTCCTGCGGGATCTGCGGTTCTAATAGAATACCTTTAAATCTCTCTGATCAGTCAACTCCTATGTCTGATCAGTGGAACATGCACTTGTGCAACACCCAAACTAAATCAACACCTACTGGGAAGCAGATATGCGACCCCCAAACCAAATCATCACTTACTAACTGCCTTCAGTTCGGTCGTGTCCTTGGGACTCCGATTGATCGGGCTAAAATTAAACCAAAACTTTGGTTTCAGTTACCTACTTACTATGATTCTCTTGAACCTGTTGAGCACTCCCTTAGTGATATGCATTTCATTTCAACTCATTATAACCCTCCAAATCATACTTGTAATGTTTATGAGAGCTACTTCTCTCAAGATTTAATTTATTGCAATCATACTTGTACTTGTTATAATCCTATATCATGTTTTGACAAGTTCAATACTGCCTCTCCCAATTTTATGGACTCTTTTTTATGCAGGATATCATGCTCACTATTGATTGCCTTACTGATTGTCACATCCTAACCCAAACTTACCATACCCACTTTACTCTTGCTTGCTACTATACAAAACTAACTACACAGATATCTCATCAGGAAACTTTGACATTATTTATATATATTTCCCTTGTTCCTCCATGTTTGGGACTAAGGCTACTTTACCAACAATTATTTACTTGCTTATCTCTATATGTTTTAATCCTCTTTTGTTTGGTCTCTTTGTCGATCAAGATAACCATATGAGTTTTTCACTACCTCTCTTCCTATTTGGATATAAATTTGAAGGTGGATTGCATTTGCTTATAGTGCTTTCTTTATGGCCTGGGAAGGTTTGGTGGTGTCTTCTTGCTTCAAAAACCAACCTAACTCAACCTCCTGACCTAATTAATCTATGCAACCCGAATCCATGGCGAAATTTGCTAGATTTTTTTGCAAACTTATGCAGTTACTTTTCTTACTTGTGCGGTTACTTTTCTAATTCATGAATTCATCACTGTCATTCATGATTGCAAAATGATTTACACCTCTGTTTTTGGTACATTTATCATGATTTCTAACTCTGGGGTTTAACCCGAGCTCTTTACACTTATCTGTTACCAAATGCAGATCTACCACACCCATATCACAACATCTCAACTTGTCATTCTATGCTTCGGTGTTCCGTTCTGGTATGCGACAATGTCCCCCACACTCGAGCAACATGAAATGGCTTATGTGTCATAGGAACAAGTGCAGGATCATCCTACTACTATCTGTTGGGAACCAGCATGTCTTCTGTTGCTGCTCAACTTTAAAACTCCACATATTTGGGTTAATGAGCTTCTGTACTTGTGTATCTCAAACCAGCAACTGTATGAGTGTATGATTTGTCTCAGACTTAACCTTAATTCATTATCATCTAAATTCCAATTTGCAGCAAACTCTGCAGCTGTGGCCCTCAATTGGGTTTCTGTCATGCCTCTTCTAACAGCAACGCAAACCACTGGAGCTCTTTGCGTAAGGTTTAGCAAGCTTCTCAACCTAAGTTCTATAGACCAACTAAACTTTGATCGAGCAGCTCACTATAAAAACACTCCCTCTTATTCATTATTTGTTTCCTTATTACGTTACCCATGTTTATATACATCTGATTTGAAGAACACTTATCTCCTTAGAATGGTTAGCATGCATACAAGCGTTGAAACCCTCTTTCTGCTAGTAACATTGACCAGAGTCTATATCTCATATTATTATCCTAAATCTATGATCATTACTAGCACAACTATACTAGCTCGATTGCATTCTCCTTTTGAGCAGCATGAAGTACTTTATATAATCCAAAAACAATTGCAAAGAACATGGCCAAACTTACTCTTGGCTCGTTACTCTTTACCCTTATGCACCCTTGTCTGTTATACATTTTTTTGTTATGGGGCTCCTTTACATCACCATGTTTTGGCTCCTAAACAACTCACTGGGATAACCTCCCGCAAACCCACTAGGATGACCTCCCACCAAAGATTCGAGATACCCTCCCATCAGACCGACTGGAACACCCACCAAATTATTCATATAATCTATGTACGTTTAATACCCAATACTGACAAACTGCACATATTTTTTAGCTATTGCATGAGCTGCAACTTCTATTTTAATTGCAATCATAAACTGCATATATACTCTACATTTTATGAAAACAGTAATTCTAACTTAGTTTGGTGGTTCTTTTGGCTCATCTTTCCAATAGGGTCCGTTCTTGAGAGCTTTAGTCACCTCTGGCTCTCTGTTGCTGGCTGCTTTTTGCTATGTCGGGTGGGATGGCTCTCTTGGGTGCCTTTCGCTCCTCTCCGAAATGATTGCTTTGAGTCTTTCGCCTCCTCCTACATTTGTGCCTTCTGGCTTCACCCTTGGTATATCTACTTGCTTTGTTTCTATTGTTCCTCCTATACTCTAACACTTAACTTGACTCACTCAATCTGCTGCTATAAATACATCACTATCTGCGCGCGTCGGCCACTTTACTGGTATGCTCCTCCTCTACCTTCCCTCTATATGTACTCTTTTATTTGTTTTAATACACTTAATTTGTTGATTACACATTATATATATTTCAACTGGATTTCCACTTGGGGTTTGATCTGCTGGTTTTACTCCTCTAATTGCTTTCTTAAGCCTATCTCTAAGGGTATCGGGTCAATTGCTGCCAGCAACCCTGATACCTTACAACCACTTACCCCACCTACCGAAAGGCATTCATGCCATACCCACTTTAACAACACTCCCTCCAAGTCGTTGAAAAACGATAAGGGCAAAGGGATGCTAGACCTCTCTATCTACTACTCACAACTATCGATAATTCATTCAAGTATTAAGTTGTACTTGAATAATCTGTTACAATACTTACAGTTTGGATTAAACCACATGATAACTAACACTGCTCGAGAGGTTTTTCCACTTGAGCAATTGGATGAATATTACATGATGCAGGAACACTCACTTTTGCCCCCTAACCTTGATTTCTGATGGGTTTTCTACGGGAATAGCTTACTATTTGCCACCCATCAGCTCAAACAACACAACAAGTCACTGGGCTACATCTCTCTGCTGGTCGCGCCCGTTATCTATGACTATGGAATAAACAAACAAATCTCCAAGCTTGTAAATCTATTCTGTACTTTAAGGAATCAAAACAACACAACTTGTATAATTGTATGGACCTTACATATGAACAATTATCTCATTATTTATCTACTGTCTGATCATTCAGAGCCCACTTTTCTTACACATGTTCACTGTGCTACTGCTAGTGGTTGTGCTCAACTAGTCGACATAACTGCTACCATGAACTACCTACAAACGGAATGCATACTGTATCCAAGTTTGCCCTTTGTCTCTCTAACTTCTATGTGGCCGAGTGTATTCATGGTTTTGATCCAACTCTAAATTTCTACAGCTCAAAGATTAACCATAATTCACATAATTAAAACCAGCTTCCAACTCAATGATCAACACATTCGATGTCTTATGACAACTACCCACGATAACGTCATCAACTCTCTTGCAGTTTACATATCATTTTTCATGACTCCTAATGGGGTTGTGAAGCAAGGAAAAATAAAATTGAAAAACAAACTAGTGATAACCTCTTTAACAAACACCATTAACAATAACACTTACAAACAAAAGATTGACAACAGTAACCGATTTTACAAGATAATACCCCTTTTCTCAAAGTGTAAATTATGAAGTTCAGTTTCTGGAACGTCCGTGGACTGGGGAGAAAGAACGTATGGACCCAAATTGAATCAACCTATAGGACAAATCATATTAAAATCCTAGCCTTAGCAGAAACAAAATTGCAGCACCCTCCACCTGACAATTGCTGGCGAAAACCAGGTTTCGATAACATGCATTTCTTCCCTTCTATAGGGCTCTCTGGAGGTTGTTGCCTTCTTTGGAAAGCCTAACAATTCAACAATGAGTCTTTTGAGATCACCCGATCAAATGACAGAACAATACAAACCAAGTACACTAACACTAGTCTCAATTTAGAAATAACAATTCTCTTTATATACGCTCATCCGCATGACTCTGAAAAGGATGAATTCTGGTCCTCTCTATCTCAAACTATCAACAATATAAGTGAACCGTTAATATTAATAGGGGATTTAAACGAAATTCTAGAACCCACCGATAAGATGGGTGGCTCTACACCTACTGTGAACCGATTCCGTAGGCTCACAAAAATCATTACAACCCACAACCTACTAGATACTCCAACAACTGGGAACAATTTCACATGGAGAAAGCGATCTCATGGCCTCGACAATATTTACGAAAAACTTGATCGTGTTATGGTGAGTCATACACTTGCAATATTTTCCTAACCTATATACGAAAAACCATGCCTTTATTAAATCAGATCACACACAAATAACTCTAGACCTAATGGACAACCAAAAACCGAAACTACAACCTTTCAAATTTGAAATGGCCTGGACGACTAAACCCGAATTCGAAGCACTCATCAAGAATACATGGAGGGTTGACGTGCCTGGATCCCAAGCGTACAAATTGGTTAAAAAACTTCATGAAGTCAAAAAGAAATGTAAAATTTGGTGCAAATTTACCTTTGGTAATATATTTCGTCAACTTACAATTGTTGAAAAGGAATTACAGGAACTACAACTGCAACTATGTGATAAGTATGAACGAAAACTAGATGATAAAATTCAAAGGTTGGCAACCAAGCATGCGTCTCTATTAACTTATTAGAATAAATATTGGGGACAAAGAGCAAAGCGAAACCATGTAAAAGCCATAGACGCTAACACAAAGTACTTCCATAGAATTGCGACAGGGCGAAGAAATAGAAACATTATCAAATCTATTCAAATGGCAGCAGGAATATCGGTAAACACAGAAAAAGAAATTCGCGACATCATTAAAGGAGATTTTATGAAACGGTACCAAAACACCCAAAGGCAAAGAATACCTAGCTCTCTGCAGAGTAACATTGGTAGACAAATCACAGATGATGACAATCAGTAGGTCACTAGACAAATAACCAATGCAGAAATAAAGAACGCAGTCTTTAGCCTAGCAAATGACAAATCCCCAGGCCTTGACGGCTTCCCGACGGGCTTTTTCAACAAATATTGGCACATAGTGGGACCCTCGGTCACTAAGGCAGTTAAAGGCTTCTTTCTTAGTGGCAGAATCTTAAAACAAATAAATCATACTTTCATTGCACTCATACCTAAATGTGATAACCCGACAACAACAGCACGCTACAGGCCGATTAGTCTGTGCTCAACAACATACAAGATCATCTCTAAGGTTTTGTCAGCTAGACTTAAGAAGGTAATACCCAAAATCATAAACCCTCTGCAAAGTGCCTTTACAACGGGCCGAGCAATACAAGATAACATCTTAATAGCAAATGAGATATTTCACTCATTCTCTAAGAAAAAGGGACAATCCGGATGGATGGCTGTCAAACTGGATATGGAAAAGGCTTTTGACATGGTTGACTGGGATCTCCTTTTATCTACTATGGACAGGTTTGGATTCTCTCCTCGGTTCTGTGGTTGGATAAAGGAATGCATAACTACAGTATCTTACTCGGTGTTAGTTAATAACGAACCAACCAAGCTCTTCGCTCCACAACGAGGTCTTAGACAAGGAGATCCTCTGTCGCCATACCTACTCCTCATATTATCTGAAATTCTTGCCCGTGGCCTTTATGAAGAATCTGCTAAGCCTAGAAGCCACCTCGGAATATCGATCACAAGAAATGGATCCAGAATACCCTTTCTAGCCTTTGCTGATGATATTGTCATTTTTGCATCGGCCACCAAGACTGCATGTGACAAAATTAATAAGGTCCTCAGGGAATTTTCCTCATTATCAGGTCAAAAGGTAAACAGGCATAAATCACATTTTCAAACAACATTAAACGTAACAACAAACGTTAAGAATACTATACATAATGAACTTGAGATCCCATTTACAAACAACTTAGGACCCTATCTTGGCTGCCCTATTATTTGCGGTCGGGTAACTAAAGAAACCTTTCAAGATTTATTATCCACAACGAAATCACAGCTCAACAAATGGAAGGCTAACTGTCTGTCTCAAGTAGGGCGTTGTACCCTGATTAAAACTACACTCTCGGCTAAGCCTCTGCATCTAATGCAGTGTTACCTGCTACCAAAAGTAATACACACAAAACTAGACAAAATAAATCAAAATTTCTTGTGGAACAAAGGACCCAATCACAAACCGCTTATCAGCTGGTTTGAAGTCTGCAAGGCTAAATCGCACGGGGGTTTGGCCTCCGAAATTATGAAGATATGAACAAAGCTCTACAACTAAAACTACTATGGAAAATCATGGCTGAGCCACGGAACCCATGGGTCACCATTGTGATAGAAAAATACCTTAAAAGTCAAGATATCCTACATTACCAGAAAAGGGGAGATTCATCATGGCAATGGTCTCAACTTACCAAATTAATTTCCCTTTTTAAGACAGGCCTCCAATGGTCAATTGGAAATGGCAAAAGCATTAACTTCTGGTCCGATCATTGGTTTGGTAATGAGCCTCTGATCAACTATTTTTCAACTGACCGACGCATTGACACCAACATAACAATACAACACTTTATAAAAGAAGAAAAGACTTGGGACCTAGAAAAACTTAACACTATGTACCAAAATATAATACCAGAAGAGGTAACAAAACAAATAGCAGCCACCCCAATTCCTACCAATATCCATATGGATAGAATGTACTGGAAATGGAGCAAAAATGGTTAGTTCTCCACTAACTCTACAATTCAAATGATTAATACCTCCAAAAATCACCGCAACTTTGACATGAAATGGATTTGGAACCTAGATGTACCACCAAAAGTTAAAACTCTATTATGGAAAATTACAAAAAACGGCGTTCCGACTTCAGTTAAACTCGCCTCCCGGGGTATCGGGATACCAACTACATGCCCACATTGCGACTCAAATTATGAGGACCTTGCTCATTTGCTATGGAACTGCCCCATTTCACGTGACACAATTACGGCCATAGACCCATCATTAGTAATCATCATAAACAACTGCTTCCTGCAAGGAGCAACAATAAATGAGACCATTCAAGACATAAAAGAAAGGGTTGGAGCTCGACGTTTCTCTACACTAGCCTTCACCTGGTGGAGTCTCTGGTACTTCCGAAACAAAACGCTATTTGGCAGAAACGTTCCTGACGTAAGAGGTATAGTCTCGTTCATAAAAGATCAATCTTTTTTATGGAACGTTTCCAAACAAAACGATGATGTTCCTAATGAACAGCACAACGCCCACCAAACCACAAATAACCAAAACACAAAGACAAGAAAAATAAACAACGCAAAATGGCGGCACCCACCCGAAGGGACCTACAAGCTCAACTTTGATGGAGCTTTTTCGGCTTCGTCCAAAGGTACTTACGGGTTCATCATAAGAAACCATACAGGAACCCCTATTTACTGTGGCGCTGGCCCTTCCTCCATCCCCTCTATTTCTGGTTCAGAGGGGCTTGGTCTCTGGCATGGCATCAACGCTGCGCGAAAACTACAGATTATGAAACTAATAATCGAAGGAGACAACTTAAACATTATTAACAGTCTTAAAGGTTGTGCGTTGCCTCCAAGAGATTCCAAAATGATTGTCTCTGACAGTCTAATCTCCTTAGGAAGCTTCCTCTTTACTGAGATTTATCATGTCTTTCGAGAAGCAAATAGAGCTGCGAACCGCTTATCGCATCTTGACTTTGTGTTCTCGGCCTCATCTCCTCCTGACGATGCAGTGCTTCGTAATTTCATCCGTCTGGATGCTCTTGGTCTATAGGGTCTATCCTTATGGCCAAATTACTTCTGTTTCAAATATATATATATATATATATATATATATATATATATATATATATATATATATATATATATATATATATATATATATATAGGCAAGGGATCGGGTGAGAACACCTCGGTCCGGTGAGAACGAAAGAAACACTTCTATTGTTCGTAATGGTGTTTCTTTTTTTCGTAATGGGGTTTCTTTCTTGTGTATATGGAGATTTCAGAGATTTCAGATATTTCAGTTTGTGTTCAATGGTTGTTGTTCATAGGGTTCCTATTAAGTTCATTCAAATAGTTTGGTTCACTTGCGGCGTGGGGTGTGGGTTCACTGGTTCATTCAGATAGTTGTTTTCACTGAGTGTGGTTCACTGAGTGTTGTCCACTAGGGGGTGGGACAATTAGAGGGTTTTGTTCACTGAGTGTGGTTTACTGGTTCATTTATATAGGGTTGTTCACTGACTGTGGTTCACTGACCGTGGTTCACTGAGTGTGGTTCACTGAGTGTGGTTCACTGGGGGGAGGGGAGGTTTGGTTCAATGGATTTGGTTCACTGGTTCATTCAGATAGGGTTGTTCATTGAGTGTTGTTCACTGACTGTGGTTCACTGACCGCGGGTCATTGAGTGTGGTTCACTGAGTGTGGTTCACTGCTAGTGGGGGTACTGATTTTGATTCATTTTTTGGAGTGGTTCACTGAGTATTTGGTTCAGCTTATTCAATGAATGTGGGGGTGTGTCTTCCATTTGGTGTGTTTGATTAGATTTTGGTGTATGTATTTTTCTAAGTTTATTTTCTCCTTTGATTTGTAGATTATACAAAAAAAGAAAAATACTAGAGAAGTATGGCAGAATCAAGTATGGCAGAGAGAAGGGAAATTGTTAATCTATCTAGAGGCAAATCAGCTTCCCTTGTTAAGCTGAACAAATATGTTGCTGATCCTTATCATGATCAAATGTAAGTTTAAGTAAAATATTTTGTTAAATTATTAATATAATAAGTTGTTCATGGATCTTTAATGTTATATATTATTTTTACAGGGAGGTTCTATTTTGTTTCAAAAAGTTCATAGTCCCACGTATTTTGTTTCAATCATTAGTCCCTAATCAATATGTGGATGCACAAATTATTGATGCTTGGGTTAGAGTTCTTAACTGTGACCAATATCATCGCATTCCGGGGGATGTGAATAGATATTATGGCACCATTGATATCAGTGTAAGTTATGAATGTTTTATTAGTTATTTTGTTTAATGTTTTAGATATATTTTTTTTATGATTTAATTCCTTTCCCTTCATGTGTTTTCAGTCTGGTTTAGTAGTTTCAAATTCTGATGTAAGGTTTGAAAAGAGGTTCAATATCTTTTGTTCCAAATTTAATCAGCTGCTTAAAGCGACACGCACTTCATTTTTGGCTGTCTTTGATTTGGTGAGTTATTTAATTAATTTACAATTTTTTCCAGTGCTTGGATCAGATCTTTTTCTTGGATTAGATCATTTAATTAAAGTGTTATTTATTTTTTTTTTGCAAATTTTCTTGCCAGTGCTTGCATCAGAACATTTTTATGTTATATGTTTCAACTTTAAATCAGAAGAAGTTGTTATCATTGATAATATGAAGCTTCTGGTTGAGTTTGAATGCAAATATTCTGATATCCTAAATGTTGCTGTAAGGTTTTTCCATATATCTTTTGTCATCATTTTGTTTTTTTACCATATTCTTATAGGGGGTGTTGTTGTGTGTGTTTTGTAGGTGAAACTTATGTGCCGATACTTAGATCGAATGGGACTCTCTAACAAAGCTGATCGTATCCGTAATTGCAAACCATTCTGTCTTCAGTTAGAGTGGACAACACAAGGAAATGATGTTGATTCTGGTGTCTACTCCATGCGGCATTTGGAGACATACATGGGGCAGAATGGACCTGAATGGCAGCCTGGATTGACTCGCTTTTGTTCTAAGACACTTATTGATCTCCGTGCACACTATGTTACTGCAATTATTACTTGTCTTGGCAATGAAAAGAGGGAGTCTGTTGTCTTGGAGCTGAACAATTATCATCCTTGAACAATGGTACTTGGGGGTTGGGTTTTTTTGTAACACAGTTTGATGACATTATCCTTGAACAATGTGTTTTGTGGGTTTAAGTTTGATGGTATTATCTTTTGTTGGTGTAAACATTATATTTGTTGCTTGAATGTTATTTATAAAACAATTTGCTGCTTGAATCTTATCTAAAAGATTGTTTCACTAGTTTTGGTTCAATGGGTTGTGATTCACTTATGTATTGGTTCACAGGGGTTGGTTCACTGGTTGAGTAAATGTATTTAAAATATTGGTTCCCTGGGGGGTTGATTCACTAGTGAAAAGATTTGTTCACAGGGTGTGGTTCACTGGGGGTGATTCACTGATGTGGTTAACTGGTTGTTATTCAGTAATTAAGGTAAGGTTCACTACGTTTGGTTCACTGGTTGTGATTAATTTATTTATAAATGTGTTCAGTAGGTGTGGTTCATTGTATTTGGTTCACTGGGTGTTGTGATTCACTTATGTATTGGGTCACAGGGGGTGTGGTTCACTGGGTGAGTAAATGTATTTAAAAGATTGGTTCACTGGGGGGTGATTCACTAGTGAAAAGATTGGTTCACTGGGGGGTGATTCACTAGTGAAAAAATTGGTTCAAAGCATTGAAAACTTAACTCGTGGTTCACTAGTGAAAAGATTGGTTCACTAGGGGTTTATTCACTGATGTGGTTTACTAGTGTTGGTTCAGTTACTTAGGTATGGGTTACTAGTGTTGGTTCACTAGTTTTGGTTCACTCATGGAGCGGTTTGTTATTTAAATTTGCTTGCTCAAACATTAAATGAGGGAGTTATAGTAGTAATGAGTGGTTATTTTAGAATAGGCGGTTATAGGGGTATTTTTGTCATTGCGTGTGCCGTATTTTTATTCATCTCCTTTTCTTCTTTCTCGAGTAAGATTATTTTCAACTTTCAAACAAATTTTTCTCCTTCTTTTCAACTAAACCCTAATTAGTTTTCATCTTTTCGTCTCCGAAGTTCGAATCTCTCTTTGTCCATTTGATGTAAGCATTATTCGAAGATGATTTTTGTCTATTTGTTGTAACCCTAATTTAGTTATCCATTTATTAACATTTTTGTTTGTTTTACAGTTATTCGTAGTTGGAGTTGGGGAAAATGGATGAGCACAACATTGACGGTAATGAATTTATTTTTTATATGTCTTTTATCCGGTTGAATCTTTTGTGTTTTAGTTGTTATCATTATTGTAAACAAATCGTTTGATTTTGATCATCTCTTTTTTGTGTGTTTTTGGTTTGTAAACGGCTAACTAAATTTGGTTCAATAGGGGGGGGGGGGGAGTGTGGTTCAGTGATTTTGGTTCATACTGTTAGGAGTGTGGTTCAGTGATTTTGATTCATACTGAATTTTGGTTCAATAGGGGGGGGGGGGGGGTTAAGTGTTGTTCAGTGTTATCGGTTCAGTAGGTTAGTAGTTTGGTTCAGTGATTTTGGTTCAGTGATTTTTAGGTTGGGTCAGTGATTTTAGTTTGGTTCAATGATTTTGGTTCATTGATTTTATGATTTTTTTTTCAGATGAAACACCATTGTCAGTTGTTATGAAAAAATTCAAAAGGAAACCACAGTTGCCGGAGGAAAAGCCTGGAGTTAAAAAGAATAAGAAGAATCCTAAAAATTCAGAGGATGACAGCAGCGATGATTTAGCTCTTGTGAAAGAAGAGGACTCAAAGATTTTATGTAAAAGTATCATGACATTAAGTGAAAATGTTACATACTTTCGTATTAATTCCCGCACTCATTGCTATAGCCTGGTAGAATTATTTCAAAATCTAAATGAGGTTCAGAAGTAAGCTATACAAGAGATGGGATTTGGTGGTCTCCTTCATCTTGAAATGACCCACATGCCACTCTATTTGTGTTATTGGCTTGTGGAGAACTTTGATCATGATCTTGTTGCTCTGACAATATCCAAAAGTGATTCAATTTTCATTGAAGATATTGATGTGGCTATTACTCTGGGGTTGCCACGTGGGAATATTCCAATGCCTGTTAATCGCTCATTAAATAGTTGGAATTGTAGACCTTTACCTGTGTGGAAGAAAACAATAATTCCTAGTGGTAAGAGGATTTTTGCATCTAATGTTGTGAAGAAGATGGTAGCTGCTAAAGATGGAGGCAAATTTTTCAAGACATGTTTCCTAATTCTTGTTTTTTCATCTTTGATTGAAAGCAACACCAATGGCACTGTAAATTTTAGTTACTTTAATGTTGCTGATGATGTTGAAAACGTTAAAAACATTAATTGGTGTGGGTTTTTGTTGGATTGCCTGGTTGAAGCAAAAAAAACATGGGCATGCAACAAATGTTCCATATTCACGAGTTCTCTCCCTTTCCTTGTCGTAAGTGATTTTAAATAATGGAATTGTTTGTTCTCAATGTAAATATTTTTCAAATAGGATAATTTAGTCTTATATTTGTTTTCTTTTTCAGCTCCTTTATCTTGATCGTGTACGACTACAGAGAAAAGATCATCAAAGGTATGTGCCAACCCTTGGTAATTGGTCAGCTGCATCAATTAAGGCAAGGGAAACAGAAGAGATGAATGGGAGCGGTTTTGGGTGTGGTCGTGTATTGCCTGGGGTAGACTTACGGTCGGCTGGTTTACTAGCAGCCCCATCGGATCAAGATAGTTTGGGTGGGTCAGACATAGTTGGACTTATTGAAGGTCCTTGTGAAAATGTAAGTATAATTTTTATGATTTAGTATTTTTATTACATTGTGATTCAGTAGTTATTTATTAAACAGTTCATCGATTGACTCATAAGTTATATATATAGGTTATTGAAGATCATCAAACCGTTGCCAAGGAGCCAACAACTATTCTTGATAAGTCTACTAAATGTGATAGAGAAAATGTAAGTATAAATTATAGGTTATGGTTCACATGGGGGGGCACTAGTAGAATTTTTTCATTTAACATCGGGTAATAACCGATGTCTTTCAAATAAAAATCGATGTCTATGTGGGTGATGTAAAAAGTCAAAACTTTTTAACATTGGGTAGTAGCCGATGTCTTTGTACTTTATAACATCGGTTATATTTTTGAATCCGATGTTATAATATACAAAGACATCGGCTATTACCCGATGTTAAAAAGTTTTGGCTTTTTACATCACCCACATAGACATCGATTTTTTATTTTGATTGACATCGGTTTTTAGCCGATGTTAAATGAAATATTTGTTTTTTTTGTCGTTGTAGCCTATACGGGATTTGAACCTACACCTTTGTGCTTGAACACATCGCTCTACCAGTTTGAGCTAATAGGCTTTAAATTAGCAATAATAAAGATCAAAACATTAATAAAAAATATGATACAGTACTAATTAAATCTACCTTAAACATATGCCTAATACATGAGCTGAGTAGCTCGGGCTCGGCTCGAAAAAAGCTCGACTTAGGATCGGTCGAATGCATAGATGAGCCGAGTTCGAGCCTATTCCTGAGCTCGAGCTCGAGCTCGATTAGCTCGCCAGCTCGTGTCCCCACTGGAATTGACAAAATTGCCCCTCACTTTTTATGTTGATTTTTGTTATGCCGCTAAGCCGCTTCATCTGCTCACTTCCAAGTTCCAACCCCGTGAAACCCTAACTCTCTAACCCTCTACAGCTGCTCTTTCGGCCGTCGCCCATTGCATAGGCAAGCGCCCCGACGGTGTGGCCTCTCTCCGGCGGTGCAGCATCTCTCCAGCGGCGGTGCATCCCTTGGTAAGTGCATCCCTTGGTAACTTCATCCACTTCCAACCCGGTGAAACCCTAACTCCCTAACCCTCAGCAGCTGCTGTGTTCCGGGCTTCCGACCGTCGCCTTGCGGTGCAGCATCTCTCCGGCGGTGCATCCCCTCTCGCCGGCGGTGCATCCCTTGGTAAGTGTTCAGATCTGTGCAAATGTTGACAAGATTGCCTCTCCGGTTGAATCTGTTTGTGATTTTCAGCAACAACAACATTGCCTCTCTCTCTGTTAGTCTGTTACGATGGGCGATTTTAAGATTCATCTTGCTTCATTTTTATTTTATTCCAGCAACAGCAACATTGCCTCTCTTTGTTGCTTCATCTTAATTGACAAAAACCAATAGCAGAAGAACATACAACAGCCTGATTGACAAAAACCAACAGCAATAGCAAATTAGCAATAGCAGGCCAAAATCGACAACAGCAGAAAAAGATACAGCAGCAGTAGCAATAACCGATAGCAGCAGAAGCATAAATCCCATATCCCCCCATCCACCTTAATTGACAAAAACCAACAGCAGAAATCGACAGAAGCATAAGACATAAAACCAGCGGCAAGAGTGCAAGCAAGACAAAAACGGAAGAAGAAAAACATGAGAATTTGATCAGGCCAACAATTCGGGTGCATAAAAGCAGAATTCGGGTGCATCTTGCGGAAGAAGAAAATAGAAGAGTGATGAAGATTACCTATTTCCAGCAGAGGTTGTGTGAATCTTGCCTCTTCGATTCTTCGGCTCTTCTTTTGAACGATTCAGGGTTAAAGCTAATTGCAAAATTGGAATTGGAAATTGTTAATTGACATTCTGAAAAATTAACACTTCCCTTTGCCCATTTCCCCCATTCCCCTTTCAATTTGTCTCTCTATGGACACAAGTAGAAGTAACGGACACCCAACTTTAGAGGTCTGCACCAAAAATGGCATCTAACTCAAGTTCTAGCGGCAATTGTCGGGCCCCTTTCGACATCATTCATTTCATGTTCAGTTTCATCATTAACTTCAATTCGTGTAATTGCAAATGTACACTTGCACCAAAACCAAGAAATCAGACAAGCATAAATCCAATTCAATTCTTAAAGCAAAGAAATCAAGTCCAAGTTAAAAATCAAGTCCAGCTTCATATTATAAAGAAAAGAAATCAAAACCAGGAAATCAGACAAAGAAGGGCAAGTCATATACTAATAAGCTTTCACCCAAGAAGGAAACAACTTACAAATCCAATTCTTAAAGTGGTAATATTCTATGATGAATATCAAAATTATGAACACCAAGAGAATATAGAAATAAGTACAAAAAAGTGAAGCATTCTCCATCCATATTTACCAAAGCAAAATTATCATCATCTCCACGATTGATGTTCTCTTGATCAGGAATAAGATGAGCAGTCATAAACTCCCATGTAGTCCATGCCCTTGCAGCTGCATGATGCAGCAAAAATTATCAGATCATTAGCTCCTTGTTTTATAATGAAAGATACACCAGCAAGGCAATAAATATAAGACAATAAAGAAGCCAACTAAGAAATTTGTTAAGAGAAAATCCTGATGCGAATCTCTCACAGGAAGGTTGGCCCGATCTTTCGATAGGTAGTCGAATTCGATCCCGCAAACGCCCGAATCTCACGAACGCCTTTGGAACCACGAGTATCAATCCTTGTCGAATCTCACGACAAGAACAGATCCTCAGCGCCGCTTCTCACGGTCCTTAGTGTTCGAATCTCTCGAACGGTTGAAAGCTTCTAGCTCTCTAGGGTTTCTAACGAAACACTCTCTTTTCTCAAATTCAGGATCTTCCTCTTTCATTAATCATAAACATACTTAAATAGCCACATAAAACCTAATGACTTAAACCCTAATGGGCTTTTCTAACAAATTCCTATAGCCCATCCATAATATAATATTGTTCAATAAAAATCAAATAATATAAAAACTAATACTTATTAAATGTTCAGACTTATTATTAAATAATAGGATAGACTAAAATTAACTAAACAATAAAAATATAATACAATCATAGATCATTAATCTTCATCACTTCAAATCCTTGGATAAATCTCAGCTGCTTTGTTGTTGGCCAATTTGACGCTTCCCGGATCGTATCATTCTCCCTTTCTTGAATTCGAGTCGTCCTCGACTCGTGTAAAAATGGAAACATCGACAAAGAACAACGAGGACTATCATGAGCAAAGCATGGAGTCATTACCTCAAAGTGATCCACAACAGGGATGAAACTCATGTGTAGCGCAACCACAGGAACATCCTCAAAAAACTCGTCAAAAAGCTCGTCAATAATGCCTCGATCCTCCAGAACGACATCAAAAGCAACACCATATTCAAGATCATCATCATAGACATCATATACGGGAGTAAGTGTCTCATAATCTACCAATGGTTCCTCTATGACGGAGTCATTGAAACAAGAGTTGTGTTGGTCGATGAGTTGGTGCACTTGCCACTCAAGTTTGGAAGTAAGAAGATACAAATCATCAATCAAACAACTTTGGATAGCATGTGACATGGTTAGTATACCAAACGCAATACCTGAAGGGAAGCAAAGCCACACAAAAGAAACAGTCGAGCGCACGAGGGTCGGAGAGACGGGCGCTGCAGAGAGCAAGTGCGCGGGCGTGCAAAGGGGCGCGCGGGCGTGCACAGGGGCACGCGGGCGTGCACTGGAGGTGCACGGGCGTGTAGAGCGCAGTTGCGTGATTCGCTGTCGCTGCATCGTTCGATGTGCTGGTCGTTGCCAGTACTTCGCGGCTGGGTGGGTGGTTCGGTGGTGCTCAGAATGAGGCTATCAAAGGCTGGTGGTGGTCGGAGGGTGGTTGTGGTTGTCGAAAGTGGTGGTGGAGAGGCGGTAGTGTGGTGGCGGTTGGTTAGTGTTTGCGAAAAACCTATGTAGGGATGGGGGCTGGTGGTTGCGGGTGCTGGTGGCTGGAGGGCTGTGGTGGTTGGGTGGTGGTGGACGGTGGTCGTCAGAGGTGGTGGTGGAGCGACGACAGTGGTGGTGGCCGAAGGTGGTGGTGGAAGAATTAGGGTTTTTTTGTGCTTTTTGGGTTTTTGGATGATTGAATTGCTGAAATTGAAACAAAATCAACAATTAAATCGGATATAGACGACTACCTGTCGATGTACTGACAACCGATACCACTTGATGCGAATCTCTCGTAGGAAGGTTGGCCCGATCTTTCGATAGGTAGTCGAATTCGATCCCGCAAACACCCGAATCTCACGAACGCCTTTGGAACCACGAGTATCAATCCTTGTCGAATCTCACGACAAGAACAGATCCTCAGCGCCGCTTCTCACGGTCCTTAGTGTTCGAATCTCTCGAACGGTTGAAAGCTTCTAGCTCTCTAGGGTTTCTAACGAAACACTCTCTTTTCTCAAATTCAGGATCTTCCTCTTTCATTAATCATAAACATACTTAAATAGCCACATAAAACCTAATGACTTAAACCCTAATGGGCTTTTCTAACAAATTCCTATAGCCCATCCATAATATAATATTGTTCAATAAAAATCAAATAATATAAAAACTAATACTTATTAAATGTTCAGACTTATTATTAAATAATAGGATAGACTAAAATTAACTAAACAATAAAAATATAATACAATCATAGATCATTAATCTTCATCACTTCAAATCCTTGGATAAATCTCAGCTGCTTTGTTGTTGGCCAATTTGACGCTTCCCGGATCGTATCATTCTCCCTTTCTTGAATTCGAGTCGTCCTCGACTCGTGTAAAAATGGAAACATCGACAAAGAACAACGAGGACTATCATGAGCAAAGCATGGAGTCATTACCTCAAAGTGATCCACAACAGGGATGAAACTCATGTGTAGCGCAACCACAGGAACATCCTCAAAAAACTCGTCAAAAAGCTCGTCAATAATGCCTCGATCCTCCAGAACGACATCAAAAGCAACACCATATTCAAGATCATCATCATAGACATCATATACGGGAGTAAGTGTCTCATAATCTACCAATGGTTCCTCTATGACGGAGTCATTGAAACAAGAGTTGTGTTGGTCGATGAGTTGGTGCACTTGCCACTCAAGTTTGGAAGTAAGAAGATACAAATCATCAATCAAACAACTTTGGATAGCATGTGACATGGTTAGTATACCAAACGCAATACCTGAAGGGAAGCAAAGCCACACAAAAGAAACAGTCGAGCGCACGAGGGTCGGAGAGACGGGCGCTGCAGAGAGCAAGTGCGCGGGCGTGCAAAGGGGCGCGCGGGCGTGCACAGGGGCACGCGGGCGTGCACTGGAGGTGCACGGGCGTGTAGAGCACAGTTGCGTGATTCGCTGTCGCTGCATCGTTCGATGTGCTGGTCGTTGCCAGTACTTCGCGGCTGGGTGGGTGGTTCGGTGGTGCTCGGAATGAGGCTATCAAAGGCTGGTGGTGGTCGGAGGGTGGTTGTGGTTGTCGGAAGTGGTGGTGGAGAGGCGGTAGTGTGGTGGCGGTTGGTTAGTGTTTGCGAAAAACCTATGTAGGGATGGGGGCTGGTGGTTGCGGGTGCTGGTGGCTGGAGGGCTGTGGTGGTTGGGTGGTGGTGGACGGTGGTCGTCAGAGGTGGTGGTGGAGCGACGACAGTGGTGGTGGCCGAAGGTGGTGGTGGAAGAATTAGGGTTTTTTTGTGCTTTTTGGGTTTTTGGATGATTGAATTGCTGAAATTGAAACAAAATCAACAATTAAATCGGATATAGACGACTACCTGTCGATGTACTGACAACCGATACCACTTGACGCCTTTGGAACCACGAGTATCAATCCTTGTCGAATCTCACGACAAGAACAGATCCTCAGCGCCGCTTCTCACGGTCCTTAGTGTTCGAATCTCTCGAACGGTTGAAAGCTTCTAGCTCTCTAGGGTTTCTAACGAAACACTCTCTTTTCTCAAATTCAGGATCTTCCTCTTTCATTAATCATAAACATACTTAAATAGCCACATAAAACCTAATGACTTAAACCCTAATGGGCTTTTCTAACAAATTCCTATAGCCCATCCATAATATAATATTGTTCAATAAAAATCAAATAATATAAAAACTAATACTTATTAAATGTTCAGACTTATTATTAAATAATAGGATAGACTAAAATTAACTAAACAATAAAAATATAATACAATCATAGATCATTAATCTTCATCACTTCAAATCCTTGGATAAATCTCAGCTGCTTTGTTGTTGGCCAATTTGACGCTTCCCGGATCGTATCATTCTCCCTTTCTTGAATTCGAGTCGTCCTCGACTCGTGTAAAAATGGAAACATCGACAAAGAACAACGAGGACTATCATGAGCAAAGCATGGAGTCATTACCTCAAAGTGATCCACAACAGGGATGAAACTCATGTGTAGCGCAACCACAGGAACATCCTCAAAAAACTCGTCAAAAAGCTCGTCAATAATGCCTCGATCCTCCAGAACGACATCAAAAGCAACACCATATTCAAGATCATCATCATAGACATCATATACGGGAGTAAGTGTCTCATAATCTACCAATGGTTCCTCTATGACGGAGTCATTGAAACAAGAGTTGTGTTGGTCGATGAGTTGGTGCACTTGCCACTCAAGTTTGGAAGTAAGAAGATACAAATCATCAATCAAACAACTTTGGATAGCATGTGACATGGTTAGTATACCAAACGCAATACCTGAAGGGAAGCAAAGCCACACAAAAGAAACAGTCGAGCGCACGAGGGTCGGAGAGACGGGCGCTGCAGAGAGCAAGTGCGCGGGCGTGCAAAGGGGCGCGCGGGCGTGCACAGGGGCACGCGGGCGTGCACTGGAGGTGCACGGGCGTGTAGAGCGCAGTTGCGTGATTCGCTGTCGCTGCATCGTTCGATGTGCTGGTCGTTGCCAGTACTTCGCGGCTGGGTGGGTGGTTCGGTGGTGCTCAGAATGAGGCTATCAAAGGCTGGTGGTGGTCGGAGGGTGGTTGTGGTTGTCGGAAGTGGTGGTGGAGAGGCGGTAGTGTGGTGGCGGTTGGTTAGTGTTTGCGAAAAACCTATGTAGGGATGGGGGCTGGTGGTTGCGGGTGCTGGTGGCTGGAGGGCTGTGGTGGTTGGGTGGTGGTGGACGGTGGTCGTCAGAGGTGGTGGTGGAGCGACGACAGTGGTGGTGGCCGAAGGTGGTGGTGGAAGAATTAGGGTTTTTTTGTGCTTTTTGGGTTTTTGGATGATTGAATTGCTGAAATTGAAACAAAATCAACAATTAAATCGGATATAGACGACTACCTGTCGATGTACTGACAACCGATACCACTTGATGCGAATCTCTCGTAGGAAGGTTGGCCCGATCTTTCGATAGGTAGTCGAATTCGATCCCGCAAACACCCGAATCTCACGAACGCCTTTGGAACCACGAGTATCAATCCTTGTCGAATCTCACGATAAGAACAGATCCTCAGCGCCGCTTCTCACGGTCCTTAGTGTTCGAATCTCTCGAACGGTTGAAAGCTTCTAGCTCTCTAGGGTTTCTAACGAAACACTCTCTTTTCTCAAATTCAGGATCTTCCTCTTTCATTAATCATAAACATACTTAAATAGCCACATAAAACCTAATGACTTAAACCCTAATGGGCTTTTCTAACAAATTCCTATAGCCCATCCATAATATAATATTGTTCAATAAAAATCAAATAATATAAAAACTAATACTTATTAAATGTTCAGACTTATTATTAAATAATAGGATAGACTAAAATTAACTAAACAATAAAAATATAATACAATCATAGATCATTAATCTTCATCACTTCAAATCCTTGGATAAATCTCAGCTGCTTTGTTGTTGGCCAATTTGACGCTTCCCGGATCGTATCATTCTCCCTTTCTTGAATTCGAGTCGTCCTCGACTCGTGTAAAAATGGAAACATCGACAAAGAACAACGAGGACTATCATGAGCAAAGCATGGAGTCATTACCTCAAAGTGATCCACAACAGGGATGAAACTCATGTGTAGCGCAACCACAGGAACATCCTCAAAAAACTCGTCAAAAAGCTCGTCAATAATGCCTCGATCCTCCAGAACGACATCAAAAGCAACACCATATTCAAGATCATCATCATAGACATCATATACGGGAGTAAGTGTCTCATAATCTACCAATGGTTCCTCTATGACGGAGTCATTGAAACAAGAGTTGTGTTGGTCGATGAGTTGGTGCACTTGCCACTCAAGTTTGGAAGTAAGAAGATACAAATCATCAATCAAACAACTTTGGATAGCATGTGACATGGTTAGTATACCAAACGCAATACCTGAAGGGAAGCAAAGCCACACAAAAGAAACAGTCGAGCGCACGAGGGTCGGAGAGACGGGCGCTGCAGAGAGCAAGTGCGCGGGCGTGCAAAGGGGCGCGCGGGCGTGCACAGGGGCACGCGGGCGTGCACTGGAGGTGCACGGGCGTGTAGAGCACAGTTGCGTGATTCGCTGTCGCTGCATCGTTCGATGTGCTGGTCGTTGCCAGTACTTCGCGGCTGGGTGGGTGGTTCGGTGGTGCTCGGAATGAGGCTATCAAAGGCTGGTGGTGGTCGGAGGGTGGTTGTGGTTGTCGGAAGTGGTGGTGGAGAGGCGGTAGTGTGGTGGCGGTTGGTTAGTGTTTGCGAAAAACCTATGTAGGGATGGGGGCTGGTGGTTGCGGGTGCTGGTGGCTGGAGGGCTGTGGTGGTTGGGTGGTGGTGGACGGTGGTCGTCAGAGGTGGTGGTGGAGCGACGACAGTGGTGGTGGCCGAAGGTGGTGGTGGAAGAATTAGGGTTTTTTTGTGCTTTTTGGGTTTTTGGATGATTGAATTGCTGAAATTGAAACAAAATCAACAATTAAATCGGATATAGACGACTACCTGTCGATGTACTGACAACCGATACCACTTGACGCCTTTGGAACCACGAGTATCAATCCTTGTCGAATCTCACGACAAGAACAGATCCTCAGCGCCGCTTCTCACGGTCCTTAGTGTTCGAATCTCTCGAACGGTTGAAAGCTTCTAGCTCTCTAGGGTTTCTAACGAAACACTCTCTTTTCTCAAATTCAGGATCTTCCTCTTTCATTAATCATAAACATACTTAAATAGCCACATAAAACCTAATGACTTAAACCCTAATGGGCTTTTCTAACAAATTCCTATAGCCCATCCATAATATAATATTGTTCAATAAAAATCAAATAATATAAAAACTAATACTTATTAAATGTTCAGACTTATTATTAAATAATAGGATAGACTAAAATTAACTAAACAATAAAAATATAATACAATCATAGATCATTAATCTTCATCACTTCAAATCCTTGGATAAATCTCAGCTGCTTTGTTGTTGGCCAATTTGACGCTTCCCGGATCGTATCATTCTCCCTTTCTTGAATTCGAGTCGTCCTCGACTCGTGTAAAAATGGAAACATCGACAAAGAACAACGAGGACTATCATGAGCAAAGCATGGAGTCATTACCTCAAAGTGATCCACAACAGGGATGAAACTCATGTGTAGCGCAACCACAGGAACATCCTCAAAAAACTCGTCAAAAAGCTCGTCAATAATGCCTCGATCCTCCAGAACGACATCAAAAGCAACACCATATTCAAGATCATCATCATAGACATCATATACGGGAGTAAGTGTCTCATAATCTACCAATGGTTCCTCTATGACGGAGTCATTGAAACAAGAGTTGTGTTGGTCGATGAGTTGGTGCACTTGCCACTCAAGTTTGGAAGTAAGAAGATACAAATCATCAATCAAACAACTTTGGATAGCATGTGACATGGTTAGTATACCAAACGCAATACCTGAAGGGAAGCAAAGCCACACAAAAGAAACAGTCGAGCGCACGAGGGTCGGAGAGACGGGCGCTGCAGAGAGCAAGTGCGCGGGCGTGCAAAGGGGCGCGCGGGCGTGCACAGGGGCACGCGGGCGTGCACTGGAGGTGCACGGGCGTGTAGAGCACAGTTGCGTGATTCGCTGTCGCTGCATCGTTCGATGTGCTGGTCGTTGCCAGTACTTCGCGGCTGGGTGGGTGGTTCGGTGGTGCTCGGAATGAGGCTATCAAAGGCTGGTGGTGGTCGGAGGGTGGTTGTGGTTGTCGGAAGTGGTGGTGGAGAGGCGGTAGTGTGGTGGCGGTTGGTTAGTGTTTGCGAAAAACCTATGTAGGGATGGGGGCTGGTGGTTGCGGGTGCTGGTGGCTGGAGGGCTGTGGTGGTTGGGTGGTGGTGGACGGTGGTCGTCAGAGGTGGTGGTGGAGCGACGACAGTGGTGGTGGCCGAAGGTGGTGGTGGAAGAATTAGGGTTTTTTTGTGCTTTTTGGGTTTTTGGATGATTGAATTGCTGAAATTGAAACAAAATCAACAATTAAATCGGATATAGACGACTACCTGTCGATGTACTGATAACCGATACCACTTGATGCGAATCTCTCGTAGGAAGGTTGGCCCGATCTTTCGATAGGTAGTCGAATTCGATCCCGCAAACGCCCGAATCTCACGAACGCCTTTGGAACCACGAGTATCAATCCTTGTCGAATCTCACGACAAGAACAGATCCTCAGCGCCGCTTCTCACGGTCCTTAGTGTTCGAATCTCTCGAACGGTTGAAAGCTTCTAGCTCTCTAGGGTTTCTAACGAAACACTCTCTTTTCTCAAATTCAGGATCTTCCTCTTTCATTAATCATAAACATACTTAAATAGCCACATAAAACCTAATGACTTAAACCCTAATGGGCTTTTCTAACAAATTCCTATAGCCCATCCATAATATAATATTGTTCAATAAAAATCAAATTATATAAAAACTAATACTTATTAATTGTTCAAACTTATTATTAAATAATAGGATAGAATAAAATTAACTAAACAATAAAAATATAATACAATCATGGATCATTAATCTTCATCACTTCAAATCCTTGGATAAATCTCAGCTGCTTTATTGTTGGCCAATTTGACGTTTCCCGGATCGTATCAAATCAAAGTTCCTCCTAGCATAAGGAAATCCTTGTGACCTTTCTTCAATGCTCTCAGTTATGGAAATTTCTCCATCTGGAAAGCTTCTATACATTAAATGGAAAAAATGAAAAGAAAGAAAAAGGCAATCAAAATGACATGCAAGTCACATATGGTCAAAATAAGATAATGAAGCCCTCTCAGTTGGGCCTAGAATAGGGAGAATCGCCTGGCTCTGGCATCCATTATGACTGTCAAATAAGACTAAATATATCTAATATCTATCAAGGTGTCTCAATATCCAACAACAAAAAAGACCAATTAAATCTGAATAAAGTATTTAATGATTCTTGTTATGAAGAGAAGAAAATGTCATTATAAATGTAAATGATTCTAATAGATAAAGGCAAAGATAGTTCTGAGGGATTCTGCATGAATTCCCAACAAAATCCACTTAAAATAACAAGGGAATCAAAGAACGTTAAATGCACTAGACAGGCACACATACTAGAACTAGATAACAATTCTAAAATTAAAGCCCTTGTGTTTCCACATCATCACCTTTCAATCTCTTGTGGTAGGCATTAACAAAAGAGCCCCTCTCATTTTCTGGAATAAGATCCCTAAATGGCACTCATGTTATATTTAAAAAAGAATAGTAATAAGACTTTGTTATGCCAAACAGCAATGTACAAAACAGCCACCTTCATAAGATATATAAGATAAACCAAAACTGTTAGCTTCACAGCTGAGTTTATGAAGAAAATCAATCAATATTCTCAATCATTCCATATACATAACAACTCCCTAGGCATATAGCAATCTGCAACACCATTGCTGAATTTTATAAAGTGAAAAATTAAGAAATTCAAAGCATTCAGACACGGCTAAGACCCCCTAAACATTAACTAAAATTAGCTCCAAGAGCAAGCAGCAAAAGCACCCCAAACCTGGAAAAAAAATGTCTTCAAAATCCTTTCAATCCTGAATTAAAAATGTCTTACAAAGATTCACTACTAGAAAAATGCAATTAGACATCTGTTGTGAACAGATGTCTTTCAAAAAAATTTCCGACCTTATTGTGCGTGTAGTAAAAGATCAACTTTTTCACATCAGTTTTAAGCCGATGTTTTTTCTTGGTTAAAACATCTATTTTATTTTGAATATAGATATAAATCAGCCCCTCAAATTTATTTTTGACATGTTCATTTGCTGCTAAAGCCTCGTTATTTTTCATTTATAAGTTTTTGAAGATGTCCACACCAAGCCTAAATTTTACGTTTACATCACTATTTTTAAAATACTCAATGTATTAAAACAAAATAGACATCTTTTTCATTATTTTGATTTTGTGTATATTAATTTCATATGTATAATTTGTGATTTTATATTGTTTTAAAATAATCTATCATATGATATATGTACATAACTGATGTACTAATATGATATAGACATCATTTTAGATTTTTATAAAGATGTTGTTGTTAGCAATATATATCAATTTATATTAATATTGTGATGTAAAAATATATGTTACACATTGGTTTAGATTATTTAGACAATGTCTATAATGATACTAGCATCCGTTTTTATGTAATGATTCGATTTCATAGCTATTCAAGCACAACACTTTTCATCTATAATTCAATGTTTTTTCATTCGATACACAACACCCTTTGTTCATATAATAAGATTTTGCAAATGACAACGTACTTTAATGAAAATATATATTACGATAAACGCGAAATCGACATTCACAAATATTTTACAAATAATAGGTACTTAAAAGATACACTTTTACAAATGATGAGTACTTTTAAATGATGGGTACAAAGGATAGTTTGGTAGCCCTTAAGATGACTAGGCACTTTCAAACACTAAAACTATGTAGTCTCGGCACTCTACTCCGGCTGAGGCTTAAAGGAAAGATAAAAAAAAGTGCACAGATATAAGAAACAATCTACCAAGGGTTTAACCTATAGAGATATACAAGGAAGCATATAATAAACTTAAAATTCTTTCGAGAGAAAAGAAAGAACTCGCCAAACAAGCAGGACCTCCAACTCGGACTCTCGAAGCGCAGCAACTCGACAAATCACACCAAAGTAACCCTAGACATGCACAAATGGTTAAATCGACCTGAATTAGAATTAAATTGAGAATCAAACACAAAATCAAGCACTCTCCAAGTCCAGTCTAGAAACCGGACTTGGAGAGTGCTCTCATCACCAAAAATAACCAAGTAAAGAGACAGAATACAAAGTAATGAAATTAAATAATAGGATATTAAGAAGGGGGAAATTAATACACAAACCAAATGGACCACCAAACAAAATGGTGTTGGTCAATGACAACTATAAACCTTCCTCTTTTCTTTTATTTCTTCTTGACAAGGAATTTTTTACAAGTCCATTTTAGGAAAGGGATAAAGATAGGCAATGACTCAAAATAAGGTGTAGGGCAATTTATTGGTAACAAGTGATATCATATTCTTTTTAGGCTGTTGACAGATTTCCAGCTCCAGAAGCCATATCAATCATTTTCCATTGTGGTTCTCGATCATGCACTTCAGAATGGAAAGAGAAATATATGAAACTACATTATCCTAAATAGTTCCTTCGATTAGCTACTCATATATAGAGATGCTCAAGTGATTGGAATAACCAAGAAATGCCAATATATATGTCAAACTAAAAATATGAAAAAAATACCTCGAAGTGGGACATTCAGCCTCAACAGAAAACTCAGATCTAGCATCTTCATGGTTCAATGCTGAATTTCTTGCATTTTGAGAATAAGATGACAAAGGATGCGAACTGTGGTGGCGTGGGCATGGGAGCAAATCTCTCTGATCTAGGAGGAAATACGGCCCTAGCACACTGATCTATGCCCAAAAGAAAACAATTTTAGAGGAACAAAGCAGAATTCAAAAGAAAGTAATTTTTCCGACAGAAACAAAAATAAGGCAGCACAAGAAAAAGGCCTCCTCAATATCATTAGCCAAAGCAGCAGGTAAAACAAATCAATAATTGATGACAATATTAGATAAGAACAGCTACCAAGGATTGAACCCCATTTCATCACATTGAACTACTCATTTGATGTATCAACATTTATGAATTTGTTTTTATACTTCTATAAACACAATAGATCATAAGCTATTAAATGACACAGTTGGAAACATGATAAATGACATCTTGCCCATTCAATCAGTGGAAAAAAGCCTTTATGTAATACTATGACAACTTCAATTGATATGATCCTAATTAACAACAATTGGTGAATGGAACATATATTAGTTAATTGTGACCCTTTCTGTTTTATTCTGGTCAGTGGTTAGATGGATCATTTAATATCGATTACCTGTGTGTCACTAGAATTATAGACTCGCTGAAGCTGATCTGGGCAGAACATTCCACTACTATCGCCATAGTACTCGGGTTCTTTTGGTTGCATTCCAAAACTTGAGCAGTCATGGAGCCAGAAATTTCACCCTGCAGAGAATCAAAGAAGTATCATTCAGTTAAAAAAAAAATGTTTCCTACAGTCATTGATTAACCAAAAATCAACACTGTCAGTAAATGCATGAAATCAAGCTATGACCTTTATTTGGCTTTGTAAGGCTTCATCACTGAAAGTTCTTGTCATAGAACTCACAGTAGCAATAGACAATTAGTGCTACACTACACATAATTCAGTCCCCCTTTTTATCCTAATCCAGGTAACAAATAAATCAAAATTCCTATCTATCTTGTTAGATCTCAGGGACATATTCCAATCATAGACTAACGTCTGGGTTGTGAATTTCTTTTGATCTGTGGAGGACTGATATCGACTTTGTTCCACACAACTGGTGAGTTGAACAATGACCTGCAATTTTAGCCTCCACTAGGCAGTATAAGAGGACCAAATCTCGACACTCCAGATACATTGTGTGTACACATGGCTTTCACTATCAGTATCAATCATTACGTCTAAGTAGAAAAGGAACCTCCAATTTCGAAAACTTAAGCTAAGATATTCCATCATGATAAGAAGGCCACAAATGAGAGTAAGAGAGTAACATTCATAATCCATTCATCCTCGTTCATCCTGATGATTTTAATTCGAAGCTTATTAAAACAAGCAACAAGATGAATAGAAACAGATTTAAGCAACAAGATGAATAGAAACCTGCAGGCCACCATGGCCACCTTCACCTTTTAATGTAACAGAAGAAGGAGAAGGTTCTAAGGTAATCTCAATACTTGCTCCAGGCCATTCTAGATCATCTATATCTTCTTTGAGTGCTGCAGACTGAAAGAATTACCATGATGAGAACAAATTGTTGTAAGCAATTAAACATGTCATGGAGTAGCATTCTAGCAAGATTTGTTTACAACAAAAGAATTTCAGTATTTGCAGAAGAGTTTAATCACTTTAGAAGATTAATAGAGAATGGAGAGGTAAAACATTCTTAAATGCAACAGCGTGTAGAGTAATATAAAGATGGATTCAGTTTGAAAACAAACTTGTGAACACCCTAAAGCTCGTAGGTGCCACTGAATACTTCTTTCTTTATTCATGCACGTCATAGGATAACAGAATGATTTATGTTAGCTGTTGGTTGTAACTATAACTTCCTGTTGAACAGATACTGTGTATTCAGACCCGCCAGTTGAAAAGAATCATGATCCATGGGGGAGTCCATACAGTTTTTATATGCAATATAAACCACGGTTATTTCCCAGATGAATTCAGGCTACTTCCCACTTAATATATGGAATGTTAATGAGCTTACAAGGAAGAACATACAAAGATGAATGAACAAACTCAGAATCTCAAGAAAATTGAAAGTAAAGCCAGGAATGAGAGAAGTTACTGGAATCCACAAAATTAAACCCTAAACAAACTTCAATGGCCCTCGAAATCAAACCCTAACTAGACAGTAATCAAGATTTTAAATTGAAATGAAAAAGGTTTGAAGAGATTACCGGATAATGGAGAAGCCGAAGATATGAGAAAGGTGCTCGAGATCCACTTATGTCGAAGGTGGTCGAGATCTACTGTTGAAGATGCCGAAGTCACAGCGCCAGCGGAGTCATGGTGGAGTCACCCTCTCTGTCAGATCTGGTGATGGAGAAGTCCCCGACGATGGAGGAGGAGGTGGTGCTCTGACTGGAATGATGGTGGAGTCACCCTCTCTGTCAGATCTGGTGAGAGGTCAATGAGGGTTGAGGAGATCTCAGATCTCAGATCTATAGGAGGAGGAGGAGAAGTGCAGGATTGAAGTAGGGAGAGAGAAGAAAGGCGGCGGCGGTGGTGGTGGCGGTGGCGGCGGGGGCAGAGTCGGTGGCGAGGACATCCGGGAGAAATGGTGAGAGAAGAGAGGATTTTGAAAGATATTCGGGAGAGAAGAGAGTGAACAGATCTGATGAATGTGGAGAGAGGGGAGAGAGAAAAGAAGATAGAAAATTTTTAAGTGCCAGATTTTTTTTAGTGTTAAAAACTACTGGGTATTTGAAAAAGAAGCTCAATTTTTTTTTGAAGTGTTAACTTTATTTTCAAATTTGAAAGTCCGGGCTCTAGTTTTTTTTCAAAGTGTTTTGACCCCGCCTCTTCCCTAAACGGGCGCGTTTTTAATTTTTTCAGAACTAAGAATTTCACATCTGTCCCAATATTTGACAATTGTGTAAACTGTTTTACACATCACAAAAAAATTTAGCGATGTAATAGAATAATTTAACATCTGTTAATTTCTTGACAGATTTAAATTGCATGATGTCTAATTGCAGTATTCTAGTAGTGATTGTAGGAAGTCTTGGTTCATTGTTGAACACCGGCCTCCAACAAACCCAAATATGAGCTTGGTTCCAATGCTTTGTAATGAACACAAACATGTAGGAATCTCAAAGAAAAAGTTTATATATGCCATAAAGAAATCCTATATCAGATTATCAGTAACGTCCAAAGAATCGAAACCCTAAACCCTTCACTGACTTCGAATTGAAAAGCAATTTCAACTAGATATAATGAATAGAAAGCAATTCACTGACCTCTAAAGAAACCCTAAATCTTTTAGATCCCAAGGGTGGCGGAATGGCTAGGGTGGCGGAGGAGCCACCGCCTTCACCGCACCACCGGACTTGGACAGACGGCCACGCTTCCTCTTCCCGTTCACCTCCTCCATCGAATCCAGACTCCCGCAAGCCTCAGCGGTGGCAGAGAGCTTCTCAAAGATGGGGGTGATAGATTTAGATCGAAATGGAGATAAGGTGAGAGTTGTTGAGATTATAGGAAGAGGGAGAGGCGAGGGTTTAGGTGAGCTTTAGGGAGGATGAGAGAGAGAGAGGCGAGGGGAGGCGGGTTCACCGGGTCGCCGCTAGGTAGTCTGGATGGGCTCTGAGAAGAAGGAACTCTCCAAGTCGGAGGGGAGAAGGGTTTGAAATTTTTCCAAGGGTTGGGCCAAATAATTTAATGAGCGGGTTTTAAAATGTTTAAGATTTCAATTCTGCGCCTTTGGAGTTTTTTTTGAAAAAAAAATTTATTCTGTATTTGACATCGGTCAAAAAAATAAGCTGGTGTCTATTTTATTTTTGACATCTCAAATTTTAAAAGCGATGTTAAAAAGTTATTTAACATACACGTTTTTCTTACTGATGTTAATCCATCGATGTTAAATAACAGAATTCTAGTAGTGGGGGGGGGGGTTCACTGAACCAATATATATGTAGGATTAATGGGATTTTGGTTCACTGTTGTGTGGTTCACTGAGGGGTGCTCACAGGTTGTGGTTCACTGAGGGTGGGTCACTGATATGTTTTGTATATATAGGTTTATGAGGAGCGTCAACCTAAAATCAAGGCAGCCACAACTCAACTTGATAAGTTGTTCGAAAGTCCTACTAAAAAAGTATGTTTTTTTAAGTACAAATTGAATTTGTATAGTTTACTATATTATTGTAGTGGTTAACCTCATATTTCCTTTGTATTGCAGCCTCTGAAAGAGAGATACAAAGCTGCGATGTGTTTATTAGTCAAAACTATGGAGGATGTTGTGGCATTGACTGTAGAATCATTGGGTGAGAAGAAGGTTGATCCAGAGTTGAATTACATGAATCATGCTTGCCAGCACATTGTTGGTCAGCCTTCAAGCACTCCTGAGATTATTTCAACACCACCGGATGATTGGGCAAACAACTCTGAATTAGATAGGTTAATGCGTATTGTCGATGTTGCAATTGAAAAGAAACATGAGATGGACAAGTTACGCTTAGCTGATCCTTGTTGGAATTTCGGGGGTACTCCACCTGAGAAAGAAGTCACATTTACTGAAGTATTTAAAACAATTGAAAAGTCTTTTGCTTCTGTCCCTTCGGAAGATATACCTTCTATTTTTCAGGATCTCCCTGAGGTACAACCTTTGGATGTAGTGGGCTCTGTTGATGCAGTGACTCCTATTTTAACAATCCTCTTCAAAATTTAGTTGCTGCTGCTGCATGTCAAACTCCAATTAATACTGTAAGTATTAACATTAAACATTCAATCAGGTAAAAGATAAATAATCTTCTAACATAAGTATTTTTAATTTTTCAGGGAGCTAAAAGAGTTCATTTTGATAATCCACTTGAAGTTGACACCTCTAAGGTATTTTAATATTTTATTACTTTTTATTTTAAGTATATAATAGTTTGGTTCACTGAGAGTGGTTCACTGGTAGGAGGTTACTGCTTTTGATTCACTTTTGGAGTGGGTCAGTGATTGTGGTTCAGTTAGAGAGTATTGGTTCACTAGTAGGGGGTATTGACTGTGTGGTTCACTGGTGGGTCACTGGGGGTTTGGTTCATTGCACATATTAGAAGTAGGTTCAGGCAAAATATAATAGTTTGGTTTAGCATGCATGGCAGAGAAGTGGTGCAGTGAACTAATTTAAATGAACCAAAACATGGGTGCTAACTTATTAGTGAACCAATCTCAGTGAACAATTCTTAGTGAACCAATTTCAATGAACAATTCTCAGTGAACCACATCCTGACATATATTATATAGGGTGTTCCTGGAGTCTCTTCAACAGTGAAGAAGAAAAGTATTTTGAAGATTCCAATGCCGAAGGTTTGTAGTAACATAAATATTATTGACATGGAAATTGTTAATGATGAAAGGAGAACGAAGATGAAAATGTTTGGAATGAAAGTGAAGTATGGGGTAATATGGATTTCACCATATTTTTCTTCTCAAACAAATTTTGAAAGCATTACTGCTACTGTTGATAATTCTGTTCAAAAAGGATTTGTGAAGAGGGGGAAGCATAAAAGGCTGATCCCTAAGATTTGAAGTAATGTACATTGATATGCTTTAAATTTATGTTTATTTATGCTTAAATGTTTGATTAATTTTGTTAAAGGTGGAAAAAAATACAAATGTTGATGCTGAAAGGAGAGAGCAACCATCAAGAGTTGTTATTCCTTCAAAAGAAATGAGAAGCTCATACTATGATAGGTTTGTAAACCCTAATGCCAAAAAGCCTGTTGCTGCACTCAAGCTCTACCATTATGTTTCAAATGAGGAAAATGACCTACTATAAGTTTATCATTCATTATCAACTTATGATTGGCTGTTATTCATTTACATAAGTATGATTCACTGGTAGGGGGTGGTTCACTTTGTTATGATTAACTGGGTGTGGTTCACTCAGAGAGTTTTGGTTCACTGATATTGGTTTACTGCCTTTGATTCACTGGGTGGGGCGTTGGTAAGTGAGTGTGGTTCAGTCAGATAGTTTGGTTCACTTTGTAGGGGGTTACTGGCTGTGTGTGGGTAAATGGGGTGTGGTTCACTTAGAGAGTTTGGGTCACTGAGTGTGGTTCACTCAGGGAGTTTGGTTCAGTGGGGGGTGTGGTTCACTGGTAGTTCACATAGAGATATTTGTGTTTGATTGAATTACGTAATTTTGGTTTCATTCAGTGTTTGTTCTGATTTTTTTTATTTTTTATAACAGGGAAGAGATGTTTAGATACAAAGGTGTCCCTGTACCTCTAATTACGTTTCAGTCACTTCTATACGATGTGTATGTGGACGCAGTAATTTTAGATACTTGGGCAGTGGTGTTGAATTTTGAAGAACAACATTCTGCATATAGTTCGATCAGGAGATATTTTCTTCCTTGTACTCTATGTGTAAGTTTTATGTATAAGTATTTTTTTTAACTTTAAAATCTTCTGATATTGTTTTATTTTTAAATATATTGTATCTTAAAATTAGTAAGATGTGTTATAATATATTTTGCAGTTAGGCACAGTTGTTCATACAGTTGAGGGAAACATTTAACAGAGATATGCTACATTTTGGGAGAAATTTGAACAATTTGTTAAATTGACATGCCCTAAAAATCTTGCTGAAGTTGATTTGGTATATTTATTTATTTATATAATCAATTTTAATTTTTCTTATTTTATTTATATGTTAATTGTATTTAAAATAATTTGATTTAATTGTGCAGATTTTGTTCCCAATTCTTGCGTCTGAACATTTCTATCTTATTTCTTTCAATTTCAAGACATCGGAAGTCTTTGTAACTGACAACATGATCCTCACAGTTAATTTTGCTAACAAATATCACAACATTCCAAGAGTTGCTGTAAGTTTTTATAGTTATGTTGTTTCATTTACTTTTATTTAATATTTAACATTTGTTTGGACCTAAATTATTATTTTTTCAACAAGATTAATTTTCTGAGCCGGGCAATGGATCAAATGAAGCTTAACAAGAAAGCTGATCTTATCAGAAAATCAAAACCATCCAGTATGAAGTTATCATGGGCGACCACTGAAAATGTTGTTGATTGTGGTATTTTCTGTATGCGGCACATGGAGACGTTTATGGGCACTAACGGATCTGATTGGCAGCCGTTTTCAAAGGATATATCAAAAGCTATTGACACTCTATGTGTAAGTTTTATGTATAAGTATTTTTTTTAACTTTAAAATCTTCTGATATTGTTTTATTTTTAAATATATTGTATCTTAAAATTAGTAAGATGTGTTATAATATATTTTGCAGTTGGGCACAATTGTTCATACAGTTGAGGGAAACATTTAACAGAGATATGCTGCATTTTGGGAGAAATTTGAACAATTTGTTAAATTGACATGCCCTAAAAATCTTGCTGAAGTTGATTTGGTATATTTATTTATATAATCAATTTTAATTTTTCTTATTTTATTTATATGTTAATTATATTTAAAATAATTTGATTTAATTGTGCAGATTTTATTCCCGATTCTTGCGTCTGAACATTTCTATCTTATTTCTTTCAATTTCAAGACATCGGAAGTCTTTGTAACTGACAGCATGATCCTCACAGTTAGTTTTGCAAACAAATATCACAACATTCCAAGAGTTGCTGTAAGTTTTTATAGTTATGTTGTTTCATTTGCTTTTATTTAATATTTAACATTTGTTTGGACCTAAATTATTTTTTTTTTCAACAAGGTTAATTTTCTAAGTCGGGCAATGGATCAAATGAAGCTTAACAAGAAAGCTGATCTTATCAGAAAATCAAAACCATCCAGTATGAAGTTATCATGGGCGACCACTGAAAATGTTGTTGATTGTGGTATTTTCTGTATGCGGCACATGGAGACGTTTATGGGCACTAACGGATCTGATTGGCAGCCGTTTTCAAAGGATATATCAAAAGCTATTGACACTCTTTGGGAACTTTATATGCTTGCTCTTGTCAATTCCCCAGCAAATGAAGTGAAGGAAACAATTTTAGCAAATCTGAAGAAATATAACTCTAAACTATTGAAAGTGTAATCTGAGTGAAGGGAACTTTATTATGGGAGATTGTTTCATTAAACATTATAGTTTTAGAGATTGGTTTGTAATATCTGTGTGTTGTATTGTTTGTAATATCTGTGAGGCAAAGTCCTCAATGAACCAAAACATGGGGGCTAAGTCCTCAGTGAACCAATATCAGTGGACAGTCTCAGTGAAACAATTCTCAGTGAACCAATTTCAACGAACAATTCTCAATGAACCAATTTAAGTGAATAAATGGATCCAAACTCATTGAACCAAAACAAATGGACCCAATCTCAGTGAACCACACCCTGAAATATATTATACTTTATGAATTTAAATATAAATGAACCAATTTATTAAACCAAGTGATGATTGCGTCGACTATGCAATTGACCTAACATGACCATCATACACAAAAACTAAGATCTGATTGCGTCGACTATTCAATACACCTATATTTACAATGCAAATCGACAAACGGGACAAAAGCCTTGAACACTAAGCCAATTTCGGAGACAATGTGGGTGGAAAGAATGTGAGCATGGCATGCAAACGACATGCATCGATGCCGACATTGGGTTCACTGATTCGAGGATTCAAATATAAATGAACACTAAGCGTGGTGTTAGCGAATTCGAGGATTTAATCACTGGGTTTGGGGGTACTGCTTTTGATTCAAATATAAATGAACATTCCAAGAGTTGCTATAAGTTTTTATAGTTATGTTGTTTCATTTGCTTTTATTTAATATTTAACATTTGTTTGGACCTAAATTATTTTTTTTTCAACAAGGTTAATTTTCTAAGCCGGGCAATGGATCAAATGAAGCTTAACAAGAAAACTGATCTTATCATAAAATCAAAACCATCCAGTATGAAGTTATCATGGGCGACCACTGAAAATGTTGTTGATTGTGGTATTTTCTGTATGCGGCACATGGAGACGTTTATGGGCACTAACGGATCTGATTGGCAGCCGTTTTCAAAGGATATATCAAAAGCTATTGACACTCTTCGGGAACTTTATATGCTTGCTCTTGTCAATTCCCCAGCAAATGAAGTGAAGGAAACAATTTTAGCAAATCTGAAGAAATGTAACTCTAAACTATTGAAAGTGTAATCTGAGTGAAGGGAACTTTATTATGAGAGATTGTTTCATTAAACATTATAGTTTTAGAGATTGGTTTGTAATATCTGTGTGCTGTATTGTTTGTAATATCTGTGGGGCAAAGTCCTCAATGAACCAAAACATGCGGGCTAAGTCCTCAGTGAACCAATATCAGTGGACAGTCTCAGTGAAACAATTCTCAGTGAACCAATTTCAACGAACAATTCTCAATGAACCAATTTAAGTGAACAAATGGATCCAAACTCATTGAACCAAAACAAATGGACCCAATCTCACTGAACCACACCCTGAAATATATTATACTTGATGAATTCAAATATAAATGAACCAATTTAATTAAACCAAGTGATGATTGCGTCGACTATGCAATTGACCTAACATGACCATCATACACAAAAACTAAGATCTGATTGCGTCGACTATTCAATACACCTATATTTACAATGCAAATCGACAAACGGGACAAAAGCCTTGAACACTAAGCCAATTTCGGAGACAATGTGGGTGGAAAGAATGTGAGCATGGCATGCAAACGACATGCATCGATGCCGACATTGGGTTCACTGATTCGAGGATTCAAATATAAATGAACACTAAGCGTGGTGTTAGCGAATTCGAGGATTTAATCACTGGGTTTGGGGGTACTTCTTTTGATTCACTTTGGAGTGGTTCAGTTAGAGAGTATTGGTTCACTGGTATGGGGGGGGGGTATTTTGTTCACTGGGGTGTGATTTACTGGGGGTTTGGTTCAGTTAGAAGTAAGATCACGTAAATTCTAATAGTTTGGTTAGCATGCATGATAGAAAATGGTGCAGTAAGTTGTCATAAAATACCAGTGAACCAATTTAAATGTATTAAATACCAGTTTAAATGTATGAAAATACCAGAGAAATGGTGCAGTAAGTTGTGGTTCAGTGAACCACAACTCAGTGAACCAAAACAAAATGGACCTAATCTCAGTGAACCAAAACAATATAAGTGAACTAATTACAGTGCACCATTCTCAGGGAACAAATGTTAGTGAACCACACCCTGACATATATTATATTGGTTCATTGAGATTCTTAGTGAACCAAAACATCTAGACGGGTGCAAATATCAGTGAAACCAAAACATATGCACAAAATCTCAGTGAACCAATTTCAACGAACAATTCTCAATGAACCAATTTCAGTGAACAAATGGATCCAAACTCATTGAACCAAAACAAATGGACCCAAGACCCCAAAAGTGTGAAAATTTCCTTACACCAAGTCCCCAAAAGTGTGAAAATACATTGTCTTTTGCTAACATGCCGATCATACACAAAAAGGGCTAACATGCCGCTACTACACAAAAACCAAATGATGATTGCGTCGACTATGCAATCGACCTAACATGACCATCATACACAAAAACTAAGATATGATTGCGTCGACTATTCAATACACCTATATTTACAATGCAAATCGACAAACGGGACAAAAGCCTTGAACACTAAGCCAATTTCGGAGACAAAGTGGGTGGAAAGAATGTGAGCATGGCATGCATAGGACAGGCATCGACGCCGATATTGGGTCAAGACATATTGTACATTGATCCCCATCGAGCTTGTAAAGACTGAGTGTATTTTATATTATTATATTATTATTTTGAGTAAATAAAGTATTATTTTATTCAATCGGTAAAAATGTGTGAAAACCCGTCCTCGAGCGTGAATTTGATTTTAAGAATTCCGGCCTCGTTTTGAGAATTTAGATTCTACCGGATTTTAATTCCGCCTTCAAACTCCGGGTATTGTTAAAAGATTATTTTAATTCCGTTTATCTTGAAATTGAATTGAAAATTTATTTAAATTTGATTTAGTCGGGATTTGATCGGGCGAGCGGGTTTCGAGTCTATTCCGCTAATTTGAATTTTTTTTTTTCGTGGGGACCAATTTCATTTATTTTATTTCCCCTTTTTCTTCTATTTCTTTCTCTCTCCCTCTCTCTTTCTCTCTCTCTTCCCCACGCTATTTCCTATGGCTGCTGCTGCACTCCCACTTCCCTTGTTTTGGCAGTTGAAGAACTGGTCCCCTCCCTCCCTCCTTGTCCTCTTCTCTTTTTCAATTCACAGCTCATACATCCCCTTCACCCATTCCCCTTTTGTTGTTCAGAAATCCTGGAATCCTCAGCCTCCCAATCTCTCTACTCTCCTCTCTTCACTCTCTCTGCTCCCCCCCCCCCATTTCCTTTTCCCTCTTTCACCTCTCTATAACCCCACCATAAGACCCCGGTCGAGGCCTCCGTGAGCCGCCCCGCAGAGCCCCTGCCCCACCAGACCGAGACCGAGCATCTCCAACTCCCCTCTCCTCCTTCTCAGCCTCGTCGAGCAGCTAGCAGCCCATCTCCTTCTTCCTCGACGTCCAAGATCGAGGCTGAGCCACACGGAAGCGCCCGGAGCCGCTGGAGCAGCCGCCGAGTCTCCTCCCCCTCTTCTCTAGCTGTCCCTCTTAGCTGATCGGTGAGTCTGTCCTCCTCCGACCACCGAGCCAAGACCGCCGAGCCAGGAGCTGCCAGCAGCACCTCTGTCGAGCCATTCTCCTCGCTCTTGTGCCCTATTTTCCCGCTTTGTAGATGGTAAGCCTCTTCCTTCCTTTCCGCTCCAAAAATGTCAAAAGCTTCACCTTTATAACTCCCTCCTTCGTCCCAGGCCGTTAGCAACTGGAATCCCCCTCCGACGCACCTCCCCGAGCCCCGACGGCGTTTTCCGACGAAGCTTTTGATTTCGGTAATCCCTCCCTCCTCCCTTCCCTCTTTCTCTCGCTTCCCTCTTTTTGTGATAAGGGTGGTCGGAATAACGTGCTGGGCAGATGGGAATGGGTTGGGATCGGAAACGGCCACCGGCGGGAGAATTCTTCTTCTTCTTCTTCTCCCGTGTCCTGGGTCTGGGAAGCTCTGTCTGAGCTTGTGGGGAGGGAGACGTGGTCTTGGGTTTGGGCCTAATTGGGTAGGCTTAACCCGGATACCCATTTCGGGTTATATCATTTTAATTCGGGCTATCTTCCTCCCTCCTCTTTTCCGATTAGGTTGGGCCGGATCCACTATCTTTCGGGTTATATCATTTTGATATGGGTACTTGATTGGGAAGGGGATTGGACCCGGGTTGGGATCCTTTTATTTCTTCTGGGCTGGATTTAAATTTCGGGTTGGGCTGGGATATTTGTTTAGTTATTGAATTAAAGTATGTATTATTTTATGTTATGTGTTAAGTCTATATTATATGATATATTTTATATATATATTTTATATTATATGTTTTTCTGATTTTTGGACATGTATATATATTCTGAAATATTTTAATATATTTAAAAGGTTTTAAAAGTAAAAATAATTGATATTGGGTTATGTATACATCTATGGATTGTTGAGACTTTATGGATAACAAGTGTTGAATTATTTGAATATTATTATTTTGGGATTTGTTATAATATTCTGGAAATTTATCATTTTATATTGTGGTTGTTTTAAAATAATATTAATTGGATTATTTAATTGATGCATTTTATGAGGATTTAACTATGTGAATTGGGAATTTTTAAAGTGAATTGTTGGTTTTGATTTATAAATATGAGGAGTTATGAGGATTTAAATATGACTTTTGGAAATTGATTTTAAGGTTTAAATGTTTAATGTCGGGATTTAGATAAGCAATTTTAAAAGAGTTGTTTGGTTTTCTAAGTTGAGTTCCTTGAGAGGTTGTTTTGAAAATGAGATGATGAGATGAGATGAACATGAAATGAGATATGGTTTGTGATGAAATGAGATAGGGTTTGTGATGAAATGAGATGGAATAATCTGAAATGGGATATGAGACGAGATATGAATGATAGTTAGGGGCGCCTTGTGTGAAATAGGTAGACTTATGCATTTATATGTTATTAGGTGGTTGTGAATGTTGGACGTTGCTTGCTATCGGTGATTCATTTCTTGGATTCTGCTCTGCCTTGTTCTCTGCTGTTCGGCTTATTCAGGTAAGTTCCTTTATGGGCTTACTCAGATTCGAAAGAGATTACCGGCTTGTGAATGTATGACATACTAGGTGTTGCATAAGCATTGAAGCATGCCATGTAGTATCATGCTAGGTTGCACTTGTGATTGAGCATTCTATTTCTTTACGCGTATGAAACAGAACGGCCGTATCTGTGATAGTCCTAGAGTCTTTGCTAGGGTCATAGGGTAGCCCAGCCCCATCGGGTGCCCTGAGTCTATCGAGTCGATACGAGCATGATGATAGCCCAGCACCATCGGGCATGTTTATTTTAATTTATGTTATGATGATGAGATATGATATGATGAGATATGATATGCTATAGCATCGAACTGGCCAGTCTCTGCACTAACGGAAAGGGGTGCAGAGGTAGGAGAGGGACATGCCACTTGGCATTCTTTGGGCGCCTTTACAATTATTTCTCGCATATTGTAAATTAGGACCATGCTAGTGTGATTTAATTTTCGCATCTGCATCATCTTTATTATTAGCGTATGTGTATGTTCGCTTGCTGGACAGAGCGTGTTGGGGCCTCGGTCTGACCCCACTCGCACCAATTGTTTTTAGGTATGATTGTTCCCTGTTTATATGGCGTAGGAAAGTCCCCCGACGATTGCAAAGAAATCTGTCTAACCCCGCTAATCTGGCCATACGACTTCAGAATCATGTTTTGGTTTTGACCCGGCCTTGTCGTGGCTTTGTATCTAAATCATATTTCCACTTCACTTTCATTTAAACTGAATTTATGAAACTTCGACTGATTAGAGGTTTGAAACCTCGACCCGTACCTGAATTGCAACATCCGAACGAAGGTATCCGACCTTCGAAACGTATTCCGGATATTTATATCCGGGCCGTTACAGAGCTCAACATAATATACCTCTCGTAGGGCTGCAACAGCTTCTGCAGGGGCTGGATGATGTGGATAGTCAACCTCCATGTCGGAGTTAGAGCTCGAATCCGATGAAGAGTCAGACGTGTAGTACAAATGCAACGTGACGTTAGGGCAGACACCATACTCGACCAGATCAGCGTCTTGAGGAAACCATGTACTAGTAAAATCCCTTAACATTCGATTTGCTACCTAATTTCGAATAACCGCCAGGATTCCTGCGTCATTTAACCTTTCATCGCATTGCTGTAAACTCATTGGCAACCCATTACAAAGGTATAGTTGAGGAAGAATTAGAGGAAGGTGGTCGGATTGGATGGACACCAGCATTTCACTTTCTCCATACACATGAGATTCACTCGATAGGAGCATGACAGTAAACTGACCAACACTGTGATGATAATCGTGGTCAATAACCGATGGAAATGCCATTGAAGCAGAGAAAACCTACAAATAAAAATTAAACAGACATTAATATATGATCGAATCACTTAAATAAATCAACAGAATCAACAACTAAACACTAACTGATAACTTGGATTTTCAGAGGTTTAAAGGTACTCGGCCGGAGATTAAACGCCTCTTGATGAAGACGAAGCAATCAAACCGTAATGAAGAAGAAGTTGGAGGGAGATGAAACGCCTCTGGATTACATTGCAATAGGAGATGAACGTGGGTCAAAGTTATCATTTGGGCCGGACCCATCCATTCACCAATTTGAAATGAAGCCCAATATAAAACAATCTCAGTGAACCAAAACATATAAAACAATCTCAGTGAATCATTGAACCAATCTTAATGAATCAAAACATGTGATCCAATTTTAGTTAATCAATTGTTCACCATGACAGAGACATAGTTCAGTACCTTGACATAAGTTAAACAAAATATGTTACCCAATATAAGACAATATATGGGTCATTGGGTGTGGTCAAATGGGGTTCACTGGTTTACTGGTTCACTGGTTCACTGGTTATGAGTCACTTGAAGTTTTGGTTCAGTTATCCAAGTTTGGTTCACTGGTTCACTGGTTCAGTTATCCAAGTTTGGTTCACTGGTTCACTGGGTTCACTAGTTCACTGGGTATGAGTCACTTGAAGTTTTGGTTCAGTTATTCAAGTTTGGTTCACTGGTTCACTGGTTCACTGGTTCACTGGTTCAGTTATCCAAGTTTGGTTCACTGGTTCACTGGTTATGATTCACTTGAAGTTGTTCATTACGAATTTAATAGTGTGATTAATAAAAGTAACTAAAGATTTGTTCAAGAATATAATAGAATAAAATGTAATCGTAACTTTAAGTATAAAATTCTGGCAATTACAATTTCTTTTATAAAATGTAACTTGAAGTATAAAATGATATCATAGAGCACCCTTGTTCAGTTCTTCCAGCTTTTTCTTCTCTGCCTGAATTTTTTTGCAATTCCTACTGTCATGGAAGGCTAACTTATTGCATTCTTTGCACAATCTTTTTACCTTGTTCTTCTTCTTCTTCTCTATTGCCTTTTCTTTTCCACCTTTTAACCTCTTTCCACTCCCTTTGTTGCTTGCCTTCACTGGTTCGCGGATGACAATCTGTTCTGGTAGCTTCACTCCTACAAAATCTTCCATCAGTTTCTGTTTATCAACAGCCTTGTCTTCTTTAGCAATAACCACTTTAAGTGAGTCTATATACACATCAACCCAATCCTGTAAATCCTCTAGTTTATTTTCATCTTGGTCAATCAATGCCAAACAATTATGCACTTTTGTAAGTATATCATTTTTCAATGATTTGCGTACATCTATCTGCTCAAATTGCTGAACAACTGTATCATCAATATTGAAAATGGGAGATAGTGCTGCTTCTTTTGTCCATCGCATTAAAACCAAATTCTTAGATAACTCCTTTACTCCCAGATCTTTCAATACTTGGAAAACATGGCGGCAAGGTAAACCTTCCCTCATAAACATAACACAATTGCACTCTGTGTTATGGTTATTGGGGTGATATTGCACTTCGAATGATGTTGTCCCCTGGCTTCTAACATCTCTCAATATAATAACATGCTTCTCCTCTGTTTCTGTAGCATTAGTGACACTGCACTTTGCTCGGAGCTGCAGCTGTATTTTACGAAAAACATACAGAGTAAATATTGATGCACAATATTTTTCAATCTCCAAATCAGTCAAAAAATCAGGGGATTTTGTTTGATCAGCAACATTGAGCAGAGTTTGTTTGTATCGTTGTGTATCAATAGCAGTATCATAGTGCATCAATAACTCCACCAAGCTGAAGAATCTATCTGTATATGTCTTGAAGAACTTGTTCTGGGACTCTGCAACAGATGTTGTTCTTCCAACACGGCTTAGTAGTATATGCTTACTGTAAGCTGGAATCCATGACTGTCTGATTTTGTAGATGTTCTTCAAAAAATCATTATCTTTTAACTGATATTCTTCAATAACCGAGTTCCACATTGCCTCGAACACAGATGGTTCGATTTCATCATTCCAGACCGCTGCATCTATTTTATTTCTGAAGTCTGAACACTTACTCAATATGGCCCCAACTCTTTCTGGAATTTTAGACATTATGTGCCACATGCAATATCTATTCTCTGTTGATGGAAAATCAGTTTTAGTAGCACTTTTCATAGCTGGATCCTGATCAATCACCAGAAGTTTTGGTCAGCAGCCATTGCTTCTTTCAAATTCTCAAACATCCATTCGTAAGACGCTATATCTTCGTTCAGAATCAAACCAGCAGCAAATGTCACACATTTATTGTGGTTGTCTACACCACTGAAAGGAGCAAAACTCATATTGTACCTAAAAAAAATTGGTTCAATGATAATGCAAAAATTAGGTCATTAATAAAAGTGTAATTTCTAAGTTCAAAACAAAAGTAATAGTTTGGTTCATCATAATCTAAACAAAAATTGGTTCACCGGGTGATAGATTGGTTCACTAGTTATTTCATAAACTAAACAAGAATTGGTTCACTAATTGATAGATTGGTTCAACAGTTTTTAAATAAACTAAAATAACAAATAGTGTTCAGTATTCATACATAAACTAAACTAGAATTGGGTCATTAACATTTATTATTACATAAACTAAAATAACAGATAGTGTTCAGGTGATAGATTGGTTCACCAGTTATTTAATTATTTAAGTTTGGTTCCCTGGGGGTGTGATCATGTATATAATAAGTATGGTTCAATGGGTGTGGTTCATTAGGTGATAAATTGGTTCACCAGTTATTTAATTATTTAAGTTTGGTTCACTAGGGGTGTGATCATGTATATAAGTATGGTTCAGTATTCTTACGTAAACTAAACAAGATTTGGTTCATTAGGTGATTTAGCTAATAGACGATAGGTATGGTTCAATGGGGTATATAAATTTCAAAATAAAATAATTTATATATTAAATAGAATTTAGTCATGAATATTTACCTGTTTGTTCTGTACGTAGAATCAAATATTACAACATCTCCAAAAATTGAATAATTTTTCCTTGATACTGGATCCGCCCAAAATACCATGGTCAATCTGTCTTCTTTGTCCACAACAAAGTTGTAATAAAAAGCACTGCAAACCTCTTTATTTGTTGCCAATCTATTTATCAACATTTGTGCATCAGAATCCTTCATAAAAGCCATCAAATCTCGCTTGAAGTTCTTGAATTGAATAACAGTGGGCCCACCCTCTGACTGTTTCCCTATCATTGTTTCATAAAGATTGAATGCTCTAACTGTACCGATTTTTGTTTGTGCACAGTCCATCACAAACTTTCGGTGGATCATTTCCAGTTTGAAATTTGTCTGTGCAAACTTTCCTGTGATCTTATTCATCAGCTCGTGTGTATGGCGTTCCTCAAATGCAAATCACCTTGTACTTGTCATCTTTTGTTCTTCCAAAGATAAGTCTAGCTTTACAACCACATCTATTAGAGACTGTATTCTTTTTCCCAGTTGAATTTGCACCATTTTTCATACCTTCTCTGTTGCAAACAATATATTTAACCCTGATAGCAACTCCCCTTCTCATACACGTGCTGTTGCGTGTTTTAAAGCCACACTCTAAAGAATATTTCTCATACTTTTCTACCCTAGCCAATACTTTGTACTCCCTGGTGAAATTTCCAATACATAGTTATTGTCTTATTGTGGAGCAGACTCTAATGCTTGTATGACTTGGGTAGTACCAGTGGGTGTTGTTTCTGAATCTGCATATACAACACGTTCAGAGTCACTATCCGTCTTCAAGAAACCTATATCTAATTGCCCCATATATATGAACAATTCCTGATTATCAACGAATAATTACTCCGAAGTTGTCGAATATTCGATAAATTCATAAATCAATTAATAAATCATTAATCTAAATATATCAATGAATCTAAATATTAATGAATCAAACTCATCGGAAGTGTTTTGAATTTGCCGAATACAAACCTCAAATCTAAATATCAATGAATCAATTAGTAAACCGAATGTTAAATAATTCCTTCCAAACGAATGTAAAATAGACCGATTCATTCATGCCAAAATTAGTGAAAATCAAATAAATCTAGATCTACTTCAATCAAAACCAACTTAATAAACAACCATTCAAATAAAAGCAAGTAAACCAGTCCAGTTGTGAAGATGAACAAATTGATTAAAGAAGGATACAATCATAGAATTAGTTTCACTTTGTTTCGTTCAATATAAAGATTAGATCGATTGAGTCATTATACAACGTTTGCCATGAATTGGTCACCACAACCCCACTCACAGTAACATATGAAAATCCAAAACGTTTGCCATGGATTGGTCACTAGCTATTAGGGTAAGACTGAATTAGCAGAACTATAAAATCAATCTACACCATCATGTCAATGAAATCAACATCAATTCAAATAGAAAAAAATGAAAGGGGTGTTTCTACCAGGGGACTCTTCGGCATGGATTTGCTTCGAAGCTTGCAGAACCGAATCAAGATACCCGGAGCACCTAGGGGTCAACAACGATCTCGGTGGGACGCAGGATTTCGCATCTTGGCTGGAAGATGATGGGCTGTAGGACTACGAGTCCTTAGGGCTTGAGATAGTCCCCATCTCCTCCGTCGTATTCTTTGTCTTCCGCTCTCACGAATCCGCCTTCGCCGCATTCGATGACCATCATCGCATCCGCCTCTGCCATCTTCGTCGACCTAGTCGATCGCTTCACCAACGCCGTCGTCCCCATCTCATTCTCTCAAATTTCAACGGTTTGTGATTGTGTGATGGATATTTTGGGTTGGTGTTTTAATGCACGCGCTTTAGGGTTGGGTTGGGTTGGGTGATTTTATTTTCAATTTAATTTACAATTAAATTAATATATTAGAATAATCTGGGCCATCCATCTTTCCTCAAACAAGGGCCCAGATTTGTTAACATTTAACACCGTAAGACTTGTTAACATTTGATTCATATTCTATATATATATATATATATATATATATATATAGAGGTTGGGTCAAGTGTACACACCCCTTACGGTGTTAAATGTTAACAGATCTGAGCCTTTGATTGATTAGAAATGGATGGGTGAGATTAATTGAGAGTTTTCCTTTTTATTTAAATAAAAAAGGGTAGGCTCCACCACTTGTACAACCAACTTGCTGTAGAAGAAGCGCGTGCGTTGATTTTTTTTTGAGGTAGCGTTTTTTTGGGGGATGAGGAGATTTTGCTTCCACTGTGTGTTTGATGAATAATAACGAACAAATTACCGAATAATTCCAGATTATCAACGAATAATGACTCTGAACTTCCAGATTTTGTTTGCACTTTGTGGCGTAACGTTTTTTTTAGTAGGGCAACGTTGTTTTTTTTGTGTGGTGCACTATTTGAACTATTCGATAAGGTGATATTAATTATTCGCTAACTTATAGTTATTATTCGTGTGTAAAGAGTAGTTATCGTTTAGATAATAGCAAAAGGGATGGTCAATTTTGCAACTATTCACTAGGATAATAGTAATTATTCGTTAAATTGATCGTTATTATTCGTCTGTAAATAGGAGTTATCATTTAGAAAATAGCAAAAAGGTTGGCCAATTTTTCAACTATTCACTAGGCTGATAGTAATTATTCGCTAAGTTGATAATAATTATTCGCTAGGTTAAAAGAGTATATAAATTTAATTCTTGATTTCCCACCTCTAATTAACCACATACATATGAATAATTTCTTATTATCACCGAATAATTCCTTATTATCACCGAATAAAAACTATGAACTTGTCGAATAGTGATTCTGAACAGGAACAATCATATGAATTCCATTGCCCAGCCAAACAACGAACCAAATCAACATACTCCAAACAAAACAGCCAGACACTTCCAAATGAACTGCGAATTCCTAAAAGCTGCATTAATGAACAAAGGAATTACATATTCAATTTTGTAGCTATTCGCATAGAAATTGGAACAAAAACAGATTCAATTGGAACACGAACAGATTCAATTTTGTAATGAGAAATTGGAACAAGAACACATTCAATTTTGTACTAAGAAACGAGATTGAAACCAAAGAACCCTGAAATTCAAAGACAAAAATGTTGATTCAACAAAAAAAAAAGGAAAAAGGGAAAAGAAGAGGGAGATGACTTGAAGACAGAGGAAGATATCAACCATTGCAGCAGAGCCGAAGACGGGGTGGCGGGGCCATTGCAGCGGAGCCGAAGACGGATCCATTACAGGGCGAACGAAGCTTGAAGAAAGAGGAGAACGGAGAAGGAGACGGGCACGACAAGGCGAGGAGAGGGATGCGAGGCAAGGCAAGACGAGGAGCGGCGTGAAGAGCCAGATTGATTGTTTGACTCACCGGCGGTAGCCTCCAAGGGTTCAATTAGTGAGATCCGGGCCGTGTTGGGTATTCCGACGAAGAACGGGCAATCTCCGCTAGCAGGAGGCGGCGGCCATGGATTTCGTCGGGTAGGATGGTGGTGAGGGATGGTGAAGTGGAGCGGCCATGGATCCCCGTTGAAAGTCAGATCTGGATTTTGGGCTGTGTTGTGATTCACACGCCTGGATGATTGAGAGTAGGGTAAGTTTTTCTATGGGACCCACCTTTTTTTTTAAAAAGAAATTATAAAAATCCTGAATAATCGTAGCCCTCCATTTTGATTAGATCAATGGTCAATATTTGTTAACATTTAACACCATAAGACTTGTTAACATTTGATCCGTCCTCTATATATATATAGAGGTTGGATCCCGTGTAAGCAGCCCTTACGGTGTAATTTGTGAGCAGAGAAATTATTCGTAGGTACCAAGCGATTATTCGTGTGTAATAATATAATTATTCGTATGTACAAACAAATGTAATTATTCATATGTAACAAAATATTATTCATATGTATGTACATGCGAATAATCACATGGTACCTACGAATAATGTCACTATTCACAAGTTACTTTTAATCTCAACCATTCGATCTTCTTAATCTGACGTTCCAGATTTGCTCACAAATTACACAGTAAGACTTGCTTACACATGATCTATCCTCTATATATATATATATATAGTATATATCTATATATATAAAATTGGAGCAAATCGAATAGAGATAAAAAATAATTATTATTATCCCCACCCGTTTTTATCCTCTTTATTTATTTATTTATTTATTTATTTTTAGTTTCTCACGGGCTGAAAGCCCATCAACACGCCCAAACTTTTAAAGAGTGGGTTACCTTTGGGCCCAAGGCCCAAAGGGAGGCTGGAGTCTACAGAATAGGCGAAGCACTTATGAAGCCGACGGACAAAGAACGAGGGCCGGCGAGGGAAGAAAGGGGCTCGAGGATGAGCGGATTTGGCGACGGTCAAGCCCAGAGACACCAGATGACCGAGGTGAAGCAACTGGGGAGAAAACAGGGAGGAGGACGAAGACGGGGACCCACACCAACCAAACCCAACCCCACCCCAGGTCGAAATCAGGAGGTTGCGAGATGGAGATCCGATGCCGAATCCAGTCCGACAAGGTGTTGGAGTCTCGGTGCCCAGCAGACGGGAGACGAGGGTGGCAGAGGAGGATGAAAGGGCAAAGAGAAGACCACCCAATCAACCCCAGATCCGAGATTCGAAGCAAACTGAGCCCGTGCCAAAACGTCCCCTAGGGGAGAAAGAAGGATGGGTTGCACGAATCAGACCGATTGGTTGCAAAGATGGGGGGAGAAGACACAGATCTTTGAAAGCCCCAAATCGATTTTGGGTTTCGATCGAAATCAGAAACGGATTATCGGTGGTCAATTGAAGTGACCAAGATTGACATCCGATGAGACACCGATGCTTTTATGTGGCAGAACCACCCTAGTACAAGGCAGCCGGAGCCGAGATGAGAAACTTTCCAAAAAGAAAGTGAGATAGGTCAGGGGCGCGTCGGAACGGTCGGTAGCTGCTCTCCCTCTCTCTAGATTTCTAGAGAGAGGAGGGAGCGTTCCGCAGAGTTGGGTTCAACCTGCAAAATAACATTCATTTACTGTCATTTGCATTTAAAAAAAAGTTATAGTTTCGAATAATAATTTTGCACATGTTGATGTTGGTCATAATTTTGAACGGCCAACTAATTCCATTGTTGAATTTTGAACTTTTATTCTGATAAAATAAAACCCCTCCATTTTAAGAGCTCCAATTTACAGCACCACTCGGAGGAAAAGTACTCTTCCAAGTTAATCAGAACTTCGGCTGCGTTCGGAGTCAAAACAATGGCAATTGATTCATATGCCAAAAGTAACTTGAGCGTGCAACCCAGGGTGCAGTAGATGTAGATTTCTTACTTGAAAAGGCATTCACACCAAGCAGGCGACACTCTATGGAAAACTATCAATGCCTATAATAGGTTACTTGAATTTAAATGTATTTTCCACCAGTAATGTACCACAAGTGAAACCCTGAAAACAATACTAGTATGTTGCTGAAATGGCACCTATGAGCTTTCCACCAAAGCCTCTCCTTTTAGAGGACGGAGATCCATGTTCTATCATGGCTTACGCGTCCTTCCTGTGGAAAATAAAACACAAGTCTTCAATTGCACAAGACACCTAATAGGCAATAGGTGGTATATTTAATGACAAATTCTTTACCTTTTTTGGTTAAGGGTAGCAAAATAAATAATTAAATTTCAACAATATGTACTCAACACTCAAGATTGTGTGTGTGTGCACAACAGAATGAAAGGAGGGATGGAGGACAAATCAACCAATTTTCAGAAAGTGTAGGAATGTCACCAAGGCTTTGTTGGTAGCAAATAGCAGATGGGGTTGGGGTAGTTGAAACTAATAGATTAAGTGTGTTAAATATATGCTAAATTAAATTGATCATAAGCTTGACAACCTTAGCTGATAGGGTAAGGGATAAAAACTAGTTGATAAGAGATAAGAAAAAGAATAGATTTGTGAATAGAAAAAGAAAAGTTTTGAAATGCTTGGGTGAGTAGCTTTTTAGAATTCAATTCCAAAAGCTAATTAAACTGAAATATACCTCATTTAAACGACATACACTGATTCTAAAAAATTGACAAACTGATACTTAAACCTCTAGTGACATTAGGGTATTGAAAAAGAATTCTATCTAGAGATATTGGGGGAATTTAAAAAAATATGGGTGGCCAAATAACCCATTTCCTTGCCTGAGTTTGGGTTTCTCTGTCATGTTCATGAGTCATGTCATGACCCAATTTAACTCAATTTACACAGAGTCAGACCCAACTTCCCTCACTTCACCACATAGACAGATAAGTTACTCCATAACCTGGTTAAATTCAATGTCACCTACCAATCCGTTTGATACTTTCAGTCTTTTAGGTTCTTGTGTTCTGGAATGTTTTATAACTTTCCAAACCGATAAATGCATGGTATATCAAATTAATCAGGATTGTGGAGAAAATGCACCCATAAAGTCATAAACCCAAACTCCAATCAGAAAATGTAACTGTTTGTCACTGTCGTTTTTACTTTTTAATATTTGAATGCTGCATGAGTTTTCCTACAGACCAAAAAGTTCAAAAGGGTTCTTTCAAATAACTTTTTCCTCTCAGTCATGGAAGTTCCCATGTTTCAATGGGCTAAGTTACCGCTTTATACTCAAGCATTCAATAAATACATAGTAGGAGAGAGGTGTAGCTTACCTATAAAGTTGAGATACAACATTCCTTATCCTGTTCGAATCAGCACCTACTACTTCAGCAGCTTTCTTCCCATTGCTAAAGAAGTGGAGAGTTGGCTGCAAGCACATAATAAAGAAGTTTAGATGAAACAGTATGTCCTAGTATAAGCATCTTGTAGTTGAAGTTTAAAGTTTGGACAGAAACTAATAATGATACAAACATAGGCTTCTTGTCATACTAATATAAAAAATACACATTTTGGACTATACTGCATTTAGAAAATTAACTTGTGAAATAAAAATGCTGATGTCAATGTATGTCGTACCAATTAAAAAAATGCTGATAGTTGAGTGTATATTGCATGATTTCTATAATTCAAAGTTTAATCCAAAAACTGTAGCCCTTAAGTTCATAACTTCATTATGGAAAATAAATTATTGCTAGCTTAACAGGATTCCAGAATCCAGATAACCAGCATAGCCTAGTAAGCTTTGACCTTACTTTACCCACTTTTGTGACCTGGTGTGGCTCCTTGCATCTAATGCCCCATTGCCCCATTGCCCCATACTATGCTTGCTTGCGCAGGACATAATTGGATAGTGTTTCTTGTAAGATGACATAAGTCTAAAAACATAGATATCAATAATTACATTGCCAATTAACCAAAAATAAAAAAAAAAAAAAGAATCCCTAAACTTGAAATTCCTTTTCCCATGAAACAGCTCATGCTAAAATACAAAATTTCTATTATGAAAGGTGTTTTGAATATTTAACTCAGATGGTATAGTTCTCCTTATATAACGTGTTAAATCCAATTGATCAAATGTATTCTCTCTCGGCCAAGCATGAATAGAGTAGACAAAGACGTTCACAGGTCATATGATTGGGCCAGTGCTCCTTCAAGGATCATTTTGTGCCATACTCATGACAGGTAACTTTCAAAGACACTTATTTTAACATTTCAAATCATTTAACTCTATATGAAGTCTCAACTGAGAAAAACAATAAAATATCCCACTGATCCCTTTAGTTGATATGTCACAAAAGAAACTGTACATATTATGTTGATGCTGAAACAAACGACAAGACAGAAGAAAAATATCCTACACAAACTTTAAAAGCAAACTTATTCTGTTTGATATTAAATATTTTTATCTGGCATTTGCAAACAATCAACTTGGGTCGCATTTGGCAAAACTCTAAGGAAGGCAGCAAAATCTGTGAAAAACCAAAATTTGGAAGGGTCTGTTTTCCTACAGAAGTCAGACTTTGGGAAAAGTTTTACATTTTGTTGTTGAAGCTGGCAACTTCCCGTGATTCATAGAAACATACGCCCCTTGGAAGAATGGATTATGAAAGAGATTGTTTCTAGATGGCTGTGGAAAGTTCTCCACAATTTTGCCAGTTGCCAGTCGAATAATGATATGATCCCAGCCAAGGAAGAACCTTGGAAATCTGATTTAGGAAACCTAAAAATCAATAGTTAAACTAGTTTATTATCTTATTAACTAATTGAGTGTATTATCTTTCAGGAAATAAATCCTTATTTTCTAGGGTAGTTATTATCTTCTGTTTCCTAATTCTTAGCATTAGGAAGATAAACATTATTCTGTGAGGAGCAATTCTAAGTTAGTAGTTGCCTATATAAGGTTTTAACTAGTCTTTGTAATAAAAAATGGGTTTATGAAATATATCAGTAACGTTGGAGAGTTTTCCAGCACCATTCCTCACGGTGAAATACTTGCCTAAGAGTGGTTTCCTCAAGTGAGATACCCCTTGAGTGGGTTCTATCAAATTACTACAACATAATGTGCCAAACACAATGAAATCCAATTCCACACCTCACCAAATATAGGTAAGCCAACTCATCCCAATATTACACATTTAAATTTTAAACATATCTTATATCTTAGCAACCAAGAATAGATACGAGGCATTATCAATACATCACAATGCAGGAAACATTCAATACATCCCTAGAATGAATATAATTTAACACAATAATTTGCAGAAGCTATAAGACAAATGAATGAGTTTCTTACCACAGAGGAAATATTTAACTTGCCTAGGAAATGTCCAAGTCCATCCTATAAGAAAGAAAAGATAAGTATGCATTAAATCTAGCTGTCGATCATGGTCAATAAAAATCTCAGCAAGAAGCATTCGTTCTGATAAGAACATGCAAGCCGAGATATTTTTTTCATGAAATCCGGTGAAGCACAAGTAATGAAGGCTGGAGTTTATGACAATTATTGAGTAAACACAACATGATTAAAATCTCATCATTCTGCTAAAACAATTTGTTCTTGGACAAACATAGAATCTTAAATTACTTCTTGGTGATTTCTAATTTGTTATTTCAATACCTCGACTTATCTGTAATATAAGTGCTTATAGTTTCTTCATCGAAAGAAGAGATCAATCAGCAACTGTAGTTGAAATCCATAAGAATGAAATGCCAAAAGGAATCCATTCTTGTTCTACAACTAAATTATTGCCAGATTCACAACAATCGAAAATCTGCAGCAGTACCAGTGTACCACTGTACTGTATAATCAAGACCCATCCTTCCCAGGTCAAATGCTAAAGAGGACAAAACAATCTAATAAAACAGACCCGTACATTATTACATAACAAAAAAAGCATACTCACCAGATCAATATCGACCTTATAGATCTTTACATGATCAATCTCTTTACTCAGTTCCTTTATATTAGGCCACAACAAGCGACCTGCAAAAGCGGATTTGCAACTATATTTATTCATTGCAGCACAGAATAATACTCCCTCCGTCTTAAAATACATGTCTTTTTAACCCATATAATTTTGTCGAAAATACATGTCTTTTTAGATTTAATCATTACACTTAACCTACTTTTTACATCTAATCATTACTCTAATTTTTACATCACCCCTACTCTCCTCCTTACAAATTGAAAAAAATAAATAAACAAATATTCTAATACCAAAGTCCAATCATTACACTTAACCTACTTTTTTACATATAATCATTATACTTAACCGGCTTCTTAATTCCTGTGCATAGTCCTACAAAGACATGTATTTTGAGACGGAGGGAGTATAACAGAACCTACAAGTCATTTAAGTTAAAGGGTGGACTTACAAGGACCACACCACTCTGCAGTGAAGTAGAAGATTGTCGGCAATGATTCATCTAAGTTAAAGGGAAAAAAGGTTTACAATGTTAGTCGCACATAGAATAGTCATCAAACAGATGTAGTTGAGAACAGATGCGAACATGCTACCTTCAGCCTTCTTGTAAACATCACTCAACTCCTTTTCAGACTTTATGACGACAATATTTGATGGTGCATCTGAATCTGAAAACAATCACCAACAAAAAAAAATGTATACCAAAAGTGTAAACCACTAAATCGAACAATCTCAAAACAAACCAACTGCATTTCAGCAAACATTTCACTTCCTAAACAGTCCCCTGAAAAGAACAGAGAAGCAAGGCAACCAGACTATATGCACATTAAGAACGGCATTGCCATTTAGGATCAATCTACAACTCTACGAGAAGCTTATCCAAGAATCCATAAATGCAGTGGCAAAATTGGACAAATCAGATCACAATATGAATGCAATCATCATCCGAAAATAAAGAGCTTTCAACAGAAGCAATTGAGACAATATTTGCATTTTGGCTCATTCTGTAAGGAGCTTCTCCAACATAATTGTAGTGTTCAAATTACCCTCATAATCCGCACCTAATCATCGTCCAAAAGTAAAACTCGTTCAAAAGAATCAATCGAGACAAAATTAGCACTCCAATCTCAGTTCCCGAACAAATTTAGACAGCAAACTTGGAAGAAGAAAAAACAACGAAGGGTAGAAATGGAAAAATCCCCGAGCAACAGAATACAGCACCTGAAGCGGAAGAAAAGCTTCTGTAAGACGAGGAGAAAGAACGAGAGTTGAAGAGCGGAGTGGGAAAAGGAGAAGGCGGGGGAGGAGCGGCGGAGGCCGGCGGCGGAGAACACAGTACCGGAGAGATTGCGAGAACAGGAATCGGGGTGCGATGGCGGACGAGGGAGCGTAACAGTGAGTCGCGAATCGCATTGCATCTCTTCGCCATGTCTCTTTCTCTCTGAAGGAGGGTTTTTCTTCCTATCGGAATTTATTTAGGGTTATAGAAGCTGATCCCACACTCACCGTCACCGGCTCACCGATAATAAACCACAAAACCGCTTGGCTTCGTCCTCAGTCTACCTCCTCGTCCGGTTCGATTTAGTTGTATTTTGTTTCGTTCTTGTAGAGTTTCTTGTCTGTATGTAGCAACATCTTTGTATTTTTGCTTAGACGGTTATCCGTCTGCCGACTTGTCGGCCTTCGAGACTCAGATATGTCTGACCTCGAATTTTTACCTAATAAAAAAAAGACAACACGTTTTTTTATAAGGTAAGAATTCGAGGGTCAAACAGGTCTGACACATCAAGAGACCGACAGTCGGCAGACGGTTCACCGTCTAAACATACAATATATATAACAAAAGGTGCAACTTAGGCATTGACAAGCAAACAATTCCAGATGACCTAGCAAACCTAATCCTAACACGTTGGGGACAACATAGACTACAAATCGAAGCCAAGCGCCACTAACTATTGACACCGCTGGCCAGCGGTACATCAGGAGTCCCTGTGGGCAGTGAAGACGAACCTCCAAGGAAATTTCCAGATCACGGAGACACCTCGATACACACCACCTCGACCCCAGCCAGACCTGACTCCGAGATGCCAGAGCCCCAACTAAGAAAATGATCGACGAGACCAACCAAAAGAGCAACCGAGAACCACCAAAGAACAACGCACCTAAAAACCCTTTCGATATTTTATTACGGCCCTTTCGGGATTTAATCAAGCCATTTCGGGATTTAGTTTCAACCATTTCGGACGGATTTACTCAAAGAATGTATAAAATAAAATATATATAAATCAAACCATATAGACATATGTAAGTATAGATTTATATATAAAATATATGAAAGGAAAGACCTGTCGTTCACTAACATTTGTACTTTAGGCGTGGAAATCAAATCAGAACACAACCCACACGCAAAGGGAGATTGCGTGTACGACAACGGAAACTGAGCTTGCACGCCAAGGTGAATCCCCGCAACAGTCCAGGCGGAGAGCCGAGGGCAACAACGTGGACGGCGTCGACGAGGCCTAACGGAGACTGGAGGAGAGCACAGGTAAGCGAACGAGAACGAGTCCATAGAAGAAGGCAGTGGCGGATCCAGAAATTTTTATAAGGGGGGCTGAAATTTTTTTCCGAAAAATGACGGTTTGAAATGTTCGAGTCTAAGATTGTACCTATATACACCCTTGACACCTTCCGTCCTGCTTATTTGTTGAATGACACTAAAAACGTCACTATACTGTTTTGCGGATTCAAGAACCTACATTACCAACTGTAATGTAACACTGAACTTCAAAATTTTACAACTAAACTACAATATCATTTAATTAATTTTTTGAAATATGCAGATCCAGTGCTAACCAGTGCTCCCACAAGCACAGGTTTCTGACTGACCAACTTTGAAATTATGTGCAAAATTCTAATGGTGGGTTATTCATAGTAAAGTAACAAATTCACAAATTCATTCTCATCACAATTTCAAACAACAAATTAACAAGTCTATTTCTCACCACAATTTCAATTTTCAAATCACAAAGACACAAATTTATTTCTCACAAATCACAAACCCTAATCGAAAATCCCCAAAATGATTCTCATTCCTCAAATCTCAACTCCACAAATTCTAATCAAAATTGATTCACACTCAATCAATTCAACTTAAAAACAATCAAATTAAAAGAAGATGAAGAAAAATAACTTACCTTTTGAAGTCTAGATTGAAAGACTGTTTCGATTCCATTTTCGAAATCGGAGTGCCTAGTTTGTTTAGCCGCCCAGGGGAAGGCTTCCCCTTCACAGGTTCGGCCGGAGCCGGAGGTGGAGATGGCAGCGGCGCCGTCAGGTCGGTCGGAGGGGGAGGTGGCATGCTCGGTCGCTCTGTCGGGGCTCGCTCGGTCGCTCGGTTACTCGCTCTATTGTTAACTGTTGTCGACTGTTAAGGGGGGAAATAAAAAGGGTTGGTGTTTTTTTTTTATAAAAAAACAGATGCAACAAAGGGTAAAAAGGGGTGGTGGTGAGATTCGAACCTGAGATGCTCCAAATCCCCATTAAAATCATCCCGTGTCCTATCCGCTGAGCTAACTGAACTTTTTGACTTTATATTACTTCACTTCTATATATTATTAAATTAACAGATATATAAAAATATACATATACCCTTATTTTGGCCAGCGGGGGGCTTCAGCCACCCCGAGCCCCCCCACATATCCGCCACTGGAAGAAGGAGGACGTCAAGCCCAGCAAACAGCCGGTCGGCGGCACCGCCAAGAAAGAAGTGGTGGCTAAGGGCTAGGTGTGGGCGGTTACGACACTAGAGAACGTTAGTTGGGGACCAGGTCGACCAGAAAACACCATATTCAGCAGAACCGGCACCACAAGAACTACTAGAAAACACAACGATTAGAGAACCTAATCGAAATAGGGACCAACACGAAAAGGGGACCTAATAGCCACAAGCAACAGGAATCATAATGATTTGGGGACCTCATCGCCAAGAAAACACCAGATCCGACAGAGGAGACCACCTAAAACCTGAGAACAGTGAAGTCGAAGACGAAAAAGGGGGTTGCAAGTCATAAGACGTGTTGAGACTGAGAGAGGAGACGCGAGCAAGATCGAGTGCGACTGAAGCCGAGATGAGGCAACCGAAGCAGATTTGGGCGACCGAAGTCGGGAGTTGAGACTCTCCCTCTCTCTAGAATTCTAGAGAGAGGAGAGAGCAGGTCCTACCTATTTCTCTTTCTCGGAGAGATCCTTTTCATGGTTTGAGCACCATCTGTTTCTCTATCGACAACACGTGTTTTATTTATTAGCAACATAAACTTTTAGTAATTGTACTTGAGTTTTTTTTCATTTTTTACAAAAATAACTACGGATTAGCCGAGAGACGAAGAGGAACCGAAATAGGAAAGTCTCGATAATATCATCAATCTCGTTGAATGTGATGAAAAACAATATTTTGGATCTGTTTTGAGATTTTCCTTTGAAATTGGTTGATTTCGATAGTTTTTTTATGTTTTCGGCGTGAGGATACAATCTTTTAAAATTGCTGAGGCTATAGTATTCTTTTGACACAGTTCTTTGAGCTTTTGATGGAACCTCGGCCAATTTCCATGAGTCAAATACATACCCTCGGCACAGTTCACCGAGCATATGCCTTCTCCTTAGCTAGGTTCATCGAGTTAAAGGTTTGTGCTCGACCCAGTTTGTTGAGTCCTTCTCGACCTATGAATCCCTCTAATTCGAGCATTTCTAACTAGACTTGTCAAACGGGTCATTTGGGTGAGGTTCGGGTCGGGTACCTTCGGGTCCCGGGTAAAACGGGTTTCAGGTATATCCGGGTTGACTCGAATCCGGGTTTGACCGGGTTTTGGGTCGATTTCGGGTTTGTCAATTTTTTCTTTTTTAAATTAAAAAATCATGATTTGATAATTTTGCGATAATTTTAAAATTCTAAAATTAAAGACGTGGTTCATAAGTTATAGTGCTTGTAATTATATATTATATCTGATCCAAAATATTTGATTTTTATTATTTCTCGTAATTTTTAATAAAATGTAATAATATATAAAATATCAAAATTTTAAATAATTTTTTAAAAATAATTTCATGCAATTAGTAATAAGTATATATTTGTTTTAATATTTTTTAGAATTTTTAACTTTTTTAAAAAAAAATGTGTTGAAAAATAAAAAATCAAATACTATCGATCGGATGGAGTATTACACAATACAAATCTATAATACTATAAAAGCATGAAGTAGCTGAATGAACAGTATTTTCCTATTTGATGGGGCCTGGGCTCCAACTTATAAAATGGGCTATATGACCCGCTTAACCTTTGCATCCATTTTCCACCTGTTGACTCTTTTGCACTTGTGCCATTCATGGTTCAAGCAAGCGTCAAACTCCAAAACCTCTCTGCCTCCGAACAATGACAACCGTACCGCCATTCTCTAGGTATTCACACCTCTCCCTCCTTCCTCTCCTTCACCCTGCCTCTTCATTTCTTCTAACTTTGGTAAATTAGGGTTTTGCCGACGTCGTTTCCTCTCGTTCTATTTCCTCTTACTACCCTCTTCTGTACGCCTCTCTTCTTCTCTAAGTTCTGGTTTTTATTATTTGGGTAGCATGCCTGCTGTTTCGTCTTCTCTGTCGTAATTTAATTGTAATTTATCTCTCATGGTTTCATTTTTGTCTAAATTGTCAATTTATGATACTCGTTTGCTCAATTTGATGTGTTGTTAGACGGTTCCAAGTTTCACATTTGGTTCATCAAGTAGGTTAGGGCTAGATCAATTTTTTTTTTTATCATGTTTTACCGGTTCAAATTCATCTTTTTTGTTGAATTATGCACTTGCCACTATCGATTTGAACTTAGGAGCTAAATTATTTTTTTCTTCGATTTGTTGATTTTTTTGCGGGTTGCAATCGAATATGGATGGTGTTCTTTACCCCCAATCTCAATTTCTGTTCCAAATTCATTTCATACAAGCTTTCATGGTAGAGCAACCATATCACTATTCGAGCCGACGAGGCCAAGCTTAACTCCCTCACAATTTCGTCAATTATAGAGCTAAAGAAGCATGGTTGGGAATTGATTCTGACGTTTTTTCGCCACCAATTTCTCCTCTTCCTTCTTTTCATGATTCAAGCATCAATTTATTATTGGGGTTGTAAGCGCGCTACCGAGAAGGGTTTAGGTCTTGTAATTTGATTTTTCCTTGGATGATGCATATCCAGTTTGGCTCCCTGACTTTTTCTTTATATCCAATTTTTGCAACTTTAGGTAGCCAGCTGATCAACAGTTTCTTGCAGTTTTGTTATGATAGATTTTCTTTCTAATTTATCAAGTTTGAACTCAGAATGTGAATGTTCCTCCTCCTATATTTTGGATGAAATTTTGAAAAAGATGATCAATGCATTTTGCTTGGCAACCCCTGTCACTACCCTTTCAGTGATTTGATAGACCGTTAAGCCATTTAACCAAACTATTTCATAATGTTAAATGGAGTTTCCATCTGTTGTTGAGAATAACATGGAATATTAATAAATGTAGGCAGTAAAACCGAAAATAGTGAAAGATTCGTAGTCATAGGTTGTTAGTGAAAGATTATAGGTTGTGAAGGGGGACTACAATTTATGCTGGAATCTTTAATTGTTCTCATTTCGTAATCATGTCCATTATACAATTAAATTAAAGTTGTTGGGGGTTATTAATGGTTTTCATCTCCATTTTAGTAATGATTATCCATCTTTTTTTTTTAATGGTCTAGAGACTCTGGACAGGGCCACTTCTTGTGACTTCTTTATTTTATTTTTTTGTGCTATTGTACTTGTTCATTCACTACCTTAACTGACTTTTGTTTATAGTGTTGTGCAAAAGTTTCAACTCTCCTAGACTTCGTATTACATATGTCAAAGTCTAGCAAGTTAACCATACACACATGTGCATTAAATATGAGATCCATATTTTACTGTTTAGCAGTCAACTATTTGTGGGACAATATTGGTTACCTTAGCACACACCTATTGAACTATGCATATTTTGAGCTGATTTTAGTAATATAAAACTGATAATGATGATGATACATAATAGATTGAGGTATAGGCAATACGGAAAGGCGAAGCGATGGGTGACTATAGAAGACATTGTTTTTGAGTTATTCTTGGACAAAGAATGGTTGTGAAATCCGATTAGTGTAGTATCCTGGTGCTACTACAGTGCTTTCAATTTTTGGCCATGAAAGTCATCTGGATACTTCAATGGCTGAATTTTGTAAAGCATGAAACCGGAGGGGGAAAAGTGTGAGTGGATGAATATTAAATTAGATCATTAAAAATTTACAATTTTAGTTTGTGAAGTGTTCTGATAGTGAAGCTCCTAATCCTTGTGAACTTTGAGATTGTATGTTTTGACTTTGTGTTTTCACCTAGATTACATCAAATTTAATTAATTTTATAGAAAACATTGGTAGGATATACATTATGAAATAAGTGGTGATTATGATCGATTTAATATATCTTTGTAGTCCTATTGAATGATTTCAATTAAGGTTTCTAGCTATTTTCTGTTTGTGAACAGATTAAACATGTGAGAATAATGGATACAAGTTAAGCTTGTTGTAATCTTTTGCCTTCTATTATACATGTTGCATGTGCTTACTTAGTTACTTGTATCTTCTTATTACTATAGATTCACTAAAAGGAAAAGAGATGGAAACACTCAAAAGTGATGCAGCGGAATAAACCAATATGTCAGTCTACTACTATATGAACTCTGAAAGAGAGATCTTGTGCTATTTGTCATATTTGCAATGCATCAATGTTGGAAAACTTAAATCTTTCTGGCCACTTCATCTCTTTATAGGTGATTAACTTGTTTGTTTATTTGTTGAAAGTTTAAAGAAATACAGTAATGAGCAAAACCAACTCAAGACTGCACAAACAAGTGTTAACCAAATATGATGAGACCGCGCACAAACGCGCGCGGCAAGTCACCTAGTAAATAAAAAAAAGTTGATTTGAAAATGAAAGATCAGGTCAATTGAGTAAATCGGGTCAAAATTACCGGGTCAATCGGATCACCGGGATGAAACCCAGATTACCGAAAAATTTCTGGGTTTTCGGGTTCGGTTTAGAAAAAATTTCCGGGCCAAAATTTTCGGGTTCGGATCGGAAAATTTCCGAGTGTTCGAATCTGGTCGACCGGGTTGGGTTGACCCACATTGACACTTAAACATGCAAATATAACCCTCCTATCATAATAACAAGTTAACAACAACAAAATATAACAAAAACCTACCCTAATAACAACAACAAAATATAACAAAAACCTTTAAAAACAATTGAGAAAGCGCATTAGAATTGTTGAAAATTCATTGAAACCCCGCAAAAAGAATTAAAATAATAGAATTTAAAAGAAAATCAAAGGTATTGTTAATTAACATGGCTATATTTTCATCAATTACACAACCATTCACCGACTTTCGATGTAAACGGAGTTTTTTTTTTAGGGAAAAAAAAAAGAAGTTGTATCAATATCGAAAGTTGAACCATGTGTATAGCAAGCATGGAAACCAAACTTATGGATAGCTTTTCGCAACTAAAAATGTGAGGATATATGACAGGCATTGTATATGTATAGTTTATCCCTTTCCAATTCTAAAAGCCGTTGGCTATCACTCACTGCCACTGAACCAACCACTCCAAATCCAAGCTCTGGCCATGGCTGCCGCTGCTCTCCTCTCCCCATCTTCCCTCTCCTTTCTTCCTCTTCCATCTTCCTCTAACTCTACCCGTGCTCCTTCTCTCTCTCTCCTCCCCTCTTCTTCCTCAATCCTCACCTCTTCTTCCTCCTCCCTCCACCTCTCCCCTTCGTCTCTCAACTCCCTAACGCCAATCACCAGAAGATCAAACCGCAATGCCTCTCCGATCACAGCGATGGCCGCTTCCGAGAAGAAGAAGGTGCTCATAGTCAACACTAACAGCGGCGGCCACGCCGTTATTGGATTTTACTTCGCCAAGGAGCTCCTGGCCAACGGCCATCAGGTCACCGTCTTCACCGTCGGCGATGAGGCCTCGGACAAGATGAAGAAACCCCCTTTCAGCAGATTCTCGGTTTTTGCTTCTCTCCTTAGTTGAATTTCCCCTTTTCTTTGCCAATTGATTTGTTTTTGCCTGAAGTGGATTCGATGGAACAGGAAATCGTGGGTGCCGGTGGGAAAACGGTGTGGGGAGATCCAGCGGAGGTGGGGAAGGTGGTGGCAGGCGAAGGATTCGACGTCGTTTTGGAGAACAATGGCAAGGATCTTGACACTGTTAGGTTTGCTGCCCTTCCTTTGATCAACTCCTAATTTGAGATCAATTCAAAATTGCACAAAATCATCCATTTTATTTTAAATACAATCGCTTGTTGAATCCGAAATTGTACAAATTACTTGTTGAATCTTGAATATCATATTGGAATTCATTTAGCTAAATCAATTCAACACGAAGTTCTTTGCAATTGGATATCTAACTGGTGATTTTGTGGTCAACATTACTATTTTTAACAGCAGCTTTATTAATATGCATTTTGGGGAATGATCTTCTAAGATTGCAAACTACAAAAGAAAGAAATGACATTTCGTTTCGAATGCACTCTTGATTTTGCTACTAACACAAGCAACATTTTCTTCCTTAACAGGCCAGTGGTAGATTGGGCAAAGAGCAGCGGTGCAACGCAGTTTTTGTACATTAGCAGTGCCGGGATCTATAAGCCAACCGATGAGCCTCCTCACGTCGAAGGGGTATAGACTTAATAGTTAAGGCTTTTGCCTTGGAATCTGCATTTGTAAAGAAACTCATCTCTTGTTAATGTTTAACTTCTGTTTGCAGGATGTTGTGAAGGCCGATGCCAGCCATGTAGGTGTGGAGGAATACATTTCCAAGACCTTTAGCAGCTGGGCGGTCTTCCGACCCCAGTACATGATTGGGTCAGGCAACAACAAGGACTGCGAGGAGTGGTTCTTTGATCGTAAGCTTCCTACTTCTTTAATCAGTGGATCCTTTTTATGTGTCTGTCATACAGTGTTGTTTCGTGTTATCTTACCCAAATAAGATAAAAAAGGGTATTAAGCGTTTGTCGTTGGTGATTTTAAGGTATTGCACGAGGCAGGCCAGTTCCCATCCCTGGCTCGGGGATGCAGCTGACGAACATATCACACGTGAGGGACTTATCTTCCATGCTCACCCTTGCGGTTGAGAACCCAGCTGCAGCTAGTGGCAACATCTTCAACTGTGTGAGTGACCGAGCTGTCACCCTTAACGGAATTGCCAAGCTCTGTGCTCAGGCTGCAGGTCTCCCCCTGAAGATTGTGCATTACGAACCAAAGGCCGTAGGAGTTGATGCAAAGAAAGCGTTTCCCTTCCGAAACATGGTAATTCAATCTCTTATCCCTTTCTTTGGGGAAGACATCAGTCATGAATTGGGGTGTTCATATTCAAACAGTTGTTTAAAACCAACGTTTTTGATCGTGTTATGAGCAGCACTTTTACGCGGAGCCAAGGGCAGCGAAGGACAAATTGGGGTGGCAAAGCAGCACAAACCTTCCAGAGGACTTGAAGGAGAGGTTCGAAGAGTATGTGAAGATCGGTAGGGACAAGAAAGCGATCAAGTTTGAGTTAGATGACAAGATACTCGAGTCACTCAAGGTGCCCGCTACTGTGTGACACTGTGACCATATGAGCTCGATGAGTCTTTCAAATGCGTGTAATGCCATTTACGCGTTACTTCCATGTACTGATGATTTTTTCGGAATACGTATGTATATTGAATTGTAACAGGATGGACGATTTCTGCGACAATAGATTGGCTGTCGCATTTTATCAAAGCACGAATTTTGCTACAAGCATTGTGCATAAAACCGCATTTGATGTTTACAACGCATATGGGTAAATTCTTGAGTTAACAACCACTGGAAGAGTAGCCATTGGCGAGCTCGGGGGAAACCCATCTTACTTGAAGGGAATGAAGGGCACGAAAAGCTCTACCCTCTCTCTAGAGGGAGGAAAACCCAAAACAAGAAACCAGAATGAAATCTTGAAGTTCAATCTCTTTCTTCAACAACCAACACAATCAACAGAGATTATTGGCAAGTACGCTGGGGAACTTGTCGAAGAATAATACACTAAGGAAGACTACATTGAGTAAAAAAGCTCTCATCTGGGAGCCTCAAACCCCTCCTCCGGGAGGCCCAAATCTCCTCCGGGAGCCACCAACCTGCCTCCCTGACGTGGAAAACCTAGGCTTCGACCGCCGCTACACTAGCTCGCCACCAGGCCTCCTTGGTTTCACTCCCGCCACCCCAATCGGTGCGCAATGTTCCCACTTTCGTATTAGGTTGTGGGGATTCAGATCTATGTTCTGAATTCAGAGCGATCGTGGGATAGAGGAAACAATTTCAGAGATTTGATTTCATTTGTCTTAGATTCATAACAGATTACAGATAGGATTCCTTTTATATATACAATGAAGGAATTCAGGAATGTTCCACATTTCTACTTGGGCCTCTCTTCTTCAATGCCTTTGGGCTTGTGTATTGGGCTCGAGTTGCTTTCTGTATATTCATCAGTACTCCCCGACGATCCCAACTGCCGAAGGCAAAGATGGGATCGATTGCGATGAAAAAGAGCTGATGCTTGTGCTTTTGTAAGCAAGTCTGCAACCTGATCTCGAGAGGAAATAAATGCCACCTTGAGAGATTTGTTTGCCACCCTTTCATACACGAAATGATAATCAAGAGACAATTGTTTGATACGATGGTGGAGAACAGGATTAACTGCAAGGTATGTAGCCCCAAGGTTATCACACCAAAGAGTCGGGGCTTGTCGCAGACCTATTCCGATTGAGCCCATAAGGTTTTGAAGCCAAATTAACTCACAAGTGGCTGTTGCAAGTGCTCTGTATTCTGCTTCTGTCAAAAATCTAGAGACAGTTGGTTGTTTCTTTGATGACCATGACACAAGATTAGAGCAATGGTAAATACAGTAGGCTCCAATAGAACGTCTATCAGAGAAATCGGCCGCCCAATCCGCATCAGAGAAGGCGGATATTTCATGACAGAGGACAGACGAGATGTGAAAACGAAGGTCTTTTGTATGATTGAGGTACCTCAGAAGGCGTTTGACAGCCTGCCAGTGGACATCTCTGGGTTGATGCATAAACTGAGAGACCTTGTTCAGAGCAAAAGCAATGTCTGGATGAGTAAAGTTGAGATATTGCAGGCTCCCGACGATGCTACGGAAGAGCTGTGGATTGTGGAACAAAGGAGAAGCAGTTGTTGTGTCAACACTAGTCGACATGGGAGTAGCAATGGGGCGGCAATTACTCATCCCTGCCTTGGATAAAACTTCAGCAATGTGCTTGGATTGAGAGAGCGAAAATCCTAATGCATCCCTGCGGATTTCAATACCAAGAAAAAAATTTGCTTCTCCCAAATCTCGAACTGGAAAATCCTTGGAGATTGCAGTTACAAAACTAGCAGATAAGGAGGGATTAGATGTTAAGACCAATAGATCATCTACGTAAACCAATACAAAGGCGAAATGGCGACCCTGGCGATAGGCAAAGAGGGAAGCATCTGAGGGACAAGAACAAAAACCGATTGAAAGGAGGTAATCACTGAGACGAGAGAACCACGCACGAGGCGCTTGTTTAAGGCCATATAGAGATCGATTTAGTTTGCAAACATGATTAGGATGGAATGAAATAACAAAACCTGGGGGTTGGGAGACGTAGACGTCCTCCTCATGGGCACCGTGGAGAAACGCATTCTGTATGCCCAGCTGCCGAGTGCTCTAACCATTCATCGCTGCAAGGGACAAAAGAAGGCGTATTGTGGAGGGTTTGGCAACAGGGCTAAAGGTCTCAGAGTAGTCAATTCCCGGCAATTGGTGGTAGCCCTTTGCTACAAGTCGGGCTTTCATGCGCTCAATTGTGCCAATCTGATCGGCGCTTAGTCTTGAATACCCACTTCACACCCAAAACATTAAGAGATGGATCTGGAGGGACTAATGTCCATGTTTTGGTTTCGAGCAAAGCTTTGAATTCATGGGCCATGGCTTGGCGCCATTCGGGGAATCTGGAGGCCTCCATGAAGCAAGAAGGTTCCTCGGGAATGATCGATGTGTTTGAGCAAGTAGGCCATAGGATGGTACCATCCGTGCGCAACAAGGGTCGACGGATGTTGTCTCTGGCTCGGGTAAGCATGAGATGTATGTTGGAGGGTGGGGGCTGTGACGGAGGTGAAGGAGACGGGGCAATCTGATTTGGTGAGGGTGATGAGGCTTCTGAGGGAATATTGGGTGAAGATTGGAGTGGGCAATGGGTTGGGCCAAACAATGGAAGTTGGGCCAATGGTGGGTCAGTTGGTAAAATGGGAAACGTGGGGGTCCTCTTAGAGAATGGAAATTCTGTTTCATGGAACAAAACATCACGTGAGATAAAATTTTTGTTTGCCTCCCAATCTAAACAAATATACCCTTTGTGATTCGGGGAATAACCCAAAAAGACCATAGGCTTGGAACGAATTGTAAATTTGTGTCGATTATAGGGACGGAGGTTAGGGAAGCATAGACAACCAAAAACACGAAGGAATTTGTAGTCGGGTGGAGACCCAAACAAGATTGAATAGGGGGAATTTTTGTGGAGGATGGTGGATGGTAAACGATTAATGAGGTTGGAGGCTGTTTGAATTGCGTAATCCCAAAACGAAAGAGGGAGAGATGCATGTGTAAGAAGGGTAAGACCCATATATACTATCCGACGATGGCGTGACTCAACGGTCCCGTTTTGAGCATGCGAATAAGGACAAGTAAGTCTATGGTGAATTCCTAATTGGGCAAACAAAGGTTTCAATTTGAAGAACTCTGTCCCGTTATCGGTTTGAATAGATTTGATGGAGCAACCAAAATAATTTATAACAAGTGGGATAAAAATCCGAACAAGGGAGTGAACCTCATCTTTTGATTGAAACGGAAAAACCCAAATGAACTTGGAGAAATCATCGACAATGGATAAGAAGTATTTATTTCCATTACTTGAAATAACATGAGAGGGTCCCCATACGTCCATAAACAAGAGCTCTAAGATCATTGAAGATCGAGAAGCACTTGGATTGTGAGGTGAGCTGATCCAATAGGCCCAATTAGGTTAAAAGAAGAGCAAACAAAGCTGTTAGTCTCCTTAGACGGATGACCTAATCTACTGTGCCAGAGGGGAGGTGATGAGGAAACGGTGGTGGTGGTGGTTTGCAGCGACGGTGGTGGTGATTCAGACGGAGGCCAGACATACAGACCGCCATCAACGACTCCCTTGAGAAGAAGCGCCCCCGTTGCGGAATCCTTCACAGAAAAGGAATCAGTGTCAAACACAAAGTATACTTTATTTTCTCGGCAAAAACGATTAACGGAAATCAAGTTTCTTTGTAAATCAGGAGCATGAATGATTTTAGAGAGATGAAAAGTTCGAGAAGGGTGAGAGAGGGTTGTGGAACCGTAGTTCTGGATTGGAAGAGAAGAGCCATCGCCTAAGGTCACCATCTCAGTTCCTTCATATGGAAGACGATCGAATCTCAGATTGACAACATCAGGCGTGTAATGATGAGTGGCCGCAGTATTTGGGAACCAAGTAGTGCTGGTATTGTTAGCTTGGAAAGACCTCGGAGGCGGCGGGAGGAAGCTGTGATCAAAACGGCTCCAACAACGGGCGGCCACATGACCTTTCTTGTCGCATAATTGGCAGGTCGGGCGAGTGTCAGGAGCACCTGAGAAGGTCTGATAGGAGCGACCACCCCGTGAGTAACTCCGACCTCCCCGATTGTCTCTTCCTCCTCTGTTTCCAGAAAAGTCACCACGGTCACGCCCGCGACCACGATTTGAAGTAAAATTAACTTCAGGAGATGAGTCAGATGTGGTGTTGTTTGGAGATACCTGATTACTGGTGCGGAGTAGCTCTTGTTGACGTGCTATTCTCGCATCTTGGCGGAGGATATGGGTAAGAACTTTATGATGAGGAGGAAGGACCGAGTTGGAGGTAACAACCGTGACCATGGCGTCATACTCTGTACCAAGGCCAAAGAGAAGATATGCTATGAATTCATCATCGGAAATGATCTGTCCGGCCGCTTGGATCTAATGGATGAGACCTTGGACTTTGTTGAAATAATCGGTTCCAGACTCTTCACCTTTCTTGATGGTGGATAATTGAAGCCTCGTTTGGACAACCTGAGCACTCGACCATGACTTGTTCGGTGAGCGACGCTGTGAGAATAGCGACCACAACCTGGTCACGGGCAAACCAGTCATCGATGGCGGCCGCATAGTCGTCAGTCGGCTCTGAGCGTGGGTTTGTGCCATCAACAAACCCCATGAGACGCTGAGACCTCAGGTACGGTGTAATCTGTCTGATCCATGCCGGAAAATTTGTGGGTGTAAGCTTGATCGTGTTTAACGAATTGAAATTGGGTAAAGGGGGTTGAGGAGTTTGAAGAGAGGCTTGAGCCATGGAGGCCTGAATCTGAGAAATAGTGACCGATAAGGGATTATCAGCCATGGAAAGGGATAATTTTTAGGGTTTGATGAACGAAAAAAAAAGAAGCAAAAGGACGACGTTAGTCGTTAGAGGGCTCTGATACCATTCTGAATTCAGAGCGATCGTGGGATAGAGGAAACAATTTCAGAGATTTGATTTCATTTGTCTTGATTCATAACAGATTACAGATAGGATTCCTTTTATATATACAATGAAGGAATTCAGGAATGTTCCACATTTCTACTTGGGCCTCTCTTCTTCAATGCCTTTGGGCTTGTGTATTGGCCTCGAGTTGCTTTCTGTACATTCATCAGTACTATGGTGGTGGTTTCCCCTTATCGATTTACAATCGATGGTTTCGAACAAAATCAAAATCAAGATGGGGTTTGTGATGTTTATGGATTCTTCTTCTCCTTCTCTTCACTCCCCTTGTCCAATTTTTGTTGCAAAATCCCAATTTCTATCGTTGGCCCCTTGCTTCCTCCCACCGCTGGTGTGGGTGTGGTGCCGTCGCCGGATTCAGAACCTCCACCGGCTTCGCCTCAGCCCTCTTCTCATCCTCGTCTTATGCCTTAACCTCCCCGATATGTTTCCCCCTGATCTCAACCCTCTTGGAGTCGTGACCTTCTTATCATCTTCGCCGCGATCATCCTTGCGATCTCTCCTTGGTCTACCTCTTGTTCCTCGGCTTGTCGCTGATCTCGACCCTCTTGGTGCCACCTCCGTCCACCCAGGTTGCCGCTGGCGCTTGGCTCCGCTGTCGTTGCCGATGTTTCTGGCCCGGTCTTGACATCACTGTTATCCTCGCTCGCTTACTTTCCCCCATCTCCCGGGTTGGTCAGCGGTGGCCCAGATAGGGCTCACCTGTGCGTTGTGATGGGTCAGTTTCTTTCTTCTCTCCGTGGATCCGATTGGCTCATTGGCTGGGCCTGAATTGGTGCTTTGGGCCTAACATAATTCCTTGGACCCAGAGCAGCCCGAAATATTAACAAAAATAAAATATATTTCCTCTGTTTCAAAATAAATGTCACTTTACTATTCCACACGCATTTTAATGAGGTAAAAACTCTATAAAATATTATTTTTTTAAACAAATGTTTTCCATAATTTCATACTTGTTACTAACAAGTATAAAATTATGGAAAAAATTTGATTAAAAAAATAATATTTTATAGAGTTTTTACCTCCTTAAAAAGCATGCACTAAAGTCCAAACGACTTTTATTTTGAAACTGGGGGAATATATACTTATATTTATATATAAAAGTTAATCTATATATAAATAAATCCTGGTAAGTTTGCTAAAATCCCGCTAGGGTTACTGGTGTGTTTGGTTCATGCAGTGTAGCTCTACTTTTGACGTGACTGGACTTTCTTTCCGAGTAATGGAATTCTGGTAGTCGGAGTTGGGATAAGCTGGGGTCGTGGTAGTGTGTATCGAGGCGTCTCCTTTTTCCGGAAGACTGTTTCCTTGGAGGTTCGTCTTCACTGCCCCACGGGTGACTCCTTATGTACCGCTAGTGTGTACCGCTGGCCTGCGGTGCTGCTTCCGAGTAGTGCTTGGCTTTGTCCATCGTCTACGTTCTTATCTCGTTTGGTTTAGTTGTGTTTAGTTTCGTTGTTGTAGAGTGTTATTGCATGTATGTTGCACCATCTTTCTTTTTTTTTTTTTGTATTTGTTTAGACAGTTTTTCGTCTGCCGACTTGTCGGCCTTCGAGGTTCAGGTATGTCTGACCTCGAATTTTTACCTAGTAAAAAAAATTGGCGAGCTCGGGGCCATTGGGAGAAATTAGTTGTTGGAGGCTTTATTCACGCTATAAATATTCTTATACAATTATATTATTTCCATATTTATATAAAAACGTCTAAAATTTTATCTATTTCTCAACGTTTGAATGTCATCTCCTACGCCATAAAAAGATGTTGATCAGAATCTTCGAGAAGATATGTTCATGAGAGGTTTCGAAAGAGAAGAAACTGATGATGACTATTTTTTTTTAGTCAGAAAGTAGGGCTAGTGCCCATTATATATTATTATTATGAGGAACTAGAGCTTGTGCTAACAGGAAATTTTGAAGCTATTTCTAAGCATTGTACTCATAAGTTTGGGCTACGACAATTTGAAGAGGGTAATTAAGACCAAACACCCCAAGAAGATTTGTAAACCAACGAATTAGTAAGAAGAAGAATAAAGAGAATTGAAGGAGAGATTTCTTCAAATAGTGTAGTATAGCCCAATAATTGTTTAGTTGAGACGTTTGTGCATGTAATAGTTGTAATAAACTTTTGGTCAATAAAATATCAATTATGATAATAAAAACTCGTTCTTTTCTTATTTGTATGAGATTGATATAATAGTCCCCCTCCTAGGGAATTCCCTCCACCATCTCGACCCAAGAGTCTAATGCGGTCCTCTAGGATCCCGTCGATTTGGAAGCTCGGGATCCCCTTCCTAACCAGATAGAATGTAATGCCACAACCTTTAAATTTCGTTTTACGAAGGGTCCGAAGCTACGGGACCTATGGCGAATCCGGGGGAGGGTCGATCATGTGCTCCGATCCCCTTCGACCCTTCTCTTTTGAAGAACTACCTAAATGTATTCTCCTCGTTAAAAGCTTCATTTTGATATATAATACGCTTTAATTCAACATTTGAGTAAAAAGTTATGAATGTTTAAAAATTGAATGTATATTAATCACTTTAATTTTATTTCAATAGACTGCAATGCTTTTAGATTTTAATTAAATTAACATTCATATACTATGATTCATCTCGAGAGTTTCAAAATGAGAAGTTATACTAATCATTTCGATAATTAAATAAGAAGTTACGCAAGTTAAAAATTATTTCAATATACTACAATGCTTTTATATTTTACTTTAATTAACATTCATATATTATAATTCATTTCGATAGCTTCAAAACGAGAGGGATCGTTTCGATAATTAGATAAGAAGTTACGCAAGTTAAAAAATTTTTATATCTGATTATACATTATTATATATTAAAAGTGCAACAAGTTATATATTGACTAGCTAGGATTGTTATTCAACACGAACGAGTCTAGTATTGCTTTATTATATTTAGCTCGTTCAGAAATGAGTCGAGCTCGAGTCAAGCCTATATTTGGACTTGAGCTCATACTCAAGTTATTTCGTAAATGAATGAGTTCGAGCTGGATTTTTTTTTCCAAGTATTATGCAACTTTACTTGCTCATGACATAGTAACTTAAATGACATTTTGTAAATTTCAAAAAATTTGCGCTATTTGAGATTGAAACAAGCTGAGCCAAGCCAAGCTTTGAATCGAGCTTGAAAATGTGCTCATACTCAACTCATTTAGTAAATGAAGCTCGAACCGGTCCTTTATTAAGCAGAACCTGAGTCAAGCTCGAGCTGCTCGACCCATGTAATTACCCTAATATTGATTTAATGTTTACGATATTGCATTTCCTATTCTTGTTTAGTTCATTTTTTTCTAGATATTTCATTTATTTATTTATTTTCTTTTTTAAGTGGGACGAAATGATAGCGTTTTTATCATAAACCAATAACATTTTAAAATGGTGGATCCCAATCTTATCATCCAAAAAAAATAAACCAATAACATTTTATCCTAAAATAACATCATGTCGTATTATATAGAATTCTTTGTTCCGATTTAATCCAAAACGATATCATACATGTATAATTGTTCCCCTCTCCGAAAATTTTCTGACTCCGCCACTGTAAAGGAAGATAGTTGTATGAAAAAATGCAACTTTTACTCAACATCTTACAAGCAACCAACTTCAACTGGTACAAGAGAGGACTGTTTGTCTGTGCTTACCTCTCCTCTAGTTCTTCCCAACAATGATGCGCAAAATCAACATATATGAATCCTTCTGAGATCTTTATAGCTATGGAGTTCAAGATCGAGCAACAGACCATATAATTGTACCTTTTCCACTTCGGTAAGTCTCCCGGTGGCACATCCTCAGGCATCGAACTACTGTCGATGAAAGCAATCTTAAATTTGGTTCCCAACGCCTCCAGCTCATAAAATTGGATCCATTGAATACATTCGCAACCAATTACTATGACCCAGTATGATCGGAGTTCGATAATCCTAATGGATCATTCATATGTGTTGCTACCTCAATTTCCAATTTCTCCAAGAACACAATTTTGTATTTCTACAAAGTCTGTCATCTTCTATTGTTGTTGATTCTTCAACCTTTCGCTTTGAGCTCCACTATAATTGGATCAATCTAGCATCAACTCTAATACCATGAGAAGATCTTCAATTCAAGATCATTTGATCAACTCTGTACACTGTTTTTGCCTCTTTTATAGACAGTGTACATGTAATTACCAAACTACCCTTCTTGCCTATATATGTTCTATAGTACTCCATCGACCGACTTATATACTAAGACTTGTTATGCTCAACTTCAGATGTGAGACTCTTTTTGGTCACATTCACATCTCTCAACGTACAGGCACCTGCAAGTGCTACTACGATCTTGTTGCCTCTACTTGATATTTGGACAATGGGTCTAGCATCTCATTATCTTTTTAGCTAGCATAGGATCGAGAGTCGGGTCGTTTGACTTTAAAACTCCGATATCAAACTATATATAATGAAACCAGTTTGAACTCGCGACCGGAGGGTCGTATGCACGGTCGTTTGTGCGCTTAGCCTAACACATAAGTCAAGTAAGATTCTGTCATAAAACCAATTGACAATAGAATAACTAGTCCACCGAATTATATATACTAAGGTTTATATATCCTCAACTTTAGATGTGTACCTCTTTTTGGTCTCATTCATATCCCTCAACGGATGAGATGAAATTATGAATAAGCTTTATAATAAAAACATTGCTGGATATATAGAAACGAAACTAAGTGATTTGGGTATTGGATTAATTAATGGTCGCCCAATGCAACCGATTGAAAACTACTAATTAACCAATGATCGAATCTTAGCTTATGTGAGATTAATGTTAGTTTTAAAACAAAACAAATTATAATAGAGATGAATAAATTAACTATGGGTGCAATAGCAGAACTAGGTAGCGCGCTTGAATGCATTCATTTATTTGAGTATGAGCACACTTTTAAATTTGATTCAAAACTTAGTTTGACTCGACTCAAACTCGAATGTTGTGAAAGTTATAAAATTTTCTCCAAGTTATAAAATTTGGCTTCTTTGGAGGACTGCTGAAGTTGACGTCACTCCTGTCGTCTTGCACCCCCAACACATCACGGTGGAGGTGAGGCGAGTGGGAAAGGATCCCTGGATACTCTCGGCCATCTACGCAACACCTAACCCGACGCGGCGTCTCGACTTATGGCGCTCCATTGGAGAATTTGCAACTATGAACGACAAGCCTTGGTTACTGGCTGGGGACTTCAATGCTACTGCTGGACCTCATGAGCGCTCCAATTCGTCGGTTGGTTCGAACAGACAATCCTATAGATTCAACGAGCAGGTGGATAGCCTTCAACTCATTGACTTAGGGTTCACGGGCGTCCCGTTTACATGGACTCATGGGAGATCGGTAGGAAATAGGAAAGCGGCGAGACTTGATCGGGCGCTTTGCAATGCCGATTGGAAAAGTCGCTTCCCGGATGCCACAGTTCGTCACCTCTCAGCACCACACTCTGATCATACTCCTCTCCTTATTCGGGTGGAGAGTAACAATCCGGAGATGGGAGGCGACAGGCCGTTTCGATTCGAGGCAGCATGGATGTTGCATGAAGGCTTCAAGGATTTCATGGAAGATCAATGGCGGAAGGAGGAGGAAACTTGTGAGGCTTTGCGGCATTTACAGGAGGAGTTGAGGTGTTGGAATCGGGAGGTCTATGGTAACATTTTTCGGCGAAAGAGACAACTTTGGGGTCGGTTGGAGGGTATCAAGGGTCGTCTGGCTATTAGACCCTCCTCTCATTATATGAAGCTGGAACAGGAGGTGACTGAGGAACTCCAGGAGGTCTTGGCTCAAGAACAAGCCCTTTGGTTTCAGAAATCGAGGGATAACTTCTTGATTGAGGGTGACAGGAACACTAAGTTCTATCACCTCTCAACAATCATCAGGAGGAAAGCTAATAGGACGACGGCGCTGCTGAACAATAGTGGGGAATGGGTGACGGATCGGCCAGCTATCCAAGGCATGGTGGTTGATTTCTTCAGGGAGTTGTATACGGCTGACCCAAACGGGAGGAATGTGCCTTTTCAAGGGGCCAGTTACTCTTTCCCAGCGCTTAAGGAAGACAGCTTGTCAAAGCTGGGGCAGCGATTTCTTGCAGAGGAGGTGTGGGAGGCGGTGAAACAAATGGGTCCTTATAAGGCCCCGGGCCCGGATGGCTTCCCGGCTATATTCTACCAAAGAAACTGGCCACTGGTGGGTCCTCAAGTCACGGAGTCGGTCCTTCTCATGTTGAACGAGGTGCATTTTCCGCAGGGAGTATATGATGCTTTGATGGTACTGCTTCCGAAGGTACCGACGCCATCGAAACCATCCCAATTCAGGCCGATCTCATTGTTGAATGTTCTATTCAAAATTGCGTCAAAGATGATAGTGAATCGGCTAAAGTGCGTGATCTCTGAGCTTGTTGCTCCAACCCAAGCTAGCTTCGTACCCGGAAGGCAAATTATCGATAATCTAGTGATAATTCAAGAGGTTCTTCATCCTATGGCGGAGAGAAGAAGAAGAAATTGGATGCTGATCAAAATCGACCTCGAGAAGGCATATGATAGAATCCGGTGGGACTTCCTTCGCGACACGCTAAAGGAAGCCGGACTGCCTGTTGGTCTGACGGAAGTGATTATGCGGAGTCAAACCAGTGGTAGGGTCGAGCTACTGTGGAACGGGGATAGAACGGATGGCTTTGACACATCGCGGGGGATCCGGCAAGGGGATCCCCTATCCCCGTACCTGTTTGTCCTTTGTATGGAACGGCTCTCGCACATGATCGAAGACGCGGTCAGCCAAGGAGTTTGGAAACCAGTGAAGTTGGGAGAGATCTCGTTGTCGCATGTCTTCTTTGCTGATGATCTCATTCTTCTTGCGGAAGCCACGGAGGAGCAAGGGAGGGTGATAAGGAAATGCCTCGAGACGTTTTGTGAGAACTCGGGTGAGAAAGTGAACTTTGAGAAGAGCAGCGTACTCTTCTCTAGAAATGTTAGTAGTTCCGTGAAGCAGCAAGTTAGTCAGGGGCTGGGGATCGCAATTTCGAGCGATTTCGGCAATTACCTCGGAGTGCCTACCGCCTGTGGCCGAATGTCGAGTGAGAGGTACAATTATCTCTTAGAGAAAGTGACCTCGAAACTTCAAGGATGGAAAGCCAAGGTCTTGTCGTTCGCCGGTCGGGTTACTCTGGCAAACTCAGTTCTGACTAGCCTACCGCTTTACGTCATGCAATCTACCATGGTACCCAGGGACATATGCGATGCCATTGATCGGAAAGTGCGTAGCTTTGTTTGGGGTTCATCCAGTGAAAGCAGGAAGATCCATTTGCTTAGTAAGGAGGTGATCACCCTTCCAAAGGTAGAAGGGGGACTGGGCATTCGCCCCATGAGAACTGCGAACCAGGCGGTACTTGGGAAGTTGTCTTGGAGGCTTTTACAGCAGCCGACTAGCCTATGGAGTCGGGTACTCAGGAGCAAGTATTGTAAGGGACGTTGCGACGTGGATATGTTCGAAAGGAAAACTGGCGCATCAAGAACTTGGAGGGCAGTGCTTCATGGGGCTGAGATTTTGAGGCCCAATCTCCGATCGGCAATTGGGAACGGACGTTCAACTCTGTTTTGGTGGCACCCATGGCTTGAGGAGAAGCCCTTGATTGATTCGGCCATCAATGAAGTGCCCGAGGACATAAATGGGGCAACTGTAGAGGAAATGTGGTCAGGAGATTCTTGGAATTGGGAATTACTTCAACAATACCTCCCTGCTGAAGCGAAACTGAAGTTGCAATCACTACGGGTTAGTAGCGAGGACCAATCGGAGGACAAGTTCGTGTGGGGTTTGGAACCTTCGGGGGAATACTCAACACGGTCGGCCTTGAAGCTCCTAAGGGGTAGTACCCCGGGGGAACTCCTGGACCTCCCTTGGAGGCGCGTGTGGAAGCTGAAAGCTCAGCAGCGGGTCAGGTCCTTCGTCTACTTAGCGGCTCATGATGCATTTCTATCGAACAGCACTAAGGTACGAAGGCACCTAGCCACTTCTGATGCTTGTCCCCGGTGCTCAGGGGCAGAGACGGGCCTCCATGTTCTCCGGGACTGCCCAAATGTCAGGAGAGAGTGGATCAAGTGGCAACGGGCATCGGGTTCACGCGATGTGTTCACGGGAAATGATATCAAAGATTGGATCTTCGACAACATCAAGAAGGAGGAGAAGACTGCTGCCTCCTTTGCGAACATGTTGTGGTTAATTTGGAAGAGCAGGAACCGACTCGTCCATGAGCAGAAGGATGAGATCGAAGGAACTGCAGCTAGAGCAAGTGTCTTTGCGAGGGATTACTTTGCAGCCTACAACAAGTCGGAGCTCCCGAAAGGTCCTCCGAAATCGAGGGTGGCTATTCGGGAAGGTTGGATAGCACCCCCGATGGGATGGATCAAATGCAACGTCGATGGGGCGTCGAAAGGGAATCCGGGCCTTGCAGGAGGCGGGGGTGTCATGCGGCACCACAACGGAGAATTCAAGAGGGCTTTCACCTTCGGTGTAGGCATCTGTTCAGCCCTGAGAGCGGAGATCAGCGCTGTCAACCTTACCTTGAAATTGGGCAGGGAGATGGGTGTGCCTACCTTGATCATTGAAACGGATTCTGCACTTACCTGTGAAGCCTACAAGGAGGCGCCCGAAGGTACACATCCGGAGTTTTACCTGCTTCAAGAGTGTCACCAACTGTTGGCTTTGGAGGATTGGGAGGTGAAAGTAGAATGGGTAAGCCGGCGGAATAATACTATGGCGGATAAACTAGCACAATGGTCATTTTCCTTAACTTCTAGCTACTCTGAGTACTTTGTTCCCCCCAGTTGTATTGCCTCAGAGCTCTTGAGCTTTCCTTTTGTTAAGTCTTCTTAATCTCAATAAAATAAGGGCATCATAGCCCACTTTCGAATCAAAAAAAGAAAAAGCTCAACTTAATCTCATTCATTTTCTAGGGTTAGAGTATCATTTTAAACTCAAGTCCAAATTTAGACTCAACTCGAACTCACACTGTTTCTAAATGAGCTGAATATGAACAATAAATACTCAGGAGGCGAGAATATGATCAAATACACATTCCAGAAACACCCATTTTTCTACAAAACCATGCTTGTGTTTGTGTTTTCGTGTTTCCAATCAAGTTTTCCGTCTTATAGTTCTTCAAATGAAAGTACATTCACCATTACCTCAAAATCATCAATATATAACTGATCATCTAATTAATTAGTACATATAAAAGGGCTAATTAATTAGCCAAATTTCCTGCCGGGGCACTCATACTTAACCTCGCACGACTCATCCACAACCACAGAGTACTTATGGGCGGGCTTCGACATGAACACCGGCAAGTACAAAAGCACATCGCAAACGCACGTGACATCCAACGCCCTAAGCCACCTACAGCACTCTCTCTGCGCCTCCGATTCCACCACCTTCACGCCGGGCAGCTCGGGTCCCACCCCGTGGTGGCCCTTGTGTTGGTGATGGTGCCCTCCGCCATGGTGGTTGGGCTTCACATCCAGCCCCTCAACACCGGAGGGGGAACCGTGCGGAGAAGGCGGAGGGGGCGAGGGCGCGGCCTCGATGGCGGGCGGGGTCAAAGGGATCGAGGCGCAGGCGTGGTTGACGAGGGCCAGCTGCGAGATGCACAGCGGATGATGAAGGCTGGGCGTCGGAAAGGGCGTCGTCGGAGGCATGGGGCTGCTCACGGTGGTGGTAACGAGGGTGGCTATAATGGATATGAGGGGAGTCAACATGGCGTTGACCATATTGGATGAAGTAATGAGGAAGTTTGATGATAATTAGGAGTTTTGGGATGGATTTAGGTTAAATACTGGAGAGGGGAATTCATTTAGGTGCTTGGTGTTAAGCACCAAATACATGACTTAGAGATCTATAATAATGAGTATTGTATACATGGGTATTAATAATTAGTTCATTTGTTTCGTATGAGAATTTGTATGTTTTCAAGTACTCATGCTATATAGGTTACACCATATAATCAAAATTGGCTCAACTTATAATATATGACTCGACCGCGCGACATATCCAACTTACTTTATTTTTTTTTAAAAAAGAAAAAACTATACATTTTTTTAATGAAGAAAGTTCGAAAACACTATACATTTTTTTTTAAAAAAAATTAATAGTGTTTGAAAACACTTATAAAGAGGTATATTTGTTGAAAACACTATGCATGTTTTTTTAAAAAAAATAAATGATCCCATAGACACAATTCTACATATATATATATATATATATATATATATATATATATATATATATATATATATATATATATATATATATATATATATATTTTGGAAGTAGGATAAAAATTAGGGAGGATGAGCCGATCGACACGGTCTTCCTTCCTAGTTCATCCTTGCGGATGAGAATCCAAAGTTTCAGATCATTTTTCAAGCAGTCGTCGACAGTGATAATGTAGGTGAGATGAGCGATTCATCTGTTACAATATTATATTCCCTGAAAATATGACGAATAGCAACATTTTTTAATGAGGAAAGTTCTAATTTAATGTCTGATTATAAAAAATCGATGTTTCAAGAACATTTCCAGTCACCCAGGTGACAGATAGAAGACACAATTCTATATAATGCTTTAAACCTTTTTCTTATTTTAAGGGCAATAAGGAAAGGGGAAAAAAAGGAAAAGAGGCCCAAAATAGCCAAGAGAACTAGTTCCTTTCACATACTCCGTATTTCCTTTGAACACTGCAAATTAACAATAATCACTGCTCAAAATACATTATACCTGCTTTATATTCTGCCTCAAATTTCAGCACTAATTAAATAAATTAACATGGGAATAAGTTCCCTCTGCCTTGTTCGATCACATTATTAAATTAGCACCCTAGCTTTTATGTGGTTGGAGGCTTGGAGCCACTCACATATTAATAATTAATTCATCTCTGTGCTATATATATAAACAAGCTTTCCAAGTACACAAACATATACTCGATCCATATAAGTTATCTAAATTTCAAGAGCTCACTTTCAAACCCTTTTCACTAGCATCAATCAATCATCGATCACCCTCTATATATTTTCGATCTCCCAACCAAATGTCGATGATCAACAACAATGTCGCCTCAAAGAAGAAGGGCATTTGCGCGAGGCTTGCTCGTATCATCCCAAGCCGAAACAAGCCTGCAGCCATGACACCTGCACATCCGGTAATGGATGATTCTTCCTTCGGCAACCCTAGTCTTACCAGCGATCCCAATCATCCGAAAATTGCTAAACCAAAGGTCCTTACAAGGAAGACCACCATGAAACTAGAGCCAAAAGACGGCAAAAGGAGGGAATCGGGAGAGAAGCCGAAATCAGATGGCTCTTTCTCCGACTACATTGATCGTGCTGGCTCTAGGATTAGAGGCGGATCAAGTGGGGGTCGTCCGAAGCCCAGCATGAGAAGGGATAGCTTCAGTCGTAATAGGGTGTCGGGTTACATAGATCGCGCCAAGCACAAGTTTCATGACACACCATCCTTCGTTGAGAATGGTACTGCCCCTTGAGAATGGCCATATATGATAATAGTGTGAAGATCGATATGCACTCGTGCTTCGTATAGAGCATGTTAGTGATGCATACTTTCGCAATCTCCATCGGTGTTATCCTTAATTAATGTAACAGTTGAATAAGGTTGGTTGCAAATTGCAATTGTCCCCTGTTGTCGAGTGAAATTAATAAGATTTAATGATCGATTTTATTGAACCTAATTAAGGGTGTGTTTGGATTCCAAAAACATAAACACTTGAAGTGAAAGCGTTTGTTTAGCTAAATTTGTATGTATTTCAAATAATATGAATTGAAAGAGTTTGTTTAGCTAAATTTGTATGTATTTCAAATAATATGAATTTAAAACAAATATTGTGTAGATTGTATAAATCAAATATTAATATTGTGTTAAGTTTATAATTATATTAGAAAATATTTGGTTAAATGTCCATTTACATATAACCTTTTTGCTAAATGTCCAACCTAATCCCCACTTTTGATAAATGTCCAAATTTTTTTTGTAATCCCCATACTACCCTTGCGGCCTTGCCTATTAAATTATACGCTCGGTTTCTTTTTCCTGTCAAACAAAGAACGAAGGGATCCATCAGATTTCCGCCACCGTCCTCCTCTCTCAAGGTCCTCATCCATAGTTTCCCTTGCCGCCGCCTCCTCGGATCTGCGAAGTCCCATCGCCGCCCAACGACCCACGTCTTCACCAAATGATGGGAGCGCCGCCGCCTGCATCTCCGATTTAGCACCCCAAAACCCTTGAATCACTGCTCATCGTTCGAAATCTGTCGAAATGGTGTCGAATTAGAGTTGATGCAGGGAGTCGAAGTCAGGAGAAGAGCAAGGATAGATTTCGACATCAATGGTGACTCGAAGGGGAAAGATGTTGGTGCGATAGTGAATGTAGGCTCCACTTTCCGTGAAAAACCGCTTGAAGGAAAACCCGAAAACCCGTGTTTGAAAGTGTTTGAAGGCTGTGGCGTGGCAAAAGGGAACTACTGCCTTAGAAGCGAATTCGCCCCGACTCCAGTGGTGCAAGTCGGCTACTGGCGTCGCTCCCCAAGGTTACACAGCGAACTTCTCGAGCGTGCACTCGCCGTCGAAGTGTTGGAACCACTCAGGACCCAGAACGGTTTTCAGAAGAGAGGAGGAGAAGATTGTGAACGTGTGTAAAACTAAAAAGAGAAAACCGGTTTTAAAATAAAATCAGACGCTCCACTTTGCTGAAATATCGAAGAGAATCAGAAACTGTTTTACAAAATGATAAGGATGGAATCAGTCAACCGAAACCCTAATTCATCCTTATCGGAGGCCATTTATATGATAAAAAATTAAAACTGATGCAAAAGGTGACCAACACCACAAACCGCGCACGTGTCACGAACACGGGCCAGCAGCGGCGGAGGTGGTGCGCGCGTGTGAGAATCCTATCCCAACTCTCAATAGCCCTTTCAAAAACTCCCCTTTAAAAACAACTCCTCCAATGCCTCTACAATCAATGTGGGATAAGGAAGTTCAAAAGACAAGTTAAAAATTCCCCATTGTGAACATTACCTCCAACAAAAGAGACGGGAGGAGAGCGAAAGAGCCGCCATGGGAGGAACATGAGATTGAAGATGAAGAGCAGCGACAAGGATGAACAGGGGCGGCGAAATGGAGTTGTTGCTCAGATCCGAAATTGAGGAGAGGAGGGAGATGAATAGTGGCGGCCGATTCCCTATTTTTGAGATCAATGATGTTCAGAAGGTTTGAAATTGGGAAAATTGATTCTTCTTTCAACAACTCGCTTTGCTTCCTCTGTCAGCCGGGCCCTCCCAAAGCTCCTCACCTTCTCACCGGTCTCTCCTTCGCCGTTTCCGACATGTCAGTTTCAAGGTCGCTAAATCATCTGCAGATGGATAGGCGGTTGAGAGCATTCCCAAGAGCTTCTCCATTTTGGAGAAAATTGGAGTTTTGGGGAATATTGGGCTTAAATTTGGCCCAACAGCTTCCCCAATCCAATCTCTAAAATAGAGATCTGGCAACCAAATTCAAGTACTTGCCCCATATTTGCAGCAATCCTAAATTTTTTTAGCGGCTCAGTTTTCCTAGTTTTCCCACGTTCTTTAGCTAAAAAACTGCCACTTTTCCTTCCCTGTTCTGGAAGATAGTTGGTGCCCTCGCTTCACCTCCGACCGGCGTTTAGTATTTCCGACCTTCCTCTTGACGCTCCTGTCGCCGTCGGGAGTTCAGGTCAGTCAAACTCGAAACTTTGCAGCGTTTATTTTAACGATTTGGAGGAGCTTTGATTAGTTTTTGTCTCAATCTTGTTCGTTTTGGGTACTGCGTCCTGGTACCTCATCTGATTTTGGTGTTATTTCTCTCAATCTCCTCCTAGAGAATCCAATCTGTAGGGCCTCATATGATAGAAACATTGGTGCACTCAAAGTGTTCGATTAAATGCCTATAAATAAAATATCTGAATTTTTAGTACAGTTGAGTCGTAGTAGCCTAATAGGACATGTAAATTATGCATCCTGATATTAAGCTACGGAGTGAGTTGAATGTTTGTGAGTCCTAATATTTTGGTTCTATGGGATGATTCCTAGAAGGTCCCGGGAGTTGTGCTGTGGCAATCAATATACATCTAGTTGACTAGGTTCAGTGTTGCCTTTTGTGCTTCACAGTGAATGTGCAAACAGATGTCTTTGGACTATTCATGACCTGTATGAAGAAGCATTAAGATATACTCCCTCCGTCCCAAAATAGATGTCTTTGGACTATTCATGTACGCTTTTTAATGAGCTAAAAAATATATAAAATATCCACTTTTTAATTAATTTTTTAAAATAATTCTATACTTATTAGTAATATGTATGATATTATTTAAAAATATTTAATAAAATGTTGATATTTTATATAGTTTTTAACTTCTTAAGAAAACGTGTATAAATAGTAAAAGACATCTATTGTGGGACGGAGGGAGTATATGTTTGGCCAGTAGATGATGAAGTTTTTTAGGCTAAAATTTTCAGAGTGCTTTGTCTCTGGAAGATAAGTTCCTTTGTTAGATCAGATGCTCCTGTATGCCATCGCTATTTTCCTTTACATACCATAAATACAATGTATAAATTAATTTAAGCTTAACGATATTTATCTATATGTTTTGTTGGGATGTGTTTTATATTTCAGCCTGTCACTTTTGAAGTGACTGAAGATCCATATCTTTTTTTTCATCTTCCTTCAATCTTGTCGGGAGTTGTTTATTATGGTAGAAATGGATTCATCATTCGTTTAAGGGAGCCATAGGCCTGCAGTGCTACAGAAGTATATGTGTGTTGTTACAAAAATGGAGCAATTTCATGGATATCAAAGTGTGATTATAATTCTTTGCACTTGGCAGTGATCCAATGGAGAAAAGGGACCTATATGGCTATATGTGATCAGTGTTTACTTTATTTACCTCTTTGGATAATGGAATCATTAAATACTCCTTCCATTTTTCTTGTTCAAATTATCTTTTTCCTACAAAATTTTTTGGTGGGGGAAACATTATTCAATTGATAACAAGTTGCAATGTGATATACTACGAAAGAACAGTGGGTACTGCGTCCTGGTACCACTGTATTTTATTTTTTGGTGAACATATACCACTATATTATATAAATTGTGTAGTATATATATATGCATTGATTAGCTAGCTAGCATATATATGAAGACAAGCTAGCTAGCATATATATGAAGACAAGGTGCACAGTTTGTTTTCACAATTAGATTAAGATACATTAAATTTAAATTCAAATTTAATTTACCATTAAAAAACTAAATTACAATTCTCTAAAATGGAGAATTTGTTGGAATTGGGTTAAAATTTTTTTAGGGAATATGGGTTGTCATTCTCCATATATCTTAAATTTTGGAGAAGATCTTGGGATGTTCTGATATAGATGCTACTAAACTGATTCAAGGAACTCTGTATCAAGGAATGTTGAAATCAGGAGCTCATGAGTGACATTCCTAAGCTAGTGAGCTCTTATTTAGTTTCCTTTTGGATATTTTATAGTGGAAAAATTTCATCTTCATTAGAAATTTACAGCTCATGCGTATATTATGTTTTTATATATTATGTTTCTGAGCTATGTGTTTGATTACACTATATTTTTCGTAAAATTATATTTTTTATTATTTTAGTCATATTATGTTTGATTAATTACACTATATTTTTCGGTGATATAGTGTAATCACCTAAAGGTTTTGCTTAGAATTAGCCCTCTACGGTTTGAGCTTCCCTTGTCCTAAGTTTTCCTTTGGTTACAGTAGGGATTACACTATTTTTACCTTTTGGTGACACCACTAACAACACTTGGACATTCTTTCACTTGGTACACTAGTGGTGAGAATACTTGGTACACTTGTGGTGATAGTGATAAGGGTGGTGACAGTGGTCACCAAAATAAAGTTGTCGTCGCATGTATATATCCACCAAAATAAAAACAAAGTTGTCATCGTCACAAAAAAAAAATTGTCGCTACATGTGTCACCAATTGTGTCACCATTGATAAGGAGGTGACACTATTGGTGACAGTGTTCTCGTAAAAAAAACCTCTTAAAACAAAGATGTCACCGTTACCCAAAGAAAAATTGTCACTACATGTGTCACCAATAGTGTCACCATTGATCATTAAGAGTGATGACAGTGATCCCGTAAAAAAACTCTAAAAACAAATCTGTCGCCAAACAAAGTTGTTACCACATGTGTCACAACCGACAGTGTCACCACAGTAATCTCGTAAAAAAAACTAAAAACAAAGGTGTCACCACAGTGATAAGGGTAGTGACAGTGGTGACAATAATAAAGGTGGTGACGGCGATAAGGCTAGATGGTGACAACGATAAGGGTGGTGATAGTGATAAGGGTGGTGACAGTGATAAAGGTGGTGACGGTGTCATCGCTTATAAAAGTTGTGACAGTGACCTCACGAAAATAATATAAAAACTAAGCTGTCACAAAAAAAAAATTGTCACTGTGTTACCACAGATAAAGGTGGTGACACTAATCTTATTAAAAAAAACTGTCACCAAAAAATTTATTTATCACTATACATATGTCACCAAGGTCAATAACTTTGGTGACACATGACATGTGTCACAAGTAATAATAAAAAAAAGTTATTCACGTGCCTCACAAATGTGATGATGAGTAATATAATATTGCTTCCGACCCATTTCACTAAATTCGGCCCATTTCACTAAAATTGCTTCAGCGCATTTCTGGAATTCGAGTCTGGATCTTCTACAACCCTTGGTGTGCCCTTGGATGTGACACAAAATTATTTATGGTATTTTTTAGTTATAAAAAATTATATTTACATTCTACATGTCAAATAACATATATTTGCATATTTTTTTCTTACAAAATGATATTTTAATAATCATTATAATTAATATTCTAAAATAATGACTCTTCTAATTTTAATATTTTTTAAAATATTATTTTATATTAAAAGTTATACAAATATATGTTATTTGACATGTAGAATGTAAATATAATTTTTATAATTTTTTTTATAATTAAAAATACCATAAATAATTTTGTATAACACCCAAGGGCACACTAACTGTTGTAGGAGATCCACACTCCTTGAATTCATGCCACGTCACGTACGGAAACAACTTGCTTCCAGCCTTCCGCACAGTTTCATTAAATTCATAATCCAAGCCGTCCGTTAAATAACATCAAGGGTAAAAATATCATAATGGATATTTTACAAAATGGATTATGAAAATGGACATTTTACACAATGTCATATTTAAAATGGACACTTAGCAAAAAAATCCATTATATTATAAACTTAATATATTTAATTTACACAACTTAATATAATTAAGGGTAGGGCCAAAGTCCTCGAAGGTGACTCTTGGCGCCTAAGTTAGTAAATATGCTTTGATGAATAGAAATTCAATTGAATGACAAATCTTTTATCCCTATTTATAGCAATTTGGATCCCCTATAACATCGGGTGTTACACTCGGTGTTACACTTAATTATTTTGAGTATAAAATCACATTATAAAAATTTATAAAAAAAATATTTATATTCTATACACTTATATTAACATGTTTATAAAATTTTATTATGAAAAATTATTATTAAAAATTATGGATAATTAAAAGATTGATTATTCTTTTATATTTTTTAAAACATATATTTTAATAATAAAAGTTTATAGACATGTTAATATAAGTGTATAGAGTATAAATATAATTTTTAAAATTTTTTAATTTCAATTTGTACTCGAAATAATTACGTGTAACACTGAGTGTAACACACAAAGTTTTATTGGGGATTTAAATTGTTATTATGGTGGAATTTTCTTAATTAATAGATTTAATTAATATGTAAATTATATAATTGAGGGCATACTTATCTGCTTGTTAGGATATGACTAGGAGATCTTACCGATTTTTTTTTTTTGAACCGGAAATAATTTGGCAATAAGGCGGACCTTATATGCCAAGAGCATCCAAGCGGATGAAATCACGAACCAAAGAATCGTCAGGTGGAGATCTTACCGATTGATGTAATAAAAGACAATTATGCCTCTACTCATAATTCAACACAAACAAGCAATTTCTTTTATTTCAGTTATAATTTCTACTCATAATTCAACACAAACATCACACAAATCAACAATAAACAACTACTCACATATAACCACCAATTTCATCAAATTCATTTCTAATTTCAAACCCTAAAACCCTAAATTTCATACGAAAACAAACCATAAAAAACAATTGTAATGAAATTTCTTACCTTAAAGTTGATAGATCTATAGAAATCTCTCTCAAATGCACTTCAAAACTCTAACAAAATGTTGCTGCTAGTGGCTCGTTCAAGTTGCACGAGGTTGTTCTTGGTGGAGGATTTGGATTGGAGGATGGGAGTAGGTTTTAATTTTAGTCTTGGGCCGATCTGTAAGTATTTTGCAAAATTGGAAGTTCTTGTACTCTTTCTGTTCACAAATAAGTGACTTTTTATTATTTATACACGTATTTGAAGGTGCTAAAAATAATATAAAATAATAATTTTTTAAATATACTCCTACTTATTAATAATAAGTATAATATTAATTTTAAAAAATAATTAAAATTTTTAATATTTTATATAGTTTTATACCTTTCTAGAAATGCATGCTTGACTTAAAAAAGTCATTTATTTGCAAACGGATGGAATATAAAATTAAGTAAATTATGTCTTGTCGATAGTCATTTTGTCATTTTATGATGTTTATTTTAATGATTACCCTAATCAAGTTATCATGTGCTTTTAAATGCATAAACGTGGGGTAATGCCCCTAGTAAGAACATTATATGCATTTGACAATTGGAAAAGGGTTACATGGATCCACCAAAAAATAATACTCCCTTTATCTCTAAATATAGGTGACTTTTTAACCCATTTTTTAAGGAGATAGAAACTATATAAAATATTAATTATTTTAAAAAATAATATTTTGTATAGTTTTTAGCCCAACCCTGAACAAGTGCAAAGTGGGCACTTCTATAGGCCTCCAAATCTAATAGGCCTCTTAATGATAAGCTCGTGTGTATATTGTTGACTAAAAAAATTCCTTTACCCTAATTTTTGTTGGAACTCTTGTCATGCAGCACACTCGCCTCGATCTTCATCCTCACTTTGATTTCTCTACATCTCTGCCATTAGTTAATACATTAACATTTCGTCCTTCCATCTTCTCCCCTCTTTAAAATTTCTCAAAAATTTCAGTTGAAATTATGGCTTATCGACTACCGTTGCTTACATCACGCTCTTTTCTGTAAATTTGTGCTATTCCACTTCTTCTTCTTGGATTCACAGGATCTTGAAGCCATTCTTTCTCTTCAATCTTCACTTATCCCTTCCTTTTGCTCAATTCTTGTTCTTTAATTTGATAACATCGTTATCAAATTGACAACATCATCAATCAACGTTTAGCTATTGAGAGGTTCGAGTCTCTGATCCAGCAACTCTATCATGTTGCCATTGACATCTTCTCCATTGAGTCCACTTTTTTGGAGCTACAAGCTCATATTAAAATTACCAGTAAGTACTTTTTGTTCGCCTTTGCTTTTTTTAATCACTCCATATCTCATGAATTTCGCATTTTGTTTATGTTCTGGTTCAATTTAAAGATTGAGATCCTGCAACTTCAACTTCACCTACTATCCTCGATTTTTTAAGTTTCTAATTCTGTATTTGCAACATAATTTAGATCGAATAGCAAGCAACTATGGAGAGGTTTAGGGTAATTTTTTTAAGATTTATTATAAAGTTTTAATCTATGAAATGTTATTAAAATAGCAAACAGTAATGCAATGTATATGTTTACTTACTTCACCTATGATGAGCGTGGATTTGAGTTTCTCACCAAACAGGTTTGTTGGTTAATTAACCTTTCCATCAAGCCTCCATTTAAAATGGTCATCCAATTATCACGCGAACCTTTCCTAAAATTTAGAAATGTGAAAAGATGATCCAAACATGCTTGTTCACCAATCTTTACACATCGTATCATATACACAGCCAGGAACATCATATACACGCTCAATATAGAAGGGATACAAGGGTAAGCAAAATCCTTGAACTAAACTCTCCATGTGGAGAACACCGTATCCTAGGTACACGTTTAAGCACCCTCCCTCCTTGGAGGCCAACCCCAATTCTATCCCTTTTGGCCAGGGGAATGCACAAGCTATGATTTTTAGGTCCTCCAATGCTAGGACCGATTATTCTCTGGCCTCCATCTTGGTATTTGCAAACACATGTGATATTCTCTCCTTAAAAACTGAGGGTGTCGGGGGAGGTGGTGGGGGGACATAACCATCGCAGAAACTGCACTCAACGATCTCCTCAACATTATAATGAACCATTGGAAAGTCGCTCAAACCCACCCGGGCTCTTTTTTGTCGCCTTGTGGGTTTAGATCGAAGACTCTTCTCCTCGGTTCGATTCATCCGCATAATCGGATATATGTAGTATAATAACCAGGGTCATCCCTGGCTTTTGGTTGCTTGATAGACCCAACCAAAGGGTGAGAAGGAGGGCTCCTCCTGGTTGGGGCAGAAGTAGAGGCATGGCCTTTTCCACCATCAAGAGCCCTAGTCTAGAGCGGCTGCAAGGAAACCATTTTGCTTGAACCCTCCATCACCACCAGGTTTGCAGTATCGGTGAGCTGTTCTTCTAATCCACGAACCTCCCACTCGCATTCTGATTGTTACTCATTGACTCCGACATGATGATAAGAAAAATCCCTAGAAAGATCCTAAAAATACACAAAGTATATGGATCAACACAAGGGGGGAGGATCGACATAATGAATTTACGATCTGATAAAAAGGACGCCAAAATCCCAACTGGGATATCTTTCTTTGTCGCCTAATGCGCTCGAGATGCAGATAACGAAGAGATGCCGACCTCGAGAAAAGAAGTGGCACCTCTTTGTCTCTCTCCCCCTCCCCCAAAAGGGAGGGGGAGAAGCAGTTGCCACCAGAAACCTTCGGCCACTACTCTCCTACTAACGCCATGAAAGGAGAAGAAGAAAAGAAGGAAAACAAGGAGAAGGAAGCAAGAAATGGTCACTTGGAAATTTCTAAAATCAGAGAGATGAGCGGCGACTAACGTTTCTTCTTCTTCTTCTTCCTCCTCACCATCGAATTTCCTCTCTCTCTTTCTCTCTCTCCTCGTACTTTTTCCTGAAGCTTGGATGAGAAGCATGTATGCTCCCGCTCACCCTACTTATAGTCTCTGAGGGTCCCCTTTTTTTTGGGCCATGTGGGCCTGGGCCGAATCATCCTTCTTTGAAAAGGCCCATAGTCCAAATCCAACACAAGTATACGAAGCAATATCGTTTTTTGTCAAAACCCATTTGGTCCACTATGTATTCGCGATCTGGTCTTGAGGAGATATAACGATATCCCAATACGTACTCATGTATACGTCAAAAATAGGTCGCCCAACGAAAAAGTAACAAGGGAGATATGACGAGCACTTCACAGTCAGTATTTACAAAGCTTACCCTTTAAGTATATTCGCGATCACAATGATGGCCATGAGGCCACCTGCTTGTCTCGCTGTCAGATGGCTATTGGTCCTCTCTACACGGCACCCGCCATCCAGGCGACGTCATTCGCATAGTGGCAACACTCTATCATGCTGGCACCCGCTTACAAGACCGCCAATGTTACTCCTCTCGCCCCTACCAGAGTGACCATCATGCACCATCTCGCTGGCGACATCTCATTGGCCCATGTGTCACGGTATCCACACGAGGTCTTATCGACCTCTTGTACCATAGCACTATAAATTACCCCTCGTTATCATAATTATGGACTGATTTTCTGAGAGAAAAACGACGAGCTCTGCAATTATCTCCCGAAATTAAAACCCCAGAGTTGAGTTCTCAAGTCTCTGAAAGTGGAAAGGAATCATTTCTAAGATATAACCGATCATCTAAAGTTATCTTTACAACGACGACTGAATAGTAAATTATAACCAGAGGATCGTCACGAAGAAGCCAATCGTGAATCAATTGCTAGACCACATGCCGAGTTTTTAACTAAGATTTATCTCAGGCTTCCCTCCAAGTTATATTTATACAGGTATTATCCATCCTATTATTATAAAATAGGGGACATGTCATCAAATTGAGGTAATAAATATTGATGATTTTCTAGAAACGCTTCACTTACAAATTTATGTTGTCATATTGATGTTGAATCGGCATGGGTTATGCATTTTAAAAACCAAACAATTCAGAATTCAAAAATCCATTTTTGTAATGTTATCTATTCCATGATTAAACTTAAGTAAATAATCAAATTGCTTATGAGAAAATAAGTAACTTCTTTCAACCATTATTTTATTTAGCTACCTAATAAGATTGTATATATTGTCTTTGAAAAATATGGTTACCTACAAAACTATCAATATTTAGCAAATTTTTAACTCTTCAACGTAAGTCCCTAGCTAGTGTCCCAAAGGCTGAAATGAAAATATAATGGCTAATACATTAGAAAAAACTAATTTAGCAAAAAAAAAAAGAAGAAGAAGAAATTGACTAACATAAAGAATTAAAACGCTGATAGAGACAACACAACATACACTCTGAAACAAATGATGTAACATGTAAGAAGTAGACAATGGGCCATGTTGCTGCTAGATTGAACATGCCTTCTTATTAGGAAAGTTGAATGGATTCCTAACTTCAACCAAAGGGATGTGTTGAATGAGATGAAAATCCTCTCCTCCATCACCATTATAAGGTCGTCGAACTCTTTCGCAAAAGCTCTTGGACACAAAATGAGCCCTAAGGCATTGGAGATTGCTCATGTAACGTATCCCAATCGAAATTCCTTCCAACTTACAGCAATTCAAAATGAGTAACATCTTCAGTTGCGGCAAGGAACCTCTATCGACTCTCCATTCCCTCAACTGAGACATATTCGACAATGTAAGCTCTTGTAGTTGTGGAAGTCCAATCATAGTTAACCTACTCGCATTGTAGGCCTCACTATCTAGAATGAGATGCCTCAGATGATCTAGTCGTGCGAAAGCTTGTTTTAAACCCTCTTCATCCATAATCTGAGTCGCACGTAGCTCTAAACTCAAGAGGTTCGGAGGCAACCACAATGGCAGATGTTGCTTTCTTATCTTTCCCCATAAAACAAGTCTCTTCATAATCCGACGACATTCTAGCTTCAGCTTCTCCAGATGAAACTCCAGTCTTGAATCCTCTCTAAGATAAAGGTGCAGCGTGTGAAGATGGCTATTCGGGTTCCTAACAAAATGAGATACTGCTTCCAACTGTTCTTGGCTATGTATAGTTGTTAAATGCAATTCTTGCAGACCAACGGTAACGAAATACATCTCTTTAGCTAACCAATCACCGGCTAATGCTTTCAAAACTTGCAAGTTTCTTGATTTGTCAACTCCTAATGTTTGTCCAGCGCTTGTACCGTCACAAGATAAAGAAAGATGTCTAAGGTGCTCCATGCTACCGATCCCATTGTTTGGTAAACTTTGGCCTTGACTTCCAACGTATGCATAGCTCAACAGGTTTTTGAATGTTACTGTTGATTGCATAAGTTTCTTGATTCCATGGCACCTCTCAATTTCCAAGTATCTTAAGAGAGGCAAGTTTCCTATTCCCTCTGTCGAGTCTCCTAAATCAACCTTTACTAGATGCAATACTCGGAGAAACTTCATCTTCTCATGAGGGAAATCTAACTTTGCTATTCCTCCACCGCGGTCTTCATAGCAAATAAAAGACCTCAGATTAGGATTGTATGTAGAAAACGATTTCCTGCGCAAATTTAACACATGATCCTCCAAATTCAGTACCAACTTTATAAAAGAACCAAAACATTAGCAATGTTAGACCTGATGATTTAATATTTTCAACTCATTTTACAAGGAAAAAAATATGTATTTTATTTGTAAAGAATGAATCTTGACTTTACCAGTTTGGCCTGCCTTCTCTTATTTTTATCAACTTGTAAAGATCAAAGATGTGTAAAAAAATTTTTTGATTCAGCTTAAAGATCAACAGCAGAAAAACACTCTTCAAGGTGCTGGCATGGGTTAAAAATTTGAAATTCAATATCTATCTATATAAAATACTAAAACAGAGGCCTGAAACGGGCATTTTCTGGATTAAAGTGGTATTATATTTCTGGCCCACATCAATTAATAAACGAATATAGTTAGCTAAAAACTTATCTTTTTAGATCAATAATCTATCCAATATAACTTGAATTAGTTGTTATACATATTTATTATTTTCATGCTTTTGTTAATAAACTATATTATTTATTATTTTAAAAGATGAAAAAGGAATATTTGGTGCGTTATTCTACCTTTTAAATCAAATTGAATATAATATATTTATATATGGTTTTATTTTTGTGAGCCACATCAATTTGATTTTATTTTTTTATTTTAAGCCACGTCAATTAATTATCTAATATAATATTTTAATATAATTAATATAATAAAATATAATTTATTAACAAAACGCGCAACCGCGCGGGTAACGAATACTAGTAAGCAATAAAGCAGGAACTAAAGCAAATTGAAGAAATAATTGACAATAAGTGTATAATCAAGCATGACTTTTATGGAGGATGCATATATGGAAAGTTAAAATTGAAATCTACTTTAGTAGTTGAGAATAGAAAATCTTACCCTTTATGAATGACAGCTCGGTGAGACATATGCGTCATGGAGGTTGAATCTGAGATTGATGAAGCTGATACGTCGAAGAAGCTCAAATCCTTTGCCTTCTTTACACAGAAATCTCTCATCAAATCATGAATCCGAATAGTTTGAGTTTTTCCTTCATAGTCTCTACCATCAACTTGGACCATACATCTTTGGATCAACTCATCGAGGAAATCCCTAGCTAGATCCTCAAGTGTCTCGCTTTCATTGCATAGATTTGATTTTACAAACCCTTCTGCAATCCATAATTGGATCAATTGATCCACATATATACGACTATCTTCATGAAAAGTGCCCAAATAAAGAAAGCACGACTTCAAGTAGTAAGGCAAATCCAAATAGCTTAGCTCCAAAATTTCTCCCATTGCCTCGTAATCGTGAGAACCATTGTTGTGCTTCATTATCCTCAGCATCACATCATTATTAATACTCTCCCAATCTTGTACACTGTTCTTTGTGCTCAAGAGGCCAGCAAGTGTAACTACTGCAAGCGGTAACCCGTTACATTTTTGCAAGATTTTCTTTCCTAACCGCGCAAAGTTGGATGCCTCTTCAAATCTACTGACTCCTTGCCAATTCTTGCAGATGATATTGGAAAACAATTCCCAACTCTCATTTGGGGTAAGGCGTCGAGTTTCGTGGATATGCAAACCACCTAAGACAGGAAAGTTAACCACTTTCCTATTGCGAGTCGTGATCAAGATTCTACCACTACTGGTGCTATTTGTTGACAACAATATAGGCAGTAATTCTTGGAGAGCTTCCACCCTCCACACATCATCAAGAACTATGAAACAAGAACACTTCATGAGGAACTCGCGAAGCTTGTGAAAAGGGAATGATGTTTCACCTCCAGATTGAAGTTGAACGCCAATCTGTACACATATCTCGCCAAGTAGCTGGGGAGTACTCCATTCTTGAGATATGCAAACCCACGCACGACTAGCAAAACGCTCCCAAATCTCCTTATTGTTGTAAAGCTTTCTTGCGAGGGTAGTTTTCCCGGAACCACCCATGCCTACAATTGCCAAATTTGTCACAAGATCGCCTTCTTTACCAACCAGTTGGGCAACAAGACTCCTAACATCTTCCTCCAAGCCGATGATGAACTCATCATTAGTCGTATATGAGTAAGTTCGAGGCCTCTGCCTACGGTTTACTCGGACAAGATGGCTAGGAAACTGATATCCTTTTGGCCTGTTGATGGCTTCTTTCAACTCTTGTTTGAGCTTTTCGGCGCTCTCTATCACTTGATGTGTTCGGACGAGAGGGTTTGAGGTAGATACAAATAGCTTCAACTTCTTCCACAAGCTTCCTTGCCTCCGGTCTTCGGCCTCTTGGTAGAACATGTCAAGCAAGTCTTCGACGTCGAGGGCGATCTCCCTAAGGTGCTGGAGTTGAGTAGTTAACACATGGCTCACGGTTGTTCTCCGTTCGATTTCATCAACGTCCATCAGATAGCTCTCTAACATCTGCAACTCTTTTGTTAAGCTATCAAGAGCGCTTTGTTTGTCCATGGATAATATTTTGAACTCATTTTCCATGAAAGTAGTGAGTTGGTCAAGAGTGAAGCTGAAGGGCTCGAAATACATGGTCATTTTGGCTTCCAGGGAAGGTGAGGGAAAATATCATTTTGGTGGTAAACATTGGGGAAAATTGGTCCAATATATCATCATCTTTATTATTGCATATTTGCATTAAATAATAGGTTGTGTGAGAATCACCGGAGATAATATTGTGCACTGTAGACCAACCAATCGGTTTGAGTTGAATTTGTCTAATGAACCCGTAAAATTAGGAATTGTTTGTTTCATAGAACTTCCTATAAATTCAATTCTTATGAATTATAATTTTCATAAATTTTAAAAAGTTATTTGATTAAGTTATAAGATGTATGGAATTTAAATGGGGAAATTCTTATGAATTATAATTTTCATAAATTTTAAAAAGTTATTTGATTAAGTTATAAGATGTATGGAATTTAAATGGGGAAATTCTTATGAATTATAATTTTCATAAATTTTAAAAAGTTATTTGATTAAGTTATAAGATGTATGGAATTTAAATGGGGAAAGTTGAATTTTTCGAATTGCAACTTATCTAATCCTTTAAGTATGTGAAATTTCTCTATTTTGTAGAAATTGTAATTTTTGAGAAGTCAAATTTCTGGATTTTTTTATATTACAAAAAATGATTAAACACCCCTATTTATTCTATTTTTTGGGTTTTAAACTTTCTGTTAACCAAACGAGATCTAAGTCGATAATCAATGAAAGGACAATATTTTCAATTGATTATCTAATCCAGTGTTTTCTTTCTTCTTTATTTTCTCTTAGTAATCCAGTGCTTTCTTGAACCAAAAAAAAAAAGGGGCATTTTGCTAAGTGTCCAAAAATGTTGGCCAAATTAGCAAATTGTCCACCTTGTTGAAATAATTAGCAAAGTGCCCATCCCTTGTGCCCCTCCCTACGTGCCCCCCTCCGCCCCCGCGTGCCCCCCCTCTGCGTCAGCCGTTTTTTTTTTTTTTTCGCTATTGCTGACGCCGACGTCGGAAATGCTGACGTCAGCATTGCTGACACCATCTACAGGGATGCTGACGTCAACTTCGGGAATGCTGACGCCGTCTACGGGGATGCTTACGCCGACGATGCTGACATCGGAGATCAATATATTTGACGTATTAAGTCATTACAAATGATTTGGATTTCACAAATCAAATAACATTAGAAATTTTATATAAAATATAAAAGGGGGAAAGCAAAGAAACAAAGGAATGTTCTAAAAAAAAAGAAACAAAGGAATATTTTATTTTATTTTGGGAGTGAGAAAAAAAGAATATCGGTGAGCAATTAAAACAAATTCAGTATAGAAAACATTGAAGCTATTGAAGTCCCAATCGCCTTCTCAGTCTTCTCAAAAGTAGTTTGCTGACGCCGACACCGGATACGTCGAATTTGTTGACGATGCTGACGTCCTTCCTCCTCCATCTCTTATATCGCAAAAACGATGCCAGCACATATATACCTACATAAAAATACGCATAAAAACGATGTCAGCACTAAAAAATACGCATAAAAATGATGTTAGCACTAAAAAACAAACCAATTTTTAAGGATTCAAGCATACATATATACCTACATATATAATATCCAACTAAAAACCATGTCAGCACATATAAAAATACGCATAAAAACGATGTCAGCACAACTCAAACGTAGAGATCGATTACAAAACAAAAGACTTTTAACTAACCTAAAAGGAAAACAAAGTATAACAACAATCAGGTAATTAAGAAAAACAGGAAGTGTTGTCATATATGCAATGGAACTGATGTCATATATGCAATGATACTGCTTTCAAGTAACACAAATGTTTGCTGACACTAAATTTTTATAATGTTTGCTGACACTGAAATATTTAATTTTGCTAACAAGAATTTAACATAAATTGTTGACACAATTAAAAAGGATGATTAGTAGAATGTAATATTGAAATGTTACCATACGGCATAAAAATTTAACATAACAATTATGATTTCAAATTGGAAATTGATCTTATTCTACCTACTACATCTACCTACCATCTACCTAGCTAACCATGGCCAAAAAAAATAAAAAATATGACAGCAACATGCTTTTCATACGTGGTACTTTATCCATGGTAGTAAATTAACTATATATCAACTATCAAGAGGGATAGAACAATGACTGAGCAAAATGCTAATGAACTGTGCATCAATTCTAATAACACCAATTAAGGCTAAGAAAACACCTGATTGAATCCTAAATTCTATGACAGTAAATAAATCAAGGAAACTTTAATTGAAATTTGCAACCTTCAAAAGCACAATCAGTAGCTTTCAAAAACCTAAAATCAACTAATACTGAATAACATAGGGATCCAATAAATGCCAAATCAGTATAAAACAAGAAGAAATCATAAACCAGAGTTCTTCCTCCTCCCTATTTCATGAATCATGATCCTCCTACCGTTCATATGACAGATCCAAATTGCAATCAATTCAATTGAAATCAAACATATGACATATCCAAATTGCAAGCAATTTAGTACAACTCATGAATCAAACATATGATATATCCAAATTGCAATCAAAGAAACGTTTCCTATGACTGCATATCCAAATTGAACTGAAATCGTAAACAATCGACTCAAACTCCTGGAAACAGAATCGCAAAAACCCTTAACAACCGAGCGCAATCAGAATGTACAAATTCAGAGAGGTTGAGACGGATCTACTTACCTCTATACAACCAGATCTAATGGATCTCTCTCGAACAGATCGAAACCGTAAACAATCGGAGGGAGCCAGATCTACAACCAGAGGTTGTCGGACTCGTTCTCCATGAAACCAGCAAGCAACAGCCAGTCAACCACCCCATAGCCGATCAATAACCACCGAATCTGGTGGTTCTCCGGTGGCCCTCCCTCTGTTGTCGCCGGATCTAGTCGGGAGAGTGGTAGATCTGGGAACAAATGCACACGACTTCTCAAATTTATGCCACCGAATTGCTTAGATCCATCTGCTACTCGATCTCCTGGTTCTCTTCGTTAGATCGAGAAGATCAAAACAGTCGTCTTCCTCCCCCATTGATTCACATAGAGAGTACATAGCAACACATCCGCCGCCTCCCGCATCGATCCACCACCTCACCTCCAATCTCGACCGCTTCGCCTCCAATAATCCGGCATCGGCATGATAGTGTAGGGGAATATTCGCCGAAGACAAGCAGCGTCGGAGGTCAGTAATGAATTCTAGATGTCGGCCGAGGCGGCGATTGAAATTCCAGATGAAGCCATGGGAGGGGAGCTTCTCCCCTGGTCTGACAGAGAGACCATAGTATTATTTAATTTGGTGGACAGTTAACAAACTAAACCAAAACCATGGACACTCTCTTAATTTTGGCCAAAAATTTACGCCTTCGGCCCAAATTTTCTCAAAAAAAAAAGCACTACTTGTCCATATTTTCAAGCCATGGGGTCCAATACTTCAATAGTCCAAAAGTGAAATTAATGAATACGTTGATATTGTCAAAGTGATGAGCTCACGAGGTGGGGAAACCTACACATAAGTGTATAATGTACACCGTCAATTAAAATTTAACAATATCTATTATTATATATAATATATATAAAAGTTGTCTATGTCAAATGACGATTTCTCTTTTATTATATTATTTTTAATCAATAAAAAAATTTTCATTAATCAATACAATATAAGAATATATAATCAAAATAATATTTTACCTAATTTTGTTAGATATCGATATATTTTTACAAGAAATATTTTTAAAATAAGATTTTAGAGCAATATATGCTTAAGATTTTACCCCAAGTTGATAAATACACATATATTATATTATATCTCTTTTCTTTTTATCAAATTAACAATTACAGAATTAAAAGAATTGGTTGGCTTTTAGTTTATCTTAGAACCATTAGAACGGGTGTCAATAGAAATTTTATTTAAATCAAAAAAATTACAATATATATATATTGTATTTATCTATTGATATAACAATTACAAAATATTAAAAGAACTTATTAGTTGAACGGGGACTAATATAATTTTTATTTAAATTTTAGAAAACTGAAAAATTATATCTATTATTATATATAATAAGGGAGAAGTCATTTATGTCACGTGGCAGTTTTTCCTTAATCGTGTTATTAAAAAATTAAAATTTTTTCCCGACTAATATTAATAAGATTTTTTCAATTTTGATAAGATTTTAACCAAATTATGTATTGTTTTAATATTAAAAATGTTCCCATTTTCTTCTTCGTAGTCTTCTTTTGAATTATTTGACAATCTACTTTCAGATAAACGATTAATCTTCATCAAAGACGATATAGTTTCTATGTAAATCATTCTATCCGATGGATAATCATTAAACCTTCTCATGTCAGAAACAAAGGATACAATATGCTCCCTAACGCAACCATCACGATGATGTAACAACACTCCATCGACTATCAATACATAAGCCATAAGAAGTTTATTTGGTGACTGTTTTGGTGTTTTACAACATAGATCGACCAAATCATCAAACTTGCACTTATCTACCCCTAACACCCATCGCATGTCTATAGAAGGGACTTCAATAGCATGATCAACGGAACACTTTAAACCCGTGATAGTAGCAAACTCAGATAGGGAAAACCTAGCAAGGTGGGCAAATTTCAATTTGAACCACATTTCCCTACTTTTGGTGGTTTTTAGCTCATGAACCATAAAATGATTGACAAGTTGTTGTGCAAACTTCAACTTATCAGCAAACCAAATAACACGACACATAAAAGAATTAGACAATGAAGACCAATCAACAGGATGCGATTCCCTTTCAATGACAAAAATAATATCAACATGTTAATATAGATTATACTTCTCTTACAAATTATCCCTATCTTAACGAAGATAATCAAATATCTACATAAAAGAAATAAATAGTAACTAGAATGACAAAGGTAAAAACAACATAGAAAACAGAAAAACAATCAGGGGAATTAGACAAAGAAGAAACAAACCGGAACAAGGGAAGGTCTCAATGGCATCAGTGTTGGTAAGAAGGAAAGTTGGAAAACAATATCACAAAATGGAAACAATGTCATCAATATCAACATTGACATCCATTTCAACGGTGTTAACTAAAGTTGGAAAATATTAAATCAATTTTAACTAAATTGGAAACAAGTAAATGTCACCAATATCAAAAAAAAAAATGACAACAATGTAATCGATCTCAACAGGTTTCGCACAAAGTGTAAAAAGGTAAATTGATTTCCCCTAATTTCGAAACCCTAAATATAGCCAAAGGGTACAATAGAGTCGAAAGACAAAAAATAAAAACAATAGTATGCAAAATAGATAGATACATAAGAAAATAGGAAGAAAATGAGATTATAACCTCAAATAACATACCCAAGACAACGCCATTGGACGACAATTGAAGCGAGAGCACAAAAAACTACGCGGAAGGAGGAGGAAGGTAGCATGAGAGAGAAGACAATCATTAATGGAGGGATACGGAGGGAGAAAACGTCGCCACCGAAAAAGGACGAGGGAATGTAGATTAGCCGGCAATGAGGAAGAAGCTAGACTGAGTGGAAAGGAAGGAGGGGTACACGAGGACTAATAAATTTTCAAAAAGGGTATAGCACCACTAATTAAAATTGAAGCAAATTAAATTTTAAAACGGTATAATGGGCCAAATTTTCTCTACTTTTTTTTATATATTTTTTGTATATCATCCTCTCTCCCGAAGCCGACGCCGATGTGGACGCAACGGTTAAGCCTTTAAAGGGTATAAGTTCGTTCATTTTGCTTATAAGAGATCTTCCGTTTAATTGTGCTGATTTTGTGGTTAGAAAAGTCGAGTCTAGCACAAAAAATTCTTAATTCGTGATCGGGTATGATTTCGGATCAAGTTGTGTTAACCTTTAACCCAACTCGATAGTACTTAATCCTCGTCTAGCTTCACTCTCTCGTGGCAAACCAGCATTGCAGTTTTAAGGCAACAGAACTCATCTAATAGAACAAAAACTCAATTTTTTTGAGCTGAAAACTTCTTAACCGTGGTGGATAAGTATATGTAATGCTCAAATTACAACTTCTTTAAGGGCAAGGATTGGGGAATCTCGAGTGCACCTTGTTTATTTCAGAAACCACGTCGTCGTCAAGGGTCACCTGGCATGCATCAAGGACCTCTTGAAGCTGTTGCAACTTAGTTGCTCCAAAGACTGCGCTTGCTACGAGAGGGTGCTTCAAAACAAAAGCTGCCAAGACAAAAATACGCAGATCGTTATTGAATTTGGTAGGACTGTGTTCTTTGGCATTGTAAGAGCCAAGAGGGATATGTTATCCTAGAGAAGTTGGAGAGCTAGGAACACCTAATGGGACTGCACAATAGTTCATCTTTATACATGTGATCTTTGGTGCAGTGAATCGAAATGTTCCAAATGCAATTACAATGGGGCAACCCTAACAATTCATACACCCTTTACTTGTGGGAAAAGGAAGACCAGAAAAATAAGAGCAGCGACACACTTGCAATAACATCATGAAAAAAATAGTTGCAGGATGTCCTTGATAACAAGTTTGGAAAGGTAATGCACGAATCGAACATCTCTGCAAAACTTAAGTACTAAGATCAGATATGGTTTTGTCTGAATTATTTTGTATCCTAGGAACTTGATGGCAGTAGGCATTCATTGGATAGACTCGGGCGGAAGATGAAACGTTCCTCTCTATTATGAATTTTCAATAAGATGCCATCACTTGTTAGCCTATATCCCTTTGCCTTGCTGTACACGAACTAGCAGAAGCTTCTTTTTACATTTCTGAGAGAACCAACGGGAACTTATATAGCCTATTTTGTAAATTTTAGGTCTATCTAGTCACTAGCTGCTACTACAATAGCTGATTACTAATTTATGATGCACATGTTATCTCCCAAAAACTAATGCACACACAATGACAAAATCAAACACATAGGAAAAGCAAAGAATATAGAAATGAGTAAGTGATGTACCTAGAGCAAGAGAGACAGGATGAATGCCAAATTTCTTGGCAATCTCAAGATATTCCTACATATAAGAAACAAAATAAATTAAAAACATAGTACAACTCATTTCAAAGATCATCATTCCAATTAACACTCGAACTCAATAAAAGACTTTGAGTATAACAATCCTGCCTGGCGCATGTCAATGTTATTTATCAGCCTAGACACCGGCCTAAAGTAAGGGGAAACATGTGTTTGTGTCTATAGGCTAACGAGCAAAGGTGATAAGCTGTGCTTAGAATTAAACACAAACCAACAAGTTGTCAATTGTTTATTAATTACTGAATCTTACTAAGGCTGCAACTCGAGTATGTATATCTTGACTCCTCCACCATAAAAGAAAAAAGAAGATGCAGATTAACAATCAAATTAGAGGTAGTTGATAAATCGGTAATAATCCCCCTACCAAGGTTGCTTCCCTGATAACAGTCTTGGATAGACTGTACCTAGATTCACCTTCTGAATACTTTCCTGCCAAACAGAAATGAAATGATAAGCAATAGAAAAGTGAAAACAGGAACTTATTTTCAGAGAAAGCTCAGTAAAGATTTGAAGGTATTGCCTCTGAAAAGATTCATCCGAGCATCAGGTGGACCTCCATCTCCAAAGAAGTATTTACCAGAGAGTATTCCCATTGCCAAAGGGCTATAGGCTAACAAGAAAATCCTAAAAAGTAGCCAATTGAACCATGTAAAACGATATATTGTCAATAGAAGCACCCGTGCATATATAACTATAGTCTATAGGCAAGCAAACTCACACCAGTAACTAATGAAAAGTTGCAAGATGAAGGCAGCACTGATTGCTCAGTACGGTTCCAGATAGCTTATAGGTGTTTAGTTAGTTACCCATCTAAGAAGGAAAAACTACTTCAAATAATATGAACCATCACCCCTTGAACCAAAAATAATACGAACTTCAGAAATGTTAAATTCATATGCAAATTATGACCATAATAACCAAAAATACTATGGTTTCGAAATCTGGTCAAAATTCCGACCAAAATGTTGACGTGGCGAGGTCCATTATCAATTCAACACTTTGGCCGGCTTGCTACATCTGCATTTTGGTGGGAATTTTTACCAAACTTTGAAAACATTATTTTTTGTTAATATTAGCATAATTTGTATATGAATTTAGCATTTCTAAAGTCTGGCATTATTTTTAGCTCAAGGATGATAGTTCATATATTTTAAAGTCATTTTTCCATCAGCTTCTGTAATTTGTGAAACTTATTTAAGAGATGCTTGTACCATTAAAATATATATTTTTTGTTTTCAAAAGCAGATATTTAAACTTCAAAAATTAAGTTACAAGCCTTAAAGAAACACCCTTTCTTTGCAATAGGTTTGGTAAACTAATTTAGTCCAGTTCCTCAGTTTAGTAGGATATTTTTTTCCATCCAATTTCCACGATTAGAAAACCTTCTTCACAAATTCCTTTTAGGTGCACTTATTTATCATGACGAAATTTTTAAACACCAGGAAATGTCAACGATGGTTATTCTGTAACAGATCTGAAAAGTATTAAAGCATATTTCTCATTATTCATTCAAATCTACCTCTCATGATGACAGCATTCAGCCAGACCAGAATCAAAACTGCGGCAGAGCAAGCTGTATGCATTCTGTCATAAAAGCATTCACAATGTTAGCTATGAAAGTACAAAGCTATGCAGCAAAAAAAAGAATACCAAAAAAAAACAAATGAACTCCAGAAATGTCCCTCTTTTCCTTTTCTTTTTAATCTTTTCAGAACTATTGCTCGGATGGAGAATAACCTTAAAACTTCACAAAAAGGGAGAAATACCTGCAGAGAAATTATCCTATGGCAGCTCTCGACCTTCTCAGCAACTTGCAGGAACTTCATTACTCCATACGGTGTTTCATTACCAAGTCCGATGTATCTAATCTATGAATTAGCAGTTAGTGTATCAAGATGTAAAGTTTGACTGATATGGTTAAAAGAAGACCAAGACCTACATACCTTGCCAGCATCAATGGCTTTACTAAGGGCCTCAAGTTGCTCCACTATGGATACAGAAGAGTATTCTCTTTCCGGATCATATTCAGTTTCTCCAAACATGGGGACATAGCTAAAGATAAAGCCATAAACATACAGAAAATTAAAGAAATAGCTCCAAAAATTATCTGAATGAATATTTCCATGCCCATCTACATTTACGGATGAACAAAGACTGTAGAGAATGTAGGACAGCAAACAAACCGATCAGGCCAATGAATCTGATATAGGTCAATGTAATCTGTTTGGAGTCTCAATAGACTAGATAACAACAAAGAAAAGCAATGTTAGAGCAGACACAAAACCCATAAATAATTAAATAGAAAGAAAAACATATAGAGAACGCATCGCTCCTGATCCCAATTGGAAGTCTACACCAATAACAATCCCAGGTGCAGTATGCATTTATAAACCAACCTATTATCAATGGCTTCTGAAATATTCCTCGAATCTAAGCAATGTGGACCACCACGAATCCAATTCATTTGCCCAGAAGGTCCAGTAACCTGTGTCCGAATCCAACATAACTTTCATCATTCACACAAGAAAAAGAACTTTACAAGGAAAGAAACTCAACAGCAAGAAGAACATAAAGTATGCACTGGTCAACACAAAAAGCCAAAGTTAATCTCAATAATTGCCTAATTGGTAGCAAACTAGTCACTGGATTTTAGCATTTGTCATATGCACTCGCCCCCGCTTTTTTGGAGGATGGAAAACTCGCTCGAGGCCAATGAACACTTTGATCATAGTACCAACATATCATCACTCTATGTTAGGTTCACTTATGCACCGATTACATGCATGGTTATGCTTGCAGGTAAAGCTGCATGCTCTGAATTCTCTGATGAACACTGTGATTCCAGCTCAGACAGCTTCAGTTGCTTATTTCTACATTTGGTGGTATGAAACCAATGCAATCCATTTGTAGAATTAGACTCAATTACACATGAAACCAATGCTTAACCACTTTAAGCATGCCCTAATAAATCATGATTGATATCCATACTAACTTGGATTCAGTTACAGGCATTATATGTTAGGGCATGCTTACACGTATAACAAAGCCAATAAGCCATTCCAACGGGCTGGAAAACAAACCTTTAAATAACTCATCATGAAAACAGGAAATCAATGCTGCATATTACTCAGTAACTCAAACCTGAGGTTAACAGCACAAAGAGTTTGCAAAGCAATGAAGCTGAGACCTTGGTGGCCAATATGACTCGGTCTCTGGCAACCTTGCGATCTATAATCCAACGACCGAGAAATTCCTCACTCCTCCCCTGAGTCTGTGCTCGCTGAGGAACCGGATACCTTATCAAATGTCCAATCCGATTTGGAAAACAACAAAAACGTATAAATTTCCGGGAAAAAAAATAGAATAAAATTGTCAGGGATAAATGGAGAAATTGGGCAAGTTACATTTCGGCCGAATCGAAGAAGTTGATGCCAGAGTCGAACGCCTTGTCAAGGAGACGAAATGAATCAGAAAACGAGTTTTGCTCTCCGAAAGTCATGGTCCCTGGAGAGAGACGAAGAGATTGAAAATGTGTGCTGTGAGAAAAAGCATGAGCAAAAGAAACTGAAGAACAAGCAATTCGAAGGCCTAACCATAGCATAATCTGGAGACGGAGAGATTAGGAGCAAGGTTGAACATTGGAACTGCCATTGTTGCAGACGAATTTAACTAATCGACTGAAGGGGGGTTTGAAGAAGAGAGCGAAACGGAACAAATCGGTAATTAATGGATGTGCCGAGAGAAAAAATAAAAATTGGAAAAAAGTAAAAGAGTGGAGATGCGGGGGATCGAACCCCGTGCCTCTCGCATGCAAAGCGAGCGCTCTACCATTTGAGCTACATCCCCATTTTATTTATGTTTTTAACCTTTAATATTATTATTCAATGTAATGTTTTTTAAGCCATAAAGCTGATTTTATGTGGAGAGACTGCAAGTGACATGAACTTTGCAATACTACGAAAATAACGTCAACTTTAGGGGCTGATAACTACAAATGCGTCCAATGACAACTGTGTTTTGTGAAATTTTACAAAGTTTATGCTTATTTGGTGTTTTAACGTGTTAAAAAATCTTATATGTTTTGTTGGTGGCTACAATATAAATAGCAGGTTTCAAATTTCTAATAGTATAATATTTCCATTAAGGGGAAAAAATGTCATTTTAGGGTATTTTTTGGTTAAAAAAAATTCATTTTAAATATTGTGTTATTTACTTGATACAATTAAATCCTTACACTAGTATCTTAAATTCTTAATAGATGATAAGATGTAAGTTTAAATATGTTGTTATTTACTTGATACATAAGTTGTGAATTTAAGAAAGTAGAAAATAGATTGTTAAGATGACTTTTTTTCCTCGGATATTATTATCTTATTCAAAGTTTATTTTTAAAATATTATAAATTTTGTGGTTTCCATACAAATTTTTATATTTGGTACAACATTCTTAAAAATAAATCACATACTTCAAATTTTCAAATTAATTATTTTCTTTCAACTCTTTATATTCCATCCGTTCGTCAAAACATGTCATTTTAGCTTTGTGCACAACTTTTAAAAAATCAACAAATATATCATTTTACCCTCATTTATTATACTACTTTTTACTTTTATCGAAAGCTACAACTAACAATCAATTCATCATTACAAGGGCATTTTTATAAAGTAAATGCAAAAGTACCTATAATGACATGTTTTATGAACAAAATTAATACTCTACTCTAAAATGACATGTTTTAGCGAACGTAGGAAATATAAACTATCACCCATTAAAACTTTTAGGCAAAGTGAAAATAGCAAATTACTATAAAAAAAAAGATCAAATTTAGAGGAAAACACACACCACTTTTATCAAAGAGATATACTATATACTAGAAAAAAAAAAATTTTATCATTCCGCCGCACCATCCTAACATTTCATTTTAAAAGGACTTTTAACTTGCCATCTTATTCAAAGCTACTAAATCGGAAAGAATTTGTGCTTGAGGGTTATGATTTCACGCTAAACATTTTAAAATTTTGAGAGAGACCCTTAGCTTCCTTGATTAGTGAAATACTGAAATGTAGTTGACAATTTATACAAAGTTTCAATGAAGGAAATGATGTATATCACATTCACCCATTATCAAATGGTATGTGACAATTATCTTTGAAAAATGGTACAGTACGTGACTAAGTCGGATTTAACATCATTTTATAGATCAAATGCACTAATTATCACATGGTAGGTAATAAAGTCATATTTTAGAACACTATGTAGATCACATAAATGCATTATCACAGGGTATGTGATAAAGTTGAATTTGACAACACTCTATGGATCACATTATTACATGGTAGATGATAAAATCGTAGAGTTGACATTAACCAATTATTATATGGTATGTCACAAAGTCGATTTTAACAATATTATGTAGCATGCACTTATTATTTAACTGTACCCTGTAGACAAGAGCTTGAATTTTTGGGTGAACGACAATAGATGCCCTATCCATCAAGAAACCAAAGGATGCCGCTCTCGAAAGATATGGAAAATTGGGGAACTACTAAAATTGTCAAGTAATTTGAGGCAATTGGAAAGCATCATCTCAATCTCTTGTGGGCACGCGACACATGCCTAGGATCCTTTGAGAGAGTTGATGAAGGTGAGACTTCAACAATGAGTATCGAGACCAAACCGCATCATATTTGATAACATCTTACCAGGTGTGTCAAAAAAAATGAAAAAAATCACCCTTCACTAGTATCCCACGGTTGAGAATACAATAGTTTTCATCGATACTTGTCATTTCCCTAATAAACAAATACAAACGCATTGATAAAAATTACTTTTATATAAGTATTTAATTATGTTCTTAACAAGCTTTAGGATTTTAAGTCACTTGAAGCGCAATTTTATTTTATTTTATTTTTAATTTTAAAAAAAATCAATAGACTATTCACACATTTTGGATGGATCTCGTGCTCAATATGCTCCTATTTTAAGCTGGGTCATTTACAATTTTGGTAGGAAAAAGTTTTACAAGTTAAAGTGAATTCAGTTGTTAAATTAATCCAACTTAAGTTGAATTAGGTTGGGATCAGACCGATTTCAATTCCATGATAACTTGTTTATACTTGGGTCGCTGGACGCCCGGACATCTTCGGTTAACCAAGATTTCCGTTGCTAGATTTCATAACCGTTACCTTGCGTGCTGTTACTGTCAATTACCAGATGAGTAAAAGGTAAAAAAAACACAGGATTCGAAAAACCTGTTATTCATAAAATAAGTAACACCTCCATAACAATTCAAATCATAACTAAAATGCTCCACGGAAACTGTATCAGAAAGCAATGCAGAGATGAGAATATGTCCAATTTGATCACGAGAACTAGCCAAAGCCATTGAAGCAATTACCGCAATTGCATGTATACCTAACTACAATCAGTAATGCACCAGCGACAGCAAATCTCTCAAACGTCCCGCAAGCATTTTTCATGTTCAAGCTTTTGCTGCAGCAGGCAATAGGCCATTGTGCCGAAGAAGTGGCTCTGGTGATGGCTCACGCCCTCGGAATTCCACAAACACCTGAAGATATGATAATTGTCCGCATTTAATAATTGCATTATTAACCCAAAAATTAAGAAAAGGAATCCCAAGATAGAATAGCAGTAGAAGTTGTCTAGTAGTCTATTCAGTGCTCCTAAATAGACTAACCTCAAGTGGTGCTTTGCCACCCCCAAGAGCAAGTACTGTCTCCCTGAATTTATGCCCTGTCGCTTTCACAGCCTGGTGTTGACAAACGAAAAATTATTCATGGCGCATAGGGGAAAGGATCAATTGTGTGAATTAACAGGAATAAGCCACTAGCAAATGGTTTCTTAGAGAATACAGTATATGTTAGTGAACTAACAATCCAAATACTCAAAATATTCCAACAATCTCATAGCAACTTAAGAAATAGATCTACCTAAGATTTCGTATACAGATAATCCAAACATTGGTAGTAATTTCTTTTCAATAAAATGAGGTCTGCTCGGAAAATACTGCAATTATCAAAAACACATGGAAAGTGTAGACATACCTCATCATTGTCCAACCCAGCATCCTCAAAAGCGGAAAAGGCATCAGCAGATAGTACCTCTGCCCACTGCAAATTTGCAAAGAACCAACACATAGATCCTTAGTTGGAAACGACTATAGGTTTCATTTGTTCTGTTTCTCGAAACAACCAAAAACAATTTAGACATAGATAGATGAAACTGATAATTCTTGCAACTAGCCACCTTGGAACAAGTCCAAAACTAAAACAAAATCAATATCTACTAGTTATGTATCAGTGAACCTCACAAAATATGTATAGGAGGAAAGGAAATACCTTATAGCTATAGTATCCAGCAGCATATCCACCTGCCAATAAATAAATAAATAAATAAAGAGTGAAATTAGTATATGAAGTTCTATAGGCTCAAACTAAACTAAACTTTGCTTCATTATGACAAAGGAAAACCTGCAAATATGTGGCTGAAACCACATAGAAAGCGATCCTCAGGCAAAGGAGGAATCACTTGTGTCTTCTTAGAAACTCTTTGATCAACATCATAGATGGACTCTGATTCACCAGGAATGAAACTACTATGCAGCTCCAAATCCAGTGTTGCAAATTTCAACTGTAGAATCATGACAAAGGCAGTTTCAGTTCCATACCCTAGATGATTTGAACTAATGAGCAATGGAAGATGGTACAAAACTTTTCTTAAACCCCAGTGTAGAAGATGGTAGTTTGACATTTTAATGATTGTAGCCCAATTAAAAAAGCACCCGTCATATTCCTTCCATATAACTTCTAAATCATTTATACTATCATCCCCTGTTTAAAGAGCTCACCCCAACACATAGGAGAAGGTAACTAGGGCAGGGGACAACAATTTCTAAACTCCAGAAGTAGCCAATTTGAAGCTGTTACTGATTCTACACAAGCAAATCTAACCTCCTTACATTTTTCTCCAAGTTATTATGGTTCAATTTCATAACATTTTGAACATCGATTGCGTTCTTGTTCATTTCATTTTAATATGTTTGTCATACTTACATACAAAAGATAGTTAAAAGCAGCAGAAGGAAGACTCTAAAGCAAGAAATAATAGCAGGTTACCACACCGAACAAGTTATCAAACTTTTCCATCGGCATTCAAATATCATCACTTTTCAGGTTATATTTCTTGGTATCTCCCTACAAATGAATATGACTATTACAAATGGGGGGGGGGGGGGGGGGGGGGGGGATAAAAGAGCAAAGAGGAGATGACCTGACGAAGGCTTTGGTAGCCTGCAAAATAAGTCCTTGCTGCGAGGAGCCTCTGATAAACTTCTTCTGGAAGGGACTCCCCTGTTTCATAGTGCTTTGCGATGCTCATTAGTGTGTCCCTGCAACACCAAATAGTAACTAAACAACTACTCATGGAATAAAGTTACACCCATGAAAAGTGCAATGCAATCAATAGTTGCACAGAATTATCAGTCAAGGCCTCATTTTCAGGAAGTTCAAAAAAATCTGTTAAAAACACAAAATTAACAGGGAGAAATCACTTGGTCTAATACGTTCACCCTGTTTCATCCCATAAATATTAGCATTCATTAACAAGAGTATTTCTATTTATGCTAAAATTTCTATTTTTGTTAAATCTGCATGAGCACTCTTTTCCATCTAGTTTGCATTTGATTTGCAAGAAGACTTTCTTTCCAATGAAAACTATCACTTTCCTTACCAAAAAAAAATATCACTTTGGTTTTCCTCAAATAGAAAAAACTAAATTGTGAATAAAAGTGTAAACGGCAAAGGCCTCATTCAATAATTGCTTTATAGCAGGTTAACAAGAAGAGGAAAACAAGGCTATATTACCTATGGTAACACCAATTTTCCATAAATTGAGAGGGAAGCTCAACGGCATCCCACTCTACCCCTCGAATGCCAGCCACAAGACCTTCATCTTGCCTGGTTAGCATATGCTGAAGTGCATGACCAAATTCATGGAAGACAGTCTCAACCTGCAAGCAAGGACATTAGAACTCATAACCAAAGAGACAGAAGTTCTAGCATACAAGAATGCCTATGCTTTGACAATTTGAGATAATGATTGGAGCATTTTTTGTCATTTATGCATGATCACATGATGCCATGCATATAGCATTGCCATAGCACACCGATATCTATCACGTTTTTTCAGATGAGACAACAAATACATAGTCAAGTTCTTACCCCAAGTCAAGAACTAATCTATATAAGTTTATTTAGTCAGCTACATATTGTCGGAGTTTAATGAAGTTTGTAGTTGTCATTTGAGTGAAGATTTCGAAGGTTGGCTCTAATGAATGTTTTCAAATGATATTGCATACCTAAGAAGAATTTATCAATAAATGTAAAATTGAGAAGATATTGATATTGTTGATTCTCATCCTAGTAAATGTACATCCATCTAAAGAAATCTAAACTTGTGTCACACGAAGCATGCAAAGCTTCCCTACTCTTGACAAAGTAGTTATCCACTGGATTCCTAATTTCATGCCATGCTAGATACAAGCAAATATCATGATGATAATAATTCATCTTACTTCACGGAATGTCATCAGACTTGGCTTGCTTCCAACTGGGGGTGTTTGGTTGCACACCATATGAGCAATGGGCAACCTCACAGAGGTACCATCACGTGAACATACATAACTACGGGAGACAACCTCATCCATCCATGCACCACCTCTTTTCTCAGATGGTCGAGAGTATGGATCAAAATAAAAGTATGCAATTGGACTTCCAGAAGAGGAATCTTTGACACAATAGAATTTAACATCATTGTTCCAGACCTGAAAATTAATAATACTTTGTGTCAATCAGACTGAACTTTTGCATTTGATAATAGAAGAATGTTGCACATTACAGTATAAACCTACCGGAGCTAGACCATCAGCGCGTTCAATATCAACTCCAAACAACTTTTTTGCTAAAGCAAATAATCCATCCATAATGTTTGGCAGAGAAAAGTATGGACGCAACTCCTCCTAAAAAGAGTTAAAAAAGCAAAACCGACAAATCTATTATAACAGACGATTTGAGTTTAAAAAAATTAGATGTGAAGGCAATTCATATTGATTTACAGCAACGGATAAAAAGCAATTATTATCCATTGCCTATTAATAATTTGTGTTACAAAGTTGAATTCCTTCCCCTAACTTCAACAAAGAGCCAGAACAAACCTCATTAATGTCATACTTGGACTCACGAAGTCTTTCACTCCAAAAGGTAATATCCCAAACGGCCAGGTTGTCAGCCTCTACTGCACCTTGCTCCTTGGCAAAACTTTTTATGTCATTCACGTCTAAAAAATGACAAAGGATGAGAAAAGTAAGACTACATAATCACAGTAGGGGAATAAGCTAATAACATACAAGCACAGTGATAAACTTCCCAATTGACTGGAAAGATTAATTAATGCTACAATCCTCCTGGGTCTCATAGGAATTAATACAATGAGCAACTATATTTCAGCAAAATATTTGCAAAATAATCATATTTGTGCAAAAATCAAAGTGACTTGCAAAACATATTTCTACCCAAGAATACCTTGGACGGCACGATCCCAAGAAGCAACACGAAGCTGTTCTAGAAGTTCTTGGGCTTTGTCAATAGTAGCCATTTTCATTGACAAACTCACCTACAACAACTTATAGTGAGGACTAAAGCAGAGTACTCAGTTTTGGACCTTCCTCAGAAAAAGTTCAGTCATACCTCGGCATAATTGTTGTAACCAAGAAGTTTGGCTTTTTCCAACCTAAGCTTTAATATTTGGTTGATCAATTGAGTATTATCAAGATCACCAACAGAGGCACGAGTAACATAGGCACGGTATACTTCCTCGCGTAATGCTCGGTTTCTAGAATGTTGCATGACAGACATGTAACTTGGAGCATCTAGAGTGATAGCCCATGGTCCATTTTCGGCAGTGGCATTTTCATGTCCCTGTTATGAATATCAAAAGTTGAGATGCTATAACATGCATAAAACTTATGGCATCAACAAACAACAAATTCCCCAACATGGAACAAAGAATCGTAACTACACAAAAATGGTATCTATTGAAGGAATGAAGGTTCAGCAAAAAGAAAAAAAAATACTTTTGACACAGCCGTTTGAGCAGCTAGTTGCAGTGCAGTGCTTGGTAATCCTTCAACATCTTTCTTATCAGTTATAATTTTTTCAAACTTCTTTGTAGCATCCAGAACATTCTCGCTGAACTTTTGAGACAGTCTTTCCAATTCCTGTAACAGAGAAGAACCAACAATACCAGCAAAGAATGGCAAGAAGTGAATTACAGAGATATGGAAGGTTGCATCATCAACTTCTAGAATAACATGAAAAAAAAAACATTCCAAGTGGAAGAAAAGAAAGAGGAACACACCACACACGTACCTGTTGAATTTTGTTAAATTCTTCTCTTTTGTTCTCTTCAAGGGAAACACCATTCAGGACCGCCTCCTTGATTTGGGCTGCAAGGACACATTGCACACATTTAAACTGACTACACTTAATAAAACTGCAATTCCCAGACCCCTACTAAACGTCGTAATGAGAAAGATAAACTCGAAAAGATCAATTTACCAACAATTAATAAGAAAGGAGTGAAGCTTAAGATATTGAAATCAATAATTGCATATGCAGTAATTAATTGCATTGATAGGATATTACAGAAAAGCACACTGTAAATATTTCTGAAACAATTGAAGAATTAGGCAGTTAAACACTCACATTCAACAATCCGTCTGCGTGCATTGCTCAGATTCTGCCAATCAGGAGATTCTTGGATTGATTTGAACGCATTGTAAATGGGCTTGCTTTGCCCTAATCTGAGCTCGAACTTCACTTTTTCTGGCTAGTATATGTAAAAGACAGCAGATATACAGCAATGAGTAAAAACAACTGGATAAACACGGTTGATCGGATTGAAACAGGCTTAATTGCCGATCAGGATCAATGCAGGTGCATTTAAACTGCCAAAATAGAACCAAAACGAATCAGGAACAGCCAAATTGAATCAGAAAAAAAAAAAGCATGAGACCTGGACTTCCTCAATAGCAGATCGGAGCTCAGCGGAGTCCTTGACAGATTTGAGATGATTGATCATCCCCCAAACAACTCCCAATCGGTCAACAAGCTTCTCGAGAGGAACAACCAATTTCGGCCAAGAAGGTTCGACACTTGCCTCCAACTCTTCCAACTTGGAATCCTGCAAAACAAAAACACCACCGCTCAACACGCAATTACGCAGCAGAACCAACAAGAAAATAGTACTGACGAAATACACACGAGATCTTTCAGCAGGGCGCGAATGCCGGGGCGAACATGGTCGGGGTGCACAGAGTCGAAAGGAGGGAAATCGAAGTCCTGGAGAAGGGGGTTAGGGTTAGGATCAGCGGTAGCCGAGGGAGCCATGGATGATGATGACGACGATGAGAAATGCGATGCGGATGAGGAGAGAGGGGAGATTCGTCGGAATCGGGAAAGAGAGTGAAGGCGAGGGAGTGGATTGGGAGTGCGGAGAGGGGAGAGAGGGAGTAGGGCGAGAGAGACGGAGATGGCGAGAGGGATGGAGTAAAGACGGGAGATGCTGGAAATGAAGCGAGGGAGAGAGGGAGGGCGAGGGCGGCACACAGTCGGAATTATACGAGTCGCCATGACCAACCTAGATAAGATAATTCCCAAATTATAATTCGTCTTTCCTTTGTTTTGTGACGTTTTTGTCCCTTCCAAATTCCAACAAACTCACAAAAATATCTCCTTTTAAGTTACGTGCTACAATGGGACCAATACAAATCCTCTACAACACTCCCTATAACACTCCCTACATCACTTAATTATTTTCATATTTATTTAATCTTTAAAAAAATTATAAAAATTACATACATATTATAAACCCTTATTTTAATATGTTTATAATTTTTCATTTTGAAAAATCATGTTTTCAAAATTTTTTTTTTTTTTTTTGAAATCAAGTGCTGTATGTATATTATTTGAGATCAATATCCGCAAGATCAATGAGACCCTGTGGAAACTGATCTAACCAAATACAAGAAGTGTCAGTGGTAGGCAATAGCCTTGCCGTAAAGTGAGCGACGGTATTAGCCGATCGACGTACATGAAGAAAAGATACAGTAGCAAGTGATGGAAGTTGCTCGAGGATGTCCTCGCAAACAAGATCAATATAAGAGGCACTATGCCCTGGGTTGCGGAGCCGTTGAATGAGATTGAGAGCATCGGATTCGAGCTGCAACTGATCGCAAGCGAGACCAGCCATGGATTGGACGCCAAAGAGAAGGGCCCAAGCTTCTGCCAACGCCACTGAAATTGTCCCCTTGAAGTGCTTAGAAGCGGCCATTAGTATTGCGCTAGAATGGTCCCGAAGAACTGCTCCCAGACAGACCGAATCAAGGAGTATTGCTGCATCGGTGTTGAGTTTGAGTGATCCCTGAGCAGGCTTCTCCCAGGTTGAGGGGCTCGGACAAGAAGGGACACCTTGGGAAGGGCCAGTGCGGCTGCTTCGGTAATCAAGGACCATCTTCCTGAACCCATCTCGTAAGATTTCAGCATTGCAAGCTCTGTCCGAGAACATGGCATTGTTTCGGAGAGCCCAGGCAATCCAAGCGTTGGTGAACATATCACAAACCCCTGCCTCTCCTTGCACTGCACGCACATGGTCCAGTACAATCAAAGGTGTCTGGTCCGTCAAGGAGGCAACGTGGGTTGCCGAGGAGGAGCGCACCCAGGCTACCGCCGATAATGGGCATGTGAATAGAGCATGCCAGATAGTCTCATCACCAGAGCCACAACGAGAGCAGTCGGGAGATGGCACAACCCGTTTGGAGTATAGGTTAGCTGCTACGCTCAACAGATTGGAACACATCCTCCAGGCAAAATTGAGGACCTTGGGCGGGAGTTGAAGGCGCCATAGCCAACGCCAATCTCCTCCTGAGGGTACTGATCTCGATCCCATATAGCCAAGCCAATATGCCGATTTCACTGAGAAGATACCGGACTTGTGCGGGAACCAGATTCGCATATCCGGTGGAGAACGCTGACTGAGGGGGATTGTGACAATACGACAGACATCCGATTGCAAGAAAGCTGCTGCAAGAGCAGGGATATCCCACGAGTGAGTTGATGGGTCAATGAATTCTGAGACCGTCACATCAGGATTCATTCCGGGTACAAGTGTTGGGCTTTCCATCCCTGCGTCAACAGGCACCCATCGATCCTCAAAGGCCGAGATAGAGCAACCATTCCCAATCCTCCATCCAAGTCCTTCCTGAAGAAGAGACTTCGCTCCCCAGATACTACTCCAAGAATAACTAGGACGGTGACCCCGATAAGCTTGCAAAAAGGAGGAGTGGCGAAAGTACTTAGCTTTATAGATGGCGTGAAGAGGCGAGGAAGGGCTCTGAAGGAGACGCCAGCCTTGCCGCGCCAACAGCGCCTGGTTGAATACCCGTAGGTCCCGAAACCCCATCCCGCCGTGGCTCTTGGGGGAGCAAAGATCCTGCCAAGAGCGCCAATGGATCTTCCTAGTAGTCTCCGAGGATCCCCACCAGAATCGAGCCAATAGGCTATGTATGTCCTCAATTAGACCATCCGAAAGGCGATACACACTCAAGACATAGGCGGGAATGCTCTGAAGAACAGATTTGATCAAAATTTCCTTCCCGGCAGATGAGAGGAGTTTCTCCTTCCAACCACTAACCTTTTTCCAGATGCGGTCCCTGATGAATGAGAAAACAGACTTCTTCGAACACCCAATAATAGACGGCAACCCCAAGTACTTGGCATGTTTGTCCACCAGTTTAACTCCCAACGACGAAGCCAAGTGCTCCCTGGATGCGACAGGCAGGTTGGCGCTAAAGGCTACTTCCGACTTCTGCAAATTGATTTTCTGACCCGAAGCTCTCTCATACTGACTGAGTATCTCAGTTATCATAGAGCATTCTTCCGAAGTAGCGTTAGCAAATAATAGGCTGTCATCCGCAAAGAAGAGATGGGATATAGCCGGCGAACCCCTACAAACCGGCACACCATGGAGACTAGCAGAATGAACCGCTGCACTTATCATGGATGAGAACCCCTCAGCCCCAATAATAAAGAGAATGGGGGATAGGGGATCTCCCTGGCGCAGCCCCCGGGAAGGAAGAACCAGGCCATCGATAATCCCATTGATCTTGAAAGAATATCGCGCCCCTTGCACACAGCTCATGACCTTGGATGTCCACCTCTCATCGAATCTGAGCTGAGCCATAATCCTTTCCAAATAATCCCATTCCATCCGATCAAAAGCCTTGCTCATGTCAAGCTTCAAAGCCAGAGCTCCACTGCGACCGGTAGTTTTAATTTTCATGTAGTGGAAGACTTCCATGGCAATGAGAGCATTGTCTGTTATAGAACGGCCGACAATGAAAGCGCTCTGAGAAGGGGATATGATCTGACTCAGGAGAGGTTTGAGGCGATTGACCAGCACCTTTGTGATAAGCTTGTAAAGAACATTGCACAAACTGATTGGCCGAAAATCTGCAATCTTATTCGGGTTCTGAACTTTAGGAATAAGGGTGACGACTGTGGAATTGATGTCGTCCAGAGGGGTACCCAGGCGCCACCACTCCTGAATATAAGAAACGACGTCAGGCCCTACAATGCTCCAAAATCGCTGATAAAATATGGCATGTAGGCCATCAGGTCCCGGAGCTTTGCTAGGATGCATCTGTTTCAAAGCCTTGTGTATCTCCTCTCCTGTTGGGAGCCGGAGAAGGGAGGCGTTCATATCCCTCGTGACTGTAGGGTGAATACCAGAAATCGCCGTCTCTATGTCAAAGGAACTAGGAGAAGTAGTTGTGAACAAATCTGAGAAAAAATCCGTTACGGTTGACGTGATCTCATCATGAGATTTGCAAATCTGTCCAGAATCTGTAATCAGCTCTCGGATTTCATTAACTTTGCGTCTATGATTTGCCTTATGGTGAAAATAAGATGTATTTTTATCGCCCTCCCTAATTTCATTAGCGCGGGCGCGGACATGCCATTAACTCTCCTCCTCTTTGTGCAATTTGTCAAGTTCTGCAGACACAACAACCCCCTGCTCAAGGATGCTAAGGCTCGGATTTTGCGACTGGAGATGTTTCAATTCCGACTCAAGTTGGCGTATGCAATCCAATCGGCCCTTGAAAACCTTCCGAGACCAATCAGCGAGGGTAGCAGTACACGCCTCGATCTTTTCTGGTGGTCGGCCCCAACTATGCCTCCAGTTTGTATCAACTATGCCATGACATTCCTCTTGAGAGAGCCATAATGGTTCAAATCGAAAGATCTTCTTAGGTCGTCTAGCCGGCTGAGAACGGACATGGGAGGTTTGGAGGTATATGAGAGAATGGTCAGAGCAGTACCGGGCGAAGTGTGTAACTCTCAATAGGGGGTGAGCAATGGACCAGGCCGACGACGCTAGGTATCTGTCAAGGCGCTCGTGGATGTATGAACTGGGGTCTCGACCTCTCTGCCACGTGAGGAAGGGGCCAGAAACACACCCCAGGTCCCGTAAATTGCAGTCATCAATAACCTCCCTGAAGCCATCCATCGCTCTCTGAGAGCGGACAACTCCACCTTCCTTCTCAGAAGGATCAAGTATTTCATTAAAATCCCCGACGAATAGAATTGGCAAAGTGCTCTGTCCGTACAGATCCCTCATCAAGGCCCAAGTTTTGAATTTGTTATGTGATTCCGGCCAACCATAGATGCAAGCGAGATTCCAGGGAGAGTTCTCTGAGGAGACCGTTGCTAGTATGTGGTTTTGAGAGTAGGAGACCACTGCTACCGATAGGTTTCTCCACCATAGTCCGAGACCTCCCGCACGGCCTGAAGAGGCAATGCAGAGCCCTTCCGTAAAGCCGCATTTCCGTAAAACAATCTCCTGATCACGCTGGCTGACTTTAGTTTCCATGAGGAAAACTAAGTCTGGGCAATGCTTCCAGGACCAATCCCGGATTGCACGAACTGTCGGGGCATTGCCCAACCCCTGACAGTTCCAACCGAATATCTTCATGGCTGTTCGCGAGCGGGAACTGGCATCCCGCCCGCTACTTGGGTGTCAACATTCATTGCATCCCGAGATTGCTTGTGACGCTTGCATCTATCAGCGTTGGATGTGCCATGAGTAGCAGATTTCCTCTTAGCAACTACCTGATTTGCCGGATGAGCCTTAAGGCGCGCCTGTTGCTTTAGTTGCGGCCGCCTGTTTCCAGTTTTGGGTAGCGCAATTGTGTTGGCAGACCCTGCAGACTGAATAGGGTCAGCACCTCTGGGAAGGGGAGATGAAATTGCAACGTTGCACTTGGGATCACATTCCCCACCTCTTCATCCATGTTTTTAGACATGGGGATCAATCGAGAATTTTGGCGCTGCTTAAACTTGTCAAACCAAATTCTTTCTCGGTCAAGGGCGCCTTGTTGGATGCGAAATCTGGATTTAGGAGGAGATGCCCTGAGCCAAGCACCAAACTGCGGTGTACCCGAAGACGAGGAAGCAATCGGATGAGGGCATACCTTACAGAGATGCCCAATACAGCCACAGGCGAAACAGAACAATGGCAGACGTTCGTACTGCAGAGGGATGGTGACTTCTACACCACGGAGCAGTAGAGTAATGCAGCGGCGTAAGGGCGATGTCACATTCAGTTCAACCCGGAACCGAAGCCGATCACTAAGCCCCAGAAAATCAGAATCATCCAGATCCAAGAAACGCCCAATACCGTTACCAATTGCTGTGGCCGTGGCCAGTCCAGAGCATCCAAGGGGGACATTGCGAGCAATGACCCAAAATGGTGAGTGCGTAAAAGCCATATCTGATAGCCGAGTAACCCCCTGTATTTCACGAAGAATCAGCAGCGAATCGTCAAAGCACCATGGGCCACCATGAAGGGCGTGATGGAGATCCTGAATGTCAAAGAATTGGAATACAAAGATACCCTCCGACGCCTCTCTAACTGCCAATCCATGCTTAGGAGACCAGACCGTAAGGAAGGTGCTCTTCATTGCAGTGACATTGAATTTGCGGGATGTGAAGATTTTCCCCACCAAGCATAGTTTGAAGCGGTCTGAGACATCATCCCCAATACCATCGACAACTACCCTGTGAGTCTCCGCATCTGTTAACCGCAAACTGCCGAGATCCAACCCAATTTCATCCATCGATGGAATACTTAATTAGGGATCAATGAACAAGAAGGAGAGATCAATGGCACCCGAGTTGTTGGAGAGCGTAAAAACCAGGAATCAAAATCAGAACCTAGATTGCCTAGGAGAATCGCCGAGAGACGAGAGAACCTGCCATACGCAGGAGCAAAAATTTTTTTATGAAATATAATTATAAAAAATTCAAAAGGTATTATTTTATGAAATATAATTATAAAAAATTTCAAAACATGATTTTTCAAAAATAAAATTTATAAACATATACAAATAGGTGTTTAGAATATGTATATAATTTTTATAATTTTTTTTAAGATTAAATAAATATAAATATAATTTTGTGATGTAGGGAGTGTTATAGGGAGTGTTGTAGAGGATTTGGATTGCAATGGGACACTGGTATAATCTCCGCGCTTCGCGGTTTTTTTTATAAATGAAATCTTGATTATATACTCTCTCCGTTCGGCAAAACTTGTCATTTTAGCTTATTTCACAAGTTTTAAGACAATTAACAAATGTACTAATTTACCTTCTATTATTACCCTTCTTTTTTACTTTATCGAAAACTACAACTAATAAATCATCAATCATATCAATGTATTTTTGTAAAGTGAAGGGCAAAATACCTACAATGACAAGTTTTTTTGAACAAAAATAACACCCTAAAATGACAAGTTTTGCCGAACGGATGGAGTATTAAATTAATATTATAAAATAATAGCAAAATTTTAAATAACTAAGGGGGTGTTTGGTAATGATATCTATATCTAGTGTTTGTTTGGGGCAAGGTATAGATATCAAGTGATATCCTGATATCACTTGATATACTAATCCAGCCCAAAAGTGATATCCCCCAATTTTGGGAGGTATAGAGTCCGATATCAGATATCACGTCTCTGCCTTGCTCTCTACCGCTTCTCGCCTCTCTGCTGTCGCTCTCTACTGCTTCTCGCCTCTCTGCTGTCGCTCTCTCGCCCTCAGGTACATCTCCTCTTCCTCTCCTCTCCTCTTCCTCTCCTCTCCTTACTAAATCGGTTTCCTTCCTAGGGTTTCTGCTGAGATTTGTTGTTGTATTCAATCGTTTTTGCTTGTATTCAATCGATTTATGCTGCCTTAATTAGGGTTTCTATTTCAATCGTCTTCGCCTCTACAATATGGTATGTTTATTTTTGTTTACAAAATGTCTGATATTTGATATCTAACAACTCATTACCAAACAACATATTAGATATCAGAACTGATATCTGATATCTTACAGCATACCAAACAGGGATATCAAGATATCAACTGATATCGATATACTCGATATCGATATCTGATAACTGATATCTAGATATCATTACCAAACAGGCCCTAAATGTTTTGAATTAAACGCATTGGTTGAAAAAATAATTAAAGTAGTATATATTGATATATATATATATATATAGATTATTGATATCAATTTTATGTTTTCCTATTATTAATTTTATGTTTGAAATAACCCCATTGTTTTTTTATTACTAAAATTATAATTTAGGCTAACATCATGGGCTAATGCGGGTGTTCTTTCGCTTTGCCTCGTCATTGTGGCTTTTGCTATTTTCTTGGAGATGGGATGAATGTGTTGCGAGCTCCGGTGACTGCAAGTGGTGGAGCGTGGGTTGGCTATGCGTGTGAGCTGGGGTCTCCTCCTGACAGAGTGTTAGGCATGTTTAATAAGGATACTAGGAGGGATGTTTGGGGTTTTTAAATAATAAAATATAGTTTGAAGTGCAAGCATCCCGTGCTCCTAGTATCTCTCCAATGAATACCGTGCTAGTCGCTATTTTTTTTTTCTTCAAAAATTCAGACTTAAAACGACATCGTTTAGTGGCGGAATAGTACTGAAATGCAACACTTCATGTTGCACAACCTGGCGCATGTTGCAGAAGGGCAGGCCACGTGTCGCTACAGGAGAGGGCAAGGAGGGGACGAATGGGATCTATTCGGGCTGGATGATTGGGATTTAATCTGCTGGATGATTTTTAACAATTACAAAATATAATTTTCGACAATGAAAATGTAAAAATAAAAAAATTATACCAAAATACTAGATTCATTTTTCTTTACAAATAGACATCCACTTTGAATAAGTTTGATTAAATTTTGGAAAAAAAATTATGCGAATACTATTATATGTAATAATACTTAAAAAAATATTTTTAATTATATTTCATTAGTAATAATTATCATTTGAAGAATTTATAATATTTTTTAACATTATAAATATAAAATATGTGATAGATGGTAATAATTTTCATGATCCATCTACAAATATGGTAGAAATTTAACATAATTTTCATAATTATTGGTTTTTTATTTTAGTATTATACTCCGTATTTGCTAAGTTGATGAATAATATTTTTTAACGAAAAATGAATAATATTTTTTAACGGAAAATGAATATTATAAATTAATCTAGATTTGAGAAAATTAGTCAAGAGGAGTATAATCGTAAATTTATTTGGATGAAATGATGAAAATAATTATGGGAGAGAGGTATGATTGTAAATTGAATTGATATGAAATGATGAGTTTTGAGATGCTATGATCGAAATGCTATTAATAAAATGAAAAAAAAAATGGATACTAAGATGATATGGTGGAGAGAAGATTAAAAAACTAGTATTTCTAGTATCCCTAGCTAAACATGCCGTTTTGTAAAGTTGCAAAAGTTGTTTTCTTTAATTTGTTTCTTTCTTTTGCTTTGGGCTAGGTCTAGTGGCATCTCTTTCCGTGTAGTATGGTTAATGTGGGGTGGTTTTAGTTTGGTGGTATTCTCCTTTAGTTAGAGTATGTGATTGGCTTTTGTGGTCGCTTAGGTAAGGTGAGGTGGCATGAGGGATTAGTAGTAATTTGTGGTGAGGGATTAGTAGTAATTTCTGGGTTTCTAAATTTTTTTTGGGTATAATCTTTGGTATGGTTGCACGCCAAAAGAGATCTTCTATAACATTTACTACTCCACTCCCTACATCACATAATTAATTAGCTTAAATATTTATGATAAAAAAATCAAAAAAATATATTTATATTATAAATAACAAATCATATGTATTTGCATAATTTTTTCTAGGAAAAATATATTTAAAAAAATATTAAAATTATTATCAATAAATAATCATCTTTTCAATTTTAATATTTTTTACAATATGTTTTTTCATGAAAAAATGATACAAATATATACAATTAGCTATTTATAATATAAATATAATTTTTTGAATTTTTTATCATAAATGTTTAACCTAAATATTTTTATGTTGTAGGTAGTGGAGTATAAAAGTGGAGTAGGAGATCTCTGTTGAGTTGCATGTTATTGTATTCTTGGCTTTATGTCACTCATCTATATATTTACGTTTTCAAGACTACATAGTATCCATTTTAGTATATCTTCTTGCATAAGAACAAGGACTAAGGATTAATGACCAATGGTTTATAAGTTTATTTAACGCTGGTCTTCTTTACTGAGATCGTTTGTATTTGAGTTTTTTCTTTTTGTTTTTGTCTTTTGGTTGTATCATGACGGTTAGCCCATTTGCCGAGTTCCCTCGGCCTCTCGTTTCCCAGATTTCTGTTGCAATCTGGGAATTCGAATTCTTTCCTGTTCAAAAAAAAAATTTATTTTTAACATTGTTTAACATTTCAACTCTCTTGGACTCATGGTTATTCACTGTCTAATTTCTTCTTCACTCTTTTGGCATGATGCAATACTTCAACTCTTTTTTTTTATCAAGTAAAGATTCGAGATCAGGCAAGCCTGATTCTCGAGAGGCCGACGAATCGGCAGGTGGAAACCGCCTAAACATACAGATAAAACAGAAAACAGGCGCAGAGAAACAAGCAAAAGTAAACTATATATAAAACAAAACGACCTAAGAAGAACGGGGCAATTTGTGAAATGTCCATAAAATATGTACTAATTTGTGAAATATCCACTTTTTGGGACAAATTTGTGAAATGTCCACAATATAAACCTCCCACGCACTTTCTCTCTCCGCACGCTCTCTCTCACGCCCTGCTCGACGGCGATTTTGCAGAATTGGTGCTGATCATCTCTCCGATCTCATAAAAACAACCGATTTGAGCATCTCTTCTACGGAATCACGTAAGTACAACATTCGATTACAAACTACATCAAAAAGCGGCCTTGAATTCATTGAAAATTTGCGCCAAAGGCGCAAATTTTCATAGATTTTTCACGATTCTAAGTTGATTCTGGATTATGCTGACGAATTTACTACTCTGTCCATTAGAATCACATAAAATTTCCTTCAATTTTTTACTTATCGAAGAGGATTTTGTAAACAACCGAATCTGAGCTTGTTTAAGTTCGTTTTTGCTATATCTATATGAAATACAGTCGAATCGAGTGATTACTGCTATGGAATGCCTCAAAATTTGCGCCTTTGGCGCAAATTTTGATTGATTTTTGAAGCATTAATTTCTGATTATGATCGTTTTTTGCTATATGTGTGTGATTTTCAAGTCTCCAATCCAATCTGTGTTTGTTTATGCTTATTTATACTCGTTAATATGTTACATTGGTAAATCTGTATCAAATACATTCGAATTCAATGATTACTCCAATAGAATTACAGAAAATTTCATTTTTGATGTATTGGATGAGATTTTGAAGTCTCCTTTTGAATACATGCTTCTTTATGCTCATTTGAATTATGTGCTTGCACTTTAAAATGTAGCATTGCTATATCTAGTTCAAATACATTCGAATAATGTGCTTACACTTTGATTCCCCTCTTGTCATCACTGCACTTAAAATCATAGAAAATTTGCACCGGAGGTGCAAATTTTGTAGGATTCTGTTCATAACTGGTGTATTCTATTCATATAGTTAATTTAATGATATCCATTCTTCACTGTTGCATCCAATATTGCATTTGACAATATAATGAACTCCACATTCATTATTACACTTTGATTGCTCCATGTCAGCACTGCATTTGAATCATAGAATTCTGTTCATAACAGGTGTATTCTATTCAAATGTTGTTTGATTTTTGAAGCATCAATTACTGATAATGATTGTTTTTTGCTATATGTGTCTTATTTTCAAGTCTACAATCGAATCTTTGCTTGTTTATGCTTATTTATGATTATTAATATGTTACATTGGTAAATCTTTATCAAATACATTCCAATTCAAATGATAACTTCAATGAAATTATAGAAAATTTCATTTTTGATGTATTGGATGTGATTTTGAAGTCTCCTTTTGAATACATGCTTCTTTATGCTCACTTGAATTATGTGGTTGCACTTTAAATGTAGCATTGCTATATCTAGTTCAAATACATTCGAATAATGTGCTTACACTTTGATCCCTCTCATATCACCACTGCACTTAAATCATAGAAAATTTGCACCGGAGGTGCAAATTTTGTAGGATTGTGTTCATAACTGGTGTATCTTATTCATATAGTTGATTTAATGATATCCATTCCTCACTGTTGCATCCAATATTGCATTTGACAATATAATGAACTCCACATTCATTATTACACCTTGATTGCTCCATGTCAGCACTGTATTTGAATCATAGAAAATTTTGGTTCCTTGTGTCAACACTTCAATCAAATTGTGTTTGTTACTACTGCAATCTATTTATCCTCTTAAATTCATATTCTACAGATTACAATGGCAACCCACGTTATTACAGTTATATATGGTGGGAAATGGTTATTTGATGAATCAGGTCCAACCTTTGTCGGACACACTACTTCAAAAGTGTTCATACTTGATGACTCAATAACACTACAGGGTTTAAGTGAAAAAGTGCACAACAGATTCAATGTAGACAACGCATTTGAATTAGAATTCAATCATTTGCACCCTTTCAAAGTCTTGAGAGCTCCTCTTACCGTTGAATGTGATGCTGATTTGAAAGAGTTTTTAGAGTTGTCCAAACTAGATGATGTTAAATTTGCTGTTGAGTTGTGTGTCAGCATTAAAACAGATACTGACAAAGAAGATCAACAGACATTCCCAGCTGAAAGTTTGGAGTTGGTGACATGCAATCCAAATATAACCGACATTGTCACTGAAGAAAATAGCATGACATTGATCGGTGACAGCAGGATGAAGGGTGTGTTGTTAGAAGATATTGGAGATGACATGTACTCTAGAAACAGTGATACTCCCAGTGATGAAGATTCTGCAGCTGAAATATGGAGCACCCTATATTCTTCAGCACACAGAAGAGAGACTACACTAGAAGATTAGGATGCTGACAGCCCTACCATGCCTATTATGAATCAGAATTCAGAAAAATTGATATACATAGGCAAAACCTTTGAATCCAGGAATGTAGTTAAAAATGCTTTGAGAATATTGTCAATAACAGAGATATTTGGTTTTCGTGTGGCAAAATCAGAACCCAGGTATTATAGGGTGCATTGTGTAGATCCTAACTGCAAATGGAAAGTGCATGTCAAAACTTTTGGTCAAACTTGGCATGAGGTTACAGTATACGATGACATGCACACCTGCACGTGGGATATCAGAACAAAACACTGCAAAAAACCTTCATCATCAGTGGTTGCAAGCATCATCAAATCAAGGTGAGTAAATTTTGTAAGAAATAGTATTTAGATTTAATATTGCTTTTTAATATATTATTTATTCTAATTTCAATATAATTCAACAGCGTTGACACTGGATACAAACCAGCACAGATAATGGATAAGCTGAGAACAGAACAAAAGATGACAATTACCTACTGGATAGCATGGAAATCATCAAAAATTGCAAAAGAAATTGTCAAGGGGACACCAGAATCCAATTATGCAGATTTGCCATCATTTTGCCACATGCTTATGGAGAAAAACAATGGGACTATAGCATTGATTTCAACAGACAAAGAAGACAGGTTTAAGTACTTGTTCCTATCCTTTGGCCAATGCATCAGAGCATTCCCCTTCTTAAAGAAGGTATGTCTTACTCAGTGTCAGCATAAATTCTGTTCTCATTGAATTTTATAAATTCAATATAATTAGTAATTTCATTTATTTATCTACCAGGTTGTTGTTATTGATGGAACATTCTTAACTGGACAATATAGAGGCACATTGCTTGGAGCAGTTGCTCAAGATGCAAACAGACATATTTATCCCCTTGCTTTTGGAATTGTTGACTCTGAAAACAACATCTCTTGGGAATGGTTTTTGTACCGGCTGCTGAAGGTTGTGCCTCCCTCAAATGACTTAGTGTTTGTCTCTGATAGACATGCTAGCATTGCAAGGGCTATATCTTTAGTTTACCCAACAGCTACACACTGCATATGTATGTGGCACTTGAAACAAAACATCAAAGCGACATTCAAGAAAAAGCACCTGGGAAAAATGTTCAAGAAAGCAGCAGAGAGTTACACTATCCAAGAGTTCAACAGCTGGCTCGCACAAATAGAAGCAACCTGTCCAAAACTATCAGAATATTTGGTGTCAGCACGTTTTGAAAAATGGGCCAGAGCACATGCAAAGTGCAATAGATACAATATGATGACATCCAACAATGCAGAAAGCTTGAACTCCATTTTCAAAGGGAAAAATGATTATCCTATTTTGGCACTTATGGACTTTGCTAGGGAAAAGCTCACATCATGGTTCCAGGAGAGAAGAGAGAAAGCACTAGAAAACCAAGACAGAATAACTCCTGAAATCCTTAAGGTGATAAGGAAATCACAAGAGCAAGTTGGATTATACAGAGTAGAAAGGATGAATGCATCACAATTTGAGATCAAAGGCGAAGGAGCTGTACCTTGTGTACATGCTCTATCAGCCATTACACACGTAAAGGCAAATATATCTGATTTTGTTGCAAATTTTTACAGCAATGATGCTTGGCATATGGCATATGCAGAAACAATATATCCAGTGTTGGAAGAAGATGAAGGGAACGTCCCTGATGCGATAAAATCTATCAAATGTTACCCCCCTGTAGTAAGAAAGAGAGCAGGAAGACCTCCTTCAAATAGAAAGCTATCAATGGGAGAGTTCAAGAGGAGGATAAAGCATTCAAAATAAGGCTGTCAGCACAATTTCTGTCATCGGTATTATGTAAAATTACTACTAGGAAAGAATACAGCTTAGACATTATGAATGACATGTATGTTCCAAAATAAACATTAATTCAACATTATAGAATAAAATTGTAGATTTTATCATGTAATAATACAAGTTTGTACATTCTTTTCTCTATGTCAGCGCAATTTTGTCATCGGTACTCATCAAATTTCAGATTTATATCATTGTTGTTTACTTAAAAAACAATACAATGTTGAGAAATAATCTAAAATATTATTCTATAATATTTTAGATTAACAACCTCTTTCCACCACATACACTTGAATATCAAAAAATACCAGGCTATTGTCACTACTACTTATAACTAATATCAGTTTCAGCACTACTTTGGGCCTTACCCACCTTGTGTCCCCACCACAATAGCTTCAATAACAAAGAACACCACGCTGGTGTCCCCACAATAACTATTGTTGAGCAAAAATAAGAGCATGTTGTGCAATTATAGGCTATTGGTGAGCAAAATTAAGACTGTGTTGAGCAAAAATAATAGCATGTTGAGCAAATTTTAAACGAACGCCGACGTTGTGCAATTATACTCTATTGTTGAGCAAAAATAAGACCATGTTGTGCAATTATCTATAGACAAACTATGAGAACACATTGAGAAAAATATAAGATCAAATTGAACACAATTTCAAAAAGTCTTGATAATTGTGCAAATATAAACTATTGTCGAGCAAAAATAACAGCATTTTGAGCAAAAATAAGAGCATGTTGAGGAAATTTCCACAAAATGCCCCATGTTGTGCAATTATAGGCTATTGATGAGCAAAAATAAGACTGTGTTGAGCAAAAATAAGAGCATGTTGACCAAATTTCCAACAAACGCCCATGTTGTGCAATTTTGCCACTTTGCTTTAAAAAATATGCATTCTTCCAAAAAAAAATCTATTTCAGCACTACTTTGGACTGATGTCACCACTACTTGAAACTAATATCAGTGTCAGCACTACTTCAGACCTCAAACACCTAGTGTCACCACATAAACTTCAATATCAGAAAACAGCAGACTGGTGTCACCATTATTTGTAACTAATAACAGTTTCAGCACTACTTTGGGCCTCAAACACCTAGTGTCACCACATAAATTTCACTATCAGAAAACACCAGACTGGTGTCACCACTATTTCTAAGTAATGTAACCATCTACTGTCACCACATAAACTTCATATAACAGAAAATATCACCCCATACACTTCAATATCAGAAAAAACAAGGGTACTGTCACCACTAATTGTAACTAATATCATTGTTAGCCTTGCTTTGGGCCTCAACCACCTAGTGTTACCACATACACTTCAAAATAGAAAAATGCAAGACTGGTGTCACCACTACTTGTAACTAATATCAGTCTCAGCACTACTTTGGACCTCAAACACCTAGTGTCACCACATAATCTTCAATATCACAAAACACCAGACTGGTGTCACCACTATTTTTAACTAATAACAGTGGCAGCACTACTTTGGGCCTCAAACACCTAGTGTCACCACATAAACTTCAATATCAAAAAACACCAGACTGGTGTCACCACTATTTCTAAGTACTGTAACCATCTACTGTCACCACATAAACTTCAATAACAGAAAATGTAACCCCATACACTTCAATATCAGAAAAAAAAAAGGGTAGTGTCACCACTACTTGTAACTAAAAAATATGCACCTAGTTACTTTTCTATCAAAATAGGTGATGTTAAACAATCTGCATTTTCTCACTTTTCTGGCAGAAATCTACATTCTTCTAAAAAATTCTGCAATCTTCTTCAAAGTATGAATAAACATATCTAGCAAGTATATTTGTTTGCATTGTGACCACATCCTAAAAACCTGCATCTGGTTGGTTTTCTGTCATAATATTGGCTGTTACAAACTCTGAATTTTGTCATTTTTCTGTAAAAAATCTGCATGAGTGAATACCTTGACCTTAAAACATCTAAACTGTTCTGCATCAGGTTGGCCTTGTTCATCCAACCTGAATGCAAAGCCAGAAGTTTGCTTAAAATAAATATGATTGAGTGAAAATCGTAAACAAATACGATCAAAACCAAATTCCATTCATATTATACATTTGCTTAAACCAAGTCCACATAACAGGGAATACAAGTTTGCTTACACCAAGTCCCCCAAAAAGTTAAACTACATTGTCTTTTTGTAACATGACAATACTACACAAAAAGTAAGTTTACAATGCAAACCGACAAAGCGGACAAGAGCCTTCAACCCTAAGCCAATCTCGGAGACAATATGGGTGGAAGAAATGTGAGCATGGCATGCCAAGGATAGGCATCGAATCCAACATCGGGTCAAGACATATTGAACATGCCTGCCCATCGAGCTCAAGATGATATAACTCTTGTAGACCTTCAATAGCTGCTGTAGTGGCTGGATGATGTGGGTAGTCGACCTCCATGTCGGAGTCAGAGCTCGAATCGGAAGAAGAGTTGGAAGTGTAGTACAAATTGAAGGTGATGTTAGGGCAGAGACCATATTCGATCAAGTCAGCATCTTGAGGAAACCAAGTACTTGTAAAATCCCTTAAGATTCGATTTGCTACCTGATTTCGAACAACAGCCGGGATTCCCACGTCCCGTAATATTCCATTGCAGCGCCGTAAGCTCATAGGCAAACCATTCCAAACGTATACTTGATGAAGTATTAGAGGAACGTTCACGGAGTGGATTGACACCAACATTTCACTCGGCCCATACACAGACGACTCACTTGCTAACAGTTCAACTACAAACTCACCAACAGTGTGATGATAACCTTGTTGAGTAACCGGTGGAAAAGTCATTGAAGAAGAGAAGAACTACAAAGAAAAAATAAACAAACATTAATATAGGATGCAATCACTTAATAATAGCAACAGAAACAAAAATTAAACTTTACACTGATAGAAAAGCAATCAATGACTAACCGATCACTTGGATTTCCGGAGATTGAAGGGTACTCGGTAACCGCTACAGACAAGAAAGTGATCGCCTCCTATAAACACCAAACGGGGGTAATGGAGAAGATGTTGGAGGGAGCTGAAAGGACACCGGATAGGACTGCTTTGGGTTGAAAACGTGGGTAAGAAGAGTTAACATTGGGCCAAACCCTTCCATTCATCAATTTTAAAATAAGCCCATTAACATCTTCTCTTATTTTTGCTCAACAATTTCACAAAGTCTTGATAATTGTGCAAATATAAACTATTGTCGAGCAAAAATAACAGCATGTTGAGCAAAAATAAGAGCATGTTGAGGAAATTTCCACAAAATGCCCCATGTTGTGCAATTATAGGGTATTGATGAGCAAAAATAAGACTGTGTTGAGCAAAAATAAGAGCATGTTGAGCAAATTTCCAACAAACGCCCATGTTGTGCAATTATAGTCTATTGATGAGCAAAAATAACACCATGTTGAGCAAAAATAAGAGCATGTTGAGCAAATTTCCAACAAATGCCCATGTTGTGCAATTATAGTCTATTGTTGAGCAAAAATAAGACCGTGTTGTGAAATTATTTATAGAGAAACTATGAAAACATATTGAGAAAAAATAAGATCATGTTGAGCACTATTTCACAAAGTCTTATATAGTTGTGTAAATATAAACTATTGTTGAGCAAAAATAAGAGCAAGTTGAGCAAAATTCCACCAAATGCCCATGTTGTGCAATTATAGGCTATTGATGAGCAAAAATATGACCATCTTGAGCAAAAATAAGAGCATGTTGAGCAAAATTCCAACAAACGCTCATGTTGTGCAATTATAGTCTATTGTTGAGCAAAAATAAGACCGTGTTGTGCAATTATCTATAGAGAAACTAAGAGAACTTATTGAGAAAAATAAGATCATATTGACCACAATTTCACAAAGTCTTGATAGTTGTGCAAAAATAAACTAGTGTTGAGCAAAAATAAGAGCATGTTGAGCAAAAATAAGGAATAAATAAAGTATTAACCACTTACCGTATTTTTTAAAAAAAAAAAGAAAAGAAAAAAAACAAAAATTGTTTCCCGTGAAAAATTAGAAAAAGCAATAAATAAGGTATTAAAACACATTCTACAACACACAGTCGGTCATCGTCATTTCTTTCATCCCCCCCCCCCGAAATCTCCTCTCTCTTGCTCTGCAAGTTTGCTTCACGTTTGATTATACGCTCATTGAGACCAGATCGGAAATCCCTTCGCTATTGCTCTACCATATACATCACCATGTCTCCAGACCGGAAAGGTTTGATTTCCTATTCTCCGTTTATTACAGTTTAAATAAGAATGATTACGGTTTAGGGTTTAGCTCCCACGAAAAGCAGGAAATGGGAGTTATTCAAGTTATTCGACCTTCCACGAGCTGTCTTTGCTAATTTAAGGACTTCAGCATTATAATGTGTAGTTAATGTGATGGATTTATCGTTCAATTTTCAAATTTATATGGAATAAACTCCCTTCTTTTACAATGCCATTACATGCATTATTTGTAGAAGTTGATTTTCAGTGTTCATTACATAGGTAAACGCCCACAGAGATTGAGTGACTCACCTACTCTAGACAGTCAAAACCAAATTTCGAAGAGATCAAAAATATTTGGGGTTAAACCTCCAGTAATTGATTTATCTAGGGATTCACCAGCTTTCAAGGATGAACTGTTTGAAGATACTCAGCCTGATAGAGCATGTGAAATAGGGGTCGGTTCCCTGTCACTTGAATCTAAAGATTCACAACCGCTTGTTCGGAAAAACAGTAAGAAAGAGGTCCCCTATGAGACTGTTGTTCCTACTAGCCCTTGAAATTACAGTTTTGCAAGACGATTCACCTAATGTAACGCTTGGTCAACCAGTGAACCCAACTGTGCATAACATCACATCTGATGAGCAAACAGAAGGCACTGAAATCCAACCTATCTCAGAAAACAGACAAATGATTGCGAAGACCGAGAGGGACAGCAGACAGAAACAATTCAACTCTTTGAAAACACGTTCAAGCCCCCGCCTGCTTGTGTCATCATTGCAGAAAATGAATGACAAGCAAAAGAAATTCATTAGAGATATTGGGTTTGGATGTTTGTTCGACTTGAACATTGTTTCCCTTCCACAATATCTTTCATATTGGTTAGTGGATCAGTTTGATCCTAACAAGTGTTGTTTGGTTATGGCTAATGGAGGAGAACTTGAAATTACTGAGATTGATGTTCATATCACATTGGGATTGCCTATGGAAAAGGTTTTAATAGCAAGAAAAACAGCGAAGGAGAATTTCAACCTTGTGAAAGATTGGAGAAACACATTTGAGGTTAAGGATAATATAACATCAGCTATGGTTATGGATAAATTGATAGCTGACACTGATTGTGGTGACCAATTCCTCGTGAACTTTATTGTTGTATTAGACTCTTACTTGATTGATACTTTAGGAAATGGACATGCAAACCATAGTTTAGTAAGAGTTGTTCCGGAATTGGGTGACATGAAAGAGCTAAATTGGTGTGGTCTTGTGTTAGAAAGTTTGGTTGATGCGAAAAAAAGTTGGGAAAAGAACAAGGATGGACACTTCAGAGGGCCTATATTGTTCTTGGTTGTAAGTAGTTTTTCAAACCTTTCCTCTGATGTTAAATTAATTTATTTAACATGACTGTAGTACCCATGTCACCAGTGCCTATTTTAACTTTCATATCTACAATATTATTCATGTCAGCACTCCCCCCCCATCATCTTTCCCCTGTTGTTAAATTAATTTCTTTACCATGACTGTAGTACCCATGTCACCAGTGCCTATTTTAAGTTTCATAACTACAATATTATTCATGTCAACACTCCCCCACTCCATCATCTTCCCTGTGATGTTAAATTAATTTCTTTACAATGTCTGTAGTACCCATGTCACCAGTGCCTATTTTTACTTTAGTATCTACAAAATTATTCATGTCAGCACTCCTCCCCCGCTTAATTTCTTTACCATGTCTGTAGTACCCATGTCACCAGTGCCTATTTTTAATTTCATATATACAATATTATTCATGTCAGCTCTCTCGTCCTGAATCATTATACTGATATATGTTTATCCCATTGATGTGTCAGTTGCTGTATATGGATAGGGTGAAACTGTTCACAAGCACAGCGCTTAGACGAATACCTCGTTCTTTGCCAGTGTTTTTTGGCATCAATTCCAAACTTTTACGCCAAAGAGAGACTGATGACATTAATAGTGGAGGCTTTGGCCGTGGCTCAATCCAACCTCGACAAATCGTTCCTCCCCCTCAAGACATACCTCCTACAGCTTGTCCCCAATCTACTACACACAATGAAGAATGCACCGAACACCCCGCTGGTCCAGAAAAACAACCACCTCCACTTCAGGTCTATATGAATTTTTTTAACCAATTCAATCTAAAATTGTGCAGTTTATCATGTTTTCTTATTTACTGATGTTTTTTTAATCTTATTTTATCATGTGCTCTTGTCTTCTAGAATTGGATACAGACTTTTGCTCAAAAGACTTCTGTGCTTGCATCTGCTATTTCTGAATTTGTGGAGTGGTCTACAAATATACCGCCTGAACTACAAAATGATGACAAGGTGACTTCACTTCTGCGTGGAGCCAACCAGCTCCTAGGGATGGGAGATGTGACCCCTGCGCCTGCTACAGATGCTGCTGACAGGTCATATATGGACGACTCTCCAAACACAATTTTTAACAACTCCCAACACCCATTCTGGTCAGACCCTGCTTTTATAGATTGCCTTACTCAGATTGAGCTTGCGTATCAGAATAAGCAAAAATTGAAATCAAATATCAAAGGAGATGGGCAATTTTCCTTTGATATATTTGTAAATGATCCTGTTTTGGGGGAAGATAAAGGGATACCACAGAACGTTGCAGATGCAACCAAGGATGGTAATGACGCACAACAAGCTCCTGCATCCAGCCATGGTCATCCTCCAATACAACAGGATGTTGAAGCTAAAACTGCAGACACATTATGCACCCCTCCCAATCCCCTCCCCACTCAATTCCAAACTGATATTCCACCAGATAAGCCATTGGAGGATAAAAGAAAATCCAAGTCCCCTACTCCATTTCCCCCCCGGAGGTCACCACGTGTCAACGCAGCTCCTGAGAATGCACCACAACAACTTCATGACACATAGAGAGAAGAAGTTGCAAAGAGAGCATATAAATCGTCTGCATCTTTGAGAAGCCCCTATTACTCCCTTGTTGTAGATATTAACGATCCTATCTCTGAAATTGAGCGGACTGTTTCAGCCTATTTAGCAATGACAACAACTCATAGCACGTAAAGTTCATTTTAATCTTAATTTACTTAATGTATGTTCAATTACAAGTAAAAGATATTTTTTATTTAATACATCTTCATAATGTCTTGCATTTGCAGTGAAGTCTTATTTAAACACAAGTCTATTGAGGTGGTTAGAAGAGACATGGGTACACTTGAAGATGAAACCCAACTGTCTAGTGTCATTATTGATGCATGGACAGCAGTCCTCAACAACAAGGAACAATATAAAAGTGCTCAGTCACCAGCAAGACTATTTGTCAATATCAACAAATCTGTAATATTTTTACTTATTCATCTTTCAATTACACTCCATTCTTTGCCATTATTACAATGGGTCTGTTTTTTTACTAATTTTTATTTTTGATCCAGTTTAATGTGGAGAGTGTGTCATTAGGAGCTTGTGATGAACAGTTTCAGAGGTTTAACCTCCACCTTGATACTGCTTTGTCATTGTCACCACACATTTCTTTGAAAGATATAGACATGGTACTCCCTTCACAACCACAAGAATGAAAAGTTCTCTAAATACTGATTTTGAGATCAAAGTTAACAAACTCAATCCCTAATTTCTATCTGTTTAATATTATGTTCATTAGTTTGTTTTTGGAGTTCAACAAGAAGAGGTCTACATCATGGTTGTCTTCAACTTGAAAAACAAAGTCACCCAAATCATTGATATCAACCCAACTTGCCCTGCTGAAACTTGCATCTTTGCATCCCCCTTTGAATGTTTGGTAAGTTTTATTAATGATACATAATATCTTCTTGAGTTATATTAACTTCAATCTAATATCACCTCAGTTCCCAATTAACATTAAATGCTTTATAATTCAATAAATGCAGGGAGATATACTGATTGCGTTTCTAACAGAGAAGGGGCTTGAAGCAAAGGCAGAAATAGTGTCCACTGCACCAACATCAATTGTCCCCATCGCGTGGGCTGGAGAAGAGAAAGTTCAGCATTCTGGGGTATGCCTCATGCGTCACATGGAGACTTTCTTTGGGGCAGAGCGAGGCTACAAGTGTGGATTTGAAAAGGGCAATTTCAAGAATATCTCAAAACTACGGGTGAAGTACCTAACAGATATTATGTGCTCAGAGCTGAATGAAGTGAACAAAGAAGTTATGAAGGCAGCAAAATCCCATTCAAGAATGATTTCAAAAGGGGATTCAAGGCCAAAAAATAAACCTTGGTTGAACAGCTACAACACAATATAATGTTTTTGTTGCAAACTATCAAATGTATTGGGGTGTAGACAATTGTGTACTCTGCTTCTGAAAAGTTATTTCGTGAGCATTAAGACAGTTGTTTTCCCTATGATTTTAACCTGGATTGTATTTGTCAATTTCATACAACTATAACTGCATCTGACCAGTTCTGTATTATTTTCTCAACACAATTCTGTCACCGGTAGTAAAATATTTGATTTCTGTTTATAACTGGTGTATTTTATAAATATAGTTTATTTGATTATATCCATTCCTAACTATTGACAATACTTTGCATGAGAAAGATTTCAATAGGAGAGTTCAAGAAGAGGGTAAAAACACACAAAATAAGCCTGTCAGCGCAATTCTGTCATCAATACTATACAAAAACACTACTACGAAAAGAAGATACTATAAAAAAATAATATCATGTTGTGCAATTATCTATTGAGAAAGTATAAAATTATATTAAAGAAAATAGGATTATTTTGGGCAAAATTTCACAAATCTCGTTTGTTGTGCAAATATAAACTATTGTTGAGCAAAACTAAGATGATGTTGAGCAAATTCACAATAACATAAAACCTTAGTTAAACAGTGTCAGCACTACTTTTGCCAAAACAATTCCCAAATTACTCTATGTGTCCGCAGTATCAACCAATGAAGACTTAAAACTCCAATAACACTTTATAATATCAAATACGAGGTGCGAAATTACAAAATATCCATATAATTAATATGATATTAATAAGTTACATCATATCTTCATTATGAACACACATAGAAACTAAAATATATAAATAAGTTCCAATATTATCACTTATTAATATACAAGAACTACAGACCTAAAAATTCATCAATCTTCCTCCTCCTTTCCATTTCTGCATCTAAAACTTCTTTAACGCACTGCATAAGGTTGTCCTTCGCCTCTTCCAACATCTGCCTTTGTTCCCCAAGTTCTCGTCCCCCCTTGATAAAACATAAAATATAAGAGTTAACACTAGAGAGGGAAAAAAAAGTAAGGATAAAAATTCATATATCACCTTTGATAGTGCTTCAGCATCTTCATCTTTGGTTGCTCTGCGAATATGATATTCATTTGCTATTATTGATCTTTGTAATTCCTCATATAATGTATAATGAAACACAACGACTTCCACCAACTCAACCCTGCGAGCCTCTTTGTTAGTCTCACATGCCTCATCAACGAGACTCATGTGATACCCACGGCAAACAACACCATCCAGATCGTCCATCATTTGGTGGAATCTTGTGCAGAACTCAACAGTGTTGCCATAATTCATCTTTTTGGAGGGGGGTGGTTAAGCAGTAAGAATACAAGTTCTGGTATTCTGATTTCTGTTAAAATCAGTTTGTAGACACCAATGGACACCAAAGAATTATTTCTGGATATATATAGCCAATAATTATACAGTTTTCTTCCTTATGACAGTTATTTGGGCCACTTCATTTCAGAGTACCTGTAAAAAACTATAAAAACTGTAAAAATATAAACTGTAAACGGATTACAGTTATTTGAGTTACAGTTATAATTGTTGGACATTAACCCCCTCGTGTCAGCACTGCTTTGGGCCTACAGTTATCACTGTTGGACATTAACCACCTCGTGTCAGCACTACTTTGGGCCTTAACCACCTACTGTCACCATATAAACTTAAATAACAAAGAACACACAAAGCTAGTATCACCAATACTTCCAACTACTCTAACCAACAGTGTCACACAAGACTTTGGGCCTTACCACCTCGTGCAACCACATACACAACAAAATCAAAAAAAAATACAAGCCTACTGTCGCCAATACTTGTAACTAATATCAGTGTCAGCACTGCTTTGGGCCTTACCCATCTACTGTCACCACATAAACTTCAATAACAGAAAATGTAACCCCATACACTTCAATATCAGAAAAAACAAGGGTAGTGTCACCACTACTTGTAACTAATATCATTGTCAGCCTTGCTTTGGGCCTCAACCACCTAGTGTTACCACATACACTTCAAAATAAAAAAATGCAAGACTGGTGTCACCACTACTTGTAACTAATATCAGTGTCAGCACTACTTTGGACATCAAACACCTAGTGTTACCACATAAACTTCAATATCAGAAAAAACCAGACTGGTGTCACCACTATTTGTAACTACTAACAATGTCAGCACTACTTTGGGCCTCAAACACATAGTGTCACCACATAAACTTCAATATCAGAAAACACCAGACTGGGGTCACCACTTTTGTTATAGCATGGTAAATATGTACCCATGCCCCCCACATTATTAATACAAATTCAAATAAAACATTGTCATTGCAGAAATAGATAGCTTAATAAACATTAATAAAAGTTAAAATGTACAATCATTACAGATTCAAAGTCACACCCAAAATACAGGGCATCCAAAAAATATCCCATAAAATCCATTACCTACAAATATACATACATGTCCACCAAATTAACAATTTGAGCACATAGATTGTCATATTACATCCAAAAATACCCCATGTATGCACCAACTACATATCTAAACAATTGTTTTACAACCTAAAACTCCAGGTCTCCTTGATCAGATCTGAGCACATGAGTTCTCTGTATCGAAAGAGCTTCTCGTTGTTGAATCGTTTCACATCTCCCCCAAAGATAGATGCTTCAATTGCTTTTAATGTAAAGACGCCGCATGAAGCCCTACAAACACAAAAATACCACATGTAATGTGAGCACATAAATAACAAGTATCTTAGGCTAAACGACAAACAATACAAGATATAAAATACATACCCAGTAGAATCATGCATTAAATCATCAACCATATTTAGCTGGAAAGGAGAGGAAGCAAAGTTTTGATAGAGCCCAGCCTTTGCCAAATGAATTGGGAACCAAATAGCAAACGGTTGCAATTGTTCTTCAAGTACACCAGCCTTAACAGCAGTCACATTGCAATCGTACACGTTGATTACCCTCTCCTCAAGCATAATCTCCAACGCCACCCAATGCTTGTTTATAACATTGAATATTGTGTAGACTTTCTTTACAGAGTCCCATGGCTTCCCATACTCAGCAGGGCACATACCAACAAAATACTCCTCAGTGTTGACTTCAAGAGGCAAATCTTCCCCATAATTTGCAGCATAATCAGGCAGGTACTTTAAGTAAAATAGCCAATCAAGAACAAGAACCTCTCGATATTTCACAGGGTCTTCAGAAATGCGCCTCCTAAAGTGAATCAAACCTGCTTCTAGATGCTACACAACATAGTAAAAAAAGATGTCAACAATCAACAAACACAATAGAATCCAATCCACACACATATATATATATATTTCAAAAACAAGCAGATATTACTTGACAATCAAGCCACATATTCTTTGATATGATGTGCTGGAAAAACTTTTTGTCCCACCTTGATATTGGACCAGCAACAGAAAAATTCCTAACCAAAATTACACAAAGATGAATATAAATATATAAAGAATGAGGTGCTGTAACTAATACAATGACAACATTCCACAAAAAAAGATTGAACAAAAAAATAAAGCATACATTTTCTTCTTTACAAGTCCATACATAAATTCATGATCTTCAAAGCTGATCAATGACTTGTTAGGGACGTGCTTTAAGATCCTCACCTTCTTTTCAATCTCAGCTGGGCCATACAAGAATGTACTGGTTGACGGGATAAGATTCGAAGCCTTTAATTTTTCAACTTCATTTATAATTTCAGTATCCTTGGCTACCGAATTCCAATCAACACCTGCAACCGTGTCATAATCATCATCAGACAGAGATATGAACTTTTCCAACGATGAGTGCCCACCAACTGCACCGACTTCAGCATCACCACCTTCAACCTCACACTTGGCAGATCGAGCAACTTCAGTAGAAGTTGATGGAATTCCAAACTCATCTGCACTCCTTTTGGCATCATCAACTTCATTCTTAGTTAATGAAATATCACCTTTCAAATCCTTCAAACCTTTCACATCTGCACCACCACCCTCAACCTCAGTGTCAACGACAACAGTTGGGAACACAGGAAGGATTTCAGTAGACAGAATATCCTTATCCAAAGTTGGGCCCTCTGATCTTATTGAGGGCAAGGACACGTCCTCAACATTGACAGAAGGGGGTGATGATTTCACCATTTCCTCATCAGCAGAGAAACACTTCTGAAGATCAGCTACAACATCATTGACAATTTTTGCGCTGACATCTTCATCAACAACCTTCACAGGAGTGCCCTGGGGCTTACCACCTATATGCTTATCATCAGCATTCCCAGGATTTACCTGTGACCTGGCAAACATAGCTTCATAATTAGAAACCCTAACCTCAAGCTCATCATACCTCATCGTCATCTCACCAACAACTCCAAGCATCCCAGCCATCTCTGCAATCTTTGATTCAAGAGCATCAACCCTCGCAGCCAACACATCCATACGCTGAGGTACATCTTCAAGCTTCTCAATCCTCTTAAAAATCTCCTTCACCCAATCAGGATAAGATGGGGTAGAAGAAGCAAAACCATCACCATGTGTTTTTGGAGGCAACTCCCCCGTTGAATCATTTTTGGCCTCCATTTGGGGAGATACACCTTCAGTGCCAGCATTAGATGTTTGACCCTTTCCCCACCTGTCACCAGAAGATGTCTCACCTCCTTCAACCTTGTCAACACAACCAACCACATCTGCAACCTCCGCCAAAACAGAAAGCCCAGCAGTAGGAGGAGCAGCCAACTCATCAGATCCACAAGAATGGGTGTCAACAGTAAAATCATCAACTTTGTCATCGCCATCACTGCCTTCACCACCAGATTTAAAGCTTGCAGCATGAATTTCTTCGTTCTCCACTCCATGAGTACTCTGATTATCACCAAGAGAAACTGAAGGAAGAACAGAAGACATGTCAGCAGTACTATCATACAACGGCCTCCCACTACCTAACCCAGCTTTCTTCATCTTATACCTCTGCTGAAAGACAAATTTCAGTGGGGTATCATCATCTAATAAATCACATAAATTAGTAACCAACCGACCTCTCTTGGAAGGTGAAGCAACCACATCACCCTTCTCATGCATATCTGTGTCAGCATTAATTATCTTCACATTCTCAGAAGGAACAACTCTACCACATTGCCTAGCTGCAGAACGACCCCTCCTCACATACACCAATCCTTCAGTAGTATCGCTGGACGCCACCTTCTTTTTCTTTTTACTAGCCATCCCTCCACTCTCATATTTCCTCTTCTTTGAGGACTCTACAACATCTTTGTTTTCTACCTCAGGAAAAACTTGAAAAGCAGTTTCAAAGGACTTCCCATCCTGTTTCTTTCCAGCAGCTTTGCCTCTCTTCACAGGTGTCTTCCTCTTTGAGGTCTCTGCTTCATCACCTTTCTCCAAGATATTAGCTTCTTCACCACCAGCTTGTACAACTCTGTTTGAAAACCTAGCTGCATATGCCCTTTGACGAAAACGACGACTGTCATATAATGCATCATCAACAGCTCCACCACATACTTCTTCAACTGATGCATCAACGACTGGATCATCTTTTTCATCAGCAAACCCCATCCTTGTTATGCGTGCAAACTCCCCATAAGTAGGGAACAACGGAGTCTGCCCAAAATGCAAATATAAAAATATGTTTAAAAAAAACTAAACAAAGATGCATCAACTAAAAATGGTCTTAAAGATAAATAACATAAAAATATTACCAAATCACCATGAAACAAATGCTCAGCTTCAACATACGAATGGCAAAACTCGCATACCCAGTGCAATGAGTATGGATCTCTATCAGGCATCATAAAATTACAGTCAATTTTAGCAGAGAGGGCTGGGAAAGCTTCTAATATCCAAGACTGTTACAAAATAAAACGCAAAAAGAGATTACAAAACAATATTAGACAAAAATCCTAACATACACAATAAAAGTTGTGCTGACAAAGACAAAAATTGATGACAAAAGTGATTCAAGCACTAAAACAGAATACCTGGAATGCAAGGCAATACCCATACATTTGATAAGAGCCCCTAACACCAGCACGGTCTGCAACAGAAGAACTCTTCAAAGACTTCAACAAACGGGTGTACGACTCTCTACCCCAAGGATATAATTCAAATTCCTTCTCATTACATGCAAGAGAAAGGAATTGTGCACTGACAACCTCTGACCTCCTATATACAATTAACCTCTCAATCAACAACAACTTTGCCATGATCAACTTCTTCTTAGACTTCGGGCTCTCAGATATGAAACGAGCAACTAAATCATCATGAGTCATCTTCTTCTGCCCAAAAAATTCAGATATTGACACTTTTTTTGAGATATTACAAACACGTTCTTCACAAGGAAGGCCAGTGATGACATGAAACTCAAAAATTGAAAAACGTGCAAGATATCCACCAACTCTAAACCACAACTCATTCTCCTTCTGAGTTTGGACTTGACGAAGCACCATTTGATGCATAAGCTGAAAATTGGTAGCCATTTTGGTGCCCTGCATCAGCACCCATCCCACACAACTTTCCCGCAAAATATTGTAATCAGAAGGAGACAAATGCTTCTCAATCAGAGCACAAACAGAAGGATATGAATATATGTTGGCCCTACAATGGAATCGTTCAGAAACAGGAATGCAATATTCCAAGCCCTGATCAATCACATACAAAGTACCCAAAAACACAACATCAGATTAGGAAAAAATCAAAACTTGCTCATCAACAAAAAAATTCAAAATGGAAAAACAAAATAACTTACATCAAAACCCCTATGAGATGTGGATGCATCACCAGATTGAGCCGCTAATAAAAACAAAATAAAGAATAATATAAAAATACAATAACAGAATCCATGATAAACCAAATAACCATAAAAAAAACAATAAAATGACACCACCACATAAGAAAAGAACATAAACATCACAAAGACAACACAGAATACCCAATCAAAGTACACACATTGTTGAAATTACCAAAACTAACACAACCATGTATAAAAACAGACAGTGTCAGCGCCCTTACACATGAGCATACCTACAGATATCTACACTATGAACAACACAAACAATACAAAGCATCAAGTACACACATTGTTGAAAACTACACGAATAACGCTAAAAAAGCACATACAAAGTGCCGCATCACAAAAATTGAAGCACACAAACAGTTAAAATAAACGGATTTAACACATACACATTACTTAAACTACCTACAACACTCAAAATCGCACACATTTATGCATATCAAGCATCGATTTACCCATAGATGATCAAAACTGAAAGCAGAAATCAATAAAATCAACATAAATCAACTTCTTCCAAAACCCTAGCACGAAACATTTAGCAAAAACAAGCGAAATCGATACCTGAAGAGTTGCTAGATGACGACATTGAAGAAGATAGCACAACAACGAACAGAAATCGGCCGAAATCTCACTACTTACGCACAGATTGAAGGAACGAGAACGAAGAAAACCGATGAAAACTGACGAGCGCGAGAAGAGAGTTTGGAAGAGAGTAAACACGAGAATATGTCCGTACAAGTGAGAATAAGTATTTATAGTGGACGTTTTGCTAATTTGTCCAAAAAGGTGGACAATTCCCCAATTTGTCCAAATAAAGTGCCTGTTTTGCAAATTTTTTCAAGAAGAACTGCGCCCTAAAGTTGAAGACGCCGGCGAAGAACGAAGTCAACCACCACCGAATAGTAGCACCGCGGGCCAGCGATACATCAGGAATCTATCTTCAACTCTCTTTCTTTCCTTTTCAACTTATCATGACATATCCCTTTTTATTTTTATTTTTATTTTTTGCATACTATTCCTATTTTGGGTTCACTATCAATGCCATTTGAAAAATATGTTTTTCAACACTATTGTCTGGGTTCTATTAACAAGCACTGATGCAGGGGTGGGTTGCAGCAAAATAATTAGTATAGTTTGGGTAAAATCACAAAGTTGTACTTGCCCAAAATAAAGGGTTTTTGCATACCACTATGGCACTATGTGCCCAGCCACCCGGGTTCGACTCTCCACACCCCACTTTCACATTTTTTTTTTTGCCTTATCCAACCCATTGTCTATAGGTATATAACCTATAATAATTTTGTTTATTGTGTAAGGTGAATTTAGCCCAACTAAATTTCAATTTCTGGTTTTGTGTCTGGTTCTATATATAGTTTCCTTTAGAAAGTTGTCTCGTAAATACTTTTAAGTATCTCAAATTACCTCCACTGTGCAACATTCTCCTCATAAAGCAATGTTGCTTATATGTGATATTTACATTATTTTGTGACTTTGCTCTTGGTATCTTAACACAATTTATTTAATTTTCTTATGAAATTGTATCTCACTAAATTTGTTCTCAAACATATTACTAGCAACTAGTAGTGACTAGTGAGGGTTGGGTTGGGCTGTATTTTTAGGTGCAGGTAGGGCCAAAAATTTTTTTAGACCAATATGAAAAAAATATATAAAGTTTAAGCTAAGAAGAAACATAACTGAAACTTGTGTAATATTTTATCCCCCTTTTAATTATGAAATATTTAATTTACCCCCTAAAATAAAAATCCTCATGATCCTAATTTTTTTTTTATAACTATATATATATATATATATATATATATATATATATATATCCGAAAATATAGATAAAGGGATTAATATTCTTAATCAAGTGACTTTTCATGAATGGGTACTTCAGATATGCAACCAAACGACGCTTTAGATATTTCACAAACTGGTTAACTTAATTACCTTGCAATAGAAGTACAATCCACAGTTTAACAAATGCTCAGCGGGTAGGTTCCATTCTCTTGCTGCAACACCTTGTGTCATCTCTCCTTCCACTTCTACGATTAAAGCTTATTATTTACGGGATGCATTTACAAACAACTTGCTTTCAATGATGTGTATACTGTAGCAAAAATGTACTCAGTTACTCACACTATAACAGTAAAGGCCAAAAGAGATCAAGAAACGTTACTATTAATCTTAATGAAGCATTTTTCAACCGCTAAATTAGCTGCTATGCTTCGTCGCTAACTTCATTCGCCTACCATGAGTGAGGCATATATGAATCTTAATTCGTGTTGTACACATGTACTTTCCTTCACTCTTCAAACTCGTTGATGTGAAAAGACCCTCCTTTGGTAGAAGGTAGAAGTTATTGGGTTGCTGGAGACTATGGGTAAGTGATTGATAGTCTGGCTAGATTGGGTTAATCTTTTGCGTATTTTGGTGGGTATAGAGGGATTCTTTTGGTATACGATTCCTTACTTTTTTACAAGACTCTTAGTTGGGTCTTATTTTTTTGTACTGGGTTAATCACCTTATCTATATATTTACAGTTTCAAGAAAAGACCCTCCTTTGGGCGCAAAAGAACTGATCAATAGCTCTATATGTCAAAACTCATCCAACTTTCCTTCACTCATCAAACTCGCTTGATACAAGTATCCCAATTCATTTAAATCATTCCTCACATCTTATTCTTGAATCTTTAATATTGAGTTGTTGGGCTAATAGGCCCATCGAAATCCAGCCCAATATGATTTATTGTTGTTGGGTATGATGATCCGTTTGTTCCTTTTGACAAGTTAGGGTTAATCCAATAGAGACAACAAAGCAACTTGCTTGAGTTGGATTATTTTCTTTTTAAAATTATTATATTTTGGTAATAATTTGACATATCAGAAACTATATATGTTTAGAAAAATAAAAGGCCTACACGCTAGTTGATGGAAACACTGTCATAATACAAGACCAATGCACAACCAAACATAAAGGAATCCAAGCACTACAAACAGAGTAGTAAGGCTGCGTTTTCTTCTTTTTTTTTTTTTAAGGGGTGGGGTGGGTAGATTTCTCCCCCACCCCTCCACCATCCCTCCCCAAGGTACAAAAATAATCCCCACCCCCTTCCACCCCCTCCCCCCTTCCACTCCTTAAAAAAGGGTTGAAGAAAACGCAACCTAAGTAGGAGGATTTGCATGAAAATCGGGAATGACACAAGGATGGGAGGTGAATATCGAGAATATGGTGAGTCAAGAGGTTTTCGACGCTGGAAAGATAGGAGCAGAAATCCACTATGTGAATAGATATTTCTCTAAAAAAGTGTGGATCAATTACGTTACCCTCACAAATATTAATGTGAAAGAAGAAAAATATATGAAAAAATTAAGAAAGTAGACTAGAATATTAAAAGAATAGAAAAGAAAACTACCGATAATCAACTTGCACCCTTTTAATTAAAAAGGCATATATTCCGTTGAAATTGAGTTATAACCTACCTCACATCTTTTTTGCATAAAAAGCAGAGTCAAACCTATACTCTTTGCTCAGTAAACATGTCGTTTATTATTTATTATTTATATACGTTTCTTTATGAGGATAAAAACTATATAAAATATTTATTTTTTGTAATTTTTTTTACAATGTTATACATACTATTAATAAGTACAAAATTGTTAAAAAAATTTAAAGAAAAATAAATATTTTATATAGTTTTTATCATCCTAAAATAGCGTGTATATATAGTGAACGACATGCTTTGCCGAACGAAAAAAAGTAATATGAAACGACGAGTGAAAGGTGGATTGTATGCAATGAAGTGTGCATATGGTAATAATGACAATCATAAATGCCCCAATCAGGGTGACCTAGCGGTGTAGAACAAGGAGGTGATAAAGAGGTCTGGTACATGACTCTTGCCGACTGAGTCACGTAAAACGGAGATAGTATGACCTTTTATAAAAAAAATTATTTTATATAATTTTTTACTATAAAAAATATATGAAAAAATATAATTAAAGTCTATTTACTGTAGAACGGAGATAGTATATGGTTTTATGGTTTTTCTATCCTATGTTCCGAGGGCATAAGATGAGAGTACTAATTTGGAAAAAAAAAATTTAATTAGTTTAGCTTTTATTTTAATTAGTTTCATAGGGTTATTTTTTTAAATAATAAAAAATACATAAAAAATTAAATAAAGGTAAAACGCGGGTCTAACCCGCGTTTTACCCCCTTTCCAGCGTATCCCCCTTCCTTCATTCCCTTCCTCACCTGCGTTTCCCCTTCGCCGGCGGCACTTCCCTCCCTCTGCACCTTCCTCCGTCGATCTGCACCTCCCTCCATCTGCCTACCTTCGTCGACGTCCACCACCGGTAACCCGCCTCTCCGAATCTCCGCCCACCTTGAACCCTGCCTCTACGTCCCTTGCTCGCCGCCTACCCTCTGCCGCTGCCATTCCTCGGAATCCACCACGGCAGCCTCCGCCTCTTCGGATCCCCACCCCCTCTACCGCCGCCCACCTTCGCCTTCCTCCCCGCCCACCATGTCGCTGCCTCCTCATGTCCCTCTCCGGCATCCTCATTGCCTTCCTCCCCTACCCACCATCATCTTCGTCTTCCGATTCGCCATTGGATTCGAGACTCTGAGCCGACGAGATCATCTCCTCCGCTATCAATTGAGTGCTCCGCCGATATCATTCCCCTCCGCCGACCTCCGATTTGGAACAAGAAGCCGCCGACCGATTTGGAACAAGAAGCCGCCGACCTCAGATGTCTGGAAAGGAGACCTGAGGTGAAGCGCGGGATGAATCCGCGCTTTACTTTTTTTAATTGTTTTTTATCATTAAAAAAATAAAAACCATAAAACGCGGGTTGAACCCGCGTTTTATTTGTTTATTTTTTTTTCAGTTTTTTTCCGTTTTAAATTTTACAACTTTCAAATAAAATGCGGGTTCAAACCGCGTTTTTCTGATCTCCCTGCAAAAAATGAATATTTGTGTAAATAGTTTCAAGTAGTGAATAATAATTTCAAGTAGTGAATAATTGTGTAATTATTTATTTTTCAATGAATATTTTGAAATGAATTTCAAAAAAATTCATTGTTAATGACACAAGAGGCTTTATATATACGCTGTAATGCATGCTGTATTACGCAAGCAGATGAGATCTGTGCACACATTTATTTAAGATCCCAAAAGCAATGGCCTGATGTCAAGAAAACTTGTTAGTTTAGTGTCAAATTAATTTTGTAAGGTGCGCTACGTATTTATTTATATGCAAGTTTAAGGACATACGTTATTTGGGGAGAAAAATAAAGAGTTGAGGGGTCACTTGTTTGTCGTACTAGTATACTCCTTCGTACAATCTAGGGGCCAAATGAACTACTCCAATGAAGTACTTTTGTTTCTGGCTGAACCAGAAAATATATTAGGGTGGGCAAGTTAGGAGCTAAAATGGAAATAAATAAATTTATCGGAGATATTTTATAAGAAGTAAAATAATTTATAAAAATATTGAGAAAAAACCCTTAAATTGTGGCAATGTTAATTTCATTCACTACTTTGCATAATTATTCTATTTTAATTTTATTTAAATATTTCTAACCATATTGTAATTAAATTATAAAAAATAAAATATTAATTAAATACTTATAATAATTTTAAAATATACTAAATTGGGACATGAAACAAAAAATAATATTTTTATAGAGTTTTCGCTCCTTAAAAAACGTACTAAAAATCAAAAGGATATGTATTGTGAAACGGAGGTAGTATTAAATATCAAAATTTAGAATAAATCCACCAATTGGGGACTCGAACTCGAGATTTGTTGAATTAACAAAACACCAAAGTTGGCTTACCACTAGACCAACCTAACATCCATGCACACCATGACTTTCAATATACATATGTATTTTTTTTCCAATTTGGGGTGAGTTTGGGCCTATACAAGCCTATCCCTGTATCTGTAAATAGTTCCCTGTAGTCTATCTATCCTACTGGGTAAATTGTAGCGATTGAGATCAACTATCCCAAAAGAGACCGTCTTTACTCTTTCCTCCTCACCCTTTAAAATTAAAAAAAATAATTTGAATTTTTTTAAAAAAAAAAGGGTAAAAGGTGAGGTGGATTGTGAGAAGAGATAGGGAGACATAGAACAGATCTGCTATGAAAATGTAGTACAACACTACAAGGGAAAAAAAAATATTGGACGACAAAATTTTAAAATTGGGTGACAAACAAAATTTCGTCACTGAAAATGGACATTTAGTGACCAAAATTTTTTTGGTCACCTAAAGTATACTTTTGGTGACAAAAAAATATTTTTCGTTGCCCATGTAAAAGAAAAGGCGAAAACTACATTTGTTGCCCAAAATAAACGTTTGGTGCGACAAAGTGCTGTTTTTTTTTGTCACCCTTGTATGCCATTGGGCGATAAGTTAAAACCCTCATCTAGTTCTCACGTCTCGTTCTCCTGCGAAATCTCCCTCCTCCTGCGAAATCTCCATGGATCTCTTTGATCTTCATTCTTGTTGTCTTCTCTATCTTCATCTTCGAGTCTAGATTTCTTCAATTCAAGCGTTTACATTGTTCGAAGGTGTCTGGCTTTGTTCAAGTGTTTACATCTAGTTCTCTCACTCTTCACGATGGATTTGGTTACAATTACTATTCAATCGTCATGGTCAAGGTAACTTTGAGTGATTTGGTTATTTGAAAAAACGATTCTTTTCCACTTAAGAGACTTAAGAACTCAAACTCCTTTGTCTTTACTTCTGGGAGATAATTGCAGAGCTCGTTTTTTTTCTCTAAAAAATCGATCAATATGAATGAAGCCGACAGGGTATTTATAGTGTGAGGGTGATAATACATATTTTTTATAGGCATTTTAGATAGTTTTAGGGTAGTTTTAGGTTGCATTTCATCTTAATCATTTTATATTTGAAGTTTGGAATATATGCTTTTTATGGTTAATTATGCAAATTCATGAATCCGGACTCGAGAGATGGTGCAAGAGGGCGATGCTAGAGCCCTAAAGCTGTTGGAAATACTTAGGATGGCTGAAATGAAGAGAAGAAAAGATCCAAGAAGAAGCCAACAGAAGAAATGAAGAAAACACGAAGAACGCAAAGGCGGCGCCCGCGGAAGAAGATCTGGCGCCCATCGATCCTGGCGGCAGCGGATGCAAGATAGGAGCTCGCTGGGAGCGGCGCTCGACGCAGATAAACTCGGATTTTCCAATACTTATCCGACGAAGAGTTGATCATATCCCTTATGCCAATGCTTGCACGTTAAGGCTAGGATTTTCAGCCATTTAGGAGGCCTATAAATACCCATTCATTCTAGAATTTTGAGAGAAGAGAGAGGCGAAAAATACAATTCCAAAGACAATTCAATAGCATAGTTTTGTTAGTATTCCGAGGTAATTCATGCTCGGCTAATCTCGCTATAGTTTTGCTTACATTTCAAGATATGGTTAAGGATATGTGAGGGTTGTTAGTTTGAGATTTTATGAGTTATGCATTATGATTATTTCAGTTCTCTTTGGTCTGATATGATTTATGTTTTGTTGATTTATCTTACTTGGTCACTAGGATAGATTTGCATCATGCTAAGGGTTATAACTTCATTATACTATTGTAGACCTTAATCCATTATAGTAGTCAGCACATCTTGCAGAACACGAGTAGGAACTCCTAATGTTGTTGGTGAATTGACAAGTAATGGTTATCTCTTTTAGTGGAAGCGATGTTGGGGTTGACAACCAGGAGCGAAGTCGATGAGATGGAAGAGATGATGTTTATTTGCTAGGTGTTAGGGACTTATTGTTGCTCCTCCCATATGTTAGAGTTTAGGGATCTAGATGGTGTTATCAGCAACTTTACCTATCTATTTTTGTGTTTAAACCGACCCTAGAGTAGTCTGCATAACCAATTGCATTTATTATAATAGTAGCCCAATGATCATGAAATTACCATTGTTGCGAATGTAAGTGTGACAATATATTCATCATCAGTGTTATCTATCTATCAACCATTACTAGTTTAGTTTATTATTTCTTTTCATACTTTTGCTATATCACTTTGTTACTTTGCTTGCAATCATATTTAGAAAGTCACATAAAATTGTTTCTTTTAGCACGTCCTCGATTACCCTTCTTCCCTAATCCTAGTCTCCACTAATCTCTCTAATCCCTACTCAGATGTAAAGTTTTGTGAAAATTAGATTGGGATCTCTTCTTTGGATCCCGTCCTTGGTCTGATTCTCCCTAGTTTTGGGGTTTGGTCGATCTGCATCCCTCTTATCCTCCTTCCACATCTTCATCTGCCATCTCTAGCGCCTGGTGCCCCTCACAACTTCCTGCTTCATCTCCCTCAGCCTCCCTTCTGGTTGCGCCGACTGGTTCTTCGTCCTCCGATGGCCTAGTTCGGTTTCGCTGGTTGGTGGCCCCGTAGCACCCTCACCTATCCGCTCGTGTCCATCCTTTTCGCTGACCTTTGCCGCCCGTCTCAGCCCTCTGGTGTCCTCTCTCACATTTCTGCCTCAGCCGGACGTTCGCCGTCCGCTTCGCCGTCGCCGTGGGAGGGCTGCGGGTAGGTTTACCGTCCTGGTCTGGTCGTCCCCTTCTTCTCTGATTTCTTCGGCTCTTCTTGGGGCTTGTGATGACTGATGTTGCTTTGGGCCTGGATGTGTGTGCTTCGGGTCCAAGGTCTTGCCTTGGGCCCGGGGCAACCCGGAATATTTTTTTTTAAAAAATAAAAATCTAAAATACTCGAAAGTTGAAATCCCGTAAGGGCAGCCCTGAGTATATATTTCACCTTGAGTAAACCCACCCGAAAGGGTACGATAAAAATCCCGTAAGGGTCTTGAAAAAAATCTCGTAAGGGTTTTTTTGGTGCGTTTGTACTAGGGTGGCTCTCGGCTACATTTTCGGTTGTTTCTGGCGGTCCTAATCTGAGTTGGGGCTCTGCGTCCGGTATCGGGTCTGGTTGGGGTTGTGGCGGTGTGCATCGAGATGACTCCGTGTTCCAGAAATTTCCTTGAAGGTTCGTCTTCATCGCCCACAGGGATTCCTGATGTACTGCTGGCCAGCGATGTTATCGCATGGTGGCGCTTGGCTCCGAGTTTAGTCTATGTTGTCCCCAGCTTTTCTGGGTTAGGCTCGTTGTTTCATCTGGATATGTTTGTTTGCCACTTTTTGTATTGCACCGCTTTTTATTTTATGTTGTATGTTTGATGGGTCGCCGACTACTAACTTTGTCGGCCACTCGAGGAGTCAGGCTTGTCTGACCCTCGAATTCTTATCTTATAAAAAATATATATATTTAGAAAGTCACATGCACTCTCTGATGGGATCGAACTCTACTCACCTCTAATACTACCATTTAGTTATTTGAGTTGGAGTAATTATTATTTGAGGATTTTAATCACGACATATATTTGAGGCAGTCGGTAAGACCTTGTGGAGGAACCGCAAAGCAAGGGCCAATGAGGAGAAGTTAGCGTGACATCACATCAGATTCACCTTCGTAGGGGCGGGAATACTAGCATAGGAGGCCCTATAAGAGAGTGCCAGCGTACGTCATTTATGAATGACGTTGCCTGAGTAGGTTGGCTTCATCATTGGAAGCGATCGACGTCAGTTGGGTAGGTGGCACAGCGTAGCATGGGCCAATGGGTATCTGATGGCGAGATGATCAAGCAGGTGACTTATGATTGAAAATTGCAGACAAGGAGCGTGGAGTACTAATGTATCGATCGCAAAGTATTTTAATAAACAGGTAGCCTTGTGATAGATGAGTAGGTGACTTCATGACTCGCGATCGCAGACAAGGAGCATATATGGAGTGCCAATTAAATGATCGAAAACATATGTGAAGGTTATGTGAGAGTTATATAAGGTGTCTGTTTAATGGGGTATCGTCAAGTGTAATTTGCCTATGTGTCATTTTTTAGTGCAATTTGATTTGAGTTTTTCGAAACGTCAATTAATGATGAACCAATATATTTAAGACAACCTCATCTATGTTATCCACATGTCATCCTATATGTCCATCTCATATATTAAGTGGTCACATAATCTATCATTTTACCATGAGTTATTTTATAAATATTGTACCTTGAATTATTTTATCTTTAGTCATTAAGATTGATTATTTTAGTTCATTATATCTAATGATAAGGTTTTATTATTAATTATCTATTAAACAATTAAATCTTATCATCCAAATATTTACATTAATTCTCAACATCATAAATTAAGTCTTTACAAAACCTATTATTTTTAGCACAATTAACATTATTTTGTTTTAAGTTATTTAAATAAACCATGTTAATCTTCACATGAAATTTAATAAAAATCATTTTAATATAATTAATAAAATATAATATAATTTATTAACAAAACGTGAGCGCGGGTGACAAATACTTAGTTGTGGTTATATATTAAAACATTTGTATTCTAAATTGAAAAATGTCAAACATCTTATAGTATCAAAATTTCCAAAACATAAACATAGGTTTGGTTTGTACACAAAATGGATGGCCTTATTACGTGTGGTATTGTGCAGTTTATCTCAATTCATTTTGTTTTAATATAAAAAATTAGGACCAAAAAAATATAAAAAAAATTATTTTGTTTTATAATACTCCGTATTAGGAAAGGAGATCGATCAATAATTAAGCGCGGACCATACATGCATTATGATTTATGGACATTTATATGCACATTTATATACCGTAGTCCCAACTTTATCAAAATATGCCATTTTATTCACTATCCGTGGGTCAAATGTCAAATGGATCGACACAGATCGATTTATCCAGTGTGTGATTCTTGTCAAATAGGTCACGCGTTTAAGGTTGGGTTTGTTTATCATAAAAAAAAAATTCAGTTTAAAACGTATACAATTTTAAAGAAAATCAACATCTATATTATTTTATCCTCACTTGTTTTACTATTTTTTACTTTATTAAAAATTATACTCCCTCCGTTCACAAATATAAGTCGTTTGACTTTCTTGCACGTTTTTTAAGGAGTCAAAAACTATTTAAAATATTAACATTTTTATTAAAATTTTAAAATAATATTATACTTAATATTAATAAATATAATATTATTTTAAAAAAATAAAAAAAAATTAATATTATATAGTTTTTACCTCCTTAAAAAACGTGCCAGAAATCAAACGACTTATATTTGTGAACGGAGGGAGTAATTAATAACTCATTAATTAGGGGGAGTTTGCAAAATGTCTAAAGAGTTGTCTCAATTGGTGAAATATCCACACTTTGGGACAAATTGGTGAAGTGTCCATCTTGCCAATAGCAATTTTATCATCTTGCCTATAGCCTCACTCTTTTTTTTCTTTTTCTTTTTCTTTTTTACATTTTGTCGTGCAAAAATAAGAGTATGTTGTGCATGTGCAAATATAACCGTATGTTGAGCAAATATGACCCAAGTCTAGTTTTTTTTATTTTTTATTTTATTTTATTTTATTTTATTTAATATTTTGTCGTGCAAATATAAGAGTACGTTGTGCAAATATAACCGTAAGTTGTGCAAATATGACCCAAGTCTAGTTTTTTTTTAAAATTTTTTTTATTTTTTTTTTTAACATTTTGTCGTGCAAAAATAAGAGTACGATGTGCAAATATGACCCAAGTCTACTTTTTCTTTACATTTTGTCGTGCAAATATAAGAGTACGATGTGCATATATAACCGTAAGTTGTGCAAATATGACCCAAGTCTAGTTTTTTTTTTACATTTTGTCGTGCAAATATAAGAGTACGTTGTGCAAATATAACCGTAAGTTGTGCAAATACGACCCAAGTCTTTTTTTTTACATGTTGTCGTGCAAATATAAGAGTACGATGTGCAAATATAACCGTACGTTGTGCTTGTGCAAATATAATCGATTGTTGTGCAAATATAACATTTTGTTGTGCAAATGTAATATTTTTTTCGCTTTTTTTTCCGTGTCAATACATTTTGGCGTGCAAATATAACCGTACGTTGTGCTTGTGCAAATATAATCATATGTTGTGCAAATATAACATTTTGTTGTGCAAATGTAATATTTTTTTTCCGCTTTTTTTTCCCCGTGTCAATACATTTTGGCGTGCAAATATAACCGTACGTTGTGCTTGTGCAAATATAATCGTATCTTGTGTAAATATAACATTTTGTTGTGCAAATGTGTAATATATTTTTTTCCGCTTTTTTCGTTTCAGCATTTTTCGCTGTGCAAATATAACTTAACGTTGTGCACATATAACAATTTGTTGTGCAAATATAACTTTATATTGTGCAAATGTAAAAATAAAAATAAAAATAGATATAGATCGCATAATAAAATATAGATAGTTTTTTTAATTCTCATATTTATGGGGTAATTTTTGTAATTTAACAAAAATTATCATCTTCAACCTTTTCTCTACGCCTAGTTTCCACCATTGCCTTCTTTCTTCTTCGATTCAGATCTGGTCCCCGGGGCCGCCGCTCGCTGGCTTTTCTCAGATCCGCCACCAAGCGATGAAGACGCAGGCTTCCAGTTGTTGTTCGGATCCGCCGCTCGCTGCTTTTCTCAGATTCGAGATCTGAGATCTCTATTGGACGGAGATCTTCGATGCCATCTGAAAACGCCTCTCCTCCGGCCTCTCGCTCCAGATCTCGGACTTCGACGCCTCGCCTCCGGCTCGCCTCCAGATCTCGCTCCAGATCTGAACACATGATCCGGCGCCTCGCCTTCGGCTTGCTCCGGCGGAGATCTGGAGGGAAGGAGATCGGAAATTCTCTTTGTAATCTGAAAGCTGTACTGGGGAAATTTGGGAGAGATGGACAAATTCTTAATTTGTCCCAAACATTGGACATTCCGCCAATTAGACCGAAAAAATTGCCTATTTCACAAATTTTCTCCATTTAAGTATTGGAGTATAAGAATATAGTTAGAATATAAAGTATTTAAAATGACATATTAGAATCTGTCAACTTAATTTATGGGTCACTCCATCGTCATTTTGAAAAAAATAGCGTTTTATGTCACTTCATCTAACAAGAGTTATTTGGCATTTTGACTAGCCAATTAAGTGAGTTTAAATAAAAGTGGGCATTTTGAATAAAGTAATGTTGACTCAAATTAGGCCGGCTAAGAAAAAGAAGTGAAAAAGGGTAGGCAGGCGCCTTTACAAAGGGTGTTGTATCAACTTGCTGGCTTGCTGCATCCCCGGAAAGCGAATTGGTATATACTACGGAGGAGTATCATTTATTTATGGGAAAATTACAAAAATAGCCTAATTTTTAGGAATTGTTGCGCTAAATAATCTGAACTATAAAAAATACAGAAAATAGTCTCAAGTATCTACTTGGTTGCATAAAATAGCCTTAAGCTACATGCAAATTCAAATAATTACCTTCAAATTCAGATTAATTAAAAAATACCTTTGGTTGCATTTAAATTCAAATTAATTACAAAACCTCTCCAAAATAATTTTTATTTAAAAAAATCATCACGTCTACTATAAACAAATGTTACACTTAATTGTACATTGTTATCTAAACCCATAGCTGAATTAATTATAAAAACTATCTCAAACCATATAAATATAACTTAAATTTATTATTTTAAAAAAATAATCAAATTATTTACATATCATTAAAAGTGAATAAATACTTAAGCTTCTACTCGCAATTGATCTAATAAACGATTTAGGGCGATCTTCTGACAAAACTAGCACAAAAAAATAGTTAAGCATGCATAATATATTGTTTTAAACCTAACAATTAGGGTAGTTTGTTGTCTATTAAAGAAAAAAATGTGCATATTTTATTCACCCAACAATAGTTTTTATTTGATCATTGAATAGATTGTGGGATGAAGATAAATTAATTTTTTTATTAAGAAAAATAAAGATCTTGTGATATTTTTAGTAGCTTTTTTTTAAAATTATTTATTTATAAAATTTATATGGTATAAGGTAGTTTTTATAATTAATTCAATGATGAATTTAGCGAATAATGACTTTGTGATAAAAAACAATTATGAGAAGTGGTAGATTTTGAGAAAAAAAATTATTTAGGCTATTTTTTTATATAAGAAGTGATTATTTTTTTAAATAAAAATTTTTTTGGAGAGGTTTTGTAATTAATTTGAATTTAAAGGCAGCCTAAGGTTTTTTTTGTAATTAATTTGAATTTGAAGGTAATTATTTGAATTGAAATGTAGCTTTAGGCTATTTTCTGCAACCAATTCAAGTAATACTTGAGGCTATTTTCTGCATCTTTAATAGTTCATGTTATTGAGCGCAACAACTCCTAGAGGTTATTGAGCATATACTCCTATAGGAACATATACTCCTTTGTTAGTCAATCTCGCTTTCGCAGGAACACCATCATGTGCTAACCTCCATATAAAATTCTTTATCTTTGGTTGTGTATTTAGTTTCCAAATTCAACTCGGGTTTTCCTAGTTACTGTGATGGTATCCTTTTATTGATTCCTTAGTACTTGACCTCAAAATGAAATATATTTAATCAGAATTATAAATTCGGTTTGTCTATTGTGTGCCCCAATGACATAGGATAAGAACACTTTATTGAGAAAGAAAACTCTAAAAAAAATGGGTTAATCCCATAATCTAATTTAAAAAAGGTTAAATCTGGTGTATCTAGGGAAAATATTTCCCAATTTGACATCTTATACTATACACCAAGGACATTGGATAAAAAATCCGTTATAAATTAATAATTTTTTTTAGTAAAAAGGAAAGTGATGTGGATGGGTGTGATTCTTAGTTCCAACCAATCCACAACTGTTTTGATAAGATACGGAATTTATTGATGAATTCCGTCCTATTATTTTTCCTTCGATTCAAGGAAAATTAGGTTATTAATTTATTTGTTTTTATAGAAAATAAAACGAATTTAACGCATGGAAGAATAAGATTAATAATGGATAAATCGTTGTAAAAAAAAATGAAGGCATCGAGTAAAATCATGGGAAATTAATGTATTCATTATCTTAATTGAATCAACTCTATATCATATAATACCCACCTACAAATATTGTAAAAATAAACGTAGATGCTTCTGTAAAAAATGGAATACAATCTCAAATTGGTTGTATCATAAGAAATAATCAAGGCCAAATAATTCGTATACACAAATGTAATGGTATCACCTATTCTGTCATCCAAACAGAATGTCTTGCAATACTTGCAGGTATGAGACTGACAATAGGACTCGGAATACAAAGGATAATCATTGAAAGTGACTCTGCAAACACTATCAATGCCATCAAGCAGGAGAACAACTCACCATGGGAGATCACACAAATAGTGAAAGAAATTCAAAATCTGAGCAAAGACTTTGAATTTATCAGATTCGAGCACTGCTATAGAGAGGCAAATAAAGCAGCAGACTTTATTGCAAAATCTCGACTTAGCTGTAATTCTATCTTACGCTTTAGTTGTGAATTCTAGAACATCATCATGTCTGATGATCATGGATACTTAGAAGTATCCTAAACTTTGCCTACTGTAAAAAAAAAGGGGGAATCGTGCTATAGGCCATAATTAGGGCCTTTATTAGTAAAATGTCCACCCTTCCCTTCCAAATTGGCAAAATGTCCACCTTCCTTCCCTTGCCCCCTTTGCCCCTTTGCCCCCCCATGTGCGCCCCTTGTGCCCCCCCTCCTGTTTCAGCACATTTGATTTCAGCAACTCCTATTTCAGCATTTTTTTTTTCGCGCGTTGCTGAAACCGAAGTTGCTGAAACCAAAATTGCTGAAACCGAAGTTGCGGAAATTGTTGAAAATAGTCTTTTTTTTTTCGCGCGTTGCTGAAATCTAAGTTGCTGAAATCGGAGTTGTTGAAACCAAAGTTGCTGAAACTGTTGAAAATAGTTTTTTTTTTTTTTCGCGCGTTGCTGAAACCTAAGTTGCTGAAACCGAAATTGCTGAAACCAAAGTTGCTGAAACTGTTGAAAATAGTTTTTTTTTTTCGCGCGTTGCTGAAACCTAAGTTGCTGAAACCGAAGTTGTTGAAACCGAAGTTGCTGAAACCAAAGTTGCTGAAACTGTTGAAAATAGTTTTTTTTTTCACGCGTTGCTGAAACCTAAGTTGCTGAAATCGGAGTTGCTGAAACCAGGGTTGCTGAAACCGGAGTTGCTTAAATTGTTGTTGTAATTGCTAAAATTAGTTTTTTATTTTTTTGCGTCAGCGCTTCGATATCGGAGTTGCTGAAACCGTGTTATTGAAACCGGAATTGCTTTTTTTTTTCTTCTTTTTTTCTTTTTTTTTTTCACGCGTTGTTCAAATCGAAGTTGCTGAAACCAGGGATGCTGAAACCGGAGTTGCTTAAATTGTTGTTGCAATTGCTGAAATTAGTTTTTTATTTTTTTGCGTCAGCGCTTCGACATCGGAGTTGCTAAAACCGTGTTGCTGAAACCGAGTTGCTTTTTTTTTCTTTTTTTTTTTCGCGTCACCACTTCGGCAAAATTACAATGAATCAAATTACAAATACTACTGTATTGAAGGTAATTTCATCAACAATTCAAAGTGCATTATATGGAAAAACAAAATTCAAACAACTCCCATCCTTGTCAATTGTCACACACCATCTTCACCAGTCACGTGTAAGTACACCAGCCCATAAATTCCAACAATAAACGCCTTTTCTAAAACAAACAACTTCAACATCCAATATCCCATAGGTACCACCACAAACCCTAGAACTTGTACAGATGACAATTAATCAAAAAAAAACTTAGGCCAAAACTCTTAAAGCCTCAACCAACTTGTATCTGCAAGTTATGGAGACAATCCTTAACACGTGAAGGATGATTTGGTGCTCTGCACCCACATATCTAAATACCAGAAAGACCTAAACATGAATAACATACAGCAGCTTAACAGGCAGATGCCCGAATGCAGGATTCGTCATTTGGGACCTCCATTGGGGATAAAACAGAACAAAATCGCCTAAAATGCATACATGATCAGGCAATTTGAAAATATCTACCACTGGCACTGTGTGTCCAGACGAAGAGCGAGCAAGAAGGACTCCTCGACACTGTTGACGAAGTTGTGATCTGCGGCGGCTGGGAGTCGGTGCGGTGACTGACGGCAATCTGGCAAGCGGCTGGACGTCTTGGTCGACGGCGCAAAGGTCCCTATCGGAATTGTTGGAATCGCAGGGGTCCCCCTACCGGGATTGCTGAAATTGCCGGAGACGCCATTGGAATCGAAGATGAAGATCGAAGATGAAATCGAAGATGAAGATCGAAGATGATAGATATGAAATCGAAGATGAAATCGAGAGATTGATATGTATGAAATCGAAGATGAAGATCGGAGAGAGTAGTATTTGACGTTGGCCGCTAATTTGATCGGAGAGAGCAAGTTGAGTGAGAGAGGCGAAGGAGGAAGGAGGAAATCCAAAGAGGGGGGCACAGGTTTGGTTATGTTTTTCCAGATGGACAAAAACCTAATTTGATGGGCTTGGTGGACACTCCTCCAATAAAGGCCAAAAAAGAGGCCTGTTTGGCAAATTTTATCTTAAAAAAAACTCTATATCATATTTAAATTCCCGATTCATTTCATATCCTTAAAAGGGTTTATAAAGTTAATTGAATAGAGTAGTAAATAGTAATATACGTGATAATAAGCTACATCACAATTGGAGTGGTAGGAGACAATATAGTGGGAGGCGGGGTAGTTGAGTGGAGGCCATAACCGTGATAAAAGCTACCCACTACCATTCCCATGGTAATGGTAGATACAATTACAGATCGGGTGGCCATCTAGCTACCACTAATGATGGTGTAGTAGCAGCCAAACTAAAAGCAAGCCATGACCAAACATAGTCGCTTTCGTTTACGGATTCCACAATATTATATGTTTGTTTATTATATACTTATAAAAATAAATATTTATGGAGTCTTTTTAATACAACTTACAATTTATGATTATGATTATGTTTATTATGATATTGTGAATTTAAAATGAAAACACCATCTAAGTTGCATTAATTAATTACATTAAATTTATAATATTATGTTCAATTTATAATTGAATATCTATCAATACTATATACTAAACACAGAGAGTAATGTTTAATAATAATATGATCTAATAATTAATTTATTATTTGAATTTTAAAATCACAACTTGCACCGCACGACCATTATACTAAGGGTGTGTTCGACGCTGTATTTTGGTGTATTTTGGGAGATTGTAGGGGATTGAGGCAAAATGCAATCTCTTAGTTGGGGTGTTCGGTGGGAGATGCGGGAAGATCTTCAGATGGAGATTGTGTGGATTGTTGAAGATCATTTCAGAATCCCCAAGGATGGAGATTGTGTGGATTGTTGGGAGATTGTTTCCATTTGTTTTTATATCAACCCCAATACTGCCCTCGAGCTACCAGGCCGCCTTCAACTGGAGAGAGGAGGTGAAGCAGCAGCGCCGACGGAGAAACGTCCCAATCGCCGACACCAAGGTAAGCTTCTCTCTTCTAATCTCGTCGCCGAGGGGGGGGGGGGGGGGGTTGGGGATCTCAGGGCGCGACGGACATGAACTCCCCGGAGTCGATGGGCGGCCTCATGTCGGATTGTGGGGGTTTCTTGAAACCCTAGCAACGGGAAATGAGCGCCTCCCCTCCGGCCGCCAGCAGAGGCCTCCCCCGGCCACTGCGAGGCGGGAAGGACGGCCTTCGTACCGCCATTGTTGGGTCTGGAAGCTGGAAGACCCCTTTCGTCTTCGAGGTCCGTCGACGATTGTTCTTCAAATCTGTCGGGGCTTGAAGCCCCCGTGTCCCTCTGTGAGATGGAATCCCCCATTTCCCTTCGAAATAATGTTTGTGGTGGTCGTTAGGAAGCCATTGTTGAGGTCTTGCTGAAATGCACAGTGTCAATGTGTGTTCAAAATTTTCATTGCCCTGAGCTGCAATCTAACAAGATTAACGAAACCATAAATGGCAGTCAAATAGGGTAGGATGTATATTCAATTTTGTAGACAAATACATGCTCATGTTAATCGATGAAGCTGCTCAGCTGTTTGTCTGTTCATGTCAATCCATGAAGCAGTATTTGCATGTTGTAGAGAAATACATTTGTCTGGTCATGAGCCTTGTCAATTAGCCTCCTTGCTAAGTAGGAAAAAAGAGAGTTGTTATGAACATTTGTCTGGGAAGCACTGATTCAAAATATCGATGTGAAAATGTGAAACTGCACATGGGAAATGTCGAAGCCACTTCGAGCAGTCATCTTAGTCCTTAATAAAAATCAGAAATCACTATTGAACTCCTGCTTGTAGTCAATTTTTAAACTGTCAACGAAATTACATTCATTATTCATTATTCATAATAGGGAAACACTCACTTCACTTTCAATGAAACTGCCAGTGAAACTGTACTGACTGCTACATACATATGTTCCACCAGTTTTGTAATGCCAAGGACAAACACCTCTCTTGACTGTTACATTCCTTGTACAATAACTCTTATCTTAACAAGCTTCTCCGTTCCTTTATGTACTGTCCATTTCCAATGCCATGATCCATTTGAAATTGCCTCCAATGTACGTAGGAAAATAAAGTGTGCTCATGCGTACTTATGTTGGCTTCCTTTCTCCAGGTACGAGCATGTCTTCGTCAGGTAGCTGGCCCAGCGGATGCCCGGAGAAGTACCCCTGGATCGGGGGCGAGGAGAGGATTCCGCCCTGGTGGGAGCAGGTAGGCCCCTAACCTGTAGGAATTTTAAAACTTCAATTCAAGGTGTTCAGTTATTTCATTCACCAGTTAACTTGTTTGTTTGGGATTTTAGTCCACAATCACCTGAACTCTTAACTTTAGGCAAGAGTCTGTTGGTTTTGCATGAAGGATTTCTCTGTTTGGTTTTCTTATTTGTAAATTCCCAATTTGAATGACAGTGTACTGTCCTTGTATGTAGGCATGGGTAAATTCTGTTGTGACATCATTTACCATTTTTACAATTGGTTTGTTGAATTCTCTTTTGTGGTTGGGTGGACAATCCCTTGAATTGTGATATTTGGGCAATATCTGGGGATTAATGTTGGGAGATATGCTAAAGATTAATGTTCTGTGCAATGTGAATTAGTGGGCATCCAAGTCCAATTCAGTGTCATGGAATTAAGCATGTTGTAAAGTTTACCCCATTGTTTCACACACAGTCACTGTTTGCCCTCATATGGTTTCTCAATGGTTACCAATGTGCAGTAAATGACATTGTTTGGTAAGTGACAAACCATTTGGTCCTTTGTACTCCCCACTAATATGATATTCACCACCATTTCAAGAGATTCAAGACGATGCGGAGACCAGTTACGCTGTCAGGGGATCTGACCAAGAGAACCGCCCACCCCTTCAGGAGATCCCTGAGCTCATTCCTCCTCTTCCCGAGGATCCAAGGATCCAACAACTTGAGGAGATCGCTATGGAGCTCACTGCACGCCTGTTTGCCGCCGAGGCTGAGGCACAGAGAAAGGGGGAGGAGATAGAACGGGTGAACGCACTCAACGACGAGATGGCGGACCATCTGGCAAGCCTCTCCTCCCATGCCTGCACCCTCTGGGATGACCTGGTCGCTGCAAGGGCTCGGGAGGACGCAACCAAGTGGATGTTCCTCACCATGACAGTCGTCGCAGTGGCTGCCATGGTCAACAGATAGGATGCCTCGACTGTCTAAGATGTATTTTGTGTGTAAGTATAAAGCGATTATGTAGGCCACGCGGATGTAACTAGCCACTGTAACAACTTTCGATACTCCACGACATTGTATATGCCGTCCCCACCCCCCTACCAGGTTGTTTTTTGGGTGATCGTAGGGCGGGTGTTGCGTGTTTCGGTTAATTGCAGGCCTCGTCGATGTATCGACTTTTTGCACGCCTTGTAGGTAGGCCCCTAACCAACTGATGGGCTACGTTTGGCGCGTCCGATGTAACAGAACTTCCTACTCCGTAATATATTTCCTTCATTCTATCATGGTTCACACGACCAAAACACCACAACTACAATCCTCTTGGGGATGGATCACACGAGCTTACGGTTTACACCATTAAGCAACTACAACTACTGTAGTCCGAAACAAACAACCACTAACCTTCACACAAGGGTCCGAGATATCGATTAAGTCGTTGTTAAATACAAAAGGGTTGAACCAAAAAGACAAAAGTCGAGCGTAGCCGAGCGTAATGCGCCTACATAGAAAAGGGGCACCACATACACATGAACACAAGCATTGGTCATTGTACACCCCCCACTACCGTCGGCGTCGCCTGTCGGCCCAAATTTGTCTGGCAATCTCGTCCCGTAGCCCTTGCATCCCCTCTGGCGCATTATCTTCCTCGTCGCTCGATGAGTGGATGAGCTCGTCCTCGCTGACAATGTCGGCTTTGACACCACCTTCCCCGACACCGTCTCCCTCGGGCTCGACAAATCGGTCATCCCCTGTGTCGTCGAATGCGTCGCCGTCCCCACCTGATCTTCGAATGAAGTTGTGCAATGCTACGCAAGCGATGATGATGTCTACCAGTTTGTCGACCGGGTACTTGTGCATTGGCTTCGTGATCTTCCACATGCTTTTGAAGATACCGAATGTTCGTTCGACAGCCCCACGTAAGGACGAATGTCTTTGGTTGAATGCTTCCTTCTCGTTGTCGGCCGGTTCTTCGACAAATGAAGCCCTGTGGTATTTCGTCTTCGAGTACGGGATCATGTATCCCGGTCTCTCTGGGTATCCTTTGTCACACAAGTAATATCGTCCTGAAGGGGGGTGAGGGAAATTCATGCCCGGGTGGTAAGGGCGAGCTCGAGCACACGAGCGTCGTGTGCGCTTCCCTCCCAACCCGTAGCAGGAATGTGAAATTGAGGTCGAAGTCACAGACAACTAGGACATTGAAAGTTGTTATGCCCTTGCGTCCGTGGTACGGTAGTTGCTCGTCCCGTGGAATACACGCTTCGATGTGTGTCCCATCAAGAGCTCCAATGCACCCCTGCAGTGGAAGCACTACACGATGTAAAGAAATCCGAGCGAGTTAAACCGAACATGAGGAATCTGTTAGCAACCTGAAAGTATCTACTGTATCGACTGTCCTCAGATATCTGCTTCGGGACCTCTGAGAAGTGAGGATCGACGGGCTTGATGACGTCTCTAACGAGTCCGTTCCACCCGTTGTGGCGGCCCACTAGTGCGTCGAGCACGTCCGTGATGGCATCGCTTATTGTCGAAGTCGATCGCTGAAAAAGCTCGCAAGTGTCCTGCAATGATGCCCCCCATGCCATGGTGTTGACGAATATCCCCACCTTCTCCATGACGGTCATGTTGTTTGATCCGCGTAATCCGTAACGCTGTTCAAGAGTCGAGCAGAGCGAGGTGAAGACGTTTTTAGGCATTCGAAAGACTTGGACACAACGGAGGTCTGTCTCGTGCGCGAGTATGTCCTGAATCCAACGCTCGTCCGTGTACTCGGATGTGTAGCAGGGCACCTTGTGGACCTACTTGAAGTAGTGCGATGATTTCCGCAGGACTTGTAGAATGAGAAACCATTGTGCCAGCACTGCTCGCTTGCGCCTCCGCTTCAGCCGACGGCTATCCGACAGGGAATCCATCAGCCACGTCTGCATAGGAGCACAAACGACGCTCGGGTAATGGGAATGGGGAATTGGAGTTCAATAGTAGTATTTTAAACACATTGCATCATCATTACCAGTGATCAGATGACAGGCATGACAAACCAACAGAAAGGCATAACATATGCAAAGTCACTACAATATACAGAGTCATAATCTGTACCATATTAAGCACGCAATGTTTACAACTCAACGGAAAACAAACATCAAAGTTCACCCAAGTCCTACAGCCTTATTGTTGTCGAAAGCATCATCGTGAAAAGTCTAAATAAGCAACAGAAAGCAAAGTAAATGAACTCCCGACTGCTCCGGAACACGCAATCCTTAACCCCCACTACACGTCCCCCCGCTCTTGCGGAACTGGTACTTTAGCCACGCCAGCCTAACCGCGTCGCTCCTCGTCATCGCAAGGAACATCCTCACACGCTCGGGGGCGATTAAGGATTCAATTGCGAACATCAGCAACGGACTCTCATCCTCTATCAAGCCTTCCGCCACAAGATGGTCGAGGACCTTCATAACCTCAACCTCTCGGTTAGCTTCCGTACGAGAAGCCTCGTCGTCGGCCCGTACGTAGTTGAGTATCTGTGCACTAGTTTCCTCAACGAATTCCATTTGCCTATCGAACATCACCGACCCAGACGACCTTCTTGCACTGCGTTTCTTACCAGACGCAGCTGCGGACGAGCTAGTCGGACGCTTCCCGGACCTAGTGGGGAAGGTGCTACATCCCGGGGTGACAGTGGGAGCTGCCTGAATGGGAGGGACTGGAGTGGACTGGCTGGCACCTCTGACAAGGTCCGGAAACCGACGGAGGTTGAACTCGTCAATGTTATCCACATCATCCCCGAGGTCAACCTCTCCAGCAGTGGGTTGGGGTCGGTGTCCGTAGCTTCCATCATCGGGCGTAGCCGACATAGGAACAGGGCTTTGCACGGGATCCATAGAAGGGGATACGCAGTGCTGACCAGTCGTTACGGTGCCTCCGTAAATCTGGTCCCAAGCGTCTTCGAGGTCCGGAGGTACGCACTTGTTCTTCAACTTCCTGAAGTCTTCCTTCTCCTACGAACGTAGGTGCCACATACGGTCAGACTCTTCGCATACATGAATCCGAAATGATCTTGCAGACAATGGTAGACTGCTTACCTGACATTTACGCTCCCACCACTCGTCGCTGGCGTCGATGCAACCTCGTTCGTAGTCCCATCCAAGACCGGTCTCACCGTGCTTCAACTCTTTCCAGGCCTTCCACTTCTGTTTCATTGTGGCGTGTTTGTTCTTAAGTGTGTTTCCGCCACACTTCTGCCCTGTCAGTTCCTCGAACTGGGTTGTTAAAACAACCTAGCTGAACCCTTGATCGGGACCATACTTTCGCTGATAACCAATCAGAAGGTCCAGAAACTGTTTCAGCAGCGTCGGAGTCCATAAGAACTTGAGTTCCTTAGCAGGCTGGCTTTTCTTTTCCCTTTTCAGGAACGGGGGGCTTTCCAGTAGAGGCCATGGATGCAAATCTCTACCAACGTCTCCCCAGGGCAACGACATATTATAAAAACAATATTGCAAAAAATAGCAAGCAACAACAATCGATCCATGAAATGAAGCTCCCACTCATGTGGCATCACAAGCATCATTCATCGCAAGATAATTTAACTCAAATCTACATACTTTTTTCGTTCTTCAGTACACTATACCTAGTTTTTTTTGGTTCAAACCATTATGGTTGTGATTGTGTTATACCCTTCTGTGTTTTTCCGGGTTGGTACACCTGTTTCTTACATGTTCATACATACTTTGGACTTGTGATCATCTTCCACAGATAGATACAACATCATTTTATTTCCCCATTATGGATCAATGACAAAAATAAATCATATATGATGCACATCAAGATCAACACTTTGTTTTTTTAGTCCCCGTTCACTATGCCAGGTTTATCCCGAAATCCACCCGACTTTCTTTATATTGTTACACCTTCAAAAGTTTTCACTTCTAGTAATAAGTAAATTTTTTTTGTTGCAGCAGTTACAACCGTACGTTATTTGTTCTATCGTCGACTCATGACTACAGTTGCATATGACTGTATATTAGGTCATTGGTGTAATGCATCAAGCCTTCCTACATTTGTACCAACAACAGACAACCTATATTTCCTTAGGATTGTGTAAATTTTTTTTGGTTGGTTACGACAGATGCATACTATCATAGTTTGTTTGTGTTGATTACAAAGGAATCTACAGACTACACTTTTATTGCACAGATCATACAGGCGGTGAGATTGCACAGATCATACAGTCTACACTTTTATTGCGAACAAAAACCCAGCAACAAACCCAACCCCCCCTGTCAGTGCAGATGGACTATGCTAAGAGCTTATCAACTTCCGACACCCAGCCGTACTAGTGACAAGAGGAATATCACCCTACACAATTTCTCAGTCTTATTGCAATCACAAACCCAACATTCACCATTGTCCGCAATTGGCCCTCCCATTTCTACCATCATCTTCCATCTACATCCTATGTCATCACCGAGCCCCCAATTTCATCTCTGCGCCTACGGTAACGGAAGCCCCCTTTCTACCTAGGGTTCCCTACTACCTGCGGCTAACCCATAAATCCCAACTACACCTCCCAATTTCATGCTACAATTACATGAACCTTTCCAAGTTAACAGAATTATATGCAAAGGGTTCCAATCTTATCCATGCACCAGTCACCGAAGTTGGAAGCTTACCTTGTAACGACGGCGAGGACACCAGCGTCCTGTTCTCTGCGACTGGGGAGTGGGCCGACACACCGCAGCTACCCGAGCTTAGAAGGTTGAGGGGGTCGGCGTCTTCAGTAGGGCTGTCTGGTGAGGGAGCGGGGATTGTCGTCACCGACGCTGCTGCAGCCTCGTCGTCGCCAGGAGCTTCACTTTCAGACTGCCAGTAACCGACACAAATGTCTACAATTGGGAGGATTGCCGAGGGTGGTTGGGGTTATAATATGAGGGACATTGTAGTCATTTTCCCACATTATAATACACCACAATCCTCTAGCTACCAAACACCATTTGGAGATTGTACTCATAAATAATCTCCATCCCCAACATCTAATTTAATCTATCAAAATAATCTCCATCTCATAAAATCTACCGACATCTCATTAATCCCCTTAATCTCCATCTAGCGCCAAACACATCCTAATACTATATATATATAAAACTAGAAACAAAAGCATGATAAGTGGCATCACGAGAGTTCTCTGTCTCAAATGTCATGTTAAGAGCTTGCCATATTGTTTTGACTTTTTTTTTGAAGTTTTATCATGACTCCCCCATGTCACTAATGTTATCTCGCTAATAACCTCCTCAATATTATAGTTCTCCCTACTAAGTCACTATATTTATAACCACTCCATATTCATATACTTTTACCAAAAAAAAATTATTTTATAAAATTATACTATATTAAATTCTATCTCAAAACAATTTCACATAAGTATATATATATATGTTTTACTTTTTACGAAAAATAAAGGCATATTTTTACTATATAACGATGAAAAATTATCAAAATTATAAAAAAAATAACTATAACTGTATATATACTTTTAAATTAAAATAATCAATATCAAATTTTATTCAATTATCTGTACCTAAGAGTAAGACGCAAGGTAAGGGGGTATACATCTCGATCTCTCATACTTTGCTTTTAGTTGCTAAATATATTGAGTTACTAGTCTTAGTACCCACCCGTTGTGTGGTTTTTTAATAAATAAAATGATGTTGAATTTATATTTTCTTTAGCAATAAACTAAATTAGAAGTATATTTAGTTCAGATCAATATAAACATATTATATATATATAGGCAAGAGTTCCAATGAAACAAAGAATACGGTGAAACAGTGAAACGAATGAATATTGTGTTATATTAATATGAATATGGCATTATGTGGATATGAATATGTGAATATTGTGGTGTGTGGATATGAACATTGTGTTATTCACTTTATATTATTTGAATATAAATAATAACATATTCATATACCCATATTTAAATCATATTCATATTCACACAACATAATATTCATATTTATATATTCATATAACATAATATTCATATTCATATGACCCAATATTCATTCGTTTCACCGTTACACCGTATTATCCGTTTCATTAGAACATTTCCCTATATATATATATATATATATATATATATATATATATATATGTTTGATTGAAATTAATACTTCAAATTTTATTAAATAAATAAGTCAAAACTTTGGAAATCTTTTAAGGTAAAAATAAAAAGTACACAAAATGATAGAATAATGTCAACATATCTGACAAATTATTATGTAATTTTTATTAATAATATTTAGGCGGCAATTAATCATGGGCCCTTTTCTAGATCATTAATTGACGTGACTTAAAGAGATAAAATCATATTAAGCCAGAATACGACACATATACGAATCATACCAGAAGCCGACCATTATTTTATATTATAATAATAATAATATACGCAGAATATCAAGTTGCAAAATTTTTATGAGATTGATTTTTTTATCTCTCGTATAACTTGAAAAAATATGGTACAAAATATAAATGCACATCACACATTCATCAAATATTGATATTAATTAGGATAAAAATATATACATGCCCTCTTTAACAAAATATATATCATGTGCACCTCTCATTTGCTGAGCCCGAGTCAGATATATAACATTGGTATTTCACGTTAATAAATAAAGTTATTGCTAGAATATTGAATTATTAATTATGAATCCCATGAGATAGTTTAGAAAAAAATTATCGATAATAAAAGTGACAATAGTAATCACAATGTGGAGAGAAAATTTATATGTAGATATATTATATTCAATTTAACTAAATATTAGATAGATTATTTGATTTAAAAAAGATAAGTTTTCTAACTAATTAAGATATAAGGTTGAATATTTATAAAAATAAGTAACACTATTAATTGAGATGACAAAATTATATTCGCTTATTAATTGATGTGACTAAAAAAGATAATACTATATTAATTCAGAATATGACACGTATGCGATATTAACACAATTTTAATCCAAAATATGACACGTATGTGAATCACACCAGAGGCCGTTTCAGGTCTTTGTTTTAGTATTTTATATAGATTATATATATATAGAGGCTCTTTCCGGTGAAACAACTCTTACTGTGTAACGGAGGGACAAATTTGGGCCATTAGATTTAAAAGAATCAAGGGCCAGCCTTTGTTTTGAAAAAAGCGTGTAACTACCTAGTATTCACATTTAGTGTTAAATATGAATACTAGTAGGTTAAACGTTTAAAATTTGTAAACACCAACTATTATTCACCAAATATGTTAATATTCATATTTAGTAACATAATTATTCAAATCTAAGTTATTAAATATTCATATTTTACAAACTAATAAAAATTTACTATTGCATATTACTATTCATATTTAAAGATACGGTTACACCAACTAGTATTCATATTTAATGTTAAATATGAATACTAGTTGGTTATACTGTTAATTGTGTTTTTTTAAATCAATCTCATCCCTTCATTTCTTTTGATCCAAGGGTCCACAATTGTCCCTCCGTTACATGGTAAGGGGTGTCCTCATAGGAAAGTTGTTCTATGAGGTTGGATCCCGTGTAAGCAACCCTTACGGTGTAATTTGTGAGCAGAGAAATTATTCGCAGGTACCAAGCGATTATTCGTGTATAATAATGTAATTATTCGTATGTATGAACAAATGTAATTATTTGTAAGTAATAAAAGATTATTCATATGTATGTACATACGAATAATCACTTCGTACCTACGAATAATGTTACTGTTCACAAGTTACTTTTAATCTCATCCGTTTGATCTTCTTAATCCGACGCTCTAGATTTGCTCACAAATTACACAGTAACACTTGCTTACACATGATCTATCCTCTCTCTCTCTCTATATATATATTATAGATATTGATAGTGAAGCGATCATGGAATTTCATCTGTACTTATTACCTCATTATGACGATAGAATGACCTAAAAATACCTGCAAGCCTTGATTGAGAAGGTTTATGAACAGATTATATGTTTATTGATTCAAGCGGTGGAGTACTGTGTTCGGCTCGCGAGGGTTTGAACTGTTCTATCGCGAATTGGGATAGAAGTCAGATGATGTTCATATTCCAGGAACGTTCTTCTCCGATCGCAGATCTCAAGAACTCAACTCCAGGAGTTTTAGATCCAGAGATTTACAAGAGCTCCTCTCCTTTTATCTTTCAATCGGATCTATTTTTTGTGTTTGGAATGGGGTATTTATAGGAAGACTAAGCGAGCAGCTGGCTGGCGACCTCGTGGTTTTATTTAGGACACGTGTAAGGCATGCCTTCGTGCTTAGGGGGTAGATAATACACGTGGCGTCGTTTAGAGGTGAGGTGCTAGAACGAGCGAGCTGCTTTACTTAGGGTTCCTGAGACTCACGAGGTACTTAAGGGGCCCTCCTTGGCCGTTACGCGGTCATAGCTAAGTATTTAAGTCGTGAGTAGGGTTTGGGTGTGAGAACGAACGAGTATCTTATACGCGATGGGTCCTATGGTGGGCCGGATGTCTTCTTGCGTTGGGGTGACCTACTTATGACGCTATATTTGTGTTAATTGATTGGTCTATTTTCTATGGCATCGTCATATCTCCTCGTAACCTGATCGCGAGTGATACTTCATTTGTGATTAGGTTTCGACAAATACGATGTTTCTTATAAAAAGATTAGTTTATTTGATTGGGCCTTAGTTGGGCCTAACGTGCGTCTTCGGCCCATTGGACGAAATGGCCCCACAGAGACCTATAAGTGAGGTTTTTCAGTTACTATCTTCTTATTCTTCATTTCTGAAACTCAAAAAGGAGAGAGAGAGTCTAAGGGTTTTCTGTGTTCTTCAGAGAGAAGATCGGAGCTTTGGTGGCGGTTTTTTTCTTCAGTTCTCCCAGTGTTTACCAGCGTTTTTCGTCCTTATTTCTCAAGTAAGTTTATTCTTGGTCTCTCTTCTGATCTTTTCAATTTCTGGGTTTGCGTTCATTTCCTTTTGGGGTTTTTAGGGCAGTTGGAGACATCAGAACTAGTGGTAAAATTACCCCCTTTTTTGTGAAATTTCTGGTGGTTAAAGGGTGGGGAACGAGGGGTGCTCCGGCGTTCCCTTTCCTGCCTCCTCCACAATTCCACCATTTATTCCCTTATTCTCTCTCTTATTTTCTTAGTGACGGTTGTTCCTTATAGGGGGGGAGGGGTAGTGTTATTTTCTGGTTTTTTCCTAGAAAAACCTATGGTGGTTTATCTGAACCTTTCTGAAAAAAACTCCGATGGCTTGGGTGGAAGAAACCTTTTCGTCTCCTCTTGATGCCTTCTCCAAAGGTGATTTCTCGAAAATGGAGAAATCTTTATGGAGGAGACGAAAAGGCGTCTCTTAACCGTCATCCGGCGGGGGGAAGATGTCTTTTCAACGCCTCTTTGAGAGGCGCGTGAGGTGCCAATCTTGGGCCCACAAGTGGGCATTTTGGCGCCAATTTTTGTTTCATCGCGATGTTGAAAAGGTAGTTCCCCCTTGCTGATTTTTCTTCTTGCTGTATTTTTCCAGGGGACTTCCTTCTTGTTTTTACAATTCAAAATGTCGCAAGCGAGTGATAGTCAGAATCGAAGTATGAGCTATGGGTACGAAGATGTTAGTTCTTCGCGAACAAGATCCCGGCCTGATGTGGACTCGGATTTGTCAGTAAGTCCAGCTCCTCTTCTACCGAGTAAAAGATCTCGCGATGAGAGAAAAGAGAAAGTGACAGCTAAGGCCGGTTTAATCGCGAAGAAAAGGAAGATGGCGGGGACCATAAAACGTCCTTTGAAGAAGGATAATCTCGAGTATTACCATTCCTCAGAGTCGATAAACGTATTGGGAAAAGGCGAATCGTCTCGCGTACGTAAAGAGGCCAAAAGGTCGGTACGAGTGGTCCCGGGTGATTTTGCCTTGCCTCCTTACAATCGGTCAGAGGTGGATGATTGCAGTTTTTGTGAAAGTTATACCTTTGCGAAGCCTCCTCCACTAACAGCGATATTTTCGGAACGCGTAGCTCCCACCGTAGTTAAGACATTGGGTGAGGAGTCGATGTTGAATGCCAAGCATTTGGAAGAAGTGGCGAGACTTTATCCATGGCCGGTTGGGGTAGAGTTAGGTTTAGCTACTGCGAATGGAGGATGTTTGAACGAATACAAAGACCACGTAGTTGTTCATTTGGGCAGTTTGCTACAAGGATTTCGCCTTCCTCTTCCCCCATTATACTCAGATTTTCTGGCCCACATAAATCAATGTCCAGCCCAGCTTGCTTTTAACGTTTGGATGTACTTGGCGGTATACATCACGCGTTGTGCTACTCTTAACAAAACGCCATCGTTAGATCATCTTTTATCAGTTCTTTCTTTGAGACATAGCGAAGGATTGGTATCCGCTTCTCTGGCTGGAAAGATTGTTGAGAGGTTGTCCAGCAGTCCGGGATGGAGAAGGAAATGGTTTTTGGTTCGAGATCCTTCAAAGTCTGTTCTGAATTTTGTAATTAAGCATGACAAGTATATTGCACCCAGGGTCAAACATGCTGAGGCGGAGAGATGGAGGGCCGCATTTGGGGAAGGGATTGTGTCGGTACGGGGTTATAGAACAGTTGTTACCCCGGTTCGTTTAGAGATGGCCGGACTTAGTCTTCCACATCGATCGGGTCGGTGTCCAAGAGTTTCTCAAATCTCTTGGTGTTCTAATCGTAATTTTTCTTATCTTGACTTGTTTCAAACTTTTTCTGCAGATATGTTGGTCGACAAATCGAAGATTGCTGCACTCGTGAAGAAGAAAAGTGTTGTCCGAGGGGGATCCAGACCTGCTCTAGCCATTGCCCCGCGATCGGGCGATGGTCGCCAAAATATTCCCTGTAGATCTCCTCCTGTGAACAGGAGTTCTAAAGGGAAAGAACTGGTTGATGATCGGGAAAGCCTATCATCAGATGAGCAGCTACTGGCTAAACGCGGGCAGAAACGACCAAGGGAAGGGGCTGGGGCCACCATGCTCTTAAGTTCTGAGCCAATCATCCAGGCGGGGATTTCCATGACAGCTTACCGTCTGCTTGGATTCGGCCCTCTTGATTTTCATAAATTGGAGATTCCTAAGAAGAGCTGTTGTCCAGCTGAGCGAGATTATCTTCATCATCTGACGGACGAAGAACTAGTGGAGCAAGGGCAAAAGAGCAGGGGCTGGGTAATTTCCTTCGCGATATAAATTCTCTTTCTTCTTTTCTCTTATTGTTTTTCATATGTTTCGTTATCCTTTATGCATCGTTGTAGGATAATTTGCAATGGTCCGAAATGACTGGGCGTCTAAGGCAGTATAATGACAAATTGAGGGAATTAAGAGGGATAGTTACTACCTTGAAGGCGAAGGTGGAAAAGCTGAAGGACGCAAAGCTTCAGGAAGTAACTATCGAGAGTCTTAAAGAGGCATTGGCAAAATCCCAGAAGGACGCAGAGGTACCGAAGGGCGAGCTGGACTTATCGCGAGTTGAAATAGCAAAGGCTCAAGAAGTAGGGGCCAAACACGAATCAGAGGCCTTGTCCTTGAAGAGTCATCTGGCGGATGCTGAGCGCGAGCTGGAAAGAATTCGCGAAGAGCTTAATGATGCAAATAGTCAGTTGGAGTGCTTTACTTCTGGGGAAGATGCTGTTCTTTCCAAGAAGTCACTTCGCGAATTCATGCTCGGTGATGAAGGCCAGGGGTGGCTATCTGACTTTCTGGGAAACGCTGGTCGAGAATGGCTAATCCATTACCTTGAGACGGACGGGGAGGATGTTCTATATGACAGGGTTTCGGATGCGTTTATGGAAGGGTTTGAAGGTGGGATTGTCCAAAGTGTCAATCGCTTTGCTCACCTTGGTGACGAGGTGAGAGTCTTTTCTCCTAGTTATGAAAACGAGGATCTGAGACTCAAAGACCCTAAACGCGGACAACCTTCCTCCCTTGATGTTTCAGTTGACCACGCCGCTGCTCTCGATCTTCCTTCTGCTGGTGAAAAGACCCCCGAGCCAGTTCGTGATGACAACCCTTGCCCTGATGCTTAATTAATCGCCTCTCCTTGTTTTATGAATATTTTACGAAGCTTTAGTTTGTTTTTGGGAATTTGTGAACATTTTTACCCGTGGTGAAAACCTCGTGTTTTGCCATGGTTTGTGTATGCGGTAATTTTTGGATGTTTCAGACATTATAGCCCATGACAAGCGATGTCTTGTTGTGGTATGAATATTTTATGTTTGATATGCAACATATTTTTGCTTGTCTTTCACTTGTTTTCCTTCAATAGTTTATTTTGCAGGATGGTTGAATTCGCGATACCATAGATGGTTGAATTCGCGATACCCTTACCTATCTCCTGTCATTGATCGTTTTATGAAATGAATCGTGAAATGAAAAAAAGTGGGGTTCGCGGATTTATTCTATATTATACTGCTGATAATTAAAAGATAACAAATATTTAGTAACGACATATACTAAATATGGATTATGATTTTCCGTAGTTATATTTATTCGTAGAATAGGTAGTCGGGGAAAACATCTCCGTTTTCTTGTGGGCCTGGTTGCTCTATTGCTACGTCAAAGTGGGATTCTCCTTGGTATTCGAATGTAAGATGACTCCCTATTATGAGGTTGTTTATATTTGTGAATGATCTCCATCCTTCCGAGAGAGAGAACCAATCCCCTTCATCTTTCTCGACTAGCACTAGAAATTCTTGGTTTGAAGGAGAGCATAGAAAGATCTGTTCCAGAACTTCTTCCCCGAATTCTACAAAGATGTACGGTAGGGGGAGTCTATGTAATTGGCTTTCTCTAAGTATTGTCTTGGTGAATTTTGGATTTGGAAAAAACATCGTGTTCATTACAAAGATCGGTGGTGGGATTTGTGGTGGGGAATGGTTTCGTGAGGCCATGTCAAAGCTTGGCATTGTGTTGCGATTTGATTTTGATTGTACTTTGCTTTATGTTTCCATTTTTATACTAGTTTTGTATACTGTGGATATGGATGTTGTTTTTGTGGAGTCATCTGAACTATCATGAAGCAGGGTGGTGCGTGTTATTTCTACGTTTTTCGCGTACATCGATGTATGATGTTTTCTTTGTAGTTTTCCTTACCGCTTTGTGAGAGGTTAACGTTGATCTGATATTGGTTGTTGTGTTTGTCGATATATGTTAACCTCGTGGTAGACCTGTGGTGTACTTTGTTGTTTCCCTTGTATAGATTGATATAAACCAGTAAGGAGATTAAAGGTTTATTGTTTCTATTTTTGCGGGAAATGATGGCTGCGATACCAGTGAATATTCCAGGTGTGGTATATCCTCGCGTTAGAGGTTTTTCTCGAGATATTGCTGTGGAGGGGCATTTATACAGCTGGTATATTATATCATGTAATTTTATTCCTTGATAAGTAGAGCGTTTGTGACATATTTGTTTTTTTTGTAGCCTCTACCCTCTATTTATCGCGATTATGGATATGATGCCCTTGGTTTAGTCCATATGTGGACGCGCGCAGAAGAGGAATTTGTGGTGAGGGTGGAACCGTTAGGGCCTAATAACTATTGGTTTACCAGTGGGTGGCCCGCGTTTGTTGTTTCGAATGAGCTTCGAATTGGGACACGCTTGTTTTTTTAGTATGAAGAAAATTCTTGTTTTGATGTTGTTACCGTGAATCATGGTCCTGATGAAAATGGTGATGTAGATTTCGCAGTTTGGGTTTGATACTGTCGAGGTTGTATCTTTTTCGTGGTTATATCGTTTATCTGTTGTCGGATAGTTTAGTTTGGTGTATGATAAATAAACCAATATGCTGGTGGAGTTTATCGTTTAAAAGTGAAACAATATATAAGAGTTTGATCGTGGATGATATATTCTTGATAGCTTGTACTATCCTTTTGAAGTAAAAGAATACTGAGAAATATGTTTGGTCATGATATATTGTTGTTAAAAGTGTATCTCCATCATTTTTCGGGTGTTACGGAGATTAATTTAATAACCATGTAATCTCTAGTGAATGGATCGCAATACAGAGAACGGCGTCTCCATCATATTTCGGATGTTAAGGAGATTAATTTAATAATCACGTAATCTCCAACGAATGAATCGCGATATAGAGAAGTGCATCTCCATCATATTTCGGATGTTTAAGGAGATTAATTTAATAACCATGTAATCTCCGGTTAATGGATCGCGATACAGAGAAGGGCATCTCCATCATATTTCGGATGTTAAGGAGATTAATTTAATAACCACGTAATCTCCAGCGAATGAATCGCGATATAGAGAAATGCATCTCCATCATATTTCAGTTGTTTAAGGAGATTAATTTAATAACCATGTAATCTTCGGTGAATGGACCGCGATACAGAGAAGGGCATCTCCATCATATTTCGGATGTTAAGGAGATTAATTTAATAACCACGTAATCTCCAGCGAATGAATCGCGATATAGAGAAGTGCATCTCCATCATTCAATTTTTGTAGGGTAGCAATAGCATAAATCCTGGAAAGACCGATTTTTATTGATGATCTGAGTATCATTAAGAGAAGAAATACATTTAGGAAATTGCTTACCACCCCATTTTTAGGATCTAATGGAAACCATTTGATCTTGGACCATTGTAATTGTCATTGTAAGGTTCGTCGTCGAGGTAGTAACCTTCCTTGTCGAAAAACTGGACTTGAAACCTTGTTTCCCCTAGGTGAGTGAACTTTATTGATGTTTCCACCTCAAGTCCGTGTGTTTCGACAAAGTCCCTCCATCCGCGTGCTACCTAGTGAGATCTATAACTGCCCCCCACAATGTGGACAGGGAAGTCTTTGACTACGCGAGTTGATAATAGGATTTGCTCGGGGACATGAGGTTGGAAATGCTCTGCGAACTCATAGGGAAACATCATGCGTATGTTTTGCTCGCTCCCTACTAAATAGATATAAAAAACGAAGGGATTATTTGGATTTTGATCGCTAGCATCTGTCGCCATGATTCTTTTTGGAAAGAATTCTGATAAGAGGAAAGTTTGAAAATTATGTTTTGTAGAGAGAAAAAGATCTTCTTATTGTGGTATTGATTTGTAGTTGAGATCTTGTAATAAATGGCTATTTCTGGATTTGAAATGTCTCTGCATTTGGTCGGGTTTCGAGATGACTGATGCCATGTGTAATACATGCACAGTGTGAATTTTTACTTTTCAGATTCTCTGTTTGGTTCCGACATATGTAATAAATGTCTCTACAGAATTGTCAAAGTATGTACAGTCTTGCTTTAGATATAAAAGGGTATGGTGTTTGCAATATTTATTTATGTTATCCAACTGTAATTATCTTTGGTAGAAGATGGCGTTTCCTAACCCTGTGATGCGAGATTTTATTCGTTGTGTTGATGTAGAGGGGAGGATGCATCGTCTCGTAAGTTTAACATATTGGTTATGATCTGTGTTTGAGCTTGATTTGTTTATGAAATAATGCTCTTTTGTTCTGCAGCCTCTTCCTTTTGCTTTTGAGAAGATGTACGGTCATGTTGTGTCTGACCATGTATGTTTGGTCTCTGCGGCTGGTGAAACTTTCGCGTTGAAGTTTCCAAAGATGGTTTGAATCGTTGGTGGCTGTCTGAAGGTTGGAATAGATTCGCGATTAATAACGACGTTAAGGTTGGAGCATCGATGGTATTTTTTCAATACATGGGAGGACATCGCTTTAAAGTTCTTGCTCTTAAGGACGAGGATGAATAGGGTATTTGAAATGTAATGGTGGTACTATAAGATGTTTTGTCTTTCGTTTATGCTTTTGTGAACTTTTATCAATTCAGTTCGTTTATGGGTAATCGCAAAGATTTAAATACTCCCCTCTCTAGCTTTGTTTTATAAAATTTGGTTTGGGTCTCCTTATCCTCTGTTTCTGTCTCTGATGTGACCATTGGTAGCCTGACACTGTGGTTTCGTGTTACAGAGGTGCACTCTGTGATTCTGCCACTTGCTTTGGCATGCATCTCCTTTTGTCAAACTGTTTCGGATGAATATGAATTATTTTGTTTGTGATGCGTCAGTACTACACTTGCTTCTTTGTTTAATAAATAGTAGCTCTTTGGATAAAATCTGGGTCGTCGTACTTGTACTTTGATTTACTTGTTCATGGAGCGAAGTGAGTAATAATGACTTCTCCTCATCCCCGTCGGCGTGATTTTTTCGTTCCATCGATTCTAAGGAAAAGATGGAATATATGGTAATCGTCTCTATACTTCTGTTTGTGATTCTCTTTTTTAACTGATATCTAATTTTAGTTTTTCGCAGCTTTTGCCTGAATCTTTTGCCACAAAGTATGTCCGTGATGGATTAACTCATGTGTGCTTGGTGTCTCCAACTGGGCGAGAGTTTCAAGTAAGGTTGTTTCGAGACAGCCAAGATCATTACATCCTTACCGAAGGTTGGCGTGCTTTTGCCGTAGACAGTGGTTTACGTGTTGGGGAGTCTCTTATCATTTTCAAATATGAGGGGAGTAGTCGGTTTACCATAATTGTCTTAGAAACGAATGAGTGAGTTCGTGTAGATCAGTTTGTAAGAATCAGCCTAGAACTTTGTATTATGTGTTCGTTATTGCCACCTTTGCGCAACTCCCGTTATGTTCAAATGTTTTTGTTATTTGGAATGTTTGTATGAGATATATTGTTTATATTTAGGCTTTCAGAGGTCAATGAAACATCCTCGTGAACCTGTGCTCGAATGGAATACGAGGAGATTTACTTGCCTGCATATCCGTATTTAAAACATACGTGATAGCTAAATTTATTCTCCTTGGAGGCTTACTCGCATGCATATCCGTGTTTTAAAACACACGCGATAGCTAAATTTATTCTCCTTGGAGGCTTACTTGCATGCATATCCGTGTTTAAAACACACGCGATAGCTAAATTTATTCTCCTTGGAGGCTTTCTTGCATGCATATCCGTGTTTAAAACACACGCGATAGCTAAATTTATTCTCCTTGGAGGCTTACTTGCATGCATATCCGTGTTTAAAACACACGCAATAGCTAAATTTATTCTCCTTGGAGGCTTACTTGCATGCATATCCGTGTTTAAAACACACGCGATAGCTAAATTTATTCTCCTTGGAGGCTTACTTGCATGCATATCCGTGTTTAAAACACACGCGATAGCTAAATTTATTCTCCTTGGAGGCTTACTTGCATGCATATCCGTGTTTAAAACACACGCGATAGCTAAATTTATTCTGTGTTGGCAATCGATGAAGTTGGGTTTAGAACATTCATTTATTATATATGAAGTGGTGTACCCAATCGGGAACCCTGATGACCCCTATACATGGAAAATCTAAATCATCAAGTTTCTTTCTATGTCTAAGTTATCATGCAAAATAAGCCTTGAGATTCTTGGCGTTCCATGCCTTTGCAAAGGTGGCGCCTTCTGAGTTTTGAAGCTTGAAAGAACCTTGGCCTACTTCTTTATGGATGACGTAGGGTCCTTCCCATTTAGGTTCAAGTTTTCCCCCAGTTGTGACTTGTCGGAGGACCATGTCACCTTTTTGTAGTGGGCGTACGAAAATGTGCTTGTTGTATCCCTCAGCCAATCGGCGCTGATATTCAATTGCTTTAAGAGAAGCTATGTCTCTTCTTTCTTCGCACAAGTGGAGTTCCAACTCGAGGGCTTCATCATTGGTATCTTTGCTGAAATAAACGATTCTAGCTGATGGGATGAGTAACTCGACAGGGATGATCGCATCAACACAAAAAGTCATTGCGAAGGGTGTTTCTCCTGTTGGACTTTTTGCCGAAGTCCTATATGACCATAGTACCAAAGGTAAGATCTCGGCCCATTCTCCTTTTGCTGTTCCTAGTGTCTTTCTGAGGGCATTCAGAATTTGTCGATTCGTGGTCTCAGCCTGTCCGTTGGATTGTGGGTATGCTACTGATGAAAAATGGAAATCGATATGGAGACCGGCATAGAAATCACGAATTGCTTCGCAGTCAAATTGGGGGCCGTGATCAGTGATGATTGCCTGGGGGACTCCGAATCGGCAGATCATGTTTTTCCAAAGGAATTTGCGTACTTTTTCTGCCGTGATGGTTGCCACAGCTTCGGCCTCAACCCACTTTGTGAAGTAGTCGACGATTACGATGATAAAACGCAGCTGGCCTGGCGCTTTTGGGAATGGTCCCAAAATGTCCATTCCCCACATGGCGAACGGATGAGGTGCGGAAATACACTTTAATGGATGAGGAGGGCGATGATTGAGCGATGCGTGTCGCTGGCAAGGATCACATATATGAATAATCATTTCAGCATCTGCTCTGAGAAATGGCCAGTAGTAGCCTAAACGTGTGATTTTGGATGCAACGGCTCTCCATCCCTGGTGATTGCCACAGAGACCCGCGTGTAACTCTCGAACGAGGTCAAGGCCCTCTTGGTCTGATACACAGAGGAGATCCGGAAGGTTGAATCCTCTTTTGTACAGTCGACCGTCTCTTACTCGAAAGTGGGCTGCTTTTTTTCTGATGCTCTGGCCTTCATGTGAGTCACTAGATAAAACTCCTTCGGTTATGTACTCTAGGATAGGTTTTCGCCAGTCTCCGAGGTTGGATAATCTGAATAACCTTTGATGGATTCCTCGGCATGTTTCTGTTCGATCACTACGCGATCGCTTAATCCGACAGGTAAAGTAGCCCCCATTCGGGCCAAAGTATCGGCGCGTTCATTCTGATCGCGAGGGATGGATGAAATGGAGCATTTTCCGAAAGCGGCAGTGAGTGTTTGCACTCGCGCTAGATATTCAGGTAACATTCCCGTTTTTGCTTCATATTCACCTTTAACCTGCCACGCCACTACCTCTGAATCTGTGAAAATCTGGACTTGCCTAGCCCCGTTGACCAGTGCTTTCTCTATACCCGCGATCAAAGCTTCATATTCTGCCTCATTGTTGGTGGCCTCAAATAGTAGCTGAAAAGAAAGATCGGTTATCTCCCCAATGGGGCTTGTGATGGTAACCCCTGCTCCACAGCCTCCTGCCGATACTGATCCATCAACATTTATAACCCAATCTTCTCCGTCGCGATCTTGAGAATCAGTGAAAACGGCTTCTACTACAAAATCGGCAAGGGCTTGAGCCAGGCGGGCCTTTCTGGGATTGAAATGGATGTCAAATTCAGAAAGCTCTACTGCCCATTTGACCATTCTTCCAGAGAGTGATGGTGAGTGTAGGATCTGATGGAGCGGTAGATCTGAAAGCACCTCAATGGTGTGAGCTTGAAAATAAGGCCTCAATCTTCGTGTAGCGAAAACCACGGAAAGAGCCATCTTTTCTATTGGGGTATGTCTGGATTCGGCGGGTTGCAAGACTCGACTAGCAAAGTAAATAGGAAGCTTGGATTCCCTAGTAAGCACTGTGCTAATGGTCGTGGAGCCGACAGCGAGGTATAATTGCAGTGTTTCATGCTCGCGTGGAAAATGAAGGGTGGGCAAAGTAGGCAAATATTCTTTCATACTTTTGAAGGCTTCATCCAAAACGACAGTCCATTCAACCGGACCCTTCTTTTTAAGTTGCTCGAAGAATGTTAGTGCATGATCAGCTAATCGCGAACAGAACCTGCTTAAGTAATTGACTGATCCGTTTAACTTTTGAATGTCGTTCAGCGTCCTTGGTGGGGCCATTTCGATGATGGTTTGGACCTTGGCCGGATTTACATCTATTCCTCGATGGCTTATCATGAAGCCTAGGAACTTTCCTGAATCCACTCCAAAAACACACTTTTCTGGATTCAAGCATACACGATTTTTCCTAAGTGTATCGATGGTTTCTTGTAAATCTTTGCAATGATCCTCTTTGTTGAAGCTCTTGATTACGATATCATCGACATAGACCGCCACGTTTCTCCCTATTTGAGCAAAAAATACCTTTTCTATCATCCGCTGGAATGTTGCACCCGCGTTCTTTAGCCCAAACGGCATTACTTTATAGCAAAACGTTCCCTGGTTGGTGATGAAGGCGGTGCTTTTTTCATCACGAGGACTCATTTTAATCTGATTGTTACCGGAATAAGCATCCAGAAAGCTTAGAGTGGCATGCCCTGCTGTTGTGTCGACCAGTTCATCGATGGATGGCAAAGGATAGCTATCTTTTGGGCAGGCTTTGTTTAGATCCTTGAAATCGACGCACATTCTCCATTTGCCGCTTCTCTTTTTGACTAACACCACATTTGATAACCAAGTTGAATCATTAATCTCGCGAATAAATCCAGCTTGAAGAAGCTTATGTACCTCTTGTTTTGCTGCCTCTGATTTTTTGGCGGCCATTTTCCTCTTTCTTTGGCATACAGGCTTTGCATCGTGATTTAATCTCAATGAATGCTCTGCGATTTCTCGGGGGAGTCCCTTCAGATCTTGTGGTGACCAGTCAAAAACATCTCGTGACCTCTTTAACATGTCTTTGAGACGCTCCAAGGTAGGGCCAGTCAAACTGTGACCGTGGTATAAGGCCTCGGCCTTGTTTGGGAAAGGAAAGAAAGCAATCTTTTCCTCCACAATTTTGTCAGTTACTTTTTCGGGTCGAACTTCTAAATCCGCGTGTTGTTGTTCGGATGTTGCCTCTTGTTCGCTTTCATCAATTGCTTCTTCTTTTAATGATCCTTGAGCGTTTGTTTCAATCGCGAGAATCCGATTGTTGCCTTTTCTTAGCGAGGACAGGTAGCAGATTCTGCTTTCCGCTTGTTCTCCTCGTGCTTCGCTGATAGCACACATTTAGGTATGCATATTAGGTTGCATTTAGCATGATTTAGATGTTTACAATGCATAATTTAGGCTAGATTTGCATTTATACTTGTGTTGTTGGTGGAGTCGGAATCTACACGCATTTATGGATTATTTCAGGTATATGTGGATCCGACGAGGAATGAGGAAGCTCATTGATGAAGGAAGAGTGAAGAGGAGGTGGAAAAGAGAAGAGCACGGGAGCGAAGTCGAAGTTAGAGAGCCTAAGTGAAGAACAAGTCCGTAGAAGTTGTCGTCAGACATGCTGAACTTGTTTTGCACTTTCTGGAGGCCTCGGTGGTCCGATTGACTATTATAAGCATGCGTTGGAAAGCTCTTTCCGAGATCTACAGCTTTCGTGTTGACATCGAGACCAAATTCGAAGAGGAAAAATCGCTGTGAACAGTAAAAGCCGCCCCGCGGCCAAGCTAGCCGCCCCGCGGCCCGAAGCTCTGACGAAGGATTTCGCAATCGCCTGGCCGCCCCGCGGCCTGGGTTGGCTGCCCCGCGGCCTCTGCAGAAACGCCGAATCTACTGAGTGGACTTTTTATCCACTTAATTAGGTTTTTAGAATTATTATTTGGCCGACTCTTTTGAGGCTTTTTAAGGACGTTTTAGGGTTTTATTTTAAGCATCTAATTCCTTAGTTTATACACTTGGAGATTATCAATTGAGAGAACCCTAGAGGGGAGCCTCCATGGCCATGGAGTGCTAAACTCTTCCGTTTCGTCTATGGATTGAAGCTTTGGTTTGATAAAGTTGTGATATTTCTATTCTTGTTCTATTCCCATTGATTCGTATTGATTCTTTTGCGAATATTGTTGATTTCTTCTAGTCCGTACAACTAGTTGAGATTATTGCTAGGATTTTGTAGATTCCTCGTAGCGAACCTTAATCCATAGTAGCAATCATGCCTTTTTAGGACTCGTAGGACTAAATTGGTGTGTAGAGAATCAATTATATGTTAAATGCTGACTCGTAGCTTGGTGTTGCATGTATCCTGGTTAATCCTTAATCTTAATGCTACTATTAGGTTAAATCTTGACCGTGTTAGGGTTATCTAATTAGTAAGGGTTGCTAGGACTCGTAGGACTAGTAATTTACACAAGATCAGGACAGGAACAATAATAGGATGAAAAGAGAAGTTGAAGAAGAATCGAGGATCAACTAATCAAACTAAAGCGGATATTTATAGATGAAACTATTTTCTCTATTGTTATCTCTACTAACTTGTTTATAGTTTCCGTTATCTACTTCAATCACCAAAACCCCACTTTTCTATTAATTGGTAAATATACATTGCTTAGGAATACTTGATTCTCTGTGGGATCGACCTCTTACTTGCTTACTATACTAGTTTGTAGTTTTGAGTTATACTTTGGCAGGAACAACGACAGGTTTTCCTCTTGTCAAATTTGGCGCCGTTGCCGGGGAATCAAAGTTTATTTCTTTGTTTTGTGTGTTTGCTAATTATTGTATATAATTAACTTGTTGTGAACCTATCTTACGGTTCATAACACCCTTGCTACTAACTTTTAGGATGTTGAGGTTATTGCAGTTTGAAGGTGAGAACTTTCACCAATATCTTACCAGATTGCAGAGGTATGTGGACATCCGTGAATCACGGGGTTATCAAGACAGCATCCGAGATATGATTATTTGCATAATTGAGGGGATGACTGCTGAGACACGAGCGCTTGCTGAGTACATGAGTAACGGAGGCCTAGCACGATTAGGTTTGTCGGGGTTGTGGGATTTTTTCTGTTACATGGGTTATCATGTTGAACATGAAGAGTTGCTCACCACGTCTTATCCACCAATGGAGGACTCTGTCATACACCTAGATGAAATCCAAGCCCTTACTCAAGCGGTGCAGGAGAATGGTGAGAGACTAAAAAACTTGGGGGAACAATTGAGCCAACTTACTAAAACATGTAGCGAGATAATAGCAGATCAGATGGTCAGCCCTCAAGTCGATAAAGAAAGCCAACCCATCCCGCCATTCCTTGAGACATTGAAGGATGCAAGAATAGAAGATCCTGTCGAAGTCATTGTGCTTAATTCATTCCCTCCTAGTTGGTTTCAACATGATAATGATGTTCAGAATAAGGAGGAATTGTTCGCAGATAACGATAGTTTCTTTGACGATGGAGAAGATGGTCTAGTGCTTCCTGACATGGAATCTCATGAGTCGACGCATGAGGTTTCATGTGTTGTGTCTCCTACTCTATCCGATGCATTCATTCTGAGCTCCCCCGTTGATGAACCATGTCTAGAGCCACCTGCTGAGGCTCAAAAGGTAATAAAGGTAAACTTTTGCAATTTGGAAGGTAATAGTGATTATGTTGATCCTTTTAATTGCTATTTTGAGAAGCCACCAGTGGAAATGAACTGGTGGTATCATATTCCTCCATCAGAGAGTCATGCTCAACTCTTTGATAAATTGAAAAGGTTTTTAAGTGTTATATTATATAGTTTCAATTTATTATTGTGCTTTGATGTCTTTTGTAAGATGTGTGCACAGGAATATGATAGGCTATTGAGGGCCTTGACAATGTCTGATAGGTAAGGAATTGAGATTGAGAATAAGTCATGCCAATGACATAAAAGAAAGGCGCTACTTGGGAGGCAACCCAAGATAGGTAATAATCTTTTTCATATTGAGTTTATTTATTGTTTAGCATTTTTATTTAGTTCTAGGTTAGTTTGTGTTTGGCGTTTTCGGTATGGGCACCTAACACTGCAGATCGAGATGAAGCCACGAGCTACGGATGTTGCTAGTTACTCTTTGTTCATCCATGAAGGTTCATAAATCCACCTTTCCACCACATTGTGAGTATTCCATTTATCTCTTCCTCTGTGTTTTTATAATTTTGTTGTCTTTAATTTTCATTGAGGACAATGAAAGATTTAAGTGCGGGGGAGGGATTGCATTACATATAGATAGATTTTGCATATCATGTTTATTTATGTTTTCATATTTATTTTTACTCATATATTGCATTTGTTAAAAAAAATCCAAAAATTTCATGCATTTCATATACTTTAGGTCTTATTTTCCCACTAGGCTACTTGTCCTCTATATTTATATTTTGTTCTTATCATGTGCCCCATGACATGCTTGAAGTGTTTGAAGCTTTGAATTGTTTTTGTATACGTTTTGGGAATATGATTGATGAGATAATTGAGTATGTATAGTCTTTGGAATTTAAGTGGTATTGAAGTTCTAACAATTTGACCTTGTGAGTTTTTTTGGCCTTATTGGGACTACACATATATGTCATCTAGTTTCTTTGTGTGTGAATACTCTCCTTGATTACTTCCTCTTTAAATTGCGTTTAGATATCTTTATTGAGGCTGCATTTATATGATTTTTGCATGTAACCTTAAAGTGATTGAGGCATGATTTTCTTTTAGCCATATTATACTCTACCCACCCGTACACATTATCCTTTGCTTGAAGCCAATTTGAGCCTTATAAGCCTATTTTGTTAGCTCCACAAAATCTTCCTAGCCGATTATTAGCCTGACCCATCCGGGAATTAGGAGAAGAGTTGGTGAATATCTTGATGTGTTGATGGAGTTGCTTTGAGTTGAGAAGTTATGTTGGGTGATTCATTTGTACTATATAGAGATGATTTTTATGTGCTTATTACTTGGGACCTAAGGAGGATAAAATTCACTTAGGGGTAAAAGTCAAGAAAATAAAAAAAAAAAGAAAAAAGAAAAAAGAAAAAGAAGAAAAAAAATCATCATAAAAAGAAAAAAAAAATGAATGAGTTTGTGTGGATATTTGAAAAATTGTGTGCGAATTTGTATTGTGAATGAGTACATGTTATTGGAATGGTATTTGAAGTGTTTGGTGTTGGTGTTTTTCTGGTTGTTTACTAACCCTTTTTCCCGGATTTTTAGCACCACATAGCCTAAATATTTTCCATACCCTATGTTCCTACCATGGCCCCATTACAACCTATTCAAAAGACCTCATGATTTTGGTTGCATGTGAAGTCACTAGCGGTGGAGATTTAGACCACTGACGCAATTTTGTTGTAGATAAGTTTTCAGGAATTGAGTTTGAGCGTGAATGATTAGCCTAAACACATGAGCGAGAGTGAAAACACATTTTTTTGGTGAGGTTGGATAGATGTACTTGCTTTATTCCTTAGATTGCACCTATACATATTATGACGTTATTCGTCAATCTTTGTTTCCCTCGTTTTGAGCTTAAGTGTTTTACCAAAGTGATTACATGGATTGCTTGTCCGTGGGGTGTTGATTTGATTTTGATTTTCATTGCTTGAGGACAAGCAAAAGCTCAAGTATGGGGGAATTTGATAGAACACATTTAGGTATGCATATTAGGTTGCATTTAGCATGATTTAGATGTTTACAATGCATAATTTAGGCTAGATTTGCATTTATACTTGTGTTGTTTGTGGAGTCGGAATCTACACGCATTTATGGATTATTTCAGGTATATGTGGATCCGACGAGGAATGAGGAAGCTCATGGATGAAGGAAGAGTGAAGAGGAGGTGGAAAAGTGAAGAGCACGGGAGCGAAGTCTAAGTTAGAGAGCCTAAGTGAAGAACAAGTCCGTAGAAGTTGTCGTCAGACATGCTGAACTTGTTTTGCACTTTCTGGAGGCCTCGGTGGTCCGATTGACTATTATAAGCATGCGTTGGAAAGCTCTTTCCGAGATCTACAGCTTTCGTGTAGACATCGAGACCAAATTCGAAGAGGAAAAATCGCTGTGAACAGTAAAAGCCGCCCCGCGGCCAAGCTAGCCGCCCCGCGGCCCGAAGCTCTGACGAAGGATTTCGCAATCGCCTGGCCGCCCCGCGGCCTGGGTTGGCTGCCCCGCGGCCTCTGCAGAAACGCCGAATCTACTGAGTGGACTTTTTATCCACTTAATTAGGTTTTTAGAATTATTATTTGGCCGACTCTTTTGAGGCTTTTTAAGGACGTTTTAGGGTTTTATTTTAAGCATCTAATTCCTTAGTTTATACACTTGGAGATTATCAATTGAGAGAACCCTAGAGGGGAGCCTCCATGGCCATGGAGTGCTAAACTCTTCCGTTTCGTCTATGGATTGAAGCTTTGGTTTGATAAAGTTGTGATATTTCTATTCTTGTTCTATTCCCATTGATTCGTATTGATTCTTTTGCGAATATTGTTGATTTCTTCTAGTCCGTACAACTAGTTGAGATTATTGCTAGGATTTTGTAGATTCCTCGTAGCGAACCTTAATCCATAGTAGCAATCATGCCTTTTTAGGACTCGTAGGACTAAATTGGTGTGTAGAGAATCAATTATATGTTAAATGCTGACTCGTAGCTTGGTGTTGCATGTATCCTGGTTAATCCTTAATCTTAATGCTACTATTAGGTTAAATCTTGACCGTGTTAGGGTTATCTAATTAATAAGGGTTGCTAGGACTCGTAGGACTAGTAATTTACACAAGATCAGGACAGGAACAATAATAGAATGAAAAGAGAACTTGAAGAAGAATCGAGGATCAACTAATCAAACTAGAGTGGATATTTATAGATGAAACTATTTTCTCTATTGTTATCTCTATTAACTTGTTTATAGTTTCCGTTATCTACTTCAATCACCAAAACCCCACTTTTCTATTAATTGGTAAATATACATTGCTTAGGAATACTTGATTCTCTGTGGGATCGACCTCTTACTTGCTTACTATACTAGTTTGTAGTTTTGAGTTATACTTTGATAGGAACAGCGACAGTTTCCTCCTGTCATTCGCCCATCTTTCCGTTAGTACATGGAAATTTAACGCTGAAATGATATATGGAGCAGGCTATTTGGAATTTGAATAGACTTACACGCCCCATGATTGCGTTGTAGATGGAGGGCAATCGAACTATAGTGAATTCGATCATGTGTGTTCTCCTGTTTGGCTCGGTCCCTAGCGTCAGGGCCAGTTCAATGGTTCCAGCTACTTCAACTTCGTCTCCAGAGAAAGAAACCAATTTTCCTGAGTACCGGCGCAAAGCACTTTCTGCGATCCCGAGTTGTTCAAAAGCGTCCCAATAAAGGACGTCCACAGATGAACCTGTATCGATCATGACCCGTTTAACAGTTTTGGTTCCTATCTGTACGTGAATGACCATGGGGTCTGAGTGTGGCATTCTTAGATCGCGAGCATCACGAGTATCTGAAACAGAAAAACTGAGTATCGCATGTGCGGTGGATACTTGCTTGATACTGGCTTCAGATGGAGGATATCTAGCTTCTCTTTCATAATTTTTTCTCTCTTGATTGCTGGCACCAGACGTTGCAAGCCCCCCCGTGATAGTATTAATGCACCCATCGGGTGAGGGAGGCTTTTGATGATCTTGGTTAGAGCGATCGTGTCGATTGGATGAGGATCTGGCTTCCTGGGCATTCTTCATGTCCCTCGGAGGGGGTCGATAGCCTCCTCCTCTGTTTTCATTCCTCTCTCCCCTATTCCGGGGGTAAGTTCCCCTACCCCTTCCCCTGGCGGCATACTGAGGATTATAAGGCCTTGGCGGAGCATTTGGTGGTTTATATTGCTGGGAAGGGACCACAGGGGGTAAGCGTTGTGGTGGCGTTGCGATGGGATGATTGAGATTTGTTGATGCCGCACAAAAAGGGTACTTCTTTCGGAGGGAGGGCTGGGGGGATCCCGTACACAAGAGGTGCTATGTAATCAGGATGAGCCATCATCGCATTTGCCGGGGCGCCAAGACGTTCTGCAATCGACCTGTGATTGTATTGGACTTCCTGAATCTGAGGTCGCGGGGGAATGATCGGGTACTGCCAGGGAGGATTGCGGTGATGTTGATCCCCAAAATTCTCTCTCCCCTGACGTTTGTTAGGTGCTCGATGGTAAGCTGGCGGCCTTGATTCAAAGGGTCTCGAGCTAGAGCTTGCCGCCTCCATGGCGTGGATCTGCTTAGTTACGAGCTCTCTCAGGACATCGTAGTTTTCTGGCTCCTTTCGAAATAGGCAGACCTTGAAATCGCCCTCAATCAAATTGCCCATTAGTATCGTGCTTGCAGACTCTTGATTGAATCTTGGGATTTGAACCACCATGTTGGTGAATCGACTGAAGAAGTTCCCCAGTGATTCATTCGCACCTTGTTTAATGGAATTGAGGTCCAGCATGGTTCTTTTCCTTGTGCGGACACTGCCGAAGTGGGCGACGAATGTGCCTGTTAGTTGTGTGAAGTTGTTGATGGAAGATTGAGCCAAATTGGTGAACCACGTCAATGCTACACCGCTTAGTGTGGATGGAAACGAGCGACAATACATGGCGTCGTTGTCCTCGTTCATGCCCATGGCTGTGGTGAACTGGTTGAGGTGGTTATTGGGATCAGTATCTCCTTTGTACTTGGCAATGGAGATATCCCTCCATCTCTTGGGGACCGGTGCTTCACGTATCTCTCTACAGAAAGCCGACGGGAAAGTGAGTTCATTTTTGTGTGTTTGCTTGGGTGCTCCAGGGGAGTTTGAATGCGATGTCACATCCCTGGGGCTGAGGACACGGGCGATTTTATTAGTGTTTTCGTCGAATTCTGGGCCAGCGTTGAGAGGGTCACCATTAGGGTTAGGGAAATGGTTGACCGTTACAGGTATGGGAACCTGTTGTTGGTAGTAACCACGAGGGTCATGCTGGATCGGTACTCCGCCCGCCTGATGGTTCAAACAGGCGTTCTGTGGATAGTTCCCTGCGAAGACTTGGTATGGGGGGTAGCCACCCCACATACTATAGGGTGCGAACGAGGGTAGTTGAGTAGTGTCCCAGGGAGGTAGTTGGGGAATGCCTTCGTTAATATCATGTTGAGCCACGTCATTGGGAGGTATGTTGAGGTTGAGGAGGTTAGCTTCTTCGGCATCGCGATGTTGATTCTCAAATTCTTCCCCGAACAGCGTGAAATTCATAATTTCCTGCAATATTTGTCTCATTAAAAAAGAGGGGAGTGAACAATATTCATTTATTTACTTTAGATAGGATTAATATATATGATAAATAAAGGTAGTAAATAACTGAATGAAGAAAAAATGTTGGAAATGTATTTAAAAGGAATGAAATGTGAAGGTGCGTATTGCTACGCGAAACCTCTCGTTGTGAAAGGTTCCCACAGACGGCGCCAATGAAGCGATCATGGAATTTCATCTGTACTTATTACCTCATTATGACGATAGAATGACCTAAAAATACCTGCAAGCCTTGATTGAGAAGGTTTATGAATAGATTATATGTTTATTGATTCAAGCGGTGGGGTGCTGTGTTCGGCTCGCGAGGGTTTGAACTGTTCTATCGCGAATTGGGATAAAAGTCAGATGATGTTCTTATTCCAGGAACGTTCTTCTCCGATCGCAGATCTCAAGAACTCAACTCCAGAGGTTTTAGATCCAGAGATTTACAAGAGCTCCTCTCCTTTTATCTTTCAATCGGATCTATTTTTTTGTGTTTGGAATGGGGTATTTATAGGAAGACTAAGCGAGCAGCTGGCTGGCGACCTCGTGGTTCTATTTAGGACACGTGTAAGGCATGCCTTCGTGCTTAGGGGGGTAGATAATACACGTGGCGTCGTTTAGAGGTGAGGTGCTAGAACCAGCGATCTGCTTTACTTAGGGTTCCTGAGACCCACGAGGTACTTAAGGGGCCCTCCTTGGCCGTTACGCGATCGATCATAGCTAAGTATTTAAGTCGCGAGTAGGGTTTGGTTGTGAGGACGAACGAGTATCTTACACGCGATGGGTCCTATGGTGGGCCGGATGTCTTCTTGCGTTGGGGTGACCTACTTATGACGCTATATTTGTGTTAATTGATTGGTCTATTTTCTATGGCATCGTTAGATAGTAGTTAGTGAATCTTTAAAAAATTTAATGAAAATTTAATAGATTTTAAATATCAATTGTTAAATTTGGTTAAAGTGCTTAAAATAAAATATTGATATTATATAAAAATAATGAAATATTTTTTTTGGATTACAAATTAAAATAATGATTTGCAAATAAATACATTTTTTAAATAGTTTTGAGATGATAAAAGAAAAATTAAACATTGTATTTTTTAGATATAAAGGTTAAATAATGATTAATTAATAAATAAATGAAAAAATAAATTTAAATTTTGTTATAAAATCTGTGAATAAACTGAAAAAATATAAATTTAAAATAAAAACAGATCAATTTCTTTTTTAAATGAAATTCAAAACCTACCAACACATGACCGACCTCAAGGAGAAATTCAGGTGCATGTTGTGTAAGTCCATCGATCCCTTGCTATCAACTACTTCAATTCTTACTATCCATTGCTATAGATTTATTTATATTACCAAATTCAAATATAAATATATATCATTTAGAGTCAGCTTTAGATTAGGTTTATAATATTAAATAAATTTATCTAATTAAGATATATGGTTATATTGGATAGATTATTGATCTAAAAAGATAAGCAAAAATAATCTCGTTTTAATCCAGAAAATTCTACGTAGGCGAATCGCACCCTTTAGTATTTTATATAGATTATTATTATTATTAGGCAAAACTAATTAAAATAATCTGGTATTAAAAAAATATCATCACCTTTCATCGGTAAGAAAAATAACCTATGCCAATTTTTTGGGAGGTGGTAAGAAAGTATCCTAATTTTTTTTCCGACTATAAATTCGAGAAAAAGATGACATATAATTGACAAAATTAAGATTTTGGTGAATTTTTTCTATCCGTTTGTTTGTTTTTTATTTCAATCTCTTTGTATATAAATGGATCAAAGATCTCTTTGCTATACTAAATGGATCAAATTTGATCCGTTTGTTAATTTTTTCAATGTCATACGTATTTAATGCTGAATACGTGTCAAATTAAGGGTCAAATAGATTCTAAATCCATTCGTCTGAGTATATTTAACACATGTGCTGAGTGTATATAGCAAAAACCTTTTATTTATAAAAGTCTATTTTTAGATTCGCGCACTTTGTGTGGACAAGGTAAATGCATCATATTCTTGAAAGAACCGTCCATGAAAGGGGCACCTCACGCTATGAAGTATCAAGTGGCGCTTTCAGGAAAATATTATTGATTCCATCTAGTACAATCTCTTTTATCTATCCGTGGACTTCCACAACCAATAATCATCAATAGCTACTGTAAAATTTAGTATCAGCCACACTATTTGAGTATTGACCAACTCCCACCACATATGACATCTTTTAAGCACCTTGGAATCCTTGGTTGTATCATATCTTCATGCAGTAATTCACATTGCATTTGCAGCCGCTTGCATAGTTACATTGCACATATATCGTGTCGAATCTAACCATCAAACTTGTGTACTGTAGGGATCTAATTTGTGCAGCTCTCTAAAAAAAAAAAGTTGTCATCAAACCATATCAGCGGTGTTTGAAAAGTCTGTTTTCATACTCTATATTTACTTTTTCAAGCGGTGTTTGAAAAGAAGAAAAATTTAAGCTTGATTATCATTTGAACTTACATTCCAAACAGCCCCTAAATTGATACCCAACAAACACCCCTAACAAACACTACAACAGTCTATATAGGCCCAGCAAAATAACCCCAAAATATACAATACATCACCACATATTGCGCCGGAATAACTTGCAATTACATAACAAATTAAATTAAAACCCCACCATATGAGCCATAACTTCAGCCACAAATAAATTACTGATCTGACAAAGAGTGTTTGTTTGCCATGAATGTTTGAGATAACATTCAGAACTCAACTTATCAAGCCGCGTTTGTTGCAACAATGAGCATTTAGATGCTTCATATGCCAAACACGTCCTTAACATGGAGTATATGAGTTCTATTTTTGTTTTTATTATTATTATTATCATCATCAAATCAAATTATAAAACAGAAAGAGCTGAAAAAAAGGAGAGGCAGGGAAAAAAAAGGACCCAAACGAACCGAACGGCGCAGAAACGAATTAAACGGGAGTTGACGGAGATGCCAGAAAAATACGGATGTGATCCAGGAAGGTGAGGTTATGTGGCCTATCTTTGCGCCTCACGTATCCTCTCGCCTCTTTCTCCGAGTAAATCGCGTATCCTCTCTCTCCGCTCCGGCTCCACATCTCCTCCGCGTAGCTCCGGTGGCCGAAGTACGCCTCCGCCTCCACCGCCTCATCCTCCTCCGCCGCGTCCTCCGCCACTATCTTGATCGGGAGCCTCTCGTAGTGGCCCCTGCTGGTCCCCTCGAGCTCGTCCATCCTCACCAATCCCTTCCTGGAGACCGCGTAGAGCTCGCCCCAAACCCTCTCCCCGGCGCCGGGCTTGTTGAGGAGGAACGGCACCCGGTACGGACCGCACACGAGCGGGAGGCGCTCGGCCGTGCGGCACGCGCCGACGAAGACCGCGTCCCTCGACGCGATTAGCTCCTGCATCAGCGCGTGGTTCGAGAACCCGCGCTTCAGCGTCCCGTACGTGAACACCATCGCCATGTTCCTCTCGCTGCCGTTCCTGATCTCCGGCACTCCCATGGTCAGGCCGATTGATCGCACCAGATCTCGATCGGTGCTGCTTTCGATTTGGATTTCAATTTCAATTCCAATTCCAACGCCGGCGTTGTTGATTCGGTTTCGCGCGATTGATCGTCGTCGTAGTCGTCGACCTAGGGGGGAAATCAGATTAGGAATTGAGAAGATTCTACAAAGATTGTAACTTTGACAGAGATTAATCCCCCAAGAAAAGCAAAAAGGGGAATTAGGGATTGGAGAGGGAGGAGGCGAATGTGAATCAGTGAATTTGGTCGTGGGGAGGAGGAGATATGAGGCAGGAATTACAAACCGCATCTTCCCCTGCTTTATATATTGGTTTCAATTACTTTAAAGATTCTTAATGGTACGTATTTCTATATGTGGGGGCGGGGTTATGGTCGTCTGCTACGCGGTACAGGGGATTTTGAGGTGGGATGACACGTGTGTGGCTGTGATGTTTTGATACGGTGTGGGGTGCACTTGATGCCGTGCTAACTGCTACGGACTACTAGTACTTGAGGGTACAAGTTCAGGCTTAAAGCAAAAGAAACAGCCCATGTGAAAAAATGAAAAGTTTAACAAACAAATATTTATACTTTATAGTTTATAGTACTCCGTATATAATAATAGAAATATTCAATATAAATAAGATAAAGGTAAAAAGCAAAGGCAAAAAAGCAAAGCAAAAATGAGCATGATTTGCAATTCCTGACATATTATTATTGATTGTAGTAGAAGGCATGCATAAATGCAAGAGTTTTTATGTCCCACTAATAAAATTTGCTCACGTAACTCAAATGCATTATTGATTTGGTGGATTCAGGGAAATTTTGGTGGCATCAATTGGATACTCATTTTGATTTTGTTTTTTAGCCAACAATTAATTAGTAGTAATGTGTTATAATATTTTTTTGGTAAAACTAATTCAAATAACCCAAACTTTGGTGGGGTGAGCAGGTAGCACCACGAACTTTATAAAGTGACAAAAATAACCCAAACTTTTACTACTATGTGCTTATATAACCTCTAGGCACCAATATCTTTTTTAAAACAAAAAATAACACCTAACTTTTATAGTTTTGAAATAAAATCTAAAACAATACTTAAACTAGGTTTTTTTAATCGAAATTACACAAAAGGTAAAAAAAAATTTAAAAGAAAAATAAATTTTCGACTTAAGATAATTGAAAAAAATATCGCTAATTTATGTCATATTTTAAAAACCCAAAATTTGGTTTGAAAAAATGATATACGTTAGAAATATTTTTTAAAAATATTTCTCAAATGAATTTTTTAATAAAAATTACACAAAATATAACTTTTTCTATATATTACCTTGAAATATTTCTCAAACGATATAACTTTTTATATTTTTCAAATAGGACCTAAAAATATTAAACTAAGTTTTTAATCAAAATAAAAAAAAATATACATTATTTTAAATAAAAAATAAAATTTTCCGCTTAAGATAATTGAAAAAAAATCGCTAATTTATTTCTTTTTTCAAAAACCCATAATTTGGTTAGAACAAACTATATAACTTAGAAATATTCTCAACTGAAATACTCCGTATATTTTTAATTTATTGTATTTTTTTTAATTTATTCTTATTTTCAATTAAAAAATAAATTAAAATAATTCATTTGAGAAATATTTTACAAATATAATTCTAACTTATATCATTTGTTCAAACCAAATTTTGGGTTTTAAAAATATGACGTAAATTAGCGATATTTTTTTCAACTATCTTAAGTCAAAAAATTTATTTTTCATTTAAAAAAATTTACCTTTTGTGTAATTTTGATTAAAAACCTAGTTTAATATTGTTTGAGGTTCTATTTCAAAATTATAAAAGTTAGGTGTTATTTTTTATTTTAAAAAGGACATTGGTGGTGATATAAGCACATAGTAGTAAGAGTTTGGGTTATTTTTGTCACTTTATAAAGTTCATGGTGCTACATGCACACCCAACCAAAGTTTGGGTTATTTGAATTAGTTTTACCTATTTTTTTTATCCATTATTTTTTTAAAATGATTCAGCAAGTGATTAACTTGCATATGAAATCACTAAGAAATATATGTGAATTGATATACTTTATTAAAGTAGGGCTATTATGTGAGCTGAATAACTCGAGTTCGGCTCGGATTCGGCTTAAAAAAGCTCAACTCGAACTCGTTCGAATATATAAAACAAGCCGAGCTTGAACAATATTTTAAACTCGACACGAGTCCGAACCGAACTCGAGCCGAGCTCAAAAGCTCGAGTTGTGTCAATTTCCAAAATTACCCTTAGGGTAATATGAGGTAAGTGGAAGCGCTCCTTCGGGCCTTGCCTCCCTCTTTCTCAGTTTCTCCTGGCCCGAGCGCCGCCAAGACTTCACACTCTTCCCATTTCTCCCTCCTTCCGGCGGTGAACTTCCCTTCTGTTCGTGGCTTGTACCCCTTACTTCCTCCTCGATGTTCTCTGGTCGAGATCTGCAGTAGCACCCCAAATTCCCCGACCTGCAGGTTTGTTCGTTTAATTGTCTTCATCGTACTCCCTCCATCCGTCCTTCCTGTTCATCTTCTCTTAGGGGCTGGATATTGTAGATTTGTTAGTCATTTTCATATTAAAGGGTTGGATGATTGTAGATTTGTTAGATCTAAATGCTAGGGTTGTGAATTGCGGGTGGCATGTGTTCGTCTTCTTCTGTTTTGGCCTTTAAATACTATTCGGTTGAAAGTTATTCAGAATCTTGTGTTTGTATCTCATGTTTACCAATTACTCCTGTTTTTGGCTTCAATTTTGTATTAATCAAATAGTGTGTGTTTATCAATTACCATCAAATCATGTGTGTTTATCAATTACTCCTGTTTATCAATTACCATGTTTTCTGCTTCAATATTGTTCAGTTGAAATCTTTCAAATCATGTGTGTTTTGAAGCTTGAAATTATAGGGTTGTGATTTGCATTAATGATTTGGTTTAAAATTACGCTTTGAGAATCGAGCTCGAGCGAGCTCGAACGAGCCCAAATGACGAGCTCGAACGAGCTTAGGCTCGTTTGCTTGGCTTGTTCGAGCCTAACAAGTCGAGCTCGAGTTTAAGGCTGGGCTCGCGAGCCGAGCTTGAGCGCCAAAAAGGCTCGAATAATTTTTAGGCTGGCGTGTTTCCCGTTCAAGCCAAGCTTGAACATGTCAAGCTCAGCTCGTTCGGCTCGAATATGACCCCTACTAGAAAGAGATTTTTTTTAGTCATAATGGATTAGACAAGCGTAGGTGTACCGTGTACATATATTTTTGCAAAAAAAAAGATTTTGATTCAGAAACTAAGGCCTTGTTCGGTTTAAATTTTGGAAAGGTAAAGAGAACGAAAATCAATGTAGTCCATTTATAGTTTAAGATATATTGTTAAAAAAATTTAATCATTACCATCTCCTCTCAATTTTTCATACAAAATTAGTGTTGTTTCTGTACGAATGTGTAAACTTGTGTATTGAATTGATCAAAGAATTGGTTACAATATATAATACACTTTCATATCTATCTTCTACTGGCTAACTCTATCTTTCACAATAAGATAAGAGTGTATCTAGGATTACAAGATAAAATAATATCTTATGACTAACTACCTAGATTAGGTTTATCTAATACCCCCCTGCAAGCTGAAGGACGCGGAGTGACCAGAAGCTTGGGACGAAGGGCGGTGAAGAAGCGACCGGTGAGTGCCTTAGTGAAGATATCTGCAACCTGGTCCTTAGCCGGGATATGTTTGACAACAAGGTCTCGAGAATCGACTTGCTGACGAACATAATGGTAACCAAGTTGAATGTGTTTGGACTTGTTGGTAATTGCAGGATTGGTGGCAAGAAAGGTAGCAAACAAGTTGTCACAGAGAAGAACCGGCGGGCGAGGGATGGGGAACCGCAGCTCACGCAACAGCTGACGAAGCCAGGCTAATTCGATGGCAGTGAAGGCGAGAGCTTGATACTCAGCTTCAGTTAACGAGATTGCCACCAAAGAAGACTGCAAACCCATGCTACGAGCGGAGATCGACGAGATCAATGGCCCGACCAGCATCAGAATAAGCCACTAAATTGAAGTGTGGAGAAGCTGTCAATGTGAGGCCGTGATCAAGAGTACTCTTGAGATAGCGCAAAATCCTCTTGACATGCTGCCAGTGAGACGTTAGAGGATGATGCATATGCTAATAAGTGCGATTCACCGCAAAACTAATTTCAGGCCGAGTAATCAGGGCATATTGCAAGCTGCCCACCACATGATGATAAGCAGTAGGATCGACATAGGGCAAGTCAGGTGATGAGGACACCTTAGTGATAGACGGATCTGCAGGCGAGGAGATGGGCTGAGCTTCGAGCATGTTACAACGCTCAAGTAGGTCATGAAGATACTTCTGCTGAGACAAATGAATAGATGAAGCCGAATAGGTAATCTCCACACCAAGGAAAAAGGAGAGACGACCAATATCCTTAAGCGCGAATCGTCGGTTAAGGGCAGCAATGAAGCGAGTGACAAAACCAGAATCGGAGCTAGTGACGATGATATCATCAATATATACAAGCACATAGGTAATGGTAGAGACAGTCTGAAGAACAAAGAGAGAGGTGTCTGAAAAACATGCCTGAAAGCCACAATTGTGCAAATAGAGACGGAGTTTGTTGAACCATGCACGGGGAGCCTGTTTGAGACCATATAGAGCTTTGTGCAGTTTGCAGACATAATTCGGAAAGCGGGGATCAACAAAACCCTTGGGTTGGGTCATATACACAACCTCATTCAAGTCACCATTAAGAAAAGCATTGTTAATGTCCAGTTGACGGAGATCCCAACCACGAGACAGAGTGATGCACAGAACAATGCGGATTGAGGTCGGCTTAACCACAGGGCTAAAGGTGTCGAAGTAATCTACACCCTCTTCCTGGTGAAACCCTTTGGCAACTAGGCGAGCTTTGTACCTTTCAACACTGCCGTCAGGTTTGAGTTTGATTCGGAAGACCCATTTGTTACCAACAACATTTGCCCGAGGAGGACATGGCACAAGAGACCAAGTCTGATTCGTCATGAGAGCATCAAGTTCAGATTGCATAGCAGAGCGCCAGTGGGGAGACTTTGCAGCCGAAGCAAAGGTAGAAGGCTCCTTTTCCGAGAGGAAGCAAGTAGGAGCGGGATACCGAGTGCTGAAGGTGCGAGGTTTGAGATCACCGGTGTGAGCACGAGTGGACATAGGGTGCTGTGAGTCATCAGCAGGACGAAGAAACCCCAGAGGATGATGCTCATGAGTAGAACCTGCATGAGGCGGAGGAGATGCCGAAGAAGCCATCGAAGATGGACTAGAAGAGGGGAGTGATGAGACTGTAGGGGAGCCGATAGGAGGGCTTGCGGTTGCTGCAGGGGACTGAGGGTCGGAGGAGACAGACTCCGAGACGGACGGACTTAGAGCTACAAGAGCAGGCAGGGGAGAAACAGACACAGCATGACTCTCTTGTGAGGGGAATGGAGACGGGACCGAGAGAGAGGGTGAAGGGGTCGACGAGGATCTATCCACAGAAAGCTGCAGAAGACGAGAGGAGGTGGAGGAGGACACGTCAGCGGGCGACGAGCGCGAGGGCGAGGACGGGACGGAGGTTCTGTAAAGAAAACTATCCTCATTGAACACAACATGAGTGGAAATATAGAATCTGCCTGTAGGAAGATGCAAACATACATAACCTTTGTATTTGGAGTTGTACCCAAGAAATAGGCAAGGTTGGGAGCGGAAGGATAATTTGGTGGAGTTGTAAGGCTTGAGGTATGGGTAGCAGACGCACCCAAAGGTTTTGAGAAGAGTATAGTCCGGGGATTTGTTGTAAAGGGATTGAAAGGGAGAGGTATGTTGCAGGAGAGGGGTAATGGTGCAATTTGATAGGTAGACAGCGGTGTGAAAGGCATGTTCTCAATATTCAAAGGGCAAGCCGGCATGAGCAAGAAGGGAGAGGCCTTTTTCTTGGACAATGCGATGGCGGCGTTCGACAGCTCCATTCTGAGAGGGAGTGTGAGGACAGGATATTCGGTGAAGGATGCCATGGCTTTGTAAGTAAGAGGTCAAGGCAAGAAACTCACCGCCACCATCTGTTTGAAGGTGTTTGATGGGTTTATTAAATTGGGTTTGGATCATTTTGTGGAAGTTTATGAATGTTTGCAAGACCTGCGGTTTTTGAGACAGAAAATATATCCAACAGAATTTGCTATGATCATCAACAAATTGAACAAAATATTTATTTCCATAAAGCGAGGAGACAGAAGCAAGACCCCAAACATCCACATAAACTAAATCAAAACAAGAAGAACTAGACTTATGAATAGCAAAAACAGGTAAACGATGACTCTTTCCAAGTTGACAGGACTCACAGACATCTGGAAAGTGATTATTCGACACTGGTAATTGAAATTTAGAAAGAAGACTCTTGAGGATAGCAACATGGGGATGAGCAAGACGATTATGCCATCCCTGGATAGAGGTTCGGCAGGCATGGTAGACATGAGGGGAGCTTGAGGGTGGAGAGAGACTATAAAGTCCATCTTCAACGGTTCCCTTCAGCAGCATCCGTCCCTACAAATCCTTAACCAAACAACAATTGTTATGCAACTCAATAAAGACATCATTTTCCCTTTTCAGAGACGTGACACCCAATAAGTTCTTGGCAATTTGAGGAACAACAAACACATTTCGCAAAGCTAAAGAGCGACCAATAGAAGTAGAACCAGTATGAGTAATAGGGACGGTGTTACCGTCACCAAGAGCAAGATGATCAGTACCTTCATATTCGGAACGAAGAGATAAGTTTCTCATCTTGTTGGTGACATGATGAGACGCGCCGGAGTCAACATAATAGGATGGATCAGCAACAGAGGAGCTAGTGGTGGCATGGTTGGCGGATTTGGGAACATAGGTGGATGGGAAGCGTGTGACATCAAGCCGATTGAAGCAATTTCTTGCCGGATGGCCAGGACGATCACAAATCTGACAAACTGGACGAGAGGACTGCTGAGACTGAGTGTTGGAGTCGGTGGAGAAATCTGAAGACCGGACCCTGCCACGGCCACGGCCACGATCTCCCCGACCACGACCCCGAGAGGAGGTATCCGACTGTGACTGAGAGCCGTTGGAGACGGAATTGGCGACCGGGGAGGATGCGGCGTCCGAGCCTGGTGACGGAGGGACAACACTGGTGATAGGTGCAGCCGGAGCGGATTCTTGCTGAAGGCGCTCCTCCTCATGTAGAAGAAGACTCGCGAGTTCATCAGGAGAGACAGGTTCGACACGGAATTGATAGCGACTTTGAAGGGGCTGTAGGAGGAGTCTAAACCATGGAGCAAGGAGGCAACAACATCATCATCTTGGACAAATTACTGGTATTCGGCTAGGGCATCGATAATGGATCGCTTCTTTTCGATGTAATCCATCATCGTCAAAGAACCCTTGGATAAATTCTGAAACTGACCCTTCAGATTCATCAGACGAGCTCGGGTTTGAGATTGAAACATGGTGGAGATCATGGTCCAGACATCATAAGATGTAGATGCCTTGGCCACGTAACAAAGCAATTTTTCAGAGAGGATGGATCGTAGCCAAACCAAGACAATGCGGTCGGCTTTCCACCGGGTAGTATACTCCGTAAAAGGAGCGTCATCGGTCGTGGGTTTGGGTTGGGTGTGGTGAGCACATAGTGATCAAGATCATAGGCCTCAAGGGTGGAGAGGATAACACTACACCAAGAGTAGTAGTTAGTTCGGTCAAGCTTGATGGAGAGGTTGGGAAATTGCATGGTGGTGGAGCTACCGGTGGAAAGGAGAATGTTATTGTTGGCTTGAGAGGTGGACATGGTGACAATGGGGTAGAGGAGAGTGCAGCCGGCGGCAAGAGGAGGTAACGGTGGAGGGAAGGTGGTACATGCGGCGGCAAAGGGAGGGAGGGAGGCCGAAAATTTTTGAGTGGAAACCCTAGGCTCTGTATACCATGTACGAATGTGTAAACTTGTGTATTGAATTGATTAAAAAATTGGTTACAATATATAATACACTTTCATATCTATCTTTTACTGGCCAACTCTATCTTTCACAATAAGATAAGAGTATATCTAGGATTACAAGATAAAATAATATCTTATGACTAACTACCTAGATTATATTTATCTAATAGTTTCCCCTTATTTCAGTCACTCAATTGATCAAGGGCAAATCATATCCCCTATACTTCTCTAATAATTACTCCTCCTATCTTGTGTTTCATACAAAAAATATCATTCTTATCTTATCTAGATATATTTTCCTACATAAAATTTGCTTCCATTCCGTTTACCTAGTATGCTTATACCAAACGAGCCCTAAATGTTACGTGAGATAGAGTAGCTAGCAAGGCAGTGTCGCTAGTCGATTAGTGAACGGGGTAATGAATCAGCACTTTTACAAGGAAAAAAAGGCGACACCCTGAGTTAGAATAATAGACAATATAGAGAAATGGATATGAGATGAGCTCACATGGGTCGCAAACACGAGTTTCCAGAGGTGGTGAAGGTTTTAGAACCGCCAGGCGCCAGTTTCATGCATTTCCAAAGAGTCCAGTTCTAGATTTCTCTTTCGGAGGAACTTTAACTAGAACCTTTGGTTTGAAATCGTCAATTCCCGATTCCTTTCATTATAATTTTTAAAATTAAATTTTAGGCTAAAATCTCCCAAAAATAAAGATTTTTTTTAAAAAACAAATTGTACAACTGTCGATTATATGGAACAGTCGATTTAGGTTTGACTTTTTATAAAACCTTAACTATAACCTTAAGGGGAGGGAACCGTCGGTTTTAGAAAACTTTCGTTTTTTTTCATGTTTTAAACTGTCAAGATTTAAAGTTTAGAATCAAATTTTGGCAACCCTAAAGCGTTTCGCTTGATGTCTATAGGATTATCTCGAGGATAGCAGGTTTCAAAAACATTATAACTTCTAGTATTTTGTCTGATGATATAAAGTAGCTTTAAATGGATTTCTTTTATTGTATATTTGGGTGATCATTTGTGCATTGCGGTTGCGTCCAAGGCAAAAATAAAACCTTACATTCCAAAACAGGGAACAATTCGCTACTAATAAAATGTGTTTGGAGTGTTTCATCAACCACTTCTTCGTTGTTAAATCAAGTAGCTAGTAACGTTTTCCAAACGCTAAGAACATAAAAAAGAGGGTTGTTTCATATCCTTCTTTAACCATCCAAAATCAGATCAAATCAAATCAAACTGATCTGAAAAACAAAATTTATGAAATCTTTGGATTGAAGATGGGTTCAGTTCGGTTTAATTTAGATCCAATTTAGATTATAACTGAATATAGTTGATAATTGATTATTAAAATGAAATGTTTAATTTCATTTTTTTTAAATATCTCTTATGGAAAACTTAAAAATATCTCTTATGGAGCTGCTTCAAGTTTAATATTGTCTAAGGTTTAGTTATGAGTCGGTCTAAAATTTGGTCGAACCTACTTTTGAACAACCCTATTATAGAAATAAATAGTGAGCAAAATGTTCCCCTAACTTTTTTTTTTCTCCATGTGAAAATAGATACAACTTCGATGTGCATTACATACCTAGCACATCAAATGTTGTAGCAATAATCTCAATATATATACTTATATATACTTTGTGAATGGTGGAAATTACAATGAATTTTCTTAGGAAATTGAGTGAAGACATTTTATTTTTTAATAAGAGTTACATCGCTTGAGAATCGAGTTGACAATTTACAAGTTTGATGTACCTTATGATGATGTGCTAAAAAATGTTACTACTACTCCTAAGCTATGCCAATGATTATTTGAAACAAGAAAATTAACAATAATAAACGATTTGTTGGTTAATTTTTCTTTTACTACTTGCTGATTTCCAACTACACTACAAACTCAAAGAGATCATTTTTTGCTATGAAACGTATCAAGACATTGTTGTGCTATATGGAGAATGACATATTAGCTTGTAACATGATTATCCACATTCAAGAGGATTGGCTAAGAACTATGATGAAGACTCAATAATTGTATGATTTTCTTCTATTTTAGAGCCAATGGTGCAATTTGACTAGATATATGTCTTGAACATGCCTTCATTATTGAGATTTGATTAATGTTATAATGAATTGAGATATTTAGTTAACTACATGATTTTATACCACATATAGTTATTTTAATATATGGTTTATTTAAAAAAAATGATATATGCAATGAATCTTTTGTTTTTATCCCCTAGCCCATCATAAATCATAATCCTAGTTTCACATACCCCGCAATGGCAACAAAGTATCTGATAAGGTTGCACACTTTTGCCGCTTGGGGTCTTGACATCCATAACAACATATGTCTTTAGGACCTCATCTGTAAGGATGCTATCGAATAGGTGTTACCACCCGAATTATTACCTAATAGAAAAAAATCCTAGTTTCGCACTTACTCGAACCCAAAATGATAAGACTTAAAAATGACCTATACATTTTTTTTTGTAGAAAAATGACCTATACATTGAGTGAAGCATAAATTGCTTCTGTTTGGATAGTTGGTGCCTTTTGGGTATGCTAGAATTGATTGAGGGCATCAAGTTTATGATATTCCAAAGTTATTTGAGGAAACTGTAGTTCATCTCCTTTGTTCAGGGTTATCCATGCTTGAACAATGGTGCATTGTGATCCCAAGGGAGGTAAGTTGATTCAGGGGCGGATGCTTTAGTATGCTGATCCAGCAATTGCCGGCTCAAACTTCATGTTCACAGGTAAATTTTTTTTTTGTTGGGGTTAAAATAAAATCATGATGGACAAATTAAATTATGTTGGGCTCAAAAGTTACAAGTCCAAATCACTCCCAATTTCTTTTACAATTTGTAGGTACACAAACCTACTCACATATAGCCTGCACTAACTTTTTTCTAGGTCCAATTGTTTAGTGATAAAAAAAAACTTAAAATAAAACCCGTAATTCTTCACAATTTTGGTACAGCATATTGATTATTTTGAGTCGACTGGTTATCATAGAGCACAATTTCGGTAGAGCATATTTAATTTGTAATGGAATTATTTATTATTATAAATATCAAGTAACTCTTGTTATTGAAAATTTTAAAACGATCTCTTTTGGGTTTTGGATGAAATACTATGAAAATTGTATTTTGGCTTTGCAAAATTTTGCTCCCTTTTTAAGTTTTAACTTCAGTAGTCTTCGCTCACCTAACTTTTATTTACTAGATCCGAGACTGTTGATTGGTGACTCTTTTTTATTAACAAGATATTAGAGTTCATAGTAGACTACACAAAATGTTGTATTGCACATTGGTAGGTTTGTGTAATCTTCTAAACACTTTCCATTCATGTACAAAATTTCTTGAATATTGCATGCAATAGTTTCTTGTATGATCTTCTGTTGGGTGTTAAATTAGGCAAATTAAACATCTTCATTTTATAGACAATTTCTTATCAATGATGAATGATTCAATTCTACCTTCTTATCAGAAATCAGCACATCGCATCAAACACTGCTATTTTACCAGCACTTTGTTCACAGTTTCTACTCGACCCGTCCATCACTGGATCCATTTTCATTGCTATATGCAAGGTTAATACTGGGAATGAATGAGATTTTATGAGCAAAACATAATTGCTGAACATCAACAACATTAAGAAGATAAAACAGGATCGACATTATCCAAAGCTTCTCGAGTGCAGTTGGTTTCATATCAATTACAAATCGGGTTCCTATAGTTGAAGTATTTGTTGGGGCTGACAGCTTAGTTAAGCTCTCACAAGATCAGGCAATATCTTGGAAAGACAGACCCATACAAGATCGAACGCAGTAGACTAGCTGTACTGTACAAAAAATGACCACCAAATAAACGCAACTTCGAATGGCTATGAACAGAGTGCACATTAGTACAGGTAAAGAATCAGACTCACCAGAATCTATCAAATCTCAAGTTTTGAAGGCCGAGATGTCATCGTGTAAGACTCTGCCAATTTGATTGCGTCTTCAACTGATAGCCTAGTCCCCTGCTGTCCGACAACCACAGCTGCAACATTGGCCGCAAACCCTCCTATCTCTTTAAGATCTGAGACGCCCCTCAGTACACTGTACAAGAGTCCGGACGCATATGCATCTCCGGCCCCACATGTGTCCACTGGTATACATGGGTGAGGAGGTATGTATACGGCTTCCCCTTTCGAGCCAATATAGGAGCCCCTTGGGCCATCAGTAACGGAAACAAGAGGCACAAAATGGCTCAAATACCTTGCGGCTGACAGGGGGGTTTCCTCGGAAGAGAAATCACAGATCGACCTAGCTTCATCGTTGTTTGCAAACACTATATCAGCATAGTTGCCTATTATTTCCCTGCAAAACAAATAGAAAATAAGGCATTATGTGCCTTCAGATGAAACCAAGAACTGACGTCAAGGTGAAAAAGACTATTGTCACTTGGTTTAATACGAAATCAAAAATCTTTACCAGAAATCTTCATAATGACTCTCAATGCAGGAAACATCTGACGCAGTCACTGCAACTAACGCTCCATTGCTACGGGCTTCCTTGCAGGCTCTTATAATGGATTTGATTGTATCGGGGAATTCAAATAAATATCCTTCAACAACTAGTATATTTGTCTTGGAAATTCCGCTGGACAGAGCTGCATCGTAGTTGACAGTGGAGGATGTTCCCTAGAATCAATCATACGATGAACAGTTTTAATAAAACTTAAATATGAAAATCAATACTTATCAATGCAGTGGACCAATGCTGCTGGACATAATATGCATGCCCAAGAGAGGAATCTATATTTAAGAAGGCAACCAAAGTAACTAACTATGTTGGTAAAGTCTCTCGGCACATAATGAGATTATACCAAATGTCGTTTGTGGTGTGATGTGGATAACAATTTGAATGAAAATAAGGGAAGGGAAACAGTTGGGAGTTCCTCTCAACTCCAAAAACAGGGTTCAGGCCCTATACTTGGTTGATTGACAAAATAAGTCAGAATGAAAAGGTTGGATTGCCAAATATATTTCTTACACTAGGAGTTTCCAGCTGGAAAGGTCAGATATTCAAGGTAACTACTGAGTATTGGTATGAAATCTTCAAGCTTCTTGAAGCTGTCATTAACCATATCAACCAAATCTGCATATAGTATGATTGAAGGAGAGCATATACTAACTGGGATAGCATCTCCTGCACGGAAGAAAGAGGGAGGCTGGCCATTGTGGAAGCCGGAAATTGGAAAATTGACATGGGTGCATCGATCTGGGAGGGAAATCTCAAGAAAGAGAAGCTTCTGATCAAGTAGATCCAACTATCCAAGCAAGTTGGAGCACGTTATCAGAAAGACGTAAACCCCCACACCATGCCAAGCATCATGGGTTGTTAGAGATATATTTAACTGCAGGAAGCAACTAGATACACAAGGTAAGTGGCAAAGCCAATCTCGATATACTTGGTCAGACCCATGCAGTCTTGATATCCTTGACCACACCAAGAAGTTATACCTGTGGTTAGCCATAACAGATACACCATATGAAGTAATTAAGAAAGCAATATCTCCCCCTTGTGTGAAAAATTGCAACAGGAAAGCAGTGGCTGGCTGAATTGGTTTAACATTGGGAAATGCCAAAGATAATCCATTGAGATCATCAGTTGGAGTCCAGATGCTGGTCATATAACTAGGGAAACCCTCCATGTAAACAAAAAGGATCATTGTGTACCGGAGGTCCATCAAGGCTAGCCCCAGTGGGCATGTGGAATTAGTCAGGTCAACAAAGAAGACCACATACCCGCAAAAGAAGAAAAAAAAAATCAACACAAGAGGCTGGAACCATCCAATGTATTTTTTGTGAAGATCAAAAGACATTCATCAAAGGAATTTTTTAGAATAGGCCAGATAAAACTATTTTTTAGAATATGAATTTTTTAGAACGCCTTAATAATGCCATTGCCAACACTCTTAGGGGAAGAAATCAATGCCAAACAATTAGCAATCTAAACTAAAAGACATAAAAACTGAGATAGCCTTGCCTAGCATCCACAAAAGTTGCTAATTAGCAGAAAACACAACCTGATATGAAAGCATTGTCCGCTGCGCATCAGGGGTTGTGAGAACTATAACTGTTCCTGTTGTCCCATCTTTCACTGGGGCAGAGAGAAAATTCACACCTGCTCGACGTAATTTTGCCCTAAGAAGAACAATTTGTGTGAAAGTAAGCAGATTCGTTTTTAGCACGCTATAATAGGATCCATAAATATTACAATGAATTATAGCTAGTGAAATAAATATGGAGTATACTTCAATCTTCACTTCTTTATTTTGGTTATTTGTATGTGATGAAAGTGATAAGATTGCTTCAGAGTGGCAAAGTTAGTAATGGGTTATCTCTAGTTGGAGGGCGGAACCAATGAGTTAGCTTGTAGTTGTTGGAAATTGCACTTAGAGTGTCAAAATTGTGGTAATCCGTTATCTTAATCATATGAATAAGCTGATATTGTTGAACCTTCACTAGTTAAATTCATTACAACTCACTCACATATAACTATTTAAGTAGAACACCTACAACAGGAAGGCTGAAACTTGCGAAACTAGACATTGCTCTCTCTAGACTCTAATAAAAAAACATGATAAGTTGGCCAAAGGTATTAGATCACTTCATAAATGTCAAAGTACCTGTAAAATCCACCAAGTGGGTCACCACCAACACTGCCTGTCATTGCAACATTTAGAATAGGCCCTCCTACACTCCGACTACCAAGCCTTGAAAGAGCCACAAGGCTGTTGGAAAGAGATCCACCAGCAGCAGCTTTGTAACTACAGCCATCCATTGCACTCAATACTTTACCCCTTTCCTCATGGTTCACGACTTTCCTCGTGCCCTTCTCTAATCCCAACTTTTGAAGAAAATTGTCGTCAACCATTCCAGAGAAATCAACCTACAAGCTCAGAGTACAAGAAAGTCAAATAAAGAGCAGTAAAATGCAAAAAAAAAGAAAGCAGTGACGCTTTGAATCAGCAACCACCACAAGCTAAGCTACACACATTTTGATTATCTAAAGGTAAAGGAAAACAGGACAAGGACAACTCTTGTTTTCCAGTGTTTATAACAAAGGCAGTATTCAACCAGCACCAAGTCCCGTAGTTCTTCTTATCATGTTTTGGTTGTGATTCCATTTGATTCATTCCTCTCTACTCACATGGAAACCAAGTGGGGTATCACTTATCAACATCCCACCTCTGATTTCTGTTGGTACATTTACACTATAATTCACTCTCAATGGTTGGAAATGATTCTTACCAAAAAAAAATGGTTGAAAATAATAAATTATTCCTTTGCCTCTTAACTTTTCCTTTAGAATACAGAAAGTATGAAAAGTGAAAAACATGAAATTAATGAAACACAATCTTGCATTAACAAGTTACAAAAAAGAATCAGCATTATCACATCTTGAGGATAGCTTTACTAATCTCCTTTCCACAAGGAACACATTCTATGAGGATAGAACTTTTCAAGGTTGCACATCTATTATAATTAACCAAATCCTTACTTCTACACTCAAGTGCTACGATGAAGCAAAAACAATAATCATCCTGAATATACTTGAATCAAAATGAGCCATCGTTTTTGAGTTTGACTAAACTGATTTTTTTTCCAAATATAGACTATACCTCCACTGAAAACATGCAGGGAACAAACAGGACAAAATAATGAAAACCTAGCAAGATTTCAAAATAGGAATAACAAAGATGACGGCAAGTACCAACAACTCAAATGTCTACAAAGACAAACAAAATCCATTCACAATTTTAACAAAAATGAGAACAATTAGGAAATGGTGGAAGAAAATCAATACCATAGCTTGGCCGAGACCTAAAACATCCCATCTGTCAACAGAAGAAACTTCAGGAAGCGAATCATCCCCTACATCAACCTCCACTTCATCGTCGCTCTCGCTAACGTCCCCAAAGGCAGCAACGTCGCCGCCAGCGCCATCAATAGACGAAGAGGAAGCAGGATCAGAAGACGACAACAGTACCCTAAACCGATTCAAACCGTGGATTCTCCTCTTTCCAAGGCTTAAGCTAGGGGGCTTAAGGCCACAAACGGGAGCGGCAAAACGGCAACCGCCGCCACCATCACCGGCGCTGTGGTGATGGTGGTTGAGGAGAGAGGAAGATGAGGGGAAGGAGAGAGAAAGATAGAGCGGCATGACAAATGGATTTTGCTGCTGACGTCACTGGCTCTCTCCCCACGCCCTCTGAAAGGCCAAGCCGGTGTAGGTGCCTGCTGCCTGGTGGCGCGTTTGGGGGCGTAAAGGGATTGGGAAGGGTCTTCCTGGTTGGCCTTCCGGGCTTATCTCTTTCACCTCTCACTCACATTTTATATCCTTACCAATAAATATGTTAAAATAATATTATCAAATCTATCTATCTATCTATCTATAATCTATAAACTATAATCTATAAATAAATATATATAAAATTGGATATTGGATTTCACCCCAATTTTTCTTATTAAATGATTAAAAAAATAAACTAATATATATATATATATATATTATATTAGCATAAAAAATTAAGAGGTTGTTCCAACCTAAAGCTTAAGGAGTATTTTATATGCATAAAGTCAAGGGTTCAACTCTCCTTAGCTATAATATTTTGTATTTTTTAAATTATACGGAGTATAAGTTTTAATGCCTTAAATTTATTAGATAATAAAATATTTATTATTTTTTTCATTATAAAAATTTTGAATAGTTTTTTTTGTACCACCATAACTACAAATATTTTTTATCTAAAAAAGTTTTTTTTAAAAAAAATAAATATTTTATGTTTAACTAATGGTTATGAATGTCATTATAAGACATATATTATTTATGTTAAATATTATTTGATGAATACAAAGATGGAGTGCATTACTTTATATTAATGTCAAAACATTGATAATCACATATTATTTTTCTTTACAAAATGTGATTAAAGAAATGTTGTCAACAATAAAGAATATATAATTCTATGCAAATTATGTGGTTATCAATTGTCAAAATAAAATGAATATTTTTCTAAAGATTATAACGTATTTTAAATTGTCACTATATATATAAAGTTGGGTTTTGCCCCATTAATTGCATCTATTAAATGATTTAAAAATAACCTTATATATATATATATATATATATATATATATATTAGTACATGAAATATTGCAATATACGACTAGTGACATGAGAATATATAAAAGCATAGTTACATTAATATGTAAATAACATTTTTAAAGATGTCACGTACGTCGCATATAAGATTTAAAGTTTAACATAATAAATAATGTTACGCGTGTAGCACGAGGAATGCCATTCTAGTTATAGGGGCATTTTGGCAAAAAAAAAAAAAGATTTTGCTAAATATACCTTTTAGAAAAGTCAATAAATTATACCCAAACAAAATTAATTAGCCGCACTTTTGTGATGACACGTTTTATATCGTGGATGCCACTTTTTTATGTCATTTTTTACATGATGCCATTTTTTCAAAGTAGGGTTTTGATGCCATTTTGTATGACATTTTTTTCTTTAATGTGATGCCACTTTTTCAAAGTAGTGTTTTCATGTCATTTTTTTAATGTAATTATTTGATGCCACTTTTTTTAATCAAATTATTTGATGCCACTTTTTTAATCAAATTATTTGATGCCACTTTTTTTTTTGATTTAATCAATTGTATATATTTTAATTGATGACACATTTGTGATTACACTTCATTGATAAAATCATATGTGCTGACATTTTTATTACATTTTTATACAATTGATGACACAGGAGCATAAATGATGATTAAACTTCATTGATGACATTTTTTATTGATGATTTTTTTTTCATTAATAACATTTGTGATTACACTTCATTGATCTCGATCAATCATTTGTGATGACATTGTTTGTTGATTACATTTTTATTGATAACATTTTTATACAATTGATAACATATGAGTATATGAGCATAAAATGTGATTACACTTCATTGATGACATTTTATGTGATGACAAATTTGTGATTACACTTCAACGTTGTATAACAAACATTCAAACCACCAAGATCTAGACCTTTTGACATTCTCAAAGTCTAAAATATCAGATTTTCCTTCACTTATCTCAATCATTTGTGATGATATTGATGATACAATTTTGATTACATTTCATCGTTCTCAATAATTTGTGATGACATTTAAAAATCTAATAACATAAATACCACCTAACATATATGTCTCCCCTTCTCTTTTTTTTTTCGAGCTTGGGACCAGTTATATACCAAAACACAAGTGGAGTTAAAACCATGTTATCACCTAGGTAGTAAGCAATAAACAAAGATCTAGATCACCTAGTTAAAAACATGATGAACTTGGTAACCCTGATGCTAAATTAATATCCAATGTAACTGCTTTAAAGTCTTTAGCATCAACGGATCAAAAAGAGTCTTTAGCTTCATGGGTACAATTTCTCGAGAATGATACCTCAATTTGATCTTTCGTATCCACTATGACACAGAATGTTATGTGTATCAGCCTGTATAACAATAAAGAAAGGATTCACCACTTATAACACAACCAAGAGTTCTAGTCCATTGAGGCGAGCAAGTAATTATCAAACTTATCTAGTTTAATGATTCACCACGCACCAGGTAAACCGGTTTAAGTTGACCAGCTAAACTCAATGGAAAGAAGCAAGGTAAACCTTGATTTTTTTAACCAAGAGAAAGGGCAGAGACAGAGATCGAATTCGAGACATGCTGTTAACCCTCTCACTTCAAAGAGATCGATATGGGAATCCTACCATGCAAAAGCATGGCGAGAGAGGAGGAGAGAAGAAGGAGAATGATCATACACATTTAGGTAGTATAAGCATTTAGATGGGTTTAGGTATGGTGAAATGCATGATTTAGAGTAGTTTTCATGTTTTGATTATGTTTCAATTAGAGTCGGAATCTACGAGGTTTGTGCATGATTTCAGATGATTTTAAAGAAGCGGAGCTGAGCTTGGGGCAATGCTTGAAGATTGGATGGAAACCGAACAACACGAGAGCCAAGGAGATGAGCTAAAATGCAAAGGATTGGAGGTGTTTAGGTTGACGACGTTGCACTAAAACGATTCATTCGAAGGCTGTAGTCGTCGGATCGGGACATACTTATAATTCTTGGAAAGTGGATTCGAAGACCTACAACTTTCGTGTTTACGACTTTTCCAAATTCGGCTTCAATAACAGCGAAATCGGGACTTCAAATGTGGCTGCAAAATAAAACTCGGTCTGGGGCAACATAACTCGACCAAGTTCTTGTGCCTGGACCAAGTTTTGTGCAGTTTTCAGCATCGGGAAGCAGAGTTGGGCTGAGTTTTTGGTTGGGCTGTGGGCCTTTTTGTGGTTATTATTATTATTATTATTATTATTATTATTATTATTATTATTATTATTATTATTATTATTATTATTATTATTATGAGTAAACGGCAGAAAAACACCCCTTAAATAGGGCATATTGCTTAAAACCACCCCTTAAATTCAATATTGCAGAAAACCACCCTTTATATAGCTTTTGTTTGACAAAGACCACCCCGCCTCTATGTGTTGTTAAAGTTTGGTTAAATGTCTTTGAAAAAACCAAAATTACCCATATATTTTATATATATATATATATCATTTTCTTGTCACCACTCACTCTCCGCCTATCTTTCTGTACATATGTACAACTCTATACACACTTTGTTAATTGAAATTATTCAACAAATCTTATGGTCCTATACTAGCCCCCTTCAATCCATACCAAAATCTCTCCGCAACTCTTATGCGAGATCCCCTTCATTATCGCGTCTCCATATGATAAGGGTATTTTGGTAATTTATCAATTTTTTCCTCTAAAACTTAACAAAAACAGAGATAGGGTGGTTTTTGGTAAACAAAAGCTATATAAATGGTGGTTTTTTGTAATATTGATTTTAAGGGGTGCTTTTGAGCAATATGCCCTATTTAAGGGATGGTTTTCTGCAGTTTACCCTATTACTACTACTACTAATACTACTACTACTACTACTACTACTATTATTATTATTATTATTATTATTATTATTATTATTATTATTATTATTATTATTATTATTATTATTATTATTATTATTATTATTATTATTATTATTATTATTATTATTATTATTATTATTATTATTAGGAGAAGAAAATTAGGTTTTAAAGAGGTTTTGCATATAGACATTGATTAGAGGGGTTTAGAGGTAAGACGTTGAAGGGATTTTTTTTTTGGTGATTTCCGCTTCAAGCATGAAGAACTAAACTCATTTGCTTGGGGAGATCAATCGAAGCGTCAGATTTTCTATTTCATTGTGAGATTTCTATTTCTTAATACTTCTCTTTGAATATTATCAATTCTTTGCGTTGTATGTTTAGGGTTTTCATGAATTTCCATTAGCCTGATCAACTGATGTCTTTTCATGATAGTCTATAGCTATACATTGATAATTACTGGTTAAGTTATCTATATTCTTAAGTAGCAAAGTATAAATCTCTGAAACTGGTTGGTTTAGGGATTTGTATAGAGAATTGATTTGCAATTGATGCAATAACTGGTTGTGCGTGTCGATTGCCTTTGTTAATTTCCTTTAAGCTTCATCAATTATTGAATTGAATCTTGATAGTTTTAGGATTGTTTGATAATTAGGGTTCTTAGGGTATGGTTGTCCTGTTAACTAGAATTGGTAAGGAATTGGGTTTAAAAGACTTAGTCTTTCCACAACAAAGTATTCAAGAGGAGGTTATCTATTTGATTTCAATGATCAATGAATGAAAACTGATTGCTGAGATTGATTGACCTAAGTTATTTCTCTCATATTCATTCACTCAATCTGTTTTACTCTACTATTTGTTCACTGTTGTTTCTTAATTAATTAGTCTGAATCATCACAATCCTCTCTCTTTGTTTCTTGTTTTCGTTGACACACTCTGACTTGCATATAAATCATTGTCTCTCTGTGGGATTGATTTGTACTTGCTAAACTAACTAATGGTTAGTCGGATATATTTAAGAATTAATTTCTCAAACCGGCCTTTTTTTGGGCCTTTATTGGGTAAATGTCCACCAAGCACATCAAATTAGGTTTTTGTCCACTAGGAAAAAGAACCATCCGTGTGCCCCTCCTCCCTCTCGGATCTCTTTCTCCTGGCCGTTTGTACTTCCCGGAGGCAGCCATCGATAGGGCGGCCATACAATTCCTTCTTCACCTCTCCAATCTAGACCGATGGATCCGGATCATCTGCAATAATTGACAAGATCGCCATGGATCCGGATCGGAAAAATCAGATCCAGTTGTTCGGACTTCGGTGAGGCAACCATCTCTCCAATCTAGACCGATGGCGATGGCGTCGAACTAAGAAAGGAAGCGGATGGCGATGGCTACGGCTTCCCCTGTATGACGGTGCTCAGCACTAGGAAGAGGGAGCGGAGGCAAGGACGGAAGATTTGGGCTTCGTCGGCATCGATCCCAACTCCTCCTGAATTCAACGACGGTAAGGAAAGGGGTCGGGGCGGCGCACTGGTGCGGAGAGGAAGCGAGGCAGAGACGGGAAGGAGGAGAGGACGATGAAGCAACAGTGGGGATCGAACAACGTTGGCGGTTACACCGTCGATGGCTGCCGGAGAGCAAGGAATGTAAAGACCGAAAATTTTAAATCATTAGTTTATTTAAATAATTAATAACATTGGATTCGATTTTGAGATTTCGGAAAATTTTAAAAATTTCGTTCTCGAGCAGAATAATTTTATTTTAATTCCTTTAGAACGGATTCCGGCATAAATTTGAATTTGATCTAAAAATGGATTTTACTTCCGATTTCTTATGCCGAGATAAAAAAATATATACTGTTCGGATTTTATTATTATGGTTATTATTCGGATTTCAACTTTCGGGGTTAATTTTAATTTGAGTCGGGATAAGGTCGAGTGAGCGGGTTTCGGGATTTAATTCCGAAATTGTAAAATTGAGAGTCGGGACCACTAGTGTTTGCCCTTTTCTTTCTCTTTTCTTTCCTTCTCCCTTCTTTGTCCCTTTCTTGTGAATCAGAATCAGCTGCATCAACAGCTCCTCTGTCCACCTAGTTGTCGATTGCAGCCTTCCCTCCTTGTTTCTCCTCCTCCATTCCAGCATCACCTCCAACCTTGTTAATTTTTTCTTTTCCGGATTTGGCTCAGCAAGCCCCACACCTCCAGAGGTCTGGTTTCACCTTACCCACCTTCTCCTCCTTGTCTGATGGCCTGCACACCCCTCTCTCCCATTTTCTAAATCAAAATCCCCAGCCTCCCTCACCTCTTCATTTAGTTTCAACCCCACATCAGCCCAAACTCTCTCCTTTCATACCTCCCTCTCTCCCCTTCCCCTTCAATCAAACCCACACAGCTACCCCAAACCACCTTCACAAACCCCCCATTTCTCCCTCTGTTCCACCGAGACCCCAACACCATCACCACCTTCCTCATGTTCGCGGCACCACAACACCACCACCCCCACAGCCCCGTCGTCGTCGCGCCGCCCAGGACCACCAGAAGCCGCCCAGGGTCCGCCGGAAAGGCCCACAGCCGAGCGCCATTCTTCTCTCCTCCCCTGTTCCAGTTCAAAAACAATGGCTAATCCCACCTTGATTTTGCCTCCGACGAGCCCGGACGCATCTCCAGGGAGCCCTCGCACTCAGATCCGCTCGGTGAGCCTCGACCCTCTCTTCTTTCCTTCCTTGTGTGACGTTTTCAATGCCTTCGTGATTCATGGGAGTTGGGGTGGTTGTTGGCGCCGGTGAACGGGGAAGCGAGGTCAGAGATAGGAGAAAAAGGGAGCAACGAGAGCGGACGGGGGAGTGAAGGGAGAGCCGAGCCAGGGAGGTCTGAGCGAGCAAAATAGGGTGAGCAGCGAGCGAGGATGAGTGGGAGGGGTGTGAGGTGAGTTCGAGCAGAGGCGAGTTCGAAGGTAGAGGGAGGAGAGGCTGAGAACGTGTGGTGCGATGGGGTCCACCGGGGTTAGGTTGGGTTTAAAAAGGAAATCAGAATTTGAAAGAGGGCTGGGCTTGGATTTTGGGCCGGGCCGAGTAACGGGTTTGGGAGAGTGGGCTGATGCATCGGGCCATTTGTTTGGGTTTTCTGGCCTGTTGGGTTTTTATTATTTATATGTGTTATGTTATGTGTATATTATATGGTTATGTTAGTATATAGTTGATATAATTGTTATTTGATTAGATTATTATTATCATTATTATTATTCTGAGATTTTGTGATAAAATATATATTTTCGGAAATTATTGTATATTTCAAAGTGTTTCAAAAGTAATAGTATTTGGAATATAATCTGTTGTATAATATTAATGTTGATATTTAAAATGGGTTTTAAAGAATTGTATATTGAGATAAATGTTAAGATATTTGGGGGTATAATATATTGTGAATGTTATGTCTTAAGACAAAAAAAATTGATTTCGTTTTAATATATATTAGATAAAGGTGATATTTTAAAATATTGTTATTTAGACTTAAAGATATAATATTATTAAGGTGACTTAAAATATAATGTTACGAGATTTGGATTTTAAAAGAAAAAAGAATTTGGAAAAAGGATTCGAAAAGGGTTTAAATGATGGAAATTGAGTTATAAGATAAAGGAGAATTTTTGGAAATACTAATCTTGTCGGATTTATTTAATAAAATGAGATAACAAGTTGATTTAAGAGGCAATGCTTTGTAAAGGGGTTTTGGGTCGAGTATGATTGAAGAAAATGGTTTAAAGAATGATTTAGTATAACTTGAGATTTAAGAGTTCGGGAATCTCGGGAAATTGACTTGCTTGTACGACTTGTAAATTATGAGATGTGATATTGATGTATTATGTGGTGATTATGAAGCATGCTATGAGGTGTTGTGTTATGATATCGATATAATGATTAAGTATGAATTAGGATATGAGATGTTGATATATGTCCTTAAATATGATATCGTGATGTGTTGTCGTATATATGAAAGTAGGATGTTATGTTATATGATTGAGAAGCATGATATGTTCTTAAATAAGATTATGAATATGTTATATACATGATGATTCATTAGGGTATAAATACGACTTATATACGAGATAACGATACATGTTTTCTAAAAGGATTGATATATGGTAAAATAATGAGTCGAGATGATGACATTAATGATATGTTATATGATGTTATGAGTTAGGAGATAATGATGACGATGTTGAGACAAGATGCGAGATGATATGATTGAGTGAATAAGATGATATGATAAGATATGAGGTGATTTGATATGAGGGTGATGATAATGACGAGACCTATGAAAAATATGAAGTTATGTATGATAGTTAGGGGCGCCTTGTGTGACTTAGATAGACTTACGCATATTTGTATGTTTATTAGGTGATTTGTGATCTCTGGGACATTGCTTATTACTGGTATTGATTGCTTGGATTCTGCGCGCCTCCAGGTAAGTTTCCTACGGGAGCTTACTCAGTAACTCGGACCTCCTGCCTGATGTGTCATATAGTATGTAGGTGTTGCATATGCATAAAAGCATGCCATGTAGTATCATGCTTAGGACTTGCACTTTCGAATGAGCATCCGTAAACTTTATGTGATTGCGAAACAGAACGGCCGTTATCTGTGAGTCTTAGAGTCTTTGCTAGGGTCATGGGGGCATTCGTGTTTTATACCGTTTCGGTCCCCAATCGAGTCGATGAGTATGATATATATATATCTCTGATACGGTTCGGTATAGACCGAGTGCCCTACCTCGGAGTGGGTACGGGAATATTATCTATTACGGTTCGGCATAGACCGAGCGCCCTACCTCGGAGTGGATACGGGAATATATCTATTACGGTTCGGCTGAGGTCGAGCGCCCTACCTCGGAGTGGGTACGGGAATTACAGAGATATAGGGATATGCCACTTGGCATTCTTTGGGCGCCTTTACAATTTTTCTGCACATTATTTCCACTAGGAGCATGCTAGTGTGATTTAAATTATGTACCGCATTAAACCATCCTTTATTCTAGGTATAGGCATATTATGTGGCCTCAGCGCGGTCTTTAGGGCCCGCAGGCGTCTCTGGGCCTGACTTCGTGGATAGTGATAGGTACTTGCTCCTTGCTTGCCCCATGCTTCTATGACGGGAATCCTCTTCGGCGAAAGCGAAGAACTGGACTGATCCGTACCTGAATTGCACGATCCGAACGAAGGTATCCGACCTTCGAAACGTAACCCGGGTATTTATATCCGGGCCGTTACAAGGAACCCCGGTTGCCCTTTCCTGTGCCGCGTGAGGGAGGTTTTTAGAAACCCCCTTCGTTTTTACTGTGAAGTTTATTGGCGGTTTCCATAACTATAAACTCATACTTGTATAGTTGTACATCTATTGGCATGAACTTGTGTGTATGGATGATTCGTAAATTTACATTTGCGGAGGCATTGGAGTTTGAAAGTGCAGGTTTTGTCTTTGGGGGTTGTTGTGTTGGATTCACTGATTTCAGTTTTTGTGGTTCTGAATGATTTCAAGGAAATTATGAATAAATTTGTAAACCACAAGGCCTTGTAAACAAAGCAAACCCCGCACTAAATATGAAGTGGACATGCCAACTTTCAAATCCAAACACAAACACACCGACGAATCCTTTTGCTAAGCAATTCAATTCAACAATGGTGAAGCTTCTGCATCTCTCCGTGGCGTGTCTCCTCCTCCTTTCAGCTTCAGCCACAACGAGTAAGCTTCGTCTTCACCTACTCCTCCCTCGATTCCCAATGTTCTTTGTTCAATACTGATTTCATCTCCCTTTTTAGTTTCATCTTTTTTTTTTTTCAATTCATCTCCCTTTTAGTTTGTATGTTTATGATATCATCTGTGGAATGATTTCATCAGTGGTATATTAGATGCATACATGTATAATTGGTTATACAATTTCAGCAATTTTTACAATTAATTAATAATTATATATTAGAAAAATAGAACTTGTGGTTAGTTTGCTACTTTGATTGAGGTTGTTGAGAGTTTGTGGTGTCTGCAAATTTTTTGAACGTCAGTGGTATTTTGAGCGTTAGTGGGTGTTCGCATTTCAGCAAAATTCGTTATGCTGAAATGCGGACTCTTGAAGAGCTTATTAGCTTCTTGTGTTTTGTGTGATTTGAAAATGCTGAAATGTTGAAATTAATTCTTATTAGCAAAATTCGTTATGCTGAAATTAATTCTTATACAATTGTATGAGCTACTATATCTTACACACAAGCATATATTTCGGCATTTCATAATTTTCGCATTTTTTTGGAAAAAAAAAGAAAAAAAAGAAAGTCCAGTTTCATCAACTTCGGTTTCAGCAACTCTGGTGTCGAAGTGGTGACGTGAAAAAAAGCAACTCCGGTTTCAACAACTCCGATTTCAGCAACTTCGGTTTCAGCAACGTGCAAAAAAAGAAGAAAAAAAACTAATTTAAGCAATTATAGCAACAATTTCAGCAACTTCGGTTTCAGTAACTCCGGTGTCGAAGTGGTGACGCGAAAAAAAAATAATAAAAGCAACTCCGGTTTTAGCAACACTGGTTTCAGCAACTCCGATTTCAACAAATCCGGTGTCGATGTGGTGACTCGAAAAAAAAAAGAAAAAAGGAAAAAAAAAAACAACTCCGGTTTCAACAACCCTGGTTTCAGCAACTCCGATTTCAGCAACTTAGGTTTCAGCAACGCGCGAAAAAAAAAACTAATTTCAACAATTTCAGTAACTTCGGTTTCAGCAACTTTGGTTTCAACAACGCGCGAAAAAAAAGAGGCTGAAATAGGGTTTGCTGAAACCAAATGTGCTAAAACAGGAGGGGGCACAGGGGGCGCTCGTGGGGGGGGGGGGGGGGCAAAGGGGCAAGGGAAGGAAGGTGGACATTTTGCCAATTTGAGGGAAAGGGTGAACATTTTTCTAATAAATGCACTAATTATGGCCTATAACACAATTCCCCTTATATTTAATAGGATTAAAACGACTGAAAATCCTCCGTTAGAGAACCATGACCGGGGGAGTTAGGTATATACCGTTTTGTTTTTTTTTTTTTTTTTTTACAGTAGGCAAAGATTTGGATACTAAAAGTATCCATGATCATCTAACATGATGATGTTTTGGAATTCTAAACTATAATCTAAAATCGAATTACAGCTCAGTCGCGATTTTGCGATAAAGTCAGCTGCACTATTCGCTTCTCTGTAGCAATGCTGGAATTTGATGACTTCAAAGTCCTTCCTTAGAGTTTGTATTTCTTCCACAATTTGTGTAATTTCCCCTGGTGAGTTGTTTATTTGATTGACGGCTTCAATAACCACTGCGCAGTCACTTTCAATAATAACCTTCTGTATTCCAAGTTCTCCTGCTAGTGTTGTACCTGCAAGTACTGCAAAGCATTCTGTTTGGATAACAGAATCTGTTTTACCATTGCACTTGTGTATTCGAATAATTTGCCCTTTGTTATTTCTTACAATACAACCAATTTGAGAATGGAGTCCACTTTTTACAGAGGCGTCTACATTTATTTTAATGATATTTTTTGGTGGATATTTCCAAGTCATTTTGTCTCGAGGTCTAGTGTGTTTAGGTATATATATTTTTTCCTTTTTTTTCCAGCATAATATTTTATCTATAGTTTGGGTTAAGGTATTGGTTGTTTCCTTATTTGAACTATTTTTGAAAATGATTTTGTTTCGAAGTTCCCAAATCGAGTGCCATAAGATGCAGAGGTCTGTAAAGTCTCTGTTTTGAGCTTTAGTATTTAGGATGTTTTCTGAGATATTATCTGTTAAGTTCGGGATGCTGAAAGATTTGTTTAGTTTAGCACCCAAGTTTTGGATAAGGGATCTGGTAATTTGACAATTGAAAAGTAAATGATTTGTATCTTCTACTTCGTAGTTACAAAGAGAGCAGATACTGGGGACTCTATTTATATATCTATTCAAACGTGCGCTGGTAGGTAAAATATCTATTATCATTTTCCACATAAAATTTTTAATGTTAGGAGCGATATTTAGTTTCCAGATCCAGTCTCCGGAAATATTGTGGTGTTTTCTTGTGTTGAAGAGAGATGAAGTAGATTTGACAGAAAAGATCCCATTTTTGTTGTAGATCCAAATTAGTTTATCTGGGATATCAATTTTAGGGATGTAAATTTTTGAAATCATTTGAGCAATATGGGATGGGAACATGTTGTTTATTTTCTCAATGTCCCAGGTGTTAGAATTTGTAAATAGGTCACAAACTTTTAAGTTGGGGTTTTGGTTGTTTCTAAAATTTTCTAGGTATTGTGCGTTTACCCAGATGTCAGACCAGACATTGATAGTTTTACCGTTCCCTACTAGCCAAAGTAGCCCTTTGGAAAAAAGATCTCTAATATTTAGTAGTCGTCCGAATTGCCACGAGGTTTTTGTTTTACCTCTTTCCATTAAGGATTCTTTTGAGAGATATTTTTCTGTGATTACTTTGGACCAAATATTATTGGGGTTTGCTATTATTCTCCATAGTAGTTTCATTTGCATGCTTATATTGATTTGTTCAGCTGTTTTGAATCCGAGTCCACCATTATTTTTCGGGGTACACAAGCGTTCCCAGCTGATTAAAGGGTGATAATTATCCGATTGGAGTTTATTCCAGAAGAAATTTTTGTTGATTTGATCAATTTTGTTTAATATTCCTTTAGGAAGAAGGAAAGATTGCATTAAATAATTTGTTTTTGAGTTTAGGTTTGCTTGAATGAGAACAGATCTTCCAGCTTGAGAGAGAGTATTTGATTTCCATTTTGATAGTTGTTTTTTTAGGCTTGTGATTGCTTCATCAAACAGACTATTGTTTACTCTACCACTGATTAGTGGGATTCCTAGGTATTTTTCCATAGTTTTGGTGACTGGAATATTTAATTGTTGGGCAAGATTTTGGGCTTTTTGAAGTGAGATGTTTTTTGAGACTTGTAAAGAGCTTTTGTTATAATTGATAGAAAGACCAGAAATATTACAGAAGTTGTTTATTAGATTTTTAATTGTGTGAAGGCTTAGGTCATTAGCATTTCCAAAGATGAGTGTGTCATCTGCAAAAGAGAGATAAGGAATAGGATCACTATTTTTTGTAAGTTTAATTCCAATTAAAGGTTCATATTCTAATGATTCTTGTTGTATCATTCTTCCTAGTAGTTCCATAACTATAACAAAGATGTAAGGTGCAAGGGGGTCTCCTTGTCGTATACCTCGAGTAGTTTGAAATGTCTTACCAGGCAGGTTATTAACTAGAACTGAAAAATTTGTTTTAGTGAGGCACGTCATGACCCAGTTTATCCATTTATGGTGAAAACCAAATTTGTTTAGTATGATGCGTATGTAATTCCAGCTTATTTTGTCATAAGCTTTTTCCATGTCAAGTTTTATTGCCATCCATCCAGGTTTTCCTTTTTTGTTATGGAACGAGTGGAAGACCTCATGGGCTATTAATATGTTATCCTGAATATTTCTTCCTTGAACAAAGACTCCTTGAAAAGGATTAATAATGCGAGGTAAGATGGGTTTTAGGCGATTGGCTAGAAGTTTGGAGATAATTTTATAAATAGTGTTGCAAAGACTGATTGGACGATAATGGTTGATGTTAGTAGGTTTGTCAATCTTAGGAATAAGTGCAATAAATGTTGTGTTAACCTCGTTGAGGAGGTTGCCCGAATGGAAGAATGATTTGATAGCTTTGCATAGTAGGCTTCCCACAATGTTCCAATATTTTTTGTAAAATTCAGGTGGGAAACCATCAGGTCCTGGAGATTTATCCTCTGTCATAGAGAATAGAGTATCCTTAATTTCTTTATCTGTGAAAGGTTGTGTTAGGGCAAGGTTTTCAGAATCAGTAATGGTGTGATTTATTAAGTTTAGAAAGTTAGAGTTATTATTGGTTGATTCATTGTTTGATTTAAATCTCTCAGCTAATTCATTTGTAATTTCGTCTCTGATTTGTTTTTCATCTTCAATGACTAGACCATTTTTATTTGTGAAATTACGAGTAATATTTTTTGAGTTTCTGATTTTAGTTATTGATTGGTAATATTTGGTATTTCTGTCTCCAAATTTGAGGAAATTAGATTTAGCCCTTTGTTTCCAGAAATTGTTATTAAAATTCATGAGTGATTCACGTTTATTTAGTAATCTTTGTCTTTTACTGTTTATATTATCATTATGGTTTCCTCTAACTTGTTGAGTCTGTAGTGATAGGAGTTGATCCTCGATATCTTTTAATTGTCTGAAATTGTTATTTGGATGTGATTTACACCAATTTTTTATGTTTTTCTTAAGTAGTTTTTGTTTTTGTAGTAGTGTGAACATAAATGATCCATGAAGTTTATTTTCCCAGGTTGATTTAACTAGTTTATTGTAGTTGTCATTGTTTGTCCATGACATTTCAAATTTGAAGGGTGATCCTGCTCTGACTAATTTTGTTCCAATTGAGATGGATATAAGAGAGTGATCAGAACTTGTAAAGGGATGGTTATGGACAGTTAAGTTGGGGAATTGATTGGAGATGTCTGTATGGATCATAACTCTATCTAGACGTTCATAGATATTATTAATAGGGGTTTGTCTTTTCCTCCAGGTAACTGGGCTACCAGTATAGGGGATAGTATGGATATCTAGTTCCTCATTAATTTGCCGAATACGGATAAATCTACTATTCTGTGGATTTGTTCCACCAATTTTATCAACTGGCGATTCTATTTCATTGAAATCTCCCATTATTAGGGACGGGAAGTTATACTGTCGAGTTAATGTGATTATTTTATCCCAAAAGTTGTTTTTCTCCGTTAGATTTGATGGTGCATAAATAAAGTTGAGGATAAATCTAAAGTTGTTAATGTTGGCTAAGTACATAATACAGTTATCTGATGTAGTTACTTGTTGTATTGTATCTGTAAAATTGGAGGTTTTGAAGAGGATCCATAGTCCACCTTTTGACCCATCTGAGGCAATGTGATGGACTTTGTTGAATCCAGATTTTTTGTATAGATTTTCCACTGGAGGTTCAATTGTTTTTGTTTCGGATAAAACTAGGATATCTAAGTTGTTTCTCTTTTGGATATAGGCTAGATCTTGCCATAGGTTAGGTTTTCTTATGCCTCTAATGTTCCAATATGCTATGTTTGTCATTTAATAATCTGTTTTTTTGTGTGGCCGCTTTTTGAGCATTTTGATATATTGTGGTATTTGTTATTAAATATTTTGGGCACTTTTGTAATATACCATTTTTGATAGGTGTTGTAAATAATATTTGATTTACAGTCATGTGTTATAAATTTATATATGAAGTGCAAAAAAGAATTTAGGTACCTGTGACACAAATTTTTAGTAACTGTATTATGGTTTGCACTAATTTTTGTTGATCTCTTTTGGATATTAGATATCGAAATTTTCAAGATTTGGTATAGTTTTGTATATTTGGAGAGATTGAGCTTGGGTGTTAACCCTAGGACTTTGCTGTTAAGCAGTTTCCTTCCATTTGTAGTATGACTAATTTGTTTCGAAAAGTATAATAGGTACAATGTTAAAAACTGGTTCTTCTGATCAAATTTAGGTTTGTTTTCTGATTCTCCTTTTTTATTGTTTAATTTTTGTAAAGTTGTTTTAGTATTTATGTGATTAATATTTTTTGTAATATGGTGTGATAACTTTTTTGGTAGACCTATATTTATCGAGTTTTGGAATAAATTTTTTGTATTTTGAGTGTAAGAATAAAAATTAGTTAGTAGTTTAACATAAAAATTGTTAAGGATAATGTTGTTTTGAAGATCAAGATCTGTAAGGTATTGGTCATAACTAAATTTTTCATTGTTTGAGATATAGGTATTTATTGTATAATTATGACAAAATTTATTCCAAGCTGTACTATAATTATAAGTTTTATGCCTTAACTTGTTAATTTGAGAGAGTGCTAATCCAGGTTTATTATAACTGGGCTTTGGATTATAGTTAATGGGCCTTAAGGGCTGATTGTCCAATTTAAAAATTTTGTTAACAGATTTAGTAGTGCCTCTTTGTTTACGGGATGTTAATTGTTTCAAGTTTATGATTTGGATATAGTTAAAATTAGACATATCTGTTGCTTTAGAAAGCCAAAGTGTGATTTTTGTGAAAGTGATGGGATGAGTATGAGCTAAATAATTGCTGTAAATTGAAAATTTATTTTGTATTTGGAGTCGGTTAAGGGTAGCAGCCTGAGAAACTATGGGCTTGACAGTTGTACCTTTGTTTTGACAGTTGTATTCATGCAGAATATTTACTGGATTTAAGGTTTTAATAAATTTATGATTATCCCTATGGTAATCATTGTGGCCGAAATCTTCAGTGCTAAGGATTCCTTTATCATAAGTTTTGTTGGTATTGCTAGTGTTGGATTTGTTGTAATAAGGAATAAAAGACTGGTTTATGTAAATATGGATATTAATGGTCTTGATTGATACATTACAGAGATTAGGAGTCTGATTTATGAGTTTAGAAATTTGGTTGGTTAAAGGATAGTTGTTATAGAGCTTAAACTGTCTTAAGGATTTATTTAGCTTAGGAAGCCAGTAAAACCTATCCTTGCTTAGGTGAGTTTGTGAGGATGAATTATTTATATGAGTATGATTGTGTTTTAGTAAAGCTGGAGAATTTTTCCTATATTTCTTAATTGGAGAGTGGTAAATTGGTAAGAATAAGTGATTATCAGTACCCTTTATTTTGTAGCTATAATCATGTTTGGTATAATTACTCAAGTAAGAATTGTTTTTGAGAGATTGGTTATGAGGAAGAATGGTATATAAATTTCCTTGTTTAGTAAGGTGGTGTAATTTTTGGTGTGGTGTTGAAGGAGATGCCCTCCTGTATGATTTTTGAGTACCAGATTCGTTTAAGTTATTCTCAGTGAATGGTTTTATAATCCAAGTTATTCCTCTTGTATGTTCTGTTTCTGTTTCAAGCAGGGAATTTGCATTGTTCTTGTGATTTTGGCTAGCTACTGAGCTTTGATTGTTGTGAGTAAAGAACTGGCTGTTGGCCTTATTTGTTGAGCAGATGTTTAAATCTTTTTTCTGGCTGTTAGGCCATGATCTTATTTTCATTTGGCTGTTAAGCCATAGTTGTGAGCCAAAGTTGTAAATTGAGGAGGTAATTGTGATGGATGTGATGCTTGCTGCTGGATTCCTCCGAAGAGGAAAGGCAGTAAGGAAGGCAAATCACTGTGGGAAGAGCAAGAGAGACAGGAGGAAGAAGGAGAAAGAGGGGAAGAAGAAAAAGAGAGCGTTCCAATGTCTATTAAAAAAAAAAAAGGCACAAGTGTTGAATACAAATTCTTTTGAGGTATATACCGTTTTGTTGAAATCATGTTTCAAGTCAACCCTCAAACAAGATTACATAATTGGATGTAGAAAAATATTAATGTAATGCCTATATGACTGGTTACAAAATCGAATTTGGAAAGACTTTGGATTTAAATGGATAAACCTTGGAATCTGTTTTGGAAAAATGAAGTTAAAAATTAATTAAAATAAGAAAACTATTTTCAAATCCAGTTTCTTAACCTAAAAGTATAGATTAGAAAAAATCAAAATAACAATTAACAAATATTTGAATGAACTATATTTGAACACGTGTTGATACAAAATTTGTTTAAATATGTGTTAATACTAAATTTATTTAAATTAAAAAATTAAAAGAATATATAAAAATTGATTTCTCCTCCTTTATATGTTGATATAACAATTAACAAATATAATTAATTAATTGAGCGGATGTTAATATATATTAAATTTATTTAAATGCAAAAATAGTAATAATATAAATAATTTATCTTTTTGGTTAAAACAAAGCATTTGCGATTTGCGAAACATCAAATTTAGTATGTGATTCCTTCACCAACTCCGGAACAATAGTTTAGTTCAAGATGAGCATTATAAAACATGAAATTATAACTTTTTTCAGAAGAAAAACTAGCGAGTCAGCTGTCCACCATCGCGTTATATATTAATCCACTCAATTCAATAACATTTAGAGATGCATAGTGCTAGCTAGTTAGGGTTTAAATTTTAATTACAAATATTTTTCATTTGTCTTTTTAATGTTAAACGCGTTAATATTTAAATTATGAACTTGCTTGACTTGATGAAACTAATTATGATTACACCGTCTCGATCAAGGCTTGTTTGACATTCTTGGAATCATTCCTTGAATCCCAATTATTAATTTTGAAGGAGAATTAATTGTTAATTGATTGTCATGAATAAGCACAGGCTTGGTATTGACTATGAATCAATGAAATAAACAAACGTATTTTAATTTAACATCAATTTCAGATACGTACGTGGCCAATTTGTTTTCAGTTTTCAGTTTTCACACAAATGTGTACTGGAGATACAATTTTAAATTCGATCATGACATTTGTTAATTTCAGACGAAACTAATTAAACTAGCTGTAGGCCGGGGCCGGCCTGCTTCTTGGCATGATATCTTCAATCATATTATATCAAACTTCAAGGTCTTGGAATTGAAGAAAATTAATCCTGCAATCCGCCATGGAACAACAGTACACCCCAAAACTAAAATTAGGGTTTCTAATTCGCATTCTGTTGTTCCTCTTTCCACTCATAAATCTGAGCACAGCCACCATCTTTAATACGTTCTGTCACGGAGGCACCAACTACACCCGACAAAAGACCCCCTTCCAGACCAACCTCGTTTCTGTGTTCTCCCTCTTCAACTCGACCTCCTCGGCGGCCTACTTCCGGAGTGCCACCGCCGGGTCAGCCCCAGACAAGGTGTATGCCGCCTTCACATGCCGCTACAACCTCCCCTTCCCAACCTGCCAAGACTGTGTCTCAACTGCCACTGCCGAACTTCTTACCTACTGCCCAGGCTACTGGGAGGCGGCGGCCTTCTACCCGCTCTGCGCCGTCCAATATTCCAACCAGTCGCTTTTCTCCAACCTTGGCTACACCAATTACAGCATCGGCTGCGATAACCCCTGGTAATTTTCAATTTTATAATATTAATATATAATACTCCGTATTGCAGTATTATAACATTAACGGTATAAAAATTATATTTACTGAAATCCATTGCCACTCGTAAATAGTCAAACAAGTGAGAAAAACCAAATAGCTATAGGACGGCGGCGGTAGGATTCTCTAGAGGGGAGATGAAATTTTTGTTTTAATTTTTTTTTCAATTTTTTAAAAATATATTGAAAGAAAATTATAAATTATGCAATAAATATGATATTTTATTACAAAAATTAATACAAAATTTTTTACAATTTCTCATATATATATATATGTGTGTGTGTGTAGCATGATGCATACTTTTTTGAAAATTATTGAAATAAAATTATAATTTTTTTTTTAAAATATGTCATTTGTAAATGAAAAAAATTAATAAGATTGAAAAGTATGGCGAAAAAGCTAATAAATTGTGATTTCAATATGATATTGATAGTAAAAAAATTTCATAGGAATAAAACTAGAATAATTTTTTGTTCAAAAACATATGTATAGCCTAATGAATACTCTTATGAAAAATATTAGGAGCAAACTATAAAATTTGATTTAAATATGACATTGATAATAGGAAAAATTTGGTAGAAGTAAAAAGTATTGCAAAAAATGAACAATGAGATTTGAACATATGACCTCTTGCATTATTTATGATTCCTTTCATTTCTTTACCAACAAAGCTAAACAATATTTGTGTTGTTTTTCACATTTGTTAAAAAAATATTTTTACCTTATTTTTTTTTTGTAAAAATATTATATTTTCCTGCCGCCGGAGGGAGGGGCAACCACCCCCCTGCAACCCTTGTGTTCGCCCCTGTACAGGACAAAAGGTTGTAAGAGAAGTAACCACCGATTTATATACAATGCTTGTTTTAATTTATACTTTCAACCACGATTATTTTGTCTAGTTGACACTAGCTTGAAAAACTAATTTAGCATTTGATTCCATATTTTTAGCTACCTTTTTTAAAGCTACCCTAAGACTGAGTGTCGAGCCATTTGTCTTTATCGTTCTTATACAATACTAAAGTCCGTTAGGACACGTAATCGGCAGTCATGTGCATGGTACGCTAGCAGTCCAACACTTAAATGTGTAATGATCAATCATAAAACCAATTGCTTGTAGAAGAAGTAACTCGCTAACTTATATATTAGGCTTGTTTTACTTCGTATTTTAAAGGTAGAACTTTCTAATCTCTTCAAATCTCAACAATATCCTATACATAGTATGTTGGTAGTTGTTTATCTGATGCCCAAAACCGTTGTGTGCCAATAAGCATGTAGTTAGAAGGGTCAAGTTTGTTAGAACAGAGTAGTTGAGCTGTATTTTTTAGATATAGAGCTCATGCTATAAAAAAAACGGAGTGGTGGTCATGTAACAAATTGATCAAGCAATCAAGAAAACTTTTCATCATGCTATCTCTCCCCATCTCCATCTCCGCTCATCTCCTCCCTCTCTCCTCTGCAACTACAATTTTCTCTTTCCCCTATGTCTTTCTCACTTGATTGCTTGAGCTCGTAACTAGAAAATAAAAAAACATCATAATACTAATTGTCACATGGTATCAGAGCTATGAAAAATTAAACAGAAATTGAAGAATTATGAAGCATACAAAGTTTATAAATAAGTTGGGTCGATGTTTTAGATGAACTATAACTTCATCACTCAGATCATCTTAATTATGTGTTGCCAACCAACTTGCTCAACAATCGCAACTATCTTCATTGAAAGCGGTTGGTAGAAGTGTCACTCGTAGCAAAAAATAAGATCAGATTCGTTACAGGTACGTGCATGCCATAAAACCTAATTTGAATTCTTCTCGTGTAGCTTAGTGGGAAAGATGTATCAGTATGGTTATATCATGGTTGATACATTTGATTTAGAAGGAAATAGTGGAGGTTATGTTGTACTTGCTAGTCAGATCTAGAGAGAGTTGAAATTGATATTTGGCAGAGTCAATATAACTCTCGTTTATCAGGTCCAAAGGGAATTAGCTTCGATTAAACAAGGAAATCTCTTTGTTACTGCATATTTCTTGAAACCGAAGAAACTGTGGGACGAATATACGATTTTAATCAAAGATAAAGTGTGTACTTATGGACCAAGGTTTGTTTTAAGAAACATAATATGCAAGATTAGCAGGTAGTCTAGTGTCTGATGGAACTAAATTAGGTTTTAAACTCGACAAGAGGAAGCATTTTGATGATGAGTCCAACACCTAACCTAGATGATGTGCACATGCTAGTGCTTTAAGAAGAAGAAGAACAAAGAGAAGTGAATCACACAACCAAAGAGGATACAGATGCAACATCTTTTAATGCCAAAATTGAAAGTGAAACAACTGCACTTGCAGTAAGAGGAAGCTAAAACACTTCTAAAGGAGATTGTAGAAATTCAACAAGAGGTGGATATAACAATTCAAGAAAGGAAGCATGTTATACAATAGACAAGAAGTCAATGTATAGTGATCATTATAAGATCACTGGACATTCATTGAGAAGTGCTGGAAAATTCATGGACATCCAACCAATATGCCTCCTCGAGGTGACAAGAAGACCTTCTTTTGTGAACTTTACAAGACGATTAGACATGCAATGGATAAATGCTAGAAAATACATGTTTATCCTTCATAGATGACAAATAAAGGAGGAAAGTTTGTAGCACAAGCATCATCATAAAGCATCACATAGAACCATTTTGAACATCTTATGGCTTTACTAACCAAGCAAGGAAGTGCAACAACTGAACATGCTACTTTTTATGGCAGGGAAAAATGTTTGTCTCTTTTCTAATTGTGTTCATTCAAATTGGACATTAGACAGTGGAGCAACGAACCATATAGCCCCACATATTTCTCTACTTGAATCATACAAACCAGTTGATAAACTTGCCTCTATAACCATGCCTAATGGAAAAAGTGCCAAGCTACTTCATGTTGCCATACTTAGAATATATCCACAAATAACCCTGCAAAATGTTCATCATGCCCCTGTCTTTTATTTCAACCTAATCTCAATCAAAAAGTTGGCATATGATTTGTCCTCAATAATACTTTTTACAAACCATAATTGTATAATCCATGACCCTTTGATGAAGAAGCCTCTAAATGTTTGGTAATGAAGCAAAAGGCCTTTATATGGTGGACAAGAATTATTCATTCAAGCGGGATGATTAAGAAGTTTAAAACATTCACATTTTCTCTCAAAATATTTTATAGTTTACGGACAATTATACCAAAACTTAAGTGTAGACACTCATTCTACGTGCAATTAGTTTTGGTAGATTGGGACATATCCCCTTTGATCAAATGAAGTGTGTTGTTGAGATTGCAAATCACTCTAAACCTTCTTCTATTTGTCAATTTTGTCTTAAAGCTAAGAACCATCGTAAATTTTTTCCCTCCCTTTATTGTCAAGTCCACAAATCCTTTTGACCTGGTTCATTTGGCTACCCGAGGACCATACAAACATGCTACACACAATGAGTTTTAATACTTTCTTACACTGGTGGATGATTACACTAGATGTACCTGGACTTTTTTAATATCCAAGAAAAGCAATGCTCTATCTGTGCTTAAAGATTTCACTACTCTTATGTACACCCAGTTTCACAAACACATTAAAATCATTCTTTTTGATAATGCCCTCAAGTTTTGTGATCATGATGCCAATGCTTTCTACGCCTATAAGGTAAATTCATTAGACCACCTATCTTGACACACCACAACAAAATGGTTTTGTCGAGCGCAAATATAGACACTTACTTGAAGTAGCCAAAGCCTTGATGTTTCAGTCTAACCTTCCTCCTATGTTTTGGGGAGATTGTGTCTGGACAACCACTTAACAAAAATCCTTTCTCTTCCTTACAAAACAAGTCCCCTTATAAGTTTCTGTTTTTGAAACCTCCTGATCACAATCATTTTGAAACCGTTGGGTGTTTGTGTTTTGTTAGCACCACAAAAAAGAAACAAAGATAAAATTCAGCCTCGAGCTTTACCCTCTATCTTTGTGGGGTACTATTTGGCAAGAAAGCATACAAGGCATTTGATCTCATCACTCATAAGGTAATCTAAACCAGATACATTGTGTTTCATAAATCCAAATTTCCTTTTCATTCATTCACAATGCCTTGTATTGGCTCTTCCTTACCTAACATTGCTTCTGATCTTCCTCGCCATATATTTCTCCCATCCACCTCTTTTGTTTCTTCCCTTGAAGAATCAACTCAATCCATTTTTTTTACCAAATATTATCATCCCATTCTTCTCTAGAGTTTGTTTCATCTCTTGACAATCTCAACTCATCACCATCACTTTCACCATTTCTTGAGAGAAGGTCTATGAGGACTTCTAGGCCTCCAGGTTAGCTAAATGATTATGTCTACAACTTTTTCAACTGGCTATTGAGCCAACAATACAATCTTGTTTCCATCCGCTTCATTGCCTACTTTTCACCATGCCTTTCTTGCTCATCTTTCTTCTTATGTTGAACCCACTTCGATAATTTCACCATGCCTCCAGGTTAGCTAAGTGACTTTCTTAGTGTGTAGACTAAGAAAGTCAATTTATGTGCTCAAGCAAGCATCCAGGTAATGGAATCATAAGCTTGTAGATGCTCTATAGTCCCTTTCTTTCATCCAATGCAAGAGCGATTTCAGCCTATTGATCAACAAATTTTGGTGCTCATGTTACCTTAGTTGTTGTATACATGGATGATGTGTTGATGACAGGTTCTTATCAAGCCAATATTGATCACTTAAATTTTTTCTTGGATGCCTCCTTCAACATAAAAAACTTGGGTTTTTTACATTACTTCTTAGGTTTAGAGGTTACTCGTTTGCCTCATGGTGTTGTGCTCACTCAGTAAAAAAGTTCTACATTGACATATTCTGTGATGTTGAACTTCCTATCAAGCTTGTCTACACCCCATTGCCTCTCCATTTCAAACTTACTGCTATAGATGGTGACCTCCTCGTTGATTCTACTCTTTATATATAGTTGATTAGTAAATTGAACTTCTTGACTCGCACCAAGCTTGATGGTTATTTTGTTGTTTAAACACTTAGTTAATTTATGTAGCAACCTCGTGTCCCTTACATAGAGGCTTTCCAGCACACCCTCAATTATGTTTGCTATACTTGGCCAAGGCATTCTTTTTAACAGTTTTGATTCACTCACCTAGTGGGCCTTCACATATTCTGACTGAGCGTGTTGTCCTATAACCAAACATTTTTTCATAGGTTACGTCCTTTTTCTCGGTTGTTTCCCTATCAGTTAGAAGTTGAAGAAACAAAGCACAATTTCTTGTAGCAGGTCTGAAGCTGAGTATTGGGCAATTGGTCAAGTCTCTGCATAAATAACTTGGCTAGTTCATCTTCTTCAAGAGCTTAATTGGTATTGTCTTAACTGATCTAACCAAGCTCCACTGTGATAATTTCTTTGCAATACTTCAGATAACCAAGAATCCCTCATGAGTGCACGAAGCACATCAAAATTAATTGCCATTTTACCAATGAGAAAGTCATGAAGGGTCTTATCCAGCTTTGCTTTGTTCCCATTGATGCACAGATTGCATACGTTCTCTTTAACATTTTTCCTTGAGATCAACAAAATTTGTTGTTGTCCAAGCCGGGCATGGGTTCCTTTCCTCCAGCTTGACGGGGGTACTGAGTCACATCCAGTAAACAAGTAGTTAAAAGGGAGTTTAGGTTGGTAAGAATCTTGTTAATAAAGTTTGTTAGAACAAGGTTGCTGGGCTGTAATTTTCAGAACAAGAGCTTAGGCTATAAATTGTCGAGTGGTGGTCATGTAACAAACTGATTAGGTAATAAAAAAAACCTTTCATCATGCTCTCTCTGCTCATCTCCTCCCTTTCTCCTTTGTAACTGCAATTGTAGTTTTCTCTTTCAGTATGTATTTCTCTCTTGATTGCTTGAGCTCGTAACCAAAAATTCACAAAAATCATTATACAACTTGTCACAAAAACAAATGTTTTGTTGGTGTTAAGAATGGGCTGTTATACTAACTAGTACTCAAGAATATTGTTTCTTACCTCAGGTTTGGGGACACGCTCTTGAAGACAACGGTGGAGAGAACCATCTCAGGGCTCATTGACAATGTGACGTCTTCTGAGAGAAACAATACATTTTATGCAGGCGGATACTATGTTGCAACCGGGGAAGAGAGTTACATGGTGTACCAGAAAGTGCATGGTATTATACAATGCGCATCGGACATTACGCCTTCCGAGTGCCGGAGTTGCTTGAGGGATGAAGCGATTCATCTTATGGATTTTTGTAACGGTACACTTGGAGCGAAGGCCATGGGAGTTCGTTGTTCAGTGATGTATAGTTTGTACGCTTTTTACAACAGCAGTAATGCTACTACTAATATCAGTTTACATGCTTCCCCGCCACCACTATCATCTCCATCTCAAGGAAACTTGTCCCCTACGTTTTGTCCAGGTACGTACGTACGTACTTTTATTTGGTTGATCAATCTTTTTAAAATTAACTTGAATCACATGAAAGTATGAAACTAAAACTGAAAGTTAGTAATAAGGTCGTATGAGATTCCTATAAAAAAACGCTTTTGTGAATTAATTCTATTATGAAAAGAGATCGAATTGTTAAATCCCAGATAAAAGTTGTTAGAATTTAAGAGATAAACGGATTACCTCAAATAATAGAAGGAGAATCAATATTGTCTTATATTCCTTATATTCGGATAATCTCCATATCCTAAATCTTATTAGAGATTCAAAAGTGCATAAAAATCGTACGATTCGCGTGCAGAGAATATGAATTCTCACTATTGAATGGAAGTAAAGAATCTCATTAAATAGAGTTACAATGATAAGGATAACCTAAGTTGGAATAACTATCTTTAAGAATAAATAGAGATTTACATAACTAGATAAAATATAACAAGTCTAGATAATGTTTAGCCTAGAAGATAAATTATATATATCTTTACATGCTCCCTCAAGTTGGAATACGAGAGTCCATGCTTGCCAAATCTTGCTCCATCAATGACATGTTGGAACGAGTGTCTACAAATAGAGATATATTTAATGAGGGAGCACGAACTTACTCCATCAATGACACGTTGGAAGGAAGAAACAAGTACCTTTAAGGACATAGTACATCATTATTGATGTCTTCCAAATCTTGCTTCTTGCCAATTGAGAGGCCAGGAGGTCCGAATACACCCACTATGCCAGTTATACATTGTGGAGACGGACATAAATCGTCGCCTGAGAGTCAATATGGTCACTGGAAGATTCAAGTGACGGATATCCATCGCTTGAATGGTTGTCCCAACAATTCTGTCCCTCCAGGTCTGAGGCGACGGAATAGCTGTCTGTTTCTTGAATTGAGTTGAAGCGATGAATTTGGTACCGTTGCTTGAATATACAAGTGGTCTTTGGAACCCTATACTGATGCTCGAGCGACCACTTACCTCCGTCGCTTCAATGTATGGCTCACCAAATTGAGCTATATGTCTGTCTCTTGAAATAATTGTTCATCTCTGGAATGTAACTTTGGACAATGTTAATTTGTAATGTAGGGATGTGATTGTATTAATCCGTCTCTTGAGTCTAATTTATTTTAAGAAAATAAAGCCGAATTTGTAATTTTCACTTGCACTTCGCACACATTCACATCACAATCTACCTACTTTCACTTGGCATTCACACACCATCTCACAAAAACATGCACTTGCACACCATCTCATAAACACACAACTTGCACAATCACATCACAACCCACATTACATACACAAACAACAATTAAAAAATGTCAAAAACACAAGATGATATTAAAAAACCATACACTTCACAAATTGAATACCTACACAGATTCATCTGTTTTTGGACAAAAACCTGCACAAAAAAACCTACACATATTCATCTATTTTCACCCATATACCTGCATATCTAAGGCTTGACAAACTAAATACCCAAAACCTTCACATATAAGTGAAGATTCATATGTTTTTGGACAAAAACCTGCACACAAAAACCTACACAGATTCATCTGTTTTCACCCATTACCTGCATACCTAAGGCTTGACAAAGTAAATACCCAAAACCTTCATATATAAGTGATGCAAGGGCTGTTTTTTCACCAAAAACCTGCCATGTTCAATGCAAATGTTCACCAAAGGTAACTAACAACCTATTGCGGCCGAAACACTTACATGCAAATGCTAAGTTCAAGACGCTGGTTGTGAAGTGAGAAATTGTCGCATAACCTGCTCCATGGCTTGCATTCGCTTCTTCATATCTTCACCCTCAGAAATTAATCGATCACATTTGTCGCTAGCATCCTTAGCTTCCGTTTCCGACTTCTTAGCTCTCTCCTCAGCCCTCTCCGCCCTCTCCTCAAGTTGTTGCCTCATTGTAGAACCCTCTGTGCTCCATCCTCCCCCTCTTTTCTTGGGGGGATCTCTGAACAACTCCTCCTATCCCTACCAATCTCAGTGGTAGCAAAGAGTCAGACCCAAAACTGAAAAAGAAATGATAAGGCGGTAACATGTAGTCTACTAAAAAGAAATTCAAGTTATCTATTATATAAAAGTTAAACTTGTAGTCTACTACAAAGAATGCAATCCCAAGGACAACCTTATCATTTCAGATCCACAATCTAAAATTTGTAGTAGGCTACAAGTTTTATTAGTATATCCATAACTTAAACTGAAATCATACATACACTGATATTTCAATGAAATATTTGAACCCTAAAAATATCAATGTATCCATAACTTAAATTGAAATATATCATACATACATAACTTAAACTGAAATCATACATACATACATACATACATACATACATACATACACACAGATATTTCAGTGAAATATCAGTGTATCCATAACTTAAATTGAAATCATACATACATTGATATTTCAGTGAAATATCAGTGTATCCATAACTTAAACTGAAAACTGAAATCTGAACCCAAAAAATATCAGTCACTTGGGAATTATTGGTCTGAAATCCCAGTTTGTGGACCTTTATATATGTATGATTTCACTGATATTTTAGTTTGTGGACCCAAAAATATCAGTGCATGTATACAGTTATAGCTAGAGTATGAAATATTAGTGTAACCATAACTTAAACTGAAATCTGAACAACAAAAGCATAACTCACAATCAGAAGAACAAAGCATAAGAATACCAATTTTAAACTCAATACTAACAATAAGTTTTATCCTTCTTTTTTTGAGAATTCGATTTGTGTAATCTATTGAAAAAAAATAACACAAAGTATAAGAATACCAATATGCATAGAGTAATATTTTTATTTATTCAAGTATAAAGACCAAATTGCAACTTGCAAAGCTAGAGGATGGAGATGTTACCTCGCACTTCAGTGCCCCGGCGTTCTCCAAAGCACTTGATCAGGATGCCACGTTCATCATCCAGGGATATTGGCTCTACTTCAGCATTGTTAGTGGCCGCCGCCACTGTCTGAGATTGATTAATCTCTTTAAGTGAACTTTGCAAACTTTCCTGCCAGGACAATTCAAAGATCAGAAATTAATATCAAGTAAGAATGCAAAACCTGATTGTAAAATAACCAAATATAGTATCAAATTGAGAACATATAATATAGAACAAATACTACACTAACCACTTTATCCTTGCTGTTATGACATTTAATATATCTATCTATCGCAGCCTGAATACGTGGTGCAAGATTCCCTTGCTCATAATGCTCCTTTGCCCGATGACTTAGGGTTTTCGACCCCGAATGATGGTTCATCGAGTTAGGATTTTTTGTCCTATTGCTTTGGTTGCGTTGACTTATGGCCTTCAAAAATAACAAAAAATAGGACAAAAGTGTTAGGATGGTGGGTAGATCAAAGCAATAAATATATCCATATAGATGGTATTTTAGACATTTCAATTTTTTTCCTAATGTTTTACGTACTAAAATAAAACAGTTAGAGCATTCATGCTTCAGTACCAATTAGTAGGGTTCTAACAGAAACATTCATGCTTCAGTAGCCAATCTTAGCTTGATCGAGGAAACATTCATGCTTTAATACCAATTAGTAGGGTTCTAGTACCAATTAAGATCTAAATTGTTAAAAATAAAATAAAATTTACAGAGAAGCGATACCATCTTAGCTTGATCGAGGAATTCATGCTTCAATAGCCAATCCCACTGCTCCGGACGGTGTTTAAACTCTAACAGCAGAGGGACCCCATGCTTCTTGAAGTGTCGGCGACACCTATACTTCCAATCACGATACCTCGCCGACGCTTTGTCAGTGACATAATCCAGCACTTTCTTATCAGTAGGGTTTATATCATACATATTCTATAAAAGAGAAAACTGTAGTTAATTAACTTGGTATTACTTGAAAATTTAAAGAAATGTTAATCCACCAAATGAGAAGGTAACCTGCAGATGTGATATTATAATGTTCTGATGTTGTTCTTCAAGCTCATCAAAAGATGAAGCCAGTGTGGGCACGTGTGTCTTGATGATGGCCCCAATGTCTCGCACAAGCATGCTGAAGATATTCCTGGTAGGTCTATTATGGAAGCTCGACCACTTAATTTTGATCTCGCCCGAGGCCCTCACCATGCGGTTCATCTTGGCGCTCACTATGGTTCGCTTTTTCCCTAGAAAGAACATGAATACACAGTTCAAGTTTCCTTCTTATGTAAGTGCATACATGGGCCAATGGTGCACTTAGATAAGAACAATGCAAGAATAAAACTAAGTATACAAGAATAAACCAACTACACAATTATAAGAATAAAACCTCTCCTCCACTGAAAATACCAAAACTTGAAAACTAAAAAATTACCAAGATTAAAAAGATGTTTGCTTATTTACTTTACTTGGATGTAAACAAATAAATTTGATGATTTACTTGGATATAAAACAAATGTGTATGGAGGTAAGCAAGTAAATTTGATGATTTATTTGAACAAGTAACGACATTACACTTGATATTAAAATAATAAAGAAACATATAAAAGATTATCCAAGCCTTGTATATAAGCCGGTGAGCTATGTACTCCTCTCATTATTAATTGCTTTTAGGATGGAACCTCATTGGTGTTGTGTGCTCGGCTTGGTTAATGCACGATGCGCATGGTCTGACTCCCACATCGCCCACCAGAATTTAATAGATAGCTCATGTATTTTTATTCATATTTAAGTTAAGATTTATTAACTAATATTCTAACAATTATCATTATATCTTTCCTCAGTTTTTATATAAAATTTATTTATTTTTTCCCTATTTGATTACCTAATTAAGCATATTATCTAAAATATTCTAACCATTTCCCTCTTCCCTTTTACTCATATAAAAAAGTGATCATATACATTTTACATATAAAATTTAATAAATAAAAACCAGCAAGAGTGATCCCACTAAGAGACAAAACAAAATAGCATTTCCCTTACATTTCCTAATTAATTCCTACCCTACAAACAAACAGGGCCTAAAATTATTTGGAGATATGCATGTAATTAAACATGTCGTTGCTCCCAGATATATGCTACTTAGTTCACCAGATATTTAGTAATTTCAAGGGTTTTAGGATTTGGAATGTCTATTTCATTGATTATAAGAATTGTAAAGTGTTTAAATACGTGAACCAGCTACCATATGCTGCTACCCAGAACATGACAAGTACTGATGTTAGCTATATATTTGTGGATGCATCTTTGGGTTGATTCATTGAGCCTCTTGATTGGGCCTTGATCTCATAATGTGTGACCAGCGACAAAGTTAGAAACTTATCGAGGGAAGGGTGGAGAATTTTATTCAAGTTGTTTAATCCCTTTTTGATAGATTTTTTTTAGTTTAGTGGATCAAACATATGATATTTTAGTTTAAACGCTGATAGTTTAGTAAAAAACAATGTTTTTTCAGTTCAAAACAGCGATATATTTTTGTTTAAAACGACAACATTTTAGTTTAAAATGACAACATTGTAATTGAAACACGTGTCATTAATTGTGTATATTTTTTTCTCTTTAAGCAAACAAAACGATGTTGTTTCAATCTATAACAACATTGTTTTTGTTAAAAAAGATACCGTTTGAAACTTAACAATTTAATATGTAACTTCTTGTTCCTTTAGCATGCAATAACATGTAACAAAATATAAAAAATTTAAACTTATATAATTTCTTATCTAATTATTGAATTTTGTAATATATAACCTCTTGTTTGTTTTGAACTCTTGAGATGAATTATATTATCAAAATATCAAGTTAAGTAAAATATAAAGTATCATGTGTTATTAAAAAGACATTTCAATTTGATAAAAAAAAAAGACATTTCATATAATTAATATGTGTTTAATTTTTATATATTAATAACTTTTTACTTGAGTAGAACATAGTGACTTGTCGAATAAAAGGAGGGGTGAATGCTCCCTTTTACCCCTCCCAACTCCCCCTATGGCATGGGCTGTGCCTCACTAGTAATCAAGTTAATATATTTTTTTCGTCATGTACGCAGGTATTGTGAGCGCTGCAGTTTGGATTGGGACACTTCTTACAGAGTTTTACCTTGTTTAAGGATACATTAGGAATGCTAGTTTTTATGTGGAGATCATATGGAGCTATCAAAAACACTTGTGGTTTAGCACTTTATGCGTATGAAACTTCTGTAATTCACGTTTTTTCGTAACCACGATTGAGCTATCTGTATCAAAATTTTCTTTTCAATTTCTTATATATATGGAGAGGATCTAAGACCATCCACAATGTTTGTATGCAAATGTGTATTTTTAGACATTTTTTAACTCCATTGGTTATTTTGGGTGTGTGCAAATGTACACATTTGAGCATGTAATGTTCAAATTTGAACACATCACCTCCCCTATATGCAAAAACTTGAATTTTTTTTAAATTAGGCAAAAAACCAAAAAAAATTAGCGAAATGGTCAAAATCTCAAACTATTTTGGAATTTGGACAAAGTTGGGTAAAGTCATTGTTTGAAACAGCGATTTTACCCCAAGTTTTTTAAAAATATAATATGTAAGTAGTTGTTTCAAACAACAACTTACTATTTTTTTAAATTTTAATTAATGTAAAAAATAACGAAAGACGTAAAAAAATACACACGAGAATGTGAAATTGAAATGAAAATAATTTTATTTTATTTTAATAAAATACTAGTATAGTAACCTGCACCTTGTGCGGGATGTCTTTAAATAGGAATATTTTTTTGATTCTCTGTCACCGGTTATAGTAGGTTAAATATTAATTGTCATATTTTAGTTCTTTGCTTATATATTGATCAACCAAATAAATTACATTATAAAGTTATGAATACAAATTAAAAAGTACTATATGCGTACAAACAAATCTCACATTGAGAATGTGAAATTGAAATGAAAATAATACAAAAATTAAAGAAAGCGAGAAATCAAATTGAGTCTCACCAATAATTTCCACAATTATTAATTAGCCAATATGATTGTACGAATTTATCCTTCAACGGATACAACAAACATGAGGTAGAGATAAGAAGAAGAAAAATGGAAAGGAAGTGAGAAGAACAGTGATTATATAGTAAATGATGGTTTACATAGGAAGACACACAATTAAAATATAAAAAGATAAAGAAGAAAATCATATTTAATTAATTTGTTAAAATAAATATGATTTCATTTTAATCTTATCCGTTGAATATCTAAACTAACCAACCAAAATATCATGAATATCTCAACCGATTTCGTATTCAAATCTTAAATGAATTAGATTTAATTAATTAATTAATTAGATTTGCATAGTTATCCAAACAATCCGATATGCAGTTGTCATATCTTAACTGATTTCGTATCAAATCTTAACTGAATTAGATTTGTGAAATAGCTTAATGAATAAATAAATTAAAATACCTACATTAAAGGAGAAGACGCCACATGGCTTAGACGACTTCTCCTTTAGTATTAAAATATTGATACGTATGTATTTTTTCTCCGTCTTTCATTATTTTCTTACATTAATTTAATTTTTTTTAAAAAATAGTAAGTCGCTGTTTGAAATAGCGACTTATATATTATATTATTTTTTTTAAAACTTGGAACCCAACTTTGGCTAAATCCCAAAATAGTTTGGGATCTTGGCCATTTCGCTAATTTTTTTTGGTTTTTTTACTAATTTTAAAAAAATTCCAAAAACTTTTACAAAAAGTAAGACAATTTTATCAGTTGATTTTTTTATGATTTTATTTTCCTTTTTGTTTCAAATGAATTATATTTGAATGGTGTGTAAAAAATGCACATTTTACCAATGCAGCAAATTGTTAAAAAGTGATGTGTATTTCTACACAACTTGTGCAAATGTGTACATTTTACCCAAAACCATTGTGGATGGTCTAAGCAGCCCTTACGGTGTAATTTGTGAGCAAATATGGAGCGTCATATTAAGAAGATCAAACGATTGATATTAAAATTAAGTTGTGAACAATGACATTATTCGTAGGTACCATGTGATTATTCGTATGTGCATACACGAATAATCTTTTCGGACCTTCGAATAATTACTCTTATTGGTACATATGAACAATTACATTATTATGCACGAATAATTATTTGGTACCTACGAATAAATTCACTGCTTACAAATTACACCGTAAGGGCTTCTTACACGGGATCCAATCTCTCTCTCTCTATATATATATATCCCTTAACATGTATCATGTTGACAAATCAAGACCGTTGATTTTGTCCAAATGGAAGGCTGAGATTATCAATAAAGAATAGTTGAATGGGAAGATGATTTTCATTCCTGATTTGCCTTGCTTAAATAATACAATAGGCAGACTAAAAGAGATTACATGGATTAGAATCTCACCAAATTAGGAGAGTGAGGAGAGATTAGAGGGATTATAGTCTCACTAAATTAGGAGAGTAAAATCAAAATGATGACCCTATACAAACTTACGGTTTACATCCCCTAGCAAGGTCAAGGCGGACGGCGAACTTGGAGCTTGAAGCTTAGGTTACGAAACCATGAAGTGTCAACAACTTTGGTGAAAAGGTCTGCCAGCTGAGCTGTTGCTGGAACATATCGAACAAGTAAATCCCTAGACTTACCTTTCTCTCTGACGAAGTGATAATCAAGCGAATATCTTTGGAGCGATTGCTAAGAACGGGATTTGCAGTCATAAACGTGGCACCAAGGTTGTCACATAAAATCACTAGTTTTGAAGAACACTTTAGCCGAAGATCATGAAGCAATTGTATAATCCATAAGATCTCTGCAATGGTAACAACAAGTGCTCGATATTCCGCTTCAGTGCTTGATCGAGAAACCACTTTTGCCTTTTGGATGTCCAACTTATAAGGTTCGAACCATAGAAAATAGTGAACCCAAACCGATACCTACAATCAGTCGGGTCCGAGATCTATCCCGCAATAGAGTAGGCAAGAAGGGAGGAATGTGGAGATGGACGAAGGACAAGACCATGATCGATCGATCCCTTAAGGTGGTGTAAGATGTGTTTGATAGCCTTCTAGTGTGCCTCAGTTGGTGAATGCATGTACTGGGAAACTTTACTCACTTCATACGATAGATCGAGACGTGTGATGATGGCGTATTGCAATGCACCAAGATCTTGTCTACAAAGTACGTGTAGGATAAGGGAATGGACCATCAATGCGACTGAGACGAGAGCCAGGTTCTGTTGGTGAGCTGAGGAGTTTTACCTCCAACATGTTACTACGTTCAAGAAGGTCCTTCTTGTATTTGGAATGTGTGAGATGCAGAGAAGAGCCAGACCGAGACACCTCTACTCCAAGGAAGTAGTGCAGCAAGCCAAGATCCTTAAGGGAGAAGCTGACATTTAACTTAGCAATAAACTATTTAATAAACACATTATCATTTCCCGTGATGATGAGATCATCAACATAGACAAGGAGATAAACAATGATAGATGAAGAGTGGTAGACAAAGAGCGATGTATCAGATTGACATGTCGTGAAGCCATTGTGAACCAAATCAAGCTCGAGGTGCTTGTTTAAGTCCGTAAAGAGCCTTGTTTAGCCAACAAACATAAGATGGGTTGTAGGAGTCAACGGACCCTTTTGGTTGATGACTAGTACCCACTTGCAACCAACCACATTAGTATTAGGGGGACGAGGAACAAATACCCACGTACCATTTTTCACAAGAGCCATATACTAATATACTCTACTTGCATTACTTGCTGCTAACATGGATGTTTAACATCAGCAGCATATGTGGATGGTTCGAGAGGGTTTGTTTCAAAAATTTGAGATGAAAAGGCATGCTTGGTGGTTAAGTAGGTCTTAGGGCGAAGGTTGTTGGCGCGTGCACGGGTGTCCATGGGGTGAGTAGTGGTGTCGAAAGGGTGAACATATGAAGGATCATTACTTGATTGAAGAGTTGTAGTAGAGGTGTTCGATCTCATTTGTAGGAGCCGCCATCGTGGTTTATATGGAAGTTTGTGGTGGTTCATTAATGGTGGCAATAGGAACGAAGGCAAAACTTGGTGAGGTAGGTACTATAGTAGGAGTCTCAATAAGAGGAGTTGGACATTCCAATAAGTCAAATGAAATAGGGGGGTCTGGGATATAGGTGGTGTCGATATGGAAAAATTTGTTCATTAAACACAACATGTCTAGTTACATACATCTGAGAGGTTGCAAGATGAAAACAAAAATAACCTTTATGTTTGGAACTATACCCAAGAAAAATACATGGTAAAGACCGAAAGTCAATTTTGTGGGGATTATATGGTCGGAAAAATGGGTAGCAAAGGCAACCAAACACTCTCAATAAATTATAATCGGGCTGATTTTTATAAAGACAAAAGTAAGGCGATTGGTTTTCCAATATAGAAGTGATGGTTCTATTGTGTAAAAATGTTGTAGTACCAAAAGCATGTTCCCAAAGTAAGTTCAAAAGAGATGATTAAGCAAGTAAGGATAATACTTTTTCCACAATAGTTCGGTTTTGACGTTCGAATGCACCTTGTTCATGAGTATGAGGACAAGAAAATCTGTGGAATATTCCCTTTGTTTGTAAATAGGATGACACATTACGTTATTCACCCCCAATCTGTTTGTAAAGCTTTGATTTTAACCCCAAATTGAGTTTGAATCATGACATGTAAGTGATTACACTTGTTATACACTTTAGATTTGTGACAGATAAAATAAAACCATATAAATTTAGTTGCATCATCCATAAACATAAAAAATAACGATTACCATTTAAGGATAAAACGGAGACAGAACCCCAAACATCCGAATAAACCAAATCAAATGAATTTAAAGACGAAACATGCCGATGGTGAAACGGTTGTCGGTGACTCTTGCCATGTTGACAAGCTTCACAAACAACAAACAATTTATTTGAGCTAAGTGGTAAATGAAAACGAGAAATGAGACCCTTAAGAACAGCCTCATGAGGATGGCCAAATCGTTGATGCCAACATGGATGGTAGTGCGAGATCCAAGGAAAGCTTTGTGTCGGGATGAGTTGGTGGACGAGGGAGATGGTAGGCGATATAAACCACGATCAACGGTCCCTTGAAGAAGAATTTTTCCCTGCAAGTTTATAACCAGACATTTGCGACGATGTAACTCAGAGAAGACATCATTATCACGAGTTATTTTTGAAATACTTAATAGATTTTTGGTGATTGTTGGGAATAAGTAATATGTTAGTCAAGACTAAAGGATTTGGGTTAGCATGCAGAGTAGACGACCTAATATGAGAAATAGTAAAAGGCATACCATTTCCGACGAGAAGCTTATCGTCTCCCAAATATGGCACATTCACATTGAGTTTGATGAATAGTGACATGGTCGGGGTGCGCCTGAATCGAAGTACCAATCATTGTCTAAGGCGAACTTAGAGATGGTATTGGCTTGCCTCGACTGGTTTCGATTCTGGTTTGGGTGTGGCGTTTTGGGTGAGCAGGAAACCCGGTTTCGTTAAGGCGATTCCAGTAGGCCAGTGCATTATGACCATTCCGTCCACATATCTAGCACTTCACCTTTTTGCATTGTGTAGAGTCCCCATTATGGCGCCCTTCTCCATTCATATCAAAGTTGTTCGAGCACCCTTGTTGTTGGGATCCAAGAGGTTTACGCTCATGTCGTTGAGAACCAACAACCATGTTTGCGGAAGAAGTTGGGTGGAGCATTGAGTTCTGCTAAATTTCAGCCTCAAGCCTTTCTTCTTCTTATAGAAGCAAACCTACAAGATTATCAACACTGCTAGAAGAGTTATGCATCATGTTTGTAGTGTGAAACGATCCATAAGAACCATCAAGACCACTCAAGATGTGGTTAATAAAGTTCTCATCTGAGACCGAATGGAGGCACTCAGCAATATCACGCTTCTCTATATACGCGATCATAGAGAGTGAGACTTTCGATAAATTTTGAAGTCACAACTTTAGATCCATTCATTGGGCTTTGGTCTGTGATTGATAGTAAGCCTCAATCAATGACCAAGCTTCAGTAGAGTTTGATGCTTGATTAGCAAGAGAGAATGCCCCTTTCGTAAGAGTTGATTTAATCCAAAGGAGGGCAAATCTATCTCGACGACGCCAAAGGCTATAAAAGTTGGATTGAGATGTGCTGGGGTATCTCCAACAACAACAGCAGAAGCTTTGACGAATGCATCAAGATCGAAGGCTTCAAATGCAGATAAAATTGTGTTTTTCCACAGAGAAAAGTTATTCCGACCCAATTTTACATTGATGTTCGAAATTTGAAAGTTTAGTGGTTGTGTCTGAGTAAGGCCCGTGACCATGAGAAGTTGAGAGGAAGCCGTGTTTGAGGTAGATATGGGATCAATGATGGGGTTGAGTTAGATGAATTCATCGATCATTTCTAGGGTTGTCTCCTAGAAGGCTCTCATACTATATCAGTAAAGAACAGTTGAATGAGAAGATGATTTTCATTCATGATTTGTCTTGCTTAAATAATACTCCGTACTACAATAGGCAGACTAAAAGAGATTACAAGGATTACAATCTCACCAAATTAGAAGAGTGGGGAGAGATTGCAGGGATTATAGTCTCACCAAATTAGGAGAGTAAAATCAAAATGATGACCCTATATAATTTTATAAAAAAAGTTAATATTTTATGTAGTGTTTGGATTCACAAAAATGTGTCAAAAAATAAAAAGACTTGTAACTTTTTTTATTAATTTTGTTTATAAAATTTCATACTTATTTCAATTTCATGTACAAATTTTAATTAAAAAATTATTATTTTATATAGCTTTTACCTTATAAAAAATATGTGAAAAAATAAAAGCTCAACTACTATAGAACGGAGGGGAATAGTATGTTCCTTTCGTGACCCAATCAAATCAAGTACTACTCGCAGTTTTTCCCATGGAATAATACCATAATTTATGATTTATAATGAATATAATATATATTATATTATAATATTGTATCTTACAAATTATGGTTATTCCAAACCTAGCCTTACCTTTGTTTATTAGGCCACTTCCTTCTTGTATTTTGTTGTTTCGAATATATCTTTTGTTGTCTAACATTCCATACTCATCAAGTCACCATCATAACAATTAACAAATATATATATATATGGGTCATGTGTTAACAACTCTTACGGTGTTAAATGTTAACAAATCAATATTCGGCAAAATTTATCAAATATTCATCACAGTCACTCAATTATTCATCAAAGCTTTTGTTAAAATTAATCAAATATTCATCACAGTCACTCAAATATTCATCACAGTCACTCAATTATTCACAATTTCCCAAATATTCATCACAGTCACTCAATTATTCACAATTATTCACAATATCCACCCCCAATCCTGTAATTGTGTTACTGTGATGAATATTTCTTAAATGTTGCCGAATATTTGGGAAATTGTGAATAATTGAGTGACTGTGATGAATATTTGAGTGACTGTGATGAATATTTGATTAATTTTAACAAAAGCTTTGATGAATAATTGAGTGACTGTGATGAATATTTGATAAATTTTGCCGAATATTGATTTGTTAACATTTAACACCGTAAGAGCTGTTAACATTTGAACCGCATTCTATATATATATATATATATATATATATATATATATATATATATATATATATATATATATATATATATATATATATATAGAGGTTGGGTCATGTGTTAACAACTCTTACGGTGTTAAATGTTAACAAATCAATATTCAGCAAAATTTATCAAATATTCATCACAGTTACTCAATTATTCATCAAAGCTTTTGTTAAAATTAATCAAATATTCATCACAGTCACTCAAATATTCACAATTTCCCAAATTTCATCACATTCACTCAAATATTCATCACAGTCACTCAATTATTCACAATATCCACCTCCAATCCTGTAATTGTGTTACTGTGATGAATATTTCTTAAATGTTGCCGAATATTGATGAATATTTGGGAAATTATGAATAATTGAGTGACTGTGATGAATATTTGAGTGACTGTGATGAATATTTGAATAATTTTAACAAAAGCTTTGATGAATAATTGAGTGACTGTGATGAATATTTGATAAATTTTGCCGAATATTAATTTGTTAACATTTAACACCGTAAGAGCTGTTAACATTTGATCCGCATTATATATATATATATATATATATATATATATATATATATATATATATATATATATATTACGATAAAACAATTGTTGTTGTTAACATCGTCTACATGTTTTTTTATTAAGAAAAAACATCGTTTACATATTCTTAGGGAATAATTTGACACATTCAAACAAAGAAGTAATAACTTGTCCTGTTTGAGATTGAATTTGAAACAATCAATCTTCAATATATATTACTAAAGCAGAGACGTGGAAATCCTATGTGGCGGGCTCTGACGCGATTTGCTCACGTGTCGGTCTCTGGTGCAATCTGACCCGGGTTTTTTGACACGTCAATTAATGAATATCTAATAGATTTAAGACACATTGAACAATGATCTAATCTATTTTATATACGTGTCATCCTATGTGTCATTTTCATATCTTAAGTGGTTACAAACTCTATCATTTTACCATGAGTTATTTTATAAATATTTTATCTTGAATTATTTTATCTTTAGTGATTAAAATTGATTATTTTATTTCATTATATCTAATGATAAGCTTTTATTATTAATTAATTATCTATCGAAAATAAAATCTTATAATTAAATACTACTCCGTATTTTTTTTCTTCGTGGGATATGATATTCGGCTATTCTATGCTACTACAATATGTTAATTTTTTAAAAAACAAGAGATCAAACCACTTATATCTATACCTATAGTTATATGGAATATATATTAGAAAAGAAATCAATCTAACTTCAAAAATTATCAAAAAAATAATATAGCTCATAAGTTTAAAATCTTGGCTTAGGGGAAGTACGTATGTTTGCAAATTTATAATAAACATATATAGAGCTCATAAGTTTAAAACAGAGACGTGAAAGTCCTATGTGGTGGGCTCTGGTGCGATTTGCTTATGTGCCATTCTCTGGTGCATTCTGATCAAATTTTTTTGACACGTCAATCAATATATAATACTAAAGCAGAGACGTGGAAATCCTATGTGGCGAGCTCTGGCGCGATTTGCTCACGTGTCGGTCTCTGGTGAAATCTGGCCCGAGTTTTTTTGACACGTCAATTAATGAATATCCAATAGATTTAAGGCACATTGAACAATGATCTAATCTATTTTACCTACGTGTCATCCTATGTGTCATTTTCATATCTTAAGTGGTTACAAAATCTATCATTTTACCATGAGTTATTTTATAAATATTTTATCTTGAATTATTTTATCTTTAGTGATTAAAATTGATTATTTTATTTCATTATATCTAATGATAATATTTTATTATTAATTAATTATCTATTGAAAAATAAAATCTTATAATTAAATACTACTTTTTATTTTTTTTTCTTCGTGGGATATGATATTCGGCTATTCTATGCTACTACAATATGTTAATAAAAACAAGAGATCAAACCACTTATATCTATACCTATATTTATATGGAATATATATTAGAAAAGAAACCAATCTAACTTCAAAAATTATCAAAAAAATAATATAGCTCGTAAGTTTAAAATCTTGGATTAGGGGAAGTAGGTATGTTTGCAAATTTATAATAAACATCTATAGAGCTCATAAGTTTAAAACAGAGACGTGAAAATCTATGTGGCAGGCTCTAGTGCGATTTGCTTATGTGTCGTTCTCTGGTGCATTCTGATCGAATTTTTTGGACACGTCAATTATTGAGTATCTAATAAATTTAAGCCATGTTATACAATGACCCAATCTATTTATCCACGTGTCATCTAGATATCTACCATAAATAATAACTGGAATTATCAGTTGAATAATAAAATCTTATCATCAAATATATATTCATTTTTAATAATCGGAGCAAAAAAATATTATTGTTTTGATTTTTATTAATAATATAATAATAAAATATTATCATATTTGTGTTAGTTATATTTTGATAAAATTTTATGACTTATTTGATTAAATTTTATAAAAGATAAAATCAATTAGGTTTAATATTATTATTGGTTGTTTTTACGGAATTTCTTCTCCTCTCCTTCTCAAATATTAGGCAGGATATTCACACTTAAATTTTAATATAATTAGCACTTAAAATATTATCATATTTTCTTTTAAGGTACGTATTACTTTCTTTTATTTAATCATCAATTTAATATACGTATTACTTTCTTTTATTTAATAATCAATTTAATATTGGAGTTAATCTAACGGAGTAGATTTTATAATAAATTTTTATTTCATTCGATTAATTAGCATAATTTATAGTGTATTTTATTTAAAATTTAAGTTATTTTAACAACACAATAAAATAAATATAATTATATATAATGCATTAGAATCCAAATACACCCTTAGTGGAATACAATGATTTTTATTTATAATTATTTATAACTGACTAATATAAACATAGTGTCTATTTAAGAATGAGTAAATATTGATTAAATTTACTATTACAATTGGCCAGATCATAGATTTTAGAACAAACTATTTATAATTTATTAATTATAATTGTTTATAGTACATTAATCTTTTAAAAAAATTTATTATAAAAAGTAATTTATTAATTTATTTAAATCCAAGCAGAAACGTGGAAATCCTATATGGCGGGCTCTGGCGCGATTTGCTCACGTGTCGGTCTCTGGTGCAATCTGGTCCGGGTTTTTTTGACACGTCAATTAATGAATATCCAATAGATTTAAGCCACGTTGAACAATGATCTAATCTATTTTACCTACGTGTCATTCTATGTGTCATTTTCATATCTTAAGTGGTTACAAAATCTATCATTTTACTTTGAGTTATTTTATAAATATGTTATCTTGAATTATTTTATCTTTAGTGATTAAAATTGATTATTTTATTTCATTATATCTAATGATAATATTTTATTATTAATTAATTATCTATTGAAAAATAAAATCTTATAATTAAATACTACTCTCTATTTTTTTCTTCGTGGGATATGATATTCGGCTATTTTATGCTACTACAATATGTTAATTTTTCAAAAAACAAGAGATCAAACCACTTATATCTATACCTATATTTATATGGAATATATATTAGAAAAGAAACCAATCTAACTTCAAAAATTATCAAAAAAATTAATATAGCTCGTAAGTTTAAAATCTTGGATTAGGGGAAGTAGGTATGTTTGCAAATTTATAATAAACATCTATAGAGCTCATAAATTTAAAACAGAGACGTGAAAATCCTATGTGGCGGGCTCTGGTGCGATTTGCTTATGTGTCGTTCTCTGGTGCATTCTGATCGAATTTTTTGTCACGTCAATTAATGAGTATCTAATAAATTTATGCCATGTCATACAATGACCCAATCTATTTATCCACGTGTCATCTAGATATCTGCCATAAATAATAACTGGGATTAATTTTTATCAGTTGAACAATAAAATCTTATCATCAAATATATGTTCATTTTTAATAATCGGAGCAAAAAATTTTATTGTTTTGATTTTTATTAATAATATAATAATAAAATATTATCATATTTGTGTTAGTTATATTTTGATAAAATTTTATGACTTATTTCAATAAATTTTACAAAAGATAAAATCAATTAGGTTTAATATTATTATTGATTGTTTTTAGAGAATTTCTTCTCCTCTCCTTCTCAAATATGAGGCAGGATATTCACACTTAAATTTTAATATAACTAGCACTTAAAATATTATCATATTTTCTTTTAAGGTACGTATTACTTTCTTTTATTTAATCATCAATTTAATATACGTATTACTTTCTTTTATTTAATAATCAATTTAATATTGGAGTTAATGTAACAGAGTAGATTTTATAATAAATTTTTATTTCATTCGATTAATTAGCATAATTTATAGTGTATTTTATTTTAAATTTACGTTATTTTAACCACACAATAAAATAAATATAATTATTTATAATGCATTAGAATCCAAATACACCCTTAGTGGAATACAATGATTTTTATTTATAATTATTTATAACTGACTAATATAAACATAGTGTCTATTTAAGAATGAGTAAATATTGATTAAATTTACTATTACAGTTGGCCAGATCATAGATTTTAGAACAAACTGTTTATAATTTATAAATTATAATTATTTATAGTACATTAATCTTTAAAAAAATTTATTATAAAAAGTAATTTATTAATTTATTTAAATCCATAAAAATTATTATATATAAATAAAATTTATAAAACACCGCATACGACGCGGGTAATAAGAATAGTTTCTTCATTAAAACCGTGTCACAGTCGATCAGATCAGTACTTGATTAGGACCCAGGAATATATATAATTGAGAGGTAAATGAGATTAAATACTACTAACAAAGTAACAAGCAACGAATACATGAGAAGGCTGAAATTTAAAAAAGGGAATTTAAAAAGTGAAATTTATAATATATATATATATATTTATATATATATATACTTTACTAAAATAGATACTTATATTATTTTTTGGAAGAAGCCGGGCTCTTGACGTTTTTCTCTGCCTCCTGCACTTTGCTGCACTCATCACTAATCTAGAAGATTGAATTTTAGTTGTGATCAGAAATCATAATGATATGATTACTTAAAGGGAAAATACTTTATTAATATAAAAGCAGAACGGTGAATTGATCACTAATCAGAAGTCTTCATCTCCATTAAACACAACAATTCTCACTTTGAAGACCTGTGTTTCATATGACACTATATTTGGAAATTGAAAAACAAAATCATCTTCAATAACCACAAGCTGGACTCATATAATTCTATTGCTCACTATATACAACAGAACATAAGGGACTAGAACTAAACTAGAGAGAAGGATGTAAAAACATATAACAAGGGAAAACGGAAAACCTCTAGATGGACTAAATCACCTAATGCGTCTACAAAGTAAATGTAGATGGCTCAGTTAGGTTCCCTAATGATTGTCATGTCGGGGGCATCATTAGGAACAGTGCGGGTCAAGTGATCGACATATTCCACTAGAAATGAAGGAAAGGATCTATTCGTCAGACAGAAGCAGATGCCTTCTGCTTAGGAGTGCAGCAAGCCATTGACAAAGGACTAACAAAGGTGATCATTGAAGGTGACAATCTGAAAGTTGTAGATGCAATAAATGATCGCTCTAAGGTCGATTGCGAAATCTGCAGAACCATTGTGAAGATCAATCTGTTGAAACAAAGTTTTGAAAGAATTGAATTCAGGCACTGCTTTAGAGAGTTAAATGTGACAACTAATTATATTGCTAAGACTAGGGAGATCTGTAATTTATCAACTATTCCCTTGCATGTGGAGCTTATTAACATCATCCTTAAGGATGATCAAGAATGAACCCTGCGCTGCCAGGGCATTCTATTATTTGCCTACTGTAAAAAAATTATTCATAGGAAGTAATATATATTGGTGTTTTCTGATGCAGGTGTTGTTAGGAAGTTAAGGTAGGCAGTATCATGAACACACATTGTCTTAAACTAGATCAAAAGAGGTTTGGTATGAGAGTGTCCCTTACACATTGATTATAAAAGAATAAAAATGATGGGTTATAACAGCATCCCCAACATCTCTATTATAGAGAGAAGTAAAAACTTAGAAAAATATTAGAGTTCTTCCTACATCCCAACAACTCCTCTTTGTAGCATTTTATAAAACCTCTAAAATTATCAAATTGAACTAATGAATGATCAAAATAATAAATGTATAATCTCTAAAATAGAGTAAGGTAAAACTTATATAGATTTTGTAATTTTCTTCTCTATTTTAGAGTTTTTTTACCAAATCTATTGAGGATGCTCTAAGGAAGGGTGAAACTCTTCACAATATAGCTTAAGCTTTTGTGTTAAGTTGGTGGATCCCGACCTTATAATCGTAAAATACTAAAAATAGATCAATGTAAACCAACATGTGTTTGCCACCTGTTAATGGCCCATTGGATACTTCACAAAATTTCATATAATGCACAAATTTACTTTGTCTCGGTGATGTTTTCCTATTGGGGTGTTTACTAGAATGTCCACATTTTCCACCTTTATTAGCATTTTATCCACTAACCTATCCATATTAGCTAAATGTCCACCGTGTTGCTGAAACTGGTGTTGCTGAAACCCGGGTTGCTGACATAGGAGTTGCTGAAACCGGAGTTGCTCAATCACTGAATTTTGAATTTTTGTCCAATTTCTACTGCAACCAAATTGAAAAGAAGAAAAGGCTCGAGCTCAAGCACAAACCACAATATGCTCAAGCTCAAGCTCAAGCACGGACCACAGTTTGCCCAATTTCAGCAATAACAACAACAATTTAAGCAAATTTCAGATCTGATTCAAATTTCAAATCTATATTCTCTCATCACTTTCCCAAGTTAGATCCGCATCAATTTATGGAGATTTTCGCCAGCAGATTGCACTTTCAAAGTTGCTCATCCAAATCTATGGGTTCTTACACTCTTATGGGTGATTAAGAAAGTTGTTCTCCATATCCGAAAATCCTAGATCTATTCTCTCCTACTCCCTCTTTCATAGATATGAGGTTCTCTTCGCTTAGATCTATGGTTCCATTGGCAAATCTTCATGGTTTTGAAGGGATCTGTTTACCCCTAACCTCTCGCAGATCTTTGCCCGATCTACTTCCAGGATCTTTGCGGCCTTTGTAAATCGGTATTCCGTCGCCCGCTCTCTCACTCCGGCCTCCTCCTTCATCTCTCGCCATTTCTCCTTTGGGACTGGTACTTGTGAATTTGTTTTTGTATTGTTGTTTATATTTGATCTTTTGTTGTGTCGAGTTGAATCAGATTTCCTTGTGTTTGAATGTGAGTGTCTGAATCTGATGTGTGGTTTTTGTTGCAGAAAATGAGGTCTCGAAAGCTAAGACGAAGGTAGAAGATGTTGTGCCAATTGCCACTGGTCATGAGCGTGAGGAGCTTCATGGTTATCGCCATAGCCAGAGAGGGTTTTCAATCGGAGAGGGTAATGGCCTTTTTCCTAATTAAACAGCCTTGGTGGCCATTCACCTAAAAAAGGCCATAAAAATGGCCTCTAATGCAAATTTATTCTTTCCTATTAGGAGTTTAGTGTTTGTGCACATGATTGTTCAATTAATAAGAACTAAAGATGGGGATCGGAGCTTCTAGGGCACCATTAATTGTTGATCAATTCATCAAGATCAAGCTAGCACAATCTATCAAGTCTAGGTTTCAGATTCATTATCAGGACCAAGCGATGAAGACGCTGACAGCGAGAGAGAACAATGAACGATCAGAGCCAAGCGACAAAGACACTATGTATCAGCAACTTCTTCTATATATCTAAACAAGAAGAAGAATGCATTCAAGTGTACTATCCTTGATGTACATAATAAAAAGAAGGTTTGATATATCGATCCTTGGTGTAAATAATAAAAAGAAGGTTAGATATACACGTTTCATCAATCTAATTAATTCGAAAAATTCTCATCAATAATTTTTTTCTGTAAATTCTTTGATAATATTAATTTAAAATAAAAAATGATGTCACCAAATTAATTTTATTAAACCACGGTAAGCCCCTACCAAAAAACGTAATTCTTTTATAGCCTTGTCAGCATTATTGGAATAATTGTGTTGTCAATAAACATGTCAACAATAAATGTGTCAGCAACTTCAAGCTCAGCAATGTGAGTTGACTTTTAGCTAATATGAATAGGTTGGTAAACACTTTGATAACAAAAAAGATTGAAAATATGGATATTTGGATAAACACCCCATTATATTTTAGTTACTTTTTTTTAAATCTAAATCTATCTACCGATAAATTTTATTTATATTTGATAGATAAAATTTTATTTATATCTTGATTTTTTTGGGAAGAAAGATCTATTTATGGTTACTTTCTTTAATCAAAATCTATCTACACATAAATTGGTTTTATTATATAAAAATTCATATTAATTTAGTTAATAACAAAAGGCTAAAATTTCTACTTGGAAAAAAATAATATTAAAATAAATATATGGGACACAAGACTGTTGAAAAAATTCCATAATTAAGATAGTATTGGATTTATTGGTAGAGTTTTTTTTCCTGGTTCAATATGTTAAAAAGAAAAGTAAAGACTCAATTTGTAAATAAAACTAAGGGTAATTTGCTAAACTAACCCTAAAACCCGGACCCCTTTGCACCCCTTACCCACTATCCAAACAAATTGCAAAACGTAACCCTCCCCCCTTAAAAAATTGCAACCCAGGCGTTTAAAAGAGAAAGTGAAACCGGTTGTAGTTAATGAGGAGAGAGAGAGGGACGTATGGATAGGGAGAGAGGAAGAGAGAAATAACAGTTTTGTAAAAACCTGTCAACTCAACTTCCCTGTGAGGAGAGAGGGTTAATAAAGGGGAAGAGGGAGGGCTAGAGTCGGTATCTGTCTGCCTCTCTAAAAAAAAAACAAAAATGGAAGGAAGAAGAGGAAGAACAAGACATTGCCACAAAGGAGAAGAAGAAGTCGATATCAAACAGGCCACAAATAGCGAATACAAGACATGGAGCTTCTGTTATCAAGTAAGTAAACCCTAACTCCACCGATTATTTACCGATTGCACAAATTGACAGGGGATGAACTGATTGGAAGAACCAAATGTGTTTGTCATTGTTTGAAATGGGATGAAGAACGTAATCTTTCTTCCAAGTTCCCCATGTCATGTAAGAAGTAACCGGTATGCATGTTAAAACCAAGGGATGGAAAGTTTGGTAATGGGGGTATTGACGAGGGGGATAGAAGGGAAATTGATGGAGGTTAACAGTTGCTGGTGAACATTGGGTGAAATTGGGGATGGTTGGGGTGAAATAAGGGAAAATGGATAGGTTGTGTTTAGATAGGGAAATTGGGGAACGACTATGTGGAATAAAAATTGTCAAGAGTAAGGCGACTGTAGATATGTTTACTCTTGAAATACCTATGAACATTGATAGGGTCTATTTTAGTCGTATATTTGCACATTATATTAGGGCAATTTCATGCATATTATACATATTTTATAGTTATTTAGTATTATTAGGTTTTCGGAGTCTACACGTGTATTTTATTTATTTCAGGTATTTTTCGCATTTGATAAATTATAAGCGATCGGAGTGAGTTGCAAAACGAAGAAATTACGGATCAACTGGTTAATTGGGATAATGAATTGGCGGAGATGAAGGCCACGTGATTGTTTGGGCTCACAACTTCACAAGTGCTGCCTTGCTTTTGTTTTATTAATATAATTAGTTGGATAGATAAAATTATATATATTAAAATATTATATATTTATATTAGGATAGGAATAGATGGATTTAAGTCAGGATGTTAGTTTACAGTATGATATATATATATATACATTCATACGGCAAAAGTGGGAGGGACAGGCCGTGACTTTTGACTCTAAACCCTAATTATGTTTTGTTTTGTCTAAACTCTCCCGTTTCGTCTATGGATTGAAGCTTTGTTTGATAAAGTTGTGAGATTTCTATTCTTGTTCTATTCCTATTGATTCGTATTGATTCTTTTGCGAATATTGTTAATTTCTTCTAGCCCGTACAACTAGTTGAGATTATTGCTAGGATTTTGTAGATTCCTCGTAGCGAACCTTAATCCATAGTAGCAATCATGTCTTTTTAGGAATCGTAGGACTAAATTGGTGTGTAGAGAATCAATTATATGTTAAATGCTGACTCGTAGCTTGGTGTTGCATGTATCCTGGTTAATCCTTAATCTTAATGCTACTATTAGGTTAAATCTTGACCGTGTTAGGGTTATCTAATTAGTAAGGGTTACTAGGACTCGTAGGACTAGTAATTTACACAAGATCAGGACAGGAACAATAATAGGATGAAAAGAGAACTCGAAGAAGAATCGATGATCAATCAACCAAACTAAAGTGGATATTTGTAGATGAAACTATTTTCTCATGGTTATCTCTACTAACTTGTGTATAGTTTCTTTTCTTATATTCAATCACCAAAACCCCACTTTTCTATTAATTGGTAAATATACATTGCTTAGGAATACTTGATTCTCTGTGGGATCGACCTCTTACTTGCTTACTATACTAGTTTGTAGGTTTGAGTTATACTTTGATAGGAACAACGACAGTTTCCTCCTGTCAAACATTTAATGGAATTGTCGCCACTTTGATTTCTTCAATGTTTGTAGTAGCCATGTGTCATGTTTAAAACTCTTCCTGTCATGTAAACATAATTTGGGCCCTTGCTTGTGTTATCTTGCTGTTCTAGCATCTTCAGGTAAGTATCCTACGGGACTTACTCAGTAACCTGGACCTCCTGCCTGATGTGTCATGTAATGTGTAGTTTTGTTGCATATTAAAGCATGCCATGTAGTATCATGCTAGGATTGCATTGAACTGAGCATGTGATTACTATGTGTGTTTGAATATAGAACGGTCGTTATCTGTGATAGTCCTAGAGTCTTTGCTAGGGTCATAGGGTAGCCCAGCCCCATCGGGTGCCCTGAGTCTATCGAGTCGATATGAGCATGATATGATAGCCCAGCACCATCGGGCAAGAGATGAAATGATATGATATGATATGATGATGTCGTGGTTAGTGCACCACCACGAGGAAATTGCTATGCTATAGCACCGAACTGGCCAGTCTCTGCACTAACGGGAAGGGGTGCAGAGGTAGGAGAGGGATATGCCACTTGGCATTGTCTTGGGCCCTTTACAGTTCTTTTCTGCATATTATATATACTAGGGGCATGGTAGTGTGATTTAAATCTTGTACTGCATTAGTCATCTTTTATTTAGGTATAGGCATGTTATGTGGCCTCAGCACGGTCAGAGGACCCGCAGGCGATTACCGGGCCTGACTTCCTGGATAGTATTAGGTACCGCTCTTGATTGCTCCTTGCTTCTGTGACGGGGAATCTCTTGGCAAATTGAAGAATCCGACTAATGTATTCTAACTTGATAAATGGCAATCACCCACTGTGTTTTGGTTTTGACCCGGCTCTGCCGTGGCTCTTTATCTAAACCTTGCTTCCGCTTTACTTTCGTTTGAATTGGGTTTTTGTGACTTTGATTGCTTGGGGTTCGAAATCCCCGCTTTGAATACTGATCTTCGAGGTTTGAAACCTCGACCCGTACCTGAATTGCAACATTCGAACGAAGGTATCCGACCTTCGAAACGTAACCCGAGTATTTATATCCGGGCCGTTACAAAGTTGGTATCAGAGCCAGGTTGTGCAATTCGGGTACGCAAGGGTCGGGTGTATGTTTTGGAAAACCGCCCATGGATTTCAAAAGATTTGAAAGCGTTTTAAAGGGGCAAAATGAACTTAATATGCCTAACTCAATTGGACTAAATATGAACTTGGCTTATGATAAAAGAATAGAACCAACTAATAAGGGATCGAGTGGGTAGAAAAGGCGCTAGACCATCCCTATTGGATGTAGTCGGGAATGGGTAGGCGAAATACTAGCTTGTTCTTTACAGATGGGTCAGGAAGACTCCAAGGAGATCGTTATAATTGTCATTGACTGATTCTATGTTGAGTGCTTGATATGCTAAAGATTTGATTGGTATGTCCTAACTATTGAATGAATATTGAATGATCTGTGCAAACGGGATAGCGGGAGTACTCTTCTTCTTATATGGTCAAGCCCAGCTTGTGTGAAGCAGCCCCTTCCACTATGTTAGCCCCTTGACGGCTCTATCGAGTCCTTTTCCCGGATGTCAGTGTCTTCCACGGGGAATTGAGTTGGTAAACACATTGTGTCGGGAATCATGACTGAATATGAGGGTTGTCTGAGAGAGTATTGGAAGATGGTCCTTGATGTAATTCCGAGTTAGAGAGTGAGATGTTTACGGGGCTGTCCTTATCAATTCTTATGACGATCCATCAGTGTCTTCTTGTCACGAAGAGTCGTACCAAGGTCCCACGGGAAAGATGGGTAATGAGTCAGTTGGGAAGAGTCAATGTTTGCCCTTATGGACCTCTATCGGGTTATCTTGATTGCTCTGTCCGTGATTGTGTGATTCTATATGCACTACTCCTTGACTTACAGTTGACCCTTAGTTTGAGACTGTGCTTACATGCTTGATGTTCATGATGACCATTGTGTGAGTCCGAGTTACCCATGTTACGCCCTATCATCCCGACATGATCTACTTAGTATATTGCATTGTCATACTAGGGCACGAATATATATATGCCATATGCTAGGAAGTTGTATAATTGATGTCCTCCCTGTGAATAGGTTCATGATAGTGTGGTCGTTCAGTTATAGTATCATGATAGAGTGAGTCCCTTACTTGATGGACACGTGTTATAATATGATGTCAACATGCCTTATATGCTACGTAATTCTCAGTACATGTTATGATGATGATCCTTAATGTAAATTCGTGGTTGTATGACATCCTGTATCCATGCTGGTCACATTGCTTAGGTCTCGTGTTGCATCTCGCTTCCTGCCATAATTATGTGTCGTCATCGCATGTCTAATTGACCTATTGTAATGATCGTACTACTGAGTGATTAGAAGCATGAACCACATGATATGAGTCTATATGGTTGTTGCTTTCTCCTGAGTTAGGTACATGGTAGTGTGATCATCTCTTCTTTATATGAATGCCTCATAAGATGTGCTCTTTAGCATGCTAACCGATGATGCCTCGATGCTTATCATTCGTCTTGTGACAAGAATCTGTAGCATGCCCATCTACCTTGTATTCCTCAGATTAACTATTGTTGATACTTCTACAATTGATATTGTTGTGTGTTAATTGTGCTAAATTGGGAATATGTTAGTGTAAATGAGCCTTGATAAATACATGTTTTTATCCCAATATACATTGATTTGAACTCATGTCCCCGTATTCTAGTCATGTTCCCATGTTACTTAGACTTGCACTATGCCTCGCTACATTTCCTCTCATGCTTCTGTATTATTGGAATGTGATCGAATTGAAGTCTTGCTTAATGTCGAGTGATCAAACAAGTGCATGTATGTATCATATGTTATGTTGAGTCATTAGTAACATGTAGGACCCTTGGTTGTGGCTTGTGCGAATTCTACCTTGCCTACGTTATTGTTGATTCTCTCTCGAGATAGGTCCCTGATAGTGTGATTCTTTCCTTTTCTATTATCTTAACATGTTTCACTCGTCTTGATTGGATTGATGTTGAATTCGGTGATCGACTTGCTTTCCATGACAATTAATCCTAGCATGCGTACATGATATCGCTCGGTAATATTTCCCCGTTACCCTATGATATCCTTCTCATGCTTGTATGAACGTATGACTTGACACCTCGCATGATCACACACCACCCTATATCATGATTTTGCATATGCGTGACGCATGAATATCGGAATGAATCTAGTTGAATTACTTTAATTGTACTCAGGTTCGATGTGTGTTATTAGTATCATGTAGAGTTTATGATTTCCAATATGACTCGCGAAATAGTGACCTGTCCTACTTGACCTGTTACGTGAGCATGCTTGTACTATAATGTAATAGTTGTTGTATCGTTTTATGTGCCCTAGGACAGTTCATTCCTAGCATGATCATAATCCATCACCCGTAATGTTATCTTGTTTACTCTGTGGTGATCCTTTTGCTTTTTTGTACATCATATTGAACTCATTTAATGACTCTTGACTATGCCATGCCTGATCATGTATCACTAGCATCATGATGGATCTGTGCTCTCTAAATGTATCATGTTGTATGATTACGTGTCATTCGTAACCTATTATATGATCATTGCTGCCAGATGTGATAATTACAATGCTGCTCTTATGTGTTCTCGTATGACGCTTCATCTGATTGTTATAAATACTTTGCCATGATCTATTTGGACTCAATTGTTGATGTGTATACCATGCTCTTACATCGTTCGTATACATGATACTTGTCATCCTCGTAAAATCCTGCATGACCTTGGACCCCACACGACCATTATTGGCTCCGCATAACTTGCCTAGGTTGCTAGACTTATCTGCATCCATGGAATCATAGACTACTAGTTTGTTTCACGTGCACCAGTGTAGGACTCGATCGTGTCTTTAGAATGAATGCGTATGTCGTTGTTCCTTGCGATAGGTACATGCTAGTGTGGATTAATGTGATTGATATACTCCATGATGAATTCGTGCTTGTTTGTCACAATTATAACCTAATAGACTTCCCTAAGGGCATCGTTATTATTCTCGGGTCGGAGTCTTGTCTCTAGTCGTGTCGTCTTTAGCTTTGGTCCATTTTATCTCCGAAAGAAACATTGGGTTGTCCGCTCGTGTCACTCCCCTATCTCCGCTAACTTAGACTCCTACGTGATACATTGGATGAGTGACCGCATAGAAGAGGGGACGGGAAGTTAGATAGGGATAGAGCAGCGCAGCGGAAGCGTGGGCCCATAACCCACGGGCCTTAGGATCGATGATGTCGACGGAACAAGCTTGATTCAAGGATTACGGTTATTGAGTACGATATGACTTGCAAGTGGGAGTGTCCTCCATTCGGATTGCTAATCCTTTCTGAACTTGTTGACGATGATATTGCCCTGACTTGATGTTGAAAATTGCGTGTTGATGTGATGACTTGGTAATGATTATTGCTTGATTATCCGTTGTCTATGATGATATATATGCTTCGGTGCCTTACTGCCCTAATGTGCTATGATGACTTGACGTGATGCTACTCTGAGTTGCCAAACATGATTTAAATTCCTTGCCTATAAACATATGAACTGCAAATGCTGAGAACCTGAATTGTTTGTTAGATATGGTTATGATGAAACTTGCTAGTTTGATTCGATTAGGTTCATATATGATGTTTTGCAATACTTGTTGAGCATGACGGTAAATTGAGACTTTTGATAAAATTGCAATGCTTAATGATGAACTAATGATGCTATTGATAAATGCTAGTTGATATGATGTAGTCCTTCTGTGTAATAATGTCCATGATTGCTTCTTCTTTGAACTTGTGGGTGAGATTTTCTTGAAGAAAGGGTCGGTGAGCGGTGAAGGAATTCGAGTGGTTAGAATTATCGATGGTAGTATGAGATAAGTCACAGGAGAGGGGTTCGACTTAAGTGGGAACAGGTGAGTTTTGAGAGCTATAAGAGGCGATGCTTAGTAGTTCCGACGAGCTTCTAGATGAATCTTAGGTGGGGCATGGATAGGAATAGGTCGACTAGGTGGTGATCGGGGAATTCGTATAGCAGAGGTGTGGTTAGTAGGGCATGATGCTTGTGATGTCTTAGGTAGTATGGGAAGTGTAAGAAATGGCTTGTAAGAGTATTGAGGATATAGTATGCGAGAGTACTCGAGTGTGAGGTTAGAGATAGGAGTTGGACTCTTAGAGGTGGATCGTTAGTGAGAGTGCTTGGTGGGAAGAGGTGTGAGATTAAAAGGTCGAAATGAATTGGGGCTTCTGTGGGGTAGTATCCGAGTGGGTGTTGGTAAGTCTAGATGAAGATTGGTCTTGGCTTGAGAGTTGGAGACGAGCGAGCGGGGTTTGCGTTTTATTTTAACTGGTATAATGTGCAAAACCTTCTTGATTATATGATTATGATTTGGCATGATGATAGATAGTGACCATGATAAACCTAATATGGCATGATATTACATGTTGATACGCAATACTGAGATATAATTGGTAGTAACAACTATGATCATGATATAATGATACATTGCTATCCTACTATGTTGTTCTAGAAGCATGTTATGATGTGTGGTATGAATCATGAGATGATGATACGTTGTTATGTGAAAGCATGATGTTATACTATATGGTTGATAAGCATGATTATGAATAGGTGAGTGAGGAATATGACTTGGAGGATGAATATGACTTATGTGTATATATATGAGATGATGGTGCCTGATGACTAAATGATCGTTATATGGTATTGTAAGGAGTTGCAATGATGTTTTGTGAGTATGTTAGCATTCCGATGCTTGGTATATGGTTAGATCTTTCCTTTTGTTGAAGCTTAAATGGCATGACCTTGTGTGTTAATGTGTTGACAATTAATATTAGTCTGTTGACCTTATGATGAGATTCTGCTATGGCTACCTTTACCATGCTAATGTTTGAATTGACATGTTAAATCTGTTATGACAATGCGGAATAGAATTCGGATAGGTTGATAAGATGATTAGGTGAGTTATGTGTTCATTAAATGAAAAACCCCTGTTATGACTGGTTCCACTTATGTTGCGATGTTGATATGCGATCGTGAGATTCGACTTGTAGTAGCGTACCGTCTCCATGACACCTAACCACTTTGATCTCTTGACATGTGTGCTTGCGTGATAAGTATGAGAATTCGATGATGCACTTGTGATGCCTTCTGTATGAGATAGATAACTTTATGACTCATGGTATGATGTTAAGATTTTGTGATTGCTTTTGGCGTGTTCTGAAGGGATGGTATGATCTATGTTATGGGTAATCATGTATGCAGTTGAGATGTCGATTGGTTGAGATTATCATGATTGATGTTGATATTGTCGTATGAGAGGTGGCTGATGATGTTATGAGTCGATGAGTTGATTTACTTACGTGCATATTGATTTGAGGATGATGATAAAATGATTTTGGAACCTAGGAAGAGAATATGGGATTAGCCCTTAGAGGTGGATGATTCCACCTCCTACCTTCTGAATTTGATTGATTGGTATGCGAGAAGCTGATTTGGTTTTTGGAAGATTTTGACGAAATCTTGATTTGAAATGATTTGACTTGTTTTGGTGTAAAGTTGCTTGATTAAACATCGAATTCGAAGATTTTGAGTGGTTTTGAAAAGAACCAACTTGGGGTTTTAAGAAGTCGAGAGTTTCAATGATTTAGATGACAATCGTTCCTTTTATAAAACGCTTTGAGGTTTTACGAACTGGATTTACATTATGACGTCTCACAAAGTGGATACAAGCATTTTATAGGGGCGCTTATAGATTGCTTGCTAAGACCTAGTCGGGACGCTATAATACTTTTAGAGTTGTGGTACTTCCGAAAAGTCGAAGCGAGGATGTGATAAGGGCGCTTATTACACACTTGAAAAGACCAATTGGAGATGTCACGACCGTGACTGGGATGCTGTGAGAATCCCGGAAGACGCAACCGAGATGATTACAAGATCCTTGGACATGGTCCTCGAACTCACCGATTTTAAAACTTCATCCCCTTTGCTTTAAAATGATTTTAGTCTCGGGGACGAGACTTGTTTTTAGAGGTGGATAAATGTAAAGACTGAATAGATTCATGTTATTATATATTATTATTTTGGAAAGGTAATTGATTATATTTGAGTAGATTTGAAAATTCGGAAAATTTTGAATATTCCGTCTTCGAGCAACGTGTTTTATTCTTAATCTTTTCGAAGTAGATTCCGGCATCATTTTAAAATTTGGGTTGTAGCGGATTTTAATTCCGTTTTCGAGTTTGATTATCGATAAAATTATATTAATTCCCATAATGATTTAAAATATGATTTAAATTGTCGAGTGTCGGGAATTCGTTCTAGTGAGCGGAATTGAGATCGAGTGTCGGGATTTCAAATTTGTGTTGTGGGGCCCACTCCTCCCTATTTTCTTTTCCTCTTTTCTTTATTTTCTTTCTTCTCTCTCTCTCTCTCTCTAGACCTGTCAATCGGGTCATTCGGGTCGGGTTCGGGTTCGGGTCATTCGGGTCCCAGGTAAATCGGGTTTCGGGTAATTCGGGTTACCGGTCGTTCCGAGTTGAGTCAAACCGGGTTTGTTCCGGGTTCGGGTCGACCCACCGGGTAAAAAAAACCCGAATTTTTTGAAGAATTTTTGAAAATATTAAAATAATATCATAATTAAATTGTAATATAAATATGTCAAAATAATAATATTATAATTAAATTTATAAATATTATTATATTAATATTATTATATTAATATTTTAAGCATAAAAAATCATATTTATACAAATAAGTGTTCTAAACATACTATAATTGTAAAATATATAAATTATTTAATTTATGAGTGACCTTAACGAATACAATTGCATGACAAATCTATGTGGGTTCAATTTAGTGCTTGTGTGGCGTCTACATAGTGCTGACTCACCGGGTCGATTTCGACCCAACGGGTCACCGGGTCTTGACCCTAAAAGTCCCGGGTAATTCGGGTCGATTTCGGGTCCCGGGTCTAAAACACCGGGTCCAAACCCATAAAATTACTGAGCGTACGGGTCGAGTTTTTTGGGTCGGGTCATGCTTTGACAGGTCTATCTTATACGTAGGGGAGTTTCAAAAGTCCAGTTATCAGTCCTGAAGTTAATGCCTCGACTGTTCCCCACTGACCACCTAATCCCGGAAGCAAGCAAGGGGCGAATAGGCATTAATTTAGACCATTTCCAAGATGTAGTACCTTTTTTCGGTATTGAAGAATATTTTGACTGTACTTGTCGGTGATAACCTGCACCTAAATATTATTTTCTTTTTCCAATATCTTCCATAACAGCATCATATGAAGCGCTAAGTTCATGGTTTCTGCTTTATAAATACCAAGGCAACCAAATAAAGTATCAGAGCAGACCTTATACCAACTAATAAGGGGGTGTCTTTCTAATTTTTATTCCAGAAGAAGGAACGGTATATCCTATCTAATTCTTGTAAAATAGAAGTCGGTAACATGAAAGACTGCATCAAATAAAGCGGTTGTGCCATGAGATTAGCTTGAATTAGAAGTTTACATCCTTCAGCTGAGAGGCTAAAAGCTTTCCACTTGGATAGTTGGTTCTTTGTTTTCAGAACAATGTCAATAAAGGTGTTCTTATTCACCCGACCATTGATAATCGGGCAACCTAAATATTTTTTCATGCTAGTAGAGCTTGCAATACCCAAGTGGGATAAAAATAGTTGTGATAATAGAATTTGAAGTGTTTTTTGAGACCTAAAAATTTGATTTGTGAAAGTTAATTTTTTGACCCGAAATCAAGCAATAACGATTAAGTATATTAGTGATTTTTGTGCAAGCTGTTGCATTTGCTTAGGCAAAGATAATGATGCCATCAGCAAACGCTAGGAAAGGTATTTTAACTCCTTGATTGTCAAATCGGAAGCCCAAATCCTGAGTTACCTTAGACTCTTGTTGTAAGGTCCTAGCAAGCACCTCGGAGGCCAGAATGAACAACAACAGAGAAAGTGGGTCACCCTACTGTAAACCCTTTCCGGGGAAGAATTGTTTCCTCGGCCCATTGTTGACCAATATAGAGTGAAAAATCGAAGAGATACATTTCGAAATTCAGCTAACAAAATGTTGATGGAAACCAAATTTAGTGAGAACGGAGGAGATATAGGGCCATTTGGAAATAGCCCTTCTTTTACTTTTTAATATGTAAGACATTTTGTTTAATAAAAGACGCTCCTTCCATTTGGAAATATACCTTCTTTTACTTTTAAATATTTTTTTCATAGGAAAAAATGTCAGTCAGTTAAAATGAAAACCCTTTACCTTTCTTTAGAACGCGCTTTCACGTGCGATGGTCTTCGTCCCCCTTTCTATGCCCTGAACCTCACTAACCCTAGATCCTACCCTCCCAGCCACTTGCTATGGCTACCTGCTCGCCCGCCTATCTACCCCCTGTAACCTCACCCAAGCGAGGATCTATCACCTTTGGTTTAATTTCATACCTAGCTCCCTCCAGTTGCTTGCACTGTTTACATCCCCGGAAGATGTGATATAACCCGGATTGGGGAATTCGGGTCCGGCCCAACCCGGTTGCCCAAAGAAAAGAAAGAAAGGAGGAAGCTCAGGAAGGGAAGGCCCGGATCTGAGACTCGCCTTCCTCAGAAAACGAACAGGGCTCTGTTCAACGGAGATGGAGGAAGGAAAAGGAGGACAGGGCCTCGCCGGTGGCTCGCACTCTCCGACCCAACCCCCTCCCAACCGATACAGTAAATCCGACCACCTTGGAACCGAAGCTACTCAAACGCAAACAAAGGAAGGAGAGAAAGACGGCTCACCGAGAGTTTCGAAAAGTCCAACCCCGGGGATGCTCCGAATCCGATCTGATCTTCGATGACAAGGGATCCGCGCCGTCTGGGCCTAGGACGAAGGAATAGGGGTTAAAGGCGAGCCTTTACGAGATTTTGAGCCAAAACGAAAATGAAAAAGGGGAACCCGACCTCTTGGGATGAAACAGGAGAGGCGAGGGTGAATGCGGCTTCGATGGGGAGATCTTGGTGGCTGGAATCCGTCTGTGGCCGTCGATGGGAAGGTGTGGTGGCTTCTGGCTGCTGCTTTCCGTCAGGACGAGGAGGGATCGAACGGCGGTGCTCGGCTCTTTCGAATGGCAAACAGGGGATCTCGGGCTGCTATTAGCAACGACGAGAAGGAGAGGATGGAGGAACACTGGCGCTTCTGGGCTTCCTTGGTGGTAGGGGATGGTGTCGGCTTGAAGAAAATGAAAGGAGGAGGCGGTTGTGGTGGTTTGAATTGCTGGGTTTGCTCCTTGTGAGTTGTAGGCAGTGAAAGAGGGAGAGAGATTATCCTTTGTGGGTTTTGTGTGAAGATAAGGGAAATGAGGCAGGAGAAGATTGGTTGTGTAGGGTGAAGTTGTGCACAAGAGGACAATTCTAAAGCTGTGAATTGCAAGGCAAGGGTGAAAAGGTGAGGATTCCTCAACTGCAATTCTGAGAGAGAGAGAGAGAGAGAGATAAGGTGCTGATAGATATCCCCACGGATATTTTGGATGGGAAGGTCAATAGGTTTCTTACATCATCCTTACAATGGAATGTCGCTAAAATTGAGGACCGGTTGGGGGCGTTTCTTTCAAGTGATGTTCTCAAACACATTACCAGTGCAATACCGTCATTCCTTTTTCAAGGTTATCTGATCGTTTCTATTGGGGTGCTAGCCCCTCAGGCTGGTTTACTACAAAATCTGCAACATCTATCGTCCCTAATGGTTCTAAGGATATTAACTTCTCTTGTCAATGTATTTGGAAGCTTGTTTTTCCCCCCAAGGTACGCCATTTTCTTTGGAAAATTTCACGGGACGGACTCCCCTCTAAAGAACGTTTGCAACTTTCCCATATTGATGCTCCTTTGTATTGCATTTTCTATGATTATCATACAGAATCTACCAATCATATTTTGCTTGACTATAGTATGACTCAGTGTCTAGGAAATCACTTCAACCCCTCGATCACACTGCCCACTTGTCCTTCTTTTTTAGGCCAGAACCAGGGTAATGCGCTAACCAGCATTAATGACTCTCTAGCTAGGGATGTTCGGTATTGGTGATTTAGCTCTTTGCTGGTGGACAATTTGATTTTATAGAAATCAATTATGTTTCAATAGTATTCCTACCATTCCTTTTGCCTCAATGAAAGCTTTTCTACTGGTGTCTGTACAAACTTGGAGCCTCTCTAAACGTCTCTGTATGGAATTTGACTCATTTATATCCAAAGTTGTGAGACCACAGAAGGTCGGAGTTTATACTAAACACTCCTCCACTACAGATAGGCGCAGGTTGGGAAACTGGGATAAACCACCAGACTTGTTCTGTAAATTGAACTTTGACGGATCGGTGCACGCATCGGGTGTAATGCCTTATGGTTTCATCATCAGAGACCAGGTTGGGCTTGTGATGTCGGTTGGAAGTGCTACTTGTGATAACGCGTCTGTTGTTTCTGCGGAAGCTCTTGGCCTTCGAAACGGTGTTATTAAAGCTAAAGAAATGGGGATTAACAACCTTCTCATCAAAGGGGATAACTTAACTGTCATCAACACTATTCTCAGAGATTGGGAATGCCCCTAGTTTATTGCTCTTATCGTGGCTGACACTCTCTCTATTCTAATGTTTTTTCAATCTGTGTCTATACGTCATATTTTCAGGGAAGCGAATGTTGTAGCAGATAGGATTGCGCATCTGCCTTACAGCAGCCCTGCCGACGTTGACTGGCGTGATGATCTAGGAGTTCGGGTTCTCGTTCGTAAGGACGCTCTAGGATTAAGTTAGTTTCTCTTGTTCTAACTTAGTTCTAATTCTTTCCTTGTATCCAAAAAAATAAAAAACAATTGTCTAGAAATGTGCTGGCCGGTGTTAAGTTAGTTAAAATATTATTTTTTGGGTCGGAAGCTTGGTTAAAATATAAAACGGTGTTATGTTATTTAATCCTTGTAATATTGTTTGTAACAAAACATTGGTTTATATGGATGTATGATGCACATGAATGTAGGCTAGGGAAGACCTTACTTAGCCATACTCTGACCTAGCCATGCCGTGGACCAGGAAAAGCACATTGGTCCCATGGTCTGACCATGTGTGAGACCAATGGCTAGCCTGGATCCACCTGGTGAGGCTATGGTTGAGTATGCGGGCTAACAACAGGTTTATGGTTGCTTCTGGTTTATTTCTGTATGAGCTGGGCTTCAAGTAGTAGTGGGCTTCCTCTGATGGCCCATAACTCTAGCCCAGTTTCTTCAAGGGTTTTCTTACCGTTGCAACTCCGTCTATTTAAGCTCTCTTAGGAAACCCTAAGAGGACTGTAGCATCGGCGCACTCTCTCTCTCAGGTAAGCCAAGGGGCTAGGGTTTGGGAGAACAAGCTAGGGTTTCTGGCTTGGGAGTGATCCATTGACGGCGATTCCACTGAGGGAGCTCATCCTGGTTTGGTGCTACCTGAGTCCCTGCATACACGAAGAAGATGAAGAACTTGAAGATGGATTCCTGTGTTGAGAAATCTCTCTGAGATTTCTCGGTTGTCCTCAACGGACGATTTCTAATCCTTTTCTCTCTTATCTTCCTATTCGTGTCTTAGTGGAATCTCTAGCTGTCGTTCTTGTGCATCAAACCTTTGTAACCTGTTTTTGAACTTGGATGCTTAGTGAAATTGGGTGAACCTCCCCTCCTGAGGTTCCGCGGATGTAGGGTAACCGAACCGCGTAAACAAATCTTGTGTGTTCTTGTGTTTTTCGTTTTTGATTTCATGTTCTTGCATGTTCTGTTTAACATCAGAGTAGTTGGTCGATTTATCCCTATTTCGTTCTCAATTGGTATCAGAGCCAGGTTCCCACCCTTGTGGTGTTGAATCTGATAGATCTGACAAGTCTTCCGCTAGATCTAGGGTGTTTTGTTCTTCGTCCTCTTATTCTGTTTATCTTTGTGTATTTTACAACACCAGAAAAACTCAAAAACATACTTTGTTTGCGCTTGGTAACTCGCTGTCATAGATCTAGCCTTATCATTGTGTGTCCTCTTTATTAAGTTACTTGCTAACTTTGTTTGTGTGTTTCTATTGCAGAAAACACAGTGAGGATGAAGCCCTTTGACGGGACAACTGACTTTGCCATGTGGCAAGTCAAAATGAAGGCGATAATGATCAAGGAGAAGTGTTGGAGAGCTGTCATTGGGGCTCATCCAGCCGACGCGTCTGAGTCATCCAAACAAGAGATGGATGAGCAGGCTCATTCAGAGATAATGATCAGGTTGTCTGACGATGTGGCTCGTCAGGTTGTAAGTAAAACCTCTGCTAAATCTCTCTGGGATGCACTTGAGGCTTTGTACTTGACAAAATCTCTACCTAGGAAGATTTCTCTGTTAAGTAGGTTATTTACTTTCAAAATGGATACAAACCTGTCTCTGAATGAAAATCTGGATAAGTTTCTTAGATTAACACAAGAACTGGAAAGGGTTGATGACAAGGTTAAAGATACCCACCAAGCTGTGTTATTGTTAAACTCCTTACCTGCTCAGTTTGATAACTTTAAAGATGTGGTTCAATATAGCAATGATGATCTTAGTAAGGATAAAATTCTGGAATCCATCATTGAGAAAAATGAAATTATGAAAGTGTTTAAAACCAAATCTGAGAAGAAAACTGAGCCTAAGCCTAAAGCTCTTGTAGCTAAGGGTAAGGGAAAGGGGAACAACAAGAAATCTAAGAAAAAGGATAAGGAAAAGGATGATAAATCCACTGGGGAGGGTAACAGTAAGGGTAACTGTCATTACTGTGATAAGCCTGGTCATTATATCAAGGATTGCTATAAAAAGAAAAAAGCTGATGAAAACAAGAAAAAACAGGAAACTGCTGCTATGCTTGATTCTCAAAATGATTACCCCCATCAACTACTTGTTTGTTCTTCTAATGCTTCTGACAATTCTTGGATCTTAGATTCAGGTTGTACCATTCACTCTACCTATGACAAGTCTATGTTCAAGACTTTGGATGAGTTTGATGGTGGTGAAGTTCTGCTGGGTGATGACACATCACTGAAGATCAAAGGTATAGGTAATGTGGCCTTAAAAATGTTTGATGGGAAGGTAAGAGTTCTCCAGAAGGTCAGATGGGTTCCTGACCTTAGGAGACATTTAATGTCTGAATCTGTGTTGGATGATCAACATTATGATATTAAAACTCACAATGGTATTAAGGAAGTCTCTAAAAATGGGATTACACTGATAAGAAGTATCAAGAAAGGAGGGCTGTACCATGTACTGGGAACTCCTGAACTGAACTTCACATCTGTGAGTCTTAATGTCACAATGGATCCCACCATGCTTTGGCACACCAGACTTGGTCATATTGGTATTCAAGGTCTTACAAATCTGTATAAACTTGGCATGATTTCTGTGAAACCTGCTAGCTTAAGTTTCTGTGAAGATTGCATTTATGGTAAAAAATCTAAGCATGCCTTCACTAAATCCACCTATGTTGCTAAAGAACCTCTTGCATATGTTCACTCTGATCTATGGGGCCCTGCCCAAGTCAATACAGTAGGTGGTAGAAAGTATTTCATTTCTTTCATAGATCACTATTCTAGGAATGTTTGGATATATTTGCTTAGATCTAAAGATGAAGCTTTTGATAGTTTTAAAAACTGGAAAATGCTTGTTGAGAATGAATCTGATCATAAGCTTAAGTGTTTAAGGACAGATAATGGTCTTGAATTTTGTAACCATGTTTTTAATTATTTCTGTACTCAATCTGGCATTAAAAGACACCTCACAGTTCCAGGCACCCCTCAGCAAAATGGCATAGCTGAGAGGATGAACAGAACCTTGCTTGAAAAAGCAAGGTGTATGCTTATAAGTGCTGGGATGAAACCCTCCTTATGGGGAGAGGCTGTGACCACTACAGCTTACCTCATAAACAGGTCCCCATCTTCTGTGCTTGAGTTCAAGACTCCACAGGAGATGTGGACTAGAAGGAAACCTGACATTACCCATCTGAGGCCCTTTGGATGCACTACCTACACTCATGTGTCTCAAGGTAAGTTGCAACCAAGGGCCCAGAAAGGTGTTATGTTGGGATATCCTGAGGGTACTAAGGGTTACAAAATATTACTTGTGCAACCTCATGGTTACAAAGTAATCACTTCAAGAAATGTGACCTTCAATGAGGTGGATTTTCATTTTAAAAACATTATGACAAGTCCCTCTGAGTGTGCAGGAAAAGAACAAGAAGCAGCAGCTGAGCAATCCTCATTCTTCTTACCACATGAAGTTGACTCACCTGATGATGAAGATGTGGAAGAAAATGATCCAGCTCCTCCACCTGACCCTGAACCTGGTGGTCTGCCCCAGGATGGTCAAGCAGAAGATCTGCAAGGGCCTGAAGGTCATCAAAATGACCACATTGAGCTCCCTGTTGCAGCAATACCCCATCTATCTGATGGGGAAGTAAGCTCCACCTCCTCCCTGTCTAACTCTCAGTCTGGAGAGTCCTCTGTGCAAATTGATAATGTGTTACATGACTATCAATTAACTAGAGATAGGGAACCTAGGGTTATCAAACCCAATAGGTGGTATATCAACTTGGCTGAGCTAGAAAATGTTGATCTTGTTGAGTTTGCTTTTATTGCTGCTGAGATTGTTAGATCCTATACTCCTGAAACCTTTGACCAAGCTATCAAATGTTCAAATTCTGATCTATGGTTAAAAGCTATGAAGGAAGAGATTCAGTCCATGATTGATAACAAAACCTGGATATTAGTGCCTAAGCCTAAGAATGCCAGAGTAATTGACTGTAAATGGATCTACAAGTTAAAGGAAAGTGTAAAACCTACTGATCCACCTAGATTCAAAGCTAGACTAGTGGCTAAGGGTTTTTCACAAAAGGAGGGAATTGATTACAATGACATCTTTGCACCTGTAGTTAAGTACAAAACTTTGAGGTTAATGCTTGCTATAACTATTGTGTATGACTGGGATTTGGAACAAATGGATGTCAAGACTGCTTTCTTACATGGTGATCTTCATGAGACTATTTATATGACACAGCCAAAAGGATTTGTTGATAAAAGGAATTCTGATCATGTGTGCTTGTTAAAGAAATCTATTTATGGGTTAAAACAGAGTCCTAGGCAGTGGAACTTAAAATTTGACTCATGCATGAAAAATCTTGGTTTTGTGAGAAGCAGCTATGATACTTGTTTGTACTTTAAGGGTATCAAGTCTAAGTCTCCTTTATATGTGCTCCTTTATGTGGATGATATCTTGATCATGTGCAATTCTAAAGTCATCATATCTACTGTTAAAAGAGATTTGAAACTTCACTTTGACATGAAAGATTTGGGGGCTGCTAAGAGGATTCTGGGGATAAACATCACTAGAGATAGAAAAAAGAAAATGATGTGGTTGTCTCAAAGTGATTATGTGCAAAAGGTTTTAAATAAGTTCAACATGACTAATTCTAAACCCACCAGTATCCCTTTAGGAGGGCACCTGGACTTGACTAAGAAACATTGCCCTTCCACTCCTGCTGAGAAAGAAAAGATGTCTAAGATTCCCTATGATGTAGTTGTAGGGTCTGTGATGTATGCTATGTTATGCTCTAGACCTGATCTTGCTTTTGCCATAAGTGTTCTAAGTCGTTTTATGTCCAATCCTGGTGAAGTTCATTGGGATGGAATGAAGTATCTACTCAGATATCTGTGTGCTACCAAAAACTATTGCCTTGTGTTTGCTGAACATGCTTCAAAGCATGATTTGCATGGTTTTGCAGACTCAGATTATGCAGGTGACAAAGATAACAGGAAATCTACAACTGCCTATTATTACACATGGGCTGGAAACTGCATTTCATGGAAGGCTCAGCAACAGTCCATTGTTGCTCTTTCTTCTACTGAGGCTGAGTATGTTGCTGCTACAGAGGCAGCTAAGGAAGCTTCATGGTTGACTGGAATACTTGGTGAAATCTTACCCATGTCCTTCTTGCCTGTTCTATTTACAGATAGTCAGAGTGCCTTATTTTTATGTAAAGATCCTGTCTATCATGAAAGATCTAAACACATTGATGTGAGGCACCACTTTATTAGAGTGCAGGTTGAGAAAGGACTTATAGATGTGAGAAAGATTAAGGGAGACCTTAATCCTGCAGACTTTGGCACCAAAATTGTCCCAGCTGACAAGTTCTCATATTGCAGGGATACCCTGCATATATGGGATGCCAACTGAGCTCTAAGCTCTTCTTGAACCGAGGACGGACAGGAGAAACACCCTACTCACTACTGGTGACCAAGAAAAACAAGACCACAAGGATTAGGAGGGCATTTGTTATGTTATTTAATCCTTGTAATATTGTTTGTAACAAAACATTGGTTTATATGGATGTATGATGCACATGAATGTAGGCTAGGGAAGACCTTACTTAGCCATACTCTGACCTAGCCATGCCGTGGACCAGGAAAAGCACATTGGTCCCATGGTCTGACCATGTGTGAGACCAATGGCTAGCCTGGATCCACCTGGTGAGGCTATGGTTGAGTATGCGGGCTAACAACAGGTTTATGGTTGCTTCTGGTTTATTTCTGTATGAGCTGGGCTTCAAGTAGTAGTGGGCTTCCTCTGATGGCCCATAACTCTAGCCCAGTTTCTTCAAGGGTTTTCTTACCGTTGCAACTCCGTCTATTTAAGCTCTCTTAGGAAATCCTAAGAGGACTGTAGCATCGGCGCACTCTCTCTCTCAGGTAAGCCAAGGGGCTAGGGTTTGGGAGAACAAGCTAGGGTTTCTGGCTTGGGAGTGATCCATTGACGGCGATTCCACTGAGGGAGCTCATCCTGGTTTGGTGCTACCTGAGTCCCTGCATACACGAAGAAGATGAAGAACTTGAAGATGGATTCCTGTGTTGAGAAATCTCTCTGAGATTTCTCGGTTGTCCTCAACGGACGATTTCTAATCCTTTTCTCTCTTATCTTCCTATTCGTGTCTTAGTGGAATCTCTAGCTGTCGTTCTTGTGCATCAAACCTTTGTAACCTGTTTTTGAACTTGGATGCTTAGTGAAATTGGGTGAACCTCCCCTCCTGAGGTTCCGCGGATGTAGGGTAACCGAACCGCGTAAACAAATCTTGTGTGTTCTTGTGTTTTTCGTTTTTGATTTCATGTTCTTGCATGTTCTGTTTAACATCAGAGTAGTTGGTCGATTTATCCCTATTTCGTTCTCAAACGGTTATCTCAAACACGGCACTAAAATTTAAAATTAGCTTATGCCCAAACACGTCGATGTTATGTTCCACTTCTCACATTTAAATAAATAAGCATCTTCATTCTGGGTTTATCGATAGCCAAGAATTATTTTGCTTGCGATTATGGTTCTCAATCACCAAATCTCCTTCAATCCTAGTTTGCTTTTGGTGGCAGTATTTACTGTCACAGGAGCCTTACACCCATGCCTAGCAGCAATCGCCACCATGTCCACCGCCTCCACCACCAGCAAGGAAGGCTGCCCCCGCCAATGCGGCAACATCACCATCCCATACCCATTCGGAATTGGCCTCGACAATGGCTGCTCTCTCACCCCTGACTACGATGTCTTGTGTAATCTCTCTTCCAACCCTCCTACCCCGTACCTTCTCGGCAGGGGCGTAGGAAGCGGGCAGCGGACCTTCGAAATCCTTGACATCTCAGAGTCTCGTATACGCGTTCGAAATGGTGGGGTAGCGATGCAGTGCTTTAACTCATCGGGCCAAATACTCTCAGATAAATACACGTATGTTTACATGTCACTAACCGCCAATTCGCCTTTCACCTTCTCCCCGACTTCCAACTTGTTCACGGTGGTTGGATGCCATGAAAATGGTGACCTCTTTGACGGTGACATCAGCAGCATTGGCACGGGCAGTACAAGTTCGTGCAGCTCCCAGTGCTCCACCAAAGAGGACGTGGTTGCCGGCCAATGCGACCGCTCCGGATGCTGCCAAGCTGCTATTCAAAAGGGGATCAGAAGCTTGGATGTTTCATTGAATTTTGAAAGCAACAACACAGATGTGGTGTCGTTTAATCCGTGTGGATACGCTTTTGTGGCAGAGGTAGGGCGCTTTAACTTTAGCGGCCTTTCTGATCTCAACGACCCCAAGTTTATGGAACGAATTATCAATACGGTTCCTGTCGCAATCGATTGGGTGATCGGTAATCAGACGTGTGAAGAAGGCCGAAGAAACCAAGCAAGCTATGCATGTATGGGGAATACGACGTGCTCTGACCAGTTGGAGACCGCTATAGGCGGGTATAAGTGCAGCTGTGAATCTGGTTTCCAAGGAAATCCTTATCTTTCTCCAGGTTGCTATGGTATGTGTATATATGATTATATTCCCCTGTATTTATAAACTTTTATTGGTAAAAAAAATCATGTTTTACAAAAAAAAAATTTATTTTCTAATATAATTGATCTTTTAATTTTATAATTTTTTTAAAATAAAAAATTTTTATAACAAAAGTTTATAAAAATGTAAATACAAGTATATCGAGTGTAAATATATTTTTTAAACTTTATTGTAAAATAAAATTATGTTTGAAATAATTTAGTGGTGCACCCAACAGTGTAGGATATTCAGACCCCTTTTCTTTGATAAAGGTTTAGGTATTGTCGTAGGATGTTCTCATTACGGTTTTCCTTATTCCTTCCGATTAATAATTTTCCTGTACCTTCTTTTCCTTATGCCACCTTGTGGAAATATCATGATTGGATATGTTTTACCTTTGCCATTTATACCTGGTATTTTTTTTTTATGAAAATTCAGTATATGCTCTTTTTTCTTTATTAATCTGATTTGTTTGTTGATATGGCCCCTTGGTCCTGTACTTTGGATCTCAATAAGTTTTTTCTCTAGTTACTTTTAAGTTTTAAGTTGTTTAAAAATGTTTCCGAAAGTAGTTTGGTTCCACCACTTTGTTTGTTAAGATTTTTAGTTTTCTTAACCAATCAAAACATATTGTTGAACCATGACAATTGGATTGCCATGCTTGTGTAACTACATTCCTAAAGTATTTTTGTCGCGTCCGCATCTTTTCCACTTTAAATGTTTGAAATTTCTACAGTTCATTATCTTTCAACTTGAACGTAATTGGGCAATGGTACGATGATGAAAAAGCATAATTTTTTGTTGTGATAGAATTGCATTATTAATTGGCATTTGAATTAGGACTCTATCGAGTTTTTTTTTTTTTCGTAGATGCTATCATTATCATTATTATTTTCTCCAAGTAAATTTTTTTAACAAACTAGTTCAATGGTGGTTTTAGAAGTTGAATCCTAATCTTAAAATTTAAAAATAAAATAAATCTCATAAAACTTCCATTTCATACTGGATTTCCTACCGGAATTATTACGAAATTCGATATGGAATTAACTGTGGTTGTGAAATAAATTGATGCAGATATAGATGAATGTGCTGATCCGATGTTGAGTAATTGTACAATGGGATGCGTGAATACAAAAGGGAGCTTTCGCTGCACTTGTCCCTCTGGCTATACCGGTGACGGTAGACGAAATGGAACTGGTTGTATAAAGAAAAGTTCTCAGAATTTTATCCTCAAATTGTGCCTAGGTACGCACTTTATTTTTATTTTATTTTTGTTTATTAATAATTTGAAATCACTCACTCCCATTAGCTAGTCAAAAGAAGAAACATTTTTTATATATATAATTAATTGATGAAATTTCGTGTGTATATTTAATATAATTATCAATTGAAAAAATAAATTAAAATTGGGTGGGTTGAAATCTCACTTGAGCTGGCAATAGCCGATCTAATCTAAGAAAATCGATCCGATAGACTCAACTCAAATCCAACCGATGCCCAAATAACTAAAAAAAATGTGGAGTTGAGACTGACCGACCCAATCCGATTTAAGCCTGAAACCCAGAAGAATTACGGACCCAATAACAACCCGAACTCGATTATATCTAAATAGACTGACTCGAAATCAACTCGAAACCCGAAATTGCCCAATCCGAACATATCCGGAACCTGAAATTACATGAACCCGATTATACCCGACACCCAAAATAAATCAAACCCAATTATATCCGAAACCAACAAAAATATTAGCATTTCCCCTAAAATACCCAAAACAATAAGTATTTGATTACTTAATAACGGATGATAATATTACCATGCATATAGTATAATTAAATATAATTTGTACTCTCTCCATTGAAAAAATATAAGTCATTTGACTTTTTAGCATTATTTAAAATGCTAAAACTGTATAAATATCAATTTTTTGTTATTTTTTGTTATTTTTTATAATTTCATGTTATGAGTAATAAGTATGAAATTAATATAAAAAAAATTAATATTTTATATAATTTTGACTTTTAAAAAAATATTCTAAAAAGTGAGAAGCATTGTTTAAAAAAGCTACAGGCGACACAAGGCGGTAGGTATACCTGTAGAAGGTATACCTTAAGCGGGCCTTAGAAGTTAAGGCGGTGACTTTTCCATAAAAACTCTAAAAACATCTTAAACTTCAAACTAAATGCTATAAAAACCATCTTTGATGAAATAAAATCAGATTGAAAACATATTATTGTACTAAAATAAGTTTTAGGTAGTAAGCAAGTAAAAAAAATCATATCCAAGGCACCAGAAAGTACTAAATATAAGTCTAGGAATAAAAGGTTAAAGAATAGAAAGAAATCCAAGATGAATGGGAAGGATGGATAGCTAAGGAGTGGGTCACTGAAAATCATCAATGTCATTTGCATCATCTTCTTCCTCAATGTCTAGAAAAGAAGCAAAGTTCTCCCTCATCACCATCATCCACAGACTTGTATCCTTCATCATCATCATCATCTTCTGGTTGTAATCTGATTTAGAATGGAGAACCGGACAGCAATGACTTAGCAGGACAATAGCAACGACCCAGGCACCCAACAACACAATAGCAACTCCACCGAAAGGAAGAAGTGCAATGAAAGGGGGGAGAGAAGTAGAGAAGAAAGGGAGAATAGAAGGCCCCAAACGTGAAGTGAAGAACACATGAGAGCTAAAAAAACCAGAAAAATCTTGAAAAAAATCATAAAGTTGCTAAAATCTTCAAAATAAAATCAGAAAAATATTTTTCAACTATAAAAAGATATGAAAAGATTGTATCCAAATAAAACAAGACTGTAATATATCTTAATCGGCCAAAATAAGGAAAAAACCAGAAAAGCCCAAAGCTTTGGGCTTTAATTCGCTTGTGGCTTAAGTTGCGCTTTGGGTGGGCTTTTCCACCCTTGGTGCGCCTTGGCCAAAGCAGGCTGCAACAGGTGCGCCTTGGGCTTAAGCCCGCTTAAGCGCGCCTGGGTTTCACCTTTTTAAACACTGGTGAGAAGACTTACATTTTTTAATGAATGTAAGTCTTCTCACCAGGAAATTATTTTTTATAATAAAAGAATCTTTATAATAAAAGAATCTTTAAAGTCTTTCAGAAAATTATTTTTAAAAAAATATTAATAAAAGTAATGATAAACTAATTAAGAAAGATCGAGTTGGGATAAAATAAGGAAATTATTTTTAAATCGTAAGAATCTTTATAATAAAAGAATCCTAGAAATCTTTTAGAAAATTATTTTTGAAAAATTCTTCTCGTGTAAAGTATGATATATAAATATAGATATTTTAAATCACTCCCATTGGTTAGTCAAAAAAATAATTTAATATCATTGTAACTTTGTTTGAAAGATTTAAATAACAATGATTTGATAAAAAAATACATCTCATTTAAAGAGTGTGTATTTATAGATAGATAACAAATCATGACAGATAATTGACAAAGGATTAAACAAAGGATAAAAGCTTACCACTTCTCCGTCGAACAGAGATAAAGCTTGTTCACGTTTACTTTTCACGTTACAAACCCAATACAAGGAGGTTGGGTCGTTGTCAATATAATGAAAACTACTTCCAAGCTTTTGAGCAATAGATGTGAAAGTTTCAAAAATCCAAATCAGTTAAACACACACACCACATACCCTAATTTTCAACATGACAGATAGGTGACAAATAAACTATGAGTATTGAAAGTCAAAAGAGAATAGAAATCACCTGAAAGACTAAGGGGTATCCATGCAATACATATACACCCTTTTCTTTCCCAAATATGTCAATAGATGACACCTTCCTGAAAAATATTTAAACAATTGCCGGTAACATTCACGCCCTCAATGATACTTCTCAAATTTTACATAATCACAAGCAAATGCTAAATAGTCCAAGATGACAACTTCAGAACATTTAAACAACAAAACCTTCCCAATAATCAACAGCTTCGCCATCATTAACTTTTGAAGACTTTTTAGGCTCAACTTTAAAAATCATAACAATATCAAAATAAGACACAGTTTAAATGTAACATGCTTAAGAGGTGAAGGATCGTATTCTATAACTAGAAGACCAGTTATAAGATGAAAATCAACTAAAGAAAAACGAGACAAAAGATCCCCAACTCTAACCCAAAATTTCTCATTTACAATCTCATGCATACCCATATAATGAACTAATTGAAAATTAAAACGAAGTTTGGAAGCCCGTTGAAAAATTAAAGCAAAACAGTTATTCTTCAGTATTCAGCAACTGATAAACCTTCTCTAATGATTTTACAAACATGAGGGTAAGAATATAGATTATCCCGAGCAGGAAACCGTTCTTCATCACTAAGCCAATAAGGATAATCCTACAAACCACAAATATAAACAACTGACATTATCGGAAAAACAACGTACAAACTCAAAAATAGAACACATCGGACAAAATATACTACACTCACATTGAACTTGTTTTTGTCCTCTTATAAACCAGACACGCTAATGCCTGCGCAAAATTGAACACATTACAAAGAATAGCCCTATGTTAAAAAAGAAGTTAAATAGTCAACCCCTAGCTCATACATGAGCGGGAAAACCTTAATAAAAATGCTACATTACAAGAAAACTAACCTTCACATGACATTGTTGTTCAGTAATAGGAAATGAAAACGATGATCGAGAGAGAAATGCAAGATGATGATCGTTCGAAAACAGAGAAACTGAGAAGTGAGGGAGAAAACGAACGAGAGAGAAGACATACAGTAAACGCCAAAAAGCTACTCGATAGAACATTGGGTTAATATGAACTAAAATTGAGTTAATTCGTTAAGGAAATTGGATCTACCGGCCCAATTTCCTCTTAAATAATAGTTAGAAAGCCACATACAATAGAGCCACGAAGACGGTGACACATCTTAGCCGCTCTGTCGGGATTCTTGACATTTACAATAATCCAGGTCTTCGCGACCTCATCTTTTTGGATGTTCTCGAGTAGGTTTATTCTACCTAAAATATTTCCTTATATAAAAATTTTTTTATTGCATATTACTGCTCCGTTTATAGCTAGCTGCTAGGACATGGCTGCAAATTGAAATAATTGGAACAATTTGGTTTGATCTTTACAGGAATAAGTTCAGGTACGTTGCTGTTAGTCGTTGGCTTAAGTTGGTTGTTTGTGATGCAAAGAAAAAGGAAGTTAGCAGTGATGAAGAAAAGGTTCTTTGAGCAAAACGGAGGCTGGATACTACAGAAGCATCTGTTAGCGGCTACCTGGGTCAGCAACACAGAACGAACAACCATTTTCACAGAGGAAGAGCTCAAAGCAGCCACTAATAATTTTGAAAAGGATATGATACTCGGAATCGGCGGCAATGGCACCGTATATAGAGGGGTCTTGCCTGATCATCGGGTGGTGGCGATCAAGAAATCAAAGGTGATTGATCAAACCCAAATCGAACAATTCATCAATGAGGTAGTCATCCTCGGTCAAATTAACCATCGGAATGTGGTGAAGCTTCTTGGGTGTTGCTTAGAGACACAGGTACCGTTGTTGGTCTATGAGTTCATCTCCAAAGGCACTCTTTATAGCCACATTCATGAACCACAAAATCGAGATGTAGGGGAAAGGCAATGGCAGCTATCATGGAGTGATTGTGTAAGAATTGCATCGGAGGCAGCTGATGCGCTTGCATACCTCCACTCGGCCGCATCTCCGCCAATCATTCATCGAGATATTAAGTCGATGAATATCTTACTCGACGACGCCTACAACGCTAAAATAGCCGACTTTGGAGCTTCAAGATTGATTCCGATGGATCAATCTCGACTAACTACATTGGTTCAGGGTACTCTAGGGTATCTTGACCCCGAGTACTTTCATTCGAGCCTTTTAACGGACAAGAGTGATGTCTACAGCTTCGGGGTTGTTCTTGCAGAGTTAATGACAAGGCAAAAGCCAATCTCTCCATTTAGGCGAGAGGAAGATCGAAACCTTGCAACCTATTTTGTTAGATCGGTCGAGGAAGAAACGTTATTCGATATCTTAGACCCTCAATGGAAGACTGAAGCTTTGACGTCGGAAATTGTTTCCATGGCATCGATTACTCGGAGGTGTCTAAAACTGAGCGGGAAAGATCGGCCGACGATGAGGGAGGTTTCTACGGAGCTGGAAGCAATAAAGAAATTGAAGAAGCAACAGCTGGAGTATAAAAGAGATGTAATTGTAAAGACTGAAAGTGGCGGCCATGGGGCGGAAACAAGCATGTCACTTCACGAAGAAGGGGATCTATATCCTATTACCTATCCTATCATCAAGGCCGGAGGCTAAGCAAAACTACTTCTGTCTTTTTTAAACCGTCTTGCTCATCACACCGCCAATTCATCACCATACACACGGTGTCGATTGCGGATCCAAAAATCGCAGTAATTTGACGGCCACGGATTCTAAAACCGTGAGAAATGATATGGCGACGGTTCTACAAACTGTCGCAATAAGTGCGGCTACGGAAGCTCAAACCGTGTGCTTCATATTTTGAATGAATGATGGCACCTAGTGCTTCCTATGTATACTTTTTTCCGTCTGTTTCCTCACAATTAACACGATTTGAGCATCCGTAACCACAATTAACCGTCGTCATTTTATTTCTCACGGTTTTGGGATCCGTGGCTGACCAAATTCCTACGGTTTTCGGATCCGCAATCGCCACTGTGTGTTTGGCGATAAATTGGCCGTGTGGATTGTCTCCCCCATTTTAAATGTCGAGTGTTTATTATAAAATAGGGATAATTATGTGAATATATCATTTTCAGTTTTTTTAATAGTAATTATACTCATGGAGTTTTTATTTATTTTGATGCTTATGCAATTAGGGTCGATTGAGATCAAGTTACAATATTTAAGGTATGTGGTTATGCCTTCTTTCGGATGCTTACAATAATAATACTAGAATTGTGACAATATGGACACAATAACGGTTACAATAATTAGGTTTCGTGTAGGATAAATTATGATGCAAGAATATTGTTTCAAGTAAGCAAAATATATATGGTTCAAGAATAAGGTTTTAAGAATGTCGTTACAATAGGTTACAATCGATTTCACTACTCTAGGTTACACTACTCTAGGATTACAATAGGTTACAATAGATTACAATAACTTAGGTTACACTAATCTAAGGTTACAATTAGCAATATTAGGATTCGTATCTTGACGAATTCCTAATACAATTAGAAAGGTAGAAAAAATTACCACATGAGCACCATCTAATCAACTAACAAAATTGAAACCTTAATACTACAAAATTGAAAACAATCTTATGATGCTTATTGATGTGAAAACCAAACCTTTTCATGTAGCAAGTGATGAGCGTAAGGTCATGAATCGCGTCACACAACTCAGAATTCCACAATTTGCCGTGAAGATGAGTTTTTGGAGCAAAGGAATTACTAATTAGTGCTTGTGGCATATGTGATGGTGTCTTTCCATAGTTTAAGGGCCAAGTTCTTACGTGTAACCCACAATTTATGACATGAATAATTAAACCTCTGACAGAAGAAGTAGCGTCTGTGCAAATCAATAATCCGAATAATTTCTCATTTTAAAACGTAAACAAATCTTGTAAATAATCTTATCTCTATCTATTTACTTTTTTTTAATTTTAAAAAAATAAAAATTCCACTTTAAAGAGTATATATATGTAAAATCCACCCTAAAAAGGTATAATTACTAAAAAGAAAAAATAAAGAGTATAGTTAACAAAAAAAAAAGTGTAAAAGTATATTCCCTCAAATTTTCACTATAAAATAACCTATTAGACTACTGCATGGTCGTTTTGCCTCCTATTTCGGTTGTTCTGGCTATCCTTTTTTTTGTCGACATAAGGAAATACATTAGGCTAATCTACATGACACCGTGGATAGCTCCAACCTAGAGCGTTCTTTTGGACGAGTACCAGTAGACCTGGATCATCAAGTAACACTTCGTCAGCAGGGATACTGAACGCCATATGACAAATCCGATCGACAACAGTATCCAATTCCCTGAAAACATGACAAATAGAGACATAATTAAAAGCATATAAAAGTAACCGAATATCCGTGAGTAGAAGTTCAATACTCTAAGGGCGGGTCCAATCCCTGAGAAGAGCCTTGTCAACAGTTAAGTTGTCTCTCTCAATGAGCAGATTATGAACCCCCAAATCAGTGGCCCTGAGAACACCATTTCGCAGAGCCAGGGCCTCCGTGTAGATGACAGAAGAGTGATCACACCTTCCATTTCCTAAGGAGAAAACACCGGCGGAGGAGTCACGAATAACAAACCCTAAAGATGCCATCCCAGACGGCAACCTAGAGCCATCGAAGTTGATCCGACTTTCGTGGTTTGTCACTTACAATATTGTTTTGTAATTTATTGAATGAGCTTGGGTTGACTAGGGTTTAGGAATTAACTTATTGAAAAGGGGTTTGGGGGGGTTCTTTAAAAAAAACGGATTTTTCGCGAGGTAACCCTGTGGTATAACGTAATCCGGGTGGTAAACAAGAGTTTCAAGTTTTTCGCCTGGTAATCCTGAGGTTTCAAAACTTTATGCGTTACACCCAAAACTCTTGTTTTGGTTGAAAAATGACAGTTTCAACTTTAATAGGGTGATGTTTTGTAATATTAAAAAATTGGTTGGTTTTATTAGGAATAAATCATACTTTATTAACTTAGAACAGGATAATGAAGAAGACATAAGAACGAAGAAGACCACGAGGTTGCAGACGCGAAGAAGAAGAAGAACGACGTGTGACTCCGGAGACGTGGGTGGTCGGCGGTGGAATCGGACGGAGGCGGTGGCTCCGACCCAAGCGAAGTGAAGAATCAGAAGGGGTGAAAATTTAGGGGTTAGGGTTTCAAAAATTTTAGGGCCAATTTTTGCTTGATTCGGAGCCACCGCCAAGATCGGAGCCACCACCGCCATCCGGATTCGCCGCCGCCCACCCACTCGTCGGAGTCGCACCTGGTTCTTCTCCTTCGCGTCTGTAACCCCTGGTCCCCCTCGTGCTCTTTTGTCTTCATTCTTCTGTTCTAAATTAATATGCCTCACAGATTTGGACTTGATATGAATGAGAATATCCATACAGTGCAGAAGAAAAAGATCCCTCAAGAGTTTAAAGTAGGCAATTTTGTGTCACACAGTAGCTAGAATTTATCAGTGACAAGCAAATATTTGTAAGGATTGAAACTTGAAAGGAGGAAAGCAATTTCAAAGATTTTGTTCTAAATTAATATGATTTAATTCCTCATAAAGTCCACAAAATTTTCAATATTACAAAATACCATCATATCAAAGATAAAACTCCCATTTCTCAACCAAAACCAAAGTTTTGGGCGTTGCGCGCGCAAAAAATTTTGAAACCCCGGGGTTACCAGACGAAAAACCTGAAACTCTTGTTTACCACCCGAATTAAGAGAGTGTTTGGCAAGAGATTTTTTGGGACGGGTTGGAGATTAAAAAAAAACCTGCAACTCCATGTGTTTGGCAAGAGGTTTGTGTTTGAAGATGGAACTTAAGGTGGAGGTTTTGGGGGGTTAAATTTGCCCAAAAAAAACTTAGGGGGCAAGCTTTGGGAGGTTATTTTTTTGTGTTAATTTTTTTGCCCTTGGAACTCAATTGCATAAGGAAGGGGAAGGGGAAGGGGGCAGGGGTAGGGGGTATTTTAGAAATTTTCATCTCAAAACTCATTTACAAACCTTACAATCATCAAACACCCAATCAGGTTTTTTTTTTTAAAATAAACTCCACCTTCCACACATCCAACTCCACAACCTCCAACCCCATAACCTCCACCTCCTACCAAACATGGCCTAAGCTATACCACAAGGTTACCTCGTGAAATATCCGTTAAAAAAACTAACTAAAGTTATAAATGGTGTTTGGTGGGAGTTTTTGTGGGAGCTTCGGGAGTTGCAGCAGGAGATCATTTTTCATGGAAAAAAAATCGGGGATGGGGGAGGGAGGCAAGCTTCTAAAGTTTTTGCCCATATTTTTTGGGGGGAACCACAAGCCACCAGATATTTTTGTCTTTTTACCATAAAAACATCTTCCAAACCTTATAACTATCAAACACCATTCAACTTTTTTACAAGATTATTTGAAAAAAAATCTCCACCTTTTCACATCTCCAAAATCTAAAAAAAAAAATCTTCACCTCCAAAAAACACTACGGGTTCGTATGGGACAGAGTTAATAAACTGACTAAAATTATAAACAGGGTAAAATTTATAAACTGTTGGTAAAAGTAGTTAAAAATTTAAACAACAACCTAATTAAAAAAAACCTCCACTTCTACTTCTTTTTTAACTTTTTATTTTTGCACCCATACATACCCAGTGAAGATCCTCTACAACATCCCCTACTCCACCCCTACTCCAAAATTTTTTTTTTTTGACATATATTTAATCTTAAAAAAAAAGTTAAAATCATATTTATAATCTTAATATCTATTTTTATATATTTATAAAATTTTATTTTAAAAAATCATGTTTTAAATTTTTTAATAATTATATTTTGTAAACTATTGCTTTTTTAATTTTTAAAAATTTTAAAACATCATTTTTCAAAACAAAATTTTATAAATATATAAATATAAATGTTAAAAATATAAATATAATTTATATTTTTTTAAAGATTAAATAAATATTAAAATAAATTAGTGGAGTAGGGAGTGGAGTAGGAATTGGGTTGTAGGGGATCTTGTTTGATACATACCCTACACCTTCCAAAAAATGTCTCATTTGTCAAACACACGCAAATTTGTTGATTGAGAAACTACTTTTATTCTCTTATACTCTTTAACCATGGTATCGTAACCGCACGAGTCGAGTATTGCTTGTATAGTTAGGGCTGTTATTCAAGCCGAACGAGTCGAGTATTGCTTGTTAATGTTCAGCTCATTTAGAAACGAGTCGAGCTCGAACGGAGCCTAAACTTGGACTCGAGCTTAAAAATATGTTCATACTCGGCTTGTTTATGAAATGAACGAGCTTGAGCCGAGATTTTTTCAAGCATTAAGCAACTCTATTTGCTCAAAACATAGTAACTTAAAGGAAATTGTAGAAATTTCACAAAATTCGAGCTATTCAAGCTTAAATCAAACAAGTCGAGCTTTGAACCAAGCTTAAAATGTGTTTATACTCTGCTTTTTTAGAAAATGAAAGAGCTCGAGCCGAGCTCAAACTAATCAGCTCATATAACAACCCTATGTATAGCTGGTATGGTAATGGTGATCCCCATTTATGTTTTTTGGTTGGAGTAATCCCTATTTATTTGTGGTTTCTGTACCATGCCCTATTTCCTTGTAGGCAAAAAGCATTGCATCTTCATGACATCCAGACACACTCCTAATAAAGTTTTGAAGGGCTATATTACTTGCTACTGAGTAGCTTTGTAGTTGAAAACACTACCAAGTTCTAGGATCATTTGGTGGAAAGTTTTAGCCGATGATCCACCAAGTTCATCTATTGATTGAAATACAGGTCAAGTAATGGCATGTAATCCATGTATATTCATTCAATACTTGCGCATTTCCATCGCAACTCTTTACTTATGTTATGTTGAAGGTAGCGTTTGTGTTTGCGAGTTCTCCTACAGACTTGCATTTGCTCTTATTTATGAATGCAGTGGTGTCAAAAAACTCTCATTTATTCTCTCTTTTATCCTCACATAGTCCGTGTCCTAACCACAAACCAAATAAATAAATAAAAATGATTTCAACTTACAAACTAGGAACTGAAGTATATACACTACGTACCAGACACCTCAGCATCAAACTAAACACACTGAATGGCTCATTGCATTATTTGTCTCGTGCGTCAAATGACGATCAACTTTGCAGCTGGATTAGTGTTCTTCTGCAGCTGCTGCAGGGACATAGCCTTCTCCCTTAGTCTATCATTATCGCTTGGAACTTCAATCACCATCTGCTCAAGCACCACTGCATTTTTCAGTAAATATATTGCAAGCTCCATCTCATTCCATTGGTCATAAAATCTTCCTATCTTGAATTCTTTCAGCTTAAAATGACGGCGGTCCTGATATTTTCCTTTTTTAATTGTTACTACGCTTCTGCGCCAACCCATCTGTTGCAGAATGAGGCAAACACAAACCATCAAGGAGGACACAAACATGATGACGGCAAAGATAAACTAATATGGACTCAGGAAGCAACAGTCAAAGCGTCAATACAACTAGAACTTTCAGTTGGGAGATAAAACAGCGGTTTTCCCTGCATACAAGGTATGAGTTTCAAGTGAATGTTGCTCTAAATAAAGTCTAAACATATCAAAGTCAGCATCCCCACATTTGACACCACTGCATTCTCGTGTAGAATTCTACTTAAGAATGCAAGGTAAGAGAACATTTTTATTTTCTTCCAAGAAAAAAGCAGCACCTCATACATAGTGTAGAAATATGCTTGATACAGTGCTGCAGAGGACTCTTAAAGGAACATAGTCAAGAATAAATCTCACAAAGAAAATCAGCGTACATATAAGATTGAAACAAAACAACTAACCTTTAATTGTAATATCTCGAGGAAGGGGCAAGCATTTAACAGCCGAGTGATACTTAAAAGGTCAAATGCGAATGGAACATAAATTTCTAGCTGCTTTAGGCCAGATCTAGCAAACGTTGACATCTGTGGTTGTACCTAGACATGAAAAAATGAAGCATGTTTAGGAGCTAGTGGGATTTCTAAAGAGGATATAAAATATGCATTACCAACCTCAGTTACTATTCTGAGCGATAGAGCTTGAAGGTGTGGGGCTTGTCGGGTGACATGATCAAACCACCCGGGCTTTAATGTTGACCACAATTTTGCTTTTCTCAAAATCGGAACGTGTACAAATGTTGTATGGTGTTCGCGACCTTTATATTCAAAAACCTCAAGATTGGGGCAATTGAGCTTGACCTCAGTCAAACTATCCTGAATGATCAATTTCTTCAAATTGAGGAGTTGACCATTTATCCACGTGTATTTTGGAAGACAGCAATTATCCAGCCCAAGTGATATGAGATTTGAACCAGCAGATAGGATCAAATTCATCCCTGACTCATGTAAAGGTACACTATTCAAATCAAGTGTAGTTAAATTACGTACCAAGCTTGCGCATTCAAAAGAGATACTTAGTGTGCAATCTTGTAGGCATAATCGCCTCAAACAAGGCACCTTTCCAAAGTGGATGAGATGAGACGGGAAAGCATATTTTTCTTTTGATATGCCCCAAAAGTTTAGTTCTATTTCCTCAACTTTCATTCCAACAGAAATTGCAATCCACCTATCAATATGTGAAGCATGTTCTTGCTTGAGAAGGAACTTGACAACGAGCTTATTTATTCTCTCACCTGCCCAAGTTTCCATAAAGCAATCAACAATTTTCACAAACTTTGACTGAATGACAGATCTGTCTTCATACCAAATTCCCTTTCCAAAGATGCTGAGAGAATCAAATTGGAGTACACGGCGGGAATCAAGGAGATGTAGCCACTGAATTGATGATGCCCTCGCTCTAAAAGCATCTCTCACGGATAAAAAGGAGAAAATGTAAGAGAGAATATCATCAGGCAATTGATCTATGTTGTCCACCATTGGATATCTCGTTTCCTAAACGTATGATATCTCGTATCTGTAACAAAACCGAGTTAATATGGAAGACAACTAAAAGTAAAACGGCCAATGAACAAATTGGAATGCAGAATTTATACAAAGGAGCTTGGAATAGGTGGGCAATTATAAGAAAGCAAAGAGCTCCAACAAAGAACTATTTCCAAATTGAACAAACCTATAGTTTTTTTAATCATTTTTTTTGTCAGAAGAAATTAATGTAATGATCTCATCCTCTTTACATTTATGGGTAATTTTCGGCAGCAAGTGAACAAATTTGGTGTGATTAAATTGGTGCTATCAGCCAGTAATCCTTAACATTTGGATAAAATGTTAGATTTCAACAGCGCACAAAAGAACTGCCTTTAGAAGATCAAATCCAAAGTAACAAACTTAAAAGGGAAAAAATCTACAATTAACAAGGGAACTTAATTCTAATCAATGTGCAATTCTAAATCACAAGCTTTCATACTGAACTGGGAAAGCAAGGACCTTTAACATAGATATGGAAAAGACAAAAGAAGTAGGAACTAAAAAATCCAGGAAAATCATAAGATTGAGTAAAAAAATCAACAGCTATACAAAGAACTTAAAAATTCAACACAAGTAGTTTACAAAAATACATTACTAAAAATTCAAGAACTAACTACAAATCCATATGAGTAAATATCATCTTGACTTACAAAATTCAACGCAAGCAGTTTCTCCAAATATGAGTCTAAGGTCTCCACTAGATCTCCAAATATAAGGAGCCACATGCAAAAAGCGAGATCTGAAAAATAAGAAACAAACTCAAATTCAATCACTCAAGCATTTCCGAAAATTATAAATTGCCAATGGAGGATGAATAAGAGGTACCAGATTCAATCGATCAAGTATTCAACAGAAGGTTAAATCGAAGCCTGAGTAGGAGATACCATATTCAATTGAAGCCTGAGTGAAGAAGCCTGATTAAATCGAAGCCTGAGTAGGAGGTACGAGGTTCAATAGGAGGTTCAATTGAAGCCAGATTAAATCGAACCCTAAACATTCAATCGATCAAATAAAGAGGATGAATAGGAGGTACCAGATTCAATCGAAGCCTAAGTGAAGAATATGAAGAGTAGGTAGCGGATGCAGCAGCGGATTTCAAGATTCGAGAGGCCCGGATAGACAGCGGCAAGAGGATGACCAGAGCAGCGGATATGGATCGAAGGCAGAGCAGCAGCGGACAGTCGAAGATGACCACCAGCAGCAAGTGGATGATCAGCAGCAGCCGAAGAGAATGAGCAGCGGATAGCAGCAGCAGTGGACAGTCGAGACTCGACGATGAGCAGAAGGATGAAGGGCGCCTCCTCTCGGTTCATCTATATCTATATCTATATATTTATATCTATATAAAATACTAAAACAGAGGTCAGAAACGGCCTCTGATGCGATATCGCATCCACGGAATTTTCTGAATTAAAACGGGATTATTTTTACTTACGTGTCATTTTCTGGATTAAAGTGGTATTATATTTTTGGGCCACATCAATTAATAAGCCAATATAGTTATGTAAAAACTTATCGTTTTAGATCAAATAATCTATCCAATATAACCTATCTTAATTAGGTTTTATTAATAAATATTCAACCTTATATTTTAATTAGTTAGAAAACTTATCTTTTTAGAACAAATAATATTTGTCAAAATTAAATATAATATATCTATATATAAATATATAACATGCATGTAGCTCATCTATGGTCTCATATCATCGTCCATTCAATTACTCAAATTCTATATCATATTGAAATTTGGTTTGGATAAATATAAAATTCAGTCCAGCCGTTCCCGAACCGGCCATAACCGCCCATAACTTGATCATTGCCCAGCCGATTCACTCTCATATATACATACAAATTGGATAAATATAAAATTAAATTTCTATAACATAATCTGCTCATTCTTCTAATTTGTTACATTTTGATAATATTTTTTTGATATATTTAAATAAATATAAATAATTTTGATAAACTAAAGAATCTTATAAATATAACATGCAATTAATTAGGTTTATCTAACCAGTTGCTAAATTTTAAACAATAATTTTTTTAAAAAAAATAAGATAGAAATTCTTAATGACTTTTTATTTATATTAATTCAAATAAGTTTTATATAATAAAATTTATTAAAAATCGCACAACGGGCGAATAATAAAACTAGTAAAATACTAAAGCAGAGGCATGAAACAGACTCTGGTGCGATCTCGCGTCCACGGAATTTTCTGGATTAAAGCGGAATTATTTTTACTTACGTGTCATTTTCTGGATTAAAGTGGTATTATCTTATGTGAAAAATTTATCTTTTTAGATTAAATAATATATCAAATACTACGTATAACATTGTATCTTAATTAGATAAATTTATCTAATATAATTTTGGATATATAATATCAAAATTTATCACCGTCAATTTCGTAGATAAGTGGGGTTTTATCTTAGTAAAAAAGATAAAAAATTTTGAATTAACTAAAAAATTTGAATATCAAAATAAAATTAAATCAAAGTTCTTGAGGTATATATACGTATACTGTACATAATTTGATTTTTTTTTGGTGAAACTGTACGTAATTTGATAGTAGTACTACATAATTTGTTAATCTTCTAATAATTAACTAATTAAATGTGAGTTACTATGATTGTTGGGATTCATTAGTTTGATTTTAATATATAAATAACGATCCCAATTTTTATGAATGTTTTCTATTAGATTTAATAGTATTATAGTATTTTATATTATGATATATAGTATATGTGAATTTTGAATGTACGTATATTAATTCAAAGATTATATATAATAAAATTTGTTAACAAATCGCACAACGGGCGAGTAATCACTACAACAATTAAGACCTATTGTTGCACTTTCTTGCAACGGTTGATCTATTGAAGCGGTTTTTGAAGCGGTTTAGTCTATTGTGACGGTTCATGTGGCGGTTTTATCATTGATCGCTGATCAGACCTATTGTGGCGGTTTTAAGGAACCTATTGTGGCGGTTTTTTAAGTTATTGAAGCGGTTTTCCAACACTTTTTCTCTCTCTCTAATGAAGCGGCGTTTTAAACTATGTGGCGGTTTTTGTATTTAAAAAAAAATTGATTTTATATTTTTGTTGGGTGTCATCTTCAGTTCTTCACGTTTGATCCCTCTCTCTGGGTTCTCTAAATCTAGAAGCGAAAGGAGAAGACAGCTCCCTCCAGATCTGAACCCCTGCATCTGAAGACATCGATTGATACCCCTCTCTTCGTTTCTTGTTCATGCTGATCTACCATCTTTGTCGCTCGTCGATTCCGATACCATCCTCATGCACCTCTCTTTGTCATCGTTCGACCACCTCTCTTTGCTTCTATTTTAATGATCTTTTCCAGGTTTGTAATTGAATCTTTTGTTTGATTTCCTTTTTCCTATTCCAATCCTTGCGTGTTATGATATCAATTGATATTATCGGGTGAGAATTTATAGTTTTGAGATTTGGGAATTTTATGGAATTAGGGTTTTGGTTCATCTCCAAATCGAATAAATTTTTGCAGATCTGATTGAGAGGTTGTTTAGCGTGGAAGAGAGACTCGCTGGAAATCATTCTGTCTTCAAATGTTGATGCTTCCATAGAGCAAAAATTGTCTTTTTGGGGGCGATAACCTTGAAGAAGATCTCGCTCTAATCCGCGAGCGGCTATGATTATCACTACTAAACCCTAAAAGACAATGTTGGCATGCTGAAATTAATCCAGCTCGGTCTCACCTTCTCTGACAAGCAAGGGAGTCTGTCGACCTATGGCACAGATAGGTACTACACTACTCGGTCTTACTGCTAAAATTCTCTACTACTAAAATTCCACCCAATTTGAATATGAAAACAGAATACATCCTCAAGAAAATTTAGGATATTGTTTTGCTTTTATATTTATTCTAACTAATTATTCTCCTAACTGAAAATCTATACGTACTACTAGTGGTTCTGCCTTTGCTCATGCTTTTACTCAAAACCTCCTGTTGCTTGACATATTTTCATTTTCTTTAATCTAGCAGACCATTATTTGTATATACTACCTCTTATTAGAACTATTAAAAAATTACTAAAAACTTGACAGTGGTTGAGAATTAGGAACTTGATGCTATCTCATTTGGAAAAAAAATTCACAATCATCAAATAAACTTGTTAGCAATATATCTAAGAGAGGGAAGATAGTATATATAAGTAAATAGGCCATAAGCTAACTAATTCCAGTTTTAGGAAATTGGGAAATGTGTATATATATATATATATTTATGTGCGACTTTAGTGCTACCTTTTAGTTCATAATTGGATAATATGGGCAGGTTCACACCGACTAAATTACTGAATGTATCTCTATCAAATAAATTATCATTTGTGTACTTTTTTTGTTCGTAAAGTTGAGTTCACAGTATAGATGGGCAGTTCTGTATGCATTTGCTTCCTACCATTGAATATCATCGAAATTTACCTAGGCTGAATTGACATAGTGAGACGATAGATGATACATACAATGAGACGGTAAATTATTACTATTAATTGAGCATTTGTGCCTTGCTTTGATTGTGTTAGGGATAAATATGCAGTTTGATCTAGGGTATGTTTGGGGTCTAGTATATATAACTATCATGCTACATAGATGATTAGAAATATACTTCTATTCATTATGAATTGTTTGGGTTATGCCATATATTTTTATTTTCTTTGAAAAGTATCAATGTCTATCACGAAGATTAAAAGCAAAGTTCCAATAATATACTATCGCCATAAATTGAACCCAGAGACAAAATTCTAGTTGATTTTTTTTTTGTCAATTAATTTGCTGCCTTATGAACCCTTAAATCCTATATAGATTTGGAAAAGTATCTGTTTATTCTCCATAATGCCTTGTAAAAAGAAATATTTCTGAAATTTGCTCTTGATATTTGCTTCTATTGGACTTTTTGGAGTACAAGGGGGGCTATTTTTTCTAGATGGAAGGTTTCTGGCAGTGCTTTTTGTGGCCTCTTTTTTTTTTTACTGGAAAAACTAATATAGATTTCTATATAAGTAGTGTCATATTATTGTCATTATATTTGTACACAGTGATTGATTCAAATTGAAAAGGGAATGAAACTTTGAAAGTGTTACAAAGGGGTAACCATCACAAAGGATGCCTTTTTTTAAAACTATGTTATTGGTTTCAAGTGTAGCAGCCATTCTAATGGTAACTTGAAAACTTGTTTCACAGCAAGGGCCATGATATGTGTGTGCCATACACTAGAAGCATGGACAAGATCCTTGGGTGAGAAGATTGTTGAAGAATGGAGGCTTTGGACTTCCAAAACCCAAGTTGTCGGGTGAGTTCATACCTCAGATCATCAAGTGAATGGGTGTTTAAGCTCTGAAGAGTTGAATTCAAGAGAAATTTGCTTTTAAGACAATGCAAGAGTATGGAGTGTTGTATGAAGTCAATGTAAGCAGTGTTGTATGAAGTCATTGTCTTAGTTGGATCATTTCTTCGACTATCACTAGTTAAAAATCATCATTTCTCTTTTGGGACTCGGGAAAATGAGTGCTTTGACTTGCATAAGTTGCATTAGAATGCACCAAAGAATAGGGTGCATTCTATTATTTTTTAAAAATGTTGGGACTTTTTAGCCCGGGTCTGCTGAATCCGGGCTAAAAACTGTATTTTTTTTTATTTTGCTAAATAAAAAACCGCCACATTAGAGAAACAAACCGCTACATTAGAGAAATAAACTGCTACAATAGCTTAGACAAAACCGCCACAATAGATACTCTTTTGTGGCGGTTTTTATACCTATTGTAGCGGTTTGTTGTGTTGGGAAAAAACCGCCATATTAGGTTATAAAACCGCCACATTAGATCAAATGCAACGCGAGCAAATGAAACGGGTAAAAACTGCTACAATAGCCCTTAGGCAGCGGTTTTTTGACTTTATGTGGCGGTTTTGAACCGCTACTAAAAGCTTTAATTGTTGTAGTGAATAAAACAAGTTATATATATATATATATATGGTTGGATTGAAGTTGATAACCGACAGCAGTGAAGAAGACAAATAGGAGAGTTTTTTTTTTGGATTGTGCTATATGCACCCATAGCTGGTGCTATATGCACTCCACGGATCATAGATCCGTCCGTTTCAAATTTTTTTAAAAAATACACGGACGGATCCTAGATCCGTCCGTAATTTAAAAAAAAAAAAGAGAAAAGCTCCAAGGGCGGTAGATCCGCCCTTGGAGTTTTGCTTTGTCAAAGTAAAAGCTGCTATGCAGCAGCTTTTACTACTCTTATTTTTTTTATAATAATACATAGGACGAAACCTAGATCCGTCCTATGTAATTTTTTTTATAACGGACGGATCTTAAATCCGTCCATATAGTTTTTAAAAAATTTGCAACGGACGGATCTATGATCCGTCCTATGGAGTGCATATAGCACCTGCCATGGGTGCATATAGTCATCTCGTTTTTTTTGGGAACGGCAAGTTGCGTTTTGTCCATTGTGAAGACGAAAATTAGATATTTACGTCAAGATGCCTTCATCAACCTAGGCATTTTAGGGTTTTTTTTTTGCCAAAATCTACACCAATCTAGCACAACAAAGGTATGTACTCTCACATAATGTAAACACTTCTTTGATTTTGGATGATTCAACACAAAAATCAGGGGTTTTGAAATTTGACCGAAATAGTGAAAACTTCATAGATTTTGATCGATTTTGTGTTGTTTTTGGAGCTTTTTTGTGTGTTTTCTTGCTGTGTTCATCATAGGAGGTTGGATTTGGAATATTGAATGCCATTGTGGGTGGTAGAAATTGATTTTGGGGCGAATTTCAGGCGAAGGAACTCGACAATCTGGGCTGAAAATCCTATCTTTGCTCGGAGTTCTGGGCTGATCGAGGAAACATACGAACCTCGGCAAGATTACACGCGGAAGTGTTTCCAACTCGCAGATCTAGGTCGAGCAAGAATAAGAAACTCGACAAATTTTTTTATCTCCTCCCTATTAAGGCTTAGGTTTAGATCTAAGTTTTGCATTAGGTGCTCTCTCAAATTCGTTTGTCTTCTTCTTTACCGAATGATTTTCGATTCTTCATCTTCTTGAGCGATTTTCTGCGGTGATTTTGGTTCTACAATGTTGAATGAGCTGCAAGTGGCACTTGAATCAACTGAGATTCTAAACCTACTGAATGAGCTGCGGTGATTTCTACACAAGTGTAAACTCTATTTATAAATACTTTGCCATTCTCAGTTTGTAAAGACAAGTTTTTCATTCTCTTGAATATGAAATACAAGAAATCATTCTCTCAGTTTTCGCTTTATTTTTCTTCATTCATGTTCAAAAGATCGAGCTTGATCATCTCTCAAATTCAAGCTTGATTTGTCATCATACAATCTCATTAACATGAGGAACCTCTCCCCACGTCTGTTTGTCTTTGGTATCTCTGCTCGACGTTCTAGGCTAAGGAACCTCTCCATCTCCTTCATCATCATCAACTGAATTTAACTCACTATCATCATCATCTTTTGAGAAATTTATGATATCTTCTATATTGTCCAACTGCAAAACAGTATCACATATTTCGGTTAACCAAAACATCATAATACTACTTCAATTTATAACATTACAAATTTATACTGTCTACTCATTAATATTTCTTGAGGTTGTAATGTAATCTCAGCCCAGATCTTCGAGCTTCTATCTGAAACTCATCAACAGCTGTCGAGGGTATACATTATACTCATTCCAGATCAATTCACCTATGGTTTGTATATAATAAATCGAAACGAAATACATATATTGAAAAATATTTTACAACTTACATCAATATTTTCTTCATTAATATTCACCTCTTCACTTTCGTTGTTTGAATCTCCACATGTATTCATGTTACTCTCTTGTCGATAGACTTTTTTAGGAACAATTTGATTGGGAGAAGCAAGTTATGTTCTGCGTATATGTTGGTCCTTGAAACATAAGGCTTAGGGTTTATATAAAATATACAAAAGATATAAAATTTAGTATTGATGATTTTTTTAAAAAGTATATCTCATTATATCTTCACTATAAAGATATAAAATTTTGATAAGTATTTATCTCATCATATACTTAATTATAGTTATAAAGATATTATAAAATTATGCAAACAGAATAAAATCGGTGAATTTTTATGGATAAAACAAAATAACTTTATCTTAAGAACCAAATAAAGGCGAGAGTAAATTAGGAAAGTCCAATATATAGCCTCAATAACTTTAGCCAAGTAAAAGGCAAAGTCTCGGTAACCTGGGCCGAGCCTATTTAGAAATCTCATCAACTATTGACGAGGTTATGGTAAAGCCTCATAGAACTAACATAGACAGAAATATTTCACTAATTCAATGACATATGTCTTATTAGTTCAAAACGAGATTACATAATGAACTTGAAAATAGTACTAAATATCTAGAAAACCCTAAAAATAAATACAAATCTAGTTACTTCCGGTTTTGTGATTGTTCGGATCTCCCCGGGCCTTCTACTTTCACTATTGATAGATCCGCCACCGGGAGGGCCATCACGCGTTTCCCACTACGAAGTTGTTGCCGAACTTCGGGGTTGTTGATGTACTCCTGATAGTTCATCTCTTCTCCTTAGATTTTTCAAGGGTTTTAAACGTTGAGAATTCTTTGTCAAGCGCTGTTGTGACCTTTTTGGGACCTACTTCCTTGCCTTCAATCAAGGCCCGCATAAATATACGAGCCTCAACAAGATCTCGTACATGCTGTTTCTGTACTTCAGCCTTTGTCACCATTTTTTCTTCTCTGCACAATTAATTGAACCTATCTCATATGCCCTATTTATACTAATTCATCACAAAACCCTAATTTTTTTTTCTTTTCTAATTTCCCTCCATTAACCTCCTCCCGCGGATCCAATTTTCCTCCAAAATTTTATGGCGCCAATCATTCCGTAAATCACGAGGTCAGTTTTTTGAAGATATTGCCTCACAATAAGCTTGTGAAAAATAGTCGAGTTGAAGCATTAGTCTCGTTGAGTTTGGCCGAGGTTTTATACTATCCTCAGTGAAACATGCCTACTTAATAGCAAAGTCTCAACAAAATATGCCAAGCTGATAGAAAAGTCTCAAAGAACTTTGTCGAGATATGCATCACGCCGAAACAAATTTTTTTTTTTTGTCGAAACCCATCAACCTCAATGCAAAAACTCAACCGCTATTCTTATCAATTGTTTTTCATTGCGTTCAACAAGACTGGTGTAATTTTCGACACTTCGGTATTTCGGTTTTTTTCGTCTCTCGGGCCATTCTGTAATTATGTTGTAAAAAATGAAAAGGATTTCAGCGTAAATATCTAATTTTCATCTTGACAATAGACGAAAGACATCTTGCCGTTAGACTATCCCAAAATGAAATTCCCAGTCGGGAGAACTCAGATTGATTTATCCAGAAAATTATTGGGTAGTTCAAATTCAAGAGAACGGGTGTTTGGATGAGGTTACGTTTGACATGTTACAAATGACATAAAGTGGTGCTATGGTGAGAGGGCATGTGCAACCGGCTAAAGCTGGATCGCTGAACCGCCGACGGTGGAAGTCAACCTAAATCTTTGTGTGGTCCTGACCATTACCCCTCCAAGAATCTTAGGCAGAAATGGAAAGGTGGAAAAAAAAGTATCCAAGTAAAGGGAAAAAAAGTCGTATAGAAAATTGATCACCCCCTAAGGTTAGAAATGGCAGGATTAAGCCTTCCTCATCCTCCTCTTGTTTGTGTTTCTCTTCTTTGCCAAGAAACTTTCCTTGTTTTCTTTTTGTACATAATCACGTATGTTTCTTTTTGTTTCATTTCTTTTTTACATAATCGCTATTTTTGTCTTCGTGAGATCTTGGTATGGCTTGAAACTTTCAGCAATGTTGAAACAAAGACACAACGAGGACTATCATGAGCAAAGCTTGGAGTCATTACCTCAAAGTGATCCACAACAGGAATGAAACTCATGGGTAGCGCAACCACGGGAACATCCTAAAAAAACTCATCAAAAAGCTCGTCAACAATGCCTCGATCCTCCGGAACGACATCAAAAGCAACACCATACTCAAGATCATCATCATAGACATCATATACGGGAGTAAGTGTCTCATAATCTACCAATGGTGCCTCTATCACGGAGTCATTGAAACAAGAGTTGTGTTGGTCGATGAGTTGGTGCACTTGCTACTCAAGTTTGTAAGTAAGACGACACAAATCATCAATCAGACGCTTTCGGATAGCCTGCGACATGGTTAGTGTACCAAAAGCAATACCCGAACGAAGATCTAAATCCGACAATTATGTGATAGAGTAACAACCTCAACAACACAATCACAAAATGCAAGTAGTCGGGTCACTAAGCAAGGTAAACAAAACACGAGAATGCAAGTGACTCCCTTTCTTATCGTCGACCACTAACTTTGCAAACACATTCGATCTTGTTTTTTTTTATAATGTAAGTAAAGTAAGAAATTCAACAATAAGAATAGGAGGAACGTGCGAAAAAGGGAAATCGGAAACCAAAGGAATCGACTGAACAGTGCAACCGACAAGGCAAGCTGGGGAGGCCGCGGGCGGACAGAGGCCAGTCGCGCGGGCGTGCACCTAGGTCGCACGGGCGTGCTCAGGGGCGCGCGGGCATGCAGCGCTGACTGGCGATTCGCTGCGATGCGGATTGCTGTTCGCTGGCAGGGCGCTGGGTTTGTGGTTGGCTGGGCAGTTCAGGGGTGGTCGGAATGGGGCTTTCGAGGGGTGGTGGTGGTCGGGGTGGTGGTGGTGGTTGTCGATGGTGGTGGTGGTGTTTGGTTAGGCGGTGCTTGGCCTGGGCAGCAATGCACAGATCCGTGAACCACGAAGGGTTTCTTTGGTGTTGCGGAGTGCTGGTGGAGGTCGGGCGGTGGTGGACGGTGGGAGGGGGTGACGCCGCTGGTGGCGGTGGTCGGGGCTGGTGGTGGTGGTCGGTAGTGATGATGGTGGTGGTCGGGGTGAATTAGGGTTTGCAAATTTGATTTTTATTTTTTTTATTTTTGTGTTTATGGTGATTGAATTGCTGAAATTGAAACAAAATCAACAATTAAATCGGATATAGACGATTACCTTGATCGAAGTATTGGCTCGTGATACCACTTGATAGCGAATCTCACGCCTATGGGTGCCCGATCGCTTCAAATAGGTAGTCGAATTGGATCTGCAAAAGAACTCGAATCTCACGAATCCTCCTTTAGACCAATATATTCTCAACTTGCTTGAATCTCACAAACAAATTAATCACTCAACGCCGCTTCTCACTGATGAGTGCCTCCCAAAAAAGTTGTATAAGGGGCCCACTTTCAGTGGGTCCCTGGGGGTTAGACGCGAGCTGTCCTACTACGATACACGGGCTTACCTGACACGCGAATCAATTTCTTCGCTATACTACCTGGGCCGTGCTTTGGTCGCGTGTTTAAATTCTATCTAAACCCCACGTCTTTTATGGGAGATCATCGATTGTTGTAGTGATTTCAGGGATCATACCTGTCCACGGAGATTCACCTAGGGTGTTAATTCGACACTTGATATAGGTCAAGATATCCCCTCCAGTCTTCGGATTTGCTAGTCCACCGCGGATCGTTTTCCCGTTCTGCGGTCAACTTTACGATGATTCAAATCTTTTTTCTCGTAGCTTCCTTCTCTCCTCTTTCCAAAAGTCCCTTTCTCTTCTGTTCATTTCCCCTTTTATAGGGATTGGCCAGAGACCCCCGTTGTGATACTTGTCATTTTTGAGTCGACACGTGTGGCCATCGTTGGTGGGGGGCATGATGGACATGTGTCATTGATTTATGTCCGCGTCCTCCCGATTTCGGGAGTCTCTTTTGGTGTTGTTTTATTATGTTCGCGTCTAAATCCTCGTCTATCATTTCCGCATGGTTTCATCACTCACGGTCCTTAGTTTCTTCGAATCTCATGAAGAAGATGAACGCTTCTCACGTACGTTAGGGTTTCTCAAAGAAACTTGTTTTGGGGAAATAATAATTGAGCGTCCTCTTTCATTAATCAAAAGAATATTTAAATAGCGACAAATAAAAACCTAATGGGCTTTTCTAACAAATTCCTAAAGCCCATCAACAATATAATAAAACTCAAATAATATAAAAACTAATACTTATTAAATATTCAGACTTATTAAATAATAGGATAGACTAAAATTAACTAAACAATAAAAATATAATACAATCATGGATCATTAATCTTCATCACTTCAAATGTTGTGGGATCATACGCTCGATCGGAATTACCGCGTCCATGCCGTAAACCAAAGAGAATGGTGTCTCGCCTGTTGGTGTCTTTGCGGTTGTCCTATGAGACCATAATACTAGTGGAAGGAGTTCCGCCCATCGTCCCTTGGTCATGGCTCTTAATTTCTTCCGTATTCCTTCCAATATTTGTCTGTTGGTGACCTCCGCTTGTCCGTTTGTCTGAGGATGTGCTACGGACGAGAATTCGAGGTTGATGTGGAGGTCCTCACAAAAATTGCGGATGGTCTCACAGTCGAATTGAGGACCGTGGTCCGTGATGATCGACTCCGGGACCCCGAAACGGCATAATAGGTTTTTCCACAGGAATTTCTTCACTTTCTCAGCGGTGATGACCCCCATGGCCTCTGCTTCTACCCACTTTGTGAAGTAGTCCACAATCGCGATTATGTATTTCAATTGGCCTGGCGCGATCGGAAATGGTCCCAAGATGTCCATCCCCCAGAGTGAAAATGGACATGCACCATAAATTCCCTTCATCGTCTCCGCGGGCTGATGGATAGCATTCCCATGTTTTTGACACGCGTCACACTTCTTGATGAATCCTTGAACGTCCTGCTTCATCATTGGCCAGTAATATCCAGTCCTCATGATCTTCACTGTCAGCGCTCTCCAGCCTTGGTGATGTGCACATACTCCAGAGTGAAGTTCCTGTATGATTACCATTCCTTCTTCAGTGGTGACACATGTCAAATCAGGCTGCGCGAAACCTCTCTTGTAAAGCTTTCCATCGCGGACAGTGAATCTGGCATCTCTTTTCATCATCTGCTTGGCTTCGGACTTTTCTGCGGGGAGGATCCCCTTCGCCAGATACTCAGCTATGGGGGTCCTCCAGTCGTTCTCTCCGTCTGTCTCAATGAAGAAAACTTCTTTCATAAGTCCACGACTTTCTCTCTTTTTAAACATGAATTTCGACCCGACTTCGGATGGCATCGCCGCGCCTACCCGCGCCAATGCGTCTGCTTACTGATTCTCTTCCCTCGGGACAGCTGTTATTGCGAAGTTTAAAAAGGCTCTTCGTAAAGCCTGAACTTTCCTCAAATAATCTGGCATCAATCCCGTTCTGGCCTCGTATCTCCCTTCTACTTGCATCATTAAGACTTTGGAGTCTGTGTAGGTGACTACCCCTCTTGCTCCACGTGACAGGGCTATTTCTAGCCCCGCTATAAGGGCCTCATACTCAGCTTCATTGTTGGTTGCTTGAAAGGTGAGTTTATATGCATAATTTGCCATCTGCCCTTCAAGGGATATCAAGGCAATCCCAGCTCCACAACCAGCTTGGTTGACTGCTCCGTCTACTTTTAAGATCCAACTGCCGTCTTCAGATGATGCCTGTTCTTCAAAGCTTGTCTCGCAGATGAAATCAGCTAGGGTTTGTGCTAATGCGGCCTTCCGCGACTTGTATTCGATCTCAAATTCTGACAATTCTACCGCCCATTTTGTCATCCGTCCTGAAAGGCAAGGAGAATGTAGGATCTGCCTTAAAGGAAGGCTAGTCAAGACCTGAACCGGGTGGTCTTGGAAGTAAGGCCGTAATCTTCTTGCTGCAAATACCAGGCACAAGATCATTTTCTCGATTGGTTCATATCTCGTCTCAACATCTTGCAATACCCTGCTGATGTAGTAAACAGGATATTTTTCTTCGCGGGTGAGGACAGCACTGATGGTTGTGCTCCTGACCGCCAAGTAGAGGTGCAGAACTTCAAGTTTTTCCGGCCTGTGTAGAGTTGGCAACTTCATTAAGTAGTCTTTCATTCCTTCGAAAGCTTGCTGCAGTTCCGGCGTCCATTGGATGGGCCCTCTCTTTTTCAGTAAAGCAAAGAACAGTAAAGATCTATCCGCGAGACAAGAGCAGAATCGGCTGAGATAGTTGACAGCGCCGTTGAGAGTCTGGATCTCTTTGATCGTTCTGGGTGGTTGTATGCTTTGAATCGCTGCAATCTTCTTCGGGTTCACATCTATCCCCCGCTGGCTAACCAAGAATCCCAAGAACTTCCCGGAGTCAACCCCGAAGACATATTTTTCAGCGTTCAGATTCAGTCCTCCGTGCCGCAGAGAATCAAAGGTTTGTTGTAGATCAGCAGCGTGATCTTCTGCCCTCAAGCTTTTCACCACGACATCATCTACGTAGATCGACAGGTTCTTTCCAATTTGGGCACGAAAAATCTTGTCAATAGTTCTTTGGAACGTGGCCCCTGCATTTCTCAACCCAAATGGCATAACTTGATAGCAGAAGATCCCTTGATTCGTAATGAACGTGGTAGCCTTTTTATCAAGTAGGTCCATGCGGATTTGGTTGTACCCTGAGTACGCATCCAGAAAACTGAGGACGACATTCCCCGCGGTCTCATCAACTAATTCGTCGATTGATGGGAGCGGGTAACTATCCTTAGGGCAAGATTTATTGAGATTAGAAAAATCAACACACATGCGCCACTTTCCATTAGACTTTCTGACCAAAACCACGTTGGACAACCATTCCGAGTCTTCTACTTCCTCGATGAAACCCGCGTCTAGTAATTTCTCTGTTTCTTCTTTGGCGGCGAGCGCCTTCTCGGGCGCCATTTTTCTTTTCTTCTGAGCGACAGGTTTGGCGTCATGTCTTATCCGGAGTGTGTGCAAGGCGATCGACGGGGGAATCCCCAGAAAATCCCTTGGTGACCATGCAAAGACATCTCTTGATCTGGCTATGATATCAAGGACGCGTTCCTTTTCTTCGGGTCCTAAGGCCTGCCCTAAATACACTTTCTCTTCAGGATTGGGGAGTGGTAGATGAGCCTGCTTTTCGTCAGCGGTTGGAACCTTTCTAGCCACCGGTCTCACTTCTAGTTCTGCTTCAGTGAGGGCGCTTCCTGGATCGGTTTCTGCTACAAGTTCTTCTCGTGGGCTCTCTCTTTCTTTTTTGGTTGTGCTCGCGGCATATTCCTCGACCTGCATTACTTCTTTTTTCTTTCTCAGGGAGGTTAAATAACAGCTTCTACTTTCCGGCTGCTGACCGCAGACCTCGCCAACCTCTCCTCCAGCGACAGGAAACTTGGCCAAAAAATGGTAGATAGAGACCACCATCTGAAATTTGTAGAGGGATACCCTCCCCAGCAAGGCGTTGTATACTGTTGGGACTCGGACAACGGTGAAGACTATGTTCTCCATCCTTCGCTTTGGCGCAGTCCCAAGCACCACCGTCAGCTCGATGGTTCCTTCAACTGGTATCTCATCTCCAGAGAAAGCTACCAGCGTTCCTGGATATGGCCTGAGTGCAGTTGCTGAGACTCCAAGTTGTGAGAAGGCTTCCCAAGAGAGTATATCAACAGATGATCCAGTGTCAATAAAAACTCTTTTGACAGTTTTGGTTGCTATCTGGGCATGTATAACCAGTGGGTTGGAATGAGGCATCCTCACATCTCCCGCGTCACCTGCTGAAAATACCATTTCCACGTGAGGTATGAGGGCAATCCGCCTGCTCGTTGCGGAGGGTGGTTGCTTCCCTTCTCGTTCGTAGCTCTTCCTCTCTTGATTGCTAGTTCCCGAAAGAGAGGGTCCTCCTGCTAAAGTGTCGATGTATCCTTCGGGTTTTGGGATACGTTCGACCGCGGACCTTACCCGTCCTTCGCGCCCCCGGGGGGCCTGATTCACTGATCCCTGTGGGGGTGGGGGGCCATTATGGCGTCCTCGTCGCCATCTTCGCCCCCGGCCTCTCCCCCGGTTCGGCTGAGGAGCTTCTTCGCGTTCCCTGTACTGGTCATGATCCCTGCTCTGTTGTCGTGGATAGTCTTCATCTCGTGGATGACGTTCGACTGGGCGTCGATCATCCCTTCTGTTTTGGTGGTGGTCTTGAGGATGGCGGTCCCGACCATGGTAATCATCTCTCTGTGGCTGATGTGATCTGTCTCCATGATTTCCCTCTCTTCGGTCATCTCTTTGGTGATGAGGCTCCTCCCTCCTGTCTGAATTGAGGTGGATTTCGTCGTTTTGTCGATGGTGTCCTGTTGATGGTTGTTTGGGTGGCTTTGCTGCTCCCTTGTCCTTTCTGAACTTCCCGGCGAGTTTGCTGAAGAAGCCTTGATGCCCGCCATTTGCTCTTGAGCTTGACGCGGCTGCTTCCTCTGCGTCTATTTTTCACGACACCAGATCTTTCAATTGATCATAATCTCTGGGCTTCTTTCTAAACAGGTAAGGCTTGAAAAGCCCTTCCGCCAGATTTCCCATGAGGATGATGGTCGCGGATTCGTGGTTGAAGTTCGGGATTTGAACAACCACACTGGTGAAGCGGGCAAAGAAATGCCCCAGAGTTTCATCTCCTCCTTGCTTGATGGAGTTTAAGTCTAGCATGGTCTTCTTTCTTGACCGCACACTCCCAAAATAGGATTGGAAGATTCGATTCAACTCAGAGAAGCTGCTAACCGATTTCTTCGGCAGGTTAGTGAACTAGGTCAATGCAATCTTCGTAAGTGTTGATGGGAAAGTCCTACACAGCATGGCATCGTTGTACTCATTAATGCCCATCGCGGTCATGAAGTGGCACAAATGATCTTCTGGGTCCGTGGTCCCATCGTACTTCATAAGATTCACATCCCTCCATCGTTTGGGTACTGGTGCTCGGCAGATGTCTTGAGTGAAAATAGATGGCAAGGCTTCAGGGGCGTCAATCTTCATCTGTGTCGAGCTAGACTTGGTGGAGGTGGATACGTCAGTCGAGTGCTCCCCCCGTCGATTTTTATTGGGCCACATGTCAACCCCTTGTGCCCCTTGGTGCAAAGGATCAAATCCGAAGCCTCACACTCCGGGTATTGGGTTCCCGTACTGATTGTGGTTGACTGCATCCGCCGCGTTCGGTTGACCATACGCGTCATATTGCTGGTTGTGAAAGTAGGCCCTGTGTTGGCCTTGGTACGGGCTTTCATATCCATAGTAGTGTCGTGGCTAATTCATTGGTTGGTACTGGTGTTGGGGATCTGGTATCGGTTGATAATAGTATTGCGGCGCGGGGGCTGGTTGATAGAAGGGTTGAGGCTCTGGTGCTTGCTGAAAGTAATGGTGCGGCTCTTGTTGTACTCCATTAGGCATGTATACTGGTGGTATATACTCTGGTGCGTATGCCGGGTAGTAGGGTGGCACATAGGGTGACGCCCACATGCTCTGTTGCTCTTCCGAATGAAGGACAGATGGGTTGTACATGCTGGTGGCCTCTTGTTCTGGTATTGCACTTTGGCTCATTTCATCCGAGTTCTCACTGTTGTACATTGTTCCTGTCCGTGGAGAGTCACTAAGAGTTTTGTTAGTAAATTGATTTGGTATGAAATTTGCTATTTTAGATCTTTAAATGGACCGTCTCATATCCCTCTCTTTGTGGGAGGGTTCTCCCGATGTCTTGTGTGATTCCAGCAAGCCTGATGGCTGCCCGATGGGATCGCGAGTACGAGGCGTCCATGACTCAAAATATATATATTTTGTTTGTTGATGAAAAATTTAAAGATGAACCCCTCAGTGTGTGTGGGTTCCCACAGACGGCGCCAGTAATGAGTGCCTCCCAAAAAAGTTGTATAAGGGGCCCACTTTCGGTGGGTCCCTCGGGGTTAGACGCGAGCCGTCCTACTATGATACACGGGCTTACCTGACACGCGAATCAATTTCTTCGCTATACTACTTGGGTCGTGCTTTGGTCGCATGTTTAAATTCTATCTAAACCGCACGTCTTTTATGGGAGATCATCGATTATTGTAGTGATTTCAGGGATCATACCTGTCCGCGGAGATTCACCTAGGGTGTTAATTCGACACTTGGTACAGGTCAAGATATCCCCTCCAGTCTTCGGATTTGCTAGTCCACCGCGGATAGTTTTCCCGTTCTACGGTCAACTTTACGATGATTCAAATCTTTTTTCTCGTAGCTTCCTTCTCTCCTCTTTCCAAAAGTCCCTTTCTCTTTTGTTCATTTCCCCTTTTATAGGATTGGCCAGAGACCCCCGTTGTGACACTTGTCATTTTTGAATCGACACGTGTGGCCATCGTGGGTGGGGGGCATGATGGACATGTGTCATCGATTTATGTCCGCGTCCTCCCGATTTCGGGAGTCTCTTTTGGTGTTATTTTATTATGTCCGCGTCTGAATCCTCGTCTATCATTTCCGCATGGTTTCATCACTCACGGTCCTTAGTTTCTTCGAATCTCATGAAGAAGATGAACGCTTCTCACGTACGTTAGGGTTTCTCAAAGAAACTTGTTTTGGGGAAATAATAATTGAGCGTCCTCTTTCATTAATCAAAAGAATATTTAAATAGCGACACATAAAAACCTAATGGGCTTTTCTAACAAATTCCTAAAGCCCATCAACAATATAATAAAACTCAAATAATATAAAAACTAATACTTATTAAATATTCAGACTTATTAAATAATAGGATAGACTAAAATTAACTAAACAATAAAAATATAATACAATCATGGATCATTAATCTTCATCACTTCAAATCCTTGAATAAATCTCAGTTGTCTCGTTGTTGGCCAATTTGACATTTCCTGGATTGTATTATTCTTCCTTTCTTGAATTCGAGTCATCCTCGACTCGTGTATAAATAGAAACACCGACGGAGAACAACGAGGACTATCATGAGCAAAGCTTGGAGTCATTACCTCAAAGTGATCCACAACAGGAATGAAACTCATGGGTAGCCAACCACGGGAACATCCTCAAAAAACTCGTCAACATGATTATGAAACGCTTGGAGTCATTACTACTATGTTGTCTGAATTTTTGCAAAACATGATTATGAATGAAGAGAATTATATTTTGGAGACTAACACCTTGAAAGAGAAGCTATTGGAACAGGAGAAAAGCATGAGTAATTTATCGCTGGAAATGAAAAATCTCAAAGCCTCACAGTCAGCCCTTGACATTAAAGTGAAGGCCTTGGAATCGGAAAACTCCAATCTCAAGCATGATCTTTCTTCTCTAAGACACTGTAATAGTAAATTAGAGAATGAAAAGATCAAGCTGACTGAGAAGTGTCGAGACCAGCAGGCATCACTTTTTCGATTCACCCATTCCAAGGCTAATCTCGATAGGATGTTAGGTGAGCATCAATCTTCACTTAACAAGAGTGGTATTGGATATAATAAGAATTTTGCAAAGAAAACTCCTACCACTTTTGTTAAAGCTAAAGGAAATTGGCGCACACCCACATGTTTCTTTTGTTGTAAAAAGGGTCATATCAAGACTACTTGTCCTTATCATAGAAATGATCCTTGTATCATTCAAAATAATTTTCCTTTACGTTTGAAAGAACAGGTGAAGCAGATTTGGGTTCCTAAAGGGACTAGACTACCAAACATGGTCTATCCCAATTATGAATCTGAGTTTGTAACTTGGTCTAGCCGAAAAGGTTGAAGTTTGGTTGTTTTGCAGGATATCACCAAGATCAAAGAGCATAAATGGAATGGAACAATCGCTCTTGGTGATAAATGATTTTTTGTTTAAATATATATAAATGATATTTGTTATGTGCCGTTAATGATTATCTTTGCTTAGTATTTCTTTTTGGGAGCTTGATATGTTGAACAGGGAAGCATTATCGTAGGGGGGGTAATTTTTGCTGAATTGATTATATTTCTCTGTTGCAATCTCAAGACCCTTGAGATGAGTTTCAAAGGTATTGACTGTTGCAGATTTTATTTGGTTCTTATCTCTTTTGTTTAAACTTTTTAGATTTCTTCCCTTACTTGTTGGAAGACAAAAAGGGGAGAAATGTTATATGGTGCTTATGCTTATGCTTGTTATATAATGCTCCGGATATGCTATATTTATTTGCATAATTGATATTTATTTTGTCTTCTATCAAGGGGGAGATTGTTGACTCCACCTTGATGGTAATATGTGATATATTTTTGTAGGGATGATGGAAGACAAATAAGGTAGTATTTTATGCAAATATCAACTATATTATATGGTTCTTTTATTTGATTTATTATTCTCGAAATATATTTATTTGGCTCACAAAATTATATATGCTATATGTTTAATTGAGTGGATGTTCTAGAAGATTTGTTTTTGAATATATGCTCATTTATTTGCTTTATTTTTTAAATATCAAATCTTTAAAAATAAAAGGCTGCTGAGATTTTGTTTTGAATTAAAAAATCTTTTTTGATTCAATTGCTTTTAGAATTGGTTGAATATATCTACTTGTTTGAAAAGTGATTTTGTAGATATTTATTTGCTTTATTTTTTTAATTGCTTAACAAAGTAGATTTGGTTAAGATTAACATGTGCAGGGCTTTTAGCTACAACGGCAAGATTTGTTACAGCACATGTGGGTCAAATTCAATTTAAAAAAGAGCTGATTTTGTGGAAGAAAAGAATGCAGATTTTGAATTCAAATGGGCTGATTTTTTGTGCAACCATAAATCATATTTGGTGGGATTTATTTCAAATTCAAACCCGTTGAAATGCAAGCTAAAATCAGGGAATTCCAGCAGCAACATATCAGCTCCTGCACCTATAAAAGACGAGAGCAAGTGGTGAAGAAACAACAACAACACAAGCACGGTTCTACAACGCAAAGTCTTCACCATTGTCAGCGGCTTCTCGCTAATTTATTTTCTTTCTCTCATCGTTGTAATTGCTTTTATTTCTAGTTGAGAGAGAAGAAAAATCACGAACACTATAGGATAAATCATTCTTGTTATACTAAGAGTATCCCAGTACTCAAACGTATACACACGTTGGTGTGGTTAGGGCTATTATTTCACGAGCATTTTAGGTTGACTAGATAGTAGCGGGTGAGGCTACAAGAAGGGTTGTTCTTCTAAATTGTATCTAGGACTCTAAGGGATCTGAGTTGACTAGATAGAAGTGGGTGAGGCTTCGAGTGTTTAGAAGAAGGAAAGATCTTCTCGATTGTATCTAGGATCCATAGGAAGTGAAATAATAGTACTTTTGAATCCTACGGGTTGGATAACCCTAGGCGGAGACGTAGGCTGGTTTAGAGCCAAACTTCGTTAACAATTCACGTGTTCATTATATTTTATTTCCGCACTTATAATTAACATTTTATTTTCATAGTTGAGCAGATTTCTGAGATATCTCAAGACCCTTAACATCAAGTTCAAGGCCTTGAGATCAGTTTCAAGACACTTGAAGTTGCGTCTGCAAAAAGTTTACGAAAATTAACTATACTCTATTCAACCCCCCTTCTAGAGTATTTATATTATTGTTATTTAGATTACCTACTCGGTTCTTCAACAATGAATCCGGTCCGGGTTGTAATCGTAGTTTGGTTTGTAATAAACTGGTATTTCACGTAATTGTATTATGTAGTTTTATCACTAAGTATCATTTTCGAAAACAAATCAAACAAATGAACAATCGAAAAAAGTAGTAAATTAAAATAAGTATCATTTTCGAAAACAAATCAAACAATCGAAAAAAATCCGAAAATTTGCGAAGAAGGCTACGAAAACGTTTTCCGTCGGAAAGAAACCAATATAAATTGAAAAAATCCCAAAAATTTTAAACCCTAACAAATATGTATTTGTTTGAACATATGTCGAGCCCAAAAAAAAGTAGACAAATGGCTCGATTTCAACGGTCGACCCTCCGGGTCGAACGTTGCCCAACGGTCGAAACCGACCCCAAAGTGCTCGGTAGGGCTGTTATTCAAGCCGAACGGGTCGAGTATTGCTTGTTCATATTCCGTTCATTTAGAATATGAACGAGCTCAAGCCGAGCCTAAATTTTGACTCGAGCTTAAAAATGTGCTCATACTCGACTCGTTTAGGAAATGAACGAGCTCGAGCCGAGCTTTTTTTGAATTTTAAGCAATTCTACTTGCTCGTTATACAGTAACTTAAAGAAAATTGTAGAAATTCCATAAAATTCGAGCTATTCGAGCTTAATTCGAACGAGCCAAGCTTTGGATCGGGCTTAAAAATGTGCTCATACTCGGTCGTTTAGAAAATGAACGAGCTCGAGCCGAGTTTTTATCGAGCGATACGAGTCGAATTCGAGCTACTCGTATTCATATAACACCCATAGTGCTCGGTGTTCCCTATATATACCCCATTTCCCTCCCATTTTCAACCCACACCTCACTCGTCTCCTCTAATCTCATCTTCATCTCCCTGTTCTCTCTCTAATCACTCTCTATGCTCGATAATTGCTCTCATAGTCCCGTTTTTCTAATTGCTCTCTAATCTCTCTAATCGCTCTTAATATCGAAAATGTTGTCCCGAATTACCCGAGATCGCAAGAGTGTTAGCGGGGCCCCATCCTCGACTCGGCAAGCGGCCAATGTCAGTTCGAGCGGCGGTGGCAGCCCGGCGGAGGCGCCGGAACGAAGCCTTCGTCGTAGTGCCTCGGTCTTAGCGGGGAGCGGATCCCGACGACGTCGAGATGACGCTATATTGGACGACCACGTCGAGGATATTATGGAGGAGGAGGGGACCATCCAAGGAATGCCTTCAACGATCCTGACCCAGGAGTCCAGGTTGGGACGCGACGGGACTCCGGCCGAGGGCGATGACCTGGGAGCGGCTCCAACTACGGTCCAAATACGAGCCACTATGTTCAAGTACTGGTTCTCGAAGGGCCCGAGGGAACCGAGCTGGGAGGAAAGCAGTTGCTCGGCCAAGTGCAACTTCTGTGGGATGGTCTACAAGCACCCGAAGGGAGGCGGATATGGGAACTACGGTCGCCATATCCGGACGAAGCATCCCGAAAAGCTCGGCCTCACCAAAGGATAGACTCAACGAACCGGGTACGCATCTTCTTCCTCTCAACCTCCTCATTTATGGTCTTATAATTATCGTAATTGTAGCAATAACTTTGCGAAAATGTTAGCTGTTGAAGGATTAACTTATAGTTTTTCACAACGTTTATGTTTCAACAACTTTATTACATAAAATGTTCAACCTGCATGGCAAGGTATTAGTCGAAACATGGTTAAGAGGAAAGTAATTAGACGGCATAACACCCATAAACCTGAATTAATAGAATATTTTCAAAGAAACCATGATTTACATGTATCGATTTGTAGTGATATTTGGACCGTCCATTGGCAACATCACTCATATATGGGTGTTACATGTCATTGGGTTGTTCAAAAGTTTCAATTGCACAAACGTGTTTTGGCTTTTCGAGTTTTTGATGACGCTCACACGACACGAAACATAGCACGTCTCCTTTTAAATGTTTTACAAGAATATAGATTGACTCAAAGTGTTTTCACAATCATTTTTGACAACGCTTCTGCCAACACCGCATCTATTCCGGAATTAATCCAATATTGTCAGCCTGGGATAGGCAGTAGATTTTTCCACATCCGTTGCGCCCCTCATATTTTAAACTTATGTGTCCAAGATGGTTTAGCATATTTACAAACTGTTGTTGAACCAATTCGATATGTTTTGCGGGCACTTTGGCGAAGCAAACAGCTTCACCGACAATGGAGCCCCTATTGTCGTGCTCAGCAAGCTCGCCCAAATCAGTTCCCCAAGGACGTTTGCACTTGGTGGAACTCTACTTACAAAATGATTTATGATTTCATAGCTTATAAAGATCTTCTTTCCGGTTTTGCAACACAACACATCGAAGGGTTACACATCTTTGCGGATATGTGGACTTCAGCTCGAGATGTTGTTGAGGTTTTCAAAGTTTTTTACGACGCAACTCTGACTTTTAGCCATGCTTACATGCCTACATCAAACCTTTTCTGTTTTGTTTCCATGAGCATAGCCATAGCCCTTCAAGACGGGCTTATTGTGCCTTCCATATCCGACGTCGTTTTAGAGATGCGGCGGAAATGGTTGGTATATTACAAAGTTATACTGGACATTCTCCTCGTAGGTTGTTGTTTCAACACTAGGTATAAATTAAATGTGGTTCAAAAGTTTTTAGAAAACTATTTTTCGACTTTAGAAATTGAGGATGATCTCGATTGCAATGTTCAACTTATAGTTGCTAGAGTTAGAGGTTTATTAGAAGAATTATATACTCATTATTCTACAAGCGATAGAGCATCAAACACTCGTCCTCCCATGCCTTCCTGTTTGAACGGCGCATCACACACTAGTATTACCAGAACAAAGGCACTAGCAAGAGATATCTTTGGCACAAAGAGGTCGAGATCTTCGTCGAGCCCCCACCCGGATCTCGACGAATATTTGTCTACTAACTTTCATTTCCACAACAATGAGTAAGAAGATTTTGATGTCCTAGAATGGTGGTGCCGTCCCGAAAGACAAAGATTTCTGACATTGCAGGTGATCGCTCGATAAATACTTGGGGCCCCTTGTTCCACCGTCTCCATCAAGTAGCTTTTCAGTCGCAGAGGCAAGATTCTGACGGAGAAGATATCAAGATTGCTTCCCAAGAACCTCGAAGCCCAAGTTTGCCGTTCTCGAAGCCCATGTTTGCATCGCAGATTGGAAGAGGGCGGATATGCGAATTCAAAAGAACATCTTATCCACAGACTCCAAGGACGATGATGGAGTGGATATAGAGTCCGTTGGGAGCTCCATCGACGACGCGGGTGCAACCACTGATGGAGACGGAGCTGGAGGCTTAGACGATCAAGAAGAATAGGTAAGCGGGGTTCACACTTACACAGGTAAAAGAACTACGTGGGCTATGATTCCTCAACCCCGAGAGGATACGTAGGCAATCAGGAAACTGATTCAAGCCATTCTTCTTCTTCTTTTTTTTTCCCAACTCAAATGTAAATAATACGTAAACGGTAAACACGAAACAATATCTTCAAAATGTCAAAACATCGCAAAGTCGCAATTCCACAAAGGCGTAAAGCTATTCAACCCGAACCCTAACCGGTGGGTTGACTCGCTGGGTACCCGTCGGGTCCGACCCGTTAACCCTGTGACCCGTCGAGTGACCCAAACCTGTGAACCCACCGGGTCGGACCCGTGGGCACGCCTACTGCCCATCACACTACTTACTTACCCTACTACTCATCCCACTACTTATCATTTATTTTATGGATAAACTAATTAAAATACCCTCACCTTTGGGGATATGGTAAAAATACGTCCTCCTTTTCCAATGTAATAAAAATACCCCAACCTTTGAGGGTAGTGGTAATATATTGCCACTGGTTTTTTTACGGGCAAAAAATATTGACAATGTGGAAAACAATTTTTTTTTTAAAAATCAACCATTTTACAAATCAATACTAAAGCCCGATATAATTCCGGGTTTCATAAAGAAAGAAAGAAAAAAGAAATGAGGGGTTAGACCAGTCAAACAAAATAAAATTTTAGTTTTACTCCCTCCTATCCAAAAAGAATGTCGTTTGACTTTTTAACACGTATTTTAAGGAGCTAAAAACTATACTAAATATTAACTTTTTTTAAATTATTTTTTCACAATTTAATATTTATTGGTAATAAGTATTAGATTATAAAAAAGTAATAATAAAAAAATTAATATATTATATAGTTTTTAGCTCCTTAAAATACGTGTTAAAAAGTCAAACGACATCCTTTTTGGATCGGAAGTAGTATTAAATTAAAATTTTTCTAATTTAAACAAGCACCACTTCTTCTAAGTGGTGATGATGATGAGTTTTAAGGGAAAAAGAAGGGTTTCGAGGAGATCGGTAAAGAGAGCATGGGCCTCACTAGAGTCCAAGTTTGCAAGCTATCTGTCAATAACCAGTTGGGTTTAATAAAACCGAAATATTATTTTGTTTGTTCGGTCTAACCACTCATTTATTTCCCATGAAACCAAGAAATATACCAGACTTTTTTTTTCCCATGTATGGGACCTTATCAACATTTTTGGCCCATGAAAAACCGATGACAATATGTTATCACTACCCTTAAAGGTTTGGATATTTTTATTACATTTAAAAGTTGAGGATATATTTTTACCATCCCCCAAAGGTGAGGGTATTTTAATTAGTTTTCCCTTATTTTATTTATAAAAAATAAAAAATTATATTGCACTACCCAATATATATACCTATATTATTAACTACATTAAATACTAATTTCATATTATAAAAGATTAAATACTAATACTAAGTTTTTCTTTCATTTTCATATGCTTTGTATTATACAATGTCCTAAATATTACTTTCAAGTTATAAAAGATACTAAATAGTAATACTAAGACATTGTTTAATTGAGGAGTATGGAATAGAAGGGAAATGAATTAAATTTTATGTGTAAAATATACATGATCATCACATTTTGTGTGTCTAGAGAAGATGAGAGGGAAATGGTTAGATTATGATAAGGGATATGGTTACCTTATGCTAAAATTAGGGGAAATGGAATAAATTTTGAATGAAAAATGAGGTAAGAAGGGTAATTGCTAGAATATTGATCAATGAATGTTAACTTAAATATGTACTAGATTCCTGAGGTTAACCATTACCTTTCCATACCTAATAACAAAGGAAAGGTAAATTTGTTCATTTTATGTTATAAAAAATAAATTATAATTCATTACATTTGTAATAGTTACACTACTAGTGTAATACCCATGCCTTTTAACAAAAAAAAAAGTGTAATACCCATGCCTAGAGGTGGCAATTCGATTGTTTGAGTTGGGTTCGGGTATACCCATTCGGGTTCAGTCATATCTCGGGTCAGGTCATATATCGGGTATACTATATGTTCGGTCGGGTTCGGGTCGGGTCGGGTCAGGTTTGGGGTCGGGTAAGTTCGAGTCAAATGGATTTCGGGTTGGGTCGGGTTCGGGTTTGGTCAAGTCGGGTCACATTACGTTTCATTATAAAATAATGATTATTTTTTGTTTATCTTAATTATTTACTATTAAACTTCATTTATTTAGTATATTAGGTCTCATTATATGTAATTCATGTTATTTGAGTATTTAAAATTAAGAAAATTAAAGTAATTATAAGGAAGGGACGGGTCTTGTTCAGGTCGGGTCAAGGACGTGTCGGGTATGGATCAGATCGGGTTTGTCTATGTTCATTTCCATTCAGGTATCGGGTCAAAAAGGGTCAGGCTCGGGTTCGGGTTGTGCATGACACTATATTTTCGGGTTTCGGTTGGGTCTGGGTTCGGATGGGTCGGGTCGGGTTTTCGGGTCCGGTCAGATTTTGCCAGCGCTACCCATGCCACACCTTGAAGGCACGTGATTTTTTAAAAGCTTTATTTGGCTATATTTTAAATTTTAGCGTCATTTTAAATATCATACCCCATTTGTTTAGCGAAACGCGTCATTTTAGAACGTTATATATTTTTGTTAGGAAAAAGATGATGTCAAGAAATTTGACTAAATGTCAAAAAAATATTTCCTAAAAGTTCATTTCTTATATTAATTAATGAGTTTTTAGTTATTTTTTTATTAGGAAATAATTCGGGTGAGCGAGCTCTACCCGATGGCATTCTTACGGATGAGGTCTAAAAGACCAGAATCATTGTAAATATCGACACCCCAGGCAGAGTGGCAAAGGTGTGCAACCTTATCAGCCACCCTTTTACCTAATCGAGGGATATGAAAGAACGAAACTTCTTTCATAGTCGATAGTAAAAGTTCAACATCTGATAAGATCATTTCAATTTCCCAAGAGCACTTAGATGTTTTATTTAGGTGGTTTATAATTATCATTGAGTCACCTTCAATGTATAGTTTGTTAATACGTAGTTGTAGAGCATGTTAGATTCCCAACTTGAGAGCAAGAGCCTCCGTTTTCAGATGGCTCTGTTTGCCAAGTTTTTGATAACAAATGTGTACCGGACGTCCTTCCCAGTCCCGGATTATGGCTCCAGCTGAGCTGTCATTGTTTGCAATTGTGGATCCATCAAAATTTAACTTTAGAGTTCCCCTCGGAGGTTTGCGCCATGTAATCTTAGCATACTTTCTTTCCTTCCTTGGGTGCTTGGAGTTTCGTGTGTGTACGGGGGAGTCCTCATCTAAGCTATTCTAGAAGCGAGATGTTTTACTCCAATTTTCCTTATTGGTTTTAATAATATGTAATGAACTATCTCTATGAGGTATGGGAACCTGTCTAAAAACATGTTGGTTTCGAATATGTCAAGCCGTCCACCAAGAAGGCAAGTTCCACCTTGGCAGCCGTGGTGAGGTTGTTTCCGATGAAAGAAATGATAGGTTTAATCTCCCGTGAATGATTTATCATATTGGATATTGTTAAGTTAATGTGTGTAGATAAACTAAAGAGAGAACACATATATTGACATTCAAGTAAGAGATGAACGTTGTCTTCTGCTGCACTGTTGCACAGTTTACTGGTGAAAGGTATAGCAGTCCCACGTTGGGCTAGCCTAGAGGCAGTTGGGAGGCCATTCTGACAAACTTTCCATAAAAAAATTTTGATCTTAGGTGGAATATCCAAATTCCATATACAGGCATTATCGTCTATGTTCAATGAGGATTGAGCTATGATTAGCTTGTATGCACTTGATGTGGTGAACCAACCAGCCTTGTCAGGCCATCAATATAAACGGTCCTCAAAGGGAGAAACGGGAAGTGGAATATCCAGGATTTCTTTGACTGTGGAATATCCAGGATTTCTTTGACTATGTCATTTGGTAATACAATGCTAAGTTTTCCCAACCACCATCTGCCACCTAAAATGTAATCACTAACAGTTTCTTCTATGTTGTTAATTTGGGGGCAATCCTCCCTAGACAGCAGAGAAGAGGTTGTAATCCAATTGTCCGTCCAAAATTTGATAGAGGTTCCATTTCCTACTGACCAAATAAGTCCTGTCTTAAATTTATCAATGAGAGTTGTCAGTTTGGCCCATTGCCATGAAGAATCTCCTCTTTTCTTGTATTCGAGGATGTTAGCTGAACAAAGATACTTGTGTTTAATTAGTGATACCCAGACATTATCTGGTTCAGCTAATATTTTCCATAGTAGTTTCATTTAAAGGGCTTCATTCATCTCTTTCGATTTCCTAAGCCCAACCCCCCCAGATTTTTTTGGTTTGCAAATCCTATCCCAGCTAATAAGCGGGCGGTGTTGTAGATCTTTATTCCAAAAGAACACTCTGTTAATCTAGTCAAGCTCTTTATATATTGACGAGGGCCACTCCTACCAAAGGAAAATTCAATTAGACTATTTTCCACATTTATTTCTACTGAAAGTTTTCGAGCTAGAATTTCTGCACCTAAGATAAACAAGAAAGGGGATAGAGGATCCCCTTGACGCGGACCACGAGAGGGGAAGAACATATCTGCAGGGCCGTTGTTGACTAGCATAGAGAAGGACACAGTCGTTACGCATTCCATAATCCACGTGATTAACGTAGAGTGGAACCCGAATTTTTCTAAATTTTTTTTAATGAAGTCCCAGTCAACTCTATCGTACGCTTTCTCAATGTCAAGTGTTATTGCCAACCATCCCTCCCTACCCTTACACGATCTGAAGGAGTGGAAAATTTCGTGAGCTATCAGGACATTGTCTTGGATGGCCCTGTCTAACACAAAGGCACCTTGAAGTGGGTGAATTAGTTTACCGATAATTGTTTTGATTCTTTCTGTCAAGATTTTTGAAATGATTTTATATAGAGTGGAGCATAAACTGATTGGGCGGTAGTGACTGGTATTAGTAGGGTTATCTCGCTTTGGTAGTAGTGAAATATATGTATGGTTTATTTGTTTAAGAATTTTTCCAGAGTGGAAAAAATACCGCTCTAATGATAGAGACACCAACAATATCTCAATATTTCTTGTAAAACTCGGCAGTGAAACCATCAGGACCTGAGGATTTATTATTCCCCAAACTAAACACTGCAGACTTAATTTCACTATTGGAAGGATGTCGAATGAGAAACTCATTTTCAGCTGAAGTAATAGAAGGCTGGATTAGGTTAAGCATTTCATTAAGCAGTCTACCATCAATACACTCATGTTTGAATCTTTTTTCGAAGTTATTTTTAATTTCGTTCCTAACATTTTCCTCTCCTACTATTAAAGTACCTTCAGTAGTAGTTATGTTGCAGATTTGTTTCCTGTGTCTTCTCCCTGAGGCCACACGGTGGAAATACGAAGTGTTAGAATCTGAAAGCTTAAGATGCTTTGTTTTCGCTCTTTGATTCCAGAAAGATATTTATTAATCTCTTAAAATTGAATGCAAGGATCTAAAATGACATATTTTGGTAATTAAATTGAGTGAGTACTAAATTAACATATTCTTATTAAGAAAAAAAATTGTATAACGTGATTTTTTGTGAATCCATAAATTAGTTGGAAAAAGATACATTACAATAAAAAAAATGATAGAAATGATTTAATAAGGGGAAGTAGCTAGCAATAAGACATTGGAAAATGTTCCACTTAACTTAATTCAAAATATATGTCTAATTATTATCATTAGTATAAAAAAAAATGGAAAATGTTACCTAACACATATATAATGATTAAAAAAATTTGAAGTACTGATCATACAACTAAACATGAGGCTCTGTAGATAATAGGTAACTTATTCGCATTGGTAATCTATATACATATATTAAAACCGATGCATTGTTGCCTACGTGGCGACGCGTGGGTGAATTTGCTTACGTGGCGGCGCGTGAGTGTATCTCGCAAAGCTTTCTCCCGTCAAAAAGGAAATCTAATAAAAATAATTAGATAATTCTAATCTAATATAATTAAAAATGATTAAATAATTATTTTATTTTACCATTAACTCATATAATTGGATAGATGGAATATCTTACATACCCTTAATTAATTTATAGCCTTAATTAGTTTCCATTCTAGGTTAGATTAATTTATAAATATATAGTGGAGTATTAATTAATCGTTATTGTGTGTTGTATTAATAAATTTAATCACTTTGATGACGATGAATTGAACTATATGTATATAGATACAAATTATAGCCATATTCATTTTCCTAACAAAGAATAAATTATGGACATAAATCTATCCATGGACATATTTAATATATTAAATTGAATACTACTTACATCCCATCCCAAATTATATATGGCTATCACGTCATATTATGTTCACCCAATTCCCATCCTCCATTGGGCTCCAAATCCGAGATCGAACCAGGATTGTTCTCGTAGTAGCTACTACAAATCAAACAAACAAATCGCGGTTGGATCATCTCAGCACATCGAATAAAATAACATTTTCGACGATTTCTAGCATAGATATACATTATACATGTACTTACATGTCTTGGACACCTTCATAGGAAAGAGCAGCTCTTGCAGTAGAGAGAAAAGCAGCATCGACGTTAACGTCCTCCTTAGCGGAGGCGTCGAATATATATCATATCTATCATATCGCATCGACGTTAATTATTTAATAATATTAAATAAAAATAATTAACAACTTTGTCCATGCAATCTAATCATATATATCATATCGGCAAATATGAGTATAGTATACCATTCCAATATATCATATATATCATATCAGCAAATATGAGTATAGTATACCATTCCAATTTAATCGTATAGATAGATAGATTGTCCTAATTAACAACTTTGGAGTTGCTATAAAAATAATACATTCCTAATTAACAAATATGAGTATAGTATACCATTCCAATAATACATTCCATTTTCATTGTTATACCATTTCCATATTTGAATAATGAGATTTTTTTTATCTATTCACTTATTTAATCGTATGTTATGTTTCATAAATGAGCAGGCACCATGCAGGTATCAAATTGCTTTAATACGAGGCTTATATTTGGTGAAAATATCAATGAAAATTTTGAATTCAAAAAAGGTATTGTTATAGAATTAAATTTTCAAATTTTGGTATATATATATATATATATATATTAGATGGCTTGCTACATGTGGAAATAGCAATGACAATAGGGTCATTCACAACCGAAGTCAAAATTCCAATTCTCCAAGTGACCTATTTTTGAAAGAAGAAGAAAGAAAATCTTTGGATTTCATACCCAGCATAGACAAGATAAAAATATCTATCGTGAATGTATATAAAATATAGATAGATTTTACTTTTACAAATAATATTAAATATATTCTTCATCTTGCTTCATAGGAACGTCAAATTGTGAGTCTTGCAACTATTATTAGAATTGAAGATGAGCATGATTGGTTTTGCAATGGCTGCAAGATTTGTGCGACCAAAGTTCAACGTCAAGGTGAAAATTTTTGGTGCAGAAAATGTGGGAAGGATGTCAACATTGTAAGTCCAAGGTAAATCAATTACACATATCTATCTATCGATCAATATATACAATAGTTAAATTTCTTTAATTACTATTCTAATACGTATTATTGTCAACTAAAATAGGTATATGGTCAAAATTCGAGTTGTTGATGACACCGACAATGCTACTTTAGTATTGTTTGATCGCGAAGCCTTGCACCTATTAAAAATAACAGCTTCAGATTTACAGGAGAAATTTTTGGCAGAGGTTATTCTTTCAATTTTGCAATTAATACAAAAAATGTACTTATATATGGTATTAAATATACAATATTTTAATTTGAAATAAATTTATTAATTTTACAGGGTGGTGAAAGTAGCGGATGCCCCCAAAGAGATGAAGATGATAGTTAATAAGAAGTATTTGTTTAGAATCGAAATCGAAAAATTTAACACAGAGAAGAACTATAAAGTGTATAAAGTGTTAAATATGACGGATGATATATGATTCCTTGATAAATCAGTTTTTAAAGAGTCCAAATATTATACATGTATATATATATTTTCGATATGCTTCTAAACTTATTACATTACTCCTAAAATATATAATGTTAGGCTCCTATCTAAAGATACTCGCAATATAATTTTTTTTTTAGGATTCGAACTCATATAACAATGATGACAAAAGGGATTAGACGTTACTTCTTCGTATACTGCTGTCCCCCTACAAAAACGATCACATCGAACTTTGGTTTTGAGTTCAGATTCAGAAGGGGAAGATGAAAATGTCAGCCAACGGTCTTCATCAAAAAAACAAGATTGCCCGACTTTCATGCACTCGTGACAAAATTTCAGTGAAGATAGAGAAAGATGATACCTCATTCTAATTATCATGCTTTAAAATTTCCCTTCTATTGTTTTTAATATTATTTCACTTTAGACACCATTGCGTTGTTTATGGAAAACATATACACTTAATTTTTTTTACGTTTTAATAACTATATTAAATTTATTTGACATTTTAGATGTCATTTGTTCATTTTTTTAATATTATAAATTATGTATTTTTTTTTCAATCCATACATAATTTTTATCTTTCAAATTAATGTCAAATCATTATTTTTATTACACAAATTAAAGAGAGATTTTATCTTTCAAAAATACATAATTTGAATGAAGTAAAAAATATAAATATATTTTTATTATTATAAACATTTCCCTTTTTGGTCAACTGATCAAATGTCCATTAGTTATTCCATCATTTTCATATGAATGTTTATCAATTTATTCACGAGATGTTAGATGACACTTGAATTATTGAATAATAATTATACAATAGGATAGCTAATTTTATTTTATAAAGCTCTCAATATCAAATTATTTCAATCTTTATAATTAATTTTTTAAAATTTGACAATATACCTTATATAACATCTTTCATTTAACATTATATAGTCAACATTTAATACATAGAAACAACCAACTAAATTCACCTCCCAACAAAAACAACATAACATACAGAAACATATATTCAATACACCGTAATCCCCGTGCTTGGGACGGGTCTTACACTAGTAAGAAAGATAATTTGAAAGATGGAAAAAAGGTATAAATGGTGAAAAAACGTAAGATGGTAAAAATATTAGTCATCTAAAATGTTTACAATTAAATTAGATTTAAAATATTATTTTGGTGATGATAGTGTTTTTCTTCCATTTTTGTAGAATAACACACAAAAAATGTATATTTGTTTTTGTCCCAAATTCATAACTTTATGTTTGTAAGTCCTAAATTGTTGACTTTTTATTCATAAAATTCATTTAAGGTATCTAGAATATATTGGTTGCAATTTATTTTTGTGATTGATTTTTTAAGACTAACACTCACAAATTGATCATTTTTAACAAATTTGTCAAATATTTTTAAGGTAATAAAATGTTAAAAATTGATATATTGGTCTCTAGAATGTTTAGATTCAACATAGATTAATTTAAAATGTTCTTTTTTTGATATTATATTTCTTCTTTAATTTTTGAAGGCTAATATATACACACAAAATACACATTTGTTTCTTTTTAAAATTCATAAATTTTTGCTTGTAGATTTTAAAATACATAATCGGTATATATACACACACAATGATGCTAAGGAGAATAATAGTAACAAAATATTTGCTAATAATAAATAAAAGATTAATGGAACAATTAATAAGGTGAGAAAGAAGTTGTAAAACATGGAATAATTCAACTAATACGTTTTTTTAATAAGAGAATAGTATCTAGTTTGTTATTTATTCATATATTTTTTTTGAGTCCAATATGTTATTAATTTATAGGCCAATTCGCGAAAATACACTAAATCGGTGTTCTGTTTGCAAAAGTATACTCGTTTTGTGAGAATATTTAAAAGGAGAATTATGAATTAAAAGAAAAAATAAAAAATGAAATATCTATTAAAGTAATGATTTTAATCTTTTTTTTCAAAAACTTATGAATAATAAAATTAACCGGAGCAAAAGTATTGTCTTAGTAAGGGATTAGAAAAGGAATGTCAATACGTGCGTATCCGGCCACACTATAAAAATTTCACTTTGACAGGATAAATGTTCATCATGATAAAATTGAGCATTAATATTGACAGGGTTGAATCTATAATCAGAAAGAGACTAAATATACGATTTTATCCTTATCATAACTACTAGATTATTAACCATAATTAGAAATTAAAGGCATGTCCAGGATGACAAAGTTAATTATTTATATTGACATGATTAATGTTTATGGTAGCAAGGCTAGACATTTACATTGACAGGATTGAGCCTATAATCGGGGAGAGATTAACTAAAGATACAGTAAATTCTATCGACTTGATTATTAACCATATTTAGAAAAGGGATGTCAATATGTGTCTAGACACTATAACATTATTACAATGACAGGATGAATATCAATGTTGACAAATCCAATTATGAACTTTGACAGGATGCATGCAGTAATCGGCTCTGGCTCCAGAGCAGGAGGGTGAAGGTGGGCTGGGGTCGAAGGGTCGGGGGTTGTACTAGTTACGGATTGGGGATTGGATTTGTACTGGTTAGGGATTGGGGTTGGAGGGTCGACCTGCTCGTCTTAGGGTTTTTTTTTTGGACATCACATATTTATTATTATTTTTTTATTAGGTAAGAATCTGAATGCGCAGAAGCGCTATCTGAAAGCATCCTTGCGGATGAGGTCAAGCAGACCTTGATCATGTAGAAGGTCAGGGTTGTTGGTAATGTGGTCAAGATGTGCAATCTTATCAGCTACGCAATTACCATTACGAAGTATATGCGAGAAAGATACTTCCTTCAACCCTGTAATTAAGGATCACATATTTATTTTTATTATTTAATTATTTAATATAATTTATATAGAGCAAAAAAAAAGATAAATACCAAAAATATTTTACCTTTTTTTATTTTCTGATTTTTGGGGATGGTAGGGTAGTTTTGCTAATTGAATAGGGTATTTTTGCAAATTTTCATATATGGGTGCAATTGTTTTCAAAGTGGGTATTTTTGCAAACCAATTTTGAAAATGAGGTATTTACTACTAATTTCCCTAATATCTGTGGAGGATAAGGGTAGAATAGAATCTAATCAAGATAAAAATGACGATTTGATTGTCTATTTAGCCCAGATTTCATGAATTCAAGAGAACATTTACATAATCGAAAAGCTTAACATATATTATATCAAAAATCATAAAAAAAATACTTTAAAAAAAGTTGGTGATTATTTAATTACTTAAAAAAAGAAATAAAGATTGAGTAAGATGATTCTTTACATGCATATAAAATCATGAAAAACTTACATTAATTAGGTTCAATATACATAGTCTTTTTAAACACAAGTGTGATAGATTTAAGATAGGAAACAAATATTTAAAGCTTTCATTAATAATATCGGTCAATAAGAAAAGAGCAATTGAATAAAAAATGCAAGTTTAATTCTTAGCATGACACGTCAGTAAAATGCTAACAGAATAAGTATTATTAATAGATAGATAGTTTAATTTCATGAATTCAAGAGAACATTTACATAATCGAAAAGCTTAACATATACTATATCAAAAATCATAAAAAAATACTTTAAAAAAATTTGGTGATTATTTAATTACTTAGAAAAGGGAAAAAAGATTGAGTAAGATGATTCTTTACATGCATATAAAATCATGAAAAACTTACATTAATGAGGTTCAATGTACCTAGTCTTTTTAAACACAAGTGTGATAAATTTAATATAGGAAACAAATATTTAAAACTTTCATTAATAATATCGGCCAATAAGAAAAGACCAAATGAATAAAAAAAGTAGCATGACAAGTCAGCAAAATATAGATTAATTAGTATTATTAATACTATTAACTAGTCTATTCCTCATGCTATGTAGGGATATAATGTAAAAATATTATAAAATTGTAATAATTATTTTCAAATTTAATTGTAAAAAATGAACAAGAAATAATTAGACCAAATATCCATTTCCATATACCCCTACTCCCATTTTTAAAGTAATTGTCAAAAAAAATTTCATCATACCCCAACTACCCTTCCTATTAATTTTACACTTCTCTGTTCGTGAATCTTCGGCCAACAAGTCCTTGCTGTAATGACTGCGGATATCGCAGCGATCGGGGACGAAGAGAGCAAATTAGGTCGAGGCGGTGAGGAATCGGGAGGTGGCGGGAGCAGCGGCAACCGGTGGCCTAGGCAGGAGGTGCTGGCACTGTTGGAGATAAGGTCGGAATCACACAAATAACAACCATGGTGATGGAGCGAGTTGCTGCCTCCGGCCTCAGAGTTGTCTATGATGCTTCTGCGAATTCGATCTCCTCCTCCTCCTCTCTTCTTGCGAGGGAGTTTCATGTAAGCCAACTCATCACTTCCAATTTCCCCGTTCTGATTTTTGTTTTCGGTTTTAGACTTTTGACAAGTTCAATGTAACGACCCAGATTATAAAATTCGGGTTACGTTTAAAGGGAAAAATTATCCCTCTACCAGATCCTAGCAATCCAAGTACGAGCTATTTATTTATCAACTTCAGTTATAATCCTGTCCTATTTCAACTAGTCAAAAACTCAAAAGAGACAAAATGAGTTTAAATCAATATAAGTATACATTGCTTCTAAATGTCCAACTAAACCAAAACATTTATAAAGTCAAGGTTGTACGAAATCTTCTTAATACTCTCGTCCCATGAGAAAACCCCGCCATAAGAGCAATTCAGCAAGCAAAAGGAAGCGGGTACCTGAAACTATCCACGAAGTCAAGCCAAGAGACGCATGCGGGCCCTAAAGACCTCGCTGAGGACATATAATACGCCTATACCTAAAATATAGGATGTTCTAATGCAGTACGGAATTTAAATCACACAAGCATGCTGACAGTTTATATATATATGTGTGTGTGTGTGTGTGTGTATGTGTGTGTGTGTGCAGAAAGCGATTAAATGGATCCACACAGAATGCCAAGTGGCATATCCCAAATCTCTCAATTTGTGCCCACTCCGGGGTCATACATGTCCGTACCCAACTCCGAGGTAGGACGCTCGGTCACCGCCGCAGCCATATCATAATGTAAAACTCGACTGGGACCGAAACGATATGAAACACGAATACCCCAATGACCCTAGCAACGACTCTAAGGACTCACAAATAACGGCCGTTCTCTTTTCAAACGCATAAAGAATAGGGATGCTCATTCATAAGTGCAAGTCATAAGCATGATACTACATGGCATGGTTTTATGCATATGCAGCACCTACATACTATATGACACATCAGGCATGAGGTCCTGGTTACTGAGTAAGCTCCCGTAGGAAACTTACCTGGAGTCTTCACATCCAATTAGCTAGCAAATAAGCCACTCAAAGAGTCATCCATCAGCAAATAACCCTTGACACGAAGAGAGACTCGGATAGTATCTGGTGAGACCGAACACGAGATTTTTGCCGATGCCCATGAGAAACACTTAAGGTTGTGATCGTATCACTCAAATCATCACGGAACACATCATGTCATAAAACACACAACGTGGTAATCTTGCACATCAAACATGAACCTATCTCAGGAGGCAACGATGATATGATTCTAGCACTAGTGCATATCAGGTGGTAAGATACAAGATAAATAACCTATCATCATGAGAGCAATATCGATATACATACTATCCTCAAGTCAAATCGTCACTAACGAGGAATAGCACACATATAATGACCAGGAATGTTATTAAAGTACAACATCCATACATACATAAGATAGATTTAACAATTTGCCACCCGAATATACTAAATAGATTCCGTACATGCGTGAGATGAACCTATATACCACTATGGTGTAAGGAAGCTAAACATAACAGGTAAAGAATAACATCAACATGTCTTAAAAGTCACGAAAGAATATGATATAGTTCACCGGATAAAGACAAGTGTAAGTGTGTGCTTCATGCATTTGTGTCACCAAGGAATACATCAACACATATTTCATACCATTATAAGCTCAACATGGTAGATAGTATAGTATCAACAATTTTTTTTTAAAAATAGGGTGCATAAACATACAACTACAATTTAAACCATAGGGATGGGCGTGTGAGCATACGAGGCTTAAAACTACTAAGGCAAAACGAGGATAGACGGGCATCATGTAGCAAGTAAAAGTGAGCATGTGCAATATCATGACCTACGCATAGTACTACTCATGTAAAATAGAATATGATGGTGTCAAAAGATAAAAGATTGCTCCAATGATAATATTCAAAATATGTAAGCAATCATTATCACATAAAATCATGTAACAAGGGAAAATATGCAAGATAGGTGTACTATCAAAACCCTATTACATAAGTGACCATACAAATAACGTAAATAGTGCAAGGAATCGCATACCATATTAGTGATTCGAAATTTCTACATGTTATCACTAACTCATGACGATAAGTAAATGCACGAAATCATATTTTAACAACTAACAAGATGTTGCATAATGAGTCGGACTAATCATATCATAGGAATGATCATATAAGTAATATAGAGAGTGCAATAATCATGTAAGCATATTCTCAAATACTAAATTATCAAATAGTATTTAGTAACATGGCAAGGTGTAAGCATGCGGAGGTATGGTCTAACCACTAACATGGCGATTCACAACTAGACAAGACAACTATATAACCACACAACATGAATATAGGTGAAGTATAATCGAAACGTTGTAAGTCTAAATCGATGGGGACTAAGCATAGTTATATAGAGTATAATGTCATGGATATGCATACCAACTAAGATACAGATGGAAAAGGCACGGCCGAGCTATCATGGGTCATGTAGTTATAGTAATCAATCACTTAGGGCATAAAACTCAATAATCATTTCTTTGAAAGTAGAGATTATATGAGGGGTACTAGTAGCACACAACACAGTAGGAGGGCACATAGGTAGCATGTAACGACATACATTACAACAACGCATAATAGGCCAAAATGATCATGCGAAAACCTACTAGGAGCATGAGAGATGTGTGAGGAGGAAGTAATGCGACCATGATACAGTAGCGACTATCTCAATTTACACAATGTCAGGATGTGCACATACATGTCAACAAGGCATAAATGTTACAAGTAACTATATGTAATCTCATATCAAATCATGGATGCTTAAGTGTGGCTACCATCACAATCAAATAATAGGTTCCAAGGGTGGCATATTACAGGAGAATAACACGCTGTATTTATCCAAAGATCATCACATGAATTTATATCGCTACAGTAGTGGATGGTCAAGCGACATGTGAAGTCTTTAAAGTATAACAATTGTAGAGTTATAGCACAAGTTAAGATGGGACAGCGGTGAGGTATGTAACGGCCCAAATATAAATATTCGGGTTACGTTTCGAAGGATTGGATACCTTCGTTTGGATCTTGCAATTCGAGTACGGGTTGAGTTTCAAAACATAATAAAAGGAAATCGATGATACAAGTTACCTCGGCAGAGCCGGGTCAAAACCAAGATAAACGAGTATAAACATCCAAAGCGTCAACCCTGGTGGTAAATTAGTCTCTTGATCAGCTGAACGTCCCAAAAGAAACCCTCGTCATGGAAGCACGGAACAAGCAAGGATCAATACCTGAAACTATACCACGAGTCAAGGTCGAGCCACTCATGCGGGCCCTGAAGACCTCGCCGAGGACATATAATACGCTCTAAGCCTAGATGAGAATGATCTAATGCAATACTGGAATATTAAGCACACAAGTATGTTGACAGTTTATATATAATGACAGAAATGCAGTAAATGGGCCCACACAGAATGCCAAGTGGCATGTCCCAATCTCTCAAAACCCATGCCTCAGTCGGGGTGGGTATCTCTTTCATATCCGTACCTCAGTCGGGGTCGGATGTCTGCCTCAGCCGGGGCCAGACGACTCGGTCGGTGCCGCAGTATATCTCATGTCTCAGTCCACACCTCAGCCGGGGTGGGACACTCGGTCACCGCCGCAGTCATATATATCACTCAGTAAATCATGCTCTCAGATGACTCTATCAGGACAAACCCGATGGAGCTGGGTTGTCCTATGACCCTAGCAACGACTCTAGACTCACAACTTACGACCGTTTCTACCAATCGCATTCAGAATACGTATGCTCATATGTTAATGCAGAACCTAAGCATGCTACTACATGACATGATATCATAATGCCTACATACTATATGACACATCAGGCATGAGGTTCTAACTTGAGTAAGCCCCGGAGGACTTACCTGGAATAGCAGGACGGCAAAAGCAATAAACCAGCAGTAGCAAGTCAGTCACGTCACGGATCACCTAACAATTTAATAAGCAACAATTACAAGTCTAAGTAAAAAAAAGGACCCATTTAACGCTACACAGAACTAAGTAAAGCTACAAGAAATTCATTTATCATCATCAAGCCATATTGTCGCATAGTCTCGTCTCATCTCACATTCCATCATATATCATCTCATATCATCATATATAATCACATTCTCGTTATCATAATCTCAAGTTACCTTATAACATCAATCTCCTTAACCACTTCCATCATTCATCTCATAATCATGTTTTCAATTCATATTTACACATATCTTAACTCATATAAATTCTCAAGCAAAGTTCATCAATAAATTTCACAAATCAAACTCCAAGCAAGTCGGTTAAAAGTTTCCAAAAGTCTTTTTGCCCTCAAAATAAGCCAAGTTGTTATTTAAATAGTTTAACCTAAAATCATACTTATCCAAATTCCGATATTAAACAATTTAACTTGTAAACCACTTCTCAAAATCATATCGTTGAAATAATCCGACACAAGTTAGCTCTATTTCGAAACCTTACCAATCTCCTAATATAACAAAAATAAACGATCCTGACATAATTCCTTTTTATTTAAAATTATTAATCTAAAGTTCTAACAATTTTCAACACTTTAATAAATGCTTCAAATAATATATCTTAAAACAAACCATTTAAGTACCACATTTAACCAAATCAAATCATTAAATAATTTAAGTAACCAATAAATTGTAATTAATTAAATAATTGAATAAATCAGAATAATATCTGATAATAACAATTAAATATATATAATAAGTAATTAATAATCAACAAAACAATTAAATAACATGTAATTCAGAAGTAATAAAACAATTAAAACACACAAGCCCATCAAAACAACTTAACCCAATCTAAAAGAAAGGAAAAAGCCCAAGGAAAATTAGGCCCAAGAGAACCCAGCCCCAACCCGATTCCAAACCCGGCCCAAATATCAACCCAACCCGGGTCCAAAACAAAAACCCAACCCAGTCCAAAATATATATATATAAAAAAAACAGAAATTGGGCCCGTGGGCCCCACTGGCTAGTCTTCTCCTTCCTCCCTTCACCCGTTCCCTGCTCACCGAGTCACCTGCTCACTCCATTGCTCGCCCCCCTTCGGCTTCCTCCTCGACCTCAGCCTCGTCTTCCCCAAGCTCAACCGCCCTCACCTCGCTGCCGCTCTCGCTCGCACAGCACTCGCGCTCAGTTCTCCCTCACACTCCCTCGCCTCGCACCCTCGCTCTCGTGAGCTCGGTCGAACAACCCGGGCTCCCAATGGATTTACTCGAGGTTACCCATGGACGAAACTAGGTAACTAAGAATGAGAGAGAAAGGAAATCGAAGACAGGAGTGCTCACCGAGTTCGGGTTTCGATCGATTGACTTCGGGCGATGTCGGAGAGTCCTAGAGCTCCTTAGCGGCGGTCGGGCTCGTCGGACGGCTAGGAGGAGGAGCTGGAGCTCGGTTTTGATTCAAGGAGGGAGTGGCGTTCCATTGACGTTGAAAACAAAAGCAATTGTTGTGGCCTCATGCTGCTGCTCGGCAAGGTCGAAGGAAGCAGGGGAGAGGGTGTTCGAATCAGGAGGGAAATGGGGGACCAAGAAGGCTGAAATGGTGTGGTGCAGCTGCAAATAGGAAGATGGGTGAGGGGAATGGGTTTTAGCAGCTGCAATAGAGAGGGGGAGAGGTATGGGTTACTTTACAGCTAGGAATAGGGTGAGGGTATAGGGTGAGGTTGAGTGTATGAGTGAGTGTAAAGGTCAAGCTAATACCCGGATATAAATCTCGAACTCGTTTTCCGACCTTAACCCGACGCAATTAAAATAAATTTAAAATAAACATTCGAATCTGAATTAAATAACGAGACTCGAAAATATTTTAAAGTCTCAGAAATAATAACGCGGAAATAAATTTGTGTTCAAATCGAATAACAAGTTCATGCCGGAATTCATCTCGAAAGAATAAAATAAAATCGTTTGCTCGAGAACGGAAAATTTCAATTTGTTTTCGGCATATTAGAAATTAAATATATTTTAAATCGGAATGAATTCTATAATTATTAAAAATAATATTAAAAATCTCGATCTTTACAAGGTATATAGCTAAACAAGACTTAACACATAAAGCATAAAATCATAACATAACTGCATCGATATCATTTAATAAGTATAAACAAACAAGAGCAAATGATCATGTGATGAGAACATACAAATGATCATGTGATGAGAACATACAAGGATAACAAGTTTACTATGAAGCTGTGATAGTAATAATAAAGACATGATGCAAATGGGGCCTACAGTCACAGCATAACTAATTTAATTATACCTAACATTCTTAAGCATCCAAAAGGGCAAGCGGTAACATTGAAGAATGGAAAGGCTATCCTAAGTCTATGATGAAAAGTAATAAACAATAATGTGGAGAATAAGGTCATGTAATTCACAAGTCATGTATCATATATGACACTAGCAACACCAGATGATCCACGTGTTCATAAACATAGGATATACATGTATAGGGGATAACATAGCAATGCATCGAAAATCAAACCAATCATATAACAAGACAAGGAAACACAAAATGGGTACTATGGAAGGTAATACGATCCTAAAATAAGGTATATAAGACATGGATGAATCAAGTGCAGTAAGATAGGTATACATATCAACGTAGGTGCAAGTAGAACAAACATATATCACATTAATAGACCACAACATGTAAACACAAACAAGACTACAATCATAACCAAATAGAAGTTTCTAGAGGGCAACATCGACTCATCCTCACTGACTCCATAACCCATTTCGAAAAGAAGTCTAGTTGTTTCCTAGGAGAACATTATACTTTTGGGTGGACACCAACCATACGGAAGACCTTCAAATGAATTTTCCACGAATGAACAAAGACGTCAAAAGAACTCTCGATACAAAAGACGACATCCAACAGATTTCTAACAATCACTCATCAAGACCCCCTTTTTGGTATTGTACTCCCTCAAGACAATCAACACTTTGACTTATATACCAGTTCGCAACAAGTTAGACTCATAAGGTTTGAAATATAGGTGACCAACATGGAAGGAATTTAGAAGAAACCAGAGCGGCAAGGCAAGAGAAGAGTGTTGAAGAGAGACAAGGAGTTATCATGGCAATTTATCGAGGTTCTCAAAGATCGCAAATAAAACTTTACCAAGAATTCAAAGAAGTCAATCAATAGGTCAACTTGCTATCTTAACGAATCTCTCCATTAACAAGTTAGCTTGAATATAGAGTCTCTTCCCTTAGAGAGGAGGAAACCCTTTAATCAAGATTCAAAGTCTACGTTTTAGAGATCATTCTTGTCTTCATTACTAAGCAAGTTACATCTATTCATCATTTCAACCTATAAAGGCCAAGTTGTAGAAATCTCCTTCCCTAACCAAATAAACAAGCAAGAATTTATCTTATTAGAATAAGAGACATGTAAGTTATCAATTATACAAGTCAGACAATTATAGGATGACAAGTAGCCACATAGGCAATACATCATAGTTAACCATCATCGTTCATAAAACAAGGTAAAGGTGCATGGCATAACTTCACAAAATCTCATAAAGTTACAATATATGAACGATGACACGTCGAGGGTAGGAGGGAAAATGTCATACCAATCACATAAATCCTATTTTATGAATAAGCAATTCATGTCTACTCATTGATTCACATGCATTTTAGTCGAGTTGTACACACATGATCCTCTTTTGAACAAATTTCGCATAAAAGAGCAATATCATTAGAATTCATCATCTAAGGTATCACTAAATAGATCATAGAACAATATCATGCCAAAACATCTCAAGTAAGCACATAAGCGATGCATTTTGTGATACCTACAAGTATTCCATAGGCGTCCCCATGAAATACTTGTACAAGTATCACTAAATCGTCACAAGGTTCTCACTAGATTCGACCAAGTACTTTACAAGCATCCCTGTAAAATACTTGTGTCGACTTTGTGAAAACATTATCACTAAGCAAGGATCAACAATTTATATCAAGAATCTGAATTTCATAAGTATTTCATATCAAGTCACTATGAACTCTTATAGTCAAAATATCATGGCTCTCAAATCAACAAACATAACTTCTCAATTCTCAAACCATAAGTTTTCCCATCAACTAGAGTAAGATTCCCAAGCCTGAGCTCATAAGCTTCCACTAACCAATACGAAACATCAGTCATAATAGTGTAAATCCTCATAATCTCATCTCATGTCCTCATCAAACCAAGACCAATAGGCACCAACAATTTCCATCATAAATGATATACGTAGCAAACAAATATGTATAAGTCAAATGCATCAAGAATGACAACAATTGTCCAATCCAAGTCGTCAAGTACCATACATTATTTGCACATAACGGGATCAAAGCATGTTATAAGAATTACGTCAGATGTCATAACAAGGGAAACTCATATAAACAAATATCATACCAAGTCATCAAGAATAACACACATGAGTCACCAAACTTCTCCCCCAAATTTACTTATCTCTAAAATCAAATTTACGAACTACCCAAACAAGATTCTAAATATGTCTTCCATGCCCATCCATAAAGTATAAACTAATGCTCTCTACCAATCCCAATCTATATCCGTAAGGGATAGCTATCGCCACGACTACCCGATCAATTCCCGATTCTCACTTCTCAAGGTGGTTATCTTACTTATCCATATTAAATTCATTTTGCCCTTTGAAAACATTCAAAACTCGTGAAAACCTTTAGGCCATTTTATTTCCAACACTTAAAATCACCAATTGTTTTACAACTCATTTGTACTCGGATTGCACAACCTGACTCTGATACCAACTTTGTAACGGCCCAGATTATAAAATCCGGGTTACGTTTAAAGGGAAAAATTATCCCTCTGCCAGATCCTAGCAATCCAAGTACGAGCTGTTTATTTATCAACTTCAGTTATAATCCTGTCCTATTTCAACTAGTCAAAAACTCAAAAGAGACAAAACGAGTTTAAATCAATATAAGTATACATTGCTTCTAAATGTCCAACTAAACCAAAACATTTATAAAGTCAAGGTTGTACGAAATCTTCTTAATACTCTCGTCCCATGAGAAAACCCCGCCATAAGAGCAATTCAGCAAGCAAAAGGAAGCGGGTACCTGAAACTATCCACGAAGTCAAGCCAAGAGACGCATGCGGGCCCTAAAGACCTCGCTGAGGACATATAATACGCTTATACCTAAAATATAGGATGTTTTAATGCAGTACGAAATTTAAATCACACAAGCATGCTGACAGTTTATATATATATATATATATATATATATATATATATATATATATATATATATATATATATATATATATATATATATATATATATATATATATATATATATATATATATATATATATATATATATATATATATATGCAGAAAGCGATTAAATGGATCCACACAGAATGCCAAGTGGCATATCCCAAATCTCTCAATCTGTGCCCACTCCGGGGTCATACATGTCCGTACCCAACTCCGAGGTAGGACGCTCGGTCACCGCCGCAGCCATATCATAATGTAAGACTCGACTGGGACCGAAACGATATGAAACACGAATGCCCCAATGACCCTAGCAACGAATCTAAGGACTCACAGATAACGGCCGTTTTCTTTTCAAACGCATAAAGAATAGGGATGCTCATTCATAAGTGCAAGTCATAAGCATGATACTACATGGCATACTTTTATGCATATGCAGTACCTACATACTATATTACACATCAGGCATGAGGTCCTGGTTACTGAGTAAGCTCCCGTAGGAAACTTACCTGGAGTCTTCACATCCAGTTAGCTAGCAAATAAGCCACTCAAAGAGTCATCCATCAGCAAATAAGCCACTCAGAGAACCATCCAATCACACTAGCAAGTAATAAGCAAGAAATAACTCATCAATACATATTTAATCAACACACAAACAGGTTTCCAAGTTATTACCAGACTAAATAATATTTTATTCAAGTAACCTCACATTCTCATCATAACCATTATTCTCAATTAACCTTGTTCTCATCAAGTATGAAACTTAGCTCAAAGTCTTACCAATATCATCACTTAAAACATCTTACTTCAGTTCAAGCTTGGGTTTTCCTTACACCTTTGCTTAAGTGATTCATCATCATCATTATATAACATCATATAACATCTCATCGTTTTTTTCATAGCCCTTTCCGTAAATCAACTCAAGATATCAGGTATCAATCATGTTTTAACTCATATATTCATATCTCAATTACATACTTCATATATTTCATACCATAACTCACATAAGTGCTCAAGTAATTCATAATTTATCAAATCCTCAAATACTTAACCAAAATCATAAGTTCTCAACACCAAGGGTCAACAAGTCTCATTTTTCAAAACTCGCATAACAAATCATGCTCAATAAGTAACCAAGGTAAGTTGATATTTCAAGAATTCATTTATAATCTCAACTATAAGGACTACTCAACAACAAAGCACTACCATCAAGCTTAAAGCATGCGAGTATAAGAATTTATAAAACATTTCCTTAATATAGTCTTACTAACCACATTCATAGCTCAAAGTACAACAACAACTTATACGCATAACAAATTCTTAACTACAAATATAGGACACGTCAAGAGATCACACAATATCACCCATGTGTTTATCCAAATAATTAAGCATTGCACTTCATAAGATTCACCAAACATGTTTATGTTGTCAAGTAACCATGCAAGTAGGATATTTCTCATAAAAGATGTTCTTAACATGAACCCGAATTAGCCTCCTCTCCAAGATTTCATTGTTTAGTTATTACCAAATCGGTCGCTCATCACTTATTAAATTCAATTATAGGATTTATATCCAAGTCATCTATTTACAACCAATATTAATTCTCATTCTATAGCTTAGATAATCTAGTCAAACTACTTAATCAATTTAAACACACCCAAATAATGTCACAACTCTTAAGTCATCACAAGTAAGCTTACGAGCATAACAAGTATCACAACATCTTTTCTATCATCTTAACCGTATCTATCCTTAAGTCGGTTCTTCTAAGAAAATTCATGTCTCATTCTCACTTTATTAACTTAGGCTAAGTCATCTATAGAATACCTCAAGTTGGTTAACCTATTAATAGATCTTCTGGGTGAAATGTCAACAATTTATCAAGGTCATACTATATCTTCTTTATATAACTAAATAACCTACTCAATAGGGTCACAAGGCATAATAACTAATAAGCATCTCTTAATCTAGGATCTCAACTTTACTAATCCAAATAAGTTAATAAATCATATCACAAGGTATTTCTTATAAGTTAGTCGGTTATGCAAATTCATTAATCCACAAGCAATTAACCACAACACACTTATTTAGTCAATATATATATATACTAGAAACAAGTGGATTACCAATTTAGTCCATTAGAAAATCAAAATCAATTGAAGTAACCAAACCGAATTAATAACCAAAAGAAGATTTAATATGTATCCCAAATTCAGATTCAATTCCAAATCAAATAGAGTTATTAAGTTGGTGAGGCCTAGAAATTATACCATAAGCTCGAGAGGGTTCAGATCGGGAGAGATGGAGTTCCGGGCGGCCTTCGTCGGACAACAGGGGACGAGTTGCTCGGGTACAGGTCCACACCCCTTTGCTGGCTACTGGTTTTGACAAGAGGGTGAGGAAGACGAGGGGAAGGGCGGCAGCAGGGCTTCGATTTCGCCCTCGGCGGCGGCGAGCAGGGGACAAGGGAGGAGACGCGAGCTTCTTCTTATCCGGCTCAGTTTTAAAGCGGAAAGTCAGGGAAGGGGGCTCCAGCTACGGATCCGGCACCAGGTTGGCTAGGTCGAGAGCTGCACAGGCTCCGGCGTTCACATCCAGCTCGAGGACGAGAGAGAGGAGAGGGAGCTCGGGCTGACCTTCAATGGCAGCTACGAGAACGAGACAACAGAGAGAGGGAGAATGGATGGGCGAGAGTGACAAAGAGCAAGGAGGAGGAAGAAGGCAGCCATGGAAACGGAGCTTGAAAGCTCGGGTTCAAGTGAGCAGAGGAGGGAGCTCAGATCCACGAATGAAGAGGGTGACGGCGGCTCTTCACAAGCTGAAAGTGGACAGGGGATGGGGGCGGGTATGGAGCTCATATATCCGGACAATTAGGGTTTAGCTTTATGTTAAGGAAATTACAAAACTATCCCGCTATTTCTAGGTTTTGGAAATATTAGCACAATAATTAATAAAATTCAACTCAATCAATCTTATTCAATTTAAATATGCCATAAAATTTATCAGATTCACCTTGACAGGTTCAAAACAATATTTATTTCTTTGAGGTCGGATATATGCCGGAATTTGATTTGAATAAAATAGAAATCATTTTGATCGAGGGCGGAGATTTTCAAAATTTTCGAAATCTCAGAAATTAAATTTTTAATTTTAATCATAAGTCATAAACTAATATTTTAAAATTTCGGGCCTTTACATTCAATGACTATTTGGTTTCCTCTTTCTGATTACCTGATAAGGCCACTTCCTCCTTGATTTGATGATTTTTGTTGCCCCACGCTCAGATCTGGGATTTCACCGTCGTTCTGCTCACTAAGAACCTGCAGACAAGTTCGAGATGCAACAAAGGAATGTATAATCTAATCTAATCATATCTTTCCAGTTCTGGAAGCGGGACAAGATCAGGCCCGGTCCGAGTAATCTAAAGGCCCTGGGGCAAAATAGAAATAAAGGCCCCTAATAAAATATTTATATAAGTAAAAAAAATAAAGGGGTCCTTTCTAGACTTGAACCTAAAACCATATAGTATAATCATCATAAACCTACCCGCTGGGCTATTTAGAATATTTGTTTATGCTTTATAGATATATTATTACTATTACAAATTTACTTATTATGTGCCCCTAAAATTTCCGAGCCCTGGGTCATCGCCCCTCTCACCCACCCCCTTGGGCCGGGCCTGGACAAGATCGAGATGCAGCAAAGTTGTCACCAAAGCTGGTGACAACTTCCCTTGATTTCCAGTTCCGGAAGCGGGACAAGATTGGCGGATTCAGGGAGCGTTTGTTGGCTGACGATCTGTTCTTAGCTAAAATCGCCATGGAATGTGATGTTGGAGTCTTCACCAAAGTAGGGGGTTTTTCTTTTTCCCGCTCTTACTTGATTTCGTTTTCTATAAAGCCAATTTGAAATTTCTCTAATTTCTATAGGCCTTCTGGATACAAAGGTACGGTACTCATCCTAACCTTACAATGGATCGTAGTTCTAGTTAATCGAAGCCCAATAGTAAAAGATGGAGCAGGGGTTACCAGATGGGAGCATGGGAAAATGCAAAAGACTTGGATATTAAAGGGTTACTTGTCCTGCTGGCAAGCACGCGCGAAGACCCTATCAACTTTGGATAGGGTAGTTCTCGATTCCTAACTTATTCGGATTTTAAACGACCACTGCACCGGCGGTTTTTCTCAAGGGAAAGACCTTAATTAAAATTGGTGGCAAATGTATCAATGCATTAGTGATATCCAATGCATGGAGGAAATACAACAGTTCATCCAACTAACGTTCTCTTAAAACTCACAACAAGCCCATGCTTGAAAAGAAAAGAATAGCGAGCATTTATTCTCTCATTGTTTCAATATTAAAATTAATATAAAATGTAAAATTGGTGAAGCAAAACCAGGTCAAGGAATAAATCCAAAGATCCTTCAAAATTTTCTCCAAGATAAGATCATAAGAATGAAAACAAAATTAAGATCTACTAGTTTATCATTAAACATCAGGCTCGATGGTGATGAAGGTTATCTGCTTCATGGTGTCTGGCGACGAAAATCGATCAATAACCCTCTTGTAAATACGGGGCTCAAATCGATCCTATATGTTTGTTCCTGTCACATGGTCAAGAAGAAATTTCAACAAATGGTTTGATTATACATAACATATGTCCTCAAATCCATTCCAATTACAAACCAACATAGAATATTGCATTTTCATAAAGGAAACAAGCCAAAAAAAAAAAGTAATGCTTATAGCTATGAGCTAAGTGAATTTAGGTTTTAGTTATTACGAGATAGACAATTTCAAATTAAGAGCTAAAAGTGTCAAGAATAGGTTATAGTTTTGGAAATTATGGGTTGGAAGTAAAAATTGATGGACTCTATGCCTACAATAGTCGAATAAAAAGTTCCAATTGTTGGGTTATATTACGTTTTAGGCATGTTTATCATCACTAAGCTGGATCTGGTAGCAGTTAACAACGACTTCAATACGTTCAATAGTCCAACTGAAAACCATTTGTACTAGTCAAGAACTACCAAAATCTTATTAGTAAACACTAAAAAAAATAAACCAATGCAATTTTAATATGCAATGTGCAATAAAATAGAGAATGGCCAAAAGTCAATTATTATAAATTTATAAGGGTGTGGTAGCAAGAAATTGAGGTGAAAAGTAAAAGGGAAATTTACAGAAAACCACCCCTTAAATACAATCTTTTACACTTAACCACCCGTTAAATACAAAATTACAGAAAACCACTCATTAAATACGTTTTGTTTTCAAATCACCACCTGTTGTATATTTTTCTTAGGGTTTTGTGCAATATATATGATACTATAATATTTTAAGCTTTATATTTAAATTAAAATCTCAAATAGATTTAAAATATATTTTACTAAATTTTTTAAAAATATTTTTTAAAAAAAATTGATGTATATATGAACAAATCTAGTATCATGCACAACCCGAACCCGAACCCGAGACCGACCCATTTTGACCCGATACCTGAATGGACACGAATATAGACAAACCCGACCTGACCCATACCTGACCCATCCTTGACCAGACCTGAACAAGACCCGACTATTCCTTATAATTACTTTAATTTTCTAATCTTTAAATAGTTAAATAACTTGAATTATATATAATGAGACCTAATATACTAATAAATGAAGTTTAATTGTCAATAATTAATATTAATAAAAAATAATCATCGTTTTATAATAAAACTTAATGTGACTCGACTTGACCCAACCCGAACCCGACCCAACCCGAAATCCATTTGACTCGAACTTACCCAACCCGAAAACTGACCCGACCTGACCCGAACCCGACCGAACATACAGTATACCCGACATATGACCCAACCCGACATATGACCGAACCCGAATGGGTATACCCGAACCCGACCCGAACAACCAAATTGCCACCTCTAATTAAGCATGCTCTTACAATCACATAAAAGTTGAATTCTTATTCCAAACTATACTTCCTCTTCCATGATTATATTTTTATCCAACATAATTTGGAATATGAGAGTTGCATGATTCAATCTGATCAAGGAAGGGGAAATTGGCCACTTACTATATACTTTTTTTTTACAGTAGGCAAAGTCTAGGATACTTCAAAGTATCCTTGATCATCAAGCATGATGATGTTATGGAATTCACAGTTATTGTATAAGATAGAATTACAGCTAAGTCGAGATTTAGCAATAAAGTCTGCTGCTTTATTCGCTTCTCTGTAGCAGTGTTGAAATCTGACAGTTTCTTCATTATTTGTAACAGTTCTTTACTTGGGAGGCTGGAATTTTTCTATTCCGTTTTATTGTAAAAATAAATGTAGACGCCTCTGTAAAAAATGGGATACATTCCCAAATTGGATGTGTTATCAGAAACAATCAGGGACAAATAATTCGAATACATAAATGTAACGGTAAAACATATTCTGTCGTCCAAACAGAATGCTTTGCAATACTTGCAGGTATAAGACTTGCAGCAGAACTAGGAATACAAAGGACAATCATTGAAGGTGATTGTGCGATTGTCATCAGAGCCATCGACCAAGAAAACAACTCACCATGGTATACTCTTACTCAAAACTATTGATAAAATTTTATGCTGGAAAGATGAGGAATTATTAAAGAACTCTCCTAAACAAACTAAACCTCGCCAGAATCTAAACTGGAATATAATTTTATTTCGGAGTTCCCAGATTGAGTGCCATAAGTGACAGAGGTCTGTGAAGTCTATGTTTTGCCCTTTAGTGTTTAAAATATTTTCAGAGATGTCGTTTGTTAGGTTAGGAATGTTAAAAGATTTATGTAATTTGGTCCCCAAGTTCTGGATAAGCGATCTTGTGATTTGACAATTAAAGAATAAGTGATTTGAGTTTTTTGGTTCAAGGTTGCAAAGAGAGCAGGTATTGGGAACTCTATTTATGTACTTGTTTAAACGCTCTGTTGTGGGGTAAGATATCTGAAATAGTTTTCCAAATAAAGTTTTTTATATTTGGTGCAATATTTAGTTTGCAGATCCAATCTCCAGAAGTATTATTGTTGTTTCTTGTATTAAAGAGAGAAGAAGTGGATTTAACCGAAAATGTTCCATTTTTATTGTAGATCCAAATTAGTCTATCTGCAACATCAATTCTGGGGATGTAGATGTTTGATATCATTTGGGCAATGTGAGGTGGGAACAGATTGTTTAGTTTCTTAGTTTTCAAGTTTATGTGCGTTTATCCAGATGTCAGACCAGACATTAATTGTTTTTCCGTTACCAACTAGCCATAGTAATCCTTTTGAGAAAGTGTCTCTAATATTTAAGAGTCGTCCAAATTGCCAGGAAGTTTTATGTTTGCTTCTTTCCATTAACGTTTCTTTTGACAGATATTTTTCAGTGATGATCTTTGACCAAATGTTTCTAGGATTCGCTATTATTCTCCAAAGAAGTTTCATTTGCATGCCTAAGTTGATTTGTTCGGCTGTTTTGAAACCCAGGCCACCTTCCTTTTTAGGGGTACATAGTCGTTCCCAGCTTATTAATGGGTGATAATTATCAGATTGTAGTTTGTTCCAGAAAAAAATTTTGTTAATTTGGTCGATTTTGTCAAGAATTCCTTTTGGAAGAAGGAAGGATTGCATAAGGTAGTTTGTTTTTTAGTTAAGGTTGGCTTGAATGAGGACAGATCTTCCAGCTTGAGAGAGGGTATTTGATTTCCATTTGGATAGTTGTTTTTGTAGGCTTGTAATTGCTTCATTAAATATATTGTTGTTTACTCTACCACTTATGAGTGGTATTTCTAGATATTTTTCTAGGGTTTTGGTAACAGGAATGTTTAATTGTTGGGCAAGGCTTTGCGCTTTTTGAAGTGAAATGTTTTTAGAGACTTGTAGAGAGCTTTTATTATAATTTATAGAGAGACCTGATATATTGCAAAAGTTGTTTAAAAGGTTTTTAATTGTGTGAAGGCTTAGCTCATTTGCATTTCCAAAAATGAGTGTATCGTCTGCAAAGGAGAGAAAAGGGATCGGATCACTGTTATTTGTTAGTTTGATTCCAATTAGCGGATCAATTTCCGATGATTCTTGTTGTATCATTCTGGCTAATAGTTCCATAACTATGACAAAAATATATGGTGCAAGAGGATCTCCTTGACGTATACCTTGAGAGGTTTGGAATGTCTTGCCAGGTAAGTTGTTAACTAAGACTGAAAAGTTGGTTTTTGTTAAGCATGTCATTACCCAGTTTATCCATTTCTGATGAAAGCCAAATTTGGTTAATATGATGCGTATGTAGTCCCAATTTATTTTGTCATATGCTTTTTCCATGTCTAATTTGATTGCCATCCATCCTTGTTTACCTTTTTTGTTATGGAAGGAATGAAAGACCTCATGGGCTATTAGTATGTTATCTTGAATATTTCTTTCTTGAACAAAGGCTCCTTGAAATGGATTGATAATTCGTGGTAAGATTGGTTTTAAGCGGTTAGCTAAAAGTTTTGAGATAATTTTATATATAGTGTTACAAAGACTAATAGGGCGATAATGGTTGATATTGGTTGGGTTTTCAATTTTTGGGATAAGTGCAATGAATGTTGTATTTATTTCACTGAGAAGAGTACCTAAATGGAAGAATGACTTGATTGCCTTGCAAAGAAGGCTTCCGACAATGATCCAGTATTTTTTATAGAATTCGGGTGGGAATCCATCCGGACCTGGAGATTTGTCCTCTTTCATTGAGAATAGAGTGTCCTTAATTTCTTTATCTGTGAAAGGTTGAATAAGGGTTAAGTTTTCAGAGTCAGTTATTGTGCAGTTTATCAAGTTTGGGAAGTATGTGTTATTGTTATTGGTTGTTTGTTTGTTTGTGATAAATCTTTCAGCTAGTTCATTTGTAATTTCGTCTCTAATTTGATTTTCATCTTCAATAACTAACCCATTTTTGTTTGTGAAATTGCGAGTAATGTTTTTAGAGTTTCTAATTTTAGCTATTGATTGGTAGTATTTGGTGTTCCTATCTCCAAATTTAAGGAAGTTAGATTTGACTCTCTGTTTCCAAAAAGTATTGTTAAAATTCATGAGTGCCTCACGTTTATTTAGTAGTCTTTTTCTTTTATTATTTGTGAAATAATTATAGTTTCCATTGATTTGTTGGGTTTGTAATAATAGGAGTTGTTCTTCAATGTCTTTTAACTGTCTAAAATTATTACTTGGATGTGCTCTGCACCATATTTTTGTATTTTTCTTAAGTAATTTCTGTTTTTGTGAAAGTGTAAACATGAACGAACCATTAAGTTTATTTTCCCATGTTGATTTAACAAGTTTATTGTAACTGTCATTTTTTGTCCAAGACATCTCGAACTTGAAAGGTGATCCTGTTCTGATTAATTTTTTTCCAATTGAGATCGATATTAGGGAGTGATCTGAGCTTGTGAAAGGATGGTTATGGACAGTTAAGTTTTGGAATTGATTTGATATTTCTGTATGGATCATGACTCTATCTAGACGTTCATAGATATTATTAACAGGGGTCTGTCTTTTTCTCCAGGTAACTGGGCTACCTGTGTAAGTAATGCTATGGATATCTAGTTCTTCATTAATTTGCTGGATACGGGTAAATCTGTTATTTTCTGGGTCAGTTCCTCCAAATTTATCATGTATTGATTCAATTTCATTGAAGTCTCCCATTATTAGGGATGGGTAATTATAGTGTCGAGTTACTGTGATTATTTTGTTCCAGAAACTGTTTTTATCTGCTTGGTTTGATGGTGCATAAATGAAGTTGATAATAAATCTGAAATTGTTGATGTTAGCTAAGTACATTGCATAGTTATCTGATGTAGTTAATTGTTGAATGGTATCTGTGAAAGCAGAACTTTTAAAAAGGATCCAAAGTCCTCCTTTTGCTCCGTCTGAGGCAATATGATGAGCTTTATTGAAACCAGACCTTTTATATAAGTTTTCCAGTGGTGGGTCGTTTGTTTTTGTCTCAGATAGGACTAGGATATCTAATTTATTTCTTTTTTGGATATAGGCTAAGTCTTGCCAAATGTTATGTTTTCTTATACCTCTAATGTTCCAATATCCAATATTTGTCATTTATTTAAGAAGTTTTGTGTATGTATCTGCTTTTTAAGCACTTTCAATAATTTGAGGTATTTCCTTTTTTTAAGTAAGTGGTCATTAGTTAGGTATATTTGTTTTGATGAATGATGTAGTTTTATGGGTTGGATATTATTAGTATTATTTTTATTAGAGATTTCTTATCCAAGTTTTGTATATTTATACCTTAATTTATTATAATTTTTAAATTTTTTGTTTGTTAGAGAATAAGTGTAAATTTTGTGAGTAAGGGAATCTTGAGTTACTTTAGTTATTTTCTTAAGGAATTTTTTAGTATAAGAGTTAGGTGTGACTTTTGGCTTTATGAATTTGTCTTTATTTGTATTCGGATATTTCCAAATTTTGGTAACTAGAATTTTGTGATAAAATGTAGTTATTCTAGTGAAGATGGGTGTAAAATGAAAATTTTTTATTAGGTTAGAGTTTGTGAGGTTGGTATTGTGATTAGATAAGTATAGTTTCTAGGTTTGAATATTTGCTGGATATGGCATTTTTTTAAATTACTTTGTATTTTTGGTTCGTGTAAATGTCTTTTTGATAAATATAGATTATATTTACGAGATTTAAAATTTTCTGTGATTTTGTGTCTATTTTAGTGTGTAAATAATAGCTACCAAAGTGTGTAATTTTTCTAGAGTGGTTTTGTCTAACTTTATATTCTGTTTGGTATCTATTGCAAATAATATTTATGTTATAGGAATATGGTATACAGATTTGGTAGTATTCGGTCCAAAGTATGGTATAAGTAAGTATTTTGATTTTAGTTAAGGGAGTTAACCCAGAAGATTTGCCGTTAGGCTTTGGCTCTTGTGTAATGGGCCGTAATTGCTGTTGGGCCGGTCCAGAAGGTTTTGTAGCAGATTTAATCCATCCTTTTTTGTTTCTGTTATAGTTACTGAAATCTGTTATGAAAGGGGAAGGCACAATTGAAAATTTTACTTGCTGAAGGTGCTTGTCAGAACCTGGGAAATGATAGGTAAGCAAGTTGTAAGTCAGGAAGTCCCATTTACATTCAAAATTGGGGATATCCTAGATATTGTAGCTGGATACAAAATAGGATAAAACATCCAAAGCCCCTAAGTAACTAGGAAAAACAGTAAAATAGTATGTTAGAGTACTTATGACATTATTACAGTACCAAAAGTTAAGGGAGAAGTGTTCATTGCTTCCATTAAGCCAAGTCGCCCTCTTAGTAGTTATCATAATCATAAACTTGTTAAGGAGATTGCCTCTGCTTCTTGTTGATGTGATCATGAGAATCAACTTCAAGTTCCTCTGTAGTGCTCTTGCCTTTGTGATGTGTCATCCCCTGATGATGATCTTGATCTTGTGGAGAGATGTGAACTCCTGACATATGTTTGATCATTGAGGTGTCTGAGTTTACAGATTGATAGGAGGAAAGAGTTTGATCACCATTGTGTGCTTGATTGAGGAAGGGGCTAATCTGATTGGAGAGGTTATTCAAGTGTTGATCAGGAGCTATTGAGGATGAAGCATGGTCTTGCTCATTATTGAAGATGGTATGAAGCATTGTAGGTGAGATTTGAAAGAGCGGGATGCTAGTTTCAGCTGTGAGCATTGAGGCATGAGCATTGTTGAGCAAGATAAGGTTGTTTTTTAGTTCTTGTGAGAGATAGGGACTGATCATATGACTTGTGTTGCCTACTGTTGGCTGAATGGTGGCTGTGATGTTTGGAGGAAGTGATAACATAGGCAGGGTGCCATAGTCTCCTTTGGCTACATGTATAGTGGCAGTAGGATCTATGACAGATTGTTTACCCATCATCATCAAAGTGTCATCTGTGGTTGGGGTAATGGTGTCTGCAGTAGAAGGTATGTTTCTGTCATGTTATAAGTTCTCCTCAAGGAGGTTAATCCCTGGTCTTTCCTGGATTCTAAGCTGGAATTGTCTAGGTTTAAGAGTGTTGGTAGGGCACTCAGGGTAGAGATGGTCATCCTTTCCACAACAACCACATCCAATAGAAAAATCTTCATACCAAACTCTAAGACAGATTTTGTTTCATGTAGGCATCTTCCATTTAATGTAAGAGACTAGCATATTTTGGAAGGAGACATGGACACATAGGCGCACAAATCTAAAATTTCTCTTAAAGTAGGCCTCTTTGTCAACCTTAAAGAGGGTTCCAACATGACAATTTTTCACAATATCAGCTAGGATGTCAGTGGTGTTTAACTGTGGAGGGAGATTTAAGATACGGATCCAAAGTTCTCCAGTTAGAGTGTCAGCTATGGATGGGTCAAAAGATGGTGTCCATGGGTACAAGGCTAGAAGAGCACCTGCTACATGGTAGGGTCTATTGTTCCAAACCTTCATTCTGTCTTCATTTGTACCAAATCTAAATAAAAGCCAGTCATAGCCCATTAAATCAATAAACCACTGACCTTTAAGGTACCTCCATTCACCTCTCATCTTTGTCAAGACATGTTTAAACTCCACTTCTCTGTTCACAAATCTACCCACCAAAGCAGTGTCCTGAAGTTTGTTGTAAACTTCATTGATAATTGGAATTTCCATCTCTTCTGTGTTGAGATTACCTTCTGAATCAGCCTCTACAGGAGGGTTTTGTTGAGAGGAATTTAGTTGGTTAGGATGAGTGAAGGTGTTAGTCATGGGAGTGATTGGGGATACAGTGCAGGGGAAACCAGGAGGTGCTGAGGTGAAATCCATGGTGTTTTGGTTGTCTCCGTGAACAACAGCAGACAAGTAGGAAGAAGTCATAGGTTTTTTCTTAGAGAAGCAAATAGTTGTGACAGTAAGGGATGTGGAGGAGTTAAATAATCTGTAATTCCCAGGTTTTTGTAATTTCTTTATAAGATAAATATGTTCAATTTTGATAGACTGAGATTTCCAGGGGCTGACAGTTGTAATCTTATTTTGACCGTGGCAATCACATAGAGTTTTGGTAAGATTAAAATTTTTACTAGAAGTGTAATAATCTGTAAAGTAATGATTACAGCCGCAATCTTTAGGATTAAGTTTTCCTTTCTGAGAAGGTTTCTTACTGCTGCTGAGGTTATATTTGTTTAGATAAAATCTAAAGGCAAATTTTCTATAATATTTGAAACTGTGTGTGTTAATTCGAGTATACCATAAACTGTGGGTATGGTATTTGAAGAATTGTTTCTGGCTTTTATTATTTTTGTTATGAGGAGGATTGAAACAGCCTAAGGAGTTGATTGTACTATAAGATTGAAGTCTCTTACTAATATGTGTATGACAGAATGTCTTGATTATTTGACAATCATTGGATTTCAATAAGTGGAAGTATATGTTCGTATTTGTGGTGGAATTTTGATAGTAGTTTGGAGAGATTTTATGGAAATGACTATCTTTTGCTGTATAATTATTATTAAAGGTACTGAGATTGGACATAATATATTTGTGATCTTCTTTGTTTAACTTGGCAGCTGTTCTGGAATTAGCATGTTGAGATATCTTTATGTATGATTTAGTATGATAGTCTGAATTTATTATATAAGTTGATTTAATAGGATTGGTGTTGGGATTGATATTGTTTAAAGTAAGCGATGACAATATGTAAAGTAAGGGGTAGCTTACAGCTATATTGCTGAACATGACCTTTTGAGAAAGAATCTGGTTGTTTAGCCTTGATTTTAGATTGTTAAAAAAGTTGTTTTGCCATGGTTGTAACTTTGGAATCTGTTTAATATAGGTATTAATTTTATGATTAGATTTCTTTGAGGAGGAAGGGTAAACTAAATAGCTGAGCATTTTATTTGTGTAGACAGGGAGATTAAATTTCAAGAAAATCAATTTGTTGTAGGTAGCCTTTTTAATGCAGTTATGATCATAAGTATTGTAATTGCATAAAAATGTTAGGTGAGACTGTATGTATAAGTCGGGATTAATGATAAAATTGATTGGTTTAGTACAGTTAGAGATTTCCATTTTGTCTATTAGTTTAGGAAGCCAATACAGTTTCATGAACAGGATTGAGTATTTTTGGTGGTAAAGCTTTAAATCTGTAAAACGTTTATTAAGGTTATTCATAGTAGCTGTTGAGCTTTGAGCATTTGTTATAGTTTGGTATATTGTAAGAATTGGCCTTAGCCTTGCTGTTGAGATGGTTTCATTCATGTTGTAGTTGGCTATTAAGCCCTGTTTCTCATTTTTCCATTTGGCTGTTAAGCCTTGCTTGCAAATTAAAGATGTTATGTTGATGGGTGTAGTTCCTGTTACTGGAATCCTCCAAGGAGGAAGAGCAGGGAGGGAGAGCAAAAAATTTCAGGAAGAAGAGGGGGAAGGAGAGGAGAGAAGAAGGAGGGAGAGAGAAGAGAGCGTTTTTGCTATAGCCTCAAATCGATCCTTTTCCCTACTTACTATATACTTATATAGATTTTTTGATATTAAAAAAAGGTTATTACTAACAAATAAAATAATTAAACGCATATTTTAAGTTGACAAATATTAAAATTAAAATATAATTTATTTAAGGGAAACCTAAAGTAAATTGGTGATGAGTGATGATTTGTTAACGGAAACCATTTAAGGTGGGTTTACTGTAATTTCAAAGTTAAGGGGCGGTTAAGTGAAAAGACCGACATTTAGGGGTGGTTTTCTGTAAATTTCCCTTTAAAATAACATAAATAAAATTTTAAAAAGCAGCAAAACCCTCCTCTTTTCACTGTTGTCGTTCGACGTTCGCTCCAAATTCGGTTTTCAACTTGAAGCTCAACCCTTATCAGTAGCAGGAGCCAGGAGGAGGCGCATCGGCCGTCAACTCCTGGACTCGAGTCTCGACCGTCCGCTGCTCATCCTCTTCACCCGCGCTCTCGAGTTGCTGCTGCCTCGATGCTCGGCCTGGATCGATTGATTTAGCTCTTGAATAGTTGAATCCGGCCCTCTCGAGTCTTGATTCTTGAAATCCGGTGCTGCCTCCGCTACCTCCCCTTTATCCTCTTCACTCAGGCTTCCTAAATCTGGTTCCTCCTATTCATCCTCTTCATTTAATCGATTGAATCTTTATAAGGTTTCCTGTCAATTTATAATTTTCGGATCTTATGTTGAATGCTTGAGTCTGTTTGGAGAATTCATGAGTAGGTTAGGGTTTTGATCATAGGTTTTCAATTTGAAAATTCCGAATGCATTTCCCTGATTAGCTTGTTGTTGTGTTGTGTGAAGCTATGGACGGAAAGATTGATCAGATCTTGTCTGCAGTGCTTTCTTTGGGAAACCGACTTGAACAGTTGTTAGAACAAAACCCCCAACCCCAGGATTTGGTAGATGACCTTGATGTAATTTCCTATTTCTTTTGTCAATTAGAGTTATTCCTGTCTTTTTAACCTTATTCCATTTCTTACTTTGCTGTTATATTTTTTTTGGGGGGGAAATCAGTTTACTAATTTAGGTTATGCTATTGAAGAGACTCTTGCACGTAATGTTTACCGAGTGAAAGCTGTCAACACCGATGAGTCATTTGCCCTAAAACTCATTCCTTTGAAAATGAATGAATTAACCCCACACATGGCAAGGGAGCTGTCTATTATGTTTGAACTTCAACATGAGCACATTTGCAGGTATACTATTATTCGTATATTTGGTTAACTGACATAATTTTGTATATGGAAAGTTTGGTGCATGCTTTGTGATGCTTTACCCTTCTTCTTGTTTGGTGTTAATAGGTTGAAGCGTGTATTCTTTCGTGAAAGTTTGCTTTGTCTGATCATGGAGCTGGGTACGAGTGATATTAATGAATACATTCTAACGGGCCCGCGTATCAGTAAAGAGAGTTTGGCTGTAAGTAGCTCAAGTTCTGTATGCATTTTATATACAAGATTTTGCTTCTCATCTAATTAAGTTAGCTAATAAGGATGTATCTTCCTTGTTTAGAAATGGATGAGGCAGATTACTTGTGCTGTGGCATATCTACACAATCGGGGCCTTATCCACCGAGACCTCAAACCAGAAAACATCCTTTTGTTTGGAGTAAACCTTCATGAGTACAATATCAAACTGGCTGATTTTGGATCTGCGCGTCCTTTGTTCGTGGATACTAGGCTCACTCCTCAGGTAAAATTTCAATACTTGGACGCTGATTAGAAAAGGTAGAAAGCTCATGTTTTCATTATAAACAATATAATATATAATACTAATGTTAATATTAATGGTTTTTTAAACATAATTCTTTTTACCTATTATGAAGCATCTACCTGGAACCTCTATAACAAATATTTCTCACCCAGTATAATAATCTTTGTAACCATGACTATATTGTGGTAGATAAACGTTTGCCATTTAAAAGGTAATCATAGTTGCTTGAATCAATTGCCGCAAAATATCCAAAATGTTGCAAATACTAGTGTAATCACAGTTTCCAAGAAGGCAGATACACCTCTCATTCTAGCATGCTGAACAACCACACGTGCATTTACCATACACATATATGTACTCTTCTTATCATTATAGTAGTAGCATATTGTCTAATGTCTTAGTACTTTTCTGGCCATCTCATTTAACCCAAACTTGATGCCAATCTTAATACAAATGCGTTTCTTAAAGTCAGCATGAGAGTTATTCTGGATGCCTCTTTGCTTCTTGGCCTTCTTCTGCTTCAAAATCTAATACAACTTCACTGTAGAACTCGTCTAATTCATAATCTAAATCTGATAAAAGCTTTGGTTACACATGTTACAGGTGACGACTCTCCAGTTTAGGGCACCTGAAATGTTGCTAGGGGACATTGGCTACACAAGTGCAGTTGATATGTGGGCAGTTGGCTGTATATTTTGGGAGTTAATCATGTCAGAGGGGCTTTTTGGATCCGGTACCGAGGAGGAGATGATAGAAGAAATCTTCAGGGAAGGCAAGGCAACAATTTTAGTTTCATTTTATTTTGTTATTATTTATATATGGTAACATGAAATAGTTGCATGTGTCAATATATAGAAAACTAGGTACACCAACTGAATCAATTTGGCCTGGTGTGTCATCACTTCCTAAATTTCCAAAGGATGCCCCATTTCATGAAGGCGAGCTGGTAAATCTTCAGTTTGGCCTACCATGCTGTATGAGTTCGTATTCTTTATGTGTATGCAAATTTTTAAATTGTGTTTTCTGTCCCAGAATTTTGAGGTGCTTGAAATTGGGACAAAGACCGATGCCAACGGGTTGGATTTATTGAAGGTAACTTTTATTTGTGGCTTGATTAGCATTATAGTTATAGAAGCAAGACTACAATGCTATGCTTATGTTGCTTGATCGATCATGTTAATTTGTTTATAATTTCAGAAGTTACTTTGTGTCAACCCAAGGATGAGAATCACAGCAGAGGAGGTGCTGAAGCACCCATACATAGCAAACTTACAAGGATAAGATCTCATCGTGATGCAATGATCATTGCTGGGAAAAAATTCAAAGGATGTGTTTCAGTGTTAGGATGTTCCACGTTTTAGTAGAGATTGTTCACTTTGTGAGAGAGATAAAACTAAGCTAGATGTGCAGAATATCCTTTATTTCTATACAGTGCTTGTCATTTGTGAGCACTTTGTGTTGTTGGGAGCCTTGAAAACTTCCTCTGACCAAAAATGGGGTTGAATCCTTAATTCCTAAAAATGTTTTACATCCTTTTTTCCAAAAGACTCATCTCAATTGGGCGATAGAGCTCGAAGGTGTGGGACTTGTCGGGTGACATGATCAAACAACCGGGGCTTTAATGTCGACCATAATTTTGCTTTTCTCAAAATCGGGACTTGTACAAGTGTTGTAAGGCGTTCAAAACCTTCATATTCGAAAACCTCGAGATTGGGGCAATTGAGCTTGACCTCAATCAAACTATCCCAGATGACCAATTTCTTCAAGCGGAGGAGCTCACCATTTATTCCGTGTATTTTGGAAGACAACAATTATACAACCCAAGTGATATCAGATTTGAACCATACCCGTCTCATGTAAAGGTACACTATTCAAATCAAGTTTAGTTATATTAGACCATCCACAATAGTGGTGTGCAAATGTGCAAATGTGTATTTTTTAGACATTTTTTAGCTTCATTGGTTGTTTTGGGTGTGTGCAAATGTACACATTTGAGCATGTGATGTGCAAATTTGAGCACACCACCTCCCCCATGTGCATAAACTTTTACAAAAAACAAGATAATTTCATTGGTTTATTTGTTTGTGATTTTATTTCCCTTTTTTGTTTTAAATAAATTGTATTTGTATGTGTAAAAAATGCACATTTCACCAATTGAGCAAAATACTAAAAATTAATGTGTATTTTTACACATCTTGTGCAAATGTGTATATTTTAAACAAAACCATTGTGGATGGTCTTACTTACCAAGATTGCGCACTCTAAAGAGCTACTTAGTGTGCAATCTTGTAGGCATAATCGCCTCAAACAAGGCATCTTTCCAAAGTGCATGAGATGAGATGGGAAATCATATTTTTCTTTTGATATGCCCAAAAGTCTAGTTCTATTTCCTCAACTTTCATTCCCACATAAGTTGCAATCCACCTATCAATATGTGAAGCATGTTCTTTTTCGAGAAGAAACTTGACAACAATTAGCCTATTTATTCTCTCACCTGCCCAAATTTCCATAAAGCAATCACAAACTTGGACTGAATTGCAAGTTTGTCTTTATACGAAATTCTCTTTTTCAAAGATATTGAGAGAAATCAAGTTGGAGAACACAACGGGAATCAAGGAGATGTAGCCCGTCGAATTGACGATGCCCTCGCTCTAAAAGCATATCTCAATTCTCAAATGAAATGCTCTCATTATATTAGGGAAATGGAAAGAAAGGTGAGTAGGAGGTGGGTTTGTGGATGGGAATTTTAGGGTTGTAATGCTCATTATCATTATATTAGGGAGAGATTGAGGGGTGAAATCGGATTGTGTATGCGGGTGTGTTGGTGAGGGTTTGTGGTGCTTGGATTCCAAATAAAAGAAGACAGAGAGGGAGCCTGGACAGTACCTGCGTCCGGACAAACAATTAACAATGGAGAGGGAGGTGAGGCTGTGGGGGACCAATCTCAATTCTCAAATGAAATGGGCAGGGGTGATGCGATGGTGGTGAGTGGTTGCTGGCAAAACCCGAATTAAAAGGGTGCTGGAAGAAGAGGACAAGAGGATAGTGAGCTGGAGAGAGAGAAAGGAAAAGAAAATAGATAAGAGTAGTCCCAAAAATAAAATGCAAAGATTCTCGATATTCGAAATTTGAAACCCGAAACCGGTTAATCCCGACTCTATCGAACTCGAATGAAATATTCAAATTATTTTTAAAACTATCGAAATCAAATTAAATTCTCAACTCGGAGCTCGAAATCGGAAATAAAATCCGTCAAAATCAAAACATTAAAAACTATGTCGGAATTGTTTAGGAGGATTTTTAAATCGAAAATTGTGCTCGAGGACAAGTTTTCTTCAATCTTCGTAAACCGGATAAAATAATTTATTTTATAATTAAAATAATAATAAAAATAATTTCGGCCTTTACAAGAATCAAAACAATTATCGGCAAACTCATTCACCCTTTACAGAGTGCATTTGTGTCAGACAGAGCCATTCAAGATAATGTTCTGATAGCTCATGAAATCTTCCACTCCTTTAGGTCACGTACGGGCCGTGAGGGATGGTTAGCGATAAAACTAGATATGGAAAAAGCATATGATAGAGTTGATTGGAATTTCACAAAAAAAATTTAGAGAAATTTGGGTTCCACCATACTTTCATCAATTAGGTTATGGAATGTGTAACGACTGTTTCCTTCTCAGTGCTAGTGAACAATGGCCCTACTGATATGTTTCTCCCCTCTCGAGGTCTTCGCCAAGGGGATCCTCTATCCCCTTTCTTGTTTATCCTAGGTGCTGAAATCCTAGCTCGGAAACTCTCGGCTGAAACAAATTTGGATAACGGTCCAATTGGATTTACATTCGGTTGGAATGGCCCTCGGGTTCCTTTCCTATCTTTTGTTGATGACATAATCATTTTCGCAAGAGGCAGTGTTGATGTAGGACAGAAAGTTAGAACAATAATTGATACACATTGTAAAGTTTCGGGACAAAAAGTTAATTATCATAAATCGAGCTTCCAGGCTACTAAAGGCATTTCTAATTCTAGGATTGCGGAGGTTAGTAGTTGTTTGAATATTACAAACGAAAACTCGTTGGAAAAATACCTCGGATGTCTGATTATTAATGGTAGAGTAAACAAAAATACTTTTGAAGACGTCATCTGTAAATCTAAAGAACAATTAAGTAAATGGCGTGCCAGCGCTTTATCACAGCAGGGTCGTGCAATCCTTATCAATACAAACTTATCGGCTAAACCGTTGTATACAATGCAAAACCTTCTGTTACCCTCTTCGATACATAAAGAGCTCGACCAGATCAACATAATGTTCTTTTGGAATAAAGATCTTCAACCCCGACCGCTTATTAGCTGGGATAGGATTTGCAGACCAAAAAAGTGTGGGGGGTTAGGGCTCAGGAAATCAAAAGAGATGAATGAAGCTCTTCAAATGAAACTACTATGGAAAATATTGGCGGAACCAGAAAATGTATGGGTTACTCTGATTAAACATAAGTACCTGCGATCTGCTAACATCCTTGAATATGAAAAAAGAGGTGACTCCTCGTGGCAATGGGCTAAATTGACAACTCTCATTGATAAATTCAAGTCGGGGCTTATCTGGTCAGTTGGAAATGGGAATTCTACAAAATTTTGGACGGATAATTGGATTACAACCTCATCTCTCCAATCTATGTTAGATTGGGAACATAGAGGATATCGTTAGTGATTATATTTTGGGTGGTAGATGGTGGATGGAAAAACTAGACAATGTACTAACTTTTGACATAGTCAAAGAAATCTTAGACATTCCTCTTCCCATCTCTCCTTTTGAGGATCGGCTATATTGGTGGCCTGATAGGGCGGGCTGGTTCACCACGTCAAGTGCATATAAACTAATCACATCTCGATCCTCTCTGAACTTAGACAATAACGCCTGGATATGGAATTTGGATATTCCACCTAAAGTAAAAAATTTTCTGTGGAAGGTTTGTCAGGATGGTCTCCCAACTGCCTCTCGGCTGGCCTCTCGTAGGACCTCTGTACCTCCCACATGTAGCTTGTGCAATTGTGCGATCGAAGATGATGTCCACCTCTTGTTAGAATGTCATTATGTGCACTCTCTAATTTGTTTTCCTTCTCGCATAAACTCAAAAATAACCAATATGATAAATCAGTCTCGTGATATAAAACCCACTACCAAAAACACAGGAAATAGCCACGGATTTTTAGCCACGTCGTACAGTCGTTGCCAAATCCGTAGCTGATAGCCACGACTATAGCTACGACCTGACAAGTCGTAGCTATAATAGCGTCGAATGAAAATATTCGTGGCAAAGCCCGTGGCTAGGGATGAAGAAATAATTTCGTGTCCAGAATTTCGTGGTTTTTAGCCACGAATATAACTGTCGTGGCTGGTATCATGGCTATTAGCCACGACTTTGGCCACAGTCACCTTTTTCGTGGCCGATTTTGACGCCATTTTTGGCGAGTCTTACCCGACATGTCAATGTAGCCACGAATTTAGCCACGAATAATATCCGTTGCTGTACTCATGGCTAAGAATGTGAGGCAATTAGCAATTATGACCCGAGTTGGAGGTGAACAGCCACGAATTTAGCCACTGTTGGATTATCCGTGGCTGTATTCGACGCTAACAGAGACGCCCATTATCCTTTTTGGTGTATCCGAATTGAGGAAATTCACAAAAAGGGTCAAAAGATATTCACTCAATCTAAACATGGTCAAGCCCAAAATATCAATTTGTAAGCCCAAAATCTCACAAAAAAAAGGTAGGGCTAAAAGATATGGTCAAGCCCAATTTCAGAGAGTTAAAGCCCAAAAAGGGTCAAGCCCATTAGTATTAGTCAAAGCCCAAGGAATATGGAAGCCCCAATTAATAGCCCTCGACGTATGAAGGAGCCCATCCTTAGTAGCCACGGATACGACTGTGGCTAATGCCGTGGCTATTTTCAGTTGAGGTCATTCAATGCAATTTGTACTTTCTACTTCAATTCAATCACTTTTACTGGAGGGTGAAAGCACACAGCGCGCACAGAGCAAGTTGTCGTCTTCTCTCCACAGTGCAATGGAGGATTGGTGGGTTTGAAGAGCCATTTTGTGAATTTGAGAGGTACGTGTCATATATATAAATTATATTATATATTTAATATATTATGAATGTATATACATAGATATTTATATATTATGTGTGCTATGTGAGATATATTTAACTACTTATACATAGATATTTAAATGGAATTTGAAGAGTGTATCTACATAAATAATATATATTTAAATGGATTTTGTATTTGATTTTTAGAATTTTTAGACGTTTAATAGTATAATTTAACACTTAAATGGTTAATTAGTTGTATAGATCTACATCATTACTTAGTTGTATAGATCTAAATAATTTAAAAATTTGGAGAGTGTAAAAGTGTTGTGTTTATGGAATTTGTGTATATATATTTTATTTTTAAATAATATAGACTTTTAAGAGTAATGTAATTAATTAACACTTAAAATGGTTACTATAGATCTACATAATTACTTATATAGTTGTATAGATCTAAATAGTTGTATAGATCTACTTATTATTATAATATACAATAATTTGTATAAAGTTGAATATAATTTTATTTATAGTACGTAGTTTATATATTTTACATATGTACAGAAATTGAATTGGGGAAGTGCAATGAATGATCGAGCGTGGATGTATGAAGGATTAAATGATGAATTCTTCAAAGGGGTGGATGAGTTTATTAACTTTGCATTGGAGCATCCACTTTATGTCGATGAAGGCAAGATTAAATGTCCCTGTCGGCGATGCACTAATTGCAAATGGTACAGAGCAGATGAGGTTAAGAGTCATTTATATCATCGTGGGTTTATAAGTGATTATCATCGCTGGACAGCACATGGTGAAACTATCGCGCCTTCAAACCCGCAATTGTCTATGTATGATCAGTTAACGGCAGAACAAAGGATGGTGTTTGACATTGCAGGTCCGAATTTTGTTGTATATATCCTATATCTGTTTTAATGTTCGATGGAAATGATGTTGAATATCCAATTCAAGAATTTCATGGGGTTTTCGAAATTGCAGGTCCGAGCTTTGTTCCTCCTCGTTGGTTTTATGTTGATGGAAATGATGGTGAATTCCAAGAAGCTAATCATGGTGAAGACATGATGACAGAGGAGGCTGATCTCTTAGCAACACAATTTGCAGAAGTGCTCAAAGCCGCCGATGCCCCGGTGTTTGAAGGTTGTACTTCACATACGCAATTGTCCTTTGTGAGTCGACTTATGAGCTTGAAGTGTGAATATAATGTCTCCTAACCACTCTTCAATGGATTCATGCAATTGTTTGATGAAGTGTTGCCTTCTAACCATAAGATTCCCACTAGTTACTATGAAACCGAGAAGGTGGTTCGAAGTTTGGGTCTGCCAGTGAAAAGAATAGCCATGTGCCCTAATGGTTGTATGTTGTATTGGAAGAATGATGTCAATGAAGAATCATGTAGGTTTTGTGGGCAAGCAAGATATAAAGTTGCGAGTAACAGAAGACGCACTCCACACCAAGTGTTATTTTACTTACCTCTAACTCCGAGACTTCAGAGATTATATGCTTCTGAGGTGACAGCTAGCCATATGACTTGGCATGCAGAATATGTAACAGAAGAGGGAATGATGTCTCATCCTTCAGATGGAGATGCTTGGAAAAGGTTAGACACAAAGCATCCTGATTTTGCTTTAGAAGCTCGTAATATTCGTTTGGGTTTATGCACTGATGGCTTTGCTACCTTCAACAAAAATGGACAGATTTATTCTTCTTGGCCGGTTATTGTTACTCCTTACAATCTTCCACCTCATATGTGCATGAAAACGGAGCATATGTTTATGTCATTGATAGTGCCAGGACCGAAAAACCCGAATAAGTTGATTGATGTTTGCCTCCAACCTCTCATTGATGAGTTGATGCAGTTGTGGGAGGTCGGTGTACCCACTTATGATGTCTCGAGGAGAGAGAACTTCATTATGCGTGCAGCTCTACTTTGGACAATAAGTGATTTCCCTGCATATGCTATTTTGTCGAGATGGAGCACTGCTGGTTTGATGGCTTGTCCGATTTGTATGGAATCGGGATCCGATTGTTTTCGACTGAAAAATGGAAGGAAGGCTACTTGGTTTGATTGCCATAGAAAATTTTTAGACATTGACTATCCCTTTCGTAGAAATAAGAAGGACTTCTATCGAGGGCATGCGGAGACAGCGTTGCCACCGCCGATGCTAACGGGGGAGCAGATATGGGAGCGGGTATGTCAGTTGCCAACGGTCATTGATGATCCTTTTCACACGTCACCAGACTATGGGATTTCGCATAAGTGGACTAAGCAGAGCATTTTCTGGAGACTTCCGTATTGGAAGGACCTTCTCATCCGTCACAATCTCGATGTTATGCACATTGAGAAAAATGTGTTTGACAATGTCTATAACACCGTGATGGATATCCCTGGTAAGACGAAGGATAACTTGAATGCACGGAAGGATCTTCGCCAATATTGTCATCGACCTGAGCTCGAGGTAGCTGATGACCACAGAGGCGCAAAACCTAAAGCAATTTATACCTTATCACGAGAGGCGAAGAAAAAGGTGGGTCAATGGTTGAGATCTGTGAAGTTTCAGGATGGCTATGCTTCTAATATGGGAAGATGTGTTATGAGTGATGATTGCACTCTCACTGGGATGAAGAGCCATGATTGTCACGTGTTTATGGGGAGACTCTTGCCGATTGCTTTCAAAGAGTTATTGCCACCAACCGTTTGGGGTCCTTTAACTGAGCTGAGCATCTTCTTCCAGACTATTTGTTCATCGAGCTTGTCCGTTACTGGGATGGAACAGTTGAAGCGCATGATTCCTATATTGGTATGTAAGTTAGAGCGTATCTTTCCTCCATCCTTTTTTTACCCCATGGAGCACCTCATTGTTCATTTACCGTATGAGGCACAAATAGGCGGGCCAGTGCAGTATCAATGGATGTACCCGTTCGAGCGGTTTTTATATCATTTAAAATGGAAGATCGTCCAAAAGAGTAATGTTGAAGCGTCAATCGTGATGGTGGGGAATGTTCAAGGTAAAAAAAAATTCATTACTTGTGCTAACATTCAGTGCTTAAGTGTGAATTGTTTACAATTTGACTTCTATGTTCCATATGTCCAGAAGCGAACACGATGGGATGAAAACCTTTACTCAGAAGCAGTTGTGTACAAGGCTTTCAAAACAAAGGGAGGGGACCACCTTAGGAACGTATTTGGGAAGGCTCGCAATGGAAAAACAAAGAAGCCTACATGGGTGAAGCAAGTGATATGGGCCCAAATGGTGGAGAAATGGGCAAACGAGGATAAATTTCGCCGTCAATCTGAAGTTAACAAGAAAAACAGAGCCATTGCAGCAGACAAAGGGACTTCAATTTTCAGTGGTGGATCGGTTTCAACAACTGTAATCAAGGATCGACTGGTATGTTAACCTTAAATCAGTTACAGTTGTTTTCCCATTTCATATAGTTTTAATCACTCTTACATTCATTATTAACCATCTATTTGGTTTGCATATGTGCACTAATTAAATGTATATATTTACTTACAGAGGCAGGAGCTTGGAAAAGATCCAACCCAAAGGAAACATTTGAAAGGTGTCATAGGAAAAAAGATGGATCTTGGGCTGGTGCTCAATGCCAAGAAACGGTGGTAAGTAACAACTTCAATCATCCCTTTATGTTATGTACTTGTTATGTGAATAGTCTTTATGGCTTTGTTTGGTACCTTACTATACTTGGGTATTTTTTATGCTGCTGTATGGGTTCTGAGTGCATCAGCTTCCAATATGTGATTATTATGTGTAGGTACTCGTATATATTTTGTGTGTTGGTGATTGGGTTGTGTTGCATATGTTATTGAGCATGTATGTTTTATGAAATTGGTTAGTATATATGTCTGTTTTTTTAAGGGTCAGTTTGCAGGAAATTGGTTGTGATTATTATGTGTAGGTACTGGTATATATTTTGTGTGTTGGTGATTGGGTTGTATTGTCTATGTTATTCAGCATGTATGTTTTATGAAATTGGTTAGTATATATGTGTGTTTTTTTTGAAGGGTCAGTTTGCAGGAAGTTGGTGATTGGGTTGTGTTGTCTATGTTATTGAGCATGTAAATTGTCTCCTGTTGTGAATGTCTGATAAATTGGTTTTTTTGGGTTGCATTAAACATTTTACACCATAATATGATGATGTGATCTAATTTTAATGTTGTTGCTGCTGCTTTTTTTACATTGTTTTCCTGTTGTGCTCTTCTAATGTCTGATAAATTGGTTCTGTTGTGCTGCTTTCTTTTACATTGCTTCTGGTTTTGTTGTGTTGCATTAAACATCTTGGTCGTGTTCTTTGGCTAGGAAAAGTTCGACCATTTGGTAGAAGAAGAGGCCTTGCTTGACGATGTTGTCTCTGAGAATGCATCCCACTCGGTTGACATGAATGCTTTGTGGCTCAAGGCGACAGGAGGTGTGAAGAAAGGTCGGGTTCTGGGCATGGGATCGGAGTCGCCAGCTATGTTGCACTCAATGCCAAATCCAGAATCTGTTGCACCAGCTGTTGCATTTGCTGGTGATGCCCCTTTGAAGGAATATGTCATCTCTGAACTTTCAAGCATGAAGCAATACTTGATGAATGAAATGGTGGAGTTAGGGGATCAGGTGCAGAGCCAGTTGACCACAAACCTCAGGGAAGAAATGTCGTCATTTGGAGATCGAGTGCAGGAACAAGTCAGCTCAAGTGTCTGACAAGACATGGTAGCTATTGGGGAGAAACTAATGGACGAGACTAAGAAGGCCAATGAAGCTTGGCAGGAGAAGCTCCTCAACACCATGATGCAATTCTGTAAGGGCAAAGGCAAATCAAAGTAAGTTGTGTGTTTCTGTTTTGGGTTCCCACGTACTGTCTTCAGACTTAGGCGTATTTGCACATGTCGTGTTGTTGATCGAACTTGCGGGTTTGTTTTGGTTGTGTTGTGGATGGTGAAACTTCTGGTTGTGTTTTGGATGGTTCTGGATTTGTTTTGTATGTGTTTTGGATGAACAAATGATGGCAATGGTATGTGTTAATTTTGTATGTATTTGTGCCCAGCTATAATAAATAATTAGATTATATTTACCGAGCTCACAATACAATTAATAATATATAGCCACGAATAAGCCACGGACATAGCCACGGCTAATATGCCACATGGCCACGTCCATAGCCACGGACATAGCCACGGCTAATATGCCACATGGCCACGTCCATAGCCATGGGCATTATGGCCACGTCTGTAGCCACGGGCATAGCCACGAACCTTACGCCACATGGACACACACCTAGCCACGACATTAGCCACGACACTAGCAACGACCTACCAAGAGATGTCCCCTGGGTGGCCACGACTTTAGCCACGGACTATTCGTTGCTGTATTCGTGGCTACAGCCACGGATGGCCCCTTTCCGAACCGGCCACGGACATAGCCACGGGACTGTCAGATCGTGGCTATTAGCCACGGATATTGTGTTGGTGGTTGTTAGCGTCGAGGCATATAGCCTCGAATGGCGACGAGCGTCAAATTCATGGCTATGCTCATGGCTAAACCGTTTAGCCACGGCAATTCGTGGCCAATTCGTGGCTATTTGACCGTAGCTATTTCCTGTGTTTTTAGTAGTGACCTATCATGTCCGTCATTGGGAATAACCTTACTTCTGCTGCAAAGGTGGAGCTTGCCTTTGCTTGGTGGTCGGCTTGGTACATTCGGAACCAGCACGTGTTTAGGCAGGTCCCCATCCCGCTTAGAGACACTTCATTACGTATTATTAAAACCCACAAGGAAAATTGGTGTAAAACATCTCAGTTGGAGTGTAGTCTAAACGAAGAATTTCCCCTACCCACAGATAACTCCAACCACCCTAAGAAGAAAAATAAGTATGGTAAGATCACATGGCGTAAACCCCCGAGGGGAATTCTCAAGCTTAATTTTGATGGATCCACAGTTACAAACAATGACAGCTCGGCTGGAGCCATAATCCGGGATTGGGAAGGACGACCAATACACATATGTTATCAAAAACTTGGTAAACAAAACCCCCTAAAAGCGGAAGCTCTTGCGCTGAAACTAGGAATCCAACACGTTATTCAACTCCATATCAACAAACTCCACATTGAAGAGGATTCTAGTATAATCATAAACCACCTTAACCAAAAATCTAAATGTCATTGGGAAATTGAACTGATTTTGTCCGATGTTAAACTCCTTCTATCGACTTTGAAAGAAGTTTCCTTCTTTCATGTTCCCCGTTTAGGCAATAGAGTGGCTGATAAGGTTGCACACCTTTGCCACTCTGCATAGGGTGTCGATATTCATAACGATTCTGATCTTGTAGACCTCATCCGAAAGGATGCCATCGGGTAGAGCTCGCTCGCCCGAATTCTTTCCTAATAAAAAAAACATCAACATTTATGTATATCTATATATAAATGAGAGAATGGTCTTAGGAACAGTAACAATATTTTGCCTATTTTACAATAAAATCCAGTAGAAACAGCCACCATAAAAATAAATTGTGGCAAACCCAAAATCATATGGGTTTTTACTGCTAGTGTGTTATGTCTATATATATATATATATATATATATATAACACTAGCAATAAAAACCCATAGGATTTTGGGCTTGCCACAATTTAATTTTATGTGTGTGTATATGTATGTATGTATGTATGTATGTATGTATGTATGTATGTATAAATCCAACAATAAGAATTATGCAGTTCATCATAGAAGAATGTATCCAGTTCATCACAAACGAATTTTTTTGTTGTAAAAAAAGAAAAATACATTTTTTGTTGTAGCATTTCAAAAAAAAAGCGAATAAACTGGATGGATATGTAAAAGAAATTCTTCGTTTTCCATCACTTTGACATGTATAAAAAAAATATTGTGACATTTCATTTCTTATATCCATATATATATATATATATATATATATATATATATATATATATATATATATATATATATATATATATATATATATATATATATATATATATATATATATATATATATATATATATATATATATATATATATGTATATATATATATGTATGTATATATATATGTATGTATGTATGTATATGTATATATATGTATGTATATATGTGTGTGTGTATATGTATATATATGTGTGTGTCTATATATATAGAGGTTAGTTCCGGTGTACTCAGCCCTTAACGTGTATCATGTACACAAATCTGGGCCGTTGATTAGTTGAGATGGAGGGTGGAGATTAATTAGCCCATTTGTTTGATTGCCTGCATAGATGATTATTTGGTCGAGTATAAATGATTATGCACTAGTATATGAAGGATTATTCAGTCGTATGAGTCTATTTAGTAGGTTAGTCATTTTGATTATTCGATGGTTTCACTATATTATTGATCGTATTGACGGATTATGCGATGGTATTGCTTTATTATTCAATGGTATAACTTAATTATTCGATGGCGTTACAATATTATTCGATCGTATTGACGGATTATGCGATGGTATCGATAGATTTTTCTAATAGCTAGCACCATGAAAACGCCCCTAACTTTTACCTAAAAATTACCATCGCATAATCCGTCAATACGATCGAATAATGACTAACCTACTAAACAGACTCATACGACTGAATAATCCTTCATATACTAGTGCATAATCATTTATACTCGACCGAATAATCATCTATGCAGGCAATCTACCACAAATGGGCTAATTAATCTCCACCCTCTATCTCAACTAATCAACGACCCAGATTTGTGTACATGATACACGTTAAGGGCTGAGTACATATGATCTATCGTCTATATATATATATATATATATGATGTACATATTTATATCTCCTTTTATTGCATCGTTTGACTTCATATTTCATTTGATCTCCAAAGAAAAGGTTTAAAAGTATATAAACTTGTGTAAGAATGAGCTAAGGTACAAAAAATAGAGTCTGCACGAGTTTTGAGCTAACCATGCAGGAATTCGATGAAATCGGAGTCAAAACGAAGAAGTCAAGTGAAGCTGAGCAGAAGTCGATATCAACCTGAAGACATCGATATCGACCATAGTTGTCGACACGACTTCTGAGTGTTGAGATAGACCACACAGACCAGCCAAGAAGGCATCGATATCGACATACTACCTCGATATCGACCTCAACATAGACATCGACCAGAGCTGAACAAGTCGAGCAGGAACAGAGACCTCGATATCGACCCCCTGGTGTCGATATCGACCCCTTATCTCGACAGAAGATAGACTCGGTTTCGAGATGCGGATTTGAACTATATCTTCAAGGAGGCACGGGATTATCTTACACTTTCAAGATAGATGGCAGCTGAAGTTTTATTTATCTTTTACCTTTAAGTTATTCAAGTTTTATCAAAATAAAAGACCTATCCTAATTGTTCGGATAGAGTTCATAGTTTAGATAGGAGTTACAATCCTCGGATAGCAAGGATTAGTAGCCTATAAATAAAGCCCTAGGGGGCTGGCATTCAATCATTCATTAACGAATCCAATTTTAGAGTTCAATTAAATACAATAGAGTTAGAGAGAAGTTTTAGGGTTTGACGTTTGCGAAAGTTGACGTTGAGTTGTAAAGCTTCGGAGTTTATTTTAATGCAAGTTTCTTTCTTTCAATCCACAATGAGTTCCATGATGAGAAGCGAGTAGTTCCCCAAAGCTCTTAGGGTCGGGGTAAGCCCGACTTTAGCCATGCACGCTTGAGGTAAGTATTTGATGTCGATATCGTTGTGTCTATCTCTCCTCCTACAAGTCTATGTTTAGTCCTAATCGAAAGAAAAGGGATTCATACTAACAACTTGAGTTATAAACATAAAATTGGTAGAGACAATTAGGTTTATTTGCAAGAGTAATCCTAAGAGTTGGTGTACGGCGAAAGCTCGTCCCTCGGGTGAAATAGCGCAATTGTCCGTCTTATTTATCTTATCGCATGCATTGGTTAACGTTGTGGTAAACCTTAATCCTAGGAGTTGCTTTTTACATATTTTATACACCCAAAACCTTCTGTTTTATTTCTGTTCATTGCTTTTTCTCCATTCTCAATTCTTCGGCCTTTCTTTGCCGACGAAGAACTAACCCACTGCAGGAAGACATCGATATCAACCCCAAACGTCGATATCGACCACTGAGTTCGTCGACAGTTTTCTGAGTCGACGACGATCATTCTGCGAAGTTTGCTTGACATCGAAATCGACCCCAGACGTCGAAATCGACCCTACTGTGTCGATTGGCAGTCTTCTGAGCCAGTCGATTTCGTGACTGACATCGATATCGACCCTTTCTAGTCGATATCGACCACTTGTTTTTGTTTCTGCAGGTCTTCTGTTGCAGAGAACATCGACAGACGAGGTCGACATCGAGGTCCAAGGTCGAAATCGAGGTTTCTGGTCGACGCAGACTTGAGATTTCCAAAGCTACTAGGATCCCGCTGATACGCCTCCTCGTGGATCGATCCTGACTACCCTTCCACTACAACGGGAGGAAGTCTTGTAATTATTTGCATAGGCTAGGAGTCGATTTACATTTACATCTTTATTATTTGTAATTTGAGAACTCGACTTACCTCCTGCAATAACAAATTGGCGCCGTTGCCGGGGAGGCAATCAATCGCGTCCTAGTAGTCTATCTCACGTCTCTACCTAGTTTGGTTTTGCAGGTGTATGCGACGCGCTGATCGCCCACCCGAATTTGAAGGAGTAGACGACCCTGAGCGTTATTTCCATCTAAGGGCCCAAGCTCAAAGAATCATGGCGGACAACGCGAACCAGGCTGAACTTATTGAGCAACTAAGGAAGCAGGTTGAGGACCTAACGACTAGAGAGGCGGCACTTAAGGAGCGTGCGGATAGGGAGGAGGAAGGCCGGAGGCAAATAGAAGCCCAAATAAATTCCCTCCCCCGGAATGCCAAGCAATATATGCACTCCGCTCTCACAGTGCCTGAATCGGCAATTCTTATCCCTGCCTCTAATTTTGAAATAAAACCTAACTTTCTAACTGAGATTAGAAGGCACTAATATGAAGGAAAACCTAACGAATGCCCTATGGCACATATTTCAACCTTCTTAGACCTTTGTGATACTATTGCTGATGGAAGAAGTCTTGAATATGTCCAACTAAAAGCCTTTCGATGGTCACTTACATGGAAAGCATTGCAGTGGTTGGAAAGCTTGGCCCCAAGATCGCTCCGCACCTGGAATGAAGTCAAGGATGCGTTCCTCAACAAGTTCTTTCCTCCTTCTAAGACGGCGTTGATCCGACAGAAAATCACGGCTTTCAAACAAAAGCCTGGTGAGGCTCTGGCGACTGTTTGGGAAAGGTTTAAGGACCTACTACGATCATGCTCGACGCATGGCCAACCACCGTATGTAATTCAGGAGATCATATACAATGCTCTTGATGCTACAACTAAGGAGATGATCAACACCTACACCTCCTATGGCTACCTTGAACTCGCTCCACAAGAGGCTTGGGAGACCATAGAGGGGTTGGTGGAGTTCGAAAACACATATGGGACTCCTGAGGCTTCCGACACATCATCATCATCGAGGCCTGCCCCATCTATGCCCTTATATGAACCCTCCAATGTAATCGATCCGGATGTGAAGGAGCAATTCCATAGAGATCAACTTAGAAAGCTCCAAAAGCAAGTAAGGTTCCTTTCAGCAAACTAAGATTGCATTGAATGCGGATCGCAGCGGCACACCACCATCGAGTGCCCCCATGCTGAACAAGTACACCTAGCGGAGACTCACCAAGAGGCGCGCTACATGAGGGGTCCCAATCACCAATATTGGGGAGACCAAAGGTTCCATCAACCACAAAGGAACCAGGTTAACCCTAGGGACCCCCCGCCTTATAGAGCTCCTGGGCAACCGGAAAGAGACCAAAAGAAGGATGATCTTCAACTAGTACTGGATGAAATCAGGCGGAATCAGGCTAAGAATGATCAATCCAACAATGTCATCCATTCTCAACTCAATCACCTTACCACAAGGATTGGGGAGATGGATATATGGAAAAGGAACGTAGAGACCCAACTGGGTCAATTGGCGACACAAATCCCTAGACCGTCCGGAACACTCCCTGGGCAACCCACTACAAATCCTAAGGGACAATCCGGGACGGGCCATGTCGCAGCCATGCAATTAAGGAGTGGCACCAAAGTACATAAGCCACGAACGGAAACAGAGGAGAAAGCAACAGACCCAGTCGATGTCGACCCAGAGGTCGATATCGACCACCATGTCGACCCCCTGGTCGATGTCGATGACACTGCAGAGCCTGAGAAATCACAACAGAGGTCGACATCGACCCTACCAGTCGATATCGACTTAACTCCAGTCGACATCGATGTTCAGCAGGCCCCTCCGACCACCATTTTGGCCCCTACGCCAAAGAAGACGTTGTCATTCCCATCCAAAGCATTGGAGGATCCCACCAAAGGTAAGTTTAGGCGCTTTGTAAAAATACTTCAAGGACTTAACATTACTATCCCTCTTACAGAAGCCCAAAGCGAGATGCCTGCCTATGTGCGATTCCTGAAAGACATCCTGAGCAAGAAGAGATCTATGGCAGAGATCGCAGAGGAGTGCTCAAAGATAGACTTCCCTGAGAAAAAGAGTGATCCAGGGAAGTTTGCAATCATTGTGGGACTTGGCCAACATCGTTATAAAGCCCTATGTGACCTAGGGGCAAGTAAAAGTCTCATGCCTCTCTCTATTTGGCAAAAGGTGAACAATGGCGCTCTTGAACCTGTGGACATGAAACTCTATATGGCTGACAATTCATTCGTAAGGCCCACAGGTATAGTTGATGACGTTCCTGTAAAGGTAGGTAAGTTCTTTGTGCCTACTGATTTCATTGTATTGGAGATGCCTGAAGATCCTGTAGTGCATATTATACTTGGTAGGCCCTTCTTAGCTACTGCAGATGCCAATATCAATGTACGTCGAGGGTTACTAACCTTTACTATAGGGAACGAAGTGATAGAATTCTCTTTCAACCCAACCATGAGCGAAACGAAGCACCTGGAGCAAGTAGTGCTCTCGCCGGCTAAGGAGAAGCTTAGAAAATTTTTGTTGGCGAGGACGGAAACAGCAAGCAGGGTCGACATCGACTGGAACCAGTCGATATCGACTAAAAACATCGAAATCGACCCCCCTTGGTCGAAATCGAGTATGCCAGATCGCTGCCAGGAGCTTAAGTATGGGGTCACAGAGGTCGATATCGACCCCCACATATCGATATCGACCAAAGCTCTCGAAATCGACCCTCCTTGTCGAAATCGAGTATGCCAGATCGCTGCCAGGAGCTTAAGTATGGGGTCACAGAGGTCGATATCGACCCCCACATATCGATATCGACCAAAGCTCTCGAAATCGACCCTCCTTGGTCGAAATCGACCACCCCTCAGCCCGAAGATTTCTGTTTTGGGCCCAAGTAGGTAAGCCCAGGTATGACTCTTAACCCTCCTCTGTCCCTTATTGATAAATCAATTAAGCCCATTATTGATAATTCTACTAAGAGAGGGTCAAAGCTCCATGGTTTGCCTATATTGCTAAAGTTAGGTCAAGAAAGAGAAAGAAAGCGCCCAAAGAAGAACCTAACATCAAAGAAGCCTTGGTCGCCGAACTTAGATACTACCAAAAGGACCTAGATGATCCAGGAGAAGGCTCATGCTCGAAGGGTCCCTACATAAAAGGGTCATGAAGCATTGACGGAGAAGTCGGCCTAGCGACTCAAAAAAAAATATCTAGAGCATGTACATAAAACCTTTAAATTTTGCATAGATAGTTTTTAGGATTTAACTTTTTAAAACTTTTAAAATTGAGATAATTCGTGGCTTTATCTATATTTCTAACAAAGATTTCAGGTTATCAAGCAAAAAAAGGAACGACGAAGAAGAAAAGAAGCTTCTGCAGAGGCAGTCGAAATCGACCAGGCCAGTCGAAATCGACCCCCCCAGGGTCAAGCCATCTTCTGGAGTCGACATCGAGGACTTAGGAGTGAAAAGCAAAGGTCGATATCGACCATAATCATCGATATCGACCCCAATCAGGCAGCCCTTGTCTTCATTTTCTTCCTCGACTTCGACAGATGCAGTCGACATCGACCACTGTACCCGATATCGACTTCTAGCATCGACCTAATCTTGAAATCGACCTGAATCCACAGGTTGCGCTATGAGTTTCTCTCTACCCTTGTTCTTCTTTTTAATAAAGTGAGGACACTGTATATTTTAAGTATGGGGTGGGGGAAAAACGTGTCTTATGGTCATAACTTGGTTTTTTTCTTCGCATTGCATTCATGTTTAAATTTTTTGTTCTTAGTTTTACTTTTATTAAAAAAATAGAAAAATGTCGAAAATACAAAAAAAAATACATGTTTATTTTTAAGTTGGTTTTTTTAAAACCCTACTTAGATGTCCTATGATGAAAACTCAATAGCTGACTTGATCATGTAAATCCTATGGCATATTTGGATGGTTTAGCCTAAGTCCTTAAAATTTTTATGTAGATTCTGAACTTGTGATGAAATTGAGCACATATGATCCTAGGCTAAAAAGCAAATCCAACAAAAATTGTCCTTGTGAGAATTTTGGCCTATAGGGAGAACATCAAAAATCCCTCCGCTTTCTTGAGTGAATTTACTCTTCCTATGCATCTCTAAATGTTGTGATAGTTATTCAAAACCAATGCATATATATGTTTATGTTTACGAGAATTAAATGATGGAGACATCTTTTAAGCCATTTTTATCCTCTCTTTACCTACCCTACATTATCCCTGCTTGAAGCCGGAAAATTAGCCTGAGCTTGAAATTACAAACTCCACAAAATTATCCCTAGCCGAATTGAGCCTGACCCCCATTTGGGAATTGAGACTTAGATTGGCTGGACTAATGCCTTGTGAAAAGAAAAGAGCATAATGTCCAGTTTTGAGCAAGGAAATTATGGGTTAGTGCATATTTACATTTTGTCATATTTTGTAAAAGGATTTTTTGGCTCACCATATAAATGCACATATTATTTATTATTTTCGTCAAAAAAATCCGAAAAAAATAGAGATGTATATATATAGTGCATGAGCCAAAATCCTTAAGTTTTTTTTATTCATAAAAGTGTTATATTTTTTAGAGGTATATTAGAACTTGGAAGAAGGGTTGATAGTATGGTTTACATCTTTTAGTGCATCTTTAGAGTATATTATGGAAAGATGAGTTGGGAAAGAGCATTATGGAGATTGAGCTTGGAAAGTGCAACATTGAAGAGTTATGGTTTGGATATTATAAGTGTTGAAATTTAGGAGTCTTGATTCCCGAATTATAAAAGCACCACATAGCTAAATAATTCCATACCCTTTTATTTCATACCAAGCCCCATTACAACCCCGCCGAATGGAGTCTTCTTTGAAGTCTTCCATTGAGCGAAAGTCCTCCTGATAGTTCTTATTGCATTTTCATAATTGGTTGCGAAGTGGATTTTTATAAATTGCAATATTTATGAGATTGTATATGGAATTGAGTTGAGAGTTGATCTTCATAGCCTAAACACATGAGAGTTGAGAGCAAACACATTATCCCTGTGAGGTTGTATCAAAATTGCATATGCCTATGGATCGCCAAAATATGTGCTATGACATTAAATTCACTTACTTTGCTTTGCTACTGCTTATGATGTTGCTTTTGACAAGGGCGAAGACTTGAAGGGTGTGTTGTAGGTATTGGTTATTGCTTGAGGACAAGCAAGTCTAAGTATGGGGTGTTTTGATGTACATATTTATATCTCCTTTTATTGCATCATTTGACTTCATATTTCATTTGATCTCTGAAGAAAAGGTTCAAAAGTATATAAACTTGTGTAAGAATGAGCTAAGGTACAAAAAATAGAGTCTGCACGAGTTTTGAGCTAACCATGCAGGAATTCGATGAAATCGGAGTCAAAACGAAGAAGTCAAGTGAAGCTGAGCAGAGGTCGATATCGACCTGAAGACATCGATATCGACCATAGTTGTCGACACGACTTCTGAGTGTTGAGATAGACCACACAGACCAGCCAAGAAGGCATCGATATCGACATACTACCTCGATATCGACCTCAACATAGACATCGACCAGAGCTGAACAAGTCGAGCAGGAACAGAGACCTCGATATCGACCCCCTGGTGTCGATATCGACCCCTTATCTCGACAGAAGATAGACTCGGTTTCGAGATGCGGATTTGAACTATATCTTCAAGGAGGCACGTGATTATCTTACACTTTCAAGATAGATGGCAGCTGAAGTTTTATTTATCTTTTACCTTTAAGTTATTCAAGTTTTATCAAAATAAAAGACCTATCCTAATTGTTCGGATAGAGTTCATAGTTTAGATAGGAGTTACAATCCTCGGATAGCAAGGATTAGTAGCCTATAAATAAAGCCCTAGGGGGCTGGCATTCAATCATTCATTAACGAATCCAATTTTAGAGTTCAATTACATACAATAGAGTTAGAGAGAAGTTTTAGGGTTTGACGTTTGTGAAAGTTGACGTTGAGTTGTAAAGCTTCGGAGTTTATTTTAATGCAAGTTTCTTTCTTTCAAGCCACAATGAGTTCCATGATGAGAAGCGAGTAGTTCCCCAAAGCTCTTAGGGTCGGGGTAAGCCCGACGTTAGCCATGCACGCTTGAGGTAAGTATTTGATGTCGATATCGTTGTGTCTATCTCTCCTCCTACGATTCTATGTTTAGTCCTAATCGAAAGAAAAGGGATTCATGATAACAACTTGAGTTATAAACATAAAATTGGTAGAGGCAATTAGGTTTATTTGCAAGAGTAATCCTAAGAGTTGGTGTACGGCGAAAGCTCGTCCCTCGGGTGAAATAGCGCAATTTTCCGTCTTATTTATCTTATCGCATGCATTGGTTAACGTTGTGGTAAACCCTAATCCTAGGAGTTGCTTTTTACATATTTTATACACCCAAAACCTTCTGTTTTATTTCTGTTCATTGCTTTTTCTCCATTCTCAATTCTTCGGCTTTTCTTTGCCGACGAAGAACTAACCCACTGCAGGAAGACATCGATATCAACCCCAAACGTCGATATCGACCACTGAGTTCGTCGACAGTTTTCTGAGTCGATGACGATCATTCTGCGAAGTTTGCTTGACATCGAAATCGACCCCAGACGTCGAAATCGACCCTACTGTGTCGATTGGCAGTCTTCTGAGCCAGTCGATTTCGTGACTGACATCGATATCGACCCTTTCTAGTCGATATCGACCACTTGTTTTTGTTTCTGCAGGTCTTCTGTTGCAGAGAACATCGACAGACGAGGTCGACATCGAGGCCGAAGGTCGAAATCGAGCCTTCTGGTTGACGCAGACTTGAGATTTCCAAAGCTACTAGGATCCCGCTGACACGCCTCCTCGTGGATCGATCCTGACTACCCTTCCACTACAACGGGAGGAAGTCTTGTAATTATTTGCATAGGCTAGGAGTCGATTTACATTTACATCTTTATTATTTGTAATTTGAGAACTCGACTTACCTCCTGCAATGACAATATATATATATATATATATATAGAAGAGTTAAAATGTAAAATTGTTATAGGGTGTAAAGTCCTTAAAGTGTAAAATTTTGGAAAATCGGACCCGGGATTGATTTTTTTAAAAAAAAAACCGAACCGGTTTATAAAAAAAAATTGAAACGCCTTCTTCTCGACCTCCCTCTACGCTCAGATTCAGAAACGGGAATGGCAGGAGGCGAGGCGGTGGCATCGACCATGGCAGGAGGCGGGGCATCGAGCATCGGACTGGCGCAAAGTCTCAATCGCCGGAATCCTCCTCCTCGCAATCGCCGGAATCCTCGCAATCACCGGAAGCCTCGCAATGGCCGGAATCGAGCATCGAGCATTGGTCAATTCGACAAGGCGGACGTGGATCCGGCTTCTCCTTCTCGCAATCGACGGAATCCTCCTCGGAATCGCCAGACCACTCCCCCTTGCCCAGCAGCATTGGAGCGCCGCTTCACCGCCTTCGACCGCCGCCTTCCCGCCACCGAAGCCACCAGCGATTGCCACCAACGGGCTCGTCACGCCACCACGGTCTCGTATCTGCCTCCCCCTTGCTCCGTCGTGCCCTAGGCTGCCACCGGGAGCTTGCCGAAGTCCCCTGTGCAACTGCCATTTCTACAAAGAGGGTTACAGTGTCGATGTGAGGAAGATGATAATGAAATTACAATTTTTGACCCATATTTTCCCTTTCTTCCCAAATACGCCCTTATCTCAATTTAATAAATTACAAAATTATTCCGTAGTTTATAAACGCACAACATAATATTATATTTGCACAAGTTAAAGTTATATTTGCACAAAATAGTGTTATATGTGCATACCATAATGTTATATGTGCACTTTATCATCTTATTTATGCACTTTATTATTTTATTATTGCACTTTATAATCTTATTCATGAACGGGCACATCACTTTATTATTTACCTATAAATTAGGCCTATTTTAATTATAAAAATTACAAATTTTTATAATTTAAATAGGCTTGAAATTGTTATATGTAAAAAACAGATAGAGGATGAGTCCGTTTAAAATAAACATTGCATACCGTAAAGGCGGGGGAGGGGAGTCGCCCCCTGGACCCCCGACTCGCTGACCGTTCAGCGAGACCACCGCCGGGGAGCTCCGCCCCCGGGACCCCCCGATGTGTCGCCGGTCAAAAATGATTCAAGGCACATTAATAATCATCTTAATAGTGCACTTCATATTATTATTCATACACATCGTCATTTTATTCTTACACTTTATCATTTTATTTATGCACTTAAAAGTGTTGAAAACGAAAAAAAAAGTGCATTTACCCATAAAATTAGGCTCATTTACCTATTTATCCATAAAATTAGGCTCATTTACCCATAAATTAAGCATATTTCAATTATAAATTTTTATAATTGAAATAGGCCCATTTACCTATTTACCCATAAGGAATTATTATGTTTGCACACCATAAAGTTATATTTGCACAACATAATGTTATATGTGCACAATATCAAGTTATATTTGCACAACAAAAAGTGCTGACACGAAAAAAAATGATGGGACGTAATAAAAAAAAATTGCCCGAGAAGGGGGCATAGTGGAGGGGCACAGGGGCGGGGGGCACACGCAAGGGGCAAGAGGGCACATAGGGTTGGCATTTTTGCTAATTAAATTAGGCTTATTTACTTATAAATTAGGCTCATTTGCAATTTACTTATAAAAATTAGGCCCATTAAGAGAATTTTACACCTTAAGCATTTTACACCATATGACAATTTTACATTTGATCCTATCCCTATATATATATATATATATATATATATATATATAGGACGAGATTTGCGGGACGAGGACTATTCGTCTCGCGTCCCATCCCGCGTAATTTTTTACGGGACGGGATCGGATCGGGATTGAATTTTTTCTTTTTCGAATCTCGCCAGGATCGGGACAGAATTTGAAGGATTTGTGTCCACCCCTATAAAATCCCATTAAATTGAGCACTTAAGTGTAATTTGTGATTTATTCTATTCCTCTCAATTGTCTATCCAAACACAAATTTTATTTTTCCCTTCACTTTCCTTCCTAAAAATCTCTTCATATCTCATCATCCAAACAGGTGTAAACGTGGTGGATGAAGCCCATTCATAAATTGGGTAATTGCAGGCCCAATGAGACTTATCGATGGAAGCTCCAGGACTCCGGAGGGGAGTAACAGAGAAACGAGTCAGAGACTACCAATGGCTTCCACAGGTTCCGCCGGCTCCTCTTCGTCGTTGGGGAGTTCGCCAGCTCCGGCTCCCAAAATCCTCCTCGCAAAGCCCGGAATCGCCTCTTCTGGTTCCTCCGCCAGTAAATTCGTCCGCGGCGGTAGTAGCGGCGGCGGCGGCGGAGGAGGAGGAGGTGATGATGATGCTTCCTCCATCCGGTCTCGTCTCCCTCCTGTTGGCTCCCTCAATCTCCTCTCTGATTCTTTGGATTTCCACATCGATCGTTTTCTTCCCGTAAGTCTTAACCTCACACTACACACTGTCTGATTTCTCTCTCTCAATTTGGGAGAAAAATGTCTGAATTTTCCGCCTTTCAGTTTCTGACAGATAATACGGAGTTCACTGTGGTAGGGGTGATCGGACCTCCTGGGGTTGGTAAATCCACCATTATGAATGAGATTTATGGCTTCGATCCCATTTCGCCAGGTAATAATACTTTCCTGCATTCGTTCTCTAATCCTTCGCTTCTTCTAGAGGAAACGAATTCGATTCTGGCAATTGCAAGATTATCTTTTCTCCTATTTCGGTTGCTCCGGCTTTCATGGTTTGTCACTTTATATTATTGTCCAGTTTATTGAACGAGCTTGTGTTGACTAGGGTTTGGAACTTATTGAGAGCTTACTTTGTTGACTGAGAAACTACTTTTATTATCTTCTACTCGAATGCTGATGGGTTAATTGGAATCAGATTTGGTTTAATTTTGCAAATGCAAATCATTTCTAAATCCCATCTGTGGAAGTTTCTGACAGTGGTTTTAGTGCAGGCATGTTACCACCTTTTGCATTACAGACTGAGGAGACTAGGGCAAATGCTAGACATTGTACTGTTGGCATTGAACCCAGGGTTACCAGTGAGCGGATCATACTTCTTGATACGCAGGTTGTTTTAACCTTCATCCTCATCTCCTTGTTTTTGTTGTTATTTTTCTTACAAACATTTCCATTGTTATTAGGCGCAGGGATGATTTGCTATAAGTGATGGTTTAGTAGGGATTAGGGAAAACTGCTAAGTAGCTTTGCTTCTAGGATGATTTGCTATTTTATTATTTCATTCTTTCAGAATTGGCTAGACTGGATTGTGAGTGTGATCTCTAAGGTTATAAATTTTACACACGCATCGCATGCAGCCCATATTCAGTCCCTCAATTCTAGCTGAAATGACTAGACCCGATGGTTCATCCACCATTCCAGTTTTCAATGGGGAAAATCCATCTGCTGAATTGGCACATGAAATATTGGGCATCCGGGTAAGTTTATATTCTACAGAACAGCATTTTACTATGTCTGGCCATGCATTTTACTTATGTATTTCCACGAGGAAACATAATTCAGCTTAAGCGCATAGGTGTTGCTATGTTTTTACAAAAGCAGCAGCCATCTATCATGATATCATTTGTCTAATGAGTACTTCCTTTTATTGATACTGCAAGAATCTTTGTAGCTTGGTATCCTTTTGGCATCAGTCTGTCACGTACTTCTGGTTGTTTCGGAGGGAGTTCATGATGGTAGGATTTGGAATCTGATGTCTACGGTATTCACTACTCTTTCCTCACTTACTAGTTATTGAGATTTCTTCATAGCTTCGATTTCCAAATTAGGACCACCAAAATATTTATTTTGCCAAATAGATCTACTATCTGAGAACATAAACTTGTATACATTTCAGGTGGACTTGTTAAAACATGGAATTCCAGACCCGTCATCTTTGACAGCTTCTCATTCACATACATCTAATCCAGGTTCTGAGAAGGAAAGCAAGGACAAATTGCAGGAGCAGGGAGAAGAATATATGGCAACTCCTGTCTTTGTCAATACTAAGTCTGCCTAATATTCATTCAAGTTAAACAAATTAATTGATATCAAATGATATTTGTCAACACTTCTTTCTGATGCATTTTTCACACAAGTTTTTTTTACTATGTTGTCCTGCAATGTAAAATATTTTCTAGGTCATATATTGTTCCATGATCTGTCTTTTGTCGTGTCTTCCTCTTTACTTATACAGTGTCCTCACCTTTTGCAGGTTACGAGAAGAAGATCTCACTCCCTGGAATTCAGAGTTGATAAAAGAGGCACTTGGAAGATATTTCAGTTCATCATCCTTTTTGCAGGATAGATATAGAAGCATGTCAAGGGAGCCTCTCTATTTCTTAAAGTCATGCAACTCCCTCTCCAGAGATGAGGAATCAAAGCCGATAAGTCTTGTCATGCTTCCACTAAAGAGCAAAGATGATTCCTCCATAGCTCTCTACGAAAGTTATGATGTGGCGCTTTCAAAGCTACGAAATCAGGTCTTGCTTTCGCAGTGGTCTGTTTTGATAAAGTACACATAATGAGTTTTCAGGTACCTGAAATTGAAGTCTCCTTGGACAATCTTATAGGTTTTATCCATGAAACGCCCTACATTCGCAAGGACTGTGTCTGAACGGGACTGGTTGAAGAACACTGCCAAGATATGGGAACTGATCAAGACATCATCAATTGTAGCAGAGTATTGTAAAATGCTTCAAAGCTCAGGTTTGTTTAGGAGATAGTATGTTATGTGTGAATTACTCAACTTTGCAATTTCATAGTGAAAATGCACTAGGCTTGGTAGCTTTGGTTGGTATACAATTTAATTCGAAAGTTGCTTCACCTGTGAAAGATTGGTATATTGAACCTGCACTTCATACCTGGGGTACTCTTGGCCTTGGTTCCGGAGTTCGTTACATATGCATGTTGGTTGAACAATTGCTTATAACAAGCATATTTAGTTGAAGGCTGGTTAATTTAAGGATGCTGTTAAACTTATAACACTATACATCACTCATTTCATTGACAAACTTGACAGAGAAATTAAATTCGGTACTTAAGGCTTCTTATCAAGGTACAAGCATGACTTGGATGTGCAGAACCACACATACCCAACAAAGCACACCAAGCATCGAGAACTTGCAAGCTAGAGCCTGGAAGCAACCAGGATCTGATGGATATCGTTAAGCTACCTCAGTACTAACGACAAGTAGTCCGAATATTGCAACAGAGGTTGGGAGGAAGTATGAGAAGAGGAAAGAGGCTGTTGGTTATTGGTCCAGACTTGGAAACCAGATGCCTTTTGTTGGAATGCTATCCCACATCCTCATCAAGAATGCTATATCCCACATCAGGAAAATGTGAACAAATTCGTACTCATGAATGTTTAAGTAGGGCGAAACACTTGCACATGGAACTTGTTGGTAGAGCTGGCAAGACCGAACTCGAGTCCCCAAAGACTTGTATGGTACATCACCTGAAAATCGACTCTGTTCGACCTATTTTGACCTAGCATTTAAATATCCTGATAAGTTCAACTGTCCCAAACTAAAATGAGTCGAACCCCAATAAAAACTGAACATGCTATAACAAAAGCCCCGAAATGACTCAAACCTAACATACATCATAATTTCAAGAGTAAATTACACATAACCACCCTTAAATTAGGCTAGTTTTCACATAACCACCCATAAAATTATAAATTACAGAAAACCATCCATAAATTACATTTATTTTCAAAAGACCACCTATCCATTAAACCTCTATTTGTTTTGTTTGAAAAGACTAAAATGCCCCTAATTCAAACTTATTTTTTAAAGGAAAGACTGAGGTGGAAATTGAGCGAGTCGGGTCGGATTCGGTTAGTCGGGTTTCGGGTAATGTCTAATAATTTGATCATTGGGTTGGGTTGGGTTCGGGTTTCGATTGTATCGGGTTTTGATTGTCTCGGGTTTCAGTTATTTCGGGTTTGGATTCTCTCAAGTTTTCATTATTTCAATATTCATTTTAAAAATTTTACTAGAATCTATCTTAAAATTCGGGTTATATCGGGTTTCGGTTATAACGGTTTCGAGTCTTAATGGGTTTCGGTTGAATCAGGTTCGGTTCATTCGGATTTGGGTGAGTTTTGGTTATCGGTTATTCGGATTTCGGGTCCAAAATGGGCCGGGTTGGGTCGGTGTTCAGAACAATCGGTTCCAAAATACATACAAGGCTCATTTGCAGAAATACACCAAATCGGTGTTCGGTTTGTAAAAGTATACCAGTTTTATGAGAATAGCAAAAATAGGATAGGTAGGTCATTTGTGCTAAAAAATAGGTCATTTGTACTAAAAAATAATGACTGATTTTACCTTTAAATTTAAATGTAAAAATCATTGAAAGGAGATTTATGAATTAAAATAAAAGTTAAAAAATATATAAAAAATCAAATATACATTAAAATAATGTTTTTAATTTTTTTTCTCAGAAATTTAAAAATAATAAAAGTAGCTGGATGAAAAACATCGCCTTAGTAAAAGAATTAATACTGACAGGAACAAATTTTTTGTTGACAGGATATATGTTTTTTATAACAAGGCTAAAAATTAATACTGACAAGATGTTATAATAGGGAAGAGAATAAAGATACGATTTTATCCTACCATAACTAGAAATTAAAGGCATGTTCAAGATGACAAAGTTATTCGTTCACTACGACAGGATTAATGTTTATAGTGACAAAGTTGCGGATGTACATTGACAGGATTGAAGCTATAATCTAGGAGAGAATCACTGAAGATACGGTAAATCATATCTTCAGGATTATTAACCATATTTACAAAAGGATTGTAAATATATATCTTGAAATCATAATATTATTACATTGACAGGATGAATATTGTTCTTGACAATCCCAAATATGAACATTGACAGGATATGATCAATAATCGGCGGGAGATTGAGTAAGATACGGTTTTGACCTAAATTATAACCACTAGATTATAATCGGCGGGAGATGGAGCCGGAGTCGGAGGTTGGTCTGCTCTTGGGGTCGAGGTCGGAGCCGAATTGCGCCGGAGTGCTCGTGCAGCGACGGAGGGTGAAGGCAGCGACAGTCGGGCTGCTCTTGTGTGTTCTGGTTAGGGATTGGGATTGGGTCGGTCGGGGGCGCCGAAGTGTAGGCGCAGCGACGGAGCCGGAGACGCGGGCTCAGGTCCGAGCGCCGGAGACTTGGGGTTGGGGCTGAGCGTCGGAGACTTAGGGTTGGGGCAGCTCTTGTGTGTTTTTGGTTAGGGATTGGGTCGGTCGGGGCTAGGCTATCCTGTTAGTAGGGATTGGGTTGAGATTGAGAATTTTTTTTTTAATTTCAGTTTTTTTTATTATTTAATTATTTAAAATAATTTTAAAATATAAGAAAAATGAAAAAAAACTTAAAATATTTAACTTTTTTTTTCTGATTTTTTTGGGTGGTGGGTAGTTTTGATAATTAAATAAGGTATTTTTGCAAATTTCCATATATTGATGCAATTGTTTTCAAACCTAGGTATTTTTGCAAACCAATTATCAAAGTGGGGTATTTAGTAGTAATTCCCCTACATACAATAACCCTAGAGCTGGCAAAACTCAACCCGAACCCGAAAACCCGACACGGTCGACCCGAAACCGATTGTCTTGAACACTGACCCAACCCGGCCCATTCTGGACCCGAAATTCGAATAACCGATAACCGAAACTCAACCAAATCCGATTCAACCGAAACCCATTAAGACTCGAACCCGTTATAACCGAAACCCAATATAACCCGAATTTTAAGATAGATTCTAGTAAAAATCTTAAAATGAATATTGAAATAATGAAAACTTGAGACAATCCAAACCCGAAATAACTTAAACTCGAGACAATCGAAACCCGATACAACCGAAACCCGAACCCGACCCAACCAAATGATCAAATTATTAGACATTACCCGAAACCCGAATGACCCAAAACCCGACTAACCGAATCCGACCGACTCGCCCAATTACCACCTCAGTCTTTCCTTAAAAAAATAAGTTTGAATTATGGGTATTTTAGTCATTTCAAACAAAATAAATAGAGGTTTAATGAATGGGTGGTCTTTTGAAAATAAATGTAATTTATGGGTGGTTTTCTGTAATTTATAATTTTATGGGTGGTTATGTGAAAACTAACCTAATTTAAGGGTGGTTATGTGTAATTTACTCTAATTTCAAATATGAATGTTGAAATAATCAAAATCCGAAATAATCAAAGCTCAAGACAACAGAAGCCCAAAATGAGCATAAATCCGATTCAACTGAACCCCAAAATGAGTATAAACCCGATTCAACTTGACCCAACCCGAATCCGAATGTCCAAGTCATTTGAAATTGTCGAAACCCGAATGACCTAATCCATCCAATTGCCACCATAAACTGATTGAGAACATTTTTATTTTCAACTAAAATGGAAATGAAAGTAAAAATTAGATTAAATACTGTTAGTAGATTTGTTAGTAGATTTGATAGCAAAAGGCAGTTATAGGTGATGTTAGTCCTCCTAGGTGATTATATGCATATATTTGTTCTACTTCCTGGGAAACCGATTGCAAACTTAAATAGTACCAATTTGCCCAGTTTCCAGTTTCATTTAGTCCAAAAGCATTTAAATTTGCAACCAACGATCATCATATAGAAAACACAAACCCATTCGGAGATCAATCAAATATAAACCTCGTCTTTCATCAAAACAACATGAATTATTCAGATCCAACCTTTTTTTTTTGGATTTTCTGAAAAGGGTTAAACCTTGGCTGATTCATTTATTCTTCCCATTATATATTGCAAAAGCAATGAATTCCAAACAATTTCAATTCACACACCAAACACTTGTACCATAACTCCTGCCTTCGACTTTTGTCGCTGCTCCAAGCGATCTGCGGACCACATTGCATTGAATGTGCTTGAATGAAGCTCAACGAGAATAACAAAGAGGCTTGGAAGGGGCGATTCTAACTAATCTGACTTGACTGTTTCTTCGTCGCGTACATACAACCCAGGACAGGTTTTTAAGCAAAGAAAGAACAAGAATCGGGTTTAGGGAGCCGGAGTTTCAGCTGCAGCCAGCTTGGCTCGGAGCTCTTTCCTGAGGATTTTGCCTGAGGGCGACTTCGGGATTGCGTGAACAAAGTACACCTTGTGCAGCTTCTTGTAGAAAACCACCTGAGATTTCAAGTCCATTTATAGTAAGTTAGTTAGCTTCCTTGATTGTTTTTTTTTTCTTATGCATTGGTTTCGCTCAACAAATCTTGACACCACTCACCTGTGTCGCTATGAACTGTTTGACGGCGTCTTCTGTAAGATCAAACCCTTCAGACCGAACCACAAAGGCGACGGGGACCTCACCAGCAACTTCATCCTTTTGCCTGCAAATGAATCAATTCATCAATCAAGCAATTAGGAATTTACGATGAACAAGCAAGCATAAATGGGACAACAGCTGCATCTAAGGAGGAAGCTTACGGGACAACAGCTGCATCGGCTATGGACGGATGGCTCACTAGGAGAGCCTCCAGCTCTGCCGGCGCTACCTGGAATCCTTTGAATTTAATGATCTCCTTTACTCGGTCTACAATGAAGACCTCGTTGTCATCGTCAACGTAGCCAATGTCGCCGGTGTGAAGCCAACCTTGAGCATCTATGGTTGCAGCGGTGGCCGCGTCATCGTTAAGATATCCTAAAACAACCAATGCAATGATTAATTCATTCATCCAAATGAAGTTTGTAACTCTTAACAAGTGGTAACATCAATAACAAACACAACGACATAAAAATATCCGAGTCGACAAATACTAGATGTGTGCAACGTTTCCTACATCGTTCTTTCCTGCTAAGTGCTAACATCCCCTTTATATCCTAGAGTGTTTGTGTTTATTGACTTATTCTGTTTTGTGTTGTCTGTCTATGTGGTGTCTTGTTTGTCTTCGATGACTTATCTTGGGTCACTCGGAAACATCTTCTCGATCTAGTCGAGGAAAAAGTGCGTACAACTTGACCCTCAGACCTTGCTTAAAGTGAGATATATTGGGATTGTTGTCGTTGTAAAACTGTGATTTCACTTATAATATAAAAGTTTAAGTCAATGCGTAGACTCTTCCTTATTCCCTTATGCATCGTCATTCGGCCATTTTTGGTGTTCTTAATGTAGGATTAAATGTGAATTTTTTAAAAAATATTTGCTTTTGCACACAATTTTTGCAGTTTTACATGTTAATGAGATTTTTGACTGAAACCAGTGTCAAGGAAGTAAAATACCTTTCATGATCTGATGGCCACGAATGCAGATCTCACCAGGCTGATTGAAGCCGAGGGAGGAGCCGGTTTCGGGGTCGACCACCTTCATCTCGGCGTTGCGGACGACGGTTCCACAAGAGCCGGGCTTGGTAGGGAAGGGCTCCTTTGCGAAACCTAGGCACATTGAGAGCACTGGCCCTGCCTCTGTCATTCCGTAACCCTGCATTCATATTTTGCATATTAATTTCAAACTTTAAGTTCTTTTGAGATCATCATATTTTTTCTGATTCAAGTGCAGAACCCACAGTTTATAACCACTTTATATTAAAAAATACAAGTTTTTTTTTAGACATTTACACATAAATTAAAAAACTCATAAATTTATTATTTTTACACCGCTCATTAATTATCAATAACCCTTCTAATTAACCAATAAAATTTGAGGAAAAAGTAAAAAATAATAATAATTCTCGTATCTCGATATCTAGAAAACTTAAAAAGAATTATATTTTCAAATAAAAATTTAAGGCTAAAAATACTTAAATTTTTAACGGATGGAATATTATCCTTTATTCCTTTAGTTACAACTTCACTCATAAATTTGTAAATTTTAATTTTTTTTTCCGAATAAGTTTGATATTTAATATTGATTGAAAAAAAAAATAGTATTGACTTTTGACTCAATATTTTTTAATACTGGTAGGATTTTGAAATATCAAACAAATCTAATAAATTAAGAGGACAAAAGATCTTTAGATAGATTAATCATGGTGATACAGATAAAAAAAACACACACTACAAATAAATGAAACAAAACAACCTACAGCCTATGAGAAGCAACCATTCAATCAGCTCAATTCTTCTATTTCCCACAAAAAAATGACACCTAGCTACCAATCAACCATTCTCCTTTGTTTTTATGGAAATAAAAAAAAATGTGTCATCTACCTCCAAAGTGTCACCGGAAAACTTCTTTAAATGCAACAATATCTTTTATTAGGTTTGGCATGAAAACCACCTAATCTACTAATATTTTTGCAAAATTTACGAAAAGTTCAGAATTGACTACAAACTAATTAACATAATTCAATATGTCTTAATTTAAGTCCAATTTAAATTAAGCTTTCATCTAAAGTTTTTAGCATTTACATTTCCTATCACGTGAGATTTTTTTCTTTTTTGATCATCAATTTTTGTTTGGAGCTTGTTAAATAATACAAAGAAGTCCAAATCCAACCAACATATATAGTTCAAGATTTGAATTCAATCATAGTTAACACCTATTCGATTACTCTATTAGATCTAAGATTAATTACTTTAATCCTCACAAATTCAATTTATGTGTGTTGTTTGAATATATGATATTTTTTTAATAGGATTTTGATAATTTTGGACAAAATTGTTAAATTTTCAAGTCGATTGTTATATGGTTACATTTGCACTTGAATTCACATGTGTGTTTCTTGTGATTTAAGACATTTTTAAGCTTTTTCCTGAACAATAAATCCTATATTTTTTTTTGTCTGAACTAATTACATAATCTATTACTAGTCTCAGACTTCCATAGATTAGATAATCTCTTTCCACATTGGTGAAATATATTATATATGGATGACATAATTCCCATATTATTTTGACAATTATTAGTATTTCCAAAAAAAAATACCATCACAATAAAATTTAATAATAATTACGTTTGGAGGGGGTTATATATATATATATATATATAGGAATGTACCTGACCCAAAACGGCCTGCGGGAGCCGGGTCCGTAGCGCGTCCTCGAGCTCCTTCCCGAGCGGCGCGGCACCAGACAGAACTGCCCTGATCGCCCCGAGATCGAACTTCTCGACCGCGGGGTTCTTGGCAAGGGCAAGCACGAGGGGTGGCACCACCGCGGCCACCGTGACGCGGTGCCTCTCGAGCAGCTCCAGCAGCGTCCCGATCTCGAACTTGTGGACGAGCAGGACTGCGCTGCCGGCCCGCATAGCGCAAAGCAGCACCGAGTTGAGGGAGTAGATGTGGAAGAGCGGCAGCAGGCACAATACGACGTCGTCTTGCGTCATGTACAGGTTCGGGTTCTCCCCGTCCACCTGCTGCGCCACGCTCGTTATCAGGCTCTTGTGCGTCAGCACCACCCCTTTCGGGAGCCCCGTTGTTCCCGACGAGAACGGCAGCGCCACCGCCTCCTCCGAGTCGAAACCTTCCTCTCCGGTTATCTTGCATTCGGAATTATACAAAACACATTAAACGCTTGTGTTCCGACACGTAGGGATTAGTCGATAACCACGAAATTGTCACATACCTTAAGATCCTGATCGTCTGCGTCGGAGAGGACGGAGAAATGGAGGCAGTTCTCAGGGGGATCGTCGACGGTGATGACGGTGAAGCCATCGTCACCAAGGTTGAGACCGGCGGGGTGGGGGTGGAGGCGGAGCTTGTCGACGTACTGGCTGTGGGTGACAATGAGCTTGGCCTTGGAGGAGGAGACCTGCTTGAAGATCTCGGCGGGGGTATAGTAAGGGTTGGCGGTGGTGGTGACGGCGCCGATCATGGAGGCGCCGAAGAAGGAGAAAACGAACTCAGCGTTGTTGTGGAGGAGGAGCATGATGACGTCGCCCTTGCGGACACCGAGGTGGGAGAGCCCCGCGGCGGTCTTGCGGCAGAGGAGGTGAGTTTCGGCGAAGGAGTACGACTTGCCGGACGAGCCCACGATGAGGCAGGGGCGGTCGGCGTTCTCGGGGAGGCTCGGGAAGCAGTAGGTGTGGAGAGGTAGGTGGTTTGGAATGGGTATTGTTGGGAGCTTGGACCTGAAGATGTGATCCTGGCTATCTGTCACGGGAACGGAGATGGTGACGGGGATGATTTCAGGCGCTGTCGGAACTGGGGACAGTTCCGGCAGCTGGAGCTGGGGCTCGACGGAAGTCATGTTCGATTTCAATCAAGCAGGATCGGATCGGATCGGGATCAGGATCAGAAGTGAATATTGAATGGTGTATGATATGTATATATATATGTGAAGATGGAGAGGGAAGGTTAAGTGTGTGAAAGAGGAGTGGAGGTTGGATATATGCATATGTTGGAGGATTAAACAAATAAAGAAATGATTGAAATAGAGGGTAGGTAGGGAAGGTAATTGTGGAGAGGGATGCATGAGGGTGTATCATATTTCTATCTTCCTTTCTAACATAAAAACGTTTAATGGGGAGAGAGGGAGGCCAAACAAACTTACCTACCAACCCTCTCATCCATCCTCTTCCTTTCAATTAGTCCCCTCCTACATTTGTGGTAATGGCTTGAACACACACAAACAAAAACAAAAATCAAGCCATAAAGAAAGGGGAGTATTTATTTACTATCTATCACTATGGAAAGTGGAATTAGTACCCCATATATATCCCAATTCACCCTATGTAATAGCCTTAGATCTCTCTGCCCATTCAAAGTCATAAAACATTAAAACCTGTATAGATGCCCTATCTCTAATCCCCCTATTTTCTCCGTATCCTCTCTTCACGGCCTTTGCTTCTGTTTTAAACTCAAAACATAATAAATATGGTTAGGAGGGCGTTAATCTTTTACCTTTTAATTATCTTTTAATGGTTAAGATTTCTTCAACTTCATCCGGGAGCCCATTCCACTAATAAGAGTCAGAGAATTCGGATTGAGTCATGACTCATACGGGTTTGTTCGATTGATCAAATTTTTGTCCATCTTCATCTAAATCGGATGGGTAAGAGATCCGTTTGTTCAATCGGATCACAAGGACGGTTGTGGTCAGGTGAACATAGTAAATGTTCATCACTTCTACATTCATAATAGAAGCAAGCAAGTTTCATAAAGATATCCTCTATCAATGACCGTTTCAATACAGTAATAAAGTGACAGAAAAATGAAGAATTAGACCTCTTTACTGTGTAACAATTACAACTATGAATCAACTCATTAACTGAACAAAAAAATCAACCAAAAATAAAATAAAGAAAAAAACTAGTACCCTGAAACAGAGGGATGTTTACCAGTCAAGGGAACTGGAAGGAGCCTCCAATCTGGGTCGAATCCGACGGAGGCTTAATGGCGACCCACAGCAAGGATATCGTGATAGCGATAAGACCGGACCACACGAACACAATGGTCGGCGTCCTCCCCCTTCGCCCCATCATCCCTTTCGCAAACGGATACAGATGAGCCAACACCCAGAAGCTGAAGAACACCCCACCCAGCAGCTTACTCCACTGCGGATTCGAACTGTATATCGTCCTGCTGAACCCGACAGCGATACCAATCACATTCATCATCATGATCACGATGGGCGGTATCATCAGCGACGTCCACTTGAAGATGTAGAGATCAGCAAACTCGTCGTCGACGTCCTCGCCAGCTGACTTGGAGGTGAGCGTGAAGGAGATTTCAATCCCAGCAACCACCTTCAGCAGGCCCTGGAGCACGGCTACCAGGTGCGCACTGGTGCCACCGATCAGCCAGAACTGCTCGTTCCGCCACCATTCCTCGAGGTTGATCCCTGACCACTTGATTTCAAGGATCGCGAGCAGGCACAGCGTCAGGGTGATGGTCAGGAGGTAGGTGAGGAAGGTGACATTGAGGCTCTGCACAATGAACTGGCCGGAGAAGAGGGAGAGCGCCGGTAGGAAGCAGTATACGATCAGGAAGATCGACGTAAAGGGGTAGATGCCGACGTTCAGGTACGCTATCCTCTGCAATATTTTCATTTTCGGGCTTGCAAGGAGGGCATTGTTGCGCGAGAAGAAGATCTCGACCGATCCAGTCGCCCAGCGGAGGACCTGGTGGAGCCGATCAGTGAGGTTTATGGGCGCGGTTCCACGGAATGCATCGCGACTAGTCACGCAGTAGATCGATTTCCAGCCCCTGTTGTGCATCCTGTAGCCTGTCACCACGTCTTCGGTGACAGACCCGTAAATCCACCCGACACGCTCTCCCCATTCTGTCTTGTCCTCGTACCAGCATGAGATGACGGTGATCGCCTCATCGACAGTTGCAGCATCAAGAAGGCGTCGATTCACGGTAAGAGTTCCTGGCAGCCTTCCGTTTTTCACGGATGGGTGATCGGCCAGGGGCCGGCCTTCGTACTCTGCAACCGGTATAGAGTCAAGAAGGCCTCTTGAATTCCCGAACTTCCTCGGAAACTGGGAAGCTTGCATCTCCTCATCGTCGGAGTCCCCCATCCGCAGAGCTCGGTTTTCTTCATGGTTCTCTGCACTCGAAGAATGCTTCTTGCGGCGAGGAAAGCAGCAGTCCCAGACACTAGGGGCGCGATCTTTTGAACGTGGTGGGTCAAATCCATAGAGTGCCATTCTTCGGAAAAGGCAACCAGTACCGACATAAACAGGGCCTTGGAGACCATCAAGGGCCCTCATGTTTACGTCGAAGAAGACAGTGTTGTTGTTTGCATAGCGATCAGAAGGGTCGATCCCCTCAAACCTCTGAGGAAACTGAATGTAACATAAGCGGTCACCGCCGCGGTCCATCATGAAGCACATGCCTTCTCTCATGGCCTGACAGTTGTATATATAATGATCACAGTCAAGGTTGAGGATGAAGGGTCCGTTCGACATAACAGCTGATGCTCGAACCAGTGCATTCATGGCTCCTGCTTTCTTGTTGTGATCATAACCAGGACGCTTCTCTCGGGATACATAGACCAGCATGGGAAGGCGAATATCAACTTCGGTAACATCAATGAAACTGTTATCATCCTCAGTCCCTAGCAATGGATCGCTGCTTGGAGGATTCAGCATGACCTGTTTCACAAAAAAAAAAAAAAAAACGTTGGGGGCAAATTCGCAAATTTTCAAATGTACAATTCAGGAAATGCTCGAAAGAGTTTGGACAAATGTGCTACCTGTATGATCCCGGCATGGTCTCCCCTAGAGTGCTCGGGTGCGGTATGAGTCCACGTACCAGGCCAGTGAGTACCATCAATCATATAAGTAGCTTTAGGAATTTTGACAATCTCGAGTGTCTCATCAGTCATATTTTGCCTCTGAATTTTCAAGGCTTTGAGCTCCTCCCTAGCATGAAGAGCATCAGAGCGACGACGGATAGAGTCAGGCAAGCCATTGATTCGGACCTTGAACTCGCCATATTCTCGTTTCACACGTCTCCGATCCTTGACAAAATCATTGCGCACTTTATTCTTGTATGGATCCTTCTTCAAGTTGAAGTAAGATTCTGGATTTCTTGGTTCAATATCATGCTTGCGACAGAAAGGGACCCATACGCTTGCAAAGCTTGCGGCTTCCGCCATAGCTTCAAAGGTCAAAAGAGCACCTCCATCGTCAGAGACATAGCAAGCAAGCTTATCGACCGGGTAATCAGAGGCTAGAATGGACAAAATAGTGTTTGCAGTGACTAGAGGAGGCTCTTTCTCCGGGTCTGCAGTAGAAACAAACACATCAATGCCGGGGAGATCGGACTTCCCATTCGGATTATCACGATATGGTGTCTCAAACTTCTCCTTCAAGACTTCAAGATCCGTAGCGCGATTTACAGGGCAGAGTTTCGGCAGTTGGTCAAGAAGCCAAGAAATAGCAAACCAAATCTCGCAAACCACAGACATTCCCCATAACCACATTGCGTCTTCATTAGGGTGTTGAACCCTCCAAGTGAGGAACAGACCAAGAACGATCATCCGCAGAAGTATCAGAAGCCTGTAATCAAAGTTCAGCAGAGTATAAAAATACGACTCACAGGGATAGGAGATGGGTGAGTAGTATCACAAAATAGACCGACTAGTATTAGGAGAATGGGGGGTACAGAGTAGGGGAGGTATACTTTTGGAGAGAGATATTTTTTGTAGGAGTTGGACACAGCCGGTAGGCTAGGTGTGTGTGGTAACCTACTTTGACAAGGCTCGTTGCCTTGTCCTTTGTAATTACGTATTACATTCTACAGATTTAACACTTCCAAAAAAAAAATACGACTCACAGTTAATAAAGTATCACCGTTGAAGAGGAGATAGATTGTCTAGATCTAAATCAAACATGCAATCTTTACTGTCAGAAAAAAAAATACTCTTAAGCAACCTATTATCCAATACTTAATTCCAGCAATCATTAAAATGTGAGCAAAAGAGGATAAATTATAAACATAGATGCAGGAAAGAAAATGTAGGAGTACGATAGCCATGGTTTGTTATTAAAACAGCAGAACAGAAACAGAAATGTAGGCAAGGGAAAAAATACTAAGAAACAGAAGCAATACCGATATGGACTGAGAATAGCAGCACGGATCTTAGTTTTGCGAGTTAAAGGCTTCCATGGTTTGTTATTAAACTCTGCGGGTTCGTGTGTGCCTTCATCATCGCTGTTGCCAAGACCTCCCTCAGGCCATATGGCATTTCCATACCCATAGGTTCCTTTCGTTTCAAACAGCCACCGGTTTTGATCAAAGTCCATGGTCTGGCTTCTCATCGACATGGACATGGATTTGGCCGATTTCATCAACGACAGCCTCCTCTCCATCCTTGACATCCCGCCTGGTGGTGGAGGTAGTGGCGTTGATCTCTCACCGCCACCAGCCACTAGATCCAACTCCGTGTTCTCGTAAGCTGTCTTACAGCTAGGACAAACAGCTTCCCCGGTCTTAACTGTATCAATATAACAATCCCTACAGATCTTGAAACCGCACCCACACGGAAGAATATCCTCGCCCCTTTCGTCACTCACCACCTTCCCACCGCATCCAGGAACTTCACAATTGGATCCTTTAGCACCAGCCATCTGAGGATGGCTGGTTTCAGAATCGATGACCTTGTCCATCAGATGAGCTCGAGTAACACTGTTGAACCCTCCAGTAAAGATAGAACTCGACACATACTGCTCCTCAACTCTTTGAGACATCGTCGGGTCTTCTTGCACACTGCCCATTGGCTGGTTGTCGGGCGTGATGGGTATCTGCACCGTGTAGTTCACATACTCGCCACTCCCATGCTCGCTGTCCGGATCATCTTTCGAGTAGCTAACGTATCGGCCCGATGAAGTCCTTCGAGCAAAGGTCACAGAGGAAGCCAGGGGCGGTCTAATGGGCTGCAACTCCGCTGCATCTGATCTCTGTGACAGGTTTGATCGGCTTAGCTTAAATGATCTCGATGCCATGCTCAAACTTACTGATGATTTCTCCTCAATTCCTGTAAACTCGAAATTTTGCACACATCATTTTGAATTTCTTCAATAAACATGAGTATATATATAATAATAGTGACATTTGATTCGGTGATTCAATTAAGTCAATTTTGGAGGGTTGTTTAGGTAAATCAGAACTAATACTAACTCTTAACCTACAATTTTGACTCAATCAAAGATGGAGAGAGTCCAAACTAGGGATTTCAAGTAATCATAAAATGAAAGATCAGTGCAGCTGCTTTTGCAGCTAGAGAAATAGAACCCCTCGAAAAACAAATCAACACATTCAATGATACAAATTAAGCTTCAAAACTCCTCCAAATCAATGAAAAGCGAACTCCGATCAACTGAAAACACACAAAAAGGACCCCCCATCTTCGTATCTCGAAACCTATTAATCGAAACATACTAAAAATGCAAAAAAGATACGCTTTGAGCAAATTAGCAGCTCTACTCAAAACGGCGAGCACGGCAAAACGAGTAGAAGCTGAAATAACAGTTGAGTGAAAGAAAACCCTAGTTAAAAAAATCTCTAAGAAAACAAACAAGAAAGAAATTTAGCAGAGAAAGGAAAAAAGCGAAAATTTAAAAGTGGAGCCCTAAAACAGAAAACGCTACCTGGTGGAGCAGAGGCATTAGATTAGTGGATCTGTAGCGCCAAACGTTCGAAATCTGAGTGGATTTGAAAACAGAAGATGAGAAAAGGTATGAAGTGATTAACAGGTAGAGAGAGAAGGTAGGGCAAATCTGTATAATCACGACTTGGTTGAGCAAGAGAAAGAGAGGGGAAGGGGGGAGGGAGGGATGAAGAGCTTTGTAAATTGGAAATGAGGGGGGTGGATTCAGAGAATTTGTGTGTCCTTCAGGATTACTATATTTTAGGGACTATGTCGATTCATGTGCATAAAACAAATACACGGTAATAATAATAAAACAAATACACGGTAATAATAATAACTGGTACGATCCCGCGCCATTGCGCGATTTTTTTTTTAAATAATATTTACATATAGATGAATCATAGACCTTAGATTTAATACAATATTTTGAATTAAACCCATTAATTATTAAATATGTTAAAAATAATCGAAAAAATACAATTGGGTTAAAGAAAGAAATAAATAATAAATAGTGAAAGATAAAAGATTTGAATTAATCACATTGGTTAAAAAATGTAACATCAAATAATATTGGGTAATTAATATTAGAAAATTTTCCACAAAAAAAATAATATTAGAAAATATAGTTGTCATAATAAATGATATTATGTAAATAATTTTTCAAAAATAACTTTGAACATGGAGAGGATATGTGGTATAAATGCTTCTCTTTTAATATAGTATATAAATAGATGGTAATAATAATAATAATAGTAATAATAATAATAATTGAAAAAATTTCTTATGGTGTCTATAAATAAATAAATAAATAAAATGTGTTGTTTAGGTGAAAAAATAATCCAACTTTTAGATGGACAATATTATTTCACTTTTTAAATATAAAAAAAATTCAAGTTTTAGGAGGGGTGGTATAGGTTACAAAGTATCTCAATTATTGACCATAAATCCGATGAAAAATGCTAATATATAATCATCGAAATTAAGATTATATTGTATTTTGAATGATATTGAACTCTTATAATGAGAATGATATATCATTTAACTAATTTCATATCGATTTTTTTTTGTCCGATTTATAGTCAGAAAAAATAGTCATAATATTGATTATCATTTTCTTTAAAATTGATTTTTTTTTTTTTTTTTGCCGTTTAAAGTATCACCGAGTTGCTGGTGAGGTATGCTATTCCGGGACTCTTTGGGAGGTTTCTTACATGGGTACGTAATTGTTCTTCCATTGTGTACAGCTGGAATTTGAGTCATTTTTTACAATTTACAAATGACGATTCACTTGAGATTTGAATGAATTATATTATTGAGCATGATGACTCTGGTGATGTTTGTAATCTACTCTGTTTTAGCTTATCTGCCAGTATTTATGTTGATTTCTACGTAACTAATCAATTGGTGTCGATCATCTAATTGAAAAATGCAAATTCACAATATTCGTAGCTAAATTTTCTTCAATTACAACACTCTTGAATTTTGTTTTTATTAGGTAATAATTCGAGTATTAGACAAACTTGGCTTCTCGAGATGTCGACAAAGTTAGCAGACGGCGAACCGTCAACGTACAACGTAAAATAAAACCGGTGCAATACAAAAAGCAACAATCAAACGACCCTAAACCAAAACAGCAGGAGACAATGTCATTTTAAAGTGTTGATTTTATTTAAAAAACCATATCATTTTAGAGTGTTAAATTGTTAAAAAAAACATGTTATTTTGGATATTTTAAGTATTACTTCACAAAAATGTCCTTATAATAATAAGTGAGTTCTTAGTTGTAATTCTTTAGTGTAATAAATGAAGATAAAATAATATATTTATTGATTTTCTTAAAAAACGTGTATGAAGTCGAAATGACATTTTTTATGAACAGAGGAAATACTGTAAATTAGTTGAATTTGATAGCGCGTTTCAACTCGTGTGAAATTGTTTCAGTGGATTTTGGTTTTAGTGTTTATTATAAATAGAAATAATTTTATTGCAAATAGAATTGCGTGTAATTTTTACCATTGAAAGGATAGAGGAAGACACATAACTCAATACAAAAGTCCATCTTCTAATTCTTTTCTTAGCTTGAAAAAGGAAGAAAAGGAAATGAACGATTTCAATTAGTAATTTATTTGGCGTGTTGTATTTAAGAGTATCTCCGATACATTTTTCATTTTTGAGATTTTACAGTTTTTTTTTAAAGAATTTTAAAACTTGTTTGGCTCAATAGATTTTTTCATCATATTTTTTAAAACGAGAAACAACGGAAAAAACAAATATTCTCCAAAAACTAAAAGATTATTCGAATTTTCAACATGGAGAAGAATTAGAGTTGAATTAAAAATAATTTAATATATACTTTATCTTTCATATTTTAGATGGTTGCCACTCGCAAAAAAATTGAAGTTACATGTAAATGTATGTATTGTACGGAAATAGTAGTAAAAAAAATCAAAACTTCCAAATCCCAGTTTGAAAAGGTACGCGGCTGGCTGGCTGGCCAAAGCAGGCCGGGGAGGAGTCGAGGAGAGACGAGAAGACGCGTGAGGGAGAGACGGAAAAAAGGATCCAACGGCTCTGTGTTGACCATTTCATTTCCATTTACAGACATATATGATACTCCCTCCGTTGCAAAATATAAGGGCTTTTACTTTTTGGCACATTTTTTAATAAACTAAAAACTCAATAAAATATTAATTTTTTATTAAATTTTTTTACATAGTATTATACATAACAATATGTATAATACTATGTAAAAAAATTTAATAAAAAAATAATATTTCATCGAGTTTTTAGCTCATTAAAAAACGTGGCAAAAAGTAAAAGCCCTTATATTTTGCAACGGAGGGAGTATATGAGAGTTGGATTTGGATATGGCCAATATGGGATATCATATCCCCTCCCTTCGTTGTGAGTTCACACAACAGCTCATATTCAAACCCCATCCACCTGCCCCCACCGCGTTTCATATTTCCTCCATCTATCACTTTTTTTTTTTTATAAATGTAACTATTCCACATATCAGACAGACAGAAACGTGAATTGAGAGGTCGAAAAAAATCGACAAATGAACTAACGATCATGGTACAAACTAACTGATCCATCTATAACTGCACTCCTAAATTCTACTTTTTTCATAACCTTTGCTTTCTTAAACTATCCTTCTTCGTTACTATTCACACATATTTTTTTTAAAATGACAAAAAAACTATATAAAATATTATTTTTTTTATAAAAATTGTTAATTTTTTTTATATAAAAATAGATATTTTATATAGTTTTTATTATCATAAAAAAATGTGTCTGAATTGTAAACGACATATTTTGTTGAACGAAGGGAGTATATGTCACATTTACTCTATATTTTAAAGCTTAAAAAGAGTAAAGGGTGGTTTTGTAAATTTTCTAATTCATGAGTTTTTTTTGGGTAATTCTCCAATTTTAAGTTGGTTTCTGAAATCGGCTTTTTAACCTATAGATTATACTGTAGCTATTAATTAGAGAATATTTTTCTAGATTTATCAATTAAGTCACTTTTAAATCTATCTATGGAATTTATTAATTTTAGTTAGAGAAATAATTTTCATATAGATTTTTATCCTATGCCCTTGTAATGTGAAATTTATTTGCATAATATCCTTATAAAAACAAGACGAAACTAATTAAAATAACCCAACCTTTAAAGGGGTGGTAAAAATATATCTCAATCTTTCAAATGTAAGATAAATATCCCGACCTTTATAAGTGATGGTAATATAATATCCTAATGACTTCTCTCCAATAAAATTCTTATTTTTTGTATTGTATTACTCATGTATTTTCAATTCAAATAAAACATATAAAATTAAATTAGATGAGTTTAAATGTTTATTTAATAAACTTTTGTAGTTTTAGATTTAATTTGTACCTAACTTTTTATATCTTTTTTTTAATCAATATCTATAACAAGCCAAATAAAAAATAAGCAAAAATAACAGATTTTCAATTAGTAAATGATTAGCTAGTGATTTAACTTATCAAAATTGAAGAATATTTTGTCAATTGTAAACTTTATGTTATTACAAATTTGAAATGAAAATTTAATTATTTAGATTATTCAATGGTGTTCATTTATATATAAGAAGTAAATTATTATTATTAAAAAAATATATAAAAGAATGTAATTTTTTTTTATTTTTTCTTAAATCCAAAATAATAAAAATTAAGATAAACTTAAAAACCAATCTAATTTAATCTAATAAACTTGAATGATATTTTACACAATCAAGATATTGAAAATTATATTTTAAATATTTACTTGTTTTATTATATTTGTTTTGATTAAATTTAATTATAATCTATAAAAACGTATTAAATTGAATGATTTTTTTAGTTACAAAAGAGACTTTTATTTTTAAAAAAATTATCATGACAATCTAGACTATACTTTGTATAATTCGAACATTAAGATCCAAGGGCACGCTTGTGAACATGATCATTATTTTTTGCCACGTATGTGCCATGTAAGCATTTTTGTGGGGGGCAAAATTTTGGGATATTATATTATCATCCCTTCAAAAGGTCGAGATATTTATCTTACATTGAAAGGTAGGGATATATTTTTAACACCCCCTTGAAGGTTGGGTTATTTTAATTAGTTTCGCCTAAAAACAAACCTGTAAAGGTGGATTTTTTTTTTCAAAAAGTGTTATATTCAATATTTAGTCTCTAATTTATAAGTACCTCTATAAGTGAAACCACTAGTATCGGACACATGTTTACAACAGGAGTTAAACTAATCCAAACTTTTTCCAAAATAAAAAATGTTCTTTTACATAGAGCTTTTTAGTGTTAATAATTTCATGATATTTAATACAAATTTTTAAAATTGAATAAAATCGAGTATATGTCTAAATTAAAATTTTTTTTGAAGAAAGATAAAAATTCGGTTCTCCAGACAAGTCTGGAAAAATCGAGAGACCGGACAAGTCAGTAGATAGATTAACCATCATATATCTAAATTAATGATAATTACGGTACCAATTTTTCCATAGCTAATTACATACTCCATTTTTTTTAAATTTTGGTAAGGAAGCTAATTACATACTCCATAGATACGCTATATAATAATGCTTCCTCATGAAGACCCATGTGCTTTTATCAAAACTGGCCTACTGAGTGATGTTTCCCACTTGATTCCTGTCCAAAATATCCACCTTCACATGCCTAATTCCTAATCCTTGGTTTCTTATTCCTAATCCCTAGATTCTAATTAATCTTTTTTTTTCCAATTTTAGTTTACACTAGACATATGGCGGGAAAAATCAACTTATCATAAACCTTTTTTTTTATTAGGAAAGAATTCGGACGAGCAGATCTATCCGGCAGCATCATTGCGGATGAGGTATGAAACTTGCAAGGATGAGTGACAACTTGATGGACAAGGTGACTGCTTTGGGCGAGTGCCTGAAGATGTCCGAGGTGGGAAGGAAAATGAGTGATGGGATGAGCTCTGTGAGTTTCAGGATGAGAGAGCTCTTTCAGGGGCCAAACCAGGCGGATAAGATCGTTGAGGAGGCCATTGCTGAGGCGCTAGACGAGCCGGATTGGGCCACTAATCTGGAGATATGTGCCATGATTAACCATGAAAGTATTAACAGTGGTGAATTGATTCGGGGTATTAAGAAGCGGATCATGCTGAAGAATCCAAGGATCCAGTACTTGGCTCTGGCCCTGCTCGAGACCATTCTAAAGAACTGTGACAAGGCTTTCTCTGAGGTTGCTTCTGAGAGGGTCCTGGTTGAGATGGTGAAGCTGATTGATGATCCGCAGACTGTGGTCAATAATGGGAACAAGGTTCTCATGTTGATTGAATCTTGGGGGAGTCCTCAAAGGAGCTGAGATATCTGCCTTTTTTTGAAGAAACATACAAGAACATTCGGAAACATCTCTCGATATAGTCGGGAAAAGGGTGCGTACACCTTGATGTCTTAGACCCCGCCTAGAGTTGGGACTCAGACTAATCATGCTCGGACCACAGAACAACAATATTCCGAGTTTATTCCGCCTCGGCAAGCTCGAACCAAAGAAAGAAGGAAAAAAAATGTGCAGTGTCAACCCGACTAATCGCGTGTTTGGCAAAAGAGGTCTTTTTTAGGGGTTGTGTGTTTTTTAGGAGGTGGAGATTATTTTTGGGGTTTATGGAAGTGTGGGAGGTGGAGTTTATTTTTTAAAATAACCTTATAAAAAACTTGAATGGTATTTGATGGTTATATGGTTTTGGAGATGTACTTATGGTTAAAATTACTGAAATGCCCTTATTAAAAATACTCACCTACCCCCAACGCAATCGTCGCCTCCTTCTTCCCCCAAATCCTCCTCCTCCTTCCGAGCTTCCGGCTCCCTCAATCCCCTCCAATTGCAGCAAGATTTGACAAATCAAATCTCCAATTGATTCAAATCACAGTTTAAGATCATGAATCTATGGAAATCCGATGAAAACGTGGCTTTCGCCGACGCCTTCATGTCCTTCGACGCTTCCTCCGCCGCCTCCTGGCCGCCGGCGCCGCACTCAAACAGACTTTATGGCCACCAGCAAATGAATCCGGTGGAGGTGATTAGCCAGGACGGCCTCCAGCAGCGGCTGCAAGCGCTGATCGACGACGTTAGGGAGACCTGGACCTACGCCATCTTCTGGCAGTGCAACGTCGATCCCACCGGCCAGTCGCTGCTCGGATGGGGTGACGGCTACTACAAGGGCGATGATTCCAGGAACAAGAGTGCGTCTTCTTCCACCAACATCGCTGCTGGATCCAGGTCTGCGCCGAAGAATCCCGCGGAGCAGGAGCACAAGAGGAGAGTCCTTCGGGAACTCAATTCGTTGTTCAGGGGTAAAAGTGAACAACGAAATTGGCACCTGATAAAAAAACCTCCGGAAGCTACCCTGTGAGGGCTTCCATTTTTGGTGGATTTCAACTCTTCAAACCTCCAACTGCAACTTTTCAAAGCTGATCGCCAAACACCATCGGATGAGCTTTTTTTTTTGGCAACGATGAAACCTATTAGCACCTAATGAAACCCCTTGCCAAACACGCGCTAAGTGGGTTGCACTTGAGGCTCAGGTTCACACTTGAGGGGCGTGTTGGAATCTCTCACAATAGTGGGTAGGACCAAAAGTACCACAAAATATAAGGAGAGGTGAAGTCCCTACACAATGACTTTAAACTTTTGTGATAGGAGGTGGATCCCGATTCCCGACCTTATAACCTAAAAACAAAATAAACCCGACACGACTCCCGTTTTCACACACCCGACTGGATTTCTTGGAATTCTATAGTTTCCTCAAGTGAGATACTCTTTGAATGGGTTCTATAATCTGTCATTCTTATGATTGGTCAATAAAGATGTAAGCTGAGTGTATATTACATTCGGGGAATTTATTTCAGGTCAAGAATAAAGTTTCAGTGAAAAGGGTTATGTGGCATGTTGTGCCCCTATGATTTCTAATATATATTTTTTTCTTTTTTACCTTACAGAGCTTAAGGTTAAGAGGCATCCGATTTCCTGGTCGTGACAATGAGAGTCTGACGCCCATTTTTACTCCTGCCCGCAACCTATCATAAACCTTACAGTATCAATAATCCACATAAAAAAAAAAAGCAAAAATGGGGATGAGTCCGAGCAAAGGGCTCTTGCAAATGAGTTCGGACTCACAACGGGTGGAGGTGGATCATGACCCACGCCTTTTTTTGGGCAAAAATTTGAAGCCAAAACGACGTCGTTTCGATCCAAAATAGGGTGAAACGTGGCATGTTGTTCCTTCTACCCGGATGATGTAGCGCTGCAACGCGGCCCAACCAGGGCGCGCCATATAGCAGCGTTGTGTACTTTAAAAAACCCAATTTATGTCATTTTTATGTTAAAAAAATTACTTTTGAATGTAATTTATTTTGATCTATCCATAGATACCCATTTTGTATATGTTTTTTTAGATAAAAAAAATCGAAAATACAAATATCCATATTTCACTTCTTACCCATTAAAAATATATTGTTTATCCCATTTTTTCCCTATAAATAACCCCCTCCATCTTCATCACTCCTCACACTAATCTCTTTTAACTTCTATTTCTTCTTTGAAAGTTTTATCATCTTGTGAGTATGGATCCCAACAAACATTCATATTATTCTCCTCAAACTTATTTCTCAATCCCATATGGATGGCTTTACCCAAACCCGAGCGAAATTCTCAACCCAGATCTGTATCTCTCGAATGTTCAACACTTCAACCTAATCCACATCTGTATTCCCAAAATGCTCAAATGGTACTCCCAAATGCTCAGCTCAACCCTCATCTGCAACCTACAAACGTCCAACAATTTCTGTTGAAGTGGAAGATGAAGACGATGATGACGATGTGGCTCCTACACAAACCAGGTGTGAAAGAAACAAATGGAGCGAGGATGAAGAGCATTTGCTTATCAGTGTCTAGTTGAACACAAGCAAAGAGGTTAGCACGGGAAGAAACCAAACTCGTCAACTTTCTCTCTTCCCCATACTCATCAACTTTCCCTCTTCCCCATTTACTTCTTCTCTTCCCCATACCCATCAAGTCTCCCTTTTCGCCATACTCATCACCTTTCTCTCTTCCCCATTGTAAATAATCTTCGAATCACCCAAACATTTACCACATCAAATTACTTTCTCTTCCATCTCTCTCCCTACCAAATAAATTTCATATCAACTTCCCAATGTCTTCATCTAGCTCCTTGTCCTCTTCGAGTTTATGACTTGATGACATCTTCTTTCACCGCCCAAACTCGAAGTGAACGAAATAGATGATCAAATCAACCAAATTATGGACGAGTAGATAGTCCGCCTGTCACAACCAACACGACGCTCCAGCTCTAGGCCTCGTCGACGCCGATGCTACATCGAAAGGGGCCGTGAGAGTGGTCATGATTGGTTGTTCAACGACTACTTTGCTGAGAACCCGATGTATAATGAATCTTTATTTCGCTATCAGTTCTGAATAAGAGGACATGTATTCCTTCACATTACAAATTCATTCTCTTATGCGTTTGAATACTTTCGTCAATGAACGGATGCCACTGGGAGACTGGCCTATCGTCTCTACAAAAATGCACTGCAGCAATTCGCATGTTGGGGTATGGAGTTGATGCCACTAGTGTTGATTCTATCAACGACTATCAATCTCATTGAAATGTGTTAAGAAATAAAATTTGAGGTATTTAATTTTTTTCTTTGAGTTTGGTGGTTTTCTATAACTTTCTTAGGTTTTCGATGTCACGAATAATCGAGGATGAATTAACTCATTAAACATAACTGAGACTATGACATAAGCTCAGCAATGTTCTACGACATAAGCTCAGCAATGTTCTAAAAGACTATGGCATAAACTCAACAATGTTCTACGAGGTAACTGAAAAACCTCGGCAAACTTCATCGAGCTGCTGTATTTTTCTCGGTCTAGGCAACCAAGCCGGTTTTTCGACTTCAACCCCCCTGCAAATGCGCCCAAATCTCACATTTACAAGCCATATTCACACCCATTCTTGCAAATGCAACACTCATATCACAAGAACAATTACAAAACCAACAAAATCTACTCAAAACAATCAAAAATCAATTGAGATTTTAGATTTTTGCATTTTCGCTAAAAATAATAATCCAATTAGGAGGTCGACTATACCTGAAATCAACTAGATCCGAAGAGAGACGGGATGTGATGACAATAATGGTTTGAGGAGGTTATGGCAATGAATTTATTGGAAATGCAAAAATGGAAAGGACTTGAATATAATTGTTTAAAATTTATCTTACCAATAGATAAATGTATATTGCCAATAAATTTTATGGTCAAATAATAATAAAAAAAATGTCACTAGACAAACTCCCGTCCACCTTCAAAATTGGGTTATTTATTTGAATTTGCTTGATTCTAAATCCAAATTAATACAAAATTTAAAATTATGTCATTAGACAAACTCTAATCCACTCCAAAGCTTGAGTTTGTAAGATTTGTTGTCATTCTCACCATTTGATTTTCAGATAACTTTACACCATCCACAATGGTTTTGCTTAAAATATACACATTTGCACAAGATGTGTAAAAATACACATAACTTTTTAGTAATTTGCTCCATTGGTGAAATGTGCATTTTTTACACATCATTCAAATACAATTCATTTAAAACAAAAACAAAAATAAAATCATAAAAAATAAACCAATGAAATTGTCTTGCTTTTTGTAAAAGTTTTTGCAAATGGGGGAGGTGGTGTGCTCAAATTTGCACATCACATGCTCAAATGTGTACATTTGCACACACCAAAAACAATCAATGGAGCTTGAAAATGTCTAAAAAATAGACATTTGCACACAACCATTGTGGATGGTCTTACATGCAACTTTACCTCACAAAGCCAGCCGATACGAGTTTTAAATTTTGAAGTAAAAAGGCACCAAAATCAGTAAAAAGCAGAGCAGATACATTCCACACTGCAATGTGTTCATAGTAGATCTTGGGGACGGAGGACTACATGTGAATTACTTACAGAAGATACAGAAACAAACACAAAGTGTACTCCACAATCAATACTACTGACTACAGATCTAGATCAAGATCAAGATCAAGATCAAGATCAAGATCAAGATCAAGATCAAGATCAAGATCAAGATCACATGAGAGTAAATGTTAATCCTGTCAATTTAAATGATTCATATGCAGAGATCCTGTACTGGCATTAAAACATCACAAGGCAACATTAATCTCCCCATCCCATTTAACCAGTGGCATCTGCCATCAAATTCCTTAGAAGGAAATGAGATCATCCTTGCCTGGTTGCTTCTTTCGCTCATTTCCACCTTCAGATCCAGACCCGACTTTTGTCCCAAATATCATCTCATCTAGGTCTTCCAACATCTCATCGTTCCTCCCTCCACTTGGAGAAAAGCCCTGGGATCCCGACGACTTCCTCACCAGTGCTTCTTCTCTCCCAGCTCGGGGAGACTCCTCTGGCTCGACTGCAATGGGTATCATGGCAGGCTCGGGTTCTTGCTGAGTAGTCAAGGGCTTTCTCAGATCCTCGTACTTGGAAAGGGCTTTCTGGATTTCATCATTCACGTTCAGGGCTTCGAACAGAAGGGCCTCGTTATCGCCTGCTGTCTCGATGATTCTCAAAATGGTTGACTGGGATGATCGGCATTGTTGCACAAGCGCTGTGGTCAAGTCATCCTGCTCAAGAAAGGATAGGAGAGTGATGCCGGACATTCATCAGATCAGAATTTCAAATGTGGAAGGAAATGTTCAACAAATATTGGGCAAAATCCAAAATTTCACGCATATTTGAGGGATGCACAAGCATAAAACTGCAACTGAGAAACGAATAAAATCTTAATGATGCTATGCATATACATTCCTATCATAACTTCCCGTTCATACAAGAAATTTCTCCAAAATGAGGAATCTTGACGTACACCAATAGTCTTAAACCCATGTACACAGTATCATGAGAAAAATCTAGAGAGAATTAATCTGACTAGCCGTTCAGTCCACAACATAAACAAACAGGATCTGCCTAGATAGAGCCATTTCAAGAAACAAACTTTTACAAATTAAAGCTGTTCGCATCATAACAAAATCCCATTGATAAAATATCAAAGGCTGTCTTAAGCATTGTGTCAAGTACTACAATAATGTTTTTCTAACAAATGTCTTTTATGAAAGTCAATGCTAGTTAATGGTATAAGCAGTAACTTCCAAATCTATATCTTAGACAGCAGAAAACCATCAAATACTACTTCATCTCTTCTAGTAAAAGATGACGGACAAGGAAATGAATATTGGTATATATGAAATCTTATGCTCCCTCCGTTAATTAAAACTTGACGTTTTACTATTCACACATGCTTTTTGAGGTGTTAAAAACTATATAAAATATTAACTTTTTTAACATATTTTTTAAATAATTTCATACTTGTTACTATTAGTTATGAATTTATAAAAACAGTTTTTAAAAAATGTTAATATTTTATATAGTTTTTACCATTCTAAAAAAGCGTGCATGAATACTGTAAACGACAAGTTTTAATTAACAGAGGGAGTAATTTCTAAAACATGTTCAACATTTCTCACAACTTCCAGACAACTAACAGCCTTTTATAATAAACCAACCCAGAAAAAAAACTACAACACAAACCACACTGCTACAGAAAATGGCGCTTTCAGGGTCTTCAGGCAATGGACAGGCTCCAAGCCTTACGAAAGCGAGAAACTAAGATACTAGAACCCAAACACTGATTAGATGGCTTCAAGTTGTTATCTAAACAAAAAATTTCAGCAAAAGATATCAAAACAATAGCAACCTACAAACTGACGAGATGTTTCATTTCTATAAATCCCTTGGCGCAACATCAAATTTGAACATATCCTACTTGCCTGTTTCCTTTTTAATTGAAAACATATTCCAGTAGGCACAGGTAAGTTACATAATTTTGAGCATAGGGTTTTAGGATTCAGGTAGGACTACCCATCCTCAAATTCAATGTTTTTATAATGTGCACACTGCAGAATTTGAGCAAATTGCAAGAAAATTCACACAAGGCAAGTATTCTGCTTTGGTGTAAGAAAAGGCAAATATTAAATCACGAGCACTTCCTCACTTTTTTCCAACTTATATGGCCACATGCCCATGTTTCCGTCTCTCCAACCACAATTATGACCTTAAACTACCCTCCAGCCACAAAGTTTTCATAAAGTATTGCATGAGTCATTCAGCGAAATCATTATATATCAGCAAAGCCTGGTACTCCAACTCAAGTGATCCTAATAGGAAAATACTATTGCCTATAAATCACTGAAGATATGACAAACACAACTTGAAAATAAAAAAGTTTTTGAGTTATTTCTTCTAGCTTGACCTCAGGTATATGATTCATTTTCTTCTAGCCTGACCTCAGTTATATTTTTCCCTACCAAAGAAATCACCAAGGAACTCTTTCTCCCAACAAATAAGTAATAAATCACTAAGAAATAAATAATCCTGCAGCAGATAAATGGATTCAAGACCATGTATGGATGCCTCTTAGGTCAATTAAATACAACCCAAACTTCAGGTAGAAAAACACACACAATTGACAGTTGCAAATGTACAATAGCCATGATAATCAACATTGCTGCAATGTAGTAATGTACCTGCAGAACATCATGTTGAGGTGAGGATGTTAAAACTGTTGAAAGAAGTTCAATGCTATTCCGAGCCACATCGAATGCCTCCTTTGTCTGTTCAGGAGAATAAGTCTCTACAGGAATATCATGCTCTGCATGTGTAACTGGAACATTGGTTTCTGATTCAGGGATGGTGCGGGCAGGAGTAAAAATGGGCGCCAGACTCTCATTGTCACGACCAGGAAATCGGATGCCTCTTGACCTTAAGCTCTGTAAGGTAAAAAAGAAAAAAAAATTTTTATTAGAAATCATAGGGGCACAACATGCCACATAACCCTTTTAACAAAAACTTTATTCTTGACCTGAAATAAATTCCCCGAATGTAATATACGCTCAGCTTACATTTTTATTGAACAATCATAAGAATGATAGATTATAGAACCCATTCAAAGAGTATCTCACTTGAGGAAACTATAGAATTCCAAGAAATCCAGTCGAGTCCACGGGAGTCATGTCGGGTTTATTTTGTTTTTAGGTTATAAGATCGGGAATCGGGATCCACCTCCTATCACAAAAGTTTTTAAGTCATTGTGTAAGGCTTCCCCTCTCCTTATATTTTGTGGTACTTTTGGTCCTACCCACTAATGTGAGAGATTCCAACATGCCCCTCAAGTGTGAACCCAAGCCTCAAGTGCAAACCGCTTAGTCGGGTTGACACTACACATTTTTTTCCTTCTTTCTTTGGTTCGAGCTTGCCTAGGCGGGATAAAATCGGAATATTGTTGTTCTGTGGTCCGAGCATGTTTAGTTTGAGTCCCAACTCTAGGCGGGGTCTAGGACGTCAAGGTGTACGCACACTTTTCCCGACTATATCGAGAGATGTTTTCGAATGACCTAGAAGCCAAGAAAATCGACTCGACTTAGACCTACTTTGATATCATGTAGTCGAGCCGTGGAAAAACGGGAGTTGTGTCGGATTTTTTATCCAACTTCCATTACAAAAGCCAATGGATTGACCTTATAATAGTAAAAATCATAATAGTAAATCAATGTAACCCAACACAGTTTGCTACTAATCGAATAATGCTTATCTTCCTAAAGCTAAGAAATAGGAAACAAAAGATAATGGGATAAATTACCCTATAAAACAAGGATTTATTCCATGCAATACAAGATAATAGACTCAATTAATAATAAGATAATAACTAGTTTAATTATTGATTTTAGGCTTCCTAAAATAAGATGTCCAAGGTGACTCCTTGGCTCAAGATTGTAACAGAACTCCAAGCTTGACCCCTCTCAAATGGGAACCAAGAGGCTCTAAGCCTACAGTTGCAGTCTAATGCAAAGACGTCTATTTGACATTGCCACTCAGAGAATCGAATAAAAGACAGAAGGAAAGAAACTTCTAGAAATATAAAATAAGGGTTTGGTAAAGTCTGGTTCATGTAGGGACTGGGGATCTGACAAAATTAAAACGCATAAATGCTTTTGTATATTGATAATACCCATGTAGAAAGTGAAACCGTCAAATCTCCACATTCATAATTCACAAAGTGCAGGTAGTCTACCATCTTCTATACAATGCACAAGTTGTAACAGACAGTTGCAAACCTTACCAGCATCAAATTCAAGAGGGGCAAAATTTAATCCTTTCTCATCTTTCAGTAGCCCATATCCTTCCCAAATCTTGCTCAATATGCTAAGCATCAAATATTAACATTCGAAGTTCATATTTTACATGTTTCATAGTTCCAGGCTTCCAGCTTCCAACCAGAAAGCGTTTAGCTCCTATCAGCACAAGGCTCTTTGTTTGGCAGGATCAAAACTATTTTGTTTTTCTGAAATATGTTAAACATGATGTTGTACTGCAACAGAAAACTTATCATCATCCAACAATAACAAATAAACCTACAGTTTTTCTGGGAATATCAAGAGTTTTTCCACCACCATCCTTGACCAACCACAATTCATCACTGAGTCTATTCAACTATATAGAACCCAAAAGTAATACTGAAACAATGAAATTCAAAGGTGACGTTCATTTAAACATTCAAACTATACCATACCTTGTATGTTTCTTCAAAAACAGGCAGATATCTAAGCTCCTCTGAGGACTCCCCCCAAGATTCAATCAACATGAGAACCTTGTTCCTATTATTGACCACGGTCTGCGGATCATCAATCAGCTTCACCATCTCATCCAGGACCCTCTCAGAAGCAACCTCAGAGAAAGCCTTGTCACAGTTCTTTACAATGGTCTCGAGCAGGGCCAGAGCCAAGTACTGGATCCTTGGATTCTTCAGCATGATCCGCTTCTTAATACCCCGAATCAATTCACCACTGTTAATACTTTCATGGTTAATCATGTCACATATCTCCAGATTAGTGGCCCAATCCGGCTCGTCTAGCGCCTCAGCAGTGGCCTCCTCGACGATCTTATCCGCCTGGTTTGGCCCCTGAAAGAGCTCTCTCATCCTGAAGCTCACAGAGCTCATCCCAGCACTCATTTTCCTTCCCACCTCGGACATCTTCAGGCGCTCGCCCAAAGCAGTCACCTTGTCCATCAAGTTGTCACTCATCTTTGCAAGTTTCCGAACCCTTGACCTCCAAATCCAATTGAAAAAAAAATGAGAATACGCACAGAATTTCTCCAATTCAACGAACAAGCAATCCCCAAAAAATCTTAATCGTGAATGAGAACACAAAGCAAATTATCGCTTGAGGAGAAGGGGAAGCAGCGTAGAAAAATTCAAAGCGTTGAAATTTCAAAGAAGGCAGAAGTCAACATAGGATGATTCCAAGAAACAGAGAAGCAGATGGCCAAAATAATATCAAGAGATCAAAACTACCAAATGATTAATTGAAGAAGCATGGATGGAATGGAATGCAACTACCAAATAGAGACAAATCCGAAGAAACCAAAAAAATCGGAAAATAAAGATAAACCCCACCAGCGGGACTTGAGAAATTAAATTGCGAGGGACGGGGAAAATGCAAGTAATAATTGAGATGAAAAAGAGAGAATTGAAGCGAAAAGCATAGATTGAATTAGGCGAAGTGATGATCAAGCAACAGCTGGAAGAGTAGAGCAGGGTTAGGGTTAGGGTTTTACCTCTGGGGAGTTGAGAATAAGATTACGAAGCGATTGAAATTGGGAAATTGGGGGAGAGTGTTTGAGAAAGCGGGTAAAGAAGCACTTAAAGCAAGCGGAGAGTTGAGTAAATATGATCGATCGGCGTTTTAAAGAGTTGAGGACGGTCGGTCGGTGGTTACAGGTTTGGTGGTTGCGTCGTTTTTCGTTTGCTTTTCATTTACGCCTTCGGCTACTTTACCCTTTCTCATCTCATTTTATTAACATTTTTACCGATTTTTTTTTTATTAGGTAAAAATTCGAGTTCAGGCATACATGAAACTCGATGGCCAAACAAGTCGGCAGACGAAAAACCGTCAATACAAACAGAACACAATAACACAAAATATCAGAGAGGAAAGAAAAACCCAACCAACCCATACAAGACGTCAATCAGCAGAGAAGTCGATCGAGAATCAAGACGCACCACGAGTGCCAAGAGCGTGGGAGAGTGCAAAGACTCACGACAGTACCCTAACCGGAAAGGGCGACTCCTGAGGAAGTGTAGATTGCCGACGTTGCCTCCACCTAAATGAATGATCTTCGAAGACCACGAACACCACCACGATCCGTTGTCGATCAAACAGGACGCCTGATACTGCAACCCAACACAAAGCAGACGCAGCCACACCAAAGCACCGACTAAACGCCAAAAGACGGGGTAAATACGGGCTGAAAAGGAAAGATCGATCCACTGTCGGAAATGTAACATTTTTTTTACCGATGTTTCACGAGATAACTAATAGTTTAGCTTAATTTTGAATAAAGATTTAAAGATTTTCACCGGTGATCTTAAAGTTTTTGAAATATTTTATCTCACGCCCAAAACTTGTATTTTGGTTGAAAAAAATGGGTTTAAACTTTTTTAGAGATAAATATTACTCCCTTCGATCTATATTAATTGATGTTTTAGAGAAATGGACAAAGATTTAAAAAATGTCACTTTCACCTTTAGATACCTCATAAAATAATTTTTACTCTTTCATCACATTTATTATGCACAAATGTATTTGGTTAAACAAAAAATATAAATTATACTGATACTAGTGCAAAAGTAAAAGAAAGTGTAATTATTACTTTTAAAACATCAAATATTGTTGATCAAATTTCATTTCCTAAAACATCAAATAATATAGATCAGAGGGAGTATAATATTAATAGATTATATTGAGTAAGTCCCCCTCTGTCCTCCTTTGTCCAACCCAATTTTAATTCCCTACCAATCCTCCCTTTTCCATGTGATTTCACCATTACAAGAGTCTTAAACACACAAAAAAAAAAATCACACTTATTTCAATTGTAAACCTCAGCTTTTCCCTTTAATCACACTAAAGCCTAAAAGAGAGGTCAATTCCAATCACAACTTGTCATTTGACCTTTGGTGTAGCTGACCATTGTTGGTGGGTGTTGCTGATTCGTTGATTCGAAGGGGCGATGGGCGACGGCGAGAAAAGAGGAAAAGGTTGTGGCAGGCGAAGGGGCCATGGGAGGATGGAGGGAGATTTCGAAGTGGTTGTGCGGCGGGAACACCAGTCTTGATCGGTTGGGGGGCATGGCTTCTGGATGGTGCATCTTGAAAATTAGGGATTGTTGGGTTTTGATCTCCTTCTTTTTGTTCTTTGTTTGGAACATTGATGGTGCCACATTGCTACTCATCAACCTCTCAAGACAAATTAAACTCGAAACATAAAGTGGAAAGGGGACAAAGTTCATTGGGTTGGGGAGGCCGAGGAGATGATATCGAAAGGACAAAAGCTTTAGTTTATTTGTTAAAAGTCTTCCATAATTTATCAATATTATAATATTTACCCCTATAAAAGTTTCAAATCACTTTTTTCAACCAAAATGTACGTTTTGGGCGCAAGCCAAACAGCTCTAAAACCCTAGGATTACCTAACAAAAATCTTAAAACCCTTATTTACCACTTGAATTAAGTTAAACTATAAGTTTACCACGTGAAAAATCCGATAGAGTCTTTACTAGGGTCTTAGGACAGTCCAACTCCATCGGGTGGGTCCTCATCGAGTCATTTATTTATTTATCACGAGATACGATATGAGCATTAGATATGATATGATATGAAGAGACATGATATGCTATTGCATCGAACTGGCCAGTCTTTGCACTATCGGGAATGGGTGCAGGAGGTAGGAGAGGGACATGTCACTTGACATTCTACGTGGATCCATTTAATCGCTTTCTGCATATATATAAACTGTCAACATGCTTGTGTGATTTAAATTCCCGCACTGCATTAGAAGCACCCTTTATTTAGCTAGGCTTAGCATGTTTTATGTCCTTAGTGTGGTCTTTAGGGCCTGCATGCATCTCTTGGCCTGACTTCGTGGTTAGTTTCAGGTATTTGATCCTTGCTTGCTTATATGCTTCCATGGCGGGTTATCTCCATTTTGGCGCACTATCAACCGAGAGACTGACAATCACCAAACTTACATACTTTAATGATTTATACTCGTTTACTTAGTTTTGACCCGGTATACCGTGGCAGGTTGTACCCTGATTTTCGTTGCTTTCCATTTTGATCTTTAGACGGTTTTTGAGCGACTTAGTAATATAGGACAAGTTCTGGGTACCCAACGACCCTTCACACAATTTGGGGTATGAAATCCCCTCTTTCAAAACACTAACATTTGGGGTTTGAAACCTCGACCCGTACTTGGATTGCAAGATCCGAACGAAGGTATCCAACCTTCGAAACCCAACCCGAATATTTATATTTGGGCCGTTACAATGTATTGGGTTGTGAATCCCCAATTATCAGAAATTAGGCTGGGAACCGAATGCTCCGGAAGAAACACAACATCAAATTAATCACATCCCTCTGGAGACAAAGGCTATAGGCATTTTGTCAAACATTGGAGTGTAATGAAAACATAAACAAAGACCATCAAAAGAAATCCATACACAATTCAACCAAATTCCCAGGGGAAGTTCGCCATTTGGTTGCTGCCATTTGAGGATAGTAACTATGAACAGAAAGAAAACATTCAAAACAAGTTGCACACAATACACGATGAAAGGGATAAAAGAGACGATGGAGATGCTGACCTGCTCGATTCATGACGGAAAGTTGGCGATGGGGGAGGAATTAGGGCTTGAAACCAGCCTGTGCAAACAGGCAACCTCTAGAGAACACCCGACACTCGAAATTAGGGCTCGAAACGAGGTTGTGCGGTGCTAATGCTGGGATAGGGCTAAGCGTGGGGCGGAAATCCAAATTAGAGAACATCGATGATCCTCGTGATGAAGAAATCGGGGGAGGAAGCCCGTCGGTAAAGCGACTACGAATCCTGGAAGCAAGCGAAGAATGAGAGCGATAGAAGGGTGGATAGGATGGGGTACATGAAGCCTAATTAATTTTGTTTGGGGGCTAGTATGCCTAAAAAAATTGAAAGGGATTAATTAGTTAATTAAATGTGTAAAGATGTACAAAACACCAAATTTTCTCATAAAAGAAAGAGAGAGTGTGAAAAAAAGAGAGAGTGACGGAAAAGAAAGAGAGAGTGAGAAAAAGAGAGAGCGTCAGAGAGATAACAAAAAGAAAGAGAGAGAAAAAGAAGAGAGTGTTAGAAGCTTTTGAAAAAATTCATCCGCAATATTATTTTTTGCTTTGTACTTATTAGGACGGATCCTAGATCAGTCCTATGTAGTTTTTTTTATTTTTTTTATAACGGATGGATCCTCGATGCGTCTGTATAAAAAATACATACGTAACATAAATAATTTTGGGGGAATTGTGCTATAGGCCATAATTAGGGCCTTTATTAGAAAATTGTCCACCCTTCCCTTCCAAATTGGCAAAATGTCCACCTTCCTTCCCTTGTCCTCTTTGCCCCTTTGCCCTCCCACGCGTGCCCCTGTGCCCCCCTCCTGTTTCAGCACATTTGATTTCAGCAACTCCTATTTCAGCGTTTTTTTTCGCGCGTTGCTGAAACCGAAGTTGCTGAAACCAAAGTTGCTGAAACTGCTGAAAATAGTTTTTTTTTTTTTCGCGCGTTGCTGAAACCTAAGTTGCTGAAACCGAAGTTACTGAAACCAAAGTTGCTGAAACTGTTGAAAATAGTTTTTTTTCGCACGTTGCTGAAACCTAAGTTGCTGAAACCGAAGTTGCTAAAACTAAAGTTGCTGAAACTGTTGAAAATAGTTTTTTTTTTCGCGCGTTGCTGAAACCTAAGTTGCTAAAACCAGGGTTGCTAAAACCGGAGTTGCTTAAATTGTTGTTGCAATTGCTGAAATTAGTTTTTTATTTTTTCGCGTCAACGCTTCGACATCGGACTTGCTGAAACCGTGTTGCTGAAACCGGAGTTGCTTTTTTTATATTTTTTTCTTTTTTTTCGCGTCACCACTTCGACACCGGGTTTGCTGAAATCGGAGTTGCTGAAACCGTTTTGCGGGATATAAAATTTAGCCTATGCGGGATTCGAACCCACGTATTTGCGCATAAGCACATTGCTCTACCATTGAGCTAAGAGGCTTTTAAAAGAGATTTAAAACAAGGAACATCAAAATTCATGTTGAAACCGTGTTGCTGAACATGCTTGTGTGTAAGATATAGTAGCTCATACAATTGTATAATAATTAATTTCAGCATTTCAGCATAACGAATTTTGCTAATAAGAATTAATTTCAGCATTTTCAGATCACACAAAAACACAAGAAGCTAATTAGCTCTTCAAGAGTCCGCATTTCAGCATAACGAATTTTGCTGAAATGCGGACACCCACTAACGCTCAAAATACCGCTGACGTTAAAAAAAGTTGCAGACACGATTAAAAGTGCTGAAAGCGGAATATAAAAATGACGCTCAAAATACCCACGTGTTGCGGGATATAAAAATGACACTCTTCTTCTTGTTTTACCAAACCCGCAGTTTGCCGGTTTCCTGTGGAAACAGTCAACCAATTCCCAAACACACTCAATTGGTGAGAAAGCAAACGTTTGTACATTCAAATTTAGATCAGAAGACAACAACTATTGAGCAAAGTCATTTCTTAAAGCATTTGCAGATGGCCGGGGAGATGGAGCCGGACATGTAGGCCGGATTTCTGGATCTCGTCATCCAGATACAATTTCAGTAGATCTCGGGCCAAGACAACTCAGAGTTAAACCAAACAATTTCTACATCCTAGCAACGATGGTTAACAAATGAGTGCCAGGGGGTGATGGCTCAACTTCATCAAGATGTCCAAAAATTTTAGACAGCAAGAGCTATATCCAGCTTCCCATTTCCCAATTATCAAATCAAAGCTAGGCAATATGAAACATGTAGCCATGTAGGTGAATATTTTTTGTAGAAAGAAAATGAAAATACAAATTGGTCAAAGTGTGCCGTAAACTAAACAACGAAAAATTCAATCATCCAACTATCTAATCCAATAAACCTCTTCATTGAATTGAAATCCCTGCACAAGTTCATAATATATGTCCATCCAGATGACCAATTAATTTAAAAATTCCCCCTAAAAAAACAACAACAAGAACAAAAAACAGTGAAAAGAATTCATAACAAAAAGTGAGAACCGAAATCTTGAAAGAAAACAAGCGAAAAAACGTACCTTGTTCTTATCAATCTTCTTAACAGCAACACGCTCCTTGTTGGATTTGTCGGTGGCAACGTAGGTGTAACCAAATTGGCCATGTCCAAGCAATTTCCCAATTGTGTATCTCCGATTAAAGTTCTTAGAATAACCGAAATCCGTCTTTTTCCCGCAGGGAACCGTCCCAGCCCATCTTGCTTTACCGCACTGGTTCTTCTGTTTGGGGACCTTCTCGTCGCCCTTACGCTGTTGTTCTTGCTTATTAGGCTGTGGCGGAGGCGGTGGCGTCCCTGTCGAACCTGGCTCCTCTGATACAATTTCAGCAGATCTCGGGCTTCACAGAGGAGGACGAGCTCCGGCTTCGACACTGGCGGCACCAAATCGGCGGGATGTACAGCGTCAACGGCACCGCGGAGAAAGCGACGGAGAAGAACAGTTGAAGCATCAAAAACCTCCTTCAATGGCGGCGGCGGCGTTAGGCCGGAGAGCAGATCTTCACCGCCGGTATGGATCGATCGAGAGAGCGCGTGAAGAGGAGGGAGTAAGGCAGGCATATCCGCTCGGAATCGGGGGAGATCGACTGCTAATAGATTGAGAGAGTGCAACCTCTATTTTTGGGTGTGATGAAGAGCGAGAGAGTAGATATGAGGTGGAAGGGCACAGTTTTGGGTATGGACAAAACCCTAATTTAATAAGGGTGGTGGACATTTGTCCAATTTGAGCCCAAAAAGTGGCCCGTTGGGCAAATTTATTCAATAATTTTGGCAAATAAATTTCCAAAAATACATAAATAGTACTCTAACTCTCTAATTCGAATGATTCCAATACTTGGTTCTTCCATTCAATTATACATTAAGTTATTCATTCTATACTATATTGTATTAGACTGGAACAAAATTAGTACACAATTAGATCAATATATATTGTTATTCTAACCATACAAAACCCATCTCCACTCAGTACACAGTTCAATCGATGAATACTTATTCTAATTATACAATTAGGTGTACACTGTACATTGTGTCTGTGTACAGAGGGAGAGGAGGTGGTCGGAGTGTGGACAGGAGTCGGCGGAGGGCAAACTCAACCTGTCTGGAGAGGAGGTGGTCGGACTGTCGGAGGTGCTGACCGGTGATCTCACCGAAGGCAATGGCAGCGCCGAAGCAGTCAAGCAGATCCCGAATCTCGGTTGGCAATTGGAGGTGAAATCGAAAAGTCAAAGGGAAGGAGAGGTAGTGATGGTGGTCTGAGAAGTGTGGAATCGAAGAACGGTGGATGACCGACGGCAATGAAGGCTGATTTCGAGTAGCCTATTTGACAAGCCGGTTGGAGGCGAAAATCCCAAAGAGAGATTGAATCGTGATGATCGAGCGGAGAATTGATGGAGGATTTTGACCTAAGTCTCACCACTCTCACGAATAACGTAAATCTGATCCATATTTGGATTTAAAAAAAAATAAAACGAAGCATTTTAGTCTAATGATATATCTGTCAATATCGGGTTTGACCCGATATATCGACATTGCCCCGATATTTTCCGTTGACCGATATTTTTACTCCGATATGCCAATATCGTCTCGAATTCTAACATTATTTTCTTTTCTTTTTTATTAAAATAAATAAAAAATACAAACAATGAAGGCGTGTAGCAGCCAGAAAAACTAGCAAACAAAATAAATACTCCGCAAATAATACAAACAGTATTCAAAACTAGCAAAAGATAAATAAAATAAAAAAAATCAAATAGTGTGGCAGTGTGGGTCAGTGTGGGCGTTTGAACCGAAATGGAGGGTTTCCTCTTCCATAACCTTGTCCACATTCCAATGCAAGGATTAGGGATGGCGGGTCGGGTGATGGGTGGATGATCTACTTCCGTCACCCGACCCACCTCCCAAAACCCTTCACCCTACTCGACCCATCACCCACAAAATATTTCACCCGCTCCGTCCACCCATCACCCACCGGGTGATCGGGTGGATCGGGTGATAATTCGGGTGAAATACAAGACATTAAATTCATCAAAAAAAATTATTGAAAAACATACGTCGAACACATCGACGAATAAACGTTAATTAGAAGCTCATTGCATTCATGTTTCCATTTTAATTAGGAGCCAATTGCATTGCATATCTTCAAATAAAAATTGCATAACTTACTTTATGACAAGATATTTTCATTTTAATCGTTTGATAGGTATCTTGAATTAGGGTTTGGGGTATATTAGTAATTTTACATATAAAATATAGTTATATAATACAAGTCGGGTGACGGGTCGGGTGACGGATCGGGTGATGGGTCGGGTGACGGGTGGGGAATGTCTTCACCCGAATCCGACCCGACCCATCACCCGTTCACCCATCACCCACTTAATATCCGCTTTGTATCGGATTTTCACCAACTTTTTTGGGTCGGGTGAGAAGGACATCCGTCGGGTGCGGGTGAAATTGTCATCCCTAGCAAGGATGCCTCTTTTGTACTATATTCTTACATTTATATTTTTTTAAAATATAAGACACTAAGAGGATGACCATTGCAAATGCTCTAAAGAATTGTGTTGTATACACCCGTAACAGGTGCTATATGCACTCCTTAGGACGGATCATAAATCCGTCTGTGGTAAGTTTAAAAAAAAATAAAACTACATAGGACCGATCTAGGATCCGTCCTAATAAGTACAAAGCCAAAAAAAATTGTTGTGGGTGAATTTTTTCCGGGGTGGCTATATACATCCCATGGCAGGTGCTATATACACTCCTTAGGATAGATTGATCTGTTGTAAGTTTTAAAAAAATATACGGACGGATCTTAGATCCGTTCGTATTAAAAAAAACAAAAAAAATTTCGTCCTATGTAAATTGAAAAGCAAAAAGGAAAAAAGAGATAACTGTGTAGAGAGAGAGTGTGAGAAAAAGAGAGAGATGGCGTCCGAGAGAGAGAAAAAAAAGAGAGAGTGAGTGAGAAAAAGAGAGAGTGTCAGAACCTTTTGAAAAAATGAATTGTTCTATATACATCCGGAACAGATGCTATATGCACTCCTTAGGACGAATCATAAATCCGTCCATTGTAAGTTTTAACAGATTAGCATTATTAAATTTATTTGGTAATTTTGCAATTTAAATATTATATTTTCCATGTTTATTTTGTATATTGTAAGTACAAATATAATATCGGGATTGCTATATACGCGGTTAATTTTTCGCACTTTACACGGTGAAAAACTGCAAATGCGTAGTGCGAGTACGCGAAGTCTGTGGAGCCCGCCAGAGCACTGCAGATCCGCTTCTTCTTCCTCTGTACTCCTTGCCTCATTGCGAATCGGCTCCGGCTCCAGGCGGACCTGTGCTCTCTCCCCCATGGACCTCCAGGCGTACGCGCAATCATCAACCCGGTCGATCTGTTCGGCACCCCAACATCATCCACTTTAAAGAGGCGGCTGCGTTAGTTTCCACAGGCGGCGAATCGCAAGATCCAGTTCGAATTCGGATGTGAAGTTTCATGAAATTGAATATCGGTTGTTGATTTTCTCTGTAAGAAGGTAACCCTACCCCCTTTCCCCCTTCTTTTCAATTCACTCTACCTAGGGTTTCAGACCATTTCACCGCTGACGCCAATTTGGAGGACGTTCGCCTGCGATTTCAACAAGGTCGAGAAGCGGATTTCCAAGCGGATTCAGGTTGGCGTCACCGGATTTCCAGGGGATTAGTGACTGGCGACAGTGGCGGCATCGGAGGCGGCCGTGGAGGATTACATCGGAGACGGTGGTTGGATTAACGGAGAAGATGAGGAGCCTGTTGGTTGGGATTTGGTGAATTGAAAAAAAAAATAGTGCACATCCGCACTCCGCATTTGCGGATTAAACCGTGTACAACGCGATATTTTAACCGTGTACATAGTAAACTATAAACCCCTATAATATTTATAAGTAAAAATTAGCAAAACCGGTAAATCCGATATATATCCTTTTAACCGTAACCGATACAATCCCGATAAGCAATATTTAGACCATTGGATATTGCCCTCGCACTCCTCACGTTCATTCACTGCAACACTCGTCGCCAGTTTCACACAAAAAAACCAGAATGCAGAACAGACAATTGATGGATGATAAATGGAAGAGAACTGCTCTTTTAGTCATAGATATGCAGGTTACCTTCTTTCTGCCTTGTTTCTTTTCTATTCTCCATTTCGATTTTCGGTCACTTTCTGAAATTTGATTTCACTTTCACAATTGATGATTTTTCAGAACGACTTCATACAAGCTGGTGGTCCTATGTGTGTGGCTGGGGGAGCTGCCATCGTCCCCAGCGTTATAAAGGCCGTTGAAATTGCTCGGGATCGTGGTATACTCGTAGTCTGGGTAGCTTCTTTCACTCTTAACATTATGGAATTTTCTAGGTTTTGAGCATCACCGAGTCTTATAAATTTGTGGTGCAAAAGCAAATGATTCTATTTGGATGATTGAGTTTGGTTGTGTTCTTTCATGAGCAGGTTTTAGATGATGAAATTTGGGGCAAATTAGACTTGTTTACCGAAATGAAAGGAAATACCTTTAGAAATGTTGCTCTCATTGTTTTATGGATCTATTTTCCACTTGTGTATAAGAATTACTTTAATGAAATCATCTTGTTTGATAAACTTTGCTAAGTTAGGCTACTTGTGTCTTGTATCTCAAGTGTCTATTGATCAGATCTAAGCATCATCATCCGAAAAGATGTTGTAGTATGGTTCACACCTCGCCTTGGGTGTGAACTTTCCTCGTTACCATTTTTATAAATGCTACTGGAACGTCTGACCAGCTTCTAATTTTTGCTTCAACAAAAAAGGACTGGTACAACTTATAGTGTCTTATCATATCCAAAAATGTGTCAAGGTTGTTCGTGAGCACGATCCTTTAGGACGAGATGTGGAACTATTTCGTAGGCATTGCTACACTACCGAGAAGACAGGACCAACTGTGAAGGGAAGCCTTGGTGCAGAGCTGGTTGATGGACTTGTGATTTGTGAAAAGGACTATAAATTGGTCAAGTCACGTTTTAGTGCCTTCTTTTCCACACACCTTCACTCATTTCTTCGGACTTCTGGAATCGATAGCTTAGTTGTTGTTGGTAAGAAAGCTTATGAATTGATCTTCTATGTTCATGTTATTTGTTGATTATGTTTGGTTTTGAAATATTTTGGTTCTATTCTATTAATTTTGCAATATCAGATTCAATACATATACATCAGTAAAAAGGTGTTATCTATCTAGGTGTACAAACTCCAAACTGCATCAGACAGACAGTTTTCGATGCTGTAGCCCTGGATTACCCTTCTGTTAGCGTTATTGTGGATGCCACAGCAGCTGCAACTCCAGAAGTTCATGCCTGTGAGTCCACTTTTTCAGTTTGTTTTATTTCTTTACTTTTAAACCGTTTTAAAACCTGAAACTAGATCATTTTTTATTAAAAAATAATCTAGGAAGAACCATAAAATTCTTTCCTAGCTATCCCCCCTCATAAAATGTGAACCAAGGGAACCTGAGAACCCGACCTATCCAATTCGATAATATCTCTGAAGGTTGATCACTTATCGAGGTATAGCATGAAGCCACAAACCTGCTAGTGACATGTCTACAGTCTACTTGAAGCAATTCAAGGAAAAAAGGGCTTTTTGATTGATCAATTGTATTTGTTACACTTCTTTTGCAACTGCATTTCTGATTAAGGAAATTGGGGAAAAAGTGCTTGTTTTTCTTGTAATTTCTTATGTCAAATCTTCCCCAATAATTCTGACATGAAACCCCTATACTTCGTGTACTCTACCTTCCTCAATAATTCTGACATGAAACCCCTCTACATCGTGTACTCTACCAGCCAACATTTTTGATATGAAGAACATTGGTGTTGCAACTCCAACCTTAGACGAATGGATGAATGCTGATCACTGATAAAGAAATTCAGTCGGAATCACCACCAATTCCATCACCTGTGCTGATTTGTATGCTTTCGAGAATTAACTGGGACTACTTTATTGCTGTGTGTTCTGCATCAGGTGTGTTTCTGACATTAAAAAATGTACTCCTGTTTACAATCTTCATAAAACAAAACGGGGACAAAATTCGACCCATAAATAATCACTGTATATTCTTGACCCGCAAAGGTGTAATCACCGTATATTCTTGTCATAGCTGCATATCCTGTATTCTCACACATCAGCACGCTTAGAAGCAGGCACGACCGAGTTAGCGCTCTTTGTATTTTCCGGCATGTAAGTTATGCTGCTGGTGGTTCCCTATTCGAGACACATTCAAATCAAGTCATATGAAGTTCTGAGGTTGGAAGTTTCACTGGGATCCATCCTTGGGCCGGATGCGAAAACTGGACAGCTTCTCCTCTATTCGAGACACGTTATAATTGGACAGCTTTCTCCTCTATTCGGAGATCAAATCATTACCTTTTGATGTTTGTCTCAACTGCATTGATCCTTGATTGCCAGCAATGAACTAGGCCAAGTGCGGTGCCTGACTCCATGTATTTTCAGGTATGTCCGGCACGTCTCCATTGCCTGTTGATTTGATCTTCAGAGGATAGAATGTTCTGGTCCACCAGGCACTACCAGATCCAACTAAAGGTATACTTTAGTAATGGTCGCAGAAGCTCAACAAAGGAACGGTATCGTACGATAGTCAAACCGAAAATCCGACCACAGATTCAAATTCTCCTCGTCGAAGTGCTCAGGATTGGCTCGAGTGTGTCCAGCCAATTCGGAAGGGTACTCGAGAATCCCCTCATCGGCGCCCACAAATGCTCGGGTAGCACTTGGGCAACGCTGGGCACAGCCGGGCTCGGGAGCTCGGAATCAAGCGTGGGCGATGGCTACGGACCCTCCTCGACAAAGTGCTCTACCTTCACTCAAGGGTGTCCCAAGAATTCGGACCGGTTCTCGACGGTGCTCGAGTGTCCCTGGTGTGCTCGGACAGTGCTCGGTCACCAAGGTGTGGCTATTTTTTTATGACGAGGAAATCCACCTTTGGAAGCAAACATTGGACACGTGACCCAGTCGACAAGAGTCACGCACCAGGTAAATTGGGTTGCGCCGACCGGCTCGATTCACCAGTAGGAGCAAGACATACCTTGGATTTTCACCCATGGAAAGGGGTAGAGGTAGGGATCGAACCCGAAATCTCCTTACTCCCTCTTCTCTACACCACTAGACCACCCCAACTAGGGCCTTTGTGGCTATTTGGTTTCCTGATTGTGATCGGCTACTTATGAACCCCCTACTGTGAATTATCAAGATGAATTTCCTTTATAGCGATTTTTAGTCTCACAAGCTCTTGCATCTTCATTTTGGTAATTTTATGGCCGCAATCGATGTGAATTAACAAATCTGCAACTCCCTAAGGATCTCCACTTGTTGAACTGAGTGGTTCATTGGATTTTAGGGCGTGTTCGGCATTGTATTCTGGGAGATTGTGGAGATTGTGGCAAAATACAAAAAAGCTTTGAAGAATGGCGATGGTGTTCGGCAGGGATTTCCAAGGGATTTGGGGATGGAGATTCATGAGATTTCATCAGATTATTTTGCAATCTCCTCCCCCCAAGATTGTAGAGATTGTGGTCGGATTGTGGTATATGAGATCCATAATTGCCCCTTGCCCTCCACGCTTCCCAAGTTCAGATATGAGCGGCTCGGTTGAAGGGAGAGAGGAACGACGCCGGAAGATCGCGATTTCGCCACTCCCGCCACAAGGTAAGCTACTTCCTCCCCTCTCCTCTCTTCCTGTGTGTTGTCGGCGTCGGCGGGGTGGGGTTTGGGGCACGGCGGACGAGATCTCCTCCAGGGGAGGCGGATCTGGAACGGCAAGGCGGGTCTCGAACGGCGGTCGAGATCTCCTCCATTGTCAATGTCCTTGTGTGTTGTTTTGTCCATCTGGATGTATGTGGAGCTCGTCTTCAACGGTGCTTCTGAACTTCCTGGTGGAGATCTCATGTCAGATTAGGGTTCAACGTTGTGTGAAACCTTGTTGAAAGGAGACGCTTACGGTTCATCGTTTTGTGAAACCTTCCTGGTCGAGTTCTCATGTCAGATTAATCGTTTCCCTTTATGTTCTCTCCCTTTCATCTTTGTGAATCTCTGTGGGAATGCTGAATCTCCAAAGTCACTACACACACCACCAGTAAATTCCTGACATGACACGCAAATTTGTTTTCTTTCAATTCCGGAGACACCACCAGTAAATTCCACCACTTATAAGTCCTCAAAATTTCGTTTTCTTCAATTGATCAAGTTCTGTGACACACAAATTTGTAATGAAAATATCTCCTGGCTTCCATGTTGAGACTGCAATGACGCCAAAAATGGCAACAAAAACTGTATCTCTTTGAAAACCTTTGCCTTGTGTTACATTATTACCCATTGATAGCAACATGTTCTAACACTTTTTCTGTTTCTTTTGTTTGGAACCAAAGTACCATGATAAGCTGTTCATAAGATAAGCTTGTTTGGTAGTAATTGTTTTACAAATAAAATCCTTATTATCAATCATAGTTGTAGTGTATACAAGTGATGGGTAAAGATGCACACATCTCAAATGGGTGGGATTTGGGGGTTGGCATCTGTACATGACAGTATAGAGAAGGTTAGGTGTTACTACCTCGGAGTTTAAATCTTTGGTCCCCTTACTGAGCACTCTTTAAAGAATCACATACAAAGTGTTAAACTGTTTATGGGTTACAAGTTAATAGGGTACATTGTCAATAGAGCCTACAAATGATTTGATTGTCTCGAAATATTTGTTAATCTACTGAATTAGATGTACAAAATAGTTACACTTGGTTCTTGAGCTGTAATAACAACATATAGCAGAAAACCCAATTGAAAAAATGTACTAGCAGTAGGGTGGTTCTTGTTGTCAACTTCTGAATACTGATGCATTGCAATGGTGCCCCTGCAGAAACATCATGTCTTCTTCCGGCAGCTGGCCAAGCGGATGTCCTGAGAAATATCCTTGGATTGGGGGGGGGGGGAGAGAGGCTTCCCCTGTGGTACGAGCATGTATGTCTTCAACTTAAGAAGTGAGATAGGAGTTTGGTACTAACCTACAACACTTCCACTTTGTAGTTATTCATTAGCTAATAAAAAACCCCACCTTATAATCTATTATTAAGCATAGGATATTAATGAACACCTGTTTCTTTAGTTGTTAGAAGTGGGGGGAAGAGGAAATCTATCTGTGTTAAAAATGTCTCTGTTTTGTCAAAATAAAGATGGGCAAGGAAGGACCTTGCTGTCACTGTGGTGGTGCAAGTGAGTTATTGTTCTATTCGTTTGGAATCAGTTGGACCTTTTTATTACCTGAATTGCATTTCTTGTTTTCCATCTATAGTGAATTTTGCTTCATTGATCCATTTGTCATTAAACTGAAACTATTTTAAACCGATCAACATTTTGTAAAACTGAATGTTAACCTCTGCATTAAAGATCAACTGAAGAATAATATGGTGTTATAGCTTTCATGCTTACCTAATGCCATTGAGTCACTCATGGAACCAGACAAGGTAGTGGTATAAGAACTCAACCTCAATAGAGTATTATCAAGTTGTTTGCGATATTTTGTGATTATGACTTGTGAGTGTCACATTTTGTTATTTCCTTTTGCAGTGTCAAAATATTTTGTTGACAAATATTGTCCTTCTGTTGATGATTTGGTTACATCCTCTGATTTGAGCCTGAATATCGTGAAGTATTATTTACTCTTAGAATGTTGTTGTTGGAATATCAATTCTACTTGCAAATATGTCTGGTGAATTGTTTGTGTATTTGAGAAGTCCAATAACATTTTGTTCAGGTTTGTTTTGGTTTATTAGTGGCTGCAACTTGAATGTTTGACAAGTCAATTAACATTGTTGTGAGGTTTGATTTGGTTTATCTGTGTGGTGACTGTAATATGCAGGAGAGGGAACTGTATGCTGAGGAAAGCTCAAGGCATGTCCCCTCAGTTGACGAGAACATGCCCCCGCTTCAGGAGATACCTCAGGAAATTCCACCAGCTCCAGAGGACCCACGGATCCAGCAGCTCGAGGAAATCGCCATGGAGCTGACAACCAGGCTTTATGCAGCAGAGGCAACGGCTCAGAGGAATGGGGATGAAGAGCTCACTGAGCGCGTCGCGAGCCTCTCCACCCATGCCGTCAGACTCTGGGAGCAGCTAGTGGCGGCAAGGTCCCGTGAGGACACCCAGAAATGGATGTTCCTCGTTATGACATCTGTCGCCTTAGCGGCCCTGGCGAGGAATTAAGCCTCCCGGTACGTCACACCGTCTTTTGTGTATAATACCACTGTTGACGCAAAAGGGATTCGAATACCTCCCTGTAAGCTATGACCGTATGAAGACTTCATGTCTCGGAACGCAGGCCCCTCCCTAGTCGTTTTTTGTATCTCCGTAGGGGCGTAGACTTTTTTGGTATGTCCGAAAACTCTAGTGGGTTTGGGTAGGTTCACACTTGAATGGGTGCGTGTAAGTTGCAAACTATTATGTTGTTCAGGTTGTACGACAATGTTGACGAACCCAGCGAAATGGGTGTAATGGTTACGATTCTGTCGTCTATTCTACGCTTTCTTCATATTCACATCGTTCGATTCCGAGTGTAACGTCATTGATTTTCACATAGCGATAGATACTGATTAGGACATCGATTTGCCACACACCTGTACGTTCGTCTACTACAACAACAACTTCCCTACCACAAAAACCATCACATGTGGCTACCTAAAGTTCATCGGCTATGACAACACCACCGTAATCGTACACAAACCACGTCGACTGATGTTGCACACGCAGATGCACCACATATCAAAAGTGTGTTGTTTTGCGTCGGGGCCCCATGATGTCGTGTCTGCCCATAACCCCGCTACTGATGGCGTCACATATCGGCCCAAATTTGTCGAGCGATCTCGTCCCGTAGATTCTGCATCCCCTCGGCCTCAATCTCCTCCTCGCTATCTGAGTGAACGAGCTCGTCACCGCTCTCGTCGTCGGACTCGATAGTAGCTTCCTCCACACCATCAACCCCGGGCTCGACATAAGGGTCATCCCGTGAGCCGCTACCGGATTCACCTTCCCCCCCGATCGCCGGATGAAGTTATGCAAGGCTGCACACGCGATGATAATGTCTACCTGTTTGTCCACGGGATACTTGTGCATTGGTTTCGTCATCTTCCACTGACCCTTGAAGATCCCGAACGTCCTTTCCACAGCCCCGCGCAAGGACGAGTGTCTTTGGTTGAACGCTTCCTTCTCGTTGTCAGCCGGTTCTTGCACGAACGAAGCTCGGTGGTACTTTGTCTTCGTGTACGGTATCATGTATCCCGGCCGCTCAGGATATCCCTTGTCGCACAAGTAATAGCGTCCTGGAGGAGGGTGGGGGAAATGCATCCCTGGAGTGCTAAGGGCGTGTTCGAGAACACGGGAGTCGTGGGCGCTTCCCTCCCACCCGGCGGAAATGAAAGTGAAATTTAGATCGAAGTCACAAACCGCTAGGACGTTGAAAGTGGTGATGCCCTTGCGTCCCCGGTAAGGGAGTTGCTCGTCCCGCGGAATACAAGCTTCGATGTGTGTCCCATCCAGAGCTCCGATGCGTCCCTGCATGGAGCAGCCGCAGGATGAAATACTCCATGTTCTACGTAAGAGACATGAATATGAAGGGGGTATGTGTGACCTTGAAGTATATGCTGTATCTAACGTCTTCGCTTATCTGCTTCGGGACCTCGGAGAAGGTTGGGTCCACCGGTTTGATGACGTCGCGAGCAAGTCCGTTCCATCCATTGTGGCGGCCCACCAGTGCTTCCAGGACGTCAGTTGTGGCATCGCTAAGTGTGGAGGTCGATCGTTGAAATCGCTCGCAGGAGTCCCGTAGCGACGCCCCCCAAGCCATGGTGTTAACGAAGATGCCCACCTTCTCCATGACGGTCATGTTCTTCGATCCGCGGAGGCCATATCTATCGTGAAGAGTCGAGCAAAAGGAGATGAAGACGTGCTTCGGCATACGAAACACTTGGACACAGCGGAGATCGGTCTCGTGTGTGAGAATGTCATGAATCCAACGCTCTCCCGTGTACTCGGATGTGTAGCACGGCACCTTTTGGACGTATTTGTAGTGGTGTTCTGATTGACGCACTGCCTCTAGTAAGAGAAACCAGTGGGCAAAGACAGCTCGCTTGTGCCTCCGTTTCATCTGCCGTTTAACTGACAACTCAACCATTGCACCTGTAACTGCAAGGAGCATGTACGATGCTTAGTGACATGGATGTGTCTTTCATTGAAGTAAGTTCGAGTTCGGAAAGGAAATTAACTCAAAACACGCACATCAAGCACAAACCACAGTGAGCAGTATGCAATCATAAAACAACATCCAAACTGTACTGTCAAAGCAAATATACCGTAACAAAGAAGGTCATACTGTTGTCCAATGCATCGTGAAAAAAACGCGAACTAATTCGGACGCACACACTCAGGGGAAAATGAAGTCTCACACCGTTACCCGAAACCCGACCTACGTGTCCCCTCTGCTCTTGCGGAAAAGCGACCTGAGCCACGCTAGCCTCACCGCGTTGCTCCTATTAAGCGCAAGGAACATCCTCGCCCGCTCGGGGGAGATGAGTGCTTCAATTGCGAAGCACAACAACGGGCTCTCATCTTCTATCAATCCATCAGCGACAAGCTGGTCCAGTACCTTGACCATCTCAACCTCCCGGTTTGCTTCAGTTCGAGAGGCCTCGTCCTCAGCACGCACGTACTGGAGAATACTAGCACCAGTTTCCTCGACAAAATCCATCCGCCTATCGAACATGACCGACCCAGATGACCTTCTCGCACTTCCCTTCTTACCATATGGTGTCGCAGAGGAGCTTGCAGGATGCTTCCTTGACCGAGTGGGGAATGTGCTACAGCCAGGGGTGACGCTGGGAGCCACCTCCACGGGAGGCACAGGAGATGACTGGCTGGCACCTCGAACGAGGTCCGGAAAGCGACGTAGGTCGAAGTCGTTAATGTCTTCGACATCATCCCCCAGGTTAACATCTGCAGCAGTCGGTTGGGGGCGGTGTGCGTCGCCGACATCATCAACACGACATCGGAACAGGGCTGTGGACGGGGTCCATAGACGGAGACATGCAGTGCAGCCCGGTGGCTACTGTGCCTCCGTAAATCTGGTCCCAGGCATCTTCAATGTCCGGAGGTATGCACTTGTTCCTCAGTTTCCGGAAATCTTCCTTTTCCTACAATAATAGTTGATAGAAAAGGGTTAGATTATGCGCGTACATGTAGTGCAGTTTGTAATCGGTCTGTAAATACAACAATGAACAAGTGTTGCAAACGAAAGAGTACCTGATATTTCCGCTCCCACCACTCATCGCTTGCCTTGATGCAACCTTTTTCATAGTCCCACCCTAACCCGGTCTCGCCATGCTTCAACTCTTTCCAGGCCTTCCACCTCTCCTTCATTGTCGTATGTTTGTTCTTTAGGGTGTTGCTTCCACACTTCTGCCCTGTCAGCTCCTCGAACTGGGTCGTTAGAACCACCCAACTGAAGCCCTGATCGCGGCCGTATTTTCGTTGATACCCAATCAGTAAATCCAAATACTATTTCATTAACGTAGGAGTCCACTAGAACGGTGTTTCTTTGGGGGCTTTGGGTTTTTTTGCCCTTCTCAGGTACGGGGGGCTTACTACTGGAGGCCATGGTTGCAAATCGTCCTAATCTAAATTCCCCAAACCAAAAAAACACACGAAAACATATATTCAACCAAACTACCAACACTAGAGTGGATTCATGGCAAACGTTGACGTTTTGAAAGGATACGGATACAAACAATGAAACGGATACTTCGCCCCCAATTTGACTATGTGTGCAGAATGCATACGGGAACTCTCAACCCAAGCCATAACAATATGTTTGCACATAGCCTCTTAATTGAAATGAAATTGGCAGAGAACATTCAAAGCAGACCAACATCACAGAAGAATCACAGAAGACATCCCAATTCAGAGATAAGCACAACAAACTCATAAACAAATAAAGGGAATTCGGATATCAGCAAAACAAAAATATGTAGGTCCTTCACTGGAAAATTAAGTACTTGAATAATGACTACTTTATGTCTTTGTTGGCTGCATAGATCTTTATGTGCACGGATATCTTGTACATGAATTTTCCAGTGAACGACCTAGATTTGGATTTACTTTATCAACATTTGCTTGTGTGACTAATATCAAAACTTATACGCAGCAAGAAGAAGGCTGTGCACAAAACCACCACAACAGATGACAAAACGCTCCAAAGTACATTAAACATATGTCAGGATGATACAGTTATTCAGTTCACAAACCCTAAAGGTCAGTTTATATGGCAACCACATTGTTAAACCAGAATATACTTCCATTGAGCTTTGAAATTTGAGGGAACTTGTAATGCTACACATATTTATTCTCATTAAGAAGTACAGACGGTTGTGTTACATCTGCTACTTATTTGTCGTTACTGGCAGTGTGTTGATCATTCTCATTTCTCAAAGTGTTTGTTATATACTCGCTTTTACAGTGTTCCAACTTGTGTGCTTACAAAGTTATATTACAGGGGGAATGGAAGATGCTGACCAGATCAAGTTCTGCTCTTTTTTTTGAGGTACTGCTCTGTTATGACTTGAGGTTTTGATGTTTTTTTTATTTGTTATTTGCCCTTCAATCATGCTTTCTTACTAACATTTGAATGATGTTTCACTGTTGTATCTTTGTGTGAAAAATGCTGAGTACAATATTACAAGAACAACACTTGGATAATTAAAGATATTTGCAGACATCAACGAAAGGGAATTCGGATATCAGCAAAACACAAAATCACAGAAGAATTATCTGTCGGGAGCCACCCAATCGCATCACCGAAACACTGGTTCCTATTACTCGGCGCCGGTGAGGAAATCCCCAATTCAACCTACGGGTCTCCTCTAATGTCATGCAATCCCTAATTGACAACTACAAATCCTCAATTCAATTCCACATTTTTCAGCTATCGAACCCCAACACAAACTGATTAACAACCAAACACATACACTACGGTTTATGAAGTGAGACCGACGGCGGAGTACTCGTACCTGGGAAACGCCGGAGAGGGCGACGTGTATGACCTCGGGTGCGCTTCCGCCTACAGCAGACTGTGGCGATGGTGCGCGGTTGAGGGAGGGGGCTTCTTGACGCCGGTGCTGCCGGATCTGTTCGGGCCTTCAGGTCGCCGGAGCTGCGGATCCTCGTCGTCGCAAATCGCCAGTGAGGGAGGTGTGACTGTAGCCACTTCTGGAAACGGGTGGTGTGCCTTTGGGAGAGGAAGGACGAGGGGTAGTGCTGCCATTTTTTTAAAGGGCATTTCAGTCATTTTGTTACTTTCAAATACACCACAATCTAATGCTTACCAAACACCTTTCGGAGATTTCCGTCAAAAATAATCTCCATCCCCATAATCTCATTAATCTACAAAAATAATCTCTATCTACTCAAATCTACCAAAATCTCCTTAATCTACATAATCTCCATCTACCGCCAAACACGGCCTTAATGGTGTTGAGTATTCAAGAAAACGATTCAGTGAAAAAATTGACATGATTTTGTAGTAGAGTACTTGAGTTTGCTTTCCAGGTTGTTTGTAAATCCGTTTCCATAAAATTCACATGTTTCTCAAATAAAATAGAAACATTTATATATAGAAACTATAAAGCTTTATTTATCACATAAAAAATTGAGAAAATTTGGTGAAATACACCTTTAACAAAACTTCTTTAGGTGATTATCCCATCTCAAATAAAAATTGGCCGCTATGTATTTCACCAAAACAAAATTAGCCCCTTTGCACCCTAACTCTGTCCGCTCACCTTCCTCCTCCTCTCACCGCTCCGTCCATCCATTTTCAGAGATTTCGCCTCATCTCTGTCGTCTCCCTCAAGCTGCTGGAGATCTGCAGTTCGCCACCTCACACTCCTCCCTCCTGTCACCGACCATCTCTCCGTTCTCCTCCCTCGTTCTCATCCCGCCTCTGCCCTAAATTTGCTGATTCTTTAGTCGGAAGAGAGGAAGAAGGAAGATGAAGATGACACTGAGTGCGGCGGAGGCGCGTCGGATGAAAAGCATCGACGGAGGCCCCAAATTCTCCAGGCATAGATGGTTTCTCTTTGTCAGAAAACTTGATTTTTTGATTTCGAACATGGACATTCCAGATTCGCGACCTCCATGTAATTTTTTGAACTTTCTATTCAATTTTGCTTTTGTTTCTCCCCCTTTTACAATTATCTTTCTTCCACAACTTCAATTTGATATATTTAATTTGTTTGAATTATGATTTGGACGAAACCCTAGCCTAGATGGATAGCATCGCGGAATTATTTTGTTTAAATTTCCATGTTTCACCGCAGATCTGGAACTCTATTCAACTGAGCTTATAGATTCTAGGTTTTATTTCCTGGTTTGATAGTTTCCTTCTCTCCTCATTTTTCTTTTAACAACTCGAAAATCGGTGGAATTGGAATCATCTGTACTGTTTGATTTTAATTGCTATCAACTTTTGGCTTTGCCTACTAATTTAGATTTGTGATTCTGCTGCAATTTTAGATTAGTGATTCTTATGGAACCTTGTATCGATGCTTAATAATGTTAACTTTGTTCTTCTGGATGCCAATATACGAGCCTCTTGCTTAATAATGTTAGTAATATCTCTGGGGTGTTACGGGCTATTAATGGTTGGTGTTGGACTGATGCAATTTCCGACTTGTCCTCAAGAAGCAATATTTCTGCAGCATCTTGGAGTATTTACTGATATAGGGTGTTGGGCACAAGAATTGCACACAAATCAGCAGTAGGGGTTAGAGGAAATACAAGGAGATTAGGGGACATGCTTACAACATATAGTGACTAGAGTTTGATTAACTTTCTGTTTATTTTTGCTTGTAATTTGAAACGTAGATCTTGAATCTGTAATGTCTGAATGGCGATCATGATCATGCTTAAATCACCAATGTTGTATTTTGGGCTGTTATTTGCAGGCCACCATTCCAGGATTTATGTCAAAGGGGTTATCAATCGAGGAAGCTGAGTCCTTGCTCAAGAGCAGTGTGAAATTAGCTACTGAAGCCCGTGACGAGTTCTGGGATGCTCTTAGTAAGATTCCGAGGCATAACTACAACAAGGCGTTGGTTGCAGCATCCTTTGAGTTCAGGTCCATTTGTTTTCTACAATTACTAGGTTTTCCTTGTAGCTAGTTCACCCATTCTAACTGCGGAGTTTGCATTGCTTTTATTCTTCAGTGGCAATTATGGAGCAAGCATGGATCTTGATAAGCTCAAAGATTTTCACAGGCAGAGGTTGCAAGTTCTTGCTGAAGCTGGTCCAGATTTATTGGCGTTTGAAACCATCCCTTGTAAACTTGAAACGCTGGTTTGCTCTTTTTCTAAATTTGAGAGTGTTACATGTGCTCTATGCTATGTCCCTATAAGTAGCTTCTTATCGAAGTTGACAGTGAGTGGAAACATTTAATTTCATATGCTGAATTTATAGATCTGTTTTTTAACTGAAGTAAAGCTCAATTAGCAGCTACGTACCAAACTTGGAATTTTTTCATCTGCCAAATCCAAAAGTTGGGTTTATGAATAATTATTTGTGCATAATATTCATTTATGATAAGACTTTATGCCACCTTCCATTCATCAAATTGACTAGGAGATGTTTAGTTTTAGCATGTTAATCGTACCTATCAGTGAGATGCACAAAAAAAAAAAAGCCTAAACTTTCAAGATTACACTCTCATTTTGGACACTTAAATGGATATGTAATTTCTATTTTCATTGATAACAATTGGTGCCTTGCTCTTTGTTTATCGCTTGCTAGCTAGGTGATAACATATTTTTAACTTCGCTTGTATTTTGGTACACAACCGGTCCCAAGTCCAGAAAAAAAGGAGGGGAGACATGTTAGGTGGTATTTCATATTATTAGATTCTTAAATTTCATCACAATTGTGTCACTAAAAAAATGCCACCAATAAAGTGTAATCAAATTTTATGCTCATATGTTATCAATTGTATAAATAAAAATGTCATCAACATACAATGTCATCACAACTGATTGAGATCAAAGATGTGTAATCACAAATGTCATCAATGAATAAAAGTCATCATTAAAAGATGTTCTCAATGAAGTTTAATCACATTTTATGCCCTTGTATCATCAATTGTATAAAAATATAATAAAAATGTCATCGCAAATGATTGCACCGATCAATGAAGTATAATCACAAATGTATCATCAATAAATAAAAGACATCAATACAACTGTCATCAATAAAAAAAATGTCTTCAATGAAGTGTAATTACATTTTAAGCTTATATGTCGTTGTATAAAAATGTCATCAATAAAAAATGTCATCACAAATGATTGAGATCAATGAAGTGGAATTTGTCATTAATGAATAAAAGTGGAATCAATGAAAACATAGCATCAATATATTAGTATTATAATTGTACAAATATGTCATCAAATTTTTTTAATAAAAAAGTGTCATTGATATTTAATCAACTAGATTAAACCACTTAAAAAAGTGGAATCAACCCACTTAGAAAAGTGGCATCAACGTAACCCAAAAAATGTCATGAAGGTTTAAAAAAAGTGGCACTAAAAAAGTGTAATCAAACCATTTCATTAGAAAAGTGGCATCAAAATGAAAAATAAAATGTCATAAAAAATGGTATCAAAACACTACATTTTGAATCAAAACATTACTTTGAAAAATGACATAAAAAAAGTGGCATAAAAAAAATAGCATCAGTGATAAAAAAAACGAATGAGTCGGTCAACGTTGACCTAACCGGTCAACGGTCAACTGTTGACCGGTTGACGGTCAAACAGTTGACCGTTGACCCTCAATACTCCATTTGTGAAGAGTACATATAAAACTAATTTTATTTTGGAGTGGTCTAATTACCTAATTGGATTTTCCAAAAGGTCTAACTACCAAATTCACCCAAAATTGCCTAATATTGGGTTGAAAAGGTAAAAGTATATAGAATTGTGTCTAAATTAAATGGATATAGGGCCTCTCTAAAAAAAACCATAAAAAGTGTAAATAGAGAGATTTGAACTCTAATCACTAGGAATTTAAATTTAAATTTGGTTAAAATTACAACTTACCATTGAGCCATACTCATATTTTGTTATATTTTTTTTAAAATACATATATATAACATATATTTTTAATCGGGTTGGCTATATACACCCATGACAGGTGCTATATGCACTCCTTAGGACGGATTATAGATCCGTCAGTTGTAAATTTTTTTTAAAAAATATACGGACGGATCTAGGATCTATCCGTTATAAAAAAAATAAAAAAAATTGTATAGGACGGATCTTAGATCCGTCCTATGTAAAGTAAAAAAAAAAGAGAGAGCCATAAAAGCTGCATGCAACTTTTCTTCCTTTTTTTTATTTTGCTTTTTTTTTAACCTTCAAGCGGACAGATCTAGAATCCGTCCCTTGTTCTTTTGTTTTTTTTTCTAAAAAAGCTGGTGCATGCAGCTTTTCTTCCTTTTTTTTTATTTTGCTTTTTTTTTAAGAAAATATAAAGGCGGATCTATGATCCGCTCTTTGTAATTTTTTATTTTTCCTTTGTAATTTTTATTTTTTTTTTCAAAACGGACGGATCTAAGATTCGTCCGTATATTATTTTCAAAATTTGCAACGGACGGATCTATGATCCGTCCTAAGGAGTGCATATAACACCTGTGTCGAGTGTATATAGCACAATCTTTTTTAATGAGCCCCTACTGAAAATGGACCCAGGGCGGTCATCCACTTTATCCCTCTCCTTGGACCGGCACCGAACGAGCTTTAAACTGGAGCAAAAAGATTGTGTGTGTCTTTTAAAGGTGAATGAACATGCATCATTGAACCCGAATTTTGTATGGTTAAAACCATAAAAATTTTACTGACATTTTTTAAAACTGAAAAGATATTACTAATATTTTTAAATTCAATTGAAAGATACTACTTACATTTTTTAAAACAAAAAAGATCTACTGACATTTTTTATTTACTAGTTAAAAATGATTGATATTTACTAGTTAAAAATGATTGACTAAATATAATCTTAATATATTTTTAGTTGTAAAGTTGCTGATAAATTAAACTTAAAAAAAAGATCTCATGACATTTGTGAAATTGCTGATAAATTAAACTTTATGGATGATGTTATAAAACTTTATATATTTTTTGCTTACTAAATTTTATAGATGAGGTTATAAAACTTTTTGACTCAAATGTTAAAAATCACAAAATTACTAATTTTTTTTCTTTGAAAATACCAACAATAGTAAATTGTCCACAATGGTTAGATTTTATCAAAAGTAAGATTTGAACAATAGTAAAATATCAGCATTTTAAAGAGGGATTTATAGCAAGTAGCACCCGATCCGAAAATGTTTGCTAAACTAGCAGGCCGGGCCAATAATTTACAAAGGGTAACACCTACCCTACAAAAAATGCAGTTCAGCCGGTGAAATTAATACAGACTAACCGGCTGACTAGGAGAGAGAAAGAGAGAGTGGGTTAGGAAAGGACGAACAATGGAAGGAAAGGAACACAGAGAAAGGAAGGCAGAAGAAAGAGAAAAGGAGAGAAGGCAGAGAAATGGCAACAGATCGGTGAAGCTAAGAGGAAAAGGATGCAAGACGGAGATGGCTCCGACGGGTGTTGGGAGAAGGCGGAGAAGGTGAAGATTGAATAACCCAATGGATGCAAACGCCCCAGTTCTAAACCAAAAAGGGTTGAATTCGGAGAAGAAGACCACCACCACTGTCCAACGCCGCCGCTGCCCCCATCGTCCATCGTCGTCGTCGATTGGTGGGATCCATGAAAGCACTGAGAAAATTTTCTCAGATCTGAGAAAAATTTCTCTGAATTTGAGTTCTAAAATATGGGTTTTGAGGAAATGGCGAAATTGGTGGGATTTTGAGATTTAGGTTTAGAAATTCGAGCGGCCTTCAATGGTGGATGCGACGACGACGGAAATACATTGTTTTGCACCCGAGTTTCTCGAGCGCAGTCGGGAGAAGGAAGGGGATCGAGTGGCCTGAGGGCGAGGATGGAGGGAGCGACCTTCAATGGTGGCTGATTCAATCCATTGAGGCACTGGACTGCGATCTTGTTGCTTTCATAAATTTGATTGCCCTTGTTGATTCCATCTGCGATCTTGTTGCTTTCATAAATTCTATGGTTGCTTATTACTCCTGATCAAAGTAATATTGATGTCTTAATTCATGCTGATCACAGTAATATTGGTGTCTTAATTCATGCTGATATTAAGTAGTTCTTGAATCTGATTTTGTGGTGTGCAATAGCTTAGAAGATAGAGCTGCTTGTTTCCATATACAAGATGAGTGCTTGTGCAGAAATCCGACATTTTTTCAAAGTTAACCTCATTTATGTAGGAGCATTGTCTCTGATGGCAGGCAAGATGCCTTTTTTCTATTTTGAACTTGTTGCTTACTTTGATCGCTCGATGTTCATAGGTTGTTCTGAATAATGCCATTGTGACAGATGAAGCTGCTGTTTGTGTTACCACTGCTATGATTTGCAATGTGTTTTCTATTGTTGGTGAGCTACCGGATATAGGAAAATCTAATCTCACCTTAGTAGCTAAGACAAGTGCTTCGAAGGAGAGAGCTGAAGAGCCTGAAAAAATAAATAAAGGGGGATCAAGGAGAGAGTATGACAGCAACTCAACATGCTATTTTTTGTGCAGTAGATAGTGTTAGTGTAATTGCAATAGAGGCAAGCTTGATTGTTTTGGGGACACAGGGAAAGTACACCTGAAATCTAATTTTTATCTCATTTCATTCATTCTTTTTATCTCTAATCAGCCTATTGTGCTTTCTAGAGAGGCAACACGTGAATTGTTTTACAAATCCCCGTCCTTCTATATGCGTTACAAACTTGTCAAAGAAAATAAAGACATTGTATTCTTTTATTAATAGATTTACCTGTCTATTTCATCATTCCAACCTCAAAGAAGTAACTAAAATGAGAAAGGAGCTCAAAGTAACTAAAATGAGAAAGGAGCTCAAAATAACTAAAATGAGAAAGTAATGGAAATTGACCAAACATTATGTATTTTACATGACGCTTAAACGATTTTACATGACATGTGAATTGTTTTACTTGACGCTATGGACTGATATTTTGACAAAATTATATATATAAAGATACGTGCATTATATAGCCAATATGATGAAAATTTCAGACTTCTTTGATTTTGTTATCATACTTAAACATCAAACTGCAATTTTGTTATCCATTGAATAATAATCGCATCACTGTTCCTGTCACTCTTGAATTGTTTTACATGACACCTGAATTATTTTACATGAAACGTGAATTGTTTTACATGACACTTGAATTGTTTTACTTGACACATAAAAAGGTCACAAGTTTAACTGACCAATCAAGCATATAATTACCCGTCACTCATACTGAATTTAATTACATGTCACTCATACCGGATTTACATGACACATAATATATTTTACTCGACACATGAATTGTTTTACTTGACACGTGAATTGTTTTACTCAACATGTGAATTATTTACTTGACAGGTAAATTATTTTACATGACAGGTGAATTGTTTTACATGACATGTGTGAGATTTACTGACGGAGGGGAAACCTGTCGTTGATTCCGCCAAAGAAAACTCAAACCTATAGCAAGTATAACAATAAGCAAGAGGTCGATCCCACAGGGAAATTCGCTATTCAAGTGTGATTTAGATGCCAATCAAGTAACCAAAAAAAGGGGTTTTGAGTGTGAAAGTTCCGCCTTTTATCAAAGCGGATTGAAGCAAACAAAAGTAAATGATTTTAATTCAGACAATTAGGAGAAGCAATTCTACCTACAATTTTCCACTTTATTTGATTGAAGCGATCCTTGTAACTTCTTCTCGTCCTTTTAAGGTTTCCTATGAATGCCCTTGTCCCGACCTAATATAGTTACTAGTCCAACCAGTCCTAGCAACCCTTATCAATCGAACAGTCCCTAAAGAAGGATTTAACCCAATTGATAGCTTTAAGTTCAGAGATTAGCCAAGGTATTTGCAGTCCCTAAAGAGGGATTTAACAACACATTCAACTTCCTACTCATTCAATTAGTTCAACCAGCCCTAAAGGAACAAGTTTGCCACTTAGGTTAAGGTTCACAACCAGGAATCTACAAAACCTTAGCAATTGAATTGATCTAACAAGTTGGCCAGACAAGATAGAACAAATCAATAATCAATTAAGCACAAAGAAGTTGAAACATTCAAATATAGGAAACAAGGAGCGAGAATTAGAAACTCACAATCAATCCAAATAAAGCTTCAAATTGCAGGCAGAATAGATGAGTTTAGTTCCTCATGGAAGACATCGCTCAAATCTCTAAAGTGTCTGATGAAAGAATAGAATAGAATTCCTGGAAAAATAACTAAAAGTGGCCTTAAATATCATCCAAAGTCGGCCATAAAATAAAGTAATAGGTTCTAGGTTTTTTTTTTATAATCAAAACGACGCGTAAATACGCTGACGACCAATGCTGCGGGCGTAGCATATATGCTGCGGCCGCAGCACACTGTTTCTTCGTACCCCGCTGCAAATTGATTGGCGGCGCCCGCGGCATACATGCTGCGGCCGCAGCCAGGGACTTTTCACGGAAAATATATCCCGAATTTGCTCTTCTTGTCAACAGGAAAGTTGTAGTTCTCTGAAAGAGCTTTCCAACGCATGGTCATAATAGTCAATCGGACAACCGAGGCCTCTAGAAAGTGCAAAACAAGTTCAGCATGTCTGACGACAACTTCTGCAGACTTGTTCTTCGTTTAGGTCCGCTTCTTCTTCTCATGACCTCTTGAGATCTTCATGTAAGCTTCTCCGATCAACTAGACATTCTCATCTAATGCGTTAACAACTCCTGTCTCATCATCGGATCCACGATTACCTGAAATAATCAATAAAAGTGTGTAGATTCCGACTTCATTAACATAGAGAACTAATATGCAAATCGTAATTAAATCATGCAGGAAATGCATCTTAACTAAGCTAAATGCAACCTATTATGCCTACCTAAATGCATGCTATCAAACTCCCCCACACTTAACCTTTGCTTGTCCTCAAGCAATGATAGAATGAACATGAATCAACGCATCCCACAGGAAATCCCTTCGAGTTTCAACCTCATCAAAAAGCAACATCATAGCAGGTGAAAACATAAACCAAGCAAACAACCGTCATAGCATGTATTTCAGTGATCAAAGCTTAGAAGTAGACATTATCCAACCTCACCAGAAATATGTGTTTCACTCATGTGTTTAGGCTTTAAGATACAACTCTCAACTCAAACCAATCATGCACTAAGCTCATAGACATTGACCACCATATCACCAATTCTCTACCGAAATGTCATTACTTGCGGGACACAATAAAGAAGATAAAATGCGACACTTTTTTTTCTTTTGTTTTCTTGTCTTGGTGCTTTCCTTACGCGAAGCGCAAACATGGGTGTCATGAATGGCCCCGGTCTATCAACACATCAACCTACTAATATGAAGTCTACTTGAACATCTTTTGACGCAAGTTGCAAACATGGGTGTCATGAATGAACCTGGTTACTCAATGATCAAGCTTTCTTTCCTAGTGGATAGTTTTCAACACCTTTTTGCGCGAATCATACCCATGGGTGTCATGCATAGATCCGGTTACTAAGTGCATCAACCATTGCCACCTTATTCACTAAATATACACAAATTCAAACAAAAGACTCAAAATATAAACATAAACTCCGCAAGAAACAAACATGTGAGTCGGTCTTTAAAAATAGATACTGCAGTCAATGCCAAGAGGTAGCAACACAAGGAGAGTAATTCACACAATTGAGCAAAAGAATTCAAATAAGGCCAAACATTCTCACATGGTCATGTTTTTAGGATTCAATCATACTTTAGCTCAATCATACATGCTCAATTATATTTGCTAGCTCATGTTCCACAAAAATCAAATAAAGACAAAATCAAAACATCCAGAACTCCATGGGATTTATATGATCATGCTTGAAATTTAAATTAGAGGACAAACTAAGCTAGATGGGTATTTGAATAACACATATGTATGCAATGCATGCTCTATTTTTGGATTTTTTGATTTTTTTTTTAAATACGAAAATTTAAAATTAAAAATTAACTAAACTAAACAGAAATTACAAAAACTTAAACATGATGCAGAAAATTAAATATGATCTCCTATATGCATCTATATATACAGAATTCCTCTCCCCCACACTTAAAGTTTTCATTGTCCTCAATGAAACAATAAAGACAAGAAAAGTAAATCAAATATAATCAGGGTGAAGGAAAAGAAAAAGGAAAAAGAAAGAAAAACTTACCTCGGGTTGCCTCCCGAGAAGCGCCTTTGTTTCAAGTCTTTGGCTCGACGTACTGGCCCTTGATTGGCCTAGGTTCCTCTACCAGGGTCACCAACACCTGTCATCTCATTGACAAATGCGGGCACCCTTGAAAGGTGTAGCTTTCTGTCCAAGCTGTCATCCATGACCCTCAGCTTCTCTCCTTGAGCTATGCCTGAGGGTTGTCCTGAAATCACAAAAGGTTTCCATTTGTTAGGAGGCTCAAATTTCCATAAACTATTTTCCTTAGGTGTCTCTAACAAATCTCGAAAATTATTGTTGCGATCAATATTGTTAGCAATAGGCATATCTAAAGAATTTTCAGGAGAAAGCTTAGAATGATTAAAGAGAGAGAATTCTATCTTTCTTCCATCAAACTCCATAGTCAATAGACCATCACAACAATCAATTTTCGTTTTCGCAGTTTTCAGGAATGGTCTTCCTAGTATAATGGGTGTTTCAGGGGCTCCCTGCTCCATATCTAAAACAAAGAAATCAACAGGGAAAAACAAATCATCCACCATAACCAAAACATCTTCAACAACGCCTCTTGGTCTGATTTGTGATCGATCAGCAAGTTGCACTGTAACCCCAGTCTCAGTCAGAGCACCCAAACCCAAAGACATGTACATGTTATAGGAAATAACATTAATTGAGGCTCCTAGATCTAGCATGGCTTGTTTGAATCTAGTATTCCCAATTGCACATGGAATTGTAAACATACCTGGATCTTCACATTTTTCAGGCAATTTCCTTTGCAACATAGCAGAGACATTTTCATTCAAGCTTACCTTTTCCTTCTTTTTCAGTCTTTGCTTCTTCTTGATGGTGCACAATTCCTTCAAAAATTTAGCATATCTAGGAATGCTCTTAATTAATTTGAGTAAAGGAATATTTACCTCGCATTTGCTGAACGTCTCAAAGATCTCCCTATCGTTCTCATACCTTCGTGTATCCTTTAGGGCTTCCGGAAAAGGTGGAACCGGCTTTGGAGTCTCCATAGGTACGGAAGAAGAAGGAGGAGAGGAAGGAGGAGGAAGAGGAGGAGAAGAAGAAGGGGAGAAAGACGGAAAATGCGTACCTGGCACCGACGGATCGGCGAGCTCACTGGCGGCGGGCGCCGCATTATGCTGCGGGCGCAGCATGTTTGATTGGCTGCGGGCGCCGCAAGGTTTCTGCGGGCGCCGCACCGTATTGCCTCCGTCTTCTTCGTTCATTACTTCCCTATCTTCGTCCATGATTCCCCCATCATCCTTTTGAGGTGTGACAATCAGTTCCTTGCCACTTCTAAGCATTATTGCACTGACATTCTCCCTAGGATTCTCAATCGTTTGCAATGGAAGCTTCCCTGAATCGTTTGCCTCCTTCGCACTTAAGACCTGAATGAGCTGACTCAGTTGATTCTCCAAATTTGTGATCCGGTCTGATTGTTGTTTCTCAACCTTCAAGACCAACCGTGACAATTTCTGTATTGGATCCTCAATAGCCTCATTGGATTGTGGTTGGCCTCCCTGTCGAGGTTCAAATTGTTGGTGGGGCCTTGCCTGTTGCCCCCCTTGCTGATTGAAAGGTTCTTGGTAGTTGCCATAACCATTACCCTGCTGATAGCCTCCATTGTAGTTATTATTGTTGAAGTACCCAGGATTACCAAAGTTGCCTTGCCTAGGCCTTTGTGGAGCAAAATTCCCAATTGCATTCAACTCAACACTAGGATCTTGCAAAGTTGAGTACATATCCATAGGGTGGGATGGATCGCTGTAGGATTCACATGCTTTCAACTGCTGAGATGCTCTGTCAACTACCAGCTTCGTGAGCATCTCTTTCATCTCTGCCATATCAGTCTGTAATGCAGCCACTGGGGCATCAATAGCAAGTATACCTCTAGCACGAGGGCTCTTGTTGAACTGTCTGGAGCCCTCAGATAGCTCCTTAAACACATCCCAAGCTGCGGCAGGCGTCTTGTTCAGCATGTTTCCTCCACAAGCAGAATTCACTGTTTTGCGCTCTATATCAGTCAACCCATTAAAGAGAAAGAGAACCAGATCCTTTTGAGAGTACCCATGGCATGGGCAGCTGGCGCAGAGTTTCTTGAAACGCTCAAAGTACTCATGTATAGACTCTGTCGCATACTGCTCAATGCTGCTGATTGACCTTTTCAAAGCATTGAGCTTTGTTGCAGGGAAGTACATCTCTAGGAAGACTCTCTTCATCTCAGCCCAGGTAGAAATAGAGTCAGGTGGTAGATAGAAGAACCATTCATTTGCCTCGTCCTTCAAAGAGAAGGGAAAAGCTCTCAGCTTGATTTGCTCATCAGTTACGTTCTCTGGTTTCATCCCAACAACCACCCTATGAAATTCAGACAGATGCTTGTGGGGGTCCTCTCCACTCAACCCATGGAATTTGGGTAGAAGATGAACTACCCCTGACTTCAGCTCAAAGTTAACTCCTTGTGCTAGCGCAGGGAATTGGATTGCCAGGGGTTGCTGTGCCAGATCAGGAGTAGAAAGCTCCTTAAGAGTGCGGTTCGCGTCGTTAGCCATCTCTGTTGTAGGTTCTTCTTGATCAAAAGGGAGTTCGCGAAAGCGATCACGAGCTTCTCGCCTTAGAGCGACAAGGGTCCTTTCAATCTCTGAATCAAACGGTAACAAAGATGAATTAGTAGCACGGGTATGGACCATATAAGACGGTCCACACCAATATTAACACTAAAAACACACAAGAATTAAATAAAATTTCCCCGGCAACGGCGCCAAATTTGACGGAGGGGAAACCTGTCGTTGATTCCGCCAAAGAAAACTCAAACCTATAGCAAGTATAGCAATAAGCAAGAGGTCGATCCCACAGGGAAATTCGCTATTCAAGTGTGATTTAGATGCCAATCAAGTAACCAAAAAAAGGGGTTTTGAGTGTGAAAGTTCCGCCTTTTATCAAAGCGGATTGAAGCAAACAAAAGTAAATGATTTTAATTCAGACAATTAGGAGAAGCAATTCTACCTACAATTTTCCACTTTATTTGATTGAAGCGATCCTTGTAACTTCTTCTCGTCCTATTAAGGTTTCCTATGAATGCCCTTGTCCCGACCTAATATAGTTACTAGTCCAACCAGTCCTAGCAACCCTTATCAATCGAACAGTCCCTAAAGAAGGATTTAACCCAATTGATAGCTTTAAGTTCAGAGATTAGCCAAGGTATTTGCAGTCCCTAAAGAGGGATTTAACAACACATTCAACTTCCTACTCATTCAATTAGTTCAACCAGCCCTAAAGGAACAAGTTTGCCACTTAGGTTAAGGTTCACAACCAGGAATCTACAAAACCTTAGCAATTGAATTGATCTAACAAGTTGGCCAGACAAGATAGAACAAATCAATAATCAATTAAGCACAAAGAAGTTGAAACATTCAAATATAGGAAACAAGGAGCGAGAATTAGAAACTCACAATCAATCCAAATAAAGCTTCAAATTGCAGGCAGAATAGATGAGTTTAGTTCCTCATGGAAGACATCGCTCAAATCTCTAAAGTGTCTGATGAAAGAATAGAATAGAATTCCTGGAAAAATAACTAAAAGTGGCCTTAAATATCATCCAAAGTCGGCCATAAAATAAAGTAATAGGTTCTAGGTTTTTTTTTATAATCAAAACGACGCATAAATACGCTGACGACCAATGCTGCGGGCGCAGCATATATGCTGCGGCCGCAGCACACTGTTTCTTCGTACCCCGCTGCAAATTGATTGGCGGCGCCCGCGGCATACATGCTGCGGCCGCAGCCAGGGACTTTTCACGGAAAATATATCCCGAATTTGCTCTTCTTGTCAACAGGAAAGTTGTAGTTCTCTGAAAGAGCTTTCCAACGCATGGTCATAATAGTCAATCGGACAACCGAGGCCTCCAGAAAGTGCAAAACAAGTTCAGCATGTCTGACGACAACTTCTGCAGACTTGTTCTTCGTTTAGGTCCGCTTCTTCTTCTCATGACCTCTTGAGATCTTCATGTAAGCTTCTCCGATCAACTAGACATTCTCATCTAATGCGTTAACAACTCCTGTCTCATCATCGGATCCACGATTACCTGAAATAATCAATAAAAGTGTGTAGATTCCGACTTCACTAACATAGAGAACTAATATGCAAATCGTAATTAAATCATGCAGGAAATGCATCTTAACTAAGCTAAATGCAACCTATTATGCCTACCTAAATGCATGCTATCATTTACCCACTTCCATTAGATATCGATATTTTTTTACAAGATTTCACCCATCGATGTAGGATTTCTGAACGAGAGCGTAGGATTTCTGAGTTGAATTGCTAGCTTAATTTTTTAATTGGTTTCTTTTGTTCAGATGGCTGTTGTATTGTCACCCCTAAGAACTTCACTTGTCATATAACCCATACCAGATTTACGTGTCACCCATACTGGATTTATATGTCACCCTTTACTATTTTACTATTGGCATATGGTCACCCTTTACAACACAGCGTCATGTAAATATTAACTGGTGTCATGTACAAACGCTATGACTGGAATGATAAAATAGATGGGTGGCAGGTAAATTTGATTTGTATGAGATTGACCTAACATGACGACAGTAAAAATCAACTGTCCACCTGTAATTCTTTACTGGACACCCTAAGGTTGTCTCAATTTTTTTATAATAAAAAGAACTTGGTTTAAAATATATTCAATCCAAAACATTTTTACTTTAATACTAAAGGTTCTTAATAAGTACCAAAAGATAAGTATAACATTTGCATTTAAATGCTAAAAACATTAAAACATGAGAACTAAAGATTCGATAAAATAAGTTTCCACCCCGAATTTGCTCCATCACATCTCCTAGAATACATTCTTTTCAGGAGTTCTGGCTGACTTGTTTCTTCCATAATTTGCTTCAAAAATATACCCTGAAACAAAGAGAGGAAAGATTAGCAAAGGGACAATATTGCTCAAACTAATGATGGCCAAATTAAAAACACACATATGAGGGACAATATTGCTTAAACAGCATACCAGGGAAAGCCAGATCAAAGACTCATCACACTACTTGAGAGTCAGATCAAAGATTAAATTACATAAATCAAACATCAAATAAACACCAATGACCACAGTGCATTACATATGAGCAATCGAAAAATTTTTAAGACCTATTACTAACCTCAAACTTGTGAAACATTACCACAACTGAAATTCCAGCAAGCAACCCCATAAGATTTAATTCAATGTCACAAATATCCACATTTCACTTCGAATTTCTTCCTATTATGAACTCAAGCATCAATTGTACGTTTTTCCTCTTGTTTAGTCCATCCACATTTCACTTCGAATTTAGAACAAACTCAAGCAACTTAATAAACAACTCCAAAAATTATAGTGCCCTAGAGAAAGCTTGAGTTCAACAAAGAAGAACTTCTACAAGAATAAAAAGACACATTCTAGAAAGCAAAAGAAATCACTGAGGTAAGCGCTTTTTAAAATGCAAAACTTTCAGCTAAGATCGATATGGATCCTCAAATTAAAGATTACGAATACTCTTCAAGTTCAACAAAAAAAAAGAACTTACTCATATTTGAACTTCCCATCTCGAATAAGGGTGAGTAGGTGATCAATCATGACTTTAGTCTCACGAGCTTTCTCCATGCCCAACCAGTTTGGCAAAAAAAAAACCTTCAGAGACAGCTCCTGCAAAATACAATAAGACAACAGACATCAAAGTTCTACCTCTTTGGTCAGGGTAATGCTCAAAGAGGCATTCATAGATATCATTCCGGCAAGTGTTGGCCTAATCAATATTTCAGCTACAAGAAACATCACAACTTACCTTGAAGATGAAAGCTGATGTTGAGACAATAATTGGTCTCTTGGACATTCCACCATAAGTTACCATAGTTCCTCTATTCCGTAGAAATTTGGAAACCATTATCCAAAAAGCCAACAACTTGGCATTTTAAGTTAACAGCAACAAGTCACAAACTCACACCTCAAGAATTTGAGAACTGATAGGCTAAAAACCTACACCCACAAGTGTATGGGGTTCAGTTGTAGTAATCAAGTGTCGTATCCACAAGGACCGGAGGAGTATCGATTGTAATTTCGAGCTAGTTCAACTAAGTTCAGAATAAACAAACAGGTTCTAGAATATGTGTATAAAGTAACCAAGAAAACCGATTTAATGTTGAGAAATATATATAGGGAAGGCGTTCTAGGGTCAAGGATTTACCAACAATGCATCATCAATAGGCAAAACAAATATTTTTCTCACCCGAGTGATTCCGAAATCAAATTGTGGAGGTAGGTTATCTAAGGTAATCGCGCATCCCCTTTCGGGTTTAGCGCAAATGTGCCTAAATCAGTTAGCAATCCTCCTTTCGGACTCAAGCAACTGATTTAGACCCTTTAAGTTCGTAGAGTTTTAGGCAATAATCACACTAACGTCGCCTTTCGGCTCCGGATAATATCAAAATTGCCTAAAACACCTATGACAACCTATGAATCCTCAAGAAGTTTAGTTTCACTTTCGATCAATAAACTTCGGGTTTAATCGTGTAGTTCCGATGGATCCTAATCGCCTTTCGGTCTCAAATCACCATCTAAATTCCAATTTAGGTTTATCGTCTTTCGATTTCAAACCCTAAATCGGATCTAATCAACTCGCATCAATCGGAATAAGCACAACACGATTAAAACCACAATCTAATTCAGAATCATTCGAGAGATGTTAAGAACAAGCCTATTTCTGCCTTGTCGGGTCAATCCCAACCCTAGAACAAGAAATCTAGCTACTCATGAAGAAGTTCATGCTTGATTCAAACAAATTTGGCAAGATAAACATCGGACAGCAGAAACAACAACGGAAAATTACCCGAATTTGATGAATCCAACAAACTATCTTCAAGAATCTCCAATCCCCAAAGCTTCCAAATAGGTCCCCTACTCAGTCCTTTTCGGCCTCTCCCCCGAACTCAACTCTTCAACCCTTCCTATTCCCCCCGTTTTTAGAAAGAAAAAACGAATTAAATGCTGAACACAGGAAACACTCGGTCGAGTGGTTATTCCACTCGGTCGAGTGGCTTCTGGGAAGCATTTTCTGTAAAGCACTCGACCAGAGTGAGACTCGAGTGGTTTCTGCACTCGGTCGAGTGGCTTCTGGGAAGCATGTTCTGTAAAGCACTCGACCAGAGTGAGACTCGAGTGGTTTCTACACTCGGTCGAGTGGCTTCTGGCTTGTTCACACAACTTCACTCTTGCACCACTCGGTCGAGTGGCTTCTGGAGATTAACTTTGCCGAGCTTGTTTCGCTTCTTTCGGCATGCTTCCTCGATCCCCGTGCCTCCTAGTTCATCTTTGACGCCTTCAGAGCGCACCGAAAAACCTCGAATCTTGTCATTCTCCTTTAGCTCTCTCATTGACATCAAAACCGCTCCGAAACACCTAAAATCACAATAGACAAGCGGTAGACACCGATTCCACAAAACTAAACAAAAAGGGCTAAGAATGTACAAAATACTCAGCTCAAATGCCCTAAAATCGATGCTAGAATGCCATAGAATCATGACTAAATAGACGCTATCAAAATACCCCATACTTAACCTTGCTTGTCCCCAAGCAAGACTAAGACAATAATCACAAAATAGCATCTACTATTTCAAAACACTCGACGAATGCCATCCTAACATATCATAGCCAACAACCAAGCTTGACTAGCACTTCAAATCTCAACCTCAAAAACTCATCATCCACAAAGCTTGAAAAATCTCAATAGTCTCCAACGCTTGGAATTATGCACACAACAAAATCATGAGGACTTTATAAGGTTATGATGGGGTTAAGATAGAAACAGTTAGGAATGGAAAATTTCAGGCCATGTGGTGCTAGAATCCGGGAAAAAGGATCATGTGAGAACAATCGGAAAAACACCAACTTCAAAGAATCGAATCCATACCAATCCACCAAACAAACTCCATCACAACAACTCTTTCCTTTTCACTTTTGTCAACCACTTCAAAAAATTCTGTTTTTTTCTTTTCTTTTTCTTTCTTGACTTTCAAATTTTTTTCTTCACTCTCTAGTCTTGACACCGTTTTACGCGAATACAAACATTTGTGATGAATGCACCCGATTACTAAGTGTCTTGACCATCTCACTTTGCACTTCTTCCTACTTGTGTGAATTTTATTCTCCACAAGCAGGATCGGTTACTAACCGTATTTTTTCTTTCTTGACTTTTGCACAAGAGTGAATTTTATCCTCCTCTTATCCCAAGACTTTTTCTCTCTTTTTTTTTTTCAATCACAATCAAGAGAAATCATCCCATACTTGAAGCACATCCACACAATAAAATACACTAACATGATCCAAAATCCCGGATTGGGGAAAGACAAGTAGCGGCTATGAAAATCTTGTGGAGCTACCAAAGAAACAGGCTTCTAAGGATCAGAAGGCTTCAAGCAGATGATCAAATGCAAGGGTAGGCAAGGATAAATGGGCTAAAAAAACTGCCTCAATCATATTTCAATTTGTGCACATAAACCCAAAAATGCGGTATTAAGTCAAGCTCGAGTATCCAAGTATGAGGCGAGATATAGAGCAAGAGGATATACATGCTATCTAGTCAAACAAAGCAACAGCTCAATGCTTAAGCAATCATCAAATATTCCAACCACCACAACATTCCAGAATCAGTTAGGTCCAAAAGTTCAAAAGTAGCAATATCCATGACCAATGATAAAATCATATACATGACACCAATAGTACACCAAATGTGAAGTTCACCCCACCCCATACTTAAATGAAACATTGTCCTCAATGAAACCAGAATAAATAAAAAGAGACAGGGCACTCACAATTTGGTGATTAGCGTGGAGGGCAAGTGTCTAGAAACTATCCGACTCGCCCCCATCCGAGTCATCATCAACCTCATCATCTGAGTCGTCCGGCTATTCCTCCTCTTCCTCTTCAGAGTCTTCTTGATGTTCCTCTTCTTGTCGAGACTGCAAGGTGCGTAGCTGAGTATCGATAGCATCAAAGCGCCCATCCAAGTAAGTTCGCAGCTGGCCGAACTGGTAATCAAAATAAGCTCTATCGCAGGTAAACTGAGGAGGCTCACTCGGCCCAGTGTCCATGTAGTCATCAGCGGCTGGGGCACTAGATGCCCTGGAGGGGCCAGCCAAGGAAGGCAGTGTGCCTGTAGCACCGTAGAGAGTATCCAGGTGGGCCGAAATGCCCTCATACCTGTTGTGTGCATTCCGGACCGTCAGGTGCGGTGGAAGAGGGAGTGGTAAATGACGCTTTGCTGGAGACCTATCCGTGAAAAAGACCGATGACCCTCGGATAGTAAGTAAGTGGCAGCGCTCGAGCTCCTGAAGGGACCACTCAGCTATAGTGTCGAGCTGCTCATATGCGGAAATGTCTATACCTACAGCAATAGCTAACATGGAGACTAGCCCCCCGAGAGCGATAGCGGCCGTGTGCTCGGCCTCTTTCAACCACCGAGACAACATTGTATACCCCAGATTTATGGGCTGGTCATGTAAGGCGCCATACAGAGCTCGCACCTCGAGTGCTCCCAAGCACCCTTGACTCCCTTCTCTAGCAAAAACTGTACTCGCGAGGAAGCGGTGGAACAATCGGATAGAAGGATGTAAACAAGAAGAACTTTTTGCTCTATCCGCCCGGTAAACAGGTTCACGAGTCAGCTCAAACCAAAATTTGTTCCGATCAACCTTCCCAAAGGGTAGCTTTGGGCCAGCATTAGCGAGGCCGAACGCAGCGCAGAACCTATCCATAGTAAGTGAATGATTCGCATTTCCCAGCCGGAATTTCACCGTACCTCCTTCATGTTTGATTGTGCAAACGAGCTCCCTAATCAGCTGAGGGCAAGAGGGTAGCCGACAGTCCCAGATAGCCCGAAGGGAGAGCCTGTCGACGAGAAAGTTCATATCCTCCAAAAGGCCCAATCTTTCAAGGACTCTAGGGTTCATGACTTGGGTTGGGCGAATGGCTCGATCCTTCACCATTGAGTACAACTTCCTTTGCTCAGCCGTGGCAAAACGGAGAGGTGGTTGGTCACCCATTGAAAAAAAAACCTGCAGCAAAGCGAGTGAGCACTTGATATAAGCTAGCAAACATCATCAAAGATTACACATCCTGAACCCCAGACTTGAACTTTTGCACTTCAACATATATGATCAAATAAAATCCATGCACAAAGCGCCAAAAAGCCATGATATCTACTCAAGAGCACCATCAAGCAATTTGAAACAAGGGAGTACAAAGAAATATCCTCATGGAAATCGAACTCCCACATTTCACACAAGACCAAGAAAAGTAAAACAATTGATGCACACATACCCCACACAAAAATCTCAAATAACCCATGGAGTACAAAATCACCCAAGAACATCATCAAGCTCAATAAATTTTCAACAATATCTTGAAACCACAACAAGCCAAAGTGATGAGCTATTTCAAAAAAAAAAAAAAATTCAAATCAACCACAAGATCCTTGGAATTCACACATGACTTGCAAAAATTCAAGAGCATATCCCTAACCACCACAATCAAGTTCAATCACATTCATCAAATTTCAACCATATTCAACCGCATTTCTACATTAACCATTAACAATCAAATTCAAGAGATGCATTAAGTAGAAACAAGCACAAATTCACCCATAAACCCATCCAAATCACAAAGCCCCAATTTTTCCCAATTCAATTTCCACCAACCCTAGAAATTTCAATTACTCAAAATAATCACTCAAACCACAAATTAATGGATGAAGTAACCAAATCTGAGCAAAAGAGATTAGAAGAGAAGGAAACTTACCAAGTTCTTGAAGAAAAAGAGAAGCAAAGAGAGACTAGCAATGGAATAAAGAGGAGAAGAGAAAGATGGGTGCAATGGGGTGGTGCGGCTGGTGCTGGGCTGGTGCGGCTGTGGCGGCGTGGTGGTGGCGTGGTGGTGGCGCGGCTGGTGCGGCTGTTGTAGTGAGAGAGAGGGTCGAGCGTAGAGAGATGAGCGAGAGAGATGAGCGAGAGGCCGAGTGAGTAGCCCGAGTGCAGCAGAAGAACAGGGAAGAAAGAAAAGAAAAGAAGGAAAGAAAGGAAAAAAAAAGGAATAAAAAAAAAACTCAGTTTTTTTTTTTTAGCTAATAAGATGAAAGAAGACTTACCTCGGGTTGCCTCCCGAGAAGCGCTGGTTTAAGGTCTGAAGCCGACCTTCCATCACCTTCAAGTGCTTGGATCAAGGCGGTCGACGGAAATGACCCTCTCGATCGGATGCCCGGCGAAATACTTCTTCAACCTTTGGCCATTTACCTTGAACTCACCGGTCCTTTCACTCCACACATCAACAGCACCATGAGGATACACTTTCTTTACCTGAAAAGGGCCACTCCATCTTGACTTCAACTTGCCTGGAAACAACCTTAACCTCGAGTTGAAAAGCAAGACAAGGTCGCCCACTTGAAGCTCCTTCGGTGAGATGTGCTTGTCATGCCATTTTTTAGTCCTCTCCTTATAAATTTTAGCATTCTCATAGGCCTCCAAACGCAGCTCCTCAAGCTCTTGCAACTGTAATTGCCGCTTTTCTCCCGCTAGCTTCATATCCAGATTTAGTGACTTAATCGCCCAATAGGCCTTGTGCTCCAACTCAACAGGAAGATGACAAGATTTTCCGTACACCAGCTTATACGGAGTAGTACCAATCGGAGTTTTAAAAGCAGTTCTGTAAGCCCACAAAGCATCATCTAACTTTGTCGCCCAATCCTTCCGCGAACGAGACACAGTTTTTTCCAAGATGCTTTTTATCTCCCGGTTGGAGACCTCTACTTGCCCACTCGTTTGAGGATGGTATGGGGTTGCAATCCGGTGATGAACCCCATACTTCTTCAGCAAAGCCTCAAAATTTCTCTCAATGAAATGGGAACTGCCATCACTAATCAGAAACCGTGGAACTCCAAACCTCGAGAAGATCACATTCTTGATGAACTTTGTGACTACCTTAGCATCATTAGTGGGGGTTGCCATAGCTTCAACCCATTTTGACACATAATCCACCGCCACATGTATATACTTGTATGGCCCAGAAGACGGAAAAGGCCCCATAAAATCGATTCCCCACACATCAAACAACTCAACCTCTAAAATGCTATTCAGTGGCATCTCATTTCTCCTTGAGATATTCCCTGTTCTTTGACACTCATCACAAGAAACAACAAATTTTCTAACATCTTTGAACATAGTAGGCCAATAGAAACCAGATTGAAATACCTTGGCCACGGTCTTGGAGGTGCTAGCATGACCTCCAACCGGTAGAGAATGACAATGTTTGATAACACTAAGGACTTCTTCCATTGGGATGCATCTCCTGAAAAGCCCATCGGAGCACCTTTTAAAGAGGTATGGCTCGCTCCAATAATAATGCACAACGTCTTTCAAGAATTTCTTCCTTTGCTGAAATGACAGATCACCAGGCAACTCATTACATACAATGTAATTCACAAAATCAGTATACCATGGTACCTCAGAAGTGGTGCTCAATATCTCAGCGGCAAAATCAAGTAGATGCTCATCCGGAAAAGACTCATTGATGGGAGGCTTAGATGAAGTGCGCTCTAGTTGCTCCGACGGTAACCTGGACAAGTGATCAGCAACAAGGTTCTCCGCGCCCTTTTTGTTCTTTATCTCCAAATCGAACTCTTGGAGAAGAAGGATCCACCTAATGAGACGCGACTTTGCATCTTTCTTTTGCAGCAAGTATCGGATCGCAGCATGATCCGTATACACAATCACTTTAGCACCCACCAAATAAGACCGAAACTTCTCAAAAGCAAAGACTATAGCAAGCAATTCCTTCTCTGTTGTGGCATAATTTCGCTGAGCTTCATCCAGGGTCCTACTAGCATAGTATATGGCATGGAGTTTGTTGTCCCTCTTCTGGCCCAGAACGGCCCCAACTGCGTAGTCACTGGCATCACACATTATCTCAAATGGGAGATCCCAATCAGGACACTGCATAATAGGAGCTGAGATCAATGCCTCCTTCAACCTGCAAAAGGACTCATGGCACTCCGGAGAAAAATCGAAAGTGACATCTTTCATTAGCAAGTTAGAAAGAGGCTTAGCAATTTTTGAAAAATCCTTTATGAACCTCCTGTAAAAGCCAGCATGGCCTAGAAAACTCCTAACGCCCTTAACCGAGGTAGGAGGTGGTAATTTCTCAATCAAATCTATCTTAGCTCGATCCACCTCAATACCACGGTTAGAAACTAAATGACCAAGGACAATACCTTCCCTTACCATAAAATGACATTTCTCCCAGTTCAAGACAAGGTTCACTTCTTCGCAACGCTGCAAGACTCGAGACAAGTTAGACAAGCAAGCATCAAAAGATGAACCGTATACAGAGAAATCATCCATGAACACTTCCATAATGTCCTCAATGAAATCAGAAAATATCGCCATCATGCAACGCTGAAAAGTAGCAGGGGCATTACACAAACCGAAAGGCATTCTCCTATATGCAAAGGTGCCATAAGGGCAAGTGAAAGTAGTCTTTTCCTGATCATCCGGATGGATAGGAATTTGAAAGAATCCGCTATATCCATCCAAATAACAGTAATAAGAGTGCTTAGCTAGCCTCTCAAGCATCTGATCTATGAAGGGAAGGGGGAAATGATCTTTTCGGGTGGAGGCATTCAACTTCCTATAATCTATACACATTCTCCAACCTGTAACAGTCCTAGTAGGTATCAATTCATTTCTATCATTCTTGACAACAGTCTCCCTCCTTTCTTAGGAACCACATGAACGGGACTAACCCATTTGCTATCAGAAATAGGAAAAATAATCCCAGCATCTAACAGTTTAAGCACTTCCTTTTTCACAACCTCTTTCATGTTAGGGTTAAGCCTTCTTTGATGCTCTCGGGTAGGTTTATGATCATCCTCCATCAAAATCCTATGCATGCACATGGAGGGGCTAATCCCTTTCAAATCATCAATGGTGTAGCCTATAGCCTTCTTATGCAATCTAAGCTCATGCAACAACTTTTTAGTTTCATCCAGACTTAGACTAGCACTCACAATCACAAGATAAGTGGAATCAGGACCCAAGAATTCATACCTCAAATTAGAAGGAAGTGGCTTCAGCTCCAGCTTAGGTGCACCTCCCAAGTCTTCATCATCTCTTTGCAAAACCTCAAAAACAGCTTTGGGGTCTTCTACAGCAGCTTCCAAGTCCTGAACTACTTCAGCAAGTAGCTCATCATCACCAGCATCAGTCACACTCTCCATAAGACATAGCTTTAGAGGGTCTCTTTCAATCACCTCTGTCATGACATCTTGAGCTTCTTCATCTATTATATCAATCCTGCGACATTCATCCTCAAAAACAGGGGCTTTCAAAGATTTAGGAAGGTTAAACTCAACTTTCTCATCCCCTATTTCAAAGGAAAAATTCCCTTTTCGAACATCAATCACAGCACCTGCAGTGGCCAAGAAAGGCCTTCCAAGAATGACAGGGACGCGAATGTCGGCGTCCATATCTAAAACAACAAAATCCACAGGTACAAAGAACTTACCCACTTTTATAGGAACATCCTCCAAGATGCCAGCGGGGTGGGCTATGGACCTGTTCGCCATGATAAGTTGCATCCTAGCAGGCCTAAGCTCTCCTAAGTCTAGCTTTTTACAAATAGAGAGGGGAAGAAAGCTTGTACTAGCTCCCAAATCACATAGAGCTTATTATAATCAGGACCATGACCAAAAGAAATAGGGACAACGAAACTACCTGGGTCCTCCAGCTTAGGTGGCAGCTTGTTTTGGATCAAGGCACTGCACTCCTCATTTAGAAACACCGTCTGGCACTCATCAAGCTTCCTCTTGTTAGAGAGGATCTCCTTCAGAAACTTCACATAAGAAGGCATTTGGGATAAAGCGTCGGTGAAGGGGATGTTGATGTAGAGCTTTTTCAACACCTCTAGGAACTTCCCGTATTGCTTCTCAATCTGAGCTTGAGCCTTCCTTTGTGGGAATGGAAGCGGTGGCTTGTAAGGAGGAGGTGGGACATATGGTGGCTCTGTCACCGATTCAGCAGCTTTCTCCCCTTCTTTAGCACTCTCTTGAGCTCCAGTCGGCTCGGGAGGCCTCAGATCTTCTAATTGCTTACCACTCCTTAGGGACACAGCAGAAATATGTCCCTTGGGGTTATCTTTTGTTTTCCCTGGAAACTGACCAGCAGGCCTAGCGGTGTTATTGGCCTGCTAAGCAACTTGAGTCTCAAGCATTTTCCGTCCCCTAGTGAGATTCTGCACTTCTCCAGCTAGACTCTTAACGGTTCCCATAAGCTGTTCCATCATTATCTCCATCTTGTCCTTCTGTGGTGAGGCTTTTTGTGGGAAACCAGGAGGTGGCCCTTCTGCGGCTTGCTTATTAGCGTAGGAGAAACCAGGATGATCTCTCGCTCGGGGATTGAAGTTGTTATAGTTCCTGTTGTAAACTTGACCCCTATTGTAGTTGTTGCACATGTAGCCAACTTCCTCCTCTTGACTAGCATCTCCTTGGGAGGCATAGATCTGGCAAGCTGAAATAGTGTGATCCTGGGATCCACAGAACTGACATGGCACTGGTCTAGAACCCGCAACACTCACTTCCTTAGTAGACAAAGACTTCTCCATAACTGAGGCTAGACGTTTAATCTCAGCAGCCAATGAGTCATATCTAGCATCCTTATAAGTTTCAGCATCCACCTCATAGATCCCTGCACCCCTTTTGACATTAGAGAGTGCCCTAGGTTGCGAGTATTTCCCACATCTCTTAGCCGTCTTCTCTACAAAGGCCCAAGCATCATCGGCCTCCATCTCTAAGAATCCTCCTCCGGATGAGGAGTCGATCAATAACCTAGTGTGGTCATCAACAACCTTGTAGAATATCTCCAACAAATTCAGCTTAGGCATCCCATGATGGGGAAATTCAAACAACAAATCCTTGAATCTCTCCCATGATTCATGGATATTTTCTCCATCTCTTGCTGCAAAAGCATTTATCTTCCTTCTCATCTCAGCAGTTTTAGCGGGTGGGAAGAATTGATTCAAAAATTCAGAAGACAAGGCATCCCAAGTAGTAATGGTACTAGCAGGAATAGAGTTGTACCAGTGCTTAGCCTTTCCACTCAAAGAAAAAGAGAAAGACCTCATCAAAAGATCTTCTGGACTAACTCCTTGAACTTTCACCGTGTCTAGCAATTCCTTGAAAGTGGTGATGTGTTGGTAAGGATTCTCCGAAGGGAGCCCATTGAAAAGATTTTGCCTTATCATATTCAGCAAAGAAGCTTTCAGCTCGAATAACCAAATAGGAGCCCATTGAATAACCAAATTCGCAAAAGAAAAACACAATCAAATAGGAAAATGAGCAACATAATTGATCGATCAAAAGAGAAACAGAGAAACGAAAGAGGGAAAAAGGAGGCATACATGCAGGTTTCCTGTGAACGGACTTCGTTGTTGGGATCAGGACTCCGACGTTAGTACCGTCAGAGGTGGAGAGAGGCTTCTGGTCCGGCCTCATCGGCATCGGAGAGTGAGCATCGCGTCTGGTGAAAGGTTCGCCGGTGAGATGGCTGACGGGAAGAAGAGGGGTGTTACTGGTGGCGTGTGGGAATGGATCTCGGCGCGGAGGACAGGAGAGGGAAGGAGGCAGCCATGGAAGAAGGAAATAAGGGAAGTATATCTCGAACGGGAGATTTGGGGGTTCACGTGAGGCTCTAACAGCACTCGAGTGAAGTGGGTGGTCTTCCATGGCGATTCTCCGCCCCCTCCTCCTCGTCATCTTCGCCATTGCCCCGAGGGACGGACGAGCATCTTTGCAACGGGTTACCGGGTGTAAAGGTTACCTCCAAGTGGACCCCGATCCGGTTTTGTGCAAATAAAAACCGGATCAGTTAGTTTTGCAAAGGTTGTGGGTGTTTTGGGTTAGTTTTGCAAAAAGCCCCATTTTAAAATGAATTAATTTTAAAAAAAAATGAAAATAATATTTTTCTTTTAAAAAATGTCAACAATAGTAAAATGTCCGTCATAGCTTTTCTTTTAGAAAAATGTCAACAATAGTAAAAATGTTAGTGGTTGTAAAAAATAAAAGCCAACATAAAAATATTTGAAGTCAATTTTGTCAGCAATTGTAAAAATATCATCTACTCCCTCCGTTAATTAAAACTTGACGTTTTATTATTCACGCACGCTTTTTGAGGTGTTAAAAACTATATAAAATATTAACTTTTTTAACATATTTTTTAAATAATTTCATACTTGTTACTATTAATTATGAATTTATAAAAACAAATTTAAAAAATGTTAATATTTCATATAGTTTTTATCATTCTAAAAAAACGTGCATGAATAGTAAACGACAAGTTTTAATTAACAGAGGGAGTATCAATTTTGTCAATAGTTGAAAAAAATATCAAAATCGTAAAAATGTATGCTTTTTGACGTCAATTTGGTAAGCAATCATGAAAATAATAACGGTCAATTTTGTCAACAGTCGAAAAAAATATCAAATTCGTGAAAATGACTGAAGTTAGTTTTAACTACAGTCATGAAAATGTTAACAAACAATTGTATCAATGGTCGTAAAATTGTCAATTGTCAATAATTATTATTATCAAAACGTTTTAAAAAAGATTAAAGGGAAAAAGAAAGGGAAAGGAAGGGTGGACATAGGCTCTGTTTGGCAACACAAGTAGTTTTTCAAAACTTTTGGTTTTAATACCAATCGAAAACTCATGCATTGCACAAATATATTAATTTAGTTTAAATAATTATTAAAAAAATAAAAATATAATGTTAAAAGTTATAAATCAATAAATAAATAAAAACTAATATAAGTATTATAGTATAATATTGAATGTTTGATATTTTTCAGTATAAAAAACACTATAGTAGAATTTTTTTTGTTGCAAAAACCGGGGAAGACAAGCTCCCCAAACCCATCAAAATAAAACGGAAAACAGTAGCATTACACCGGGCACATCCGGGGTTTCGAAGAACCCCTGGAATCACCCAACAAAAGCAAAAGAGAGCATTCCGGAGGATATGCCGAAATGTGAAAACCGAACGGTAAAGAGAAAGAAAAGGACGTGATGGCATCAGCAACCGCGTTCGCCTCACGGAAGACGTGACGAGATTGGAGTTGCCAATCCCTACAAAGGAAGCCTTGGAAACTAGCTACTAGGCTGAATAGAGGATGTGGAGGCTTGACCTTCTTCGACAGCATCTTGATGATCACTTCCGAGTCCGACTCGATCAGCAACTTCTTGAAACCCAAGTCCCAGGCCATCTCCAAGCCCTTGAGAATACCCCAACACCCTGCAATTACAACCGACCAAGCACCGATGTTATAGGCAAACCCTCTAATCCACGAGCCTTCATGATTTCGGAAAACCCTGCCAGCAACAACACATGCATTCTCGCGTCGAGCACCATCCGTATTGATTTTAACCCAATCCGTAGGGGGCCTCTCCCAACATATGTCTCTCAATTGTTTGTCCTTCTGACTATCCTTCCTCGTAGCTGTAGTAGCCCTCTTGTATGTGAGCACCTTGTTCCTGCACAACTCCATCTTGATCGGCCCATCCACTTCCTTCTTAAACACCGCGTAATTCCTTCTCTTCCACAGTATCCACATAGCCACAACAAATAGGGCGATCCAGTCCTCCTCACCCCCTGTACATTCGGCGGCCACCACGTTAGCCCTCAGCCATGTCGCAAACAACAGCTCCCAGAAAGACGTTGGCCTGTTCCCGTGCCTAATGTAACGGCCCGGATATAAATACCCATGTTACGTTTCGAAGGTCGGATACCTTCATTCGGATGTTGCAATTTAGGTACAGGTCGAGATTTCAAACCTCTAAAGATCAATATTCAAAGCGGGGATTTCGAACCCCAAGCAATCAAGTTGCGGAAATTCAATTCAAATGAAAGTAAAGCGGAAGCAAAGTTTAGATACAGGTGCCACGACAGAGCCGGGTCAAAACCAAAACATATTGGATGATTGTCAGTTAATCAAGCTAGAATAAGTGCCGGATTCTTTAATTCGCCAAAATATTTCCCCGTCACAAAAGCAAGGAGAAACAAGAGCGGTACCTAACACTATCCACGACGTCAGGCCCGGTGATCGCCTGCGGGTCCTCTGACCGCGCCGAGGCCACATAAGATGCCTATACCTAAATAAAAGATGACTAATGCAGTACAAGATTTAAATCACACTATCATGCCCCTAGTATATATAATATGCAGAATATAACTATAAAGGGCCCAAGACAATGCCAAGTGGCATATCCCTCTCCTACCTCTACACCCCTTCCCGTTAGTGCAGAGACTGGCCAGTTCGGTGCTATAGCATAGCAATTTCCTCGTGGTGGTGCACTAACCACGGCATCATCATATCATATCATATCATATCATATCATATCATATCATATCATATCATATCATATCATATCATATCATATCATATCATATCATATCATATCATATCATATCATATCATATCATATCATATCATATCATATCATATCATATCATATCATATCATATCATATCATATCATATCATATCATATCATATCATATCATATCATATCATCTCTTGCCCGATGGTGCTGGGCTAATCATATCATGCTCATATCGATTCGATAGACTCAGGGCACCCGATGGGGCTGGGCTACCCTATGACCCTAGCAAAGACTCTAGGACTATAACAGATAACGACCGTTCTGTATTCAAACACACATAGTAACCACATGCTCAATTTAATGCAATCCTAGCATGATACTACATAACATGCTTTAATATGCAACAAAACTACACATTACATGACATATCAGGCAGGAGGTCCAGGTTACTGAGTAAGTCCCGTAGGATACTTACCTGAAGATGCAGAACAAGCAGATAACACAAGCAAGGGCCCAAATGCAAGTCCAAAGCAATCCAAAAGCAATACACACCTATCATCAAGCCATTTCCATAAGCTACCGGACCAACATTCATACACACGAAACCCAAGTTCTCAACATCCTCAAAACCAACCGATAGTAAAGCCGTTTTCCAAAACCTTAAATCCAAAATTAAGTCAACTCATATTCAAAATAATTCTCAAATCATACTTGGCCAAATTCCGACATTAAACATTTAAACCTTAAAACCAATTTCTCGAAATCGTAGCATAGAAATAGTTCCGGCATTTCTTACATATTTAAAAGTCATCATCTTAAAATCATCTTATAAATCATTATATAATAACCCTTCTCAAATACTACTTTAAAACTCCCTTTTTAAACAACATCAATAACGCACTCCAACTAATACTTAAATATAAGAATTTGCCAAATCAATCTATTTTAATAACCCACATTTGTAAAAACAACAACACTAAATGACTTTATCATTTCTAAAACCTTTATTAAAACCCCACATAATATCATAATAATATATAAATATCAAATAATATCATTTTTAATCATTTTTATAATATCTAGTAACAAAATAAAATACCAACATCACATAAGGTATAACATATATATATATATATATATATATATATATATATATATATATTAACCCAATATCAATTAATATTACTTTTAAGATAATTTCATATATAAACACTTTTCAGAATTTTTATCTTTTTATAAAACAGATTTCTTATAACACATATATTAATAATAATAGAAGTAAATAAGTAAAAGTCATCACATAATATAAATATATAACATATCATATAATGTAACATATATATATATATATATATATATATATATATATATATATATATATATATATATATATATATAACACCTACATATAACATATAATAAAATCCACAACCCTAAAATCCCAGCAGCCCAAGGAAAGGCCCACCCGAGAGAAGAGAGAATGGAAGGCCCATAACCCGAGCCCAAAACCCAACAAGGAAGGAATATGGATCCGGGTAGATCCATTTGTGTTTAAGTGAACTGGATGGAGGGAGGTGAATCAGAAGAAATAAAATAACACACTGAACCGGCATTTGAACCCGTCTCCCTCCTCAATTGAACAGAGGCCGCTTGAAATTGAAAAACGACGGGGAAGAGAAAAGGAGGAGGAGCAGCTCGCCGGCCATGGCGGAGCTCCGACCACCTTACTGACATCCCACCCCGACACCCATGGACCCGGAAACTGAACAGAGAAGTGGAGAGAGAGAGAAGCGCTTACCGAAGGTTCGAATTTCTGCCGGGAAGTCTTCGTCGGACAGGACCGATGGCTCGATTCGGCTTCACCGATGGTGGAAAGTTTGGTGGCCGATCTAGGAGGATGGAAGAGGGGTTAAAGGCTCACCTTTATGAGTTTTTTATTCAAAACGAAAACGAACAAAGAGAGGCTGACCTTGGAGAAACGAAGACAAGGGAGAAGAAGTGGAACGGAGAGCTGCGGCTATGACGAGGAACTCCTGGGCTGCGACGGGGAACTCCTGGTTGTTCCTCCGGCTGCTGGAGGTAGACGTAGGGCCGGCGCTACTTGCTTGGACAGGAAAAGGGGCTCTGGTGCTCGGCTGTCGTTAAAACAGGGAGGGAGGGATGGAGGTTGTGGCCTGGCCTCGGCTCGGCCTGGACGGAGTCAGGTGGGGAGGAGGTGACGGTGACCAGGTGGTGGAGGGATGGTGGTCTGGTGGTGGCAGTTTGGTGTTTCCGGGAGGGTTGTAGGTTTGTTGGGTTGTGTTCAAAATGGGGAAAGAATGGAGAGATGGAGAGGGAAGTGAGGTGGTGTTGTGGGTCTGTTGAATGAAATGGGATGGGGGGAGGGGACCAATTCAGAGGGAGGGTGTAATTCAGGCATAGTTGAAGGAAGAAGACAAATGTGTGAATTGCAGATGTGAGGGCAGGGGACCGCCGAGAGAGAGAGAGAGATAGAGAGAGAGAGTAAAGAAAAAGGAAAAAGAAAATAGGGAATAAAAGAGGTCTCCAAAATATCAATTTAAATCAGCGGAATAGGCTCAAAACCCGCTCGCCCGATCGAATCCCGACGCTCGATCCCAATTCCGCTCACTAAACAAAACCCGACAATCGACAATTTAAATTGAATTATAAAATCATTATGGGAATTAATATAATTTTATCGATAATCAAACTAAAAAAGGGGATTAAAATCCGCCACAACCCAAATTTTAAATGATGCCGGAATCTATTACGAAAAGATTAAGAATAAAGCGTGTTGCTCGAGGACGAGATTTTCAAATTTTTTCGAATTTCCAATTCTAATCAAATATAATTAATTTTTAAAAATTCCCGATCTTTACACCTAACCTGTAACCAAAACCCTTTAGCAGCACCACAATCCCTAAAAAGATGCTCAAGAGACTTATTGCAAATTTTACAAATTAGGCAAAGAGACGTATTACTGAAGCCTTTACAAACATGCTCCGTGTTGTTCAGGACACCACCTTCGCTCACCAACCATATAAAGTTCCGCACCCTCTCATTCACTCGAAGTTTCTAGATCGCTTTGAAGAACCCCCTGTCGTTATCCTCCCACTCTTGCCACTTTCAAATCAAAGAGTACCCCATATCCCCATCCTTAGACAACATCCAATAAGGCATATCTTCACCCTCCATGACAGCAATTGGCGCCAAGTTCAACAACACATTCACTCGAAAGACGTCCTCAATCAGGTCCTATTTCCAACCCCTCCCCGGACACCACAACTCAGCAACCGTAACACCCGGGTTAGCATTCTCCCCAACCTTCCTGAGGGCTTTCAGCGGCTCCTTCCCAATCCAGCAATCTTCCCAGAACAACACACTCTCACCATTGCGAACATTGCAGACCAACCCTGGTTGTACAACGTTGTACAACCTTGCTGAGGCCCTGTCTAATCCCTTTCCAAACGTGAGACGCCCTTGAAGAGGGGCCCAGCGCCGTACCAATGTACTTGCCCATAAGGACATCTCTCCATAGGCTTTCGCTTCCCATGATGAACCTCCAACCGAGTTTAGCCACCAGAGCAAGGTTTAATTCCTCCATAGACTTCACTCCTAACCCACCAATTTCCTTTGGTTTAATGACCTCCTCCTAGGCGATCTTATGAACCTTCCTTTTTGCTACAGTAGAGCCCCAAATAAATTGACGGCACAACTTGTCAATTTTCTTGCACAACTTGTCAATTAGTATGTGCATATGATATCATAAAATAGCAAATATTTTTATGAAATTTTTTGGTTAATAATTATAATGAAAAATAACTTAAAATAATAACAACTATCAAATTTTAACCAAAAATAATACAAATAGAATTTTTTTTAAAAAATAACACAAACTATCCACCTATAAACCAAAATTATTATGAACTTTAAAATCAACCAAAAATAGTAAAAATCAAGAAATTTTGGCTTAATATAATACAAATCTTTGAACTTGAATTATGGTAATATTCAAAATAAAAATCTATTTACCAAAATTATAGAAAGAATCCATATATAATTAGTGATACTTAGTCCAAATCCACCCTTTCTATTTTAAATAGAACAAAACCGAATTTTTTTTCGAAATATTAATAAAATATTAAATAATTACGGAAATATTCAAGGCTTTAAAATAATTACAGAAATATTCATTTTTTGCATGTGTATCAGAAAAACGCGGTCCTACTCCGCATTTTATTCACAACCCAAGGAAGAGAATTGGCGCCAGAGTTGGGGTTTTAAGTTTACGAAAGAAACGCAGTCTCAGAACGTGTTTCTATGGGCATTTAATTCAAATTAAATGCGCCCAACTGAAATGCTGAGGTGGCAATAGAAACGCGGTCTCAGACCGCGTTTCTTTCATTGACTGGATTCCCTTCAGCAAAACTTGCTGACTGGGATTGACGTTACAAAAGAAACGCGGTCTGTGACCGCGTTTCTCTGTGTTATTTTCAGAAAAAAGAAAGTCAAAGATTCCATTTATTGCGCTGCGGTTATGTAAGCCATAAAACGCGGTGCCCAACCGCTTTTTATTATCAACACAAAACCATAAAACGCGGTGCCCATCCGCGTTTTATGATCAACACAAAACCCTACGCGGAATTGGCCCTTTCTCCGCTTCATCTCCTTCTCCGCTTCATCTCCTTCATCCGTCTTCCCCTTCGTCTTCTGCAGCCCACAGACCAGCACCCCACCGACGTGCTCCCCCCTCATCTAATCCTCCTCCATCTTCTATTCGAATTTCGGTTCGGCCTTCATCGCTCGATTCAACACCGCAGGTTAGGGATTTTTTTTTAATTCCGAACGATTATGGATGATAACATGTTTGTGGATGTTGATTGTTGAAATTGTGTGATAGTTATATGTTTGTGGTTGTTAGTTAGTTCTTATTATAGAATCGAACTAGTTTGATAGTTTTAGATCCAAAATTGTGATGAATGATCAAAAGAATAGAAATTGTATAGGAGTGTATATGAAATATTGGAATATTGGAAGATAATACAATTTTAGTAGCATGAAATAATAGGAGAGTAGATTTCGATTTGTGTAATCTATACTTAAAAATGATGAAGATTAGAGTGAGATGAAATTATTGATAGTATATCATAAGATTAGAATAGGAGAAGAGCATATGAAAAAAAAATTAAGATTCAAAATCTATTTTATATTTTTAGCAGAAGAAAAATTAAGATAGGATAAGAGGATATAGAGGAAAAAACCTAATAGGAATGTAGGACAACTGATGTGTGGAATGGCGACGGTCTTGCAGTTACCGGAAGTGCTTGGTACGATTGGCCAACTGTTGCGGAAACGTTGCTTGGGCAAAGACCCCCACCAAATCAGATAAGGGGATCGTCGGTGAAGGTGGCCTGGCTACGACAACTATTGGTGCCTTTACCAGAAGATGTGGATGAGCATGTCATGCAGTGCCAGGCTAGGGCGTACATTCTACTGCTGTTGGGAAGTGTCATGTTTGCAGATAACAGTGGCGGCCAAGTACAGTTACTTTACCTCCCACTGCTAGCGGATTTGGAGGCCGCTAGCCAGTATAGTTAGGGCAGTGCGACATTAGCCTTCCTCTACCGACAACTTTGTTGCGCCCGTAACCTCGATAGTTGACACAACGCACTTGACCTGGGACTCCAAAATCCATCTCATTCCTAATCCTTCGTGATGGGGTTCGACCAACATCTCGCAGACGCGATTGATCGGCGACTAACCTGGGACCTTCCACTTCTAGCCAGTTGAATGGTTCACCTACTGGCATAAATGTTGCTTGATATGTCAACCAGTATAACTCCGTCGTTAAGTACCTATCCACTAATGGTACGAAGGAAATGCTCTGAGATCTGCAAACCGCCAAGACATGTGTGCAAGGTACCCGCAGCAACTTCCAGCTAGCACATGTACACGTCCTACGACATAAGTTCACTGTGTACGACCGCCCACTTTGCCGACCCTGTGACCCCCGGGGGTTCAAAATCACCTCAAATATTCCATTCTGTAAATCAAATGATATGACATGTGCATTTCTTGCATCTTCAATACCTACTCCAATCTTCCCATCGGTCGCTTCTGTCAGTGGGAAACCTTGCGAGATGCGAGTGCCTGCGTCCCCTCTCCTCTGCACGAAGTAACTGTTCACCTTATAAAAGGTTTGTCGAACAAGAGCTGTGATTGGAATATTCCTCGCACCCTTCAGCACAGCATTAAAAACCTCAGATAAGTTTGTTGTCATCACACCATACCTCACCCCCATCCTTCGATATGGCCCACTTCTCAGGCTCAATCACAGCTAAGTACTCCCAGGCCTCGGGGTTCATCTGCTGGAGGGCGCGACACCCCTTCTCGAAACCCTTTGTGGTAAGCTGGTAAGCAGTCCAGCCTACCATGTCTTTCACCTTATGATCTTGGAACGCGGATTTCACATTAGACTTCAAGTGTCGAATGCATATCCTATGATGTGAACTCGGATCCCTCCATCTAGGCGGCTGCTCCATGGTCTACAGGATGCCCGGATGTCTGTCTAAAATAACACATAATCCGAGTCTCTGAGTGACGTGTCTCCCTATACAGTCCATGAACCAAGCCCAACTATCTCCATTTTCACTCTCTACAATTGCAAATGCTAGAGGGAAAAGCTGATCATTTGCATCCATACCTATTTCCATTAACACAACATGCTTGTACTTTCCATACAAATGGGTGCCATCGATCGATATCAAAGGACGACAGTGTGCAAACCCAGCAATGGATGGTCCGAAAGCCTAGAAAACACGACCGAATATCTTCTCCTGCAGATTTGGGGAATCCAGATTGCACCATTCAACCACTGTTCCTGGATTAGTAGCTTGTAGCGCAGCCATGAACCTTGGCAACTCCGTGTACGATTCCTCCCAATCACCATAGATCTCTGCAATAGCTTTCTGCTTTGCCCTCCAGGCTTTCATGTATGACACAGAAATCCCATACCTTTTAGATAGATGCTCTTGTATGGCACTTGGCTTCGTGTCTTGATCCTTGCGAAGAAACCCAGGAATCTCACCTCTAATGAAACTTGATATGACGTTACGATTATCCAACTACAAAACCTCTCTAACGCAATTGGTTGCATAAGGCCCATTGTAATTGACGACCATCCACATATCAACAGTTCGATCAACACGACGAGCAGATAGTCTTCATGTGCATCCACAACTGTCCTTCCTATCACAAACAACTGTGTACCATTCTGGACTCGCCTTCTTTGTCTTGTACGACTTACTCATACGCACTGAATACTCGGTCAATTCACATTTCAGCTCCTCTAGCGAGTTGAACATTTGTCCGCGAAAAAATTGTCTTCCATCATCTAATTGGACATGTGAATTTAACCCTTGCCACGCAGTTGTTATCATTGGATTAGCTTCAACAATATTCCAGTTGGGATCAGAGGCCTCGTTCCTAATCGCCGCCTCCCTAGTAGCATCATCATCCTCTTAAGAATTATCCAAGTCGTCTTCGTGATCAACACCAAGAGCATCAACATAGATCTCACTCAGTTGTTCAAACCCTTGCTGAGATATGTTGTTATGCTCATTCATCCTATATTTTCATTAACATAAAGTTAGTTTATCATAGATATGAACACGATCATATATTTCAATATATTCATCATATTTCATCACCAAATATTAACTACACTAAACAATCATATAAATTAAATAATCATATTTCAATTTATTTCATCCTATTTCAATATACAAACGCGCTCATATATTTGAATATATTTCATCAACATATATTAACTAAATAATCCTACAAGTTAAACAAGTTATTCATGTTAACAAGGACAACTTCATATAATTCAATATAATCCTCCAACAACAATAAAACAACTATATACAGATTAAAGATTCAAAATACATAATTTTAAGCAGAAGTATGGGAGAATATTAAAGATTCTAAACATTTTAATCATTCAAATAAGAGCGAAAAATACAAATAAGAGTGTGAAACTAACCTTAACCACAACTTTAGACAACAATGCGAAAATATATAGATTTGATAATTGATGGAGAGCTTCAACCGGCACTAATAATGAAGAGTTTCATGCGAGAGAAGCAAAGGAAAGGGATAATGAATAGGAAAGATTGAGTTCGGAGATGTATATACTTAAAAACGCGGTCGTAGTCCGCGTTTTTAATATTCGGATTCTCCTAACTTAATAGGGGGAATCTTTGCAGATGGCTATGGAAGTAAGAAACGCGGGAGTAGGCCGCGTTTTATTTGTAATCCAACAAAAAGGAATCTTTGACTCTTTTTTTTTTTCTGAAACTACACAGAGAAACGCGGTCTCAAACCGCGTTTCTTTGTTTAATCCACGCCCAGTAAGCAATAGCTGACTTGTGGGGCCCCCTCAGCAATAGAAACGCGGTCTCAGACCGCGTTTCTATTGCCAGGTAAGCATTTTCATAAACGACAATAAATTTCATTTTTTTAAATATAGAAACGTGGTCTGAGACCGCGTTTCTTTCGTAAACTTAAAACCCCAACTCTGGCGCCAATTCTCTTCCTTGGGTTGTGAATAAAACGCGGAGTAGGACCGCGTTTTTCTGATACACCTGCAAAAAATGAATATTTCTGTAATTATTTTAAAGCCTTGAATATTTCCGTAATTATTTAATATTTTATGAATATTTCAAAAAAAAAATCATCAAAACCAGTATTTGCTTGTCCAACTTTGTTCAATACAACCCTATTAATATGAACTTTAAAATTATAAAAAACAATTAAGGATAAGGTGGGTGTAATTTCATGTAATTTTAAATTAAAAAGTGGGTTTTTATAACGTTTGACAAATAAATAGTAGTTTTGGTGTATTTAAAAATAAAAGGGGTGGATTTGTGCAAATGTGACTATTTATGGATATTTTGTGTAATTTTAATAAATAGAGTTTTGTTTTAATTCTTCCTCTAATCCAAGTTCAAAAGTTTGTATCTAATCCAAGTTCAAAAGTTTGTATTATTTTCAGTGTTCTAAAAATCGCGCCTAGGCACCGCCTAGGCGCCGCCTAGACGCTAGGCGGGAGGGGACCTAGGAATTTTTAAGCCTAGGCGGCCCTCTAGGCGGAAATCTGCCTAGGCGTCGCCTAGACCCGCCTAGTCACTGCCTAGGCGCCGCCTAACCCCGCCTAGGCGCCGCCTAGACCCGCCTAGCCCGACGATTATTTAATTTTAGTTTTTGGGCACGTGATTAGTCAACTTAGGGTTTTTTTATCCCCCAAGTCGAGATATATTTGCTTTTGAGTCAAACCTATGGTTTTGAATTTTAGGAGTTTTAGAGTCGTTAGTCGGACGCATACTTTTGCGTTTATTTACTTAAATGTTAGTTAAGCATTGCAAATTTAGGTTTATGACTAATATTATGGATTATTATTACATTATATGAATTATTGACATGTGTTATACGTTAAAAGATTAGGAAATAATCAAGTTTGTTCTAAGTCCGCCTAGGCGCCGCCTAGGCACCCGCCTAACCGCCTAGGCGCTAGGCGGTCACCCGCCGCCTAGCGGCCTCCTAGCGTCTTTTAGAACATTGATTATTTTAAGTCAAAAGTTCATAGTTTGTACTATTTTTGATCAATTTTAAAATTTGTATTATTTTTTGTTTATATGTTAACAGTTTGTATCATTTTCAAACTTTTTTTTTCATTATTTTGGTTCATATCTAATAGTCGGTATTATTTTAAGTCATTTTTCCTACTTCTAAAATAAATAAATGAAAAAGTGAAGCATAAAAATATGTCAAAGAATATTATAGTCTCTTACATAAATGGTAACTTAAATTTTATATTTTAAAAATTATGTAACCAATTCAAATACATCTCATCTTGATATGTAGAATTGAAATTAAATTAACTAAAATCCACTAGATCTCATATATGTTCCAAAATTATCAATTGAAGTATTTAGCAATGTATTTTTATTTAAAATAATATCTCATAATACAAATACTTTTAAGAGAATAAAAAATCAAACTTACTAACATGCTCAATAAAAAAAATCAAATCTCATTTTATAATAGTTCACAAATTCCACAACTAGAATTATCTTATTGAATTAAAAAAATCCTTAGGTGAATAATGGATAAATTGGATAAATTGACAAAAGGAAAATTTAAATTCAAAATAAAAATAAAAACTAAAATGTCAATCTTTCTAATTAGGTTAAATATTCTTACCAAATAAAAGTTATTGACAATTATGGAAAACAAAATCACAAATATATGGATAAACTTGTGGCATTATAATGTATATGTGGCATACTATAATTAACTAAAACTTTTGGAGGGAAAAAAATTTAACCAGAAGTTGATATGCGGTAGTTCAGCTTCTGTTTTAGTATTGTATAGGATTATAAAATTTTAAATGAGGTAAATATAAGATTTTAGTTTAATTAGCTTTTCAAATTGAATTTTCATCAATTATTTACCTCAAACTTTTCAGAAAATTTCTTTTTTTTTCTATACACAATCTATTCATTTTATTTTCTCTCACCAGTAAGTTTATATCAGCTACCATATCCGCTAGAGTTACCAAACATCTTACTAGCTTATAAACAATTGAATTTAACATACCTAAACCATCAGCTTCAGCTACCTCATTAGTTATGTGTTACCAAACTAACCCTTATATAGGTGGATAATTAGTTAATTGTAGGGGTGGCTGTAAAGATCCGGAATTTTGAAAATATTATTTATGAATCGTGATTTAATTTCAAAATTTTGAGAATTTCAAAAATTTTGAATTCTAAAAAAAAACAATAAAAAAATATAGCATACTTTCATTAAATTAAATTATTTATTTATTTTATTAATGCAGAAATTGATATTGTGGTGCTTTTGATTTAAATAAAATTTATCAGGCTGTATTCTATAATTTTATGGGGGTATATTTTTTTAAAATCAGAAATAGCGGGTTATTTTTGTAAATTCTCTAGGTTAACCTAATTGAGGGTATATATACCCATATCAACCCACATCAGCCGCCACACTACTGTTCACCTTCCCCCTCTCCTCATTTCGGATCTGGGCAAGGAGCTCTCACGCTTCCGCTGCCTTCAGCCTCCATGGCTATTCTCTCGACCACTTCTACCAGACCGGGATAGGTCGAACCTCCCATGGCTCTCTCCGTCCATGTCATCCCCTCTTTCCAGCCTCGTCCTTGTCCTCGAGCTGGCGTCTCCATCTCGGCCTCATTCCGACGCGACGCCGACTGGACCTGGCGGCCTTGCATCCCCTAGATCTTGATCTCTCTCTTATGCGTTCGAGCCCTCATCGACCGAGCTTGAAAAACCGACTCCCCATCTTCTTGTGACTCGCTTTCGATGGAGGGACTGCCGAAATCGAAGTGGCCACTACCTTCTCTTGCCGGATTTGATGCCCCCTCTTGCGCCCGAAGTTGCCAACGAACACCACGTCGGAGCCGGAGTCCAGTTAGGGCACGGCGCTGCTGGTGGTCACTACAACCCTGCACGAGGCCAGCCTCCAGTTTGCAGCAGCTCGAGTGCCTCTCTACATCCCCGAATCGATGCCCAATCGACCTCACTGAACCCCGAATCTGAACCCTTGACTAGCCTCGTCGAGATTGGGTATAAACTCTTGGAATCTTATTTCTCAAATATGGTTGATTTCAGTTTGTCAATGTCAAGGAAATTTTGGATTTTTGTTGAACTATTGATCTCAGTTTGTCTTGGTTTTGGCTTTTTCTAATGAAATAATTACTTGACTTAATTATCCGATATAAATTTGGAATGCAATAGGGTTGGACAAGACTTGGTTAAGTATAGAAGGTTATATAAAAGATTTCTTGAAGATATGTTATATATTAATCTTGCTTGCGATAAATGAATTTATAAATGGTTCTAGTTATTTGAGTCGATGAACTTAACTTATATATATATATATATATATATATATATATATATATATATATATATATATATGTTATAATCTACAAATGAGGTTAACTTGATCTTTTTCCCATTGGTTGAATAGTGGTGGTTGATATATGACCTTATTGTTTAACATTGAAGAGTTGTTAACTTATCACCTAGAGGGTCGATAAATAGGTTAACCAACTTGAGGTATCCTATAGATGACTTAGCCTAAGTTAATAAAGTGAGAACGAGACATGAATTTTCTTAGAAGAACTGGCTTAAGTATAGATATGGTTAAGATGATAGAAAAGATGTTGTGATACTTGTTATGCTTGTAAGCTTACTTGTGATGACTTATGAGTTGTGACATTATTTGAGTGTGTTTAAATCGATTAAGTAGTTTGACTAGAGTATCTAAGCTATAGAATGGGAATTAATATTGGTTGTAAATAGATGACTTGGATATAAATCCTATAATTGAATTTAATAAGTGATGAGCGATCGATTTGGTAATAACTAGACAATGAAATCTTGGAGAGGAGGCTAATTCGGGTTCATGTTAAGAACATCTTTTATGAGAAATATCCTACTTGCATGGTTACTTGACAACATAAGCATGTTTGGTGAATCTTATGAAGTGCAATGCTTGATTATTTGGATAAACATATGAGTGATATTGTGTGATCTCTTGACTTATCCTATATTTGTAGTTAAGAATTTGTTATACGTATAAGTTGTTGTTGTTGTACTTTGAGCTATGAATGTGGTTAGTAAGACTATATAAAGAAAATGTTTTATAAATTCTTATACTCGCGTGCTTTAAGCTTGATGGTAGTGCTTTGTTGTCGAGTAGTTCTTATAGTTGAGATTATAAATGAATTCTTGAAATATCAACTTACCTTGGTTACTTATTGAGCATGATTTGTTATGTGAGTTTTAATAAATAAGACTTGTTGACCCTTGGTGTTTAGAACTTATGATTTTGGTTAAGTATTTGAGGATTTGATAAATTATGAATTACTTGAGCACTTATGTGAGTTATGGTATGAAATATATGAAGTATGTAATTGAGATATGAATATATGAGTTAAAAACATGATTGATACATGGAATCTTGAGTTGATTATGGAAATGACTATGAAAAATGATGAGATGTTATATGATGATATATAATGATGATGATGAATCAATTAAGAAAATGTGTAAGGAAGAACCGAGCTTGAGTTGAAGTAAGATGTTTTGAGTGATGATATTGGTAAGACTTTGAGCTAAGTTTCATACTTGATGAGAACAAGGTTAATTGGGAATGATGGTCATGATGAGAATGCTAGATTACTTGAATAAAATATTATCTACTTAGTCTTGCGATGACTTGGAAACATGCTTGTGTGTTGATTGAATACGTATTGATGAGTTGTTCCGTGCTTATTACTTGCTAGTGTGATTGGATGATTATCTGAGTGGCTTGTTTCTCGATGGATGATTATCTAAGTGGCTCGGTTGCTGATTAATTGGATGTGAAGACTCCAGGTAAGTCCTCCGGGGCTTGCTCAAGTGATTGGACCTCATGCCTGATGTGTCATATAGTATGTAGGTGTTGCATATGCATAAAAGCATGCCATGTAGTATCATGTTTAGGACTTGCACTTATGAATGAGCATCCCTATTCTTTATGCGTTTGAAACAGAACGACCGTTATCTGTGATAGTCCTAGAGTCTTTACTAGGGTCATAGGGTAGTCCAGCCCCATCGGGTTGCCCTGAGTCAATCGAGTCGATATGAGCATGATATGATAGCCCAGCACCATCGGGCAAGCGATGAGATGATATTATATGATGATGCCGTGGTTTGTGCACCACCACGAGGAAATTGTTATGCTATAGCAACGAACTGGCCAGTCTATGCACTAACGGGAAAGGGTGCAGAGGTAGGAGAGGGATATGCCACTTGACATTGTCTTGGGCCTTTTACAGTTTTTCCGCATATTATAACTGTCAAAGCATGCTTATGTGATTTAAATCTTGTACTGCATTAATCATCCTTTATTCTAGGTATAGGCGTATTATATGACCTCAGTGAGGACTTCCGGTCCCGCATGAGTGGCTCGACCTTGACTTGTGGTATAGTTTTAGGTACCCGCTCCCTTTTGCTTGTTGATTTGCTCTATGGCGGGGTTTTCTCACGGGACGAGAGTGGTAAGAAGACTTCACCTATTATAGCTTAACTTTACAAATGTTTTGGTCAAGTTGTCATTTAGAAACATGTTGTATTTACATTGATTTAAACTCGTTTTATCTCTTTTGAGTTTTGACTAGTTAAATTAGGACAGGTTCACGTGCGAAAGCACAAATAATGATTGGATTCTTTGATTGTTTTGAGGGTTTGAAATCCCCTTTTTCTTGAATTATATCATTAAATCCTTAAAACTTAAACAGGGTTATAACTTGAAGTTGATAAATAAGCAGCTCGTACTTGGATTGCAAGATCTGGCAGAGGGATAATTCTTCCCTCTAAACGTAACCCGGATTTTAAAATCTGGGCTGTTACAGTGGCCACTAGTCACGGGTCGGTAACCCGGCGGGTCATTGACTCGGCGGGTGCGAGTTCTCGGGTCAAAAGGTTAAGGCGGGTTGCGGGTTAGGGTTAGGGTCAGGGGTTTGAAAACCCGCTGACCCGCCGGGGCAAACTTATTTTTTTTGAAAGATTTAGCCATTAATGTAGTGGACCCTAACGGGAGATTTTTTTTTAAAAAAAATGTAGCCGTTGTGCAACGGCTAGCTCAACTCGAAATGCCTATAAGATCTCGTCTCCTTGATTCATTTCATTTCATTACAATCATACATTTCATTTCCGTAATAACGTTATCATGTCCGATCAATCCGTGACTTTGTTCCAAAACCATTTCGACAAGGTCGAGCTAGGCTTGGGGAAGGTCGAAGCGGTTTGTCGTCGTGGCGGTCACAAGTTCAAGGTTACGAGAGGCGTCGGTTACGGAAATCTAAAGCTTCATATAACAAGGAAGCATCCCGACAAAATGTAGATCTACGGAGGTTCGGGCTCGGCCTCGGGTTACTAGGTGACTATGTGTCTAGGTCTAGGCTCTAGCCGTGCAGGTGTGTGAAGTGTGAGTGTGTCACACTGTTAGAGACTTGTTAGTGTCATGTACTCATGTACTGATTAACTAATGAACTCATGTGTGTGTGGTGTCGAATGTCGATGTACACGTAATCACGATTTTGATTTTTGAACCGTATTATGAGTGACATAATGACATAAAATAAACTGAATATTTGTAAAACCTAGTAAAAAAACCAGCAGGCAACGAAGCTCAAGTGCGAAACCATCCCGAAAATTTAAAAAAATAGGGGCAACGTTCGAAATTCCAACGGCCGACCCGTCGGGTCGACCATCGGACCTGCCGGGTCGAACGTTGCCCAACGGTCGGTTTGCTCCTTTTCCCTCCCAATTTTGGCTATAAATAAGCCTCACCTCCCTCCCATTTCACTCACACCTCAACAAAACAACAACCATCTCCTCTAATTTCTAATCTCGTCTCAATCTCTGTAACCGCTCTGTATTAAGGCCCGCGACGTGATGAGCAACAGGACAAGCGAATCCTGTGTCCAAGGCCCATGACGCGATGAGGAGGAGGGCGAATCCAGTGTCCAAGGCCCGCGACAAGAAACGCACACGCTCTTGAGTGTGTGTGGCCCAATTTCGGGCCGCTACATTCATATGCTGGTTCACAAAGCACCCGAGGGATGAAAACAGTTGCGACGCCAGTTGTAACTTCTGCGAGACGGTCTTCAGGCACCCGAAGGGAGGAGGATATGGGAACTTCAAACGTCATATCCAATTAAAGCATCCAGACAAACTAGCCTTGGTCAAACATTTGTAAATTTATTATTTAGTGTTCTTTCTCACTTAAAATATCGACATTAGTAAGTTAACACTTGATTTTGATTTTTTTTTCTGCGTTTATTTACGTTTCATGAAAATAATACCCGGCGCGTCGACACGCCGGTTAACCGACGGGTTTCGACCCGTCGGGTCGACTCGTCAACCCTAGAACCCGCCGGGTGACCCGAACCCGCGAACCCGTGGGATTCCCGAGTTAGGGTTCGGGTCACCCTTCCCCAACCCTTGACCCGGCGGGTCGAACCCGTCGACCCACAGGGTCGGACCCGTGTCCACGCCTAGTTAATTGGGATTGTTTGGTGAAACATAAAATAATTAGGTTCTATAATATGAAAATGTAGCTTTTTTATTAGGTAAAAATTCGAGTGTGAGGACACTAACTGATAAGATCTTGACGGATGAGGTCATGAAGACCTGGATGATTATATCTATCAAAGCCTTTGACATAGTGACAAAGGTGTGCAACCTTATCTGCCACGCGATTGCCATTACGAGTTATGTGAGAGAATGGCATTTCTCTCACCCCTTGGAGAAGATTTTTTATGTCCAACATGGGGTGCATTTGGCAAAATAATAGCTGTTGGAGTACCTGAAGCTATTGGGTAGCTGCAGTTGTTGAATTATTTGTGTTAAATACTCCATCCGTCCCACAATGGTTGTCTTTAACTATTCATGCACGTTTTCTTAAGAAGCTAAAAACTATATAAAATATCAACATTTTATTAAATATTTTAAAATAATGTCATACATATTACTAATAAGTATAGAATTATTTTAAAAAATTAATTAAAAAATGGATATTTTATATAGTTTTTAGCTCCTTAAAAAGCGTGCATAAATAGTCCAAGACAACAATTGTGGGACGGATGGAGTATAGGTTAATAAGCTAGTATAGTGTTTGGTAAACTAGTTGTTAGGGTAGCTGTTGCAAGGATCTTGAGTATGCCATATTTAAACTTCAGAGCTTCCGTTATTATTGGTGGCTGACAAGTGACAGCCAACCACTTTGTAGTCAATGTTGAGAGGTTGCCCTTCTCGATCACGAATAATATATCCAATGGATCCACCATTTTTTTGTTGATGAGGAACCATCAAAATTAAGTTTGATTGTTCCGAGAGGATCGAGGTTGTTTCCATTTACCTTATTTCTTCTTGCGCCAGTTGATGTGTTCAGGTTGTTGAGTTTGTAGATAATCTTATTGTTAATACTGTCTGGATTGTGCAGACAAGCATTTCACCAATTATCGATATGTGTGGTGATTTTTTTATTTTATTCCCGTAGCAAAAGGTGGCTTTTCCTATCTAAACACAAGTTGATTTCTAATATACTAAATGGTCCACAACTTGAAGGTCATACTTTGTTTATCCTCTCTAACTAACTTAGAATCCAGAAGATTTTGTTGAAATATTAAAATGTAACTAATTATCCCTTTAATAAATCGAATTCTTTTCCTTTTAATCATTTTCTTTTAATTTAAAATAACATATTTAACGCGGTTCAATTGGGTAAATATCTATTTTAGATGTGAAAATTAAGTAAATGTCCATTTTTTTACATAATTAAGTAAATGTCCATTTTTTCCAAAAATACCCCTCATTCCCCATCCCTAACCCTTCCCCATTTCCCCTTTGACCATTTTTAATTTTAACATTGACCAGTCAACATTGACCATTTTGGTCAACGCTTGCATTTGGTGACAGTTTTTTGGTGACAGTTGTGTATATTTTTCCGGTGACAGTTGACTTTTTTGGTGACATTTTATTTTTTTCTAGTGACATTTAACATAATTTTTACTAGTACTAGTGAACATTGTCACCAACCTATTGTCATCAATTACAAAACATTGTCATCAAATACAGAACATTGTCACCAACTTTTTGTCACCTACTATAAAATATTGTCACCGCCAATTTTTACTAACTACGTACTATCACCAACTACAAAATCTTGTCACCAACCTATTGTCAACAATTACGAAACACTGTCATCAAATTATTTTCACCAACAAGTGAACACTGTCACCAAACATTGTTACAAACCAATTGTCACCAACTAAAAAACATTGCCACCAATCTATTATATCTAAACAGAGAACATTATCACCACCCCCTATTGTCACCAACCTACTTTAGTAATATGTTATCACCGACAATAAAATAGTGGCATCAACCTATTGTAATCAAAATATTATTTCAACAAATATTTGTCACCAAGACCATGTAATCACAAAAAAATTGTCAGCACCATACTAAATATCACCAAGAGAGTGTCACCAATAAAAAAATCGGAGAGCCCTAGGTATACCATTAGACTTGAGCTAGTTTATAAACCACACACTTACACTTTCATCAACTAATTAAGTACTAAATTTGATTTTAAACTAGTTTATAAACCACGCACTTACATTGTCACCAATTTATTTTGTCACCAACTATTAAAAATTGTCACCGCCTATTTCCCTAACTACATATAATTGTCACCAACTCCGGAACATTGTCACCATATTATTTTCTCAAACGTATTATCACCAACTACGTACAAAACATTAACTCACTTTTGTCGTGAAATTTAAACCCTAGAACTAGGGGAGCATAGACCCTAAAGGGGCTAAAGCTAAACAGAAAAAATTTAATATATAGTGTGGTTTAGGGTTTAGTCTTTAGTGTTTAGGGCCGAGGCCCTAAACCCTAAACCCTAAAATGTGTGTACAGTACTAATATCATCAGCGTTGTCACCTAATATTAACTCGCTTTTGTCACCAAACTGAAATCCTAGACCCAGGTGAGCATAGATCCTAGAGGGGCTAAAACTAAGCATACAAAAATTTAATGTACACTATCACCAACCTTTTGTCACCAACTACAAAACACAATTACCACCTATTATCACCTACTACAAAACACTGTCACCAACCTATTGTCCCTAACTACAAAAAATGTCATCAACCTTATCACTGTCACCACCCTTATCGTTGTGACCACTGTTGGTGACACATGTGGTGATAATTTTTTTGGTGACAACTTGGTTTTTACAATTTTTTTTACGAGGTGACTGTCACCACCCTTGACACTGTTGTCACCAAAAGAAAATCCTAGGACAATGGAAGAACAAACCCTAAAGGAGCTAATGCTAAGCAAAAGAACTTGGTGACAACTTTATTTTTACATTTTCGGGTGATAAACTAATCCTAGAATATAAAGATTTACTTTCTAAATTACAAGTAATAGAACAATGGAAATACAAATTATCATAAATACAAAAAAAATACCACACATAATGTGGAATACGAAAAATAACTCATAGACTTTATTTTGGTGAAATAGTCATAAATGATGATTCATTCATAGTCATAAAAGTACTAAACTTGTAAATTTAACACAATCATCAATCATTCAACGATTTTTTAGATGTTAGCACACATGTTTGGCAGAAATTTTGCACTTGCAAAATCAGTAATTCAAAAGCAGTTAGAACCTATTCCTCAATCTCTGTATCAAAAGAAGATGCAGGTGCCAATGTAATATCATCTTCTACAACCAATTCCTCAATCTCCGTATCAAGAGAAGATGAATTCAGCTTTTCGATAACATCAAGTGCAGCTACAGTAGGTGCCACTGTAATAACACGCTCCGGAACCCATTCCTCGTCTCTAACTCTCCACAATTCACTCACCGTTCCTTTATCACTATTCTTCTAAAGGAAGACTTAGTAGCTGTGTAGATCCTCAAACGTTAGTAGCTGTGTAAACCCATCCAAAAATAATTAATTAGTAGATGTGTGGATCCACAAATGAAAATTAATTAATTAAATAGCAGAACTGAACCTAGAGTTCCCCATCACCTAAAATGGTCAAACATTACTAAATAATATAAACCCAATACCCATCCAAAAATAAGCATACTACAGCGCAATCATCCATCTTTGACGTGGAGTATTTGAGCCTCCATTCACGAGCAGAACCAACACTCTTGCGGCTGAGGATTTGGATGGAGCCAAGGAAATTATTTTCACTACTTCTTCATTACTAAAAACATCCCAAATCTGCACAGGTCAAGGCGATTTCACGAGGATCCTCACCGGAAACAATTCGACCGAGGGCTACGCCATCTACGCCGTTGGGGCTACGCCGTCAACGCCGCTAACCTCCTCAGCCACGGCCGCTCCGACTGCCTCCGCTGCTACCTCGGCCGCATTGAGGACCAGGTCGCCCCCGCCTCCCTCTCTTTCTTCTCCAGCGTTCGCAATAGCGACACGTACAGATAAAATTCAATCAATCACCTTCAAAATTCGATTCCTAAAACTCTCAATCGAATTCCAATTTGTAGTTAATTGATTGAAATCGGTTGAGTTGATGATCAAATGTAGTCTAAAATTAGATCGGGAAATAGAGAGGTGGCTCTCATAGGTGAGAGAGAGGGGTTTTGAAAAGCATGTTAAATTAAAAGAGGGGTAGTTTAGGTATTAAGATAAAATTATGGACATTTACTTAATTGTCAACTAAAAATGAATATTTACTTAATTACAAATCTTAAATAGACATTCTCCCAAATTTTTTCTTTAACGCTTGAGTCAACAAACATCGATTCTCTGCATAAATAAAATATTGGTGTACAACAACTATGCACTCATTATGATTCATGCAGGGTAAATAAAATATTGGTGAACAACAACTATGCACTCATTCATGATTCATGCAGGGTATTCGTATTATAAATTGAGTAGGTAAGATGATTGGCCTTAGTAATTAAAGTTTTACCATATTACCATCCACTTTTATTAAAGATATATCAAATTACCCCTTACTCTAAAAAAAACCAATTATTGTTATTATAATAGAGCGCATTTCTTATTGTAAAGTCCATTCATACTTTTGATCATAACTTTCTCCATTCACTGATCGATTGTTTAAAATGAAATTTATGAACAAATAAGTGACTTTTTAATATTTATTCACATATTTTAAAGTGATAAAAATAATATAAAATATTAATTTTTTAATATTTTTTTTTATAAATTCATACTTATTAATAATAAGTATAATATTATTTTAAAAAATTAATTATAATTTTAATATTTTATATAGTTTTTACCCTTCTAAAAATACGTGTCTTACTTAAAAAAATCATTTATTTACAAACAGAAGGAGTAATATTTTTTTAAACTTTTTTTTTTATAAGGATCTACTATTACTAATAGTACTATGGTTAAGTCTGTAGCTTCATTCGCTTCTACGTGGTAATGAAAAATTAATATTAACAGTATCGAATTCAAATTAAAAAGCCAAATCTGAATCTCTAATCATCTAAATTCCTCAATGAAAAATATTATCACCCACCTTCTATAATTAACTTCTTATTCCATGTTAAGTCTCTCTTAACCCATTCCAGTAAATAGGCCTTTCCTCCTCTCATGGAGGCTTTCTGTTTGTATCTGAAAGTGAATTGGAATTAATGGTATATAACATATATATATATATATATATATATATATATATATATATATATATATATATATATATATATATATATATATATATATATGTACAAACATGTTTGAGTAGGTTTTTGAATCAAAGTGACCGTGATTGGACTGCTGTTTTTCTATTCCTTGAGACATGTCCTGATCCAAAAGCTTGAGATTTTTAATCTCCGCTGTCATGGACGAGTATGAAATGGTGCCAATATGATCTTCTTAATTCTCACAGGAAGAAAAATGAAGCAGAACAACAAAAAACAAACGGGGTATTCGAACCTATTTGGCCCTTTTGTGTCCCTTTACTCGAGAAATTTGATTAATCCAAGCAAGATTGAAGGGTCGAAATGGAAAATATGAATGTAAGAATGTAAGATGAAAATAAAATAAAAATATGTCTTTTGAATGCATGCGAAATAGGTAGAAAGACGCAAGGAACAAAAGCACATAAGAACTGATACTGAATTGTTAACCTAAGATTTGTCCTATGAAAATCGGGTTTCTTATATTCTCGTAGATACAATTTCCTCAATTGAGCTGAATTGTTTTTTTTTTTTGGTGGAAAAAGTGGGAGACCCCAATTGCAAAAGTAATACTGGGCTACACACGAATCAAGCGGGGAGTAGCCCTTCCCCTGATGTCCTCATCAATAAGAGCGTCAACATCTAACGGCGGACTAGCTAAGAAATGAAACCCAATCGGAAAAGAAAAAGCAAAAGAAGCAAGGGAGTCGGCGACAAAATTCGCTTCCCTAAAGACATGCCTTAACTGGATATCCCAGTCTCAGGCGATAAAGCTCTGGCATTGACGAACCAGGCTCGAAAATGGGTGGCAATCATCGACTCCTCTCTTCACCAATGTCGCAATAAGCATTGAGTCGGTTTCCACAATAACCTTGCGATGGCCTCTCTCCCAGGTCATCCGGAGCCCATCAAGAAGACCCCAAAGCTCAGCGGTAGGAACTGTGCAGCACCCAATGCGCCGAGTATACCCAGCGATCCATCGACCATTGTCATCACGGACAACTCCTCCGGCACCTGCGCTCCCATCGGCCGAGACCGATCCGTCAGAATTGACTTTAACCCAGCCTTCCGCAGGGTTTTCCCAAGCAACCTCCAACCGGCGACCCTCCTTGGTGACAGCACTACCATTGTTGTTCAACCAAGCGCGCGCGTACTCCATCGATTTCGTGCGAATAAACTGCGCCTGATCCACCGAGCATCTCTTGCCATTGAATACTCGATCGTTCCGCCACCTCCAAATCCACCAAAGAGCCGTGGCAAAACAACTCGCCCAATCCACATCAGCCGCATATTGTTCCGATCTCATAAGATTGCCTCGGACCCAGGCTGCAAACGGACTGTCGAAGAAGGCTGCAAGAGGAGAGCACAGGCTCTCCCATAGCCCGCTAACCTCCCTGCAGTCCCTGAATAGGTGGATTAAAGATTTCGGCGCACCAGAGCACGCGCTACAGTCGGGATCCATAGCAAGATGTCGACGACACCGCTCTTCATTGGTAAGGATGGCTCCGCGTATGACTAACCAGGCAAAACACCTCACCCTTTCCGGCACCTTCAGAGCCCATATACGTTTGTAAACCTGGGAATCATTGAAACAGACCTCACGAGTGCCGCGAATAAGCTCATACACGGACTTAATAGAATAGTTCCCATCCGACGTGGCCTTCCAACTGATTCTGTCAATCTCCCTACCACATTCATCGATGCCAATCGCCACCAAATTCATCAAAATCATGGCCGGGAGAAGAGATTGTAAAGCCTCCCAATCCCAGCCTCCATAGTCTCTCCAATAAGACTGAACCGTCCTATGCATATCCTCCTCTTCCAAGCCCAGAAGCGCCTCTTCACAGAGAGGATAGTCCCCAAGCCAAATGTCCGTCCAAAAGCGGACAAGAGTACCATCACCGATGATCCAACGCACCCCTGCAGCCACCACTGTGGTCGAGCTTTGGAGCATACTTGACCAAACATGAGACGTACCAGCGGTACCGGCTGTCGTAGATCTAGTGTACTTGGCTCGAAGAATATCGCTCCAAACAGCACCATCTTTACTCGCTAAAAACCTCCACATCAGCTTCCCTGTGGTGGCAAGATTGAGCTCTCGCATAGCCCGAACACCCACTCCACCGAGATGTTTAGGGCTACAGATCACCTCCTGGTTGACAAGGTGCATCCGTCTTCCGTCCTCACTATCTCCCCTTATGAAATTCCTACAAATTTTATCAATTTTAGTGCAAGTATCCGCAGGCAACACAACCGAAGCCATATTATACACAGGAATAGACGAAAGGACAGATTTAGTAAGGGTAATCCTCCCTGCAAGACTTAGATATTTTCCTCTCCAACTTGCGAGCCTTGAACCAATTTTGTCGATCAAGGAGGCGAAAGTGTCCTTATTAACACGCTTGTGAAGCACCGACATGCCTAGGTAGCTACCCAGGTCGCCCGTCACCTCAAAGCCGCATTCCCTTTTCAGATCCGCCACCACCTCCGACCTCACATTGGGCGAGACAAATAGCTTGGATTTCGAGATGCTCACTCTTTGTCCGGACGCCGAGCAGAAACTATCCAGAATACCTTGGATCACACGGAGTTGGCTAACCAAATCCTCTGCCAAAAGAACGATATCATCTGCGAATAAAACATGTGAGACATTCGGGCCATTCCTCGTGAGCCGAGCTGGCACCCAATCCCCATTGTTAACAGCCCTAAAAATAGCTTGACTAAGACGTTCTATACAAAGAATAAATAAGTAAGGGGAAATAGGGTCTCCCTGTCGTAGGCCTCTCGTAGGCTAAAACTCCTCTGTCATCTCGCCGTTCACTAGAACTCTAGTCGAGACTGTGGTTATGCAAGCGGCAACCCATTGTAACCAAACCTCCGGGAACCCAGCCTCTCGCATAGTCTCGATCACAAAGTCCCATCTCAAGCGGTCATAAGCTTTCTCAAGGTCAATCTTGAGAATCATCCATCCTTTAGAGCCTCTCTTCTTCCTCATTGAGTGAACAAGTTCCTGCATCACAACAATATTATCCGTTATAAGCCTACCCGGTAAAAAGCTACCTTGCATAGGACTAATGAGTGAGGGAAGAATGGATCTCATCCTGTTAACAAGCACTTTTGTAATGGATTTATAGATCACATTACAAAGGCTTATAGGCCGGAACTGAGTGACCGTCTCCGGCTTGGCCACCTTGGCTAGCAAAACAATAAGGGTATCGTTCAAGCCCTCGGGCATTTCAGAAGTGTCGAAGAATTTCCGCACGCAGTCCTTAACCGAGGGCCCGACGACATCCCAGCACCTATGAAAAAACATCGCATGATATCCGTCAACGCCTGGTGCTTTAGAAGGACCCAACTCTCTCATAGCACTGCTGATCTCCTCATCCGAAATCGGCATGGTGATCCTGTCCCAATCAGCTCCTGGAATCGGTGGAAACACTCCTGGCTGCATTCCTACAGGCGTCATCTCTTCAGTCGGAATGGTGTAAAAATTATGGAAGAAAGCCAAGACTTCCTTTTCAATAGCTTCGCTGTCAGAGATCTCCTCGTCATTCCTTCCTTTCAGCACTTCAATTCTATTCTTCCGCCGCCGAATGATAGTGGATAGGTGGAAGAAGGTAGTATTTCGATCCCCCGAACATAACCATTGCTCCCTCGACTTTTGGAACCAAAGAAGTTCCTCCTGCTCAAGGGTCCTAGCAAGCTCCGATTGGGTTTCCTCTTCGCTTTTAAGGAGCTCATCAGTCACCCGGTTAGCAAGCTCGCCTTGTATCTCACTAAGACGACCTTTCAGCATAGCTTTCCACTCAAGGATATCCCCGAAGGTTCCCTTATTCCAGCTTTACAAGATAGAACGCAGATTCTGAAGGGCAGCCGGAGCTGGAACTTGCCTATCCTACGACTCCTGCACTAGATCACGGAATTACGGATGAGTAGTCCAAGCGGCCTGAAAATGGAACGGACGTCGATTCTTCCTAAATCTCTTAGCCGGGCTAAGTTCGAGGATGATAGGGCAGTGATCAGAGCCGAACTTCGGTAAGTGTCTAACCGCCGCCTCTGGACACTGGAGATGTCCAGTAGTGTTCGTGAAGACACGGTCGATCCTACTAGCTTTGTACGTAGCCGAATTGTGACCTCTACCCCAGGTGAAGGTCGGACCCGAGAACCCCAAGTCAATCAAACCAGCTCTATTCGACCAATTACTGAACCTTTGTCCGAATTCCTTTCCCAACTGTGAAGAACACAATTAAAATCACCCCCGACGAACAACGAGCCTCGCTGCTTAGAGGTAGCCTCGTCCAAACCGTCCCAGAAACGACGGCGCTCGAAGTTATTTGGGGGGGCATAGACAACAGTGATCAACACCTTTTTAGGACCTATCGAGACCTCAGCCACAAAAAAACGCTCAAGTCTTCGAACAATAGTCACATTTATCTTATCATCATTCCAAAGGAGCCACACACCCCCTCGGAAGCCATCAGCGTCCACAATCTCCCTATTAGAGAAGCCGAGACGCCCCCAAACCTCTCTCGCTCTATCCCCAAAGATATTGGGTTCAAGGACAGCAAACATATCGACCTTATGACGACGACTCATGTACTTCACCGCTCTGCGGAACCCGTCGCTATCGGCTTCGCAGCGATTCCAAATAATGCAATTCATTGGGAAAGAGTAGTCAAATTTGTCGAGTCAGGATCGACACCTATTGCTCCAACACTATCGTCCATCATCAAGCCCTCTACACTGGCTGATTCGCTGTCTGTTGAACCACCATCCTTGAGAGCCATTTTAGAGTCGACATTGCTCACCATTTCCATCTGCTCGATCACAATCATACTCACCATCTCCATTTGTTCAACCCCTACCTGTCCTGCCCCGATTGACCTATCAGCATCCTCGGCGGGAGCAGGCATAGCCCCGCCATTAGCTGCTTTATCTGTGCCGTCGGCTAAGTTGCATTTCTCCTTCCACACTTTCATGGGCTCGTCACACCGTCTTCTCTTCATTGGGCCTGTAGTACTGCTCCCATTCTTTCCATTAGATTTTGGCCCACTCCTTCGATTAAAGACGTTTCTAATATTCATTTTAGCCGACCTCTCATTTTTGTCCTCAGCACCAGCTGTGAAAGTAACAATGAAGCCACGATTTGCATCCCCATCTTTCTCGCTCGGCATGATCAGAGTTTCTTTTTCCTTGGAGTGCACCATCACGTCCTTTCCTTTTTCAACCCTATCCTCTCGGTCCTGATTCTCAGGACAATCCCGATCCTGACCCCGTTCCTCCATGATATCCGCTTCCACCTCCAAGTTGCCAAATTTGTTTCCGGCATTGACTTTTTGCTTCTCGTTCCCATTGCCGATCTCAGCACTAGTTCCGGCGACTTTGGGCTTCGCTTTGGAGTTCCGTCGACGTCGAGGTGCATCCATTCAGGGTCCATAGCAGCCACTCTTGTCTCCTTCCACAGATTCCATTGGGCTATCAATCGGATCAGTCGAGCCATGATGTGTGCTTGTGCTTCCTCCATTCAGATCAGTTCTACCCCCGCTTCTGTTGCCAATCGTCCCCTTCTCCCCTGGAACCTCCTTTGAGCATTGCATAGCAATGTGGCCATAACGCCCACATTTAAAGCATATTTTGAGGAGGCCTTCATACTCGAGGAAATACCGCCGATCATTGATGGTCACTGTGCCTTTGAGCGGCTTAAGAAGATCCACCTCTACACAGATTCTGGCATATCTTCCACGACTAGAGAATAAGGTTCTTGTGTCAACTTTGATTGGCATTCCTATCCCCGATGCTATTCTCCACAAGACCTCTTCCTCATAGAGCATTATTGGTAACTTAGCTATTCGGACCCACGTCGGAGAGGTGGTTATGACATCCTTCTCTGGATCAAAATCCGGGCTCCAAGCTTTAGTGATGAGATAGTGCCTGAAGATCATCCATGGCCCTCCAGTAAGAGCATTACAATAATCATAGTCGTTGTCAAATCTAACGACATAGTAATCCTTCGGTAGATCCGCCAACCATATTCTCCCTGTAGGTCTCCACAGTTCTTTGAGTTTCCTCTCCATAACGTCGTAAGGAACAAAACTACCAAGTAGCTTGACTATGACCGACGATTTCCAAGCCAAAGCCAGCGCATCCATGATTTCCTGTCCAATCTCAACAACCGGATCTCCTTCCACTCCATCTGGGAAGGACACCAGAACCTTCCCTTCCAGCGTACCAGGTGCGAGAGCGGGCTTGCGCGTGTGACTTCCACCCAAGACTGTGTCTTTCCAAGTTCTAGAGCCATCCGGTGGTTCCCCCGGGGGCCGGAGTCTCTCATTGTTTGCCATGGTTGCCGGTGGCGGCGAAGGGTTTTCACAGGGAGCGCTCATTGTCATTTTGAAGGGTTTGTGAGTTCACTACAATTGAGTTGAATTGTTACATGACCAGAAATGAGATTAGTGACAGAACCATCTTGTGTAACCAGGAGTGCAGTCTCGATGGTAATGTCGTGATCCTTATTGTCGACCACGCACTGCTTGTCTCGATGTTCACCCCACATGCCCAATAGATTTTGAATAGAGATGATGTGTGTGCTTGTGTTGCAAGTATGTTTTCGATACTTGTAGCGCAAACATGTTTTCATGCTTGCTCTACAAGTTTGATTGGTGTTTTTCCTTTTTTTTATACATGTAAAAATTTGGAATTGACTAGCCCCTGCTAAACCACCAACCAATACCATACTCATGAATGTACACACCAAGTTTTCTATCCTGAAGTGACACTGGCGAAGCAGTTGTCTGAAAAAGTTCGACAACACGATCTGCACACCTATTGACTTCCCTGTAGACATGTTGGATCTCGGCCACCTCAAATTGTCGAAGAATGAGAAGAATATCAGTAAACAAGATCTCGATCTCCAAAGGACATGACTAGGAACCTTTTAGGATGTTGATGATGGTAAAGTTGTTACCCTCGATCTGCACACGTAGAAGTCCTAGATTTCTTGCCTTTAGAAGTCCCATCTTGAGTACCAACACTTTTGCGGGCCTGATTCGATTATAATGGAATGGAATGAATTCATGAGCTGGCTAGTCTCCGCCTTATCAGGAAAGGGGGTGGAGGTAGGAGAAGGATATGCCACTTAGCATTCTGTGCTAGGGCCCTATTTATTATTCCGCACATATATAAACTGGAAGCATGTCTTGTGTATTAATATTCATGTCCTGCATTAGAAGCATGTTATTAGGTATAGCGTGCATGTGTATTTATATGTGGGGATCAGCTATGCGGGCTTCGATCTGATCCTATGCCCGCTTTATTTTTTTTAGGGATATATATGCATAACCCTACCTAGTGTTGTGTGTTGTTTGTGGTGGGATGTTCATGGCGAATAATTGGAAATGACTTGTCACTCGACCATATAAAAGTGTAGTAGATTAGCCACACAATTAAACATGTTTTGACCCGGCTCCGCCGTGGCACCTTGTATGTACGCGATTGTTGGTTTAAGCGGAGTTGTTTTCCCGACTTAGTACTTAGGTCGGACATGTACAGGTGTGTTAACACCGGATCTTCAATGGACCTCATGAGAACTTTGGGTATTAAATCCCCCTTTCAACACTAAACTTTCGAATTTCAAACTTAACTTTCAACCCGTACTTGGTGCACAAGATCCGAATGAAGGTATCCGTCCTTCGAAACGTAAACCGGGTTAATAAACTCGGGCCGTTACAATCTTAGGTATTTCTCAAGTTTATTCTAGTATGTTATATTGGGTTTATTTAATTTGGATGCTTTGTTTTTGTATTTTTGTTACCTTGGGTGTTGTTTGCAAAGCTGATTTTTGGAAATTGACTTGTTTTCCTAATGCTATGCAATATTCGTCAATAATTCTCTTTACTGTTTCTGCGACTTTCTAGTTTGATTTTGCGTATCATCGTGTCATCTGCAAATGAGAGAATGAATTCTTGGTCCAATTCTCATGATATTGAATCATGTTTCATCTTTTGTACTATTGCTCAGATCTACTATTATTGCTCATATCTTGTACCTTCCTTGCTAGTATTTCTGCTTTTAGTATAAATAGGCGAGTGATAGCAGGTCACCTTTTTTAGTCCTCTTTCCGGGTTGAATGGTTTTGATGCTTCTCTATTGATCAAGATTGAGAATGAAATAGTTTTTACGCATTAATCAATCCAATTTATGAATTTTAGACAGAATCCAAATTTTCTTAAAGCTTTAAAAAGGAATTCTTATTCAACTATATCGTATGCTTTTTCCATGTATGGTTTTATTGTCATCCGATCATTTCTTTCTTTTCTATTCCTAAAAGTGTGGAATATTTGGTGAGCTATGAGGATATTGTTTTGAACGACTCTTTCCAATATAAATGCTCCTTATAGAGGATTTATTAGTTTTCTAATGACTGGTTTTATCCTGTCTGTAATAATTTTTGCGATAGTCTTATAGATTGTCGTGCAAAGGCTAATGAGTCGGAAATTATTAGTTGTTCTTGGGTTTTATGTTTTAGGAATTAAGGAGATGAAAGTCTGGTATAGTTGTTTCAAGATTCTTCCGGAGTGGAAAAACCCTTTTATCACTCTTGTAACTGTGGGTCCGACTATATTGTAATATTTTCAGTAGAATTCCGTTGTCATTCCATCTGACCATGAAAATTTATCTTTCCTTATATTAAATATATAGCATTTTTAATTTCTTGATTCTTGATTGGTCGTGTCAATTTATTGTTGTCCTCTTCACTTACCTCATTATTGATTAGATTCAAATAGTTATTTTGTACTTCCTCATTGATTCGTACTTTTTAAATCTGTTAATAAAATTATCTCTTATTTATGTTTTAATGTCTTTATCTCTAATTACTTGTTGGGCTTCCGTGGTTAGGATCTCCTTTATCATTTTTCTATTTCTTCTTCTAGATGTGACTCTGTGGAAATAACCAGAGTTCGAATATGAAAGTTTTAAATATTTTGCTTTTGCCCTTTGTCTCCAGTATTGTTTATGATAGTTCAAGCTGCTTTCTTTTCTCTAAATTATTCTATTTTGTTAAAGTACTCCATCTCTGGATTGGTTTAGCTGGCTATTTGTTTGCATTGTGATTAGTTGGTCGGCAATTTCTTTTAGTTGTCTAAAGATGTTTCCGAATGTTATTTTGTTCCATTCTTTTGTTGTACTTTTTAAATTTTGTGTCATCCCGGATATTGTGCTCTCCATACTTGCCTCACTAGGGTTTTATAGTCTTCTCTTCCTAACCACATTTTTTTGAATTTACATGGTTGTGCTTTGTATTGTTCTTGGTTATCTAATTCTGTCACGGTTGGACAATGGTCTAACGTCGCAAATGCATGATTTTTCGTTTTTAATGTTGGGGTTCCAAATAAGAATCTGTTCTTGCACTAAGGTTTCGTCAAGTTTTTCAAGAATATTATTTGATTCCGATCTATTTTTCCTCTAAGTGAACATATTTCCAAGTGAGGGTATTTCCGGTAGGATGTAGTTATCTTTCAAGATTGTTAAGGTTTTATATTTTTCGAATTAGGCTCCATCCCTCATTCTTTTTCTAAGCTATTTTGGATTTTAAATCTCCCATAATCATTCATGGGCATCCCATGTTTTGGATGTGTTATTGTATATATGACCAAAATATTGTCTCATCCAGAAGGAGAGATTGTTTGCATAAAACCAGATCGAAACAATTAAGAAGAGGTTAAGAAGGAACCTGGACTCCAACCGACACCGAGAACGACCCCTCCAAGCAGAGATCGAACGCTACCTTGAACCCCAAAACCAACCATCTTTCTTTCACCTTTTGAAGTTCTTACATGCTCGATTGAAAACCATTCGATCACCCCACACCAACTTCGATCACTTTACGACCTCTTGGACAGCAAATCCATGGAGAACCTTTCACTTTCGCACCATCTAATGGGATTTGGCTCTCCAAACCATGCCCGAGAATCCGACCTAATAACTCACCCAATCCCAAACCCGATCGAGATCCGAAAATCTAGTATCATGCACAACCCAAATCTGAGCCCGACCCATTTTGACTTGATACCCGAATGAACTCGAACTCAACCCTGACCCGAATAAGACACAACTTATCCTTTTAATTACTTTAATTGTCTTATTTTTAAACATTCAAATATCGTAAATTACATATAATTAGGCCTAATATAACTAAATAAATGATGTTTAATAATTAATAATTAAGATAAACATAAAATATTAATCATTTTATAATAAAACTAAATGTGATCTGACTTGACCTGACCCGAACCCAACCCAATCCAACCCAACCGACTCAAGCCGAACCTGACCGAAGATACCATATACTCGACATATGACCAAACCCGACATACGACCGAACCCGATTGGATATATCCAAACAGTCCGATTGCCACCTCTACTTGTCAGTGCAGCGATGGTAGCATCTTTCACCGCTCCTCCCCCCTCACGCCAATTTTCCCTGGCATCAACAGAATCGTGATCGAACCCCATCAAATTGGTAGAATTATCTTTTATAGATCGATCTCTTATTCCGTTGATCTGTAAGATAAGGTTTTTTTATTCTTCAAATCTACTAGCTTTGAACCAAGTCTCACATGGTTTCACTTCAAATCCTCTCTCGACAGAGATCTTATCAATAGACCAATTTATTGATATGGAGTATATTGTTTGTCAATGAAATCACATAAATTAAGTATATTCTATTCATCATACGCACTGTACTACTGATGAGATTAACAATATATTTATATGTAAAAAAAAAACTTGGACACATCACTCCTTACATATCTATCTATTATTATATATTATATATATAATAAAGGAGAAGTCGGCTATGACACATGTCGTTTTCTCCTCAATTGTAGCAGTATTAACCAATTAGAAAATTTTCTAATTAGATTTTTTTTCTAGATATGGATATTTTTTTAGATATATATGGATATATTTGAGAAAATCTTATCTAACTTTAATTATTGAATATATCTATACCTAAGATAAGATTTTATAAAATTTTACCACATAACCAATTCAATGAAATTTTCGTTTGTAAAAAAACATAAAATTTTCCTATTCTAAAATTTAATCAACTTTATAGATAATCTTTAACTTAATCAATTATCATTAGGATAATCAAATTAGGTATGGTGCACAATATGGCGGTTGCAGTTTTCCATTGATCTCAATTAAAAAAAATCAATCTTTAAGGTGGAGGATGATAGGAACAATGAACAAAAATCAATCTTCAAGTGAAATATACGTACAACTCTATATATTTAATTGATGAACCCATTCGCTTTCGGGGTTCGGACTTCGGATAGTATGTACATGGTACATCACTCATTGTATGCACAATTATTTTTCTGATTCAATATTATTGCGTGTAAAGTGTAAATTTGTTGATTTTTATTAGGAATTAATTTGTTACCATATATCATCATTTGTACCAATATATATGAACATTTTTTGTGTTTGTTCAAGTGTAGATACCTTGAGGATGCATGGCCTATGCGGCACCACCCTAGCTATTTCCGTGTTTGGTGGGTTAAGAAACACAAATCTTTTGATACACAAATCTAGGAAAAGGATATGAATTAAAATATTTATATCGCTAATTGAAATTATTAAAGTCTCCTAAAAATCCATAATAAAAATATATTAATTTTATCGATGGAGTTTGGAGGAAAAAAATAATTATAATCTATTTGAATTCGACGGCTTATATATATATTGATTATTTCAAAATTTTGTGATTGGTTCATATGACTAATATCCATATATATCTAATGAAATTGAGTCAAATTTTATCTTATGCATATATAGATATATTGATTAAATAGAGTTACAATAAAATTTTATCTTATGCATATATTGATTATTTCAAAATTTTGTGATTAATTCATACGACTAATATCCATATCTAATAAAATTGAGTCAAATTTTATCTTATGCATATATAGATATATTGATTAAATATAGTCAGAACAAAATTTTATCTTATGCATATATTGATTATTTCAAAAAATTGTGATTGGTTCATGATCGATTAAGGAGAAAGTGTCACGTGTTTTAGCCGAATTCTCCTTTATTATATATTAATTAAAATTCTCAATTTTTAATCTAATTTAACAATAAAGATTCATATATATTCAAAAAAATTAATAAGCAAAAATTACTAAGTAGTTGCATTAAAAATATATTATAAAAATTGATTTCAACTTTGTTTGAAAAAGATAATATAAAAATACTACGTAAAAAATTGATGTTAAAAAATCCGCACAGGGTGCGGGTACTGAACTAGTTTATATATAAAAAACTTTGTCAATGAAATCACATATATCTCTCGTTACATATTTATTCTATGTATGGAAAGACTTGGACACTTAATCTCGGAGGCTGATGAGGATGGTAGATGGAAACCTATCCGTATTGCTAGGGGTGGCCCCAAACTTGTGCACCTCTTCTTCGCGGATGATATCCTAATCTTTGCTGAAGCTTTCTTAGCGTAGTTGAAGATTATCAGAGACTGCATTGACCAGTTTTGCGATAAATCAAAATTGAAATTAAAGTCAGTTTATGCAAATCCAAAGTGTTCGTCTCTCGGAATGTCAACTCTAACTTGAGGGAGAGGATACAAAGGGATAGCGGGATTGAGGCTACCAACGATCTTGGAAATTACCTTGAGGTTCCGATCCTGCATAAAAGGGCCACCATGGCCACATTTGCATATGTCCTTGACAAATTCACCAATAAACTAACAGGCTGGAAAGCGAGCCTCCTTAGCTTTGTCGGTCGGGTTACTCTTACACAGTCTGTTCTAGCTACCCTCCCCGTCTACACTATGTCGACGATGATTCTTCCTGCTAGCGTTTGTAAAAAGATGGAAAAGTGATGCAGAAATTTCTTGTGGGGCTCTACTCCTGAGAAGAGGCATATGCACAAAGTTGCGTGGGATGAGATCACCAAACCTAGGGCTCTTGGGGGCCTCGGAATTAAGCGTATGGCCGAAGTTAATACTACTCTTGTGGCTAAGCTTAGATGGAGATTTCTGAACGGAGAGGTTGGTACGTGGGCGGATATTCTCGTTAGCAAATACGCTAACAAGGCGCTAGGAAATTTTGTTGGGGCTTCTCTTATTTGGAAAAGCATATCTAAAGCGACGACGACTGTTATTCAACCCAATATCAGCTAGAGGTTAGGGGATGGGATGTGTATCCGATTTTGGGAAGATAGATGGGTTGAGAACGTTGCGCTTAAGACCTTGGTGAATAACGCCTCGAATGCTCATGTGGCTGACTTCTGGGAACAGGGCAAGGGATGGGATGGGACAGATTTGCGCACCTTCTGCCGACTGAGACCTGCTGTAAGATTGTTGCTTTTCCAATGAAAGAGGAGGAGGATAGGATCTACTGGAAGAATAACAGCGATGGGGACTACTCGGCTAGCTCGGACTATTCTATATTTTGTAAGGAAGGTGAAACCCAGTCTGCAGATACTGCCTTCTTCAAATTAATATGGAAGCTTAATGTCAACGAGAGGATTCGGAACTTTGTTTGGCTTCCTAGCAAAGGAGGGGTTAGTTCCAACTCCGAGAGAGCGCGGAGGCACACAGGTAATACAGATATATGCCCTGTTTGTAAAATTGCTAGTGAGAATTATATTCACCTCTTTAGAGATTGCGATACTGTGATGAGCGTTTAGTCACAGGTGTTCGTCGTCGGACGGGAGGGGGATTTCTTCTCCCTCCCGTTCGCCACGTGGATCAAGCTTAACATCACTTCTAGGAAGCCTGGTCTGGAAGGGGCCGGGTGGAGTGGAAAGATTTATTTGCGATCGCCCTTTTGGAAGATCTGGACTAACAGAAATGAGGTGGCCGGCCTTCAAAGGAGGTCAGGGCTCGATGGTCATGCTGGGGAGCTGCGTCCAAGATGTCAAAGAATACACCAAGGCCAAGAAGAACCTGTTGGGAGCTCCCAATGCGAAGGAGGGTCTGCAGCAGTCCGTTAGCTGGTACCCACCACCCCTGGACTGGGTCAAAGTTCACACTGACGGCTCCGTGAGGGATTCTGGAGCTACTGCAGCTGGAGGGATTATCCGCGACGAAAGAGGTGCCTGGATCACGGGCTTCATCCACAACGCTCGTATGTGCTCGGTGGTAGAGGCGGAGCTGTAGGGAGTTGTCAACGGACTTGAACCAGCGTGGAACTGTGGGTTCCGGAAGGTGGAGTGTGACTCACACTCACGCTCGTATGTGCTTGTATATAGTTTTGTGTATTTTTGTTCAACTTTGCTTTTTACATTTTAAAAATTCAATTAATTTCATTAAGTGTTGTAGGTTTAAAAATATTATTGTATGGGGCAAATAATCCCGGGTTTATTTGGAAAATTATTTATCTTGTTGAGAAAAATACACTCACAACAAGTTTTAAAATTTAAAGATAAAAACTACTTTAATTCACTTTAAGGTAGATTATGGGTTGTTTGAATTCCAAATCAATTATGTTTATAAATATAAACACTTTTAAAGTATTTGATTAGCACAATTTATAATATATTTAAAATAAAATACATTGTAACATTTGTTATTTAATTATATTAAGCTTAAAATATAATTGTAAACTTTACATAATAGTCCAAATAGAGTTAACACTATGGTATTTAAGCAAAAAATTGAAGTTATTTTAAACGCAGTATTTAAATAATGTTAAATAAATAATCCATTTAAAAAGAAACAAAATTACCAAATAAAAATAAATAGGCCAAATGAAATAGGCCATATTGGGCCCTTAGTTTCAGCTCCATTCGGAGTGAATGAAAAATAGAGATAAAAAAAAGTTACAAAATTCAAACTTTTTGGGTTTGGGGAAACGAACTTGGGATCATAGGCCACACGCGCACGCTACTACTCTTGGGCTATTGAGAATCATTAATATTGTTGACAAAAGAAAGCTTTTTATAATTAAATTTGGGGTACTCCTGAATTATTGAGCCCTAAAAATCTGGGGGCCCTATTCTATTGATCCACTTGAGCGTGCTTAGGCACGAGCCTGAGTGTGAGGTGGACTATGCGATTGCGTTAAAGCTTATTTCAAAGTCGGTCAAGCCGACTCATCCGTGTGCTAGCCCGGTGCCTCTCTGCCAAGGCTTCCTTAGTAGGAGTTGGGATGTCCAATTTCGTCACAACTTTCGTGAGGCGAACCGTCTTGCGGATGGTTTAGCTCGCCTTTTTGTTTCTTTTCCGCTTGGTTTTGTTAGACTGGATTCTATTCCTGTGGATTTGGTTCAGATCTTGAACGATGATGCGACAGGGGTTGTGATACCCCGGAAGCACACCGACTAGAGATGTGGCTACGAATCCCTCAATAAAACCTCCCTTGTATAGTGGGGTTAGGGGTTTTATTCGAGTTGAACGAGCCGAGTACCTAGGTGCTCATGTTCAGCTCGTTTTTTATCGAGTCTACTTCGAGCCGAGCCTGATTTTTTTTACGAGCTTAAAACCTTGCTTGTATTTGGCTTGCGAGCTGTGTAAGGAGCTTGAGCTCGTTTAGCTCGTTTTTGTTTCAGCCGAGCTCGAGCTCGTGAGCTCGTTCGAACTTGATTTGAGCTCTTGAATCATACAAACTCGTGTGAAGCTTATTTTTATTGAAAGCTCGAATTGAGCTCGATTTAAGCTCGTGCAACATACATAGGAGAAGATGAAAAATACCTTCAGTGCATTACAATATTACATACATTCAGTCCAATGATTATTACAGTCATACTTAATAGAAGCATAAGTTCATGATGGAACATTCGGTCCAAATATTACATTCATTCATTCCAAATTCAGAAAATTTAGTAATTCAAAATCGCAATCAACACACTAGCTGAGTAAAATACACTCTTCACCCTCTGAAACCTCTTCCAAGAACCACCAGATGCAAGATCCATCAAGTTGGAATAAGACCTCGAACCCATTATAGTAATTTCCCTTCTCCTGAAAGTAGATTTGTTCAATTAGCAGCATTAATCAATGAACCGAAACCCTATATGAATCATGAAATCAACTAATTACAGATAACTAGCAGTGAAATTAAGTACAGCACAACAACAAAATTAACCCATAGGTAGAGAAAGGCGAGATAAGAATGTAGAGTAAAAGGGGGGAAATAATCAATTGAAAAATAAAAGGCGAGATAAGAATGTAGACTTGTAAATACCTGAGCATCAGACTTCAAATTCACGACGGAACCAATTCGATGCACAAAGAAGGCCTTCTATGGTGTCATCACCCAATGAACATCGATCATCGCTGATAACTCTACGCCCAGCGCTAAAAGCGGACTCAGAAGGCACAATAGTTACCGAAATCGATAAAATGTCTCGAGCCATCTTTGATAAGATTAGGTATGTCGACATGTATTTTTTCCACCATCCCAAAACTTCCCAATCCTTGGCTCCACAACCCAACAACACTCCTTCTTCAAGATACACATCAAGCTCCTTTTTAGTTGGCATAGGATCATGATCTACACTGCCAATAGCATTGGTATCATGAACAATATCACCACTTCCACCACTCCTATCCTTAATTTGCAACATAGTCTTCATAGAGCGTATGCAATTCATTCTTGATATGAGCAATGTTTTTTGTGCTTCTTCTTCTCCAAATAGTTGTGTGAAAGCATACTTTATATATTTCAACTTGTTTCTTGGATCTAAAACAGCTGCTACTATCATAAACAAAGAGCACTCATTCCAATACTTATCAAATTTCTCTTTCATCTTCTGAACCATAAGCCTCATGAAATCTCTTGGGTCATCAGCCATACTATCCAAGATCTACCTAATATTCCAAATTTCAGTAAAATATAAGTTTGCAGTTGTATACTCGCGACCTGAGAAAATTTGGGTTACCTGAACGAAATATAAATTTTAGTTTCAGATTTACACAAACAGATTCAACAGCATACAGATTATAGATTTTTCATATACAACAGCATACAGATTCTGCAACATACATATTTTTCAGCAGCATACAAATTGCAAATTTTTCAGATTCAAGAGCATACAGATTTTTCAGCAGCATACAAATTACAAAATTTTCAGATTCAAGATCATACAGATTTTTCAGCAACATATAGATTACAGAAATCAGCAAATTATACAGAAATCAGAATATAGAATATACAGAAATCGGAATATAGAATGTACAGATTCAAGAGCATACAAATTTTTCAACAGCAAACAGATTCAAGAGCATACAGATTTTTCAGCAGCAAACAGATTCAAGAGCATACAGATTTTTCAGCATACAAGTTAAAGATTCAGCAAATTATATAGAAATCAGAATATAGAATGTACAGATTAAAGTTTTAGCATACAAATTACAGATTCAGCAATCAGCATATAGAATGTACAATTCAACAATCAACATACAGAAATCAGAATGTACAATTCAAACATGAAATTAAAGAGAAATAAATATTTAGGTTACCTTATCAAAAATGGACAAGAACTTGCAAATGTCACAAGCTACTTCCCAATCCCCGTCAGATGGCAATGAAGAGTATGAAGAGTCTCTGCTTTCATACCTTGCAAAAGCATCTTTGAAAATGAGTGCCCTTTCCAACATATGAAATGTTGAGTTCCACCGCATCACACAATCAAGAATCAACGATTTGTTGGTGGGCAATGACATATTTTTCACAACTTCAGCCCACTTATGAAGACGAGAAGGGCTCAATGTTATGTACTTCACACTTTCACGAACTTTCTCAATATCACTCTTGAGAAGAATCAATCCATCTTGCACCAAGAGATTAAGGATATGCGCACAACACCTAATATGGAATATCTTTCCATTGAAGTAGAGCACACCTCTTCCCTCAAACTGTTCTTTCAAAGCTCGAATGGTTGCATCATTTGAACTTGCATTGTCCAATGTAACCATGGAGATCTTATCCTCTATTCCCCATTCACAAAGACATTCAAACATCTTATCAGCAATTACAACTCCGGTGTGTGGAGGGGGAAGCAAGCAAAATTCAATATACGATTTTGTAACTTCCAATCCTTCGTCTAAGAAGTGCCCGGTGATACACATATACCCTTTCATCTGATTGGAAGTCCACAAGTCCGAAGTTAAGCTAATCCTACCAACATGAGCAAACATCTCCTTCATCTTTGCCTTCTCCTGCACATATAAATGCATTGCACGATCCTTAATAACAACACGCCCACAAGGCTCATATTTCGGATTAAGCATCTTACAAAGTGTTACAAACAACTTGTGCTCGACCATCTTAAAGGGATATTCATGGACTATAATCATCTTCACTATCATATCGTTGATTGCTTCCTTGTCATACTTGTAAGGCAAAAGTGACCCACTTCCAATTGAATCTTGGCTTACGATTGATTGCACACCACCACTATCTTTACCTTTCCCCGATATTTTAGCTTAACGAACAACGCAATTGTCAATATGCCTTTTGTAAGAAGTCGTTGGGGCTTCCTTGCTAATGGCCAACTTAGCATTACAATGGTTGCATACCACAATTCTTACCCCTTTTTCCACAATTTCAGTAACATCTTCCTAAACCGAGGAGGTCTTTCTTTTTTCTCTCTTTTTAACAACCTGATCAGGGGCATCACTCGTTGCTGGCACCTCAAGAACTTGATCAATTTCCTCATCAACACTTATAGGAGCTGTGGTGGAAGCCACCACATCACCCGATTCACTTGGATTTGGAGTCGACATAATCTGAAAATATCAGTTTCATATTTAATATTACAAATCAGATTATAAAATATATTTTGACATTCAATAGCAACAATCAATAACATGTGTCAACAACATAAGCACCGGATAAGTAGCAGATAACAAATTCAAGCCTCTGTACAGTGTACACTGGTGAGGTGAGATCATACATCACACAATGGTGATTGAAGATCAGTTTTTTAGATTGAACAACAACATAAGCAGCAGATAATAAACATTAGCAAGTTCATCATGAACCAACTTTCTATTAGCTATTCTTCTTCTCATAATAACACATAAGCAACAGATAACAAATCTCCAAAGGCAAATAGCATAGCACTAAATAAAATTTGGGGGTAATTAAACTAACCAAGTTGGAGGCAGTAGTTCCGACTTCCGACGAGCCAGGAGGTGGGGACGAGCCAGGAGGTGGTGTCGAGGTGTGAGATGAGTCTGAGCTTTGCAGGGAACTGCTAGACAATTAATAAAGAAGGGTGAGAAGAAGGGCGAGAAAGAACCAACGAATTGAACGAGAAATCAAAACGGAAGACACCGAAGTTGGACGAGAAATCAAAACAGAACTTCCGATCAAAGTGGAGAAGGACTGGAGATCAGAGAATTCAGAGAAAACCTGGACAAGAGACAACGACTTGGACGATGCACAGAGGTCGGAAGAAGAACCGCCGGCGAGACGAGCTCTGATAGGGTGAGCCTTGAGGACGACTGGACGAGATCTCAGATCTGAGCGAACTTACGAGAGCGGAGAGCCCTAGAAGGGTAGAAGGGAATGGAATGAGTGAATTGAGCGGATTGGCTAGTGGCGGCATAAGGCAAAGAGAAACCCTAAAGAGGTTAAATAACATAAGGGCAATTTAGTAATTTCGCATTTAATACGAGCTATACGAGCAGGCTCTTATAAAGCTCGGCTCGAGCTCATGGCGAGCTTCAAATTCTGCTCATACTCGCTCGTATTTTAATATGATCGATCCCGAGCAGAGTTTTATACGAGCCGATCACGAGTAGCTTGTCTCACATAACACCACTTCCGTTCGGCAAAACATGTCGTTTACTATTCATGCACGCTTTTTTAAAATGATAAAAACTACATAAAATATTTATTTTTTGATAAAAATTTTTAACAAGTTTGTACTTATTAATAATAACTACGAAATTATTAAAAAATTTATTAAAAAATTAGATATTTTATACTCCCTCCGTTCGGCAAAACATGTCACTTTAATATTTATGCACGTTTTTTTAGGGGATAAAAACTATATAAAATATCTAGTTTTTTAATAATTTTTTTTAACAATGTCGTAGTTATTATTAATAAGTCCAAACTTGTTAAAAAAAATTTATAAAAAAATAAGTATTTTATATAGTTTTTATCATTCTAAAAAAACGTGTATGAATAGTAAACGACATGTTTTGCCGAATGGAAAGAGTATAGTTTTTATCCCTTAAAAAAACGTGCGTAAATAGTAAAATGACATGTTTTACCGAACAGATGGAGTAAAAGAACGTACTAACATCAATCAATTATATAACAGTTGTGATCACGTGCCCAATATATATATATATATATAGGAGTACAGTACAGTGTTAATTAACTTTCACTTTGGACAGTTAGGTGGGTTTTACCCGCACATGTTTTAACATCATCAATCAATTATGAATTTATGTATATATGCATGTTGTACTGGGATGGAAGAGACACAAGTGTGTGTCATCCACATATACTCCATCGTCGCGCCACAGCACAACCTTAACCACATTCACATATCCTAATTCTATCCTGAATCAGTAGATCTTGGCCGAACGAACTCCATCACAATTATATAGCTATCTCTCAACTACCGGTCTCCATCGATCGATCCATCGCTTCTCACTCCCATTTAATTATCGTATTTAGAGTACGACGTACCGATTGTTAGCAGTATATATTTTATAGAGTTGTACATATTTACGATTGTACCCTCAGAGTTTTTCACCCAATGATATATATACAGGAGTAGGCCTCTGAGATCCTCCAAGGACTCAGTTATCCAAACACTTACATGGTATCACAGCCTTTTGTGAAACCCTAAAATTTTTCGTTTCACAAATTCAATCGATCTAGCCGATGCCGCTCCTATAGCCGCCGCCGCTCCACACCCGCTTCCCCACACAGTCCTGCCGCCGCCGCAGCCGGCCGCCGCCGCCACCGAACCCTACAGCCGCCGCCGCCTCTTTTCGCCGCCGCCGCTACCTACCTTTACCAATGGCTGACGTTGTCAACCCCCCACCCCCACCGCAGCCACAAAACCCTTTCCATTCCGCTCAATCCGTTACCAACATCAAGAACCAAATTCCCCTAACTCTAGACCTCAAGAAGGTTCAATATCACACCTGGGCGGAACTCTTCACCACCGCCTATCGGGGCCATGATGTCCTCGCCCACATCGACGGTTCCGACCGCCCCGATGATGTCCCTGAGCCTCTCTGGAACCGCATCAACTCCATCATGCTCGGATGGATCTATGCTACCATCTCCGAGGATGTTTTCATTACCGTCCTCTAATCCTGTTCAACCGCTCGTGATGTTTGGCTCCGCATCAAGGGCCTCTTTCATGACAATCAATCCACTAGGGCTGCGGATCTTGAGGGGAAATTCATCAACACCCGTCAGGAGAGTTTCTCCACCGTCTCCAACTATTGCCTTGCCATCAAAGCTATCGCCGATCAACTTGGCGATGTCGGACACAAGGTCAGTGAAGAGTGCCTTGTTCTTCAACTTATCAATGGCCTCTCCACCAAATTTGACGTCGCCGGTGGTATGATAAGAAACATCTCTCCGCTGCCGACTTACATGGTGGCTCGCAACATGCTCTCCAGGGAGGAAAGTCGTCAGGGCCGCCCTCAGGCTCCTTCCCATGTCCTGGTGTCCTCCAAGGACTTCCTGCCCACGGACCCTTACCCCCGAAACCCACCAACAAACCAACCCAGGCCGACCAACTAGCACGGAGGCCGTGAGCAAGGGAGGAATAACCGTCGGGGCCACGGCGGCGGCCACAACAACATGCCGCGGCCGCAGCACAGCCCGCCGCAGCCCCCACCGCCCTACCCGCAGCACCCCTGGTATGCCCCCCCGCCGCCCTGCCCCTATCCGACGTGGGCGGGCTACCCACCGACGTCGATACTCCTCCACTACCGCCCTCCACCACAGGCGGCCCCTTCCCCGGCGCTATACGCCTCCCAGTCGCAGCCGTCGACCCCCATGCACACCGATCTCTCCGCCGCTTTCTCCACCATGGGACTTCAGCAGTCGGACGACAACTGGTATATGGATACCGGAGCCTCCTCTCACATGACGAACGCGTCAGGTAACCTACAAACTGTTTTTAATTATACCACTTTACCATCCATCTATGTCGGAAATGGCGCCCCTCTATCCATTGTCGGTTCAGGTCAAGCAACCCTCCCCACTAGCCCACCCTTCTGCCTTAACAATGTCCTACTTGCCCCTGACATTGTCAAGAACCTCATCTCTGTTCGTCAATTTACCATTGATAATCACGTGGCTGTCCAATTTGACCCTTTTGGTTTTCTTGTGAAGGATCTTTGTACGGAGACCCCAATCATGTGGTGCAATAGTTCCGGCGACCTCTATCCACTCGCCCCAGCCCGCAATTCAGCCACTGCCGCCCCCACCGCCCTCGTCACCCTTAGTTCCGACTTGTGGCATGCTCGTCTTGGCCACCCTGGCGATCACATGCTTCAATGTCTCCGCTCTAGCAATTTCATTTCTTGTAATAAAGCCTCGGGCGTTTGCACTTCACGTGAGATCGCCAAGAGCAAAAGACTTCCCTTTAGCATTTCTCATTCTCATACTTTTGCACCTTTTGACATTATTCATTGCGATTTGTGGACATCGCCTATTCATAGTGCTAGTGGTTTTCGATATTATTTGGTTGTGCTTGATGACTTTACCAATTTTGTTTGGGTTTTCCCTCTACACCATAAATCGGAAACACAGGGCCACATAGTTAGCTTCCACAGGTTTGTCAACACCCAATTTAGTTTGCCTATCAAGGCCATTCAGTGTGACATGGGAGGCGAGTTCGACAACAACATTGTCCGCTCCTTTTGTCAACAACAAGGGATAGCCCTCCACTTCTCTTGTCCACAAACGTCACCTCAAAATGGCAAAGCAGAACGCATTCTCTGCACGCTCAATGACAAAACTCGAACTCTCATTCAACATGCCTCTTTACCACCCTCTTTTTGGGTTGAAGCACTTCACATGGCCACTTACCTCCACAATATCCTACCATCCAAGGCCATTGACAACTTTATCCCAACCTTGGCACTCTACCATCGCCACCCGTCCTACAATCATATTCGAGTGTTTGGATGTCTTTGCTTTCCCAATATGAGTGCCACCGCTCCTCATAAGCTCTCCCCACGGTCCACCAAATGTGTCTTCTTAGGCATTTTCCCACACCATCGAGGCTACCGTTGTCTTCGCTTGGATACCAATCGGGTTGTGACATCTCGCCACGTGATTTTTGACGAACATAACTTCCCCTTTGCCTCCCAACCTCAGCCCACAGTCACCACACCCCAAGAACCCAGCGACTCGGCCACATTCCCACCCCTCCTACGTCTTCTCCTTGGCAGCAGCCCTCCTATGTCGCGGCCGCAGCACAGCCCGCCGCAACCATCCCCCATGTCGCGGCAGCCGCCCACATGTCGTGGCCGCCGCATACTGCTGCGCCCGCCGCTCCCCCCTGCTGCACCTGCAGCGGTCGCCGCCCCTCGCAGCGCCCGCCCCACCCATGGCCACCCGATCTCAATCTGGTATCGTCAAACCCAACCCTAAATACAACCTCCTCACCCATCCACACACATATCCCATATACCTAAGTCACCACACAAGGCCTTACAGAACCCGAACTAGCATGCCGCCATGGTCGATGAGTTTAGTGCTTTAATTAAAAATGACACGTGGGAGCTCGTTCCTAGGCCTCGGGACTCTAATATCATTAACTGCATGTGGTTGTTCAAACATAAGTACAGGTCTGATAGGGCACTTGAACGACACAAGACTCGCCTTGTTGTCAATGGCAAGTCTTAAGAGGTTGGTGTGGACTGCGATGAAACTTTTAGCCCGGTCGTCAAACCCGCAACCATACGCACTGTGTTGAGCATCGCTCTCACTAAGGACTAGTCTATTCACCAGCTGGACGTCGAGAACACCTTCCTACACGGTAACCTTCAGGAAACTGTGTATATGCATCAACCACCAAGCTTCTTTAATCGCTCGCGACCCTCTCACGTCTGCCTTCTCCGGAAGTCTCTCTATGGGTTGAAACAGGCGCCTCGTGCCTGGTATCAGCGATTCGCCATGTACCTCACTGCGATTGGTTTTCAAGGCAGCTAGTCGGATCACTCCCTCTTTGTGTTCCATTCGGGGCCTGACACGACGTATCTCTTGTTGTACGTTGATGACATTGTGCTCACTGCATCCTCTCCATCATTACTATCTCGCATGATGGAACTACTGTGTTTGGAGTTTGCCATGACTGTTCTTGGTCCCCTGAGCTACTTTCTCGGAATCTCTGTCTCTCGCACTCGGGATGCGTTGTTTCTTCATCAGAAGAAATATGCCCTTGAGATTGTCGACAAAGCTAGGATGACATCTCGCAAGCCTGCCACCACTCTTGTCGACTGTAAGACCAAGCTCGATGCTGCCTCCAATCCCAAGGTTGATGACCGTACCGTCTATCGCAGTCTAGCGGGTGCTCTCCAGTATCTGACGTTCACCAGGCTAGACATTGCCTTTGCCGTCCAAGAGGTTTTCTTATACATGCATGATCCCCATGAGCATCACCTACAGGCGCTCAAGAGGATCATCCGGTACATCAAGGGCACCAGTGACCTGGGGTTGCACCTCTATCGCGGTCATTTCGACACCCTCACCGCCTACTCAGACGCTGACTGGGCGGGTTGTCCGGAAACTCGCCGCTCCACCTCTGGCTTCGCCGTCTACCTTGGTGACAATCTGGTATCGTGGTCCTCCAAGCGTCAGGCGACCATATCTCGCTCTAGTGCCAAGGCCGAGTATAGAGGTGTCGCCAACGCCGTGGCGAAAACCTGCTGGCTACACAACCTCCTCTGTGAGCTTCGCGTTCCACTCCGTGTCGCTACATTGGTCTACTGCGACAATGTCTCCGCTGTTTACCTCTCCTCGAACCCAGTTCAGCACCAGCGGACCAAGCACATTAAGATTGATATACATTTCGTCAGAGAGAAGGTCGCTCTAGGCCAGGTTCGAGTGTTACATGTCCCTTCTGCCCATCAGTATGCGAACATCTTCACAAAAGGATTACCTACTCCTCTTTTTAATTCTTTTCGTTCCAGTCTTGCTATTCGCTCACCTCTAGCTGCGACTGAGGGAGGATGTTTGAAGGAATATGTGTCCTTTAATTGATGTGTAAAATACTAATGATATAATAGGATTAAAATGGAGATTTATAATCCGAATGATCTAGGTAATTATAGTGCTTTGCTAGAAGCCAACTATAATTTATGGATTAAATTGGATTTAATCTATTGCTATTTTATTCGGGTCCTATAAGGTCACACACAAAAGAGTATTAGGAATTGGATAATTGATTAATGATAATAATAAGTTATTATTGTTGATATAATATCTTTATGGAAAGATATTGTGGATAGAAGATAAAAGATAAAAGGTGACTTATTAGGAATAAGTTTGACCAAGTTTATACATTATATAAGGAGACTTATTGAGAATAAGTCTTAACCTAGTTTATGCAATTCTGCATCTTTTCTTCTCCCACCAAAACCAATAGCATCCCTAAAGTGTTAGGTGTGAGTTGCAATCCTTCGATCGTTCGTTCTAGCAAACGGAGACAAGGAGATCCAATTCCGTGCTCGTGTGGACCAAGTAGAGGAGTCGCGCTTGAGGCTCTATTCTCCAAAGGGGATTTCGAATCAAGGTTCCGCACAAGAAAGGTACGACTTTTCCCTTTTATATTGTTCATATCAATTCATGCATGAGATCCCGAATTAGATGTTAGAAAATAGTTTTCTACAATTCCGCTGCGCATCTAATTATCCTACAGTGGTATCAGAGCCTCTTGCATAAATTGATATGATCGATTGATTTTCTTGTTAGTTTTGATTCAATTTAGCAATATATTTGATATATGGAATAATTTGTATGATTAAACTTATGATGTTAATTGAGTGGATGGATAAATTTTGATACGTGAAATTAGTTTACGATCGAAATTGAAATTGCGATCATGCCAACACAGTGTGTGAAGGTAGTGCCTTGTGATCGAAACACTTTGGTGAAATTAGTTCACCATACGTAAAGGCCGCCAACTCGATTTAAGTCAAATCAATTTCATACAGTGATTGTTTATATATACAATTGGAATTTGATTCCGATCTAAGCTGGTCAACCGTTGTCTAATTAATTGGAATACATCAATGTGTGAAATTGAAAATCGGCACCAATTTTGGTTTTCGAAAAAGGTTGTTTTTTCTAATCAATTCTATACATTATATAAGAGATATGATTTCTTATATAATTCATGGAATATTTGATTTCGTATAAGTTGATTTGAATTTAGGAAATTGGAAATTTCATGATTTTGATGCTAAAAGTTGACAAATTTTGTGTGAATTTGATTCGTATATTAATTTGTCAAAATTTGAAGTTTTATGAAAACTTATCATTTGATTCCTACAATTGTCAAAAGTTTGTAATTGTTACAAAATTTGAGTGGGAGTGGATGAGACGGCTATTAGGGTTATGAAAGGTATATTAGGGTTTTAGTGTAAGATCCTAAATTACCTTAATTAGATATGATAGATATCTTATCCCTAATGAAATATTCTATCCAATTATACAAGGTAATAGTTAGCATAAAATTTATTCCATATATATGATTGCTAATTTTGAATTAAATATCAAGAATATTAAATTAGTTATTTTATTAGATAATTTAATTGATTTGTGTTAAATAGTTTATTAATATGATTAATATTCTATTTCTTATTCATATTAATTTGATTAATATTTTGATGGTATATTAATTGTGATTAATATTTTTAATATTTGATATTATTGCATGCGGTGACTAGTATGGCCCAAGTAGTATAGAAAACACGATCTGTGTATCGTTATGTATTTTTGTACACGATCTGCGTATCGTTATGTATTTTTGTACACGATCTGCGTATCGTTATGTATTTTTGTAATTTGATTTTCGAAAGTAAATTTATTTATACATTGTACAAAAGAAGATGCTACAAGAATCAAGGATGGAGATCCAAAAGGCGATTCTAGGATGGAGATCCAAAAGAAGAGCCAAGGATGATGATTCAAGGAGCAAGAAGAACCTTGAAGATTTATCTTTTTAGGTTTTCTTTTCATTAGGGGTCATACTAGGATCACAATTTATTTTCGTGCATGTTTGTGGTTTATGCTTGCATGTTTGATTATGTTGATTGTTCACTTGATAATTAGACTTGCATGACAAACCTAGTTCCCTTAAAAGAAAATTGAGAGTATGCCTTTCCAATTCATAACCTATGAGGCCCTTGGAATTTGATGGATAGGTTTTGCCAAAGCAAGGTGTCCATGCTTTGACCTTGGGATAGTACGGGTAAATCTATATAAGGGATTTATAGCCTTGAATTGGTTCTACTCAACAAAAGACCAAAAGACAAAGTTTTGGATTTTGAGGCATGGGATAGATTTACATAAGATGTGATCTATCAACCAAGAGTTATAAATGTTATAACTAGTAAAAGTTATTTACCTTGTCACATAAGAGTTAGGGTAGTGCCAAAGCACGCTAATGTCTTATCTGTAATAGGATCTTGGAATCATTTTATCCAAAAGGGAAACATTTTGTGGATAGAATGGCATTAGCTTTACATTTAAAGCATGTTTAAATTTTAAGCTTTTGCATGACAAACATGATTCATATTTTGCATGTTCTATGTTGTAGATATAATGAATAGAAACGATAAGCCAACAATCATCAATTTGTGTTCAATTCTTGAGAAGAATAAGTTGAACGGAAATAATTTCCTCGATTGGGAAACAAATCTGAGAATTGTTCTCAAGTCTGAAGGAAAAGAGAGTGTACTTGACACCCCTATCCCAAAATTGGCCGATGCCTCTACTCAAGCTGAGAAGGATCACGAAAGACAAATCAGAGAAAAATCAGTGATTGTCACATGTCTTATGCTGGCTTCCATGGAGTCGAGCCTTCAAAAGAGGTTCGAAAAGATGGATGCTTGCACCATCATTCGCACCTTGAAAGTCATGTTTCAGGAACAAGCGAGGATGGAGAGGTATGAGACTCATAAGGCAATACTCGATTGCAAACTTGAGAAAGACAAGCCAGTTGGTCCTCATATAATTGAAATGATTGGTCATTTTGAAAACATGGAGAGACTTGTCCACCCTTATAGCCAAGAGTTGGCTACAAACATCATACTTCATTCTCTGCATGATGGATTTACTCAGTTCAAGCTAAACTTCAATATGAACGGAGCTGTAAAAACGCTTGAAGAGTTGCATGGGATGCTTAAGACCATTGAGTAAAATCTAACTATGGGCAGCAAGAAGGAGATCTTGATGGTCCAAAAGGGAAAAGGGTTCAAGAAAGGGGCATCTGGACAACAGAAGAACACAAAGGGAAGGGTAAACTAGTTACCCAACCCAAGAACTCTTCTGAGAAAGCTAAAGTAGCTGCTGACCATGATTATTTCTACTGCCATACCAAGGGTCACTGGAAGAGAAACTGCCCAAATTATTTGAAAGATAAAAGGGATGGAACTGTGAGTTCTTCTGGTACAAAAGCTAGTGTTGTGATGAGTAATGACTCTATCTAACATCTGATGTTTACAACAAAAGTACCAAAAAGCAAAAATCAGAGGCAGGTGAAAATACCTATCTATGACATTGTCAGTTGTGTCACTTAGACTTAAATTGCATGGAAAATTCCATAAAAATGGACTTATGATATCAATTGATTGTGAATCATTTGACACATGTGAGTTATGTCTAATAAGAAAAATGACAAGGTCACCTTTCACTAGGGCAAGTGAAAGGGCAACTGAGTTCTTGGCACTAATACATATTGATGTAACTGGGCCTATGAGCACAAAGGCTAGAGGTGAGTACAAATACTTCATAACTTTTACTGCTGATTTAAGTAGATACAGTTGTATTTACTGACTGAATTAGCATAACTCTGAATCCTTTTGAAAAGTTCAAGGAGTTTCAGAATGAAGTTGAAAACCAGCTTGGCAAGAAAATTAAGACACTACAATCCGATTGTGGTGATAAATACGTGAGTCAAGAGTTTGATCATCATTTTAAGAGTTGTGGGATTGTCTCATGACTAACTCCACCCAGAACACCACAAATTAACAGTGTCTCTCGAAGGAGAAATAGGACCTTGTTGGACATGGTCTGATAATGATGAGTTTTGCTAATCCTCCATATCTTTCTGGGGTATACTCTCACAACCGCGATGTTCACACTAAACAGGACTCCATCTAAGGCTATAGAAAAGACACCATATGAGTTATGGAGTGGAAGAGTTCCAAGTTTGTCTTTTCTCAAAGTTTGGGGATGCGAAGCATATGTAAACGTTTACTAGCAGATAAGCTTGCAACCAAATCAGATAAGTGCTTCTTTGTAGGGTATCCATAAGGAAACTAAAGGGTACTACTTCTACAATCCCATTGAGCACAAAGTGTTTGTTGCTAGGGATAGTGTCTTTATGGAAAAAAGAGTTTGTTTCCAAAAAGTCAAGTGGGAGAAATGTTGATCTCGAAGAAGTTCGAGAGAAGCAACAAACCAAGCAACAAGATGACGTGGATCACTCCATGTCCAAGACTATGCATTTTGAGGACTTAATTCCACAAGAAGAAAGAACTCAAAATCATATACCGGAGGCAGGGGAGTTACAAGAACCCACACCTACTAGTCCACAAAACGTTGTGGTAGAACCTCCAATTGCTCAACCCACACGTAGATTGGATAGGCAAAGATCGTTGCCGAATAAGTTTCTTGATTTCATTTTGACTACATGTCTGGACATTCTGATGTTAGAAATCAACGAGCTTACTACATATAAGCTAGCTATGATGGGTCCAGACTCCGAAAAATGGCATGGTGTCATGGTGTCTGAAATGGATTCTATGTTTGAAATTCAAGTATGAGACTTGATAGATCCACCCGATGGGATAGTGCCCAGTGGGTGCAAATGGGTTTACAAACTCAAAACAAACAAGAATGAAAAGGTAAATCTATTCAAAGCAAGACTGGTAGTAAAGGGATTTAAACAGATTCATGGTATTGACTATGATGAAACGTTCTCTCCAGTCGTTGTGATTAAACCTATTCGGATACTCCTAGCAATTATAGCTCATTTATGATGATGAGATATGGTAAATGGATGTCAAGACCACGTTCTAAACGGATACTTAAAAGAGGATGTGTACATGACACAACCTAAAGGGTTTTGAAGATCCACAAAATCCTAGGAAGGTATGCAAGCTTAAGAAGTCCATTTATGAACTTAAGCAAGCATCATGGAGTTGGAACATTCGATTTGATGAAGTGATCAAATAATTTAAATTCATCAAATGTGAAGATGACCTTTTTGTTTACAAAAAGTTTAGTGGGAGAAAAGTTGGTGTCTTGGTTTTGTATGTGGATGACATACTACTCATTGGGAATGACATTCAAATACTTGAATCTGTAAAAGACTGGCTCAAGAAGCATTTCTCAATGAAAGACCTTGGAGAGGCCGGGTACATTTTAGGCATCAAGATCTATAGGGATAGATCTATGAGACTCATTGGACTAAGTCAGGGAACTTATATAGATAAGGTTCTGGACAGGTTCAACATGAAAGATTCCAAAAAGGGATTCTTGCCCATGCAACATGGCCTATATCTAAGCAAGAAGCAGTGTCCAGTAACACCTGCTAAGCTGGATAGGATGAGTCGGATCCCTTATGCATCAGCAATAGGATGTATATCATGATATGTATTCGCCCAGATGTTGCATTCGCCCAGATGTACCAATCGAGTCCAGGTGAAGCACACTGGAGTGCAGCTAAGAACATCCTCAAGTACTTAAGAAGAACTAAGGATGAGTTTTTGGTGTGCGGAGGGCAGGATGAGTTAATCGTTGAAGCATATACTAATGTGAGCTTCCAAACAAACAGAGATGGCTTCCGATCTCAATCCGGATATGTCTTTGTTCTTGTTGGAGGAGCTGTGAGCTAAATGAGCTCAAAGCATGACACAATAGTTGATTCTACAATAAGGATTGAGTACATTGCAACATTAGATGTTGCTAAGGAAGTTTTCTCTGGATAAGGACGCGCGATCATTGATGAGCTTGGTGTCATTGCTTATTCCAAAGAACCTAGCTCTGATCCCCAAATCCAGACAGGTACCCAAAATTATCATATCATATGAGACTAGGTCTAGTAAGATGATATGAAGTCGTGCAAGATACACATGGATAACAACATTGCAAATCCATTGGCTAAACCCCTCCCCTGACCCAATCATGATAGTCAAACTAGGGCCAAGGGACTCAAGTCCATTGATGAATGACTTTGAGTTTTGATGTTTTGAGATCTTAGATATTTGATCAAGATTGTTGAAACATATTTTCATCATGTTTGTTTGAAATAAAATTTCATTATTATTCGATTATGGTTTAGAATTAAATAAAATGTCCTAATAATTCATAATTATCAAATAGGATCGCTGCGAAAGTCGTGGTGGTTGAAACCCTATTAAGTGAACTGATATTATGAATTATGTTTTGCCGTAGCCTGAATCATTAAACAGGATATAAATGATTTAACATAGGCTATTATGCAAGTTGAGTGATAGCGCCAAGTTTCACGGGCTATAGGGACATGGAGATGTCTAATCAATTGCATGGACAAGTATGGTGGATACTTGTTGGGCAGACCTGCCTTAAGATTTTTCAAATAAGTTGAAGAATTTAAGGTTAAAATATTCTTAGTAGATTCCTCAGACATGAGTGCGATATCACTCTCATTTGATGATTGGTAGTCTTTGACACTGTCAACCGCTGATCCGTAAAAGGCAGTCATAAAGGCAGTGATTGGGGTTGCTAAAATTTAAGTGGGAGTTATAGTCACACAAGATTGGAGAAGTCCTCTTATTTTGAATATGTGGATATCTGAGTAGGAATAGTGTTCTGGCCACTCGAAGAGTAAGAGTTGTAAAATGCATGGCCATGCTCAAATGGATTAATAAGTAATCATTTGTTTATTTGACAGCTCAAGCTCGGGATCGAGAAATAATTTGAATTGATATGGATAACATGAGATGCTATCATATCATCGAAATGAACATTAAGTGACAAAGGAATTGAAATTGCACATCCATTTAAGGACAAGTGGGAGATTGAAGGAATATGTGTCCTTTAATTGATGTGTAAAATACTAATGATATAATAGGATTAAAATGGAGATTTATAATCCGAATGATCTAGGTAATTATAGTGCTTTGCTAGAAGCCAACTATAATTTATGGATTAAATTGGATTTAATCTATTGCTATTTTATTCGGGTCCTATAAGGTCACACACAAAAGAGTATTAGGAATTGGATAATTGATTAATGATAATAATAAGTTATTATTGTTGATATAATATCTTTATGTAAAGATATTGTGGATAGAAGATAAAAGATAAAAGGTGACTTATTAGGAATAAGTTTGACCAAGTTTATACATTATATAAGGAGACTTATTGAGAATAAGTCTTAACCTAGTTTATGCAATTCTGCATCTTTTCTTCTCCCACCAAAACCAATAGCATCCCTAAAGTGTTAGGTGTGAGTTGCAATCCTTCGATCGTTCGTTCTAGCAAACGGAGACAAGGAGATCCAATTCCGTGCTCGTGTGGACCAAGTAGAGGAGTCGCGCTTGAGGCTCTATTCTCCAAAGGGGATTTCGAATCAAGGTTCCGCACAAGAAAGGTACGACTTTTCCCTTTTATATTGTTCATATCAATTCATGCATGAGATCCCGAATTAGATGTTAGAAAATAGTTTTCTACAATTCCGCTGCGCATCTAATTATCCTACAGTTAGCAGTATATATTTTATAGAGTTGTACATATTTACGATTGTACCCTCAGGGTTTTCACCCAGTGATATATATATAGGAGTAGGCCTCTGAGATCCTTTAAGGACTCAGTTATCCAAACACTTACACCGATATCGAACCGGGGAGTAAGTAGTTTTCCATTTTAACACAAAATTTGAAGTTATCTTTACTCCCAAAAATTAAAAAAAAGAAGGAAATGAGCCCCTAATTAAGCTAATGTCAACGGGCCGTCCAAATTAGTTAATTATTCACTCGGTCAATTACTTTGTACGGTTCATCTTCTCCCTTCTCTATCTGTTTTTCAATGACTTGTTTCTTTTTCTCTATTTTTGTCTTCACTCAGTTGATCATTGTCTTCCTGCTTACTCTCAATCATTGTCTTCGTTTGCAAACTAACAATGTCTGAATCAAGCACGGAACACGGAGGTTAATGTATTTTCATGGCGATTCGTTATTGATTTCTACTTCTCTTTCTTTGGGTTTGTCCATTTTAGTAACTAGTTTGTTTGTATCGTGGAATTCGATTTTAATGTATTTCTGTTATAATGTTTTCTACTATGTGTAGTAGCCATTGTGTCTGACTTGGAATCTTACTAATCTCGGTTCAATGTGAGTATTTTCTTTTTTTTGTTTGTCTGCTATTTTAAGTTTTGTCGGTTTATTTTGTGTTTATGTGGCGCATGTTTGTGTTTTATAGACATTAGAGTACTGGATCCATGTGGAGGAAATATTTCATGCTCGAGCTAATATCTACTTCCACCCCGAAGTATGTGATGTTATTAAGGAGGGATTGTTAGCATCTGATTATCAGCGGTTAAAGAATAAATGTTTAGGGCTAGTGTTAATATAGGGAACAAAAATGCATTTCAGTTTTCAGTTAATTCATCAAATGGTAATGCATGAGGTTAAAGCAAAAAAAAAAAAAGGGAATGAAATGTGGTTCAAGGTTGATGGATTCTCTAAAGACCGGAAATTTAAATAAGTATTTAATTGCCAAAATTGAAAAGTTTCAAAAAATCCGTCCCGAGCGCATTTCTAAAAAGGGAAAGTCTTTGAAAATAATCCCGACATGTTTTAAAACATAGATTTTGAGCTAAATCCCTCTATATTATTCGAATTTAAAACATAGAGTCTTGTGAGTCGTGCGAAACATATTTAAACCTCGAGTAGGATTTCGGGATAGATAGTCGGACTTAGGGTCAGATAAGCGGAATCTCTCTCTCTCCCCCTCTCCCTAGTCGGCCTCTCTCCCCTCTCTCTCTCTCTCTCCCACTCATTCTCTCTCGTCCTCCCACTCCCCATTATTGTTTTGTCCTTATCCTCACAAAAGCCCTAATGAACCATTATAAATAGAATGCACCAATCCCCAAATTCTCAAAAAATCCTCCTCAAGATATGAGCCTTCATCCTCTCTCTCTCTCACCTCATCATCTATTTCAAAATCAAAACCCTAAAAATCATAGTTTCCACTTTTATTCCCTTCAATCCATCTCTCTCACTCTTCATTCTCCATTTCTGGTTTCTCATCCACAAAATCACCCTAAAACACCCTCAAGAAGACCTTCTCTCAAAGATCTAACCCAAAAATCGGAGCCAAGAAGCAATTTCCATTCAAAAACCCACTTTCTGTCCTTTTCGCCGTCACAAAACGCCTAGTCGCCGCCACGAGTTCTAGGTCGCGCCCGCGAGTTCTAAGTCGCGGCCGCGAAACCTGAGCCCAGAAGAATGGCCCTTTTCGCCACCGCGACTGGTGCCCAGATTCACGTTGTTGGCTCGGTAAATCGACTTGTTCTCCCTCATCTTAGCTTCTTTCTCTTCCCCGTTTATTCTCACTTGTTCCTCACTCTCTCCGCTACCTTCCAAGGTCAAGAAACGTCAGATCTAACCCCATGTGAAGTGGATTCGAGCTCATTTCTTCCTCTTCCCCTGTTTTGAGCAAGGTAAACTCTCCTCCTTCCACCCTCTCGTTTTGGATCTAGATCTTTAAAAAGGTTCTCTTTTAACCAATATCTATCACTCCTAGGCCTTGTCGTAGAAAGATCTCATTGAATCAAAGCCCAAGGACTCACTTCTTTCAAGGTTTTGAAGAAAGCCTCAAGGAGGCTAGGTAATCCCTCTTCCGCTCTCCCCTCTAGTCCACGTGTAAGTCTTATGTGGTTGTTTGGTATCGGTTTTGTGTTGGAAATGTTTTGAAACAAATTTCAATTAAAATGATTTTGAATCGAAGCAAAATGAAAGAGATTTGAAACAAAAGCGAACATCCAGGTTCAAATCTCATCGTGGTGAAACCATGGTAGCCGCGACAAGTTAGAACATAGACAGAGGAAGAAGAAGGCATTCGCGGCCGCGACCCCGGCTTTCGCCAGGGCAAAATCCATGTGTCCCAGCCAGCGAGCGCCTTCTCACAGGGGAACCTAGGGAGGATTCCGCGGCCGTTACCGACCCTCTCGCCGCCGTGAAATTTCCCCCAGTGGCTTGGCCGAGCCACCCCTAGACCCCATTTAGCTTGCGTTGTTGGTTTTTTATTCCGATCTTTTTTAATCGAATCTTAATTTGAGATTATTTCATAAAATGGGATTTTAGAATATTAATTTAATAACGGGATTTTGGAATATTAACGATTATTTTAATATTAAAAAGGGGATTTTGACGGAATTTGAAATGTCGGATTGAATGCTTGGAAATGTTTTGACAGCTTTGTTTCAAGTGTCGAGATTCTTAAATATGATTAAATGATGGACAATTGGACTTGGAAATGAACTTGAGTATTATAGAATTGGTTTATTTGGTTGAGTTGGCTTTTGAGGTTTTCGCCTTGAGAACGATTTGAGAATGGTTTGAAATGATTGACCGTCGGATTGGTTTTGGAAATGGTTTTAGGACTTGGTCCTTGAGTGTATGTATGACTAGTAGTCTTGTGCCTTATCGCTTTCTTACTATTATCATAGGTGCTTGTTGATTGAGTTGCTTGAGTGGATTGGTTGGTTGTGTGGACTTTACTTGTGCTACGCTTTATTGTTCGGCTTATTAGGTAAGTTCCTTTATGGACTTACTTAGACTGATCAGACACACCCTCCTACATATAGTTGTATGACATACTAGATGTTGCATAAGCATTGAAGCATGCCATGTATTATCATGCTTAGGTTGCACACTTGAATATGAGCATCTGTTTACTTATTGTGTATGAAAATAGAACAGTCGTGATCTGTGTGTCCTAGAGTCGTTGCTAGGGTCTTAGGACGGCCCAGTCCAATCGGGCTTGTCCTCCATCAAGTCGGATTAGAGTCGATCTTGCGGGCTCAATTCACCATATGAGCATGATTACGAGACTATTGATGCGCACACATACCATTTGCAGATGGCAATTGCTATGCTGGCCAGGACCCACCATAACGGGAAAGGGGGGTGGGGGTAGGAGAGGGATATGCCACTTTGGATTCTTTGGGCCATTTATCGTATTCTGCACATATATAAACTGTCAGTATGCTTGAGTGTTTAACATTCCGCACAACATTAGAAGCATCTTTATTAGGTATAGCGTATATATATACCTGCTTGTGGGAATAGAGCGCGATAGGGCCTCGGTCTGATCCCATGCCCTTCACATATTTTTTTAGGTTTTGTTTGCAGATCATGTATGCTCCATGCTTCTATGGCGGGGATTTTCTGAGGCCGAATCGAACTCACCTTATCACTTGGCTTAAGTATTTCACGTATTTAAGACTTTGTGTTTTGGTTTTGACCTGGCCTCGTCGTGGCAAGTTGTACCCTACTTTCTATTTCCGCCGATTCACTTAAAACGAATTTAGCATTATAGTCTTATAGGACAGGTTAAGGGTACCTGATGTACATATTTCTAGTCATTTTAGATGCATATTTTGACTTCATATTTCATTCGATTCCTACATTATAGATTGAGAATAATGAGAATTTGTGTAGAATGTGCTAACATGCAAGAAATAGAGCTTGTACAAGTTTTGATTTAAATGTATAGGAATTGGAGCGGAATCAGAGTCAAAACAAGAAGCCAAGAACCATTGAAGAGAGGTCGAGATCGAGTCATCCACTCGAGATCGACTAGATCAATCGACCCAGTGACTAAGTGTCGATAGCCAAGAAAACACAAGCTACTGGAGAAGCACTCGACACAATCCTAGATCGAGTGGACTACTCGACATCGACACCTCATCCGAGCTCGAGTGGAATCAAGACAAGTGGAGTAGGAACAAGGCACTCGATATCGATTGGTCTGGTCGATATCGAGTAGAGATTTCCACGGATCGTACGCGGTTTGGAGAATCCGAGTTGAAGATCTATCAAGAAGCCATGGTTTTATCTTTTGTTTTAGATAGATTACTTCTTAGGGGAACTTTCCTTTTTACCCTAGGAGTTTTATTATTTACACTAATAATGTTTCATCCTATTTGTTATGGAATAAAATTTAGATAGAGTAGTTTTACGAGGATAAGAACTCCTTTCCTTAACTAGCAAGGATTAAGAGGCTATAAATAAAGCCCTTGGGGCTGGTTTTAGAAGGATCCAACAACAATTCAAGTTCAAAGATTCCTATCTCACCAATAGTTTAGGGTTTAGAGGAGCTTTAGGGTTTTAGCGTTTGTGAGAGCCGACGTTGGGATTGTAAAGTTTCAAAGTTTCCTTTCAATGCAAGTTTCTTCATTTATTTCAAAGATGTTTACTTCCACCATGAGCGAGTAGTCGCTTAAGCTCTTAGGGTCGGGGTGAGCCTGACGTTAGCCATGCGTGCTTGAGGTAAGTGTTTGAAGTTGATATCATTGCGTCTTGATCATCTCCTATGATTTTGTGTTTAGTCCTTATCGCAAGAAAATGGATTCATGTTAACAACTTGGTTATAAACATAAAATTGGTAGAGATAATTAGGTTTATTTGCAAGAGTATTCGTACATGCGAAAGCTTGTCCCACGGGTGAGATAGCGCAATTGTCCGTCTTACTTATCTAACGCATGTTTGGTTAACGTTGTGGTAAATCCTAGCCTTAGGAGTTCGTTTTATTTATATTTACAACACTTTAATCATTCGAACCTTTGTTTATTTATGTTCAAATCATCTTTACCATCCTACTCTCTTCGGCCTTTCTCTGCCGACGCACTAACACACAATAGGAGAACTCGAGATCGACACCCTTACATCGGGTCGACAGTCTTCTGAGTCGATGCCACATCTGCTTCTTTTTTACTCGATATAGAGTAACCAACTCGATATCGAGTGCACCCAGATCGACCGACGGTCTTCTAAGTCGGTCGACCTCTTTACTAACGTTCGACATCGACTCCAAAGGTCAATATCGACTACCGTTTTTGTCTCTACAGGTCTTCTACTCACCAATATTGACATCCACCTTCGACGTCGAGTATACAACTCGATATCGAGTAGCTACTGGTTGACACAGGACGTGAATTCAGGCTATCTTAGGATCCCGCTAATCCGCTTCCTCGAGGATCGAACCTAATTCCCCTACTACTACAGCGGGGAGTTTTGAATTTATTTGAAAGGCTAAGGGTTGCAATTATTCTTATATTTTATTATATATTTCAATTCAATTCTCCCTCTTATTAAATTTTGGCGCCATTGCCGGGGAAGCTGTCAATCGCCCCCTAAGTAGTCTATCTCATGTTCTTCGCTAAGTATTGTCATATAGGTGTATTGGACGCGCTGATCACACTCCTGAGTTTGAAGGTTTAGAAGACCCCGAGTGTTATCTCCACTTAAGATCTAGAGTCCAAAGAATCATGGCTGACCAAGACGCCCAAAGAGAGCGTGGTGTCAGGGAGGAGGAAGCAAGGAGGCGATATGAAGCCCAAACCAACGCCCTCCCTCAGAACGCAGAGCAATACATGCACTCGTCGCTCCCCATGCCTGAATTGGCTATTCTTACCCCGCCCTCCAATTTTGAAATTAAAACTAGTTTCCTTACTGAAATTAGGAGACATCAATTTGAGGGAAAACCTAATGAATGCCCTTTATCACATATTTCTACTTTCCTTGATTTGTGTGATACTATTGACGATGGACAAAGCCTAGAATATGTTAAACTAAAGGCATTATGTTGGTCTCTTGCAGGGAAAGCTCTACAATGGTTGGAAAGCTTGACACCAAGATCGCTCCGCACGTGGGATGAAGTCAAGGATGCATTCCTCAATAAAAAAATTTCCCTCCATCTAAGACGGCGGTCATTCGTCAAAAGATCAAGGCTTTCAAGCAAAAGCCTCATGAGACCCTGGCGCAAGTGTGGGAGCGATTCAAGGAGCTTCTAAGGTCTTTCCCTATGCACGGGCAACCGCCCTACGTCATCCAGGAAATCATCTACAACACCCTAGATTTAGCCACTGAGGAGAGAATCAACACCTACACCTCCTATTGGTATCTTGAACTCCCACCGCAACATGCTTGGGATACCATAGAGAGGTTGGTAGAATTTGACAACACCTATGGGACTCCTGCGGCCTCCGACTCAAGGCCCGCCCCATCGATGCCGCTCTATGAACCCTCCAAGGAGATAGATCCCGACGTTAAAGATTAATTCATGAAGGATCAACTCCGGAGGCTACAAAAACAAGTCAAGTTCCTCTCCGTCAACCAACTCTACGCCGAATGCAGCTCCGAGAGGCACATCAGCACCACTTGCCCCCACGTGGGGCAAGTAGACATAGTGGAGACTCACTAGGAGGTGAGGTTCATGAGGAATCCCAATCGCCAGGGATATCGAAATTGGAGAAATCCAACACCCCAATACAACCCTAGGGACCCTCCACCTTACCAAGCTCCAGGCCATCCGGAGAGAGAGAAAAGGAAATCTAAACTGGGATGTATAGAGGCATGACAGCCGATATGAGATGTCATTTATGGTGAAGAAAGAGTGAAAGTCCTTGTTATCAAATTCACGACCATTGTCACATTGGAAGCATTTGATGGATGTTTGAAACTGTGTTTTATTGTAGGCATGAAACTTGACAAAAATAGGAAACACTTGGGACTTGAAGTGCAATGGAAAAACCCATAAAAAAATGAGTGTAATCATCAAGAAATAAAAGGTAGCACTTGTGACCGTCCTTGCTAGGCATAGGAGAGGTCCAAATGTCACTATGAATGATATCAAAAGGTGCAAAGGTTGAGTTCAAAGACCGCTGAAACGGTAGTCTTGCATGTTTGCCTAATTGACAGGAAGAGCATAAACTAGAGCGAAGCTCTTTATTACATTTGACAAGACTCTGAGAACGAAGGAAATCTAAATTGGCAGCACTGGGATCACTACCAAAAATGCAGGAAATAGCCACGGACAAATAGCCACGGACCGGCCACGAATGATCATGGCTAAACGGTTTAGCGACGGCCATAGCCACGAATCTTACATTCGTCGCCATTCGTGGCTATATGCCTCGTCGCTAAAAGTCAGCTCTCCAACATCTGTGGCTAATAGCCACGATCTGACAAGTCCGTGGCTATGTCCGTGGCCGGTTCGGGATCGTGTCATCCATGGCTGTAGCGACGAAGTTAGCCATGATGTATGTCGTGGTTGATTTATGGGCTTTGCACGTGCGGGATGTTTGGCGTCTTTCGTGGCTGATTTCGTGGCAACGACCGTGGCCAATTAGGTGGCTAAGTTCGTGGATTTATTGTTGGCTATGGTCGTGGCTATTCCCGTGGCGATATTCGTAGCTAATTTCGTGACTTTATTGTTGGCTATGCCCGTGGCTATGCATGTGACCTTATTCATTCTATGAGTGTTTCGAAGTGAATTTTCATGAAAAATCCAAATGCACTTCGAACTCAAATACACCAAAAGATTATGCATTATACCATAAAAATAATGGGTAGTTAATGGTATATCCACTTCACAAGTAATTAGTCTCGGTATTACAAAATTCGACTATTGGGTACACGTGGTCGATGCATTAATAAAAATACATCAAGACTCGTCGACGGCCTCTCACCGGTTCAGTTGCAGATAATGGCGGACTTGTCCTCAGAAGCTAATACTTGATCGAAATTATTCAACTGCAAAAGAGTAAACCGATGTTAGATGGATGAGTTCAAAAATAACACAAAAAAATATGTATTTTGTGATGTTGGGTATTTCAAAAGCAAGGCCCAATGCATGTATCCAAGAAAAGAAATTCAGCCCATGACATTGCTGAAAATAAATAAAACAATAATTTAAAAAATCACCAATTATAAAAAAGGAAGAAAAAAGAGGGGCTGAAATTCAATGGGTAATAGAGTAAGAAATCTGCCCTAATAAGTTATGGTATTCTCAGCAAAGAGGATCATCAAAAGGAAGCAGTTGTACGTATGTATTAGAAAAAGGCAAGAGTATCTTCATACTACACATAAAAAAAAGGCACCAGCAGAAGCCATACTAAAGGCAAAACTGAGAAGAAAAAAACAGCAAAGCCATACTAAAGGCACCAGCAGAAGAAAAAAAGAAGAGAAAACCACCAAGCGCTGCTCAAAGTTTTCTAAACATGCCAATAAGTCCACACACAAATCGCAAGCAATTTCAAACAGGGCTAAAAGAAAAATGTTATTGCAGCCACAGACAGATTTTCAATTATGCACAAAGCACTCTCATCAAATTGGAATCAATTTCCATTACAAACAAACCAAATAAATTGGTTGCATATTACACTAAGCAAACAGGAGCAATTACGTAATCCTACAGGGAAATAATCAAGGGGTGGGAACTCAACTCCTGTCCAAATCAATAAAATCGAACACAGTGAAAGAGCAGGAAAGGAAACGTGGTACTTGAACACACGCAAATTGGGTTGAGAGAAAGCAGAAAACAACTTGAAATATGGCCAAATTGCTAAAAAAAAAAATCCGAACCTGCAGAAACCCCAAATTTTGAGGGCCCTTCGTTCTTCTTGAAATCGTCCTAAGGATCGTGTCCCTTCAACTGTTTAAGATTAGGGATTGCGCCACCTCTTCTCAAACTTCTCAAGCCCTGGGCTTCCTACTCTTTTTACCGATCGACCCTAACTCGAAAACCCTTAAAAAAAATCAAAGCAGTGTAAAAACTAAAACTCAATTAAAAGGGGATTCTTATGAGAATCTGAAACTTAGGCCAATAATTACCTACAAACCGGATTGAGGACGAAATTTGGGGAAAAAGAAGGTCCGCGACGAGAGGTGGTGCGAGGGCAAGAGGGCCAGCGGGATGAGGAAGAAGGTCGGCGATCGTGGTTTGGCCCGACGGCAGTCATGCGTGCACGAAAGAAGAGGTGAGCGCATGAGAGAGAAGAGGCGGTAGAATTTATTAGTTAATATAAGGTTTTATTAAACATTTGTTAGTTACTTATATGAGTTTTCCACAATCATTCGATACTTATCATATGATTTTCCCCCAAAATACACTTATAGTATTCTTATAACAATTTATTCGATAATATAATGTTTTATTCTACAATCATTGGCTACTTATATGATTTTCCCTCAAAATACACACTTATAGTATTCTTATAACAATTTATTAGATAATATAAGGTTTTATTTCACAATCATTGGCTACTTTTATGATTTTCCCTCAAAACACACACTTATAGTATTCTTATAACATTTTATTAGATAATATAAGGTTTTATTCTACAATTATTAGCTACTCATATGATTTTCTCTCAAAACCCACACTTATAGTATTCTTATAACAATTCATTAGTTAATATAAGGTTTTATTCCAAAATCATTAGCTACTTATATGATTTTCCCTCAAAACCCACACTTATAGTATTCTTATAACAATTTATTAGATAATATAAGGTTTTATTCCACAATCAATAGCTACTTTTATGATTTCCCCTCAAAACGCATACTTATAGTATTCTTATAACATTTTGTTATATAATATAATGTTTTATTCCACAATCATTAGGTACTTATATGATTTTCCCTCAAAAATACATACTTATAGTATTCTTATAACAATTTATTAGATAATATAATGTTTTATTCTACAATCATTGGCTAGTTATATGATTTTCCCTCAAAATACACACTTATAGTATTCTTATAACAATTTATTAGATAATATAAGGTTTTATTTCACAATCATTGGCTACTTATATGATTTTCCCTCAAAACACACACTTATAGTATTCTTATAACATTTTATTAGATAATATAAGGTTTTATTCTACAATTATTAGCTACTCATATGATTTTTCCCTCAAAATCCACACTTATAGTATTCTTATAATAATTCATTAGTTAATATAAGGTTTTATTCCAAAATCATTAGCTACTTATATGATTTTCCCTCAAAACCCACACTTATAGTATTCTTATAACAATTTATTAGATAATATAAGGTTTTATTCTACAATCAATAGCTAATTATATGATTTACCCTCAAAACGCACACTTATAGTATTCTTATAACATTTTGTTATATAATATAATGTTTTATTCCACAATCATTAGGTACTTATATGATTTCCCCCAAAACACACACTTATAGTATTCTTAGAACAATTTATTAGATAGTATAAAGTTTTATTCCACAATCATTGGGTACTTATATGATTTTCCCTCAAAATACATACTTATAGTATTCTTATAACAATTTATTAGATAAAATAATATTTTATTCTACAATCATTGGCTACTTATATGATTTTCCCTCAAAATACACACTTATAGTATTCTTATAACAATTTATTAGATAATATAAGGTTTTATTTTACAATCATTGGCTACTTATATGATTTTCCCTCAAAACCCACATTTATAGTATTCTTATAACAATTCATTAGTTAATATAAGGTTTTATTCCAAAATCATTAGCTACTTATATGATTTTCCCTCAAAACCCACACTTATAGTATTCTTATAACAATTTATTAGATAATATAAGGTTTTATTCCACAATCAATAGCTACTTATATGATTTCCCCTCAAAACGCACACTTATAGTATTCTTATAACATTTTATTATATAATATAATGTTTTATTCCACAAATCATTAGGTACTTATATGATTTTCCCCCAAAACACAAACTTATAGTATTCTTATAACAATTTATTAGATAATATAAAGTTTTATTCCACAATCATTAGGTACTTATATGATTTTCCCTCAAAATACATACTTATAGTATTCTTATAACAATTTATTAGATAATATAATGTTTTATTCTACAATCATTGGCTACTTATATGATTTTCCCTCAAAATACACACTTATAGTATTCTTATAACAATTTATTAGATAGTATAAGGTTTTATTTCACAATCATTAGCTACTTATATGATTTCCCCTCAAAACACACACTTATAGTATTCTTATAACATTTTATTAGATAATAAAAGGTTTTATTCTACAATTATTAGCTACTCATATGATTTTCCCTCAAAACCCACACTTATAGTATTCTTATAACAATTTATTAGATAATATAAGGTTTTATTCCAAAATCATTAGCTACTGATATGATTTTTCCTCAAAACATACTCTTATAGTACTCTAAAACTTTATATTATTCATATTAGAATACTATAATGTTTTATCCAACGCTTATAGTATTCTACAACTTTATTACTTATTATAAAGTTTTATTTAACACTTATTAGTTACTTATACGAGTTTTCCTCAAAACATACGCTTATAATATTCTAATAAGTATTTATTAGTCAATATAAGGCTTTATTAAACATTTATTCGTTATTTATATGAGTTTTCCTCAAAACATACTCCTATAGTATTCTAATAAGAATTTACTAGTTAATATAACATTTTATTCAAAATTTATTAGTCACTTATATGAGTTTTCCTCAAAACATACTCTTATAGTATTCTAATAAGAATTTACTAGTTAATATAACATTTTATTCAAAATTTATTAGTCACTTATATGAGTTTTCCTCAAAACATACTCTTATAGTATTCTAATAAGAATTTACTAGTTAATATCACATTTTAATCAACATTTATTAGTCACTTACATGAGTTTTCCTCAAAACATACTCTTATAGTATTATAATAAGAATTTACTAGTTAATATAACATTTTATTCAACATTTATTAGTCACTTATACGAGTTTTCCTCAAAACATACTCTTATAAGTATTCTAATAAGAATTTACTATTTAATATAAGATTTTATTCAACATTTATTAGTCGCTTATATGTGTTTTCCTCAAAAGATACTTTTATAGCATTATAATAAGAATTTACTAGTTAATATAACATTTTATTCAACATTTATTAGTCACTTATATGAGTTTTCCTCAAAACATACTCTTATAATTATTCCAAAACTTTATATTATTCTTATTAGAATACTATAATGTTTTATCCAACGCTTATAGTATTCTACAACTTTATTACTTATTATAAAGTTTTATTTAACACTTATTAGCTACTTATACGAGTTTTCCTCAAAACATACACTTATAATATTCTAATAAGTATTTATTAGTCAATATAAGGTTTTATTAAACATTTATTCGTTATTTATATGAGTTTTACTCAAAATATACTCCTATAGTATTCTAATAAGAATTTATCAGTTATTATAAGATGTTATTCAACATTTATTAGTTACTTATATGAGCTTTCCTCAAAACATACCCTTATAATATTCTAATAAGAATTTATTACTTAATATAAAGTTTCATTCAACAATTATTAGTTACTTATATGATTTTCCCTCAAAACAAACACTTATAGTATTCTTATAACATTTTATTGGATAATATAAGGTTTATTTTTACACTTATTAGGTACATATATGATTTTCCCTCAAATCACACACTTATAGTATTCTAATAAGAATTTATTAAATAATATAAAGTTTTATTCCACAATAATTAGCTACTTATATGATTTTTCCTCAAAATAAACTCTCCTAATAAATTATGGGCTCGTTGGCGGAAAATATAGCCATATTTGGGCCCACAATAAATTAAAGCCCATTAGAAATTGAAGTGTGTCATTTGAGGTTAACTGTTAATAGCCACAGCATTAGCTACAGATATGACCGTGGCTATTAATTGGGCTCTTTAGTACGTCGAGAACTATTAATTGAGCTTTCATATTCATTGGGCTTTGACTACCACTAACGGGTTGACCGTTTTTGGGCTTTGACTATCTATGATATTGGGCTTGACCACCTTTGGGCTCTAATATTTTTTTTGGTGAGATTTTGGGCTTTAAAGTTATTATTTGCTTTAATTTGTGTGAAGAATTACCCAAATTCGGATACAACAACGGACAATGGGCATGGCCATATTAGCGTCGAATCTAGCCACGAATATTCCAATAGTGGCTAAATTCGTGGCTATTGGCCACGAAATCAGGTCATGATTGCCAATTGCCAATTCTTCTTAGCCACGGGTACAGCCACGGTATTTTTTCGCGGGCTTATCGGCGTCAAAATCAGCCACGAATATTTCAATAGTGGCTAAAGTCGTGGCTAATAGCCATGAATTTAGATACGACATTCATAATCGTGGCTAATAGTCACGATATTCTGGACACGAATTTATGTCATCACCCCTAGCCACGGATTTAGCCACGTCAATTTTTACTCGATGCCTATTTAGCGACGACATGTCAAGCCGTGGCTACATTCGTAGCTATCAGCTACGAAATCGGCCACAACCCTATGGCGTTGCTAAAAAATCCGTGGCTATTTCCTGTTTTTTGGTAGTGGATGGCCAATGCGTACATGCCACAGACTTGACGATGATGCCGAGAGGGCGACCGGACACAATTGACGGCATGAAGATGGCGATGTGACAGGATAGAGCTCCCCGATGCTGTTACATCTGAGGCGAGTAACCCCCGTAGTAAGATCCTTCACAGAGAAACAAAAAGGATCAAACACAAGAGAAACATTATTGTCAGTAGTGAACCGACGGACAGATATAAGGTTTTTTACAAGCTTGGGGGCAATGAGGACATTATTAAGGTGTAGAGGGTGGGTTGGGGTCTGTAATGTGGCGTGGCCAATCCCCAAAGTAATAAGGCGACCACCATTGCTGACGATAATAGAGTGTGCAGGACCCTTAAAGGAAATAGAAGAGAGAGTACCTGATGAGTTCGTCATATGGGAGGTGGCACCTGTGTCCATGTACCAGGAAGAGTCGGGAGGTGTCAGCTACATAGAGGAGAAGGCGTGATGCACATCAGTCGGAACATAGCCCTGATCAGACGAAGACGGATAGGCCTGATGACCGGCATGTCGAGGAGCCGGACCCAGCAAGCCCGCTCCTTACTGGCTGTTGGGATACGGGCGGGGGGCGGTACGTTGGGGGCGGATAGTCGTAGGGCATCCACTACGGGTTGAAGTCGGGGACCGGGGACTAGCTCGGGCGAGGGCCACTCTCCCACCCGTACTGCGGCCGCGGCCGCGCCCGCGGCCTCGCTGCGGGGAAGGCTCCTGGCCGCGGCGGAAGGCAGGAGGCGGGTTGTGGGCGCTGTCCAGATCGCTTGAGGACACTAGGGCGGTTTTCTCCTTGACGGTGTCGGCGGTCTGACGGTGGAGATGAGTCTCCTCCAGGATCAACTGAGAGCGGGTTTTCTCGAAGGAGGGCAGTGGTTCGGTCTGCTGAATATGAGTGGCAACAGCATTGTATTCAGAAGGGAGACCCGAAAGTACCTGGAGGACGAGGCGGGTGGCACTAGGTTTGGAGTCGACGGCGGCCAATTGATCACACAGGGTTTTGAGTTGCTAACAGTAGGCGGTGATGGACGGGAAAGATGCAAGCTTGCAACTTGAGAACTCGTGCTCTAGGTAGACGGCACGAGTTGACTTGTTATCCTGAAAGAGGTTCCGAAGCTTGTTCCAGGCACCCATGGCGCTATCGCCGCTGTCGAGGATGGTGGTCAATAGATTTTTGGAGATGGTGTTGTAGATCCATTGGAGAACAATGGTGTCGAGTTGAGCGAAGAGATCAACGTCTTCAGTGGTGGGACGATTGACTGTGGAATCGATATGATGGAGGATCTTATGAGCTTTCACATGAGTCTTGAAGAGGTGAGACCAAGTTGTGTAGAAATTAGAGTCTTGATCAAGGATGATCGGGATGCAGTTTTTGATATTGGAGACAGTGAGGGCGGAGTGGAATTGAGGATTAGGGTTGTCGAACATAATTCCGAGAGGGAGAGGGGCAGCACAAAAGGAGGAGGGCGGTGGGTAGAGCGAGAGGGCAGGGAGTGGGAGCGGCGGCAGGGGGCTGCCGAGGGTCTACCGAGAGGGAGAGGGGTGGCGGCACAGGAAGGCGGCGGATCGATTAGGGTTCCGCGAGGAAGAAAGAGTCTGATACCATGTGAGAGTGTAATGATCGATATAAAATCCTTATTAGGGTTTCATTCCTCATAATGTCAATATATATATAGATTACAAGTGAGTAAGACTGGGTCTGATCCAATAGGCCCATACACTATACAATATGTACATATGTAATCTATTGTAAGTTTATATATATATCGATCCAACGTAGTACGTACTAGGTGAGAAGGGTCATATATGCAACCTAATCCCAAAAGCACGTGCTCATCGGAACAATCCATGGATTCACACATTCACCTACTAGTTAACGCACGGAATTTAGTCGATCTGTTATTATTACTCGAATAGCAAATATGCTTAATATAATATATTTTGAATCTATAAATAGAGCGGCAAGGAGGAGCAACGTTATCTTCAATTCAATTCATAACCCCGGGCCTGAGTACTAATTAGCGCAATGGAGACATCATCGTCGTCGAGGAGGATGAAGGTCGAGGAGGATGAAGGTGGCAATGGCGATGGTGATGCTGGTGGTGATGTCGTCGCAGGTGCAGCGGAGCATGCAGCTCCCATGGAACCACCCGCTGCGGAGGAAGGTGGACTTGATCAACCAGAAGGATGGGCCTTTCATTGGCCTTGTCATGGCTTTCCCCATGGAGGAGATTGTCCTCCAAGCCTCCGGCTACTTCAATGTTTCCACTTCCATTGAGCTCAACGGTACGTCCTCTTCTCTTTATTTTTATTTTTATTTATTTTACATATATACATGGAACCGTTACCCTCTATTATCATATATGATTAAATAAATAAGTAATATTATATATATGTGATATATGTGTTAAATATATAGGGAGGACATTCTACGTTGGGACAGTCAAAGGAGTACCTTCGGTTTACGTGATGACAGGGGAGCAAATAGTAAGATATTATAGATCAAATGCTGACATATATATATATATACACTTAATTTAATTAAGATATATTATGGATGGATGATGATGATGATGAACTAATTAAATACATATGGGGAAATTCGCAGGCAAATGCAGCAATGGTGATGCAAATGTTGTTTGACACGTTTGACATAATCGGAGTAGTGCACTACGGCATTGCTGGAGCTACCAACGCCTCTTTGAGCGTTGCCGACGTTGTCATCCCCGACTACGTTGCCTACTCTAACTCCTGGCACTGGACCGTAAGTAGTTCTCTCCATCCTTAATTGTCGAAACCAGTAATGTGTACATATATACTACGGTGTGTACTGGCCTCTACGTTGCGTTAATGTATACATGTATGTATGTATATAAATAATTATGGGACAGAACAACGAAACCGCGAAGGGAGAGGGACCGATAATGGGATTCGGGTACTTCAATCTGCCGGAGCCAGGAAACAACCTCCTAGGGCAGATTGAATTCACACCTATTGAGGCTTACAGCAGCAAAACAACCACCGGCAGCGACGGCGTCAAGGGTACTATGCAGAAGCTCTTTTGGATCCCTGTTGATCCTGTTTGGTACCAATTGTCTCTTCAACTTAAGGTATATAATATACACATATATATATATATAGTTTTATTTCACTCTAATTCATCTCTTCAAGTACTTAAAATCCATTTCAATTTAATTTGATTTCAACGGTTTGAGGTAATGTTGTCAAATTGATGGTGGATCAACACTCAAACTCACAATGATCAGCCTGCAGGAAACAAGGGATGATTCAACACTGGTTCCTCTGTAACACAGAAAAGAACCTTGAACACAACAAAACTGTAAAATTAAATAGCCACTACGACGTACTCCAATTGATTAAAAAACGTACATACATATACCTACAAACTTCAGTAACTGATGTTCATAACCACCCACTACTTTGCCCACTAACATGACTCTTAAACTGCAATAAAACTGAACATAAAACCAACTTACAGAATACATAAACTAAAACTAACTTTGCTTACAAGCTAGCTAACTAACCTAGCTTACATTTAACTTAAGAATTCTAAATTGTTGTTTTGGGTAATTTGCGACAAAACTAAATTGGACGATTCTTGTTGATTATAGTATTTGTTGGCTAAAAATGGGTTAGCTTGAATTTTGCACGTACGTTGTCAGATTTTTATCAATATATATATATATATATATATATATATATATATATATATATATATATATATATATATATATATATATATATATATATATATATATATATATATATATATATATATATATATATATATAATATTAATATATAGTTTTGTTAGTTAATTTATATCCTTAATAATTAAATTATATTGGATGTGGATGGATGCATTATGATTGTAGGAGGTAGAGTTAGAGCAATGCATAAACTCAACGGGGACTCCACTGTGCATGCCTGACAAGCCGTTATCCCACTTCGGGCTCAAATCATCGACGGCGAACGTGTACCTGGCGAACGTCGCCTTCAGGGACTTCACCTACAACAAGTTCAACTTCTCGACTGCCGATGAGGAGACCGCCTCAGTCGTCCAGACCGCATTCTCAAACGAGAAGCCGGTCATCGTCTTCAGGGGGATATCCGACCTGGGAGGGGCCAGCACCTCGTCAATCTCCGAAACCAGCGATGACGACAAACTACTGCCGTCGCCGCCGGCGGCCAACATAAGCCTGAAGACCCTAGCAGCAGTCAATGCACTGGAGCTGGCCGTGGAGTTCATAGAGCTTGTGGGGACCGCTGAGGGTAAACTTATCCGTATGGCCAATCAGTGATCATGATTAAGATTAACTATTCTGGTTAATATTTTATTTCAGCAATTTAATTATTGTATGTTTTTAATCTGAATTTCGAATTTGTAATATTCTACCCGTTGGAGAGGGGTCTAGCTAGTTGAGGCAATATATGAATGTTGCCCTGGCATGATGTACTGGTATGAACCCTAATTATGACCGACGCGACTGGAATAAATTCATCAGTACGTGAAGCTGGTTTTGAATAACACACCGCTTTTTTATTACTAAGATATTCACTTAGCTGTACGTACTATATAGATGATATATGGCATGTATTTGTGATCATTAGAGTTCACTTAGCTGTACTATATAGTAATATAGTAGATGATATGGCATGTTGATTTCTATTAAGATACAAACTTTAATTTCGAAAATCATAATTGAAAATAACATAGAATTTAAGGATGGTACGTTGAGTCTATTAGCGCAAACTTTCGAAAATTTTAAAATAATTACCAACTTTAAAAGGTAATTATATGGCATAAACTTACGAAAAATAAAAATAAAATCATGAAATTTGACTTTAGGAATGTAGTAATATTTTCATCTACCAGAATACTCTAGATGAAAAGCCTCATCTGTCATATTCAAACCAAATGGAACTCCATAAAGTTGGTGAGTGACTCATCCATATTTTGAAAAGAGTTCAATAATCAATGTTTTTAACAATTTTTAATACATGCACGTGTCCATAAAAGTAAATATTTTGATCTTAAGAAATATTCTTCTCTAGTTTATTTTTAAATTAAGGTAATATATAATTCAGTACAGAGACTGCTATTGAGAGCATCCTTACACTAGGTCAGCTTGACGCTCTAGACACAGATGGGCTTTTAGTCGTCGCCTGAATGCACTTCAAGGGACGAACATAGCCTGGGTCGTCACTTATAATAGGACCGGATGTATACCCATCCAAGAGAGCCTTTCAGGAGACGAATAATTAATAAGTTCGTCGCCTGAATAATAAGTGGAAGTTGACCACACCGTTGACCATCGATAAACATGGTGATTCAATAAGGATTGTCAGATGCCAGTCATGCCATCATCATTGAAGGGACGAACATATATAAGTTCGTCCCTTGAATCAACTTTACTTTTAAATAAAACATGTGATTCTCCGTGTTTGACATATCGTCTTCTTCTGGACAGTGGGATTATTTTGGCATCGTCTTCTTCCGGACAGTGAGGGCTATTTTGGCATTGTCTTCTATTTCTAGATGGAATGTTGTTTTGTTCATTACTGATTAATTGATCTTCGTTGCACCTCACAAATTGGAATAATGATTTTCTAGAACATTAATGTACAGTGTAAAACTGGCCGTGAGAGTGGTACAAGGTACAAGGGCTGATGCGGGTGACTTCAATAGGGATTGTCAGATGCCTGAGAGTGGTATAAGGTACAAGGGACGAACATTGTCCATAGTTCGTGGCTTGAGTGATTTCACTTGTGACGGAAAAAATCCCGCCATTTTTTTTGGTTGCTTGATTACATATTAACTAGTGCTATATATATTTGTACAAATGCATATATGTACTATCTTTATATACTATAATGCTATGAAACCATAATTTATAATGCTATATTTATATAAAACCATATGTTAGAAGTGCAATTTGACCACATGTTGACCACATCATTCAAGGGACGAACATTGTTCATAGTTCGTGGCTTGATTGATTTTCACTTGTGGCGGGATTTTTCCCGCCAATTTTTTTTGTTGCTTAAGTACATATTAACTAGTGCTATATATATTTGTACAAATGCATATATGTTATATTTATATACTATAATGCGATGAAACCATAATTTGTAATGCTATATTTATATAAAACCATATGTTATATTTATATGTTATATATGAATTTTCAATTTTCAATTTTGGGTCGTTTGAGATTTTCATTTGTGGAGATGAAGATTGAGATCGAAAATCAAGATTGTGATTGTGACTGGGATTGAGATTGAGATCAATCTTGATATTGAGATTGAGATTTTTGTTGTTAAATATAGATTTTGTGATAGATGTTATATATGTATTTTCAGTTTCCGTTTGTGATATATGTTATATATGAATTTTCAATGTCAATTTGAGATTGAGATTGATATGGAGATTGAGATTGAGATCGAGATCAAGATTGTGATTGTGATTAAGATTGAGATTGAGATCAAAAGATTGAGATTTTGGTTGTTAAATATAATATAGATTTTTTGATGGATGTTATATATGAATTTCCAACTTTTATTTGAGATTGGGATCAAGATTGTAATTGTCATTGATCAGTTTTTTAATGTGAGCATTGATATATACCAATGTATTCTACGTTATATATGAATAGCTATCACATTGTGCCCCACTCGAGTTCTAGCCTAGCTATCACATTGAATTCCCGATTTCATCGAGATCAAGATCGAGATTTGAGATTAAGACCAATATGGACATTTGAGATTTGAGATTGAGATTGAGATTGAGATTGAGATTGAGATTGAGATTGAGATTGAGATTGAGATTGAGATTGAGATTGAGATTGAGATTGAGATTGAGATCAAGATAAGATCGAGGTTTGAGATTGAGATTGAGATCAAGATTAAGATCAAGATTGAGATTTGATATTGAGATTAAGATTAAGATCAATATCGAGGTTTGAGATTGAGTTAAAGGTTGAGATCGAGATTTTAGATTGTGATTGAGATCATGATTTGAGATTTGAGATCGAAATTTCAGATTGAGACCAAGATTGAGATTTGATATTGAGACTGAGATCAAGATTAAGATCAAGATTGAGATTTGAGATTGAGATTGAGATTTAGATTGAGATTGAGATTCAGATCAAGGTTGAAGTTTGAGATTGAGATTGAGTTAAAGGTTTTGATCGAAATTTGAGATTGTGATGGAGATCAAGATTAGAGATTTGAGATCGAGATTTGAGATTGAGATCAAGATTGATATTTGAGATTGAGATTGAGGTTGAGATCAGGATTTGAGATTAAGATTGAGATCTAGATGATGATCAAGATTGAGATTTGAGATTGAGATTGAGGTTGAGATCAGGATTTGAGATTAAGATTGAGATCTAGATGATGATCAAGATCGAGGTTTGAGATTGAAATTGAGACAAAGATTGAAATTTGATATCAAGATAAACACTGAGGTCGAGATTTGGAATTGAGATCGAGATTAAAGTTCTGATTTCCTTGTTGAGATTGAGATAAAGGTGGGGATAGAGATTTGAGATTGAGATCAAAAATCAAGATTTTAGATTGATGTCGAGATTTGGAATTGAGATCGAGATTAAAGTCCCGATTGAGATAGATCATGAGAAAAGAACTTAGGAAGTGAAATGTGGGATTAGCCCTTAGAGGTGGATAACTGCTCCTTAAATCCTTGAAAATCTGGTTGACTGACATAGAAGGAGCTGACTTGAGTTTCAAAATGATTTGTTACTTTTAACAAAGATTTTAGTCTCGAGGACGAGACTTGTTTTTAGAGGTGGATGATGTAACGATCCGAAAATTTAAAGTATAATTTTATGAATCACGATTTAATTTAAAATTCCTGAGATTTCGAAAATTTTAATTCATCAAAAAAATTATAATAATACTTTCATTAAATTAACTAATTTATTTATTTTTATTAATGCAGAGATTAATATCGTGGTGCTTTTAATTTAAATAATATTTGCTGGGATGAATTCCATAATTTTATAGGGTATAAATTTTTATAAAGCAGAAGTAGCGGGATAGTTTTATAATTTTCATAAGCTAAACAAACCCTAATTTTCCGGGTATATAAACCCCACTTCCGCCCCCTTTTTTTTACTGTACATATGACATCCTCCTTGTTCCTTTCCTCATTTCCAGATCTGAGAACTGTAAAGACCCGAAATTTTAAAATATTATTTTATGACTTATGATTAAAATTAAGTATTAAATTTTCGAGATTTCGAAAATTTTGAAAATCTCCGTCCTCGATCAAAATAATTTTTTTTTATTTGATTCAAATCAAATTCCGGCGTATATCCGATTTCAAAGAAATAAATATTGTTTTGAACCTGTCAAGGCGAGTATGATAAATTTTATGGCATATTAAATTGAATAAAATTGATTAAGTTGAATTTTGTTAATTTGGTGCTAATATTTCCAAAACCTAGAAATAGCGGGTTTATTTTGTGATTTCTCGTAGCTCAATTTAACCCTAATTGAGGTAGTATATATATCCCTCTTCAGCCTTGCACTGTTGAGCCGCCCTTGCCATTTCATTTCACTTCCAGATCTACTCTTCTCCTCCCCGTTCACAAGCTCCAAGCTTGAAGACATCCTCAACCATGGCCGCCCCTCTCTCTCTCTTCGTCTCGCTCACTCTCTCGTTCTCCCTCTCGATTCACTCGCTCTGCACTCGCCTCACTCCTTGTGTCGTCCTCGACCCCTCCTGCTACTCGCTCTCCTTCGACGACGCCACCTAAATCCAGCGCCCTCCTCCTTCTCCTTTCGTCGGAGCTTCGAAACCAGCTAGCCAAAGACCACCGAAATCTCTCTTCCCTCATTCCCTCTTGTCGGTGGCTGGTAAGCAAAGAAGAACCCAGTTGGGGCTGTCCGCAGCTGGCTGCCATGGAGGACGAATCGGAGCTCCTGTCGCCGCCAAAAAAGATGCCCAGCTCCAGCACCCACTGGACCCCTCCCCTTCCCTCATCTCTCGGCCTAGATTCGAGTCGAGCGCATCAGAGCCCGCCTAGGAGCCAGCCTGTTGCACCGCTCCACCATTTCTTGCCATCGTTGATCCCAGGAGGAGTTGGAGATCGACGCCACCGAGCCCCATCTTCTATCCCCCATCTCTGCTCGTGCTCAGTTCAGTCAGAGGTCGGACAGGGAGCCCGAAGCTGCTTCAATTCTGAGCCCGTGAACCCAAACCCTCCTCGACCTCTGCGGAATCGTCCCTCGTGGCTCGCCCTCCCGAGCTATCTCTTCTCTCAGGCCCGAGGCCAATGGAGCTGCAGCCGACCCTTGAATGAGCCTAGGACTCGATTCAATTTGGGGTATAACTCCTTGATTTTGACCCTGTCTTGCCTGATTGAACTTTGAGCTTAGTTAGGTTGTTAAAGCTTTAATTGATTTTACTGGTTTTGGTTTAGTTGATTTAATTAGTTGCTTGCTTGTAATTGAATGTTCTGTTGTTGATTTTCTAATTTTTTCATTCCTTGTTTTTCATACTTCTTGCCCTTTTTGCACTTTGCCAAGCAACATTCTTGGTGTTCAGATCACAGAAACAAATACCTCTAACTCTGAGCTGCATGACAAGGTAAATCTTTGCTTCAGTGTTAAACTTTCAGGTCTCAAATTTCTGCAATATGTTTTACATCTAACTCTGAGCTGCATGACAAGGTAAATCGAGTCCTATCCTTTGGAGATATTACTTAGAAGCAGGTCTTTCTATGAAAACCTTGATTTAATAGAATCTGGTCATTTGTTGCTAGTTGTATTGCTTGCAGTTCTAATTATCTTCGTGGTCAATATAATTGCTAGTTCTAATTGCTAGTTGTATTCCTTGCAGGTCTTTTCAAGATATTCTATGTGTTGCTGCCGAACAAATGCAAAAAGCGGCCAACTTTGCATAGGAACAATTGAAGGCTAAGCATCAAGAAGAAAAGATATGGTTGTGTGTTTGTATGTAGTTTGCAAGTTTGTGTGCATTTGTTTGCTTGGTGTGGAACATGTGTGTTTGCTTGGTGTTGAACTCTATTTTGTATGCAGTTTTTGTGTTACATTTGGTTTCGGACAGGGAGCATCAAAAAATGCAGTGTATATTTTTTAAATTTTTTTATAGACTCAGGCTACAAACCTAAAACGACTAAACTCCTATTAACTGAAGCCACAAACATTTTGAACCCAAAGTTGATCCCCAAAACTCTCAGGTCACAACAAACGCTGTCCGTTGAATGGTCTGAAGGAGGTTCAATAACCAAATGTTCGTCACGAAAAACTTTGAGAGACAACATGACTAACCAAATGTTCGTCACCTAAACACTTTGAGGGACAACATGAATAACCAGATGTTCGTCAAGACACAACATTAATTCACCTTATGTTCGCCCCCTCAGTTATCAAGACACAAACTTTAGTGGTGGCCTCAACAATATCATGTCTGACAATGGCCTCGTGGGTCGGTCGCTTGGATGTCAAACAAGGGACGGAGGTTCAATTGGTCCGTCTTTTAAGTGCTCTAGGGTCGCTCTACAAGGCACAGACCTCAGGGGACGAATGTACGTCCCTAGAGTTAGTAGGCGTCCAAAACCCTCTTCAGGGGACGAAATTTGCCCGTGTCTATAACGTCAAACTGGCCTAGTGTTACAGATAAGGGATATTCAATCAGTCTTTCACTATCCAGAATATATAGAGTCGGGACAGGCTGGGATCGTGGTAGTGTGTATCGAGACGTCTCATTTTCTCTGTAAGATTGTTTCCTTGGAGGTTCGTCTTCGTTGTTCACAGGTGACTTCTGATGTATTGTTGGCCTGCGATATACTCCGTATGGTGCTTCGGGGCAGTGCTTGACTTCGTTCGTCGTCTACGTTCTCATCTCGATTGGTTTAGTTTGTTTAGTTTCGCTTTGTAGAGTGCTCTGGCCTGTATTTTGCACCATCTTTATATTTTTGTTTGTTTAGATAGTTATCCGTCTACCGACTTATCGGCCTTCGAGGTCCAGATATATATGGCATCGAATTTTTACCTAATAAAAAAAACAAAAATACCTAAGTGAAGTTCGTTCTCTATGAATCCAAACCGTCTCAGACTCTCAGACATAATCATATAATCACCTACCCTAAATGAATTATTGGCAATTGATCGAATAAATTTTTACTACTATTTGATTCATATAATCCACCTCTTCTTTTTTAATTGAAAGAAGGTGACCACATTGCTCAAAAAAAAAGGGTGACCACGTACCCATTCATGGAAAAATAACAAGTTTTTATATATAAATTTTTTTTATGGTGGTCCACTCGTGTAAGTGTGTAACTCGTGTTAGAACCAATTTCGGCTGACGGACAGTTTGTAAGTGTTTGGATAACTGAGTCATTGCCGGATCTCAGAGGCCTACTCATGTATATATATCATCGGGTAAAAACCCTGAGGGTACAATCATAAATATACACTCGATATGCACAAATATAAAACTTCCTAAAATAATATCTGCTAACATCCTCCCTCACTCGCAGCTAGAGGTGAGCGTATAGCAAGACTGGAATGAAAAGAAGTAAAAAGAGGAGTAGGTAATCCTTTTGTGAAAATGTCTGTATACTGATGTGCAGAAGAGACATGTAATACCCGAACCTGGCCTAGGGCGACTTTTTCTCTGACGAAATGGATATCAATCTCGATGTGCTTGGTCCGCTGGTGCTGAACCGGGTTCGAGGAGAGGTAGACGGCAGAGACATTGTCGCAATAGACCAAGGTGGCTGCACGAAGCGGAACAAGAAGCTCGCAAAGAAGGTTGCGGAGCCAGCAGGTCTCTGCCATGGCGTTGGCGACACCACGATACTCGGCCTCGGCACTGGAGCGAGAGTTGGTCGCCTGACGCTTGGAGGACCACCTTCATATCCTACCGTCGACCAGTTTTGCCAGTCCGCTGATGTAGTTGTCGTCGATCCATTATTGCTCTTATACTTCTGGTGGCCTTCACATGCCTTTGGCACATACTTGGTGTACAAGGCTAATGATTTGTGCCTTGCACGCCAATGCCATAAAAAGAAGGTAAAAAGAAAAAATAAAGTTATGTGTGTGTTGTGTGTGTGTAAAAATTCCACAAAATTCATAAGAGTTTGAAATCCCACTCGAAATGGCTTAAAATAAAGCCCGAAATGGCTTGAATTAACAACTCCACAAATTTCATAAGGACTTGAAACCCCGCTCGAAAGAGCTTGAATTAAATTCCGATAGGGCTTGACCGGTCCTTTCATGTTATGGTATGCTCAAGTGTCATGTGGCCTTACTTTTGTGCATCTAGGCATTCTTCTTCTTCGTTGAGGTTCTGGCAGTTGGAGAAGGAACTGGCTGGGGTCGAGGTGGTGTGTACGAGACGACTTCATGATAAAAAAAAGAGCTTCCTAGAGGTTCGTCTTCACTGCCCATAGGGATTTCTGATGTATCGCTGACCAGTGGTGCTATTTCATGATGGTGCTTGACTTCATCCGTAGTCTACGTCCCCAACTTGCTTGATTTAGTTTTGCCTAGATTCATCTTTTGTAGGGTGTGTTTTCGATTGTTTTATTGCACCTTTTCTGTTTTCTATTGTATTTTTTGATGGTTTTTCGTCTACCGATTTGTCGGTCTATCGAGATTCAGGTATATCTGATCTCGATTTCTTACTTAATAAAAAAAGTAAAGAAGAGGAAAGAATGATATTCCTTGTTATTATTTTTTATTGTTCTATTTTTTTTAAACTGGTAAGAATTTGGTCGATAGTATAAACTATCAACCAAGCGCATCCATGCCGATGAGAGCAGACAGAGCCTGATCAGCTGGAGTGGTCGAATAGGAGAAGGGACTTCTTAAATGAGATAGCAAGTTCGCGGTCCGATTAGCCTCTTTGAAAATGTGAGTGATATTCACATATTGGAACCTTTGAAGCAGAAGTTTACAATCCGAATTTTATTGTTCTATACTTCTATTTATAAGTTTTCATAAGGGCAAAAGAAGACAAAAAGTTTTTAGCTTTTTCATATTGTTTATAGGTTGAGGTAAGAGATTGAATCAAAAGATTTCATCCATAACATTAGTAACGAGCAAATAAGAGAAGGATAATTGTTTGTTAAATCATCAAAATAATTATTCTTTATTTTGTTTTTTCACTCTCTCCTAAATTTGTCTTACTAGCTTAGTTGGTAAGAATGACGTGTAGTGACCGGTAGATCATGAGTTCGAATCCCCATCCCTATATTTTAATGGGCCTAGCGCCTGCCTATGAACTAGAGAGAGAGAGAGAGAAGTGTATTTGGAAACATACCAACTTCGAATCATGAAACCAAAATCATAAACAATATAGAATTACAAAAAATATAAAGAAATGATATACATGTTTTTCATAAGCTCCAAATCTCATCCTTTTTCATTGCTCTAGTACTCACTTTCAAAACATTTAATTGCTCCCAGTGTCTCAGCAGATTTCGCATCCTACAAAAGTTTTTTTAAAAAAGTAAAGGCATACAAAAAACACTACTCATTATAACAAGGAAGATAAATGTTTAGCAAACAAGCATTGGTTAATAAATTCATAAAATACAAGCCATCCAATTAAAGAAGATAAATGTTTGGCAAAAGTGGCCAAAAAAGTTACATGAATACTAAAATTTTGTTTGTTTCAAAAGTAATAAAGTGGTCAAAAGAAGATAAACATAGTAGAAGGAACATGGTGTATGACTTACATGTGACATAAATGATCTAGATCCAACTTTATGGTGATATAATAGTTTTCACCTACTGATTATTTTTTTTTCCTGAGAGAGCCTGCAAAAGAAAACATATTCAGAGTAGCCATATATTATTATGTGTAAAAGCTGAAATTCACATCAAATGCATTTGCACATAGCTTTCATACGTACCATACCTTGAATTTTGCATTTGAAAAATAATTGCACAAGTCCACTCTTCATCAGATTTGACTTGCTTGTGTCTGTTTTGTAAAGTTTCCTCAATAGTTGAGAATGTTAGGAAATAGTTCTTCATCAAGTTCGAAACTTTCTGGCAATTTTCAGAACTTCATACCGAGTTTAGTTAAATTTTTTTAGTTTGTAACACACTTCATTGAATGTTTGGAGGATGTTAAAAATGTGGTCAAGTCATCTGTGACATTGGTATAAATGATCTGTATAGATGAAGTGTGTTGTCTTGTCAAATTCAGATGCATTGAGTAGTCTAGTCTCCTCAGTTGGACTGTATTCTGATTTTGGCTACAAATACATATCATCACAAGTATTTCAGAACAAACCAATTATTCTTCATCTTCTTCTCATCATGGATCTATCTCAAAATCAAGCTGATAATTTCTTCTTATCTGGCTTGAGCAATATGTCCCTTTCTTCAAAATATGGGCTAGGCTATTATGAGAAACATCTATCTTCAAACCCACAAAATCTTACCCCAGACACTACTGGAAGTGAAAATTCACAACAATCCCAATTATCCCAACTTATAGCACCCAACAAGGTGTTGGTCGAGGTCGTGTTGGGGCTCGTGGTTCAGGTCGTGGTGAAGTTGGAGAAGGTGTTGATGCAATTTGTTCTTCTCACTGCACTTGGAGTGTGGAAGACAATAATCTTCTCATTAGCGCTTGGATAAACATCTCGACTAACACAGTCATCAACACTGACCAAGATTTAAATGCATTTTGGGACAGAATCGAAGCCTTCTATGAGAAGTATAGGAAACCACACCAAGTGGAAAGAGATGGAAAGAAATGTAAAGCACACTAGCAAAAAATCAATTCAAATGTAGCTAAGTTTGTTGGTTGTTTTCAGGAGGCAAGTCGAATGAGAGCTTCTGGTGAGGCGGACAAGGATGTCATTATGAGGGCACATGAGCTTTATGCTTCAAGGACGGATGGGAAGTGCTTCAAAGAGGACCATGGATGGATACTACTGCGTGATGAGCCGAAGTGGAGTGTTGATTATTTAGATAAAATCAATCGTTACAATGCAAGTAGTGGGAGTTCCAAGAGATCTCGGTCAACTGGTGGAGAGGATATCAGAAGTACAGATGTTCCCACGGGTTTCTTCACTGTCAATCCTATTGATCGTCCAATGGGCATCAAAAAATCCAAGAGAAGAAGCGAAAAAGTTCAAACAAATTTACGAGTTGCAGATGGAAAAGGAGGTTCGCAAGAGGGAGAAGGTGTAAGGCCGTAAGGGTACCCGCGAGTGAAGAAGATGGAATTTCTTAGTGAGCTCATGACAACTCCAAATCTTCCACCTGAAGGTGAAAATCTCAAAACAAAGTTATTCATAGAGTTTGTAGAGGAATCTTTCCCATGAGAGATCGAAGCTTATGTTCATGCATGTTTTCTTCCTATAATGCATGTTTCCTTCTTGTAATGCATGTTTCCTTAATGTAATATAAGTGATCTTTATTAAAAATGTCGTGTCATTTGAGATTTTAAATTTTGAATCTGCATGTGAGCTTGTTGGTTTGTGTCAGAGTGTTGCCAATTCAATTTCAGTTTTTGAGATTCCAAAATCTGAAATGAAATGTGATAGAGATTTGTCGGTTCGGAGAAGGGTGTTGTCAATTCAATTGTAGTCTTCGAGATTCCAAAATCTGAAATTAAATGTGATAGAGATTTTTCGGTTCGGAGAAGGGTGTTGTCAATTCAATTTCAGTCTTCGAGATTCCAAAATATGAAATTAAATGTGATAGGTATAGAGATTTTTCGGTTTAGAGAAGGGTGTTGTCAATTCAGTTTCAGTCTTCGAGATTCCAAAATTAATTTGAATTTTGAAATGTGACTTCTAAATTTCTATATAAATTACCATTTCATACTTTGAAGAAAATCACACTACGCCCAGAATTCATCTCTTCCCAAAGCACCAAAAAATGGCTAGCCCCGATTCAGATTCTTCAAACACAAACCCTTTCCTTTCTAGTAGTAGCTCTGACGGAGATGGCGGGCTTCAAGCTTGCTGTGAAGCATGGAAAGTTGCAACTGTTCGAGTTCAAGAAACTTTTCAATAACCTGAAAGTTCAAGAACGAGATGTCGCCGCACCCACATTGAAAGAGGAAGGGAGGGAGGCTTCGCTCAATTGTCAAGCGATTACTTCTCGGAGTTGTCGACCTACCCAGATGAGGTCTTTCGTTGCAGGTTCAGGATGAGTAAGGGGGTTTTCAATCACATCGTTCAACATTTGGAATCGAAGATGGTGTACTTCTAGCAATGACCTGATTGCACAGGACGGATGTGCATTTTTGCGTTGTAGAAAATTACTAGTGCAATTCGCATTCTGGCCTATGGCCTTGCTGCTGATGCTTGTGATGAATACCTTCGTCTATCAGGGGCTACAAGAAGATTGTGCTTGTCACATTTTGTTGATGAAATCATTAACTTTTTTTGGACACGAGTACCTTCGACGACCAAATGAAACAGACATACAACGTCTGCTGAGCGTAGGAGAGTCTCGTGGTTTTCTAGGGATGTTGGGTAGCATTGATTGTATGCTAGGGTTTTTTGGTTAGGGTTTAGCCCCTTTAGGGTTTGTGCTTCCCTTGTCCTAGGGTTTTTCCTTTGATTACAGTGTCTATGACCCTGTTTTTATAGTGGTGAAAGTGTCTATAACCCTGTTTTTATTTTGGTTACAACGTCTATGACCCTCTTACCCATTCATATATTATAGGAGAACTTTCACCACATGTATTTTGGCTTCTCATTAGCCCATATAGGGTTTGTGCTTCCCTTGTCCTAGGGTTTTCCTTTAGTTACAGTGTCTATGACCCTGTTTTATAGTGGTGACAGTGTCTATGACCCTGTTTTTATAGTGGTGACAGTGTCTATTACCCTATTTTTTTAGTGGTGACAATGTCTATGACTCTGTTTTTATTTTAATTACAGCGTGACAACTCTATGACTCTCTTACTCATTCATATATGAATAGAGAATTGTCACCACATGTGTTAGAGTTTAGGATTAATATTTAATTGTCCTAGAGTTGCCTAAGAAAGCCCATAAATTAGAGATTGAAAATTGTAATCAGCTAAGCTATAATCAACCCACTATCTCACACTAATGCTCCACAAACGACACCTAATTTTTTTTGTGGGATCTGTATAAATACATTTAAACAAACTTCATTTTCCATATTCAGAGATAGACAAATTCAGACATTTTCCATATTCAGACAAAGACAAATTTGTTTAAAGCTGCAATCAATGCCTAGCTAAATACCTTTAAACAAATTTAGAAATTTGTTTAAAGTTGTAATCAACCCACTCACTGCCCGGTAATTTAGTTTTTTTTTTGTGGGATCAATGCCTAGCTAAATACCTTTAAACAAATTTCATTTTCCATATTTAGACATATAAAACTCAATCTCAGAAGGGATGATGCAATTGCGGGGGACGAACTCCATAAAACGGTGGAGATCAATTGCGGAAAAACAAATATTTGTAGAAAGCGAGACAAATATCAATCGTTCGGTAGACAGAGAGAGAAGACATGAGACGAATAGACAAAAAAGGGAATCTCCAAACGTAACAAAAAATGGGAAATTGAGAGGGGACAAACTTAGGGGTGGGCACAAATCCCGCAAATTCCGGGTCCATCCCGATCCCCGCGGGATTTCAAAAAAAAATGGAATCCTCGTCCTGCGTCCCATCCCGCATATATATATAAACACACACACATATATACACACACATTGTGTGTGTATAGATTTTTCATTTATATACACTATATATATTGTGTGTAATTATACGTATAATGTGTCCAATGTGTATATATATAAGGAAATTCATAAAATATAAAAAATATTATAAACTTATATATTAAAAAGTACAAAATATATAGGAATTTTAGAACTTTTTTATAATGTTTTTTATTTGAGGGACAAGGCCTGTCACGTGACGGTCCCGTCCTGTCCCGTGAGGGACAAGGCCCGCGCGAGATTGAAAAAAAAAATAGTGAATCATGTCCCGGTCCCGTCCCGTGCCCACCCATAGACAAACCAACCTTTTCCATGACTGTAGATCGAGCAATTTAAGGCAAAATCGAGCTTGCAGACGAGTAGAAGCTCAGAAATCAAAATCGTTTGCAACCAAGCTTAGAAATTGAAATCGAAATTGATGGGGAACGACGGTGAAATCCCAGATCCGAGTGTGGGCCAACAAAAATCATCAAATCAAGGAGGAAGTGGCCTGATTGGGTATCGATTTGGCCAAAGAATCAACCTTCCTACGAAGCAAGTAGAAATCCCTTGCTCATGGCTTCTACGATGAGCTCCATCAAAAATTGGTTCCGAGATGGAAATTGGAAGGAAGAAGAATAGAGAGAACGAGAGGGGATTTATAGCAGGGGCAACATTGTCAAAAGCGGACACTTACTTAAATCACTTATAAAAATGGACAGGGACTAAAAAAATGTCGGGCTGTGCAAAAAAATCCGACACGGCTGACACGACACGAAACCGCAACAAAACGATACGAAAAAACACGGAAAAATATCGATACGACACGATTATAACACGAAACGGTAAAACACGACAATAATCGTGTCGTGTTCGGATCGACACATTTCTCTTATCGGGTATCCGACATGGCACGATAATTTTTTTATTTTTTTCATATTAGTATTTTGTGATAGTACAAATAAAATAAATGTCTTAAGTTATCACTAAACTCAGTTTGCCCTGTTGGTGAGATGGTACTTCTCGCGTGTGTGTATATGGTAAGAGGTCTTGAGTTCGAATCGGAATTCCCCAATAATTTTTTTCAACCTTTCGTTTTTTTCACTTTTTTCCTGTCTTTTGTCTAGGGCTGCGTCTTTAGTCTTCTTCTTCAATCTTCATTTTCTTTTGACGCCTCTCACCGCCTAGCCCACAACTCGCCTCTCCTCTCCTCTCCTCTCCTCTCTCACTCGTCCTCTCGAGCCTCGGTTCAGATCCGGCTCTAGTAGTCTCGCTCTCACCGGCGATGGGATCTCTGCTGACTTTTACAACGTCGTTTTTCTTCCTACTTTCGCTCTCTGATGCCTACCTCTCTTCTCGTCTTCACCACCGCTTGGCGGCGTCTAATGGAAATTTCTTGACCACCGAGGAGCACTGGCTTAATAAGTCCCTCGATCATTTTTCCCCTTATATAATCTCTGCCCCGTCCTCTTTCACTACTTTTACAAATTGAATTTGCTTACTCTTTTGCCGAATTTCGTTCTTCTAATTTGAGCTTTTATGTCGGAGCTTGTTGAAATTCGATTAAAGAAACCTTCTTTGTAACCTGATTTTCGGAAGCTCATGTGAAATGGTTTTGCAATTACAGTTCAAGCCAAAGACAAGAACTTGTTTATAAGGTTTTGTTTTCTTTCAATTTGATTTTGATGACAGTAGATTAGGGGGAAGTGTGTGATTGCAATTTGCAATTACAGTACAATTCAAGCTAGAAAACAAGGAAAAAAAAGGATTTTACAAATGGTTCGTGTCGTGTTACACGAGTATCCTACACGAAACCTTTCGTGTTTTCGTGTCGGATACCCGGTACTTATCGTGTCGTGTTCGGATTGGCCTTTTTTAGTGTTATCGGTTTCATGTCTCTGACATACCGTGTCGTGTCATGTCAGATACCCGGTTATGCACAACCCTAAAAAATGGGGTCTCAAATGGACACCTATCAAAATTTTCCATCTCAAAACCCCATCACAAAAAAAAAAGTGTTTCCCTAATTAAAATTGAACCAATAAATGATTGAAATAATAAATATAAAATCTATAAAATAGAGTAACTGTTGGAGTAGTAAGATAAAACTTATAAATTTTTTTTAATTTTATTATCTATTTTAGAGATATCTTATCAAATCCGTTGGAAATGTCCTGGCTACTAGAGAAGACTTTTTTGGGTTAAAATCCCCAATAATTACTGCGTACGGTATAAAGTCAAATCGGACTTCTTAGAGATCCTCACATTGCTAGTTGTTCACCGACCCTCCCGCTCTCTTCTCCGCTCTCCCGACGCCCTCCCTCCTTCCCCTCAAGTGTTCACCTCCGCCGGTCTCTCTCCTCGCCGGCCCTTCCCGTTCTCTCGCATCGTGTTTTCTCCTCCTCGCGTTCCTCCGCATGGTCTTCGCCCTAAGGCCGCCGCCTCCTCCGCAGGCTGCCTCCATTGCCGCTTCTAGTGCTCCAACCACTCCCTTGCATGCTACCTGAACGACGTTCTCTCTCTCTCTGTCCTCCCTCGGTGTCTCTTGATTTCGCTGTTAGTTCAATTTCTTTCTATGAGGTTGATTTTCTTGTCGCATTGTCGTGATATTGTTGAGGAGTTTTATTTTGGCAGAATTAGGGTTTTTATTTCATGCCAAAAAAGGAAAAAAGAAAATTCCTCTGTTCTAATATGTTTATTTTAGGGTATTAGTAGTGCTGTTGAATGTTCCGGAGGGCGATTAACATCTGGAGCGATTTGAAATTCCACTAGTTATCCTGAATTGGTGTTGTTAAAAGCTATGGAGGATTGGAGGGTGATCAACATTCGGATATTTGTTGTAGGGTAATAAATATTGTTTGAGCCTCTAGCATAGCTTCTAAATTATGGTTTATTGCAATTGAGAAATTACAGGGTAGAATATGCGTTCATCATTGTCAGCAAGAGCTATGGGAAAGATAAGAAAACACTTTTAAAGTTTTGATATACTATTCTGGTTAGAGTGAATTTGACCTTGGATTTTCATTCTGACTTTTGCAAGTTATTTTTTCCTCTTCTTGTTCTTCTGCTTCACCCCTTCAGCGCACCTTTATACCATGAAACACGAAGCCACCAGCCACCATAGAAAGACGTGGGGGTGTCACTATGGGTCACAATTACCATAGGTGGAGAGTTAGGAATGGGACATATTGGTGTAGGCGGAAGGATTGGGTATGTCAGGAATGGGATTTCCATCCCCGGGAATCATTTTGCTTCCCATTTCAAGCCAAACAAATCACAAGTTCTGACATTGATCACGATTCTCATTCAAACATACTAAAGCCCCCCAAGAAATTTTTTCTTGGTTCTGCACTCTTATGATGTTGCATTACATGCATGTTTATAATTATAGGACATGCATAGAGCGTTCATCACAAACCTAGTATTTACAAGATTGAAAAACATATTATTTATGTTAATTTCCTTTTCAAATGGTTTAACCCATGGTTTAAAGGCAGTAATAATCCAAGGGATGACAAAAAATACAGAGAAGAGGAGACGTCAACTAGAAAATATCCATTGTCATTAAGCTATCATTCTTTTGGCACACAGTTGTAATACTTTTGTCCCATTTAGCTAAGACAAGTGCAAGGCACAAAGAAACAATGAGTGGCTATTGTTTAGGACTTTAGGTACATTGTCAGTGGTGTGAAATGAGAAGTGCATGCCTCACGAATGTGAGGTACAGTTCTATTAGTTTCTTCAATATGTTTAAGAAACAATATTTCATTCAAGCTAACTAAATGCATCCAACAATAAGAAAGTATAGTTAAGGAGGCTATACCAAATGGTTCGAGGTTTGATAAGAGAGCATTGAATATGCCTCAAATCTATGAGCTGCTGGTTTGGAGGCCTGAGGTGAAGGCCCTGTTGCCCCTTCACCTCATTGCCAGGCGCTAGTCTCACGAGTCATGCCTAGCTTTTTCCTTTTCATCCATTGGTCACATTATTATAGATTCAAAGTGTTTTTATCGAAATCTTAAACTGTCCATTTGTTCTCTCACCAAACATAACATCTCACCTGTTTATGAGATGTGTACAGAAAGATCCAAAGACAATAATACAAATGCACTTGCTCTCCAAGAGAGAGCTGTATTCAATGCTTAAGTCAACGGATATGTAAAGTTATCCATTTATCTATTTTGTTCTTGCAAATGCCTTTTCACCTTTTCTTATGAACGACTTTGCCACGTTTATCTTTTATTGCATCAGATAAATTACTTATTTTCATTTTATTTTCTATTTATGTATTGAAATTACCTTCTATAAACGAACATACGGAGTATTGAAATTACTTAAAATTATAGATGTTCTTTGGTATTTCCTTTTCTTCTTACTCCCTACTCCTTTGTATTCAATTGGTAGACATGGAGGGTAAGCTATAAGCCACTTGGAAGTTGGTTCTGGTATTTTGTTGTACATCAGTTTGTCAGTTCCTATAGTAGTGATTTTTTCTTACATATTTTATGCTATTTTTATTGGTGATTTAGAACTGAGAAAATGCCAGCTGATACCCGTTCCAGTCGCAAGGCTAAGCATGATGATGCAGGCATACCAGAAAAGCTTCACAGTAAGGAAGGATCCGAAAATGCAACTGGCTCAAAGAGGTCCACTAGAGAAACTTCATCGAAAAAGCAAGATAGTTCAAGCCCTTCAAGTACACGTAAGTCTGAGAGGCTGAAAACGGGAGACAATCAGGGCCCAAATCCAAGTCCTATCAGAAGATCTGAGAGGGCTAAAAACACTCCTCAATCAGGCCAGTCTGAAAAAAGCCCAAGTTTCACAGATACAACACATAATAGTCATAAAAGAAAAAGGCCTGCTAATGAAGAAATAAATCAAGGTGTCCAGCGTGGAAAATCTGAGTCCAATGCCAGTAGTCAAAGAACGAAGATTTTGCCGGCCCATCATTATCGTGACCTCTTTAAAACACGAAAGGAGCCCAAAGCATCCGGTTAGTTCCACTTAGTTTTAGAAACCTTGCTTTATGGTCTTCAACATGTCATAAATCAGAAGAAAATGAATGATGTTCTATTTATTGTCATTGTTTGTTAAATTTAAATGGAATTATTGCAACAATATTGATGTTTTTGCTTGTCTAAAGTTGTGACCCAGTTGCAAATGGCATCATTTTGTCATGGAATGGGATCCCATGAATTTGCCTATCAAATTCATGGTTGAGATTTGTTCAAATTCACCCACTCAACCATCAAAAAATTAACTGACAGTTAAATTCCCCCCCACCCCCACCCACCCACACACACACACACATGAGATTGACCATCAAATTCATGGGTGAATTAACATTTTTCATAAAGAAGGAAGGAGGCATTCAATTAACATTTAGCCAGGGTTCTTCAGATTTGGGCAATGCAGGAATGAAAATACACTTTTGAATAATGTGATCAGAGAAAAATGCTGTTTAAATTTATAAAATATCTAACTCTGGTTTTCTTACCCCTAATGCTGATTCAGATTGGGGAAAAAAAGTGGATTGGATTTTTGCTTGTCATCAAAAGGCCAAACAGTCTTTTGAAAGATCTGAAATTGCCTGCTTCAATTACCTTTCACATTTGTAAGGTCACTGATGAATTGGGAATTGTCCTTGATTGTAGCTGTCATTTGATTTATAGAGAGTTGGTTCTCTTTTTATGGCGTTTACGTATTAATATGGTATAATGCATAATATACAATTGTTTTGGTGCTGAATTTTCACAGATTCTGCCAAGGGGAGGAGGGTGGTACCATGTACCAGCAGCAGCAACAGTGGAGGTAGCACTAAACATATTCCTGTTGCTGAGGATCATGATCTGAATGAAGACGAAGGAAAACGCGGGGAAGATTATGCTGAAAGCACAAGTAAGGCTAATGGAGGTGGTTTGGATTTTGATTTGAAGGAGGTGGCAAGTGGAACTCCAAAAGGACAGAATAATGTGGAGCCACATTCTGTACAGAAGCCATTGAATTCTTCTGTTGAGGTATGTGTGACATTTTTAAATTTTCGGTAATATTCTTTACAAAATTTTGAGCTTCCACTTTTTTAACTCCACAATGATGCATATGATCCAACAACTGACTTGTGCACGTATATGTCCCACCTGGATGTCATGTGGGCATTTACTGTTTTACTAATGGAAAACCTGACAGCAGGATGATGTTGCACCAAATCACATAACTAGGGACGTTAATTGATAAAAAAGGGTTTACAGATCTCTGTTTGTCAACATCTCTCAAAGTTCAGGACTGCAGATGGAAAATAGACTAAATAGCGCATATGAGTGACCAATCTAATGAAAACTGCTAGGCAGGTTCTTGGCGGGGGGGCCTAAATACCTAGCCGGCCGCCAAGGCACCCCCTAGCTCAGTGCGAGGTGAAGCTGCCTAGCGTGGTGCCTAGCCTGATTTTTAAACTACTCAAGTGACTAAAGTTGTTTCTTTCATTTGTTGGACAGATTAAGCTGTTGAGCTGTTAAATGTGATACTTGTACAACACGAATCATGTATATATTTGGTACAATAAAATCATAGAAGTAAAACATTCAAAGATAAATCATTCAAAGAATTTCAGAGATGTAAAACATTCAATCATAGAAGTAAAACATTCAAAGAATTTCAGAGATGGAAAAAAGAGTTGTGATTCTAAAACTCTTCTAAATCCTTAAACAATGGCGGTGCGGAGAAATGGGAAAGATTAGAAATTTAGAATTATTATTAAAGGTCGGTGTGAATAATTTAGGTTTGGAACATTATGCAGTTAAAACATCAGAGGAACCACTCTTTCCAACTCTTCAAAGTTTTTTAGATTTTTACTTGAAAAAGAAAAAAGGGAATATATTGGATATAATTTTTTGCTCGAATCTAAACTGTTTTCTATCAATTGCATTAGGTTTGCATCAAACCCGAGACTCATGCTCACACAAACCTGGAAGAGGACTTGCGACTGGATGCTCAAGTAGATTGTGAGGCAAATAAGTGCATCATATGCAAGTTTGCAGGGAAGCTCTTGTGGGTAACCCCTCTTTTATATTTTCATTCTGATAATACATTGTTTCTACTTCGTTTAATCGCGCTAATTGAACATAGTATCTCTATCAACGGAACAAATGTACTATGTATTGTCCTTTCATTTTTCTGTTTCCTTCTCTAGTAGTCCCTCCGTATCTCTGATATTTGTCTTTCTATCAACTTTTACATTTTTTAAGGATACTATCAAATATACCATTATACTTGATTATTACTCTACTTTTTTACTTTTTTGAAAACCCCCACTAACAATCTTGAACTAATTACAAGGGTAAATGTATAATTTAGATATAAAAAAATTCTACAATGACAAGTATTGTTTAAAAAACGAGGACGTTAAAAAGGCTAATATTGAGAATCTGAGATACGAAGGGAGTATGAATTTAATGAAAACTGTGCTGAAAGGATGCAGGAAGGACACAGTAGTTATTTGGCGACAAAAATGAGGAGGATGCTAGAACTTATCTTTGAAATCACTCACTTGTTATGGTTCATTCACATTAAATTTGATACAAACCCATATTATTAGTTTTTAATTCTCAGATTCCAACTTCCTAGTTTTTAGGATGTTTCCCCACTTCTTCCATGTTGTTTCCCATTTCCAGCATTTAAATTATTAAGTCATTTAGTATTAGGAGTAAGTTATTAGGCTTTCTCTATTATAAAAAGTGGAGAACCTGCAACTTATAATCAGAATGGAATATTTAATGAATTACATATTGTTTCTATTGGGCTGATTTGCAAGATACTTGCATCTCAAATGTCTATCAAATCCTCGGAGCTGGTTGCTTGTTTCTATTGGGCTGTTAGCGAGATTCTTGCTTTTAGATTCTATCTTCTTCTTTTTTTTTTCATGGTTTGGGCTTGTTGGAATATGGGTTGTGTCCCACATTGAAAACATTGAGATGTCTTGAACAACATATAAGTTTGGCGGACTATTCCTCTCATTGTCAATTGGTTTTTAGATGGAACCCCGTTGGGTTTGTGTTGTGTGTCTCCCGTACGTGGACTCGCACACGACCTTCCTCCCACTTGTCTTGATCCCACCGGGGCCAGCCAACTTTAACAGGGGTTCTCACAAAATTTACGGGATTTGAAGCAAATCTAGGTTAGAGAAATTTGTGGGATTTGCTGCAAATTCGGACTGGAGAAATTTGTGGTATTATACTATTATGTGATGTGTAATTTCTTTGAGTATTTGCAACGTTAGGAATGACAAAATCTTGTGATGGTATCTATCTGGAGTCTACAAACATAAATAATGTATTTTGATGTTGCTATGGGCTCATAGAGCTGGGATTTATTGAGGAATCTTTGTTGGGGGCTACACATGGTCCTTGGACTTTTTGGCTTGATTCCTAGTGGATTTATTATCTTTCTTATTTTTGTTTCGAAGATCCGTGGGCCTTTTCTCTGTCTATTTTGATTAATGATTTATTTAGAGAGATTTTGTTCTAGTTCCTTGAAGCTGCAAGTATTATCAGAGGTATCTTTAAGTTTTTATATTGTCATATATGATATAACCTTTGGTCTTAAAAAATTTACAAAAAATGAACAAAAATGACAAATGCTTATAAAAAAAATGGAGAAGAGGATATGCAAATTATTGTTTCATTGTGTAAAATAAACAATAATTTAAAATTTATAGATTCACTTTCTATTTATTAATTTTTAATACTCCATAATGATTTTAGTATTTATTAAAATTTCATTCAGATTTCAAAAGATAGTTGAGTGAAAATTTGTTTATTCTTTGTGATATAAAGAAAACAATGTTAAAGAATCCAGTAAGCCTTGTAACTTTTTTTTAAAATACATGTTTGAGCCTTTGCCTTTTCTTTTGCATTTTTTATCTTCTCCTCTTTGTTCTTTATCATATAAATATTTATTTATTCATTTCTTGTTTGTCTATGGTTCAGTTTACAATGTCAATCTATAACAAGTCTTAGTAATAGACTTATAGTAGTAACAAATTAACTAAACTAATAACAGATTAACTAAACTAATTGTTGCTGGGATCGTATCATTGAGGCTGGAGTTTATGTTTTTGACTTTGTTTCTCTTCCATATGTGATTTTGGCCTAGTGTGGTAGGCTGGTACCTTGTAGCCATTCACGTAAATTACCCTAGAAATAAAACTCCATGTAAACTTATCAGCTTGAAACAAACTTACCATTTTCTCATATCATAGTGCTTTTGCCTTTTCAAATCTTACACATGAAGATGATTATCTGATGAACAATGCCGCTTAACATGGTTGTTTGGAGTGGAGGTCTGTATGGATGTTATTAGAGCCAACTATGGGCATGTTGTGTTGTTGGCCTGGATGTTGTCTTTTGAGCTGGATATATGATCCAGGAACACTCAAAGCCAAGAAGAGGTCTTCTTTTTTTAGTTTAAGAGAAGAAAGTGGGCAAAAAGATCTCCATTGGTATGAGCTCATGACTTGAAACTCTGAGCCTTAAAGTCTCCTCCTTAAATGGCATCAACAACCCCCAGTGAGATTTTTGACTCGTGTCACTTCCCTAAGCGCAGGTGGTAGTATCTTCTTAGACAATAAAAGGATGTAACTTTTGGATTTGTAACCTCAATTCTATTCCCAAGGCTGGTTTCTTCTTCAGATGTACACACTTGACTATGTGAGCCCATTGACTACTCACCAGCCGACTTTAAGAGCATATAAAGAGTCTAAGGCCCTAAGCACTTTGTCCAGCCCTTTTGGCTGGGGATTCCTTGTCTCATTGTTACTTTCCCACCCTTGCAGAAACTTTTTTAGACTAATTTATGTTGATAGTGGGTAAAGCTAATTAAATGTGACATTTCATATGTGGTAAATTGATTATTTTTTTCCCTTTGTTGTTAATAAATAACTTATGAGCTCTGCATGCCCTACCGAATTTATTTAATTTGCCTTTTCTGCTTTAGGAGAGTCTGTGACCCTGTATATTCTCATTGTATACGTATTGAATAAATTGAAGACCCTCAGTACCATTTTGTGTCTATTTTTTAGTCTTTTGATCCAGGGGTTTTGGATTTGAGAACCTTTGCTTTGCATGTATTTACTTAGGTGCTGTGGGGGCAAAGGCTGCCGAAGAAGGTGTCATCCTGCTTGTTTAAACTCTTGCTGGAAGGATGTCTATCCTGGAACTTGGCATTGCCCTTTCTGCACTAAGAATAAGATAGAGTCTGGTGTTGTTTCGGTATCAGAAGGCATAGAATCCATATGGGATGTCAGGGGAGAGAATGCTGAAAACTATGAAGAAGGTGAGTTGTAATTTTAATGGTTCTACATAAAACATATTTGATTGTATATCTTTTCAGGAAATGTCATGTTGGGTGGTATATCACTTGTCTGGTTAGTAAGGAGGATCCTTCTTTTGATGCTTTTGACATTATATTAACCTGAGCGAATAAGAGTAATTGATGTATAGGACTTTTGATCTTGAGAATGGAGTATTTCAACCAATGTATCTGTTTGTTTCAATTTACTTATTTTTTTTTTAATTTTTTATTTCAGGGGCCAAGAGGCAGAAAGAGTACTTTGTAAAATACAAAGGTCTTGCTCATGTTCATAATTGCTGGCTTCCTGAGCAACGATTACTTCAAGAAGCTCCAGAGCTTGTTGCAGAGTTTGTCCAAAGGGAAACTGTGAGATATCCTTTTCATTTGATATGATCATGATGTTTGGTGTTACCGATAACTTGCTAGTGCTTCCAATCTATCTTTTAATATTGAAGTTTATACCCATTAGTGCTTTAAACATGGTTTATCTAAGAATCTCTTTGTTTCACAGGCTATAAAATGGAGACAAGAATGGAGTGAACCGCATCGTCTTTTACTGAAAAGAACCTTAATGCTTCCAAAATCTGATGGGTGTGCTGCCGAGGAGGTTGGCAGTCTTAATTGTCAGCATGAGTGGCTTGTGAAGTGGTGTGGCCTTGACTACAATGAGATTACATGGGAGTTGGAAAATGCTGTACTCTTTCAGAGACCCAAAGCTCTTGATTTGGTGAAAGAGTATGAGAGACGACATGAGAAAGCAAGGAGATCATCAGTTTCACAAGAAGTAGATGAGGTGCTGTACTTTCTACGCTTTAGAAATCTATGGTGATTGATACCTTCTATGCATTATAAATCTGTGTGAGAAAGCATTTTATCCCTTTGCGTGCCTATCTTTTCCGTAAAGAATTATTATTCATATTGCTGTAACTAATCATAAATATAATTTGCTTTATTGTGCCTAGATTCGTATTCTTAGATACTAGATGGTTTTGTGCAATAGGGTTATACATCTTCCAAAGAGGATATCAAATCCTTTTTCATAGAAAACGGTAGTTGAGAGCTATGATTTGGTAGCATCATCTCCGACATCAAAACGCAGATGCGATCAGAGGTGCATGGGAAATGAAATGAAATTTTCTAGTTTATGTAAAGTTGATTGTGAGGAGCCAAAATTGATTTGAATTGTAGCAGAGGATCAATATGGTGTGGATGGTGGACAAATGTTCTTTCAGAAACATGCTCTGAAGATATAGTTGTTGGATGGAACTCACAGGCCCTGTACATGTTGAGGTACAGCAGGACGCATCTAAATGTCACATAGTGTCTATCATTAGGTAATTTACAATCTGCACTAAGATGTTTGATGCAGTAAAGGTGATGGCTTAGTGTTATAGTAAGCAGGACAAGATGAATATAAGCGCATATAAAGTGAGTTGATTGATAGGTGTAGAACTTGGCGCTTCACCTTATTATAAATAGGTGCTTTTGGTAGGCACATTTTATTGGCACATCTGCATTAATGCCTCTTTCATAGGATGGATTAGTTCTTTGATCTATTGAAAACATTGTGTTGCTCGAGAATATTTTTTCATAGAACAATACTCCCTTAGGAAGATGACGTTATTGATCCATCTTATCTGGCCTTTTGCTGTGTTTAAAATGATTTGATTTTTCCACATTGTTAAGTACATACTACATAATACGTGATTCATAGAAAAAATATTTGTGATGAACGTATTCATTATATGGCTTTTGGCTTACATTTTCGTGTTGTTTTATAATTTGCTATATGTGACTATGTTACCATTCTTACATCTTACTTGGTGATCTGTTATTCTTACAGAAAAAAAACAAGAGAAAGGATTTCTCCATCGAACTTTCAACACTTCCATCTGGTTGTGATACTAGTTACATGATCTTTAGTAACAAACTCCGTGAGTATTGGTCTAGGGGCGATAACGTTCTTATAATTGATGAGCAGGTAGGTTCCTCAAACTTGAATCTGCAACACTTTGGATTTGGTATTTGTTATTCACTGCATGTTTTCTTTGATGACTCTTTTGGTGTATGTGATTTTGTATTTTCTCAATGACGTCATTAGTATGGGATGTTATGTACACATTTACTTTGTCTAGCTATGGCCTAATATTTAGCGAAGTTTTTGAATTACAAGTTTATTATGGCCAAATGATGTCAAAAGTCTTGCATTTTGGGGGCGGTGATAAAAAATAGGTTGAAGGGCATTGAACTTTCTTCCCCTTGAAAAATGCATTTTTGTTCTTTTCTTTTTGTGCTTCCAATGTGATGATATAATTAGTGTAGTGCCCATGCACTAAATTACACATGTTATTAAAGTTATAATTATTATTTATATATATTCTATACCTTTTTCCAATACAATTAATATCTTCTTGATCTATTATGTTTCTATTTTATTGGTTATAATTCTATTATTAAAATTTGAACTCTAATAAACCAATAACCATGATAAAAATGCATGGAAATTTGATTAGAAAAATATTGTCTGTCTTACATTATTATTGTATCAAATTGGTACAACTTTATTTTTTTATTCCTTTTAATTTGTTGAGTTAGAAATTTAGAATAAATGGTTTATGTTTTTTTAATCATAAAGTGTATATTTTATAGATTGTTAGCTATAGATATAATCTATAAATAATTTTTATAAGATTGAAAATTGCAGGTAAAATTTTTCTTTTTAATTTGTTTGGTTTGAATAAAGAGTTTGATTTTTTCTAATTTCTCTGTCATTTTTTTAATTAAAGATACCTCTATCAAATTAATTTGCTAATATTTTCTACTTTTTAAATAATTATTAGATTAGGTTAGATTATTGTGTTTTTCATTTACTTTTTTTTTGGCAGAAGTTTTTTATTTACTTTTAACATATATGATCTTGCAATCAATAGCAGATGGATTGTCCAAATTGGGATACTAATGTCCCAGCGCTAACCTTGATTAAGACATAGAATTAATTACAAATTCTCATTTGAATTAATTATATACCCCTTCATATAATTAGTTATATACTTTTCCTTTTGTTTTTTTGATGGGGTACTTTTGGTGGGAAATTGTTTTGCAAGACTCGACCACAAGAAGACACGTAGGATGTTGTACATCGTTTTTAGTATAGATATATAAAACTGTACCCCTTCATAAAAATAAAAGGAAGGGTACTTTTGGTGGGAAATTGTTTCGCAAGACTCGATCACAGGAAGACACGTAGGATGTTGTACATTGGTTTTAGTATAGATACATAAAACTATATTTTGTGGGGGCAAAAAAAAAAAGAAAATTAGTTACATATCACATCGCCTAGAATGATTACAAAAATGTGGTCCTCCCATGAGGCATGGACTAGCGATCGCTGCCCACCCATTATTGGGCTATTTTATGTAACCACCTCCAAAGTTTCGGTTAACCTATTTTTCAGTACTTCTTCACTATTGATATTAATTGACTATTGACATTTCATATATGTTGGATGATTTTTTTGCTAATATTGAGACTTTAGAGAGTTAATTATCAAACATATATAGCACCAGGCATCCAGGACACACTACTAGCAAGGAAAGATTGTTGAAAGTTTAGCGCATTGTTTCTAATTTTCTATAAATTAAGTCCAAGGTATTATCAACACCTGTATCTAAATAAAAAAAAGATTGGGAAATAATTATCCGCTATAATTACGGATTTAAAAAACATGCATGTGTGTGTGTGGTTGTGTGTAATCTTCTGTAGCTTGCTCATTAATCCTCGAAGCTTGGAATATGAATTCCTCCTTAAGATTGTCTCCTTGCATGACTAAAGCCCTTATTTCATGTTCTTTGCATTCCTTGACCTAGTTGCCTCAAGGAGAAATTGAGGATAAGTTGTTGTGGAACTCCCTGAAGGGGTACATTGAACGACCCTGTTAGAAAGAGGAAGGAGGTTTTTTGAAGGCCTCTTTAATGCTGGAAAGTGTTTATAGTTTTCTTTTATATGACAAAAATGAAATTGGTCGATGAATATTCTTGTTTTGCTATTTGTTTTTAGAAATGGATTGGGTCATGATCTTTTCTTGTATTTTATATAGTTTCTATAATATGCTTTGCGGTTTATTAACATTTTTCTTTCTTTTCCTTGTGTGCTTATAGATGCTTAGTGTCATTGATCTGCTGCATTTTTGGGACCACCCCTTAAGTTTTAAGAATGCTTCATTGAAATTGTTAGCAGTTATGTCATAACGTTCTGTCTTATCTCTTCTTTGATGTCATTTCCTGCCACTAAATTTGTATTGTAATTAATCCTTGTTTCAGGTGCAATCTGCAGAAATAATCCATTTTATATTGACCTTGAAAAAATATGACGTTTCTCGGCCTTTTCTAGTTATTGCCCCTTCTTCCTCAGTTTCGAAGTGGGAGGCTGCATTTAGTTCTGTGGCACCATCCATCAATGCAGTCGTTTATAATGGAAACAGAGATGCGAGAGAAATGATCCGGATGCTAGAATTTGATGAAAATGGTCCTTGTGTAATGTTTGAAGTTCTGTTATCTACCATGGATATCATTAAGGAGGTAAGTATACACCAAGCAGATGAGCAAATCTATTTAAATTTATCTTATAAAAATAGATACGGTGCCCATGTCCCATATGTGTAATAGGAGGATGTGTTTGTTTGTGTTGCTTTATCACTCAGGGGATTTTAGGATCGTGTTCAATCACATTGTAAATTGTATAGTATGAAAATACCATAGCTCTAAGCCACTAACCCAGCATATTAGGTAACCATGTTGCAAGGACAATGGATTTAGTAATATTACAAATCAATAATAATTATTGGAGTGGATGGACAAGGTAAATGGATTTAGTAATATTACAAATAAATAATAGTCATGTAACATTTATTTTGTAGGAATGTAATAATCATTTTGTAGGGTTGTAGGAATCTTATGTTGGGATTCTACACATTATCCATTCAATTTTAGGTAGATTATATCTGGATCCTTCATTTCTTAAGATCCTAGTGAAAACACTATTTTTGGATCATATGAAGATGAGAATTGAAAGATTTGGACTGAGATTTTCAGATCCTAGCAAAGTGTTGATGGAATTTTTTGTAGGCTTGCATCATATTGTGTGGTCTTTCTCATTTCTCTTTCTTGAAACATTGCATTGTTGTAAAAGATGAAAAAGCGAATTATTGCTAATATTTTGTCTTTATCTTTAATCTATACCAAATAATAAATCTGGTTGAAGTTACTACTTGGTACTTACTACTCTGGGGGTTATTCGAGCCGAACGAGTCGAGCTTAGCATGTTCATGTTCGGCTCGTACGTGATCGAGCCGAGCCCGAGCTCGAGCCTAAATTTTATTCGAGCTTTTTTTAATGTTCAAGCTTGGTTCGCGAGCCCACCATTAGATTCGAGCTCGGGCTTGATCACCCAATCGAGTCGAGCGAACGAGCTTAGGCTTGTTCAAGCTCGTTAGCCGTGCTCGTTCGTTCGGACTCGATAAGCTCGTTTGAGTGATAAAGAAGAGCAGAAACAATAACAAAACCAAGCAATAACAAATCGAAATAACAAAAAACGATAAAGAGAACAAATAAGACAGTTCTAGAATTAAAATTGCAATTGAAACAACACAAATTGCAGGAAATAAAAATTTATCAAACCCCAAACCAAAATTAAAATTGCAATTGAAAAACGGGAATTGCAGCAAAAAAAAAAAAACCCATAAATCTCTGTCGTGAGCCATCCTCGATCTTCCATGGCTGCATTCTTATTCCATCTTTAGGATTCCATTCAATCTCTGCCATAAGCCGTCCTATCTTCCATTCTTCCTCCATCTTTAAACTCCAAACTTGCAGCTTATTGGTGGGATTCCATTCAATTGGAAAAAAAAGCCCTAATTAAAATTGCAATTGCAGAAAAAACAATCGCCAAACCAACTACAATGGAAATTGAAATTGAAATACCAACTTGGTGATTTAACTAACCTGGAATTCGAGATGAAGAGCATATAGAACTCTAGGGGCGTCGGAGACTGTGGGAGAAGGCTTAGACGAGCGTGGATGAGAGATGGGGACGTTGGGGTCTCGGAGAGCCGCTTGAAAGAAGGATGAGAGACGGGAACGCTAGGCTCTCAAGGGGCGAGGGAGAGAGAGAGACGGCAGCAGCTATTTGGTTTCGGTGTCTGGCACTTAAGTTAATTACCCTAGGAGCACTTCATAAAATGAACGAGCTACTCGAGCTTTTGAGCTCAGCTCGGTTTAGGCTTGAGCTCGGCTCGAGCTCGATTCGAGCTTAAAATCTAGTTCAAGCTCTGATTGTTTAGATAATTGAACGATCCCGAGTCGAGCTTTTTCGAGCTGATCCCGAGCCGAGCTCGAGCGGTTCAGTTCACATAACAACCCTACTTACTACTGAAGGTATTGTGGAGCCTCTTACGGATGAAAGAAGTTCTGGGGTCTTTGGAAGTTGTTCCCTTTGTGAATGTTACTTGCTTCCCAAGCTAAGAACCTGGTAGCTTACTGGTGTAGCAGACTAGCAGTTATGAATTATTTTTTTTACTGGATCTTCTCGAGAGAGCTTAATCTCAGTTTACTACTGGTCATTAGTGTATGAATTTGAGGGGATCTGGAAGCTGCCACAATTAGCTTGGGGATTTGTCACACTTCTTCACTGAACATTTGTTGCTCTCAAGGTCTATTACTTTCTAGCACTGTGCAGCCTAGATTTTCAGTCATTAGTCGTACACAGGGATGTCCTTCCTTGGATATTAACCTATGCATTTTAGTTTTCTTAACATCATTGTATGAGTAGATGCGAGTTTAAACATCAGCTCTAGTGAAAAAGAACATCTTTAAATCACATATTAAATCCTTTATTTGTCATCTTTTTCTCTGTACCTGGTGTCCCAGTTTTGAAAAGATTGGTCACCCCAAATGTTAAGCCTTGTCATGCTCAGCATTGAAGTTGCCATCTTTTGACTCATATGGATGTGATATAAGTATATAACAAAACATTGTCAATTATCTGTGCCTAATCTTTTTGTGTCATTTATAAACCCAATACATTTGAAATAGGTTTAGCTCCTATTTCCTTGTTTGTTTTGTTTATTACTCCGTAGTGTTTAGTGCAACAAGAATCTTTTGTACTCATCCACTTCCCATTGATAGTCATTACGCGTGGGTCATTGGAATGCAGGATTGGGAATTCATAAAATGCATCAGATGGGAATCCATTATCATGGATGAACGCCAGAAATCAGAAAGTTTGCCCGATTCTCTCTTCATGAAGAAGTTAGCCTCTGGTTCAATGATTCTTCTTTTGATGGACCAGATAAACGTCTGTCATCTTGCCTCCTGTTGATTTGACAAATACTGCTTTGACATGTGGTTCCCTTCTAATATTTCCCCTTTTTTCCTCAGGAAAATGTGATAGACTGCTGCAATATCTTGTCTTTGCTCAAATGTAACCTTGATGCATGTGATGTTGATGGTCCACAAGTTGACTCAGACAGTAGTTTAACCATATTGAGGGAGAAGTTGTCTCCATTCATTGTAAGTGGACCCAACTCACCCAAGTCTGGGTCTCTCCGGCTGGTTGAATATTGGGTTCCTGTTCAGATGTCAAACACACAACTCGAGCAGTATTGTTCTTCACTTCTAACAAATTTGCCTGCACTTTGCTCGAAGAATGACCCCATTGGCCATCTACGTGAGATTCTCATCTCTACTAGGAAGGTTCGAATTGATTTCATTATTTTTTTTGAACTCCTTGAGCATGGCCATTTGGCTGTTTTTCTGCAGTGCCTTGGAGATAAATATAGGCCCCATATCAACTTTTGGATCATTTTACTAACTTCAGTTAATTGTCACATAGCTGAATTCAGTTATTTTGTCTTATTCTTGTCATCTACGAGTCTTTCGAAAACACCCTCTCAATTTTCTTGGGGTAAGGGTGCTTAAATTGACAAGATATATTCCATGATCTTGATTTTTATGGTCATATGCTAGGGCTTTGCTTCTATTACCCGATTGCTTTCTGAACTTTATAATTGTTTCAAACTCCCGATATTCCATTATTGCCTGTGAGTATGTATTTTTGAAGTCCAAGGTCAGCTCTATTTCGGTGCAAGTTTGATGATCATCAAAGTTATGTCTTGCAGTGTTGTGATCATCCGTACATTATTGATTCTAACCTACAAGGTCGCTTGGTTGACCAACGTACTCTTCAAGCAATATTGGACATTGGAGGGAAAGCTAGTGGCAAGTTTTATCTTCTAGATGCTATCCTGACAAAGATGAAAGACCAAGAACAAAAAGTTGTTATCCTTTTCAAGGTAATGGGTTTTTTGAGCCCTATTTATTATATGATCATTTAATTTTTGGTTGACAAAATATTTTTCTAGCGCACTTCGTTATAGGATTACTTGAATTGTGAGTTACAGATTGGTACTGAAAGCTTTTGTTGGTTTTGAATAACTCATAGCTATCAAGATCTCAGAGCCTATCAAGTATTTTTGTAGCTGTATTATGACAATCATACCTAGTTCTCAGGGCTATCAAGTATTTAATTTGCACCCAGTTTCATTTTTTTTTTCTTTTCTGAATGCTCCTCTTTTAACCTACTATTTCAGTTATTACCTATTTGCTACAAAATGTTAGCCTCTAGCATTTGATTGTGTCATGTCTGATTTGAATACAGCATAGGAGGCCTCTGATTTATGGTTTTTGTTTTGGTAGTCACTTGGTGGCTCTGGACGGGATCTTCTTGGTGAGATTTTGGAGGATTTCGTTGGTGGAAGATTTGGTCAAGATTCCTATGAACGAGTGGACGGTGGTGGAATACCTTCTCGGAAACAGGCTTCTTTAGCCAAGTTTAATGAGGAGAAGGGGAGATTTATTTTCTTATTAGAAACACGTGCTTGTTCTCCAAGCATCAAGTTATCATCTGTTGATGCTGTGATTATACTTGGCAGTGACTGGAACCCTCTCAATGATTTAAAAGCGCTGCAAAAGATCAAAATAGATTCAAAGTTGGAAATAAAGGTGTTTCGTTTGTACACCTTGTGTACTATTGAAGAGAAAGTGCTCTTTCTTTCCAAGAGAAGCATATTACTTGAGAGCACCCTGCAAGGCATTGGTTTTAGCACTAGCCAAATGTTACTAACATGGGGTGCCTCGTATCTTTTCAAAAAGTTGGATGAATTTCATGATTGTGACGGCAGCCCTGAAATTTTGCCTCGAAATTTGATTTTGAAGGATGTACTTCAAGAATTCACATCTCTTCTCCAGAAGCATGGGACTTGTACTTCAACGAAGTTTATCTCTAGGGCCTGGCAGAAAGGTGGAAGTTATTCCAAAGATGTCTCCTTGCTTGGTGAACAGTACAGTCATTGGAATGATGAAGAACCAGCTCGTGTTTTCTGGGCAAAATTATTAGATGGAAGGCAACCTGTTTGGAGGTATTTGCCAACGTCATCTCAGAGAAACAGGAAGCGGGTCCAATATTATGAAGGGACATCTGAGACAGATGTTCAAACGAATGAAGCCATAAAGAGGCAGAAGAAGATGGGAAACACCAATGGTGAACCATGCTCTCCTAGAGGCTGTAACGATGTAGGCAGTGAACCTGTATCTGGTACGATTTTTAAGGCTACTCAATCTTTTTCTCTTAACTGGCACCGTACCCATTGATTACAGATTTACCTTTATAGATGATGATTTGATTCTTTGATCCTGAAATAGTTTGTCAAGCTTACGATCCAAATCTATTTGTTTTCTACAGGATTATTTGGAACTTTCCCCAGAAATGGAACTCAATTGTCTCCTAAGTCAGGCTGTGTAACTGCATCTGCTCAAAAGAAACAAGCAGATATTTCATCATTTAAACAGTGTGATGAACAGAAAAATCTCCACGAAATATTAAAATGTGACTTGGTGAAACTTTTTCAAATTCTAGGACTTGAGGTATTATTTTTTTCTGCCCATCACTAAGTGTATGTTTTAGGCCTAGGGAATACTGTGACAAATTTTTTGAGTTTGCATCATATTTTAATGACATTTATATTATCCTTTTTTTTGTGGGTGGGTGGGGGGGGGGGGGGGGGGTTGTGTGAGTTATAGATGTGAATTCTAGATGTGGCTTCAAGAATACTTAATTATTTTCTATGAACTTTATATCAGGAGGATGTCCAAAAAATGGCTGAGCGGTTTCTCGCGTTCTTGATAACTACAAATCAACGAGTGAGCAGGGAACCAGACACTACTTTTCAAGCTTTTCAGATCTCTTTGGTTTGATTCTTTACTTTATGTCCTTGTTCTTTTATTTTGTCCATGACTGGTTACAATCATTCTGGTCATACTTTAATAGACAATTGGTGTTACATTAAAACCTGAAAATTAAGTATAACTAGGAGGTCCAGGAGTAAAAACTACAATTATTTACTTGGCAAGTATATATGTATTTGTCTGATCAAGTTTACTTCCTTGAAACATTGGAAATATAAGATCACGTTTTCTTCTTTAAAATATGTCGTGGTTTCTGGTTTGACAGTGGTCCTTCCCTCTCTTTGATAGGATTCTATCTGATGAACCACATGCTGGTTCTCTGAATTGGAACAAGGAAATTGTGTATCTATTTAAATGGTATTTTATACCGTTTTAAGTAAACTCCGTAAAGGGCAATTCTTCTATTTTCATTTTGATTTTTTGCACTTTATGAGGTGCAGCTTAAAAATAGCATCAGGCAAATATAAGACCTTTTCTAAATGTTGAATCCTACTCACTGCTCACACCTTGTCACATGAAACTGATTGATTCAAGTGTTGTGCACAGGAAACTGTTTTTTTCCTGTACTTAACTTTTGGTATTCTTTATGCTTATGTAACTCTTCTGTGTATAATAGTGTTGGACTGCTGCTTCTATCTTGAACAAGAAACTTGATCATGTGGAGACGATTTCTCTTGCCAGAGGTCTTCCCAATTTCAACTGCAGCAATGCTGAGGCTGAATATGAATTTTTAAAGATGCAATTCTCAAAGTTAAGGTTTGTGCGCTCAGAAGGTGCCAATCTGCAAGCTTCTTCCAAAAATATAGACCTACAGGCTGAAGGGTTGAAAAGTGAGACCATGAATGGTGTAAGGGAGCCAACGTTATCCATGCAGCAGAAAGAAAACGTTGCTAAAGGGTTGCCTGTTCAAGAAGGCTTTGTTGAACAAGCTCTTGCACCTAAGCAGACAGTTGAGCAAACTGGGGAAGGATTAAAAATTCTTAAGAAGATAACTAAGAGTTGTAGAAAGCGGTTGGCCTGTGTTATTGAAAAGCAGTTGAATGAAGTCGAGGAAGTCAAAAAACGTTGTTGGGAAAGGAAGAACAAGCGTGCGAAAAAAACTGCTTGTCGTTCTGAGGTTATTCACAAGATCAATAGTGGTAACGAGGCAGTTAAATCTGATAAGCTTAAGATTTTGGAGGACCATCATAGGCAAAAACTTCATCAGTATGACCTAGAAATGGATACTACTCTGAAAGATATTGAAGCAAGGCATCTGGCTGAAAGAGAGGAGGTGGAGAAAGAGGAGAAGGTGAGAGTTCAAGAGTTGTATGGTTCTGATTTTTGGATAAAAAGTGGATTATCTGATAACCTGCAGTTCAAGGAGGCTTTTGAAAAGCATGGGATAGAGGTGATTCCAGTTAACAACTCTTCACTGTCAGGGAATACTCTGGAAGAAGAGAATGCTAATGTGAAAAGCTCAGCTGATACACAGGTGCCACTGTCACAAAACCCTGAGCCCCATAATGATGCAGAGTGTTCTGCAAGTGCTGAAGGTGCAGCAGTTCCTGTTGAAAGGGAGAGAATTATTAGTGATAATGATACTATATCAAACTCTCCTCCAACAGCAGCTGATACACAGGTGCCGCTGTCACAAAACCCTGAGCCCCATAATGCTGCAGAGCGTTCTGCAAGTGCTGAAGATGCAGCAGTTCCTGTTGAAAGGAAGAGAATTATTAGTGATAATGATACTACATCAAACTCTCCTCCAACAGCAGCTCAAATTAATAATGAAGCTAAGACATTTACTAACATTGGTGAGAGAACTGTTCCAGATAGTTGTGGCGTACAAGGAATCCATGTTTCATCAGCAGCCACAACTGATGAAGTTGAGCAAATTGCTACCAGCAAGAATGGTCAACTGCCTGTAAAAAATCCTGCATTGCAAACTGAGGTTGATGCCAATGCAGAGATCATTGTAGCCTCTGAGAGATATAGTGCTTCCAGAAAGGAACAGCATGATGAAGCGTGCTCTACCCACATTGAGTCCACAGGGACTCCCTCTGTCATGGACCCATCTGTGGTTCAACCAGTTGCAAACCAGCATCAAGTAAATAGTTTGCATGTATCTCTGGTATTTAAATCTCACACTTTTCTCTTTCATTACTCAAACCCATTCTTAGAAAGACTGAACACCTTCAGTTGATTGTAGACTCTTAGAAAGAATAAACACCTTCAGTTGCTTCATTACCCACACTTTTCTTCAATTGCTTGATTGTAGACTCTTAGAAAGACTGAACATATTTATTACATTAATGTTTATGCTCTTCATCTTTAATTTAGTTAATATTCATTCTTTTTTCTTGAAGAAGAATAATCACCTTCAGTTTACACTGTTACAATCCCCTGCCTACATTTATATTCCTTGGCATCAGTCGGCTATTTTTACTCTGCCTACATTTATATCCATCTCTAATTATTTCAAACGATATATGCTAACTCATTTTGCTGCTGCTAGGAGCATGCAACTTCATGTGCAAGATTGGATCAATTAAATAGTCAGCATACGTGTGTTGAGACATCTGGGATACAGAATACAATAATTCAAGATACGATGTCATCATCATATCATTCTGTTGGTGTGCCATGCAATGCATCTGTGCGTAGTCTGCCCTCTGAACTGGCTGTACCAATGGATACGGCTGTAGCTCATTCTGTTGACGTGACTCAACCATGTTTACCTTCTTCTGGTCTACCCGAGAATCATTTGCCTTTTTCCAGTCTTCCATTTCAAACTACTGTGGCCCGAGTTCAAGAGGATCAAAGGCCTTCGAATAGATCAGTTGAAGCTACTCCACGTCCATTATTAGATGCTTCTTTGAATCCTCTCTTGCACAATTCTTCTCAGTTCGAAAATCATACGGCTTCCAGATCTTTGCCTGCTACTCTTTCAGGTTCCTACCTTTCTCAAGGTTCGAGTAAAGAATTTGATCCACTTCAAAGGGAGTATGAGAGGATTTGTGGAGAATCCAATCAAGTGTCTAAGAACCATGAAGAGATGGTATGTGTCTTGCTCACTTGTCCTCTTTGTATTCTTATTTTTTTCTGTTCTTTTTACTTATATTTTAGTTCCCAGGTTTCCGGTCTGAAATTGGAGTGTGATAAAGAGATAGAAGAAATAGTTGCCCAGATTCGTAAGAAGTATGACTCCATGCTTCAGGAAGCTAATGCATCACATTTGCAGAAGAAGAATGAGCTGGATCACATTCAGCGGAAAGTTGTTATGAATATTGCATTAGCAGAGGCTTTCCGTAGTAAATGCATTGACCACAGGGTAGCACCTGGAGCACAACAGGGTAATTTCTTAATTTTTTCTTGGTGCTAATCAAATGAATTTTCTGTTTCATCATTTCCTTGTGAGAGCTTCTCTTTACCTCACTAGAGGGGTTCTACTTTGTTCAGATAAACATTGGGTGTGCTAATATACAATCCTATATGATGCTCAAAGGGTGTCCCTCTAGGAGAAAGTTATGGACACAATGGTGAAATTGAAATGTCATTAGAAGAAGGATTATTAGTAGAATATAATCTCCTACTGAAACTAAAACTTTGATGTGTATTTCAATAAATCTAACTTTCCTAATTGATCTCATACTAAGTGAATCCCATGACGCAATTGTTCCTCCCAGAAATTCTTCCCTAGTTGGGAGTGTATGATTTGACAGAAACGGGAGCAAATTGGTTATCGTCGGTTCCTATCATAGTGTAGAATTGTAGATGGGTCTATTATTAATGCTTTCGCTGAGCTCAGTTAGTTTTTGCAGCAGTGCCTTCGAGATTGACCCTGCAGCTCCTTCAGTCACAATTCGCTGGAAGATCGGTTTCACCTGCAGCGGTTGGCCCTCAGACTGCAACTGCACAACCAACACACAATGCCAATCATTCCATGGTACAAACCTCGACGATGCCAGCTACACTGCCACATAGAAATGGTCTTCTCTCTTCTGGAAACCGAATGGGTAGCAGTGAAGTACGTTTGCTACCACCTCTGCGTGAAAGCTTAAACCTTTCCATGCCCATGACCAGCACACCTAGCCACGCTTTTTCAGCGAATCGACCACTAAACTCCACCTTAAGATCGCAACCACTGCCACTGCTGCCGCAATCTCAACCACAAATATATCTCACAGGTTCCAATGGTGGGACCCATCTGGCTGGGATTTCTGCAAGGCCAATGCCAGCACTACAGACTTCTGTTCCTGCTAGGGAATTGCTTATGACTCCCACGGATCAAAGTGCAGTGAGATCAACTGCAGCACCACTTCCACCCCTTCCTGAAATTGCTCGAAATTTTGACTCGTTGAACTTGTCCGAGTTTGAAACATCACTTGATGCAAGGCAGCCAGATAATCTTCAGGCTGGTGGTGTAGAAAATGGTTTAGTCCACTTATCAGACGATGAATGATTCAAGTATAATCCACATATAACCTTGTGGTGTTTGCGGAGAATGGGTGTCAGTTTCTACCTTGGCCAACTCTTTGTATCTCTAATGCAGGATGTAGTTAAACTAGGTATGGGGATTGGGACATCAGGTAAACTATGAATAGGGAAATGGGGGGATGTGAATTCCTGTGTTGCCGGATTGCAACTTACCCTTGTAATCACGGAGCCCTCTATCTAATGAATCAGATGATTTTACTGCTACATATACAATGCAAGTTTCGGGTGGTACCTATCATCCATGTTCTGCCGCCTTCCGTTCATCTTTGCTCTTTCTACGGTCCCTGATCCCGTTTTCGTTTATTTTTCTCTATTTATATTCTCTGTGGTTTCCTGATTCATTGTTTCCATTCCTCACAGGGTTTGCCTGAGCAGTTGTAAAACAAGGGTGATGATTAGACTGTCAATCGGATTATTCCGATTGAGGTCAGGTTTGGGTCAATTGGGTTCTGGATAGATAGGGTTTTAGATCAATCGGATTACCGATCGTTCCGGGTCGAGCCAAACCGGTTTTGTCCCGGTTTTGGGTCGATCAATGGGTCAAAAAACTTATTAAAAACTTTTTCAAAATATTAAAACATTATCAAAATTAAATTATAATATAAATATATTAAATTAAACTAATTAATATTATAATTAAATTTATAAATATTATTATTATATGAATATTTTAAGTATAAAAAATTATATTTATATAAATAAGTGTTTTAAACATACTATAATTATAAAATATATACGTTATTTAACTTATGAGTGATATTAATTAACACAACTGTATGATGAAGCTGTTGGGTCTATGTGGTGCCTGTGTGATGTATACATGATGCTGACTCATCGGGTCGATTTTGACCCAATAGGTCATGAGGTCTCGACCTTAAAATTATCGGATCATTCGGGTTGATCTCGGGTCTAAAACCTCGGGTTCAAACCCGATAAGTTATCGAGTGTTCGAATCGGGGTTTTAGGGTCGAGTCATGTTTTGACAAGTCTAGGGATGATAGATGCACCCAAATATTTTACTATATGCACCACTTGGGGTCCCACTTAGTTATTTAAATTTAAAAAAATCCTTGTACCTCATATTAAATTACAAACTTTATTCTTAATTTTCTAGATTTCAAAAATATTATCAGGAATTTAACACAAAATGCTTATAAATGACTTTGGATGGTACTAATTAGCATAATCTACTAACTATATTATGAATAATAAGTTTTATGTGGTTTCAAGCTCACCACGCTTTGTATCTACAATTTTAACCTAAAGAGATTTAAATCATACATGAACGTAATTACTCTGGACTACCCGCATTCTTGTAGCTTTTGGTTTTTTAGAGGTGACTAACCTTCAACTAGGCCTCCGTTAGTCCAGGTTGAGCACAAATTTGTTTCGTTTCCTACCTCATACGGTAGTTTTTAACTTTTGGTTTTGATTTTTGAGAGGGTGAAAGGATTGAAATCAAGAAAACAAAATATTCAGCACATAATGTTCAATTAAGTAGCTTTCCTTTTCTTAAAAACAAACTTTATTGAATTTGAAAGATTACAATACACAAGCACACTTGAACTAAAAACACTTAGGCACTCACAATACTCATGTCAAGAAGATCATCGAAGGATTTTTGAACTTTAGAGTGATGGAGAACCAATCTACTCATACTTCAAAAATACTTTTTTTTTGTCTCTCTGATTTACAAGACTTCTCACTTTTATATGTTTTCTCTCTCTAGAATTCGATGCTAAGTCTATGGTAAGCTCTATTTATAAAGCTGGTAGGAGGGCATTGGATGCCTCTCAACGGTAAGTAACTAGTGGTCGACAAGTTGGGATGCATGATTAAATCAGAAAAGCACACGTAAAGTACAAGCACTCTTAGATTCACATGCTAAACAGTGACACAAAGGAAAAGAATGATAAAGGCTGCCAAGATTCTTCACGTGATGATTCAACTTCAGTTGTCCAGATTGTAGACCCCCTCTTCTTCCATGTTGGCTTCCAGATCATCATCATCATAGGTTACTTCCAGGTCTTCTTCATTGTCAAGATCCAGTTCTTACATTAGTGACTATGTGTATTCTAAATCCCAAGTGACAAGGCTATCAATCATCTTTTCATGGCCTTAAGAAGACAAGAATTTTCCTCCTTCAATTTGTATTAGATATTCCTTGATCTACTATGATCTATCTATGGCTTGTTATAGTAGCTCTTTGAGCTGTGGGGAGACAATTAAATTGTGAATCCGGCCAACCTTGAATATTACACAATCTGGTCTTCTGGAATTTGGAGATGTAATAATAAATATAAATGAAACTCATCGCTTTAGCCACTCCAGGGGTTCTGATCCATGTCTTCTAAGTGTATAGGATCTTCAATGAACCAATGTTCTTTAGGGGATAAGCATCGTGATTAAATACTGAGGAGCCCGAGTTTTTCTCTGGGTAACCTCCATGCAAGCACATAAGACATTGTAGTACTTAATTCAGTTGATTTCTTCCCAAGTTGCCAATTTCTTGATATTTTCTTTTTGGAACTGGGTCATATGCTTGAACAAAAAGTTGTCAAGCTTAGGCCATTCTTCAAGGATATAAAGATTGACACACATTCCATATTTTCAAGCTTTAAGGAAATCGACATCTAATCTTAGATTAAGGGGTAATATTACCCCTCCTAATCCTCCTCGGTTATCAATAACGAACTCCCTTCTCCATGCTCTGTATGGGTGGAATTATTCCACCCATCTATTTCGGAATATGTCGGTCATTTCCCAATAAAAGTATGGAAAATCTCTGATTCTCTGTTTTTTACAAATATTCTCTTGGACATCAGCTCGTAGTTGTAACACTGCAGTGATAATCTCCAAGGTTAAGAGTCTTTCGATCATCTTGTGTCTCATTTCTAAGAACACATTGTGGTATCTATTATGAGTAAATCTACCGAAATCAACTGAAATATTATTGCTAGGAAGGGTAACCCATCCCTGATAAACTCCTATTAGATATAAGAGTTCACGGCCTGCAGGGCTGATTGCCTATGCAGGTGCGTCCCATGGCAGTTGTTCCTGTCTTGTTCTATTTGCCATTTGTAGTTTCAACCTAGTTCTCGTATGAGACTATCTGCTACTGAATTTTTAGATCCCTGCACATGCTCAACAATAAAAGTAAATTGGTTAAGGGCCAGTTGCCAATGTAAGAGCCTCTCATGCGCCTTCATATTATCAAGATTGTTGTTTATAAAGCCCAATATTTCTTTACAACGTCTCAATTTTGACTCTGAAAGGTTTAGGATATAGGAAGATAATAAAATTTTGGATTCCTCTGTATAAAACAAAAATCTCTTTCTCCATATATAACCGTATAATTGCATTCTGATTTGTTGAAAATGTCATTGTTAAACCTAGAAAGTTTGTTATCATTCTTTAGCTTTAAAACAACACCCCAATGATAATCACTAGCATACGTTTCTATAACTAATTCATTATCTTCATTAGGTAAAGTCAATATTGGTAGCTTCATACATCTTTTTAATTCTTGCACTATCTTTGTGTCTAAATGAGTCCAATTCCAAACATGATTGTTCTTTAATTTAGCATGTACAAGTTTTCTTAGTTTGGCTAAATCTTTGATGAAATCAGAAGCATAAGTAAAACATCCTAGAAATCTCTCTAGTTGCTTTTTGTCCTTTATTTCATCATGAAAATTTTCTACTTTTTCTATGATATATTCTTGCAACACCGTTTGTCCAACTTTGATCTTTAATCCTAGGAATTCAATTTTTGATTCAGCATAGATGCATTTCTTCTGTCCTATGATGACTCCATGATCAATACATTTTTGGGTTATATATTTGAGATCATGCTTATGTTGTACCAAAGTTTTAGAGAAGATTAAGATATCATCGATGTAGATAACACAAAAATGTTTAAATTCTTTAAAAATATCATCCATTCTTCTCTGGAATATTTGTGGTGCGTTTTTTAAACAAAATGGTATGACGAACCATTTATAATGTAGTGAGTTGAATACTTTCTTCATCCATCTTTACTTGCTAATATCCACTTTTACAATCCATTTTAGAGAATCAAATGGCTCCCTGTATTTTATTAAATAAGATTGTTTATTAGGGATATAAAATTCATCAAAAACAGCATTATCATTAAGCTTTTGTAATTGATACCGATTTTAGCCTTTTCTCTTTTTTGTTTTCAGTATGGTTCCTAACCATAAAGACGGGACTAGAATGAGGACTTTTGCTTTCTCTGATTAAACCTTTCTATAAATCATTTGCTTTACTCTAATGACAACTTTTGGGTCTATTAATCCTATGGGTAGCAAATGATTTATCTTTATCCCAAAATTTTAAAAGATAATATAACTCCTTACACAATTTGTGTTTTTGTTGAATATTTTTTCTTTTAATGTTACCTCACACCTTAGTGCACCTAAATTATATTGTTTGATGTGTATAAGCTTGTTTGACTTTTTTTAACCCAAACATCCTCACGTATAAATGCTGTGTTAGGGATGGTAATCCCATAATTTTTCTTTACCAATTCTTCGCTGAAATGTTCAAGATCTCATTCTATTCCCATATTCTCTTCATAGATATATTTGAGATCTATTATCTCCATTCTCATACTTGCCTCATCTTTGTAGATACATTCACTGATTGTTTTAGTTTGATACCCTACTATCTTTCTCCTTGGCTCAGAGTAAAATGATTCTTCTTGACCTTCTGTGTGGCTTAGTCACTCTACATCTGTGGATCGGGTACTCTATGACCCATTTTAAAGTTATGGGTGGAATAGGTATATCCCCCCATAACCCGATCCATTTTCATCCATACTTACACAAAAGCCAATTTAAGATGTTATACCAATCAAAATTTAAATTGTACGGAGTATACAACATCCCTATCTCGGAGATCAAACGTCATGAGACTGTCTTTGATAACTTGTACAAACTGACAAATCTTACAGGTACTCTAGATCTAGAACTCCAATGGATCCGAAGCTTTTTACCTGTTTCAGTACTCTTTGAAGTATCCACTGACATTTTGTGGCACTATCTACAAAATATTCACAAGGGCCTTTCAAGAGGTAGCCTCTTCCATCCCCTCGTGGCGGCCACAGTCTGATTCAGATGACGAAGCAACTGCTTTTCCCTTGTGCTGCGATGGTAATTCTGGAGTCGCTTCATCGTGCTTCATTGTCTCAAGTTGCCGGAGCTGACTTTGCAGAATCTGCGAGGGGATACATTAAAAAGAAAAGGGTCACTGCTTTGCTGCAAAACAGAGCCAACTGAAGTGATCTTCTGTGTGACAAGGCACATTCAGTTCATGGGATTTGGAAAAGATCATGCCTTCATTGTAACCTCATTTTATTTTTAATGGAGAAAAAATAGGACCCTAAAAGAAAAACAAACAACATATTTGAACAAATCCCATAAGTACCAAAACAACCCTGCAAAGGTGACTTACCTCAATCTGATGTTGCAAGGATTTCTTATGATTGTTGAGATCAGCTTCACTCATCATTTGGTTACGATTCAGCCCAGGTGTCATGTCTAAACCTGGTACTTGGAAGGGAAAAAAAGCAGATTGTGGGAACTGAGAAAATGGTGAACTCGTGTTCCCACCAGTTATTCCATTTAGATGAGGCAGTGGTTGTCCGGACGGAACCTGTCCTTCACTGTAACCTCTGGCTGTTGAGTCTGGAAACTGGCCATGAACTTGTGGAAGAGTTGCATATCCTGGGGTCCTGCAATTAGGAAATGACAATCAATCGTTTATCCAAGCATTTGCCAATAACTATAACAAGGGATTACAGGGTACTGAAACTTCTACTGGTTCAATATTCAACTCCATATGGCCAAACTCTGCCTGCAAATGTACAGAGACCATTCCACAGCACAAGGCCACGGATTTAGTGGAAGGATTGTCTGGAGCCATATCATAAGACTTTGAATATTCAAACTAGAAAATTTGTCCTTTAAACTCAATTTCTTGAAGAACTTGTTAGCAATCTTAGCATAGCCTATATATACGCCTATATATACACCTATATATATATAGCACTGTGGCAACATATTTTAGCAGCACTGTGGCAACATATTTTAGCTGCTGCTTGAGAGACAAAAGCTGGATTTCTACTCATATGGCTTCAGCTCCTAATTAGAAGCATGTACTCTGTAGAGACCTTTATAAGATCCAACTATGGATATTGTCGCATAACATGACCAATGAAATATCATGTAGAGTGAAATTTCAGATAGGAGAAGGTTAAAGAACAAGGACGTCGTACTCACCATACTAGTGTGTTTGCCGCTGGATATACAAAGGATTTCTCATACATTGAAGCTGCTGCCGCAGCTGCAGCTTCGAGTCTATCATTTCTGCTCATGTTATCATCTGTTGCACCACCAACATTTGAACTCTGACCAGCACTGGCTGAACCTGTATATTGTACATCAGTAATTAGACAACTCAGCCTCACAAAAGTTCAAACTCCTAGACTGTAAAAATATTCCTATTCCATTTTAATAGTTTTCACGAGTAAATAATACTGTAGTATACCAGGTTGATTAGAATTAGTATGCGGCGCATGCGACCCTACAGCTGAGCTTGTGCTGGTCTCAGAAGGAACAACAAGAGCTCTGCAAGTAGGACAGGTGTGTTGTCGCTCTAACCAGGACCGGAGGCAATGCACATGAAAGAGATGTCCACATATAAGCTTCTTAGCAGTGGTCATTTCCTCACGACAGATGATACACGTTGCATCACTCCTACACACCCAATTAAAAGATGTTAATATGCCAGCAACATGAAATATAGATGGAAAATTGGGATTGTATAGTCTTGTGTTCTCTCAATAAAACTTCTTGCTGACTATTAAAAAAATGTGAAAAAAAAACTCACACATCCAACTCTTCAGGTGTAGCATCCGGAAATCGGTCATTCATATTGGAAGTAATCTTTCTGTAGCGAATGTAATCAGCGACGCGGATCTTGAAGTTGCGGAATGTCTCATATAACTCCCTTATGAGGTGCAAAGGTACGCCATAGTTTCTACAAATGGAATGCAAACATTATAAACAACTAATCAACTATAACATCTATGGGTATATAAATACAATTTAAAAGTGGGGAAAATGAGCATCCAAGAACATGGCAAAGCAAGTCCAGATGCATGTAGTACCTCATTTCAGACCAAAACAACAGAATCAATTGATCAAAGTTCAATTCATAGGAATTTGATTTTTTATTTTAAAGGAATAAATGGGGAAATTGAAAATTTTCAAATGTAAAAGGGTGGAAGTTGAACTAACCTAGGGGGAACTAGGTTGTGAACTTGCTTCAAATTAGAGGAATTCAGGTTCTAACTTCCTAGGAAGTTGAATTCCTAGGGCTTTTTTTTTTAAAATTCAACCAATTTCTCCTACTTCCTGAGATTTTCTACTAATGGGTTTTTGGGTTGCTAACCAAACAAGGACTAAAACTCGATCAGATGCAGAAACTATTTCAAAGGTTGGTTAGCTTCAAATTATTGAGAATTTATTCAGCATTATATTTGCTTTAACCAAATCTATAGGTTCAGAAAAGTTATGCATTACTATAGTTCTTATAACATCACTCCTATGGAGGACATCTCTAATTGCTTCAGTAATCAGGGCATAAACAGTCAATATAAAAATAGGGCAACAACATGTCCTTGTCATATCAGAAACATGTTTTATGAAATAAGAACTATCAATTTGGCACAAGCAGCTACCAGGGCATTAATTCTATGTGAGAAAAATGCTTAGCGAAAACAATATGATTGATAGAGCATGAAGGAATTTCTCTTTGAGCTTCCTAGATCAAAAATCTACTTTTTTGGTCTTCTCTTTGAAGAAATATTCATCTAAGCAATTCACTATGCAAATCAACTTTGCAGAGCTCAGAGGACTTACACGAAAATCACCATAAAGAAGCAAAGGTACATAGACAAGTGCAATAAGTCTCGGATTAGTTCCAAGTAGAATGTATAGACAGGTTTCTTCTCCCATTGACCTTCCATAAACACGTCACATACATAAAACAAATATTTCACAAAAGTTGCCACTGTTGTTGTTGCTAGTATCATGTACCTGAAAAAGTATACTCCATTGTCAGCAAACAGGAAGAAGAAATGAAAGAAGACATCTAAAAAGGAGAACATCCTCGAATAAGGTTATGCTGAATCGGAGTATACAAATCAAAGTGCCAATCAATCTTTACATAAAACAAAAAAGAAGCAATTAATTTAGCACTGGCACCAACGTAAATGTTTAAGGTCTGGTTTATAAATCACTTGTGAACATTAGAGATTATTTGTTTCTAATGAGAAGTTCTTCTTAGTTCTTACTTTATCCACCAAAAATTAAGGTATATTAAATTCAGGTAGAAAATGCAGTTAAAACCAGGAAAGGATAAACAAAAGGTTGCATGTGATTAACTAACAAATCCATGTCAAATCAAATTTACAGATTTTTATGTCATAACAAAAAGAACATTAGGATCCCAAGTGAGGACGAGACTTACTCAAATGAGAAGAACAGAGAAACAGAAGCCTGCCGTGTTTCAATCAAATATTTTAGAGAATTGTATAGGAAGAGACTATCTATAAGGAGGAGGAATCCCATAAATGAAACAATCCTTATATGAGACATCCTGGTCACAGCGGGAGTCGTCTCTATGTACTCCACTCTCTTCTGCGCCAACCAGTGTAAAGCCTTGATTAAGAGGAGTGCAGTAACCATAGCGAGAAAAGAGACCGAGAAATCTTGTCTGAATATCGTGATAGCAAAAAGGATTTCCATGACCTCCCTCCACGATTGTTCATTCAACCTCTCCACTTCCGCCTCCCGAAGAGAGCCAAGAAAGATTTTCTTGGTTAGCTGCCATAAACCACACATGATCACTAGACCCATGTTGAGAAGAAGAACCAGGCTGATCTTCGAAGTTGACAGATAAACCATAGCAGGGTAGAACTGGCCTCTGCTGTGAAATCCATGATAAACAACAGCAAGTGTGGCAAACAAACTTAGTGCACCATAGGTTTGCAGCTTCATCATTTTCCCCGATATCGCTGTCCAACCAAAAGTATAAACATAATCATAAGAGATACATCAAAATCAAAAGAACGCAGATGCACACATCATCATAAAACACATTCAATCTAGATACAAAAATGAAAAAAATAAAGAACCAACAAGTCAGCAAATCTCGGTTAAAAGACCATATGTGACGCGGCAATATAACCTACAAATTACTGCTATTTTTCAGGCTCAAAGAAAGCATCTTATTCAATCATTTCGTTAATTTGCAATTTAAGCAAGATTCTAGAGTCATTTACAAACAAATACCAAAAAAAAATGATTCGGAATGCAGAAATGAAGAAACAAGCAATTGGATCAAAATCATCAAGCCGAAACGATCCCTTGACACATAATACATTACCTACAACCCAAAAATCCAAAAAAATGGATACCAAAACAAAAGAAACGGACCTATCAAGCACCTGCATAACTAATCTAACCAGCTAGGGTTCCAGAAGCAGCAAAAATTCTGAGAATCACAAAGTAACAGAAGAAAAAGACGGGGATTTTCAATACCATCAATCTATAACGCAGCTCGCAAAGATCGAATGTGGTTCTTCAATTGTTCAGCGACCTTTACCTCGAAGAATCAATGAACAAGAATCGAAATAGGAAGAAACGAAACTAGAGCATCAAACTAGGTATTAGAAATTTGAAGTCTTCCGAATCTAATCGGAGATAGGTAGTATACGCATCGGGCAGACAGAGAGAAGGGGGAGAAATCGGATCATCGAGCAAAATAGGATGGAATAGCGATACGCAGCGTTTTCAACCGCCGACTGTATACAGTGCGGAGTTTTAAGAGAACGTCATGAGCCGGAGCACTGCCACGCTATTAGAGTGAGTTTCTTCCAATCATGCTACGCCACGTAGTGCTCTCCAACCTAATTTTTTTTTTAAAAAAAAACTTATTTTCAAGAAAGTGTATAGTCTAATACTAAAATCGGAAATTTCGCGAGGTACCCTCGTGGTATTGCAATTTTCGCCGGGTATACAGAAGTTTGACATATTTCGCATGGTACCCCTGACATTTCAGGCTAATTCACGTCGTGCCCTCTGAGGGTTAATTTTGACAGAGGTTTTCTTCCTCCGTTACATTTGAAATTAAAAAAAAAAACAAAACAAAGAAAGAAAGAGGAAGGCACGAATTCGGTCGGAACAAAGGAGCAATTTCGCTGGTGAACTGAGAAGCGACCTACGAAGGCTCGAATTCGAGTGGAGTTCGGCGATAGGGAGAAGGACCGACCTGGAGTTTGGTGTCTGAGCACGGCGGCATTGTGTCTAAGCCGTGTTTTGTGGAAATGGAGAGGATTGAGGGAGGAGAAGCCGTACACCGAATCCCCGTAACTGAGAGCAAAGGCAATGGTGACCCTGTGTCTAGGCCGTCGACCGGAGATGGAGACGACGGTGACATCAGGTTAGTGCTTGAAAATTTCCCCCTTTACTGAAAATTAGGGTTTACATAGAAACGTAATTGCTCAATGTAGCCCAATGTAGTTGTAGAAAGCAATAAGCTGAAATACATAAGAGATATTCCCAAAGAAACATAATTGCTCTCTTCCTCTCTTCTCTTACATATTCTGTTAACTTACAATCATCTACACTACATGAATCAACTGGTGGCATAATTATTGAAGTGTTGAACACTTCAAGAGTTGTTTACTAGGCAGGGGAGTATTTAAATTGCAACCATCCACTTCTGTGGTGATTATATGGTATGATATGTATGTAGAGAAGGGATTCTATGTGGCTTTGAAGCCATCTCTCCATCCAGCCTATTTGAGCAGCTTTTCCTCTATCATTTAAATTCTGCTACCGTTTAAATCTTGATAAACATTCTGTCATTGCAACGTTTGACTTTGATGGATAGTGTTTTAGGCACTTTGTAACTTGCATGACATTTCTTTATTGGAAGATGTGACTTACAACATTTAGTGGATATAAACTAATAATAGTGATCTAGGGACATTTTGAGTTTGGGGGTTTCGAGTTTGAGTGTGTAATTAGGGTTCTGAGTAGAGCACATTTTGAGTTTGTTACTTCATATCCCTCTACCACTTCCATTCCTCCGAATTCTTTTGTTGTTGTTTCATTGATTGTGCTTCATTTGTTGATTATATAGAGTTAAAAGCTAATTTTTTTGTTCTATAAATCATCCAGATTGTGCTCTTTTCGATCAAAATGGACGAGGGAATTATTGCTACTTACAACTTAGATGATAAGTTTTACTTTGTTGGTCTGAATCAGTTGGCTATGAATCACATCTGAGCTTGATGATTGTTTTTAATTTACAAGGGACCCTTTAAGTGTCAAAATTGGTTACTCTATGAGGTTGTAGATTTGTTTATCTAAATGAGATCAAGTACTGAATCAAACGAGTTTACTTTGCTACTATCCTTACTTGTTGTAGCCGTATAGGAGCAAATAGCTTGGTTTTGGCTTTGAGTAGGCAATTCCACCCTCTTGGTTTTGGGTAGGCTCCAAAATCACTAAGCACAAGCCTTGTGAACCTACTGATGCTATATTAGTTGCTTGTAGGGTTCATTGTAATATTGATATAGGGGAAATATTTAGCAATTGTCTCTCATAAATCGAGCCTGAAAATTATGTTATTCTTTCAAATTGATTATCTCTGATCATCAAAAGTTTTATAGCCTATTAGCTCAAATGGAAGAGCAAAGTGCTTATGCATAAAGATGTGGGTTCGAATCCCACGTAGGCTTACTGAATGCATGAACCATTTAAGTATCTAACGAAGTACATGTCAAAGTTGGAATTAGTGTCTTAAATACATTATTTTGAACATATTTAGCTTGTATAAACGAGATCAATATTTGTAGCCTATGTGGGATTCGAACCCACATCGATGTGTACAACACATTGTTGCTCTACCATTTGAGCTAATAGGCTAATATCAACAAAAGTTTAGGTATCATCAATCTAAAATTATTTGAAGCAAAGTGGTAGGCTACTTGCAGCCTAGTTTTCTATAGAGGAAAAGGTAAAGGATTAATTCACATAAGAAACTACAACAAATCAACAATTAAAAGAAAAAAAAATGCTCAGAATGTATGACAACAAGTTTCAATATTACATACTTGATACTTCACATAGCCTAAAAGAATCAGCAAAAATTATATGCTCAGAATCTGTGGACGATTGTGCACTCATCCTGTAGCGATTTTGTGACACTTCAATTTATTGAGACAAATCAACAATGCTCACTGAATATAATAATGCAAATGCCCATCTAAAGCATCAAACAAAAGCATCCATTCAACACACCCAATTCACATCAATTCTAGACAAATAATGAAAATGCTCACTGTATAACATTCGAGGACTCGTGTAAAATAATGCAAATGCTCACTGTCTTTCCTCGAATGTTCACTGTACAGTTGTCTCTAGACAGCCCTTTAAGGGAGTCCTCTAGTTATTAAACAGTTCAAATTATACAAATCTCTTACCACAAGGCACACATGCTTTGCTTATTTTATCTGTTGGAATCAATCGATTTTGAGGTTCTAAAGTACCCAACTGAGAGATTGAAGAATACAATATAATATGGCTTACAGTATTGCATACTCCCAATTCACTTTCTTCCTCTTCCTCCTTGTTTCCATGTCCATCATTCAAGTTTCCATGGTACTTAACATCATGTAAATCTGGTACCAGCATTCACGCAATTTCTGCCCATGTTTAACAAATCGACAACGAAGGCAATGCTATAATGTAAACCTATAAATCAAGTTGTAATCACCCAAACAAAAGCTTTGTGGACGATTCGACACCAATTACTAACCCCCAAATCCCCAAGAGTTCGAATCATCCCGTCAATTTCAACAATTCGAATCCTCACCCATAACCCCTAAATCCCCAAACCCTAGATTAAAGGGAAAGATACTCACCTATCTAGTCGCTGCCCTAAGTCACCGCCGCCGCCCTCTAGCTGCTTCTCTAGTCTTCGTCTTCCTTTCTCTCACCATTCTCGTCGGCGGCCACTACCTTCGTCTCCTTCACAGTTCGAATGAGGACCTGTCGTGCGTCTCTCTCTTTCTTTTTCTGGGTTTATTTCTTTATTTTCTTTTTTTTAATCGGCATCTAACGGAGCCCAAACCATTCCAGTTAGTTTTAACCCATAAGGGCGCGAGACAAAATCAACCCAAAACACAAGGGTACCACGCAAAATATGTTAAACTTCTGTACACCCGGCGAAAATTGCAATACCACGAGGGTACCTCGCGAAGTTTCCGTATTAAAATTTAGCACCTCTTATATATGCACGGTCAATTTCTCGTACAATATAATGCTCATCAAAAGTGAAAATTTTTCTCTAAAAAAATATTCTAAATGGTACATCAACCAAAGAGCGACTACGAGATAAAGAAATACATGTATCAATGGAATGTACTCTTTGTAACCACACTCACGAAGATCCTAGTACATTTATTCACATAATGTCAAACCACACTCATAATCATATGAAAAATATATCAACAGATTGAAAGAATAGCTCAGGGTACAAATAAAAAATAACAAAACCTATAAAGACAGTATTGTAGAAATATTTGCAAAATTATCCTCAGAACAAAGATCAGTCCTAGCCTTATTCCTCTGGGGCATTTGGTCTTTAAGGAATAAAATCCTCTTTAATAACCAGGTGTTTTGAGGGCCGGAAGAAATGATTAAATACATCAACCAACAAAGGGAAATTTGGAAGAAGGCACAAATAAAAGATATGGATGAGGAAAAGACAACCAAAGAGCAATAATCAGAACAAACCATATCAACCAAAAACCATCAAATGGAAAAAAAAAGAACCAAGAGAAGGATTCAAGAAACTGAACTTTCATGGTACTAAGACTACCTCTGGACTCGCTTCTTGTGGTTTCGTTATCCGTGGTGACCAAGAAAAAGTTGTCAAGTGCGGGATGCAAAGTTGTGGAAAATCTTCGGCCTTGCAAGATGAGGCCCTAGGCCTTCATCATAGGATGCTAGAAGCGCTGCTGCTGGGGATCACTCTTCTCGAGGTCGAGGGTGACTGTCTGACGACTATTAACGTCGTTAAGGGAGTGTGGAAGTGTCCGTGGGAGATTGAGATGACGGTGTCGGACGTGCTTGCCATCAACCGATCTCTTGTTCGTGTTTCGTATTCCCACACATTCAGAGAGGGCAACCGGATTGTTGATTGGCTTGCACACCTTGGATTGGTATTGACTCCCCCGATTGGAGGTTTGATATTGTGATCGACGATCTCGTCCATAAAGACGCCATTGGGTGGTGGCTCAACCACGGTTAACTACCCCTAAATTCTCGCCTTGTATAAAAAAAATTTCTCGTAAAATACATAATCAAAATCTCGAGTTCTGATATCAGTAAGGTTCTAGCCAACACAGGCCTCCCGAGCCGACAAAAGAGGATCCAATTTTGTCCAAGCCTTTGTCATTGCCTATAATTGGGTCTCAAAGGGTTGATTTTGATCTCTATAGGTAAGATTCTTGGTGCTTCAAAGGTTCTAATCATATTCTAGCCTTTGGGGCAATTGCGTTTCCTAACCTAAAATATGCATAATTGAATATTCAATCTTTAAGTTGTAGCTAGTACTTTAGGTAAACCTAGAAAAGGTAAATAAAATGGATAATATTTATATAGTGAAAATCTCATTAAATAAATGGTCAAGGCTACGACTTTTGAATCCTTTAAGAATTGAGGTGGTTATGGTTTCAGAAATTGTGGGAAGTTCCCATAGATTTCAAAAGAAGAAATATAAGATATACACTAAATAGTACTCCCTTCGTTCGGAAATAAATTATGTTTGACTTTTTTGCACGCAGTTTTAGGAGCTAAAAACTACGGAATATATAAAATCTTATTTATTTTAATTAATTTTTTTTCACAATTTAATACTTATTACTAATAGATACTCCGTATTAAACTATGAAAAAAATTAATTAAAAAAATTAGATTTTATATAGTTTTTAGCTCCTAAAACTACGTGCACAAAAGTCAAACATCATTTATTTCCGACGGAGGGAGTATATTGGTTTTGAGAGCTAAAGAAAGACTATCTAAAGTGGTTGGTCACTTGTTCCATTCCATTCAACTACATCATCTTCTAATTTATTATGAGTGCAAGTTAAATTTTAAATTTTTTTAACATAACAGATTGTCGCCATGCAAGTGTTTTCGGACAAATGAAGAAAAAAATACCAAAGAAATCAATAATGAAAACCAATGAGAGAAACAACATAAGAGGAACTCATACAGAACAACTGCGAACGCCTCATATATGGACTCTATCTTGAGTTTTAGATGTCGATCGCAAATTCACACTTTATTCAAGTGTAAGCAAACACATCTGACATCCATGAGCAACTCAGTCTCAGTACCTCAAGGAAAAACAAAACATGGTGATAAACCAGCTGGTTGTTCTCCATTCATTCATCAAAAAACTAATGGCTCGTTTGGTTTAACATGAGAAGAATAATTCCCGAAAAGTTAGTTCTCGAGAATTAAATTCCCACGAATTGCACTTCATGTCAATTGAGAAAATATGTTTGGTTGGATTTAGATGGTAATAATTAAAATAAGGTAAGTGAAAATTTATAATTATAAAATGTGGAATTGCAACTTACTTAGGGGAGTAGGTATTTGTAACGGCCCGGATATAAATATCCGGGATACGTTTCGAAGGTCGGATACCTTCGTTCGGATGTTGCAATTCAGGTACGGGTCGAGGTTTCAAACCTCTAATCAGTCGAAGTTGTACAAATTCAGTTTAACGAAAGTAAAGCGGAAATATGATTTAGATACAAAAGCCACGGCAGAGCCGGGTCAAAACCAAAACAAAGTGGGAGATTGCCATTTGTCAAGTTAGAATATATTAGCCGGATTCTTCGATTCGCCAAAAGATTTCCCCGTCACAGAAGCATGGAGCAACAAGAGCGGTACCTAACACTATCCACGAAGTCAGGCCTGGTGATCGCCTGCGGGTCCTCTGACTGCGCTGAGGCCACATAACATGCCTATGCCTAAATAAAAGATGACTAATGCAGTACAAGATTTAAATCACACTATCATGCCCCTAGTATATATATAATATGCAGAAAAGAACTGTAAAGGGCCCAAGACAATGCCAAGTGGCATATCCCTCTCCTACCTCTGCACCCCTTCCCGTTAGTGCAGAGACTGGCCAGTTCGGGCTATAGCATAGCACTCTCTTCGTGGTGGTGCACTCACCACGGTATCATCATATCATATCATATCTCATCATCATATCATAAAATAAATAAAACATGCCCGATGGTACTGGGCTAGTCGTATCATATCGAATCATCTCATCTCTTGCCCGATAGTGCTAGGCGATCATATCATGCTCATATCGACTCGATAGACTCAGGGCACCCGATGGGGCTGGGCTACCCTATGACCCTAGCAAAGACTCTAGGACTATCACAGATAACGGCCGTTCTGTATTCACACACACAAAGTAAACACATGCTCAGTTCAATGCAATCCTAGCATGATACTACATGGCATGCTTTAATATGCAATAAAACTACACATTACATGACACATCAGGCAGGAGGTCCAGGTTACTGAGTAAGTCCCGTAGGATACTTACCTGTTGATGCAGAACAGCAAGATAACACAAGCAAGGGCCCAAATGCAAGTCCATAGCAATCCAAAAGCAATACACACCTATCATCAAGTCATTTCCATAAGCTACCAGACCAACATTCATACACACGAACCCAAGTTCTCAACATCCTCAAAACCGACTGATAGTAAAACCGTTTTCCAAAATCTTTCCGATACGATCAAATCGACCAAAATCATTCTTTCAATCAAACCCATTGATAAAATCATACCAACCATATTTTCAAACTCATAAATCCCGAATTAAGTCAACTCGTATTCAAAATACTTTCTCAAATCATACTTGGCCAAATTCCAACATTAAACATATAAGCCTTAAAACTATTCTCTCAAAATCACATTATAGAAATTATTCCGGCATGTTTCTTATTTCAAAACATTATAAAAATAATTCTCAACACTAAATCATCAAAATAATTCTAAGCTCACAAATAATACTTATAAATCAAAACCAACAATTTACTTTAAAATCCTAGCTCACATAGTTAAATCCTCTTAAAGTGCATCAATTAAATAATCCAATCAATATTACTTTAAACAATATACGATATATAACGATTAATTTTCCAGAATTTATAAAAATCTCAAAATAATAATATTCAAATAATTCAACACTTGTTGCCCATAAAATCTCAACCAATCCATAAATGTACACATAACCCAATATCAATTATTTTTACTTTTAAAACCTCTTTTAAATATATATATATATTTATAATCTCAGAATATATAATTATATATAGTCATTTTTCCAAAAATCAGAAATATAAACTAACATATAAATATACACTACATAGCATATAACATAGATATATACAACCGAAAAATAAGAAAACATAACCCAACATCCAGCCCAAGATTCAAAAGCCCCAACCCGGAATGGAAAGGCCCAAAACCCGAGCCCAAACCCGTATACCCTACCCGGATCCCCCTTCCCATTTTAATGAACCAAGAATTTTACTGAACCGGCTAAAAAAAAGGAAGAAAGAAAGGAAGCCAACCGGCCAAGTGAACCGGTCTTCCCCACAGAACAGAGCTCGGTGGCGACGGAGAGGAGTGGGGGAAAGAAGAGGAAGGAGGGGCTTGCCGGCGGCTCCCTTCGGCCCGAGGGTTCACCCAGGGTCTCGGAATACGAACCCGACCACACCCAGCCAGTAAAAATGAAACGAGGTAAAGGAGGAGGGAGGAAGAGAGAGATTACCGAGAAGCCAATGTGCTCGCCGAAAGCGTTCGTCGGGGTTGAATCGAGCGTCGACGGAGATGAATCAGCGCCGACAAGGCCTGGGGAGGGTGTTGAGTTGTTAAAGGTGGAGCTTTTCTCAGTTAGGAGGTGAAAGAAAGTGAGGAGGAGGGCTTACCATCTCAACCAACGAAACAGAGGAAGGAGAGAAGTAGGGGCTGCTGCTCGGGCTCGGAGGAGAGAGGAGGAGCTGTGAGGCGCAGCCTCGGGGCTCAACATCGACTTCTGGAAACAGGGGGTGGTGCTCTCGGTGGTGCTCGATGGCAAGGGCTCCAGCGCAGCGGAAAGGCGGTGGTTTTGTTGGTGCTCCGGGAAAACAGAGGAGAAGAGAAGGGAGGTAGAGGTGTGGGTTTGAAATTGAAAAAAAGGGGAAGAAGGGGGTTGGTTTTTTTTTTCAGATGACAGAGGAGAGAGCTCTAGCAGGGCAATTGGGAAGAAGGAGGGAGGAGGCTAAGGGAGGCCTGAGGTGCAGGGCAGTGCCCTTGGGGGAACAGGCAAAAAGGGGTTACTGGCGGGGGGACCAGAGAGAGAGAGAGAGAGAGAGAAAGAAATAAAAGAAAAGGTAATTAAATAGGAATAAAAAGGGGTCCCCACAAAGAATTCAAATTAGCGGAAAAGCTCGAAACCCGCTCGCCCGATCGAATCCCGACTAAATCAAATTTAAATAAAATTTTCCGGATCCGCAATAAAATAATGGACCTCAATTAAATTTCAAATCTCGAAGTAAGAAGGCGGAAATAGAATATGTCGGAATCAAATTTTAAAACGATGTCGGAATCATTCATAATGATTTTAACTCGGAAATTGCTCGAGGACAAGTTCTTCTCAAATTTTATATCTCATATAAAATAATATACTTTTAATTAATTTAATATTAAAATAATATTTCGGCCTTTACATTCATCCACCTCTAAAAACAAGTCTCGTCCCCGAGACTAAAACCATTTCAAAGCAAGGGAAAGAAAATTTGAAATCGGTGAGTCCGAGGACCATGTCCAAGGATCTTGTAATCATCTCGGTTGCGTCTTCCGGGATTCTCACAACATCCTAGTCACGGTCGTGACATCTTCCAATTGGTCTTGTCAAGTGTGTAATAAGCGCCCTTATTACATCCTCGCTTCGACTTTTCGGAAGTACCACAACTCTAAAAGCATTATAGCGCCCGACTAGGTCTTAGCAAGCAATCTATAAGCACCCCTATAAAATGCTTGTATCCACTTCGTGAGACGTCATAATGTAAATCCAATTCGTAAACCTCAAAGTGTTTTGTAAATGGAAAGATTGTCATCCAAATCATTGAAACTCTCAACTTCTTTAAAACCCAAAGTTGGCCATTTTCAAAACCGTTCAAAATTTTCAAATTCAACGTTTAATCAAGCAGCTTACACCAAAACAAGTCAAATCCTTTCAAATCAAGATTTTGTCAAAATCTCCCAACAACCACATCAGTTTCTCGCATATCAATCAATCAAATTCAGAAGGTAGGAGGTGGAATCATCCACCTCTAAGGGCTAATCCCATATTCTCTTCTTAGGTTCCAAAATCTTTTATCATCATCCTCAGCTCAACATGCACGTAAATAAATCAACTCATCGACTCATAACATCATCAACCACTTCTCATATGGCAATCTCAACATCAATCATGACAATCTCAACCAATCGACATCTCAACCGTGTAACATGATTACCCATAAATAAATCATACCATCCTTTCAGAACACGCCAAAAGCAATAACAAAGTCTTAATGTCATACCATGAGCCATAAAGTATATCTACCTCATACCGAAGACATCACAAGTGCATCATTGAATTCTCGTAAATCACGCAAGCACACATGTCAAGAGATCAAAGAGGTTAGGTGTCATGGAGTCAGTACATTACTTCTAGTCAAATCTCACAATCGCATCTCAACATCGCACACTAGTGGAACCAGTCATAACAAGGGATCTCATGTAAAGCATAAATTCACATAGTCATCCTATCCAATCTCTATCCAGCATTATCATAACATATTATCACATTAATCCAACAAAATCCTGCTATTAAGGTTCAACCAAAAAGGGAAGATCAACAGTATATCAACATCCAAATGTCATCATGCTTCCCAGACATCATCTTAGCTCATCACAATGCCATATAATGATTAATAGCAGTCATGCACCACCATCTCATATATACACATAAGTCATATCTATGGTCCAAGTCATATTCATCATTTTCCTATTCATAATCAGGCATATCAACCATATAGCATAACATCATGCTTCCACATAACATCGTATCATCATCTCATGATTCATTTAACACATTATAACATGCTTTTAGAACAACATAGTAGGATAGCAACGGATCATTACATCATGTTCATAGTTGTCACTACCAATTTTAACTCAGTATTGCATATCAACATGTAATATCATGCCATACAGGTTTATCATGGTTGCTATCTAACATCATGCCAGTACATATTAACAAATCACATAATCAAGAAGACCCTCACATCATGCCAATCACTTCAATTTCCTTAACCGCTCTCTAACCATTCTACCAAGGGACCTCACTCACATGTTTCAAGAAGAAGCAATCATTAACATTATTACACAGAAGGACTACATCATATCAATCAGCATTTATCAATAGCATCATCAGCTCATCATTAAGCATTGCAACTGTGTTTTTAAAGTCTCAATCTACTGTCATGCTCAATAAGTATTGCAAAACATCATATATGAACCTAATCAAGTCAAGCTAGCACATCTCGTCATAGCCATATCTAATAAAAGTTCAGATTCTCAGCATTTGCAGTTCATACTCATAGACAAGGAATTTAGACCATGCTTAGCAACTCAGAAGAGCATCACATCAGTCATCATGGCACATTAGGATCGTAAGGCATCGAATCATATCATCATAGTCAACAGACAATCAAGCAACAATCATCACATCAACAAGCAGCTTTCAACATCAAGTCAGTGCAATATCATCATCAACAAGCTCAGAAAGGGTTAGCAATTCGAATAGAGGACGTTCCCACCTGCAAGTCATATCGTACTCAATAATCGTGATCCTCGAAACGAGCTTGTTCCGTCGACATTCTCGATCCTGAGGCCCGTGGGTTATGGGCCCACGCTTCCGCTGCGCTGCTCTATCGCTATTCGACTTCCCGATCCCTTTTTCCATGCGGTCGCTCATCCAAGGTAATGCGTAGGAGTTTAAGTTAGCGGAGATAGGGGAGTGACAAGAGCGGACAACCCAACGTTTTCTCTCGGAGACCAAATGGACCAAAGCTAAAGACGACACGACTAGAGACAAGACTCCGACTCGGGAATAGTAACGATGCCTTTATGGAAGTCCATTAGGGTACAATTGTGACAAACAAGCATGAATTCACTATAGAGCATATCCATCACATCAATCCATACTAACATGTACCTATCTCGGGGAAACATTCGTATTCATATCAAAGACACAATCAAGTCCTACGCTGATGTATGTGAAACAAGCTAACATTCTAGTATTCTATGGAAAAAGATATGCCTAGCAATCTTCAAGCAAGATAGACAGAACCAGCAATGATCATATATGATATGAAGTCGTGCGGAATGTTAATGAAGATAACGAGCATCATGTATTTGAGCAATGTAGGAACATGGTATACATATCAACAATTGAGTCCAAATATATCATGGCAAGGTATATTATAACAATCAGATGAAGCGTCATACGAGAACACATAAGAGTAGCATAGTAATTATCACATATACGAACAATGCACAAGTTTGGTGTATGCATCATACGAGATCATATAAAGGGCAACATAGTAACTATCTCACAATGATCATATATTAGGTCAAGCATGGCACGGAACCATATGACGAGATACATCTAGAGAGCATGGGTCCTACATGATACTAGGGATATATAATGTGACACAAGCATAGTCAAGAGTCATTAAGAGGAGTTCAACATAATATTCACGAAACATGAGGCATCATCAAAAGTACAAGAAGGACATCATGGGTGCTAGATTATAATTATGCTAAGTATAAACCATCATAGAGTACATATATGGTACAATAGTTGTCACCTCATAGAACAAGTACAACATGTGATCATTTAGCGGGTCATATTGGAAATCATAAGCCCTACATGATACTAATAGCACACATCGAACATGAGTACAACTAAAGTAATTCAACTAGGTTCATTCCGATATTCATGCGTCATGTATTTGCAAAATCAGGATATAGAGTGATGTGTGATCAAGCGAGGTGTCAAATCATACATTCATGGAAGCACGAGAGGATATCATAGAGTAATAGACATTTTAACCATGTAAGCATGCTGGGTTTAACTATCATGGAAAGCTAGTCAATCATCGAATTCAACCTTAAGCTAATCAGAACGAGTGAAACATGTTAAGAGAACAGAAAGAGGAAGGAACCACACTATCAGGTACCTAGCTTGAGAGAGAGAATCAACAACAAAGTAGGCAAGGCTTAAATGTGCGTAAGTCATAACCAAGGATCCTACACGTTACTAATGGCTCAATATAACATGTGGTACATACATGCACTTGATCGATTACTCGGCACTAAGCAAAATTTCAATCCAATCACATTCCAACAATACAGAAACAGGAGAGGAAGTGTAGCGAGGTATAGTGTAAGTCTAAGTAATGGCAACACGACCAGAATATGGGGACATGAGTTCAAGTTAATGTATATTGGAATAAAACATGTATTTGTCAAGACTCACTTACACTAACATATTCTCACCTTAGCACATTTAACACATAACAATACTCATTTGCAAAATCATCAACAATAGTTAATCTGAGGAATACAAAATAGGTGGGCATGCTATAGATTCTTGTCACCAGATTAATGATAAGCATCGAGGCATCATCAGCTAGCATGTTAAAGAGCACATTTTATGAGGCATTTATATAAAGAAGGGTCGATCACACTATCATGGACCTAATTCAGAAAAAGTAGCAATCATATAGACTCATACCATGTGGTTCATGTTTCTAATCAATCATACGATCAATAGGCCAAGTAGACATGCGATGACAACATATAATCATGAGAGAAAGAAAGGCATAACACGGAACCTAAGCAATGGGGCAAGCATGGGTACAGAATGTCATACAACTACGAATTCATATTAAAGATCATCATCATAATGTGTACTGAGGATAACATAGCATATAAGGCATGTTGCCATGAAATTATAACATGTATCCATCAAGTAAGGGACTCACTCTATCATGATACTAGAATCGAATAATCACACTATCATGAACCTATTCACAGGGAGGTTATCAGTTAGACAACATTCTAGCATGTGACATATACATTCGTGCCCTAGTATGACAATGCAATATGCTAAGTAGATCGTGTCGGGATGATATGGATATGATAAATGTAGCTCAAAACTATACAATAGTCATAGTCATTATGAACATTAAGGCACATAAGCACAACTTCACACTAAGGATCAATTGTAGGTCAATGAGTAGTACCACATAGTATCACGCAATAATGGACAGAGCAATCAAGATAATCCGATAGAGATCCATAAGGGCAACATTGACTCTTCCTAACTAACTCATTACCCATCTTTCCCGTGAAACTCGGATATGACTTTTCGTGACAAGAGGACACTAATGGATCGTCATAAGGATCGATAAGGACAACCTCGTAAACATCTCACTCTCTAACACGGAATTTCATCAAGGACCGTCTTCCAATACTCTCTCGGACAACCTTTATATTCAATCATGATTCCCGACACCATGTGTTTACCAACCCAATTCTCGTGGAAGACCGATATTCGAAGGGAGGACTCGATTGAATTGTCAAAAGGGTTCATAAGGAAAGGGACGGTTCCACAAAGGCTGAGTTTAACCATATAAGAGGAAGGGTACTCCCGCTATCTCGTTCACAGATCATCCAATATTCATTCAATAGTTAGAACATAACAATCAAATCTTTAGCATATCAAGCACTCAATCATAGAATCAGTTAACGACAATTACAGTGATCTCCTTGGAGCCCTCCGGACCCAGCTGTAAAGAACAAGCTAGTATTTCGCCTACCCGTTTCCGACTACATCCAATAGGGATGGTCTATCGCCTTTTCTACCCACTCGATCCCTTATTAGTTGGTTCCCCACTTTTATCACACGTCAAGTTCATTACTTAGTCCAATTGAGTTAGACATATTAAGTTCATTTTGCCCCCTTTTAAAACGCTTTCAAATCTTCGAAATTCATGGGCGGTTTTCCAAAACATACACCCGACCCTTGCGTACCCGAATTGTAAAGGCCGAATATATTTTAATATTATTTTAATTAAATATACTATTATTTTATTCAATTTGTAAAAGTGGAATAAAAACCCGTCCCTGAGCATCAAGTTCGATTTAAAATCATTCCGGCATCAATTTAAATTAGGATTTTGACGGGATTTGATTTTCGACTTCTAGTCCGAGTATTAATAAAGGTTAATTTAAACTCCGAGTTTTGATTTAAATTAATTTAATTTCCGTTATATTGAGATTAGAAAATTAAATTTAATTAAAATCATTTTAGTCGGGATTCGATCGGGCGAGCGGAATTCGGGTCCTTTCCGCTAATTTGAATCGGGTATTGTTGGGACCACATATATTTTAATTTCTTTTCTTTTTCTTTTCTTTTCCTCTCTCTCCCCCCCTCCCTCTCTCTCTCTCTCCTCTCGGATTTCTGTTGAGTGTTTCACTGGTCCCCTCCATCCCTCTTGTCTTCTTCCCTCACACCCTCAGCTTTCCTCCTAAACACCACCATTCTCCCCACCACACAACACCACCACTCCCATTTCTCCCTCTGTTCCACCGAGACTCCAACACCATCACCACCTTCCCCATGGTTGCAGCACCACAATACCACCATCACCACATTCCCTCTTTTGCCTCTTCCAAATCCACAAACATCCCACCACGCTGCAGCCAACACCATCGTCTCCTCCGCAGGCCCTCGTCGTCGCCGCCTGCATAGCCCCACACCAGCGCCACCATTTCCCCCTACCTACTCCTCTGTTCGTTCCAACGGCCACAATGGCTTCTCCCCCTCCTCTGTTTCCGGAAAACGCCGTATAAGCAGCCACCATCATCACCCCCCTCTTCCTTTTGCCTCCGAGCAATAGCAGCAATAGTTGGGAGTCATCGGAGCCCCGAATCGAGCCCCGGAGCGCCACCAGCAGCCACCACCTCTGCAGCTCCTCGTCGTCGCCCCGTTGCGACCTCTGTTTTGCCGAGGAAGAAACCCAGCCTCCCCACCTCTCTCCTCCATCCTCTTCCTTCAAGCAGCTCCCCCGGAGTTCCCCGCTTCTCCCTCGGCGTCTCAGAACACCCCAGCAACCCAGAGAGCCCCGAAACCGCCGCCGCATCTCCCCTTCTCCCCTGTTTCCGGTCACAACCTCGGTGAGCCTTCTTTCTCTCTCCTTCTTCCTTCTGGGTATGTGGGTATTAGGGTGTCGGAGAGCTTGTGGGTGGTCGGAGCTAGCGCCGCCGCCGGTAGGTCCTCCTCCCCCTTCTCCCGTCTCTTCCAATTGTCGAACAGAGCTCAGGCTCAAGGGAGGAGGTACGGGAATAGGGTTGGGCCTAATTCTCCGGGTTGGGCCTGACCCGAATAACTCCTAATGGGTCGGGTTGATCCGGGCTTCACCCTTCCTTTCTGTTCTCTCTTTGGATCCGGGTATGGGTTGCGGGTTGGGCTGGGTTTGGTTTCGGTTTGGGCTGGTTTTGTGTGGGTTTTTCTAATAAGGTTTGGGTTATGTTTTCTTATTTTTTTTCGGTTGTATCTATATATATATATATTTATATTATATGCTATGTAGTGTATATTTATATGTTAGTTTATATTTCTGATTTTTTGGAAAAATGACTATGTATAATTATATATTATAAGATTATTAATATATATATATATATTTAAAAGAGGTTTTAAAAGTAAAAATAATTGATATTGGGTTATGTATACATTTATGGATTGGTTGAGATTTTATGGGCAACAAGTGTTGAATTATTTGAATACTAATTATCTTGGGGATTTTTATAATATTCTGGAAAATTTATCATTTTATATTGTGGTTGTTTTAAAATAATATGAATAGGATTATTTAATTGATGCAATTTTATGAGGATTTAACTATGTGAATTGGGAATTTTTAAAGCGAATTGTTGGTTTTGATTTATAAATATGAGGAGTTATGAGGATTTAAATATGACTTTTGGAAATTGATTTTAAGGTTTAAATGTTTAATGTCGGGATTTAGATAAGCGATTTTAAAAGAGTTGTTTGACTTTCTAAGTGGAGTTCTTTGAGAGGTTGTTTCGAAAATGAGATGATAAGATGAGATGAACATGAAATGAAATATGGTTTGTGATGAAAGGAGATGGAATAATCTGAAATGGGATATGAGACGAGATATGAATGATAGTTAGGGGCGCCTTGTGTGAAATAGGTAGACTTATGCATTTATATGTTATTAGGTATTTGTGAATGTTGGACGTTGCTTGCTATCGGTGACTCTTACTTGGATTCTGCTTCTGCCTTGTTCTCTGCTGTTCGGCTTATTCAGGTAAGTTCCTTTATGGGCTTACTCAGATTCGAAAGAGATTATCGGCTTGTGAATGTATGACATACTAGGTGTTGCATAAGCATTAAAGCATGCCATGTAGTATCATGCTAGGTTGCACTTGTGATTGAGCATTCTATTTCTTTACGCGTATGAAACAGAACGGCCGTTATCTGTGATAGTCCTAGAGTCTTTGCTAGGGTCATAGGGTAGCCCAGCCCCATCGGGTGCCCTGAGTCTATCGAGTCGATATGAGCATGATGATAGCCCAGCACCATCGGGCATATTTATTTTAATTTATGTTATGATGATGAGATATGATGATGAGATATGATATGCTATAGCATCGAACCGGCCGGTCTCTGCACTAACGGAAAGGGGTGCAGAGGTAGGAGAGGGACATGCCACTTGGCATTCTTTGGGCGCCTTTACAGTTATTTCTCGCATATTGCAAATTAGGATCATGCTAGTGTGATTTAATTTCCGCATCTGCATCATCTTTATTATTAGCGTATGTGTATGTTCGCTTGCAGGACAGAGCGTGTTGGGGCCTCGGTCTGACCCCACTCGCACCCATTGTTTTTAGGTATGATTGCTCTCTGTTTATATGGCGTGGGAAAGTCCCTCGGCGATTGCAAAGAAATCTGTCTAACCCCGCTAATCTGGCCATCCGACTTTAGAATTATGTTTTGGTTTTGACCCGGCTCTGCTGTGGCTTTTGTATCTAAATCATATTTCCGCTTTACTTTCGTTAAACTGAATTTGTACAACTTCGACTGATTAGAGGTTTGAAACCTCGACCCGTACCTGAATTGCAACATCCGAACGAAGGTATCCGACCTTCGAAACGTATCCCGGATATTTATATCTGGGCCGTTACAAAGTTGGTATCAGAGCGAGGTTGTGCAATTCGGGTACACAAGGGTCGAGTGTATGTTTTGGAAAACCGCCCACGGATTTCGAAGATTTGAAAGCGTTTTAAAGGGGCAAAATGAACTTAAAATGTCTAACTCAATTGGACTAAATATGAACTTGGCTTATGATAAAAGAGGAGAACCAACTAATAAGGGATCGAGTGGGTAGAAAAGGCGATAGACCATCCCTATTGGATGTAGTCGGAAATGGGTAGGCGAAATACTAGCTTGTTCTTTACAGATGGGTCGGGAGGACTCCAAGGAGATCATTGTAATTGCCATTAACTGATTCTATGATTGAGTGCTTGATATGCTAAAGATTTGATTGTTATGTTCTAACTATTGAATGAATATTGAACGATTTGTGCGAACGGAATAGCGGGAGTACCCTTCTTCGTATATGGTCAAGCTCAGCTTTTGTGGAACCGTCCCTTTCCTTATGAACCCTTTTGACAATTCAATCGAGTCCTCCCTTCGAATATCGGTCTTCCACGGGAATCGAGTTGGTAAACACATGGTGTCGGGAATCATGATTGAATATAGAGGATGTCCGAGAGAGTATTGGAAGATGGTCCTTGATGAAATTCCGAGTTAGAGAGTGAGATGTTACGAGGCTGTCCTTATCGATTCTTATGACGATCCATCAGTGTCTTCTTACCCCAAAAAGTCGTATCCGAGTCTCACGGGAAAGATGGGTGGTGAGTCAGTTAGGGAGAGTCAATGTTGCCCTTATGGGCCCCTATCGGGTTATCTTGATTGCCCTGTTCATGATTGTGTGATTCTATATGCACTATTCCTTGACCTACAATTGATCCTTAGTGTGAATTTGTGCTTATGTGCTTTGATGCTCATGATGACCATTGTATAGGTTCGAACTACGTTTATTATGTCCATATCATCCCGACATGATCTATTTAGCGTATTACATTGTCATACTAGGGCACAAATAAACATGTCATATGCTATAAAGTTGTATAATTGATGCCCTCTCTGTGAATAGGTTCCTGATAGTGTGATCGACTCTTCCTTATATGAATGTCTCATAAGATGTGCTCTTTAGCATGCTAGTCGATGATGCCTCGATACTCATCGTTCATTTTGTGACAAGAATCTATAGCATGCCCATCTATTCCGAATTCGTCAGATTAACTATTGTTGATTATTTTGCAAGTTAATGTTGTGTGTGTTAGTTGTGTTGAACGAAGAATATGTGTTATAATTGAACCTTGAGGAATGCATGTTTTGTCATATTATGTGTTGATTCGAGCTCATGTCCCCACATTCTAGTCATGTCGCCATGTTGCTTAGACTTGCTTTATACCTTGTTGCGTTTTTCTCTCGTGCCACTATGTCGTTGAGATGTGATTGAATGAACTCTTGCATACCGTTGTATTAACCAGTCAAGTGCATGTATGTACCATATGCTATACTGAACCACTAGTAACATGTTGGGCCCTTGATTGTGACTTATGTGAATTTTACTTTGCCTACGTTATTGTTGATTCACTCTTGAACTAGGTACCTGATAGTGTGGCCCTTTCCTCTTTCCGTTCTCTTAACATGTTTTACTCGTCCGGATGAGTTAATGTTGAATTCGATGTTTGATTAGCTTTCCGTGATAGTTAAACCTAGCATGCTTACATGGTAAAGATGTCTATTACTCTATGATGGCTTCTCGTGCTCGTATGAACCTATGACTTGACACCCCGCTTGATCACACACCACTCTATATCATGATTTTGCACCTGCATGACGCATGAATATCGGAATGAACCTAGTTGAATTACTCTAGTGGTACTCATGTTCGATGTGTGCTATTAGTATCATGTGGAGCTTATGACTTCCAATATGACATGCTGAATGATTTCATATCATGCTTGTTCTATAATGTGACAGCTATCGTACCATATATGTGCTCTATGATGGTTCGTTCTTAGCATTATTGTAATCTAACACTCATGATGTTCTTCTTGTTACTTTTGATGATGCCTCATGTTTCGTGAATAATATGTTGAACTCCTCTTAATGACTCTTGTCTATGCTTGTATCACATGATGTATCGCTAGTATCATATAGGACCCATGCTCTCTAGATGTATCTCGTCATATGATTCCGTGCCATGCTTGACCTAACATATGATCATTGTGAGATAGTTACTATGTTGCCCTTTATATGATCTCGTATGATGCATACACCAAACTTGTACATCGTTCATATATGTGATAATTGCTATTCTACTCTTATGTGTTCTCGTATGACGCTTCATCCGATTGTTATAATATACCTTGCCATGATGTATTTTGACTCATTTGTTGATTTGTATACCATGCTTTTACATTGCTCATATGCATGATGATCGTTATCTTCATTAAATTCCGCTTGACTTTGAATCATATATGATCATTGTTGATTCCGCCTACCTTGCTCGAAGTTACTAGGCAGATCTGTTCCATGGAATACTAGAATGTTAGCTTGTTTCACATGCATCAGCGTAGGTCTTGATTGTGTCTTTGATATGAATACGAATGTTTCCCCCGAGATAGGTACATGTTAGTATGGATTGATGTGATGGATATGCTCCATAGTGAATTCATGCTTGTTTGTCAAAATGGTACCCTAATGGACTTCCATAAAGGCATCGTTGCTATTCCCGAGTCGGAGTCTTGTCTCTAGTCACGTCGTCTTTAGCTTTGGTCTATTCCGTCTCCGAAAGGAACATTGGGTCGTCCGCTCTTGTCACTCCCCTATCTCCGCTAACTTAAACTCCTGAGCGACCGCATGGAAAAAGGATCGGGAAGACGAATAGCGATAGAGCAGCGCAGCAGAAGCGTGGGCCCATAACCCACGGGCCCCAAGATCGATATGTCGACGGAACAAGCTCGCTTCAAGGATTACGATTGGTAAGTATGGTATGACTTGCAGGTGGGAGCATCCTATATTCGAATTGCTAACCCTTTCTGAGCTTGTTGATGATGATTTGCACTGACTTGATGTTGAAAGTTGCTTGTTGATGTGATGACTGTTGCTTGATTGTCGGTTGGTGACAAGAGGAAAACCTGTCGTTGTTCCTGCCAAAGAAATACTCAAACCTACAACTAGTATAGTTGGTAAGAAAGAGGTCGATCCACAGGGAAATCTATTAAGTTCAAGTGTTAATCTAATCGCAAGTGACACTAAAAGAGAGTTTGATGAGAAAAAGATCCGCCTTTTGTCAAAGCGGAAACAAGCAAACAAGGTAAAGGAGGTTGTAGAATGCAATAGAGAGAATTAGGTTCACCTACAATTTGTCACTTTAATTGATGAATTTGATCCTTGTTTCAGCCTCTAGTTCTCTTCTTTTCCTATCAATGTCCTTGTCCAGATCTTAGGTAAATTACTAGTCCTACGAGTCCTAGCAACCCTTATCTCTAAATAACCCTAACACGGTTAAGATTTAACCTAGAGATAGCATTAAGACTATGAATTAACCAAGGTATATGCAATATCAAGCTACGAGTCGATATTTAACATATATTCAACTTCCTACACATCGAATTAGTCCTACGAGTCCTAAAGGGATATGATTGCTACTTGGGTTAAGGTTCGCTACGAGGAATCTACAAAACCCTAGCAATTGAATGAATCTACTCTAACTAGTTGATCAGGCCAGAGAGAATAAAACACATTCAAGGAATTAAGCGCAAAGAAGTCAAAACATTCAAATAGGAATAAGAACTAGATTAAGAAACTCACAATTCAACAATCAAGATCCAAACTGTAGGCGAAACCTTCGAGAGTTTAGTTGCTCATTCTCAATGTGCTCTCAACAATTCTCAAAAGTGCATAAGGTTATTAGTTAGGTGCCTAAGAAAATAACCCTAATAGTCCTTAAATAAACCTAAGAAAGTCGGCCAAAACAATTCTAAAGAAACCCTAATTAATGAATCGGCGGTTCTGATGAGGCCGCGGGGCGGCTATCTCAGGCGACGGGGCGGCCAGGCGATCAGCGAAATCCTTCGGCAAGTCTTCGGGCCGCGGGGCGGCTAGCTCGGCCGCGGGGCGGCCATTCTGTTCACAGTGATTTTTCCTCTTCGAATTTGGTCTCGATGTCAACATGAAAGTTGTAGATCTCGGAAAGAGCTTTCCAACGCATGCTTATAATAGGCATTTCGACCACCGAGGCCTCTAGAAAGTGCAAAACAAGTTCAGCTTGTCTGACGACAACTTCTACTGACTTGTTTATCACTTAGGCTCTCGAAATTCGACTCCACTCCCGTGCTCTTCACTTTTCTTCCTCAACTTGAATCCTCCTTCATCCAAGAGCTCCTCATTCGTCGTCGGATCCACATCTACCTGAAATTAAACATAAAATTGCATAGATTCCGACTCTTCCAATACCACTGGTAAACATGTAATTGTAACTAAAATATGCACTATTTACAACCAAACTATGCTAAATGAATCCTAATATGCATATCTAATCATGCTCTATCAGTTGGCTATGATGATATGATTCGATTGCCTTACAGCTTTAATGTGCCCGATGTCATGATGCGTAGATGCTCTGAACTGTCAAGCATGATCTAAAATTCTGCCTTAAATGTATGAACTGCAAATGATGTGAAACCTGGATTGTTTATCTGTTAAGGTTCTGATGAAACTTGCTAGATTGTGTCGACTTCATATATGGTGTTATGTGATAATTTTGAGCATGACGGTAAATTAAGACTTGTGATACATGTTGCAATATCTAATGATGAACTAATGATGCCATTTAATATAAATGTTAGTTGATATGATTTAGTCTTTATGTGCAATAATGTCCATGATTGCTTCTTCCTTGAACATGTGAGAGAGGTCCTTTTGGTTGAGCGGTCAGAGAGTGGAGAAAGGTTTTGAGTGATTAGAATGATCGACGGTGGTAAAGGAAGGTTGCAGAAGAGAGGGGTTGACTAGGTTGGACCGAGTGGGTTCGGGAATTATAAGAGGTAATGCTTGATGATTTTGGATGAGCTCCTATGTGAATTTTGGGTGAGAGTATGGTTAGGAATAGGCCGGATAGGCGGTGACCGAGGAATTTTACTAGAGAATGTGCGGTTAGCAGGGCATGATGCTTGTGAAATCTTGGGAAGTGTGGAAGTGTAAGAAATGGCTTTTAAGAGTAGGGAAGATATAGTATGAGAGGGCCTCGAGTGTGAGGTTAGAGATAGTAGTTGGATTCTTAGAGGTGGATTGCTAGTGAGAGTTCTTGGTGGAATGAGGGGCGAGATTAGGGTATTGAAATGAATTGGGACTTCTTTTGAGGATGTTACCTGAGCTGATGTTGGTGAATCTAGATGAGGCTGGTTTTGATGTAGGAATTAAAATCGAGCGAGCAGGGTTTGCGTTTATTTTGCCTGGTGATGATGTGAAAGCTTTCTTGATTATGTGATTTATTAAAATGACCTGGCATGATATTAGATAGCGACCATGATGAACCTGTTGTGGCATGATATTCCATGTTGATATGCAATATTGAATCATAATTGGTAGTGACAACTATACTCATGATATAACGACCCACTGCTATCCTACTATGTTGTTATAGAAGCATGTTTTAATGTGTTGAATGAATCATGAAATAATGATATGTTGCTATGTGAGAGCATGATGTTATATTATGATCAGGGATGTTAAATGATGAATATTGATTTGGACCATGAATCTGACTTATATATATATGAGATAATGGTGCGTGATTGCTAAGTGCTCGTTATATGACGTTGTATGAGTTGAGATGATGTTTTGCGAGTATGCTGACGTTTTGGTGATTTACACATTGACTGACCTTTCCTTTTGCTGAATCTTAATAACCTGACCTTGATGTGTTGATGTGTTGACAATGGGTTTTGGTTCGTTAATTCTGTGATGTGAAATGCTTTTATGACCTTTGGTATGATCTGGAGATGTGATGTGACCTTGTGGCACTACGATGGTATATGTTGAGACTTGCCTTATGATGTGTTGATTGGAGATTGGTTGGTTATACAGTTATGCATTTCTTATGGCTTATGCATCTTGCTTGAATTGAGACTGATAGATTGATTCGAATCTGGAAACTAGGAAGAGAATATGGGATTAGCCCTTAGAGGTGGATGACTCCACCTCCCACCCTCGGAATTTGATTGATTGGTATGTGTGAAGCTGATTTGGTTTTCGGAAGAGTTTTGACAAAATCTTGATTTGAAAGGATTTGACTTCTTTTGGTGTAAAGTTGCTTGATTAAAAAAATTGAATTCGAAGATTTTGAGCGGTTTTAAAAATGGACAACTTGGGGTTTTAAAGAAGTTGAGAGTTTCAATGATTTGGATGACAATCTTTCCATTTACAAAACATTTTGAGATTTACGAACTGGATCTACATTATAACGTCTCACGAAGTGGATACAAGCACTTTATAGGGGCGCTTATAGATTGCTTGCTAAGACCTAGTCGGACGCTATAATGCTTTTGGAGTTGTGATACTTCCGAAAGGTCGAAGCGAGGATGTGATAGGGGCGCTTATTACACACTCGACAAGACCCATTTGGAGATGTCACGACTGTGACCGGGATGTTGTGAGAATCCCGGAAGACGCAACCGAGATGATTACAAGATCCTTGGACATGGTCCTCGGACTCACCGATTTCACACTTCTTCCCTTTGCTTTAAAATGATTTTAGTCTCGGGGACGAGAGTTGTTTTTAGAGGTGGATGAATGTAAAGGCCGAATATATTTTTATATTATTTTAATATTATTTTAATTAAATATACTATTATTTTATTCAATTTGTAAAAGTGGAATAAAAACCCGTCCCCGAGCATCAAGTTCGATTTAAAATCATTCCGGCATCAATTTAAATTAGGATTTTGACGGGATTTGATTTTCGACTTCGAGTCCGAGTATTAATAAAGGTTAATTTAAACTCCGAGTTTTGATTTAAATTAATTTAATTTCCGTTATATTGAGATTAAAAAATTAAATTTAATTAAAATCGTTTTAGTCGGGATTCGATCGGGCGAGCGGGATTCGGGTCCTTTCCGCTAATTTGAATCGGGTATTGTTGGGACCACATATATTTTAATTTCTTTTCTTTTTCTTTTCTTTTCCTCTCTCCCCCCCCCCCTCTCTCTCTCTCTCCTCTCGGATTTCTGTTGAGTGTTTCACTGGTCCCCTCCATCCCTCTTGTCTTCTTCCCTCACACCCTCAGCTTTCCTCCTAAACACCACCATTCTCCCCACCACACAACACCACCACTCCCATTTCTCCCTCTGTTCCACCGAGACTCCAACACCATCACCACCTTCCCCATGGTTGCGGCACCACAATACCACCATCACCACATTCCCTCTTTTGCCTCTTCCAAATCCACAAACATCCCACCACGCTGCAGCCAACACCATCGTCGCCTCCGCAGGCCCTCATCGTCGCCGCCTGCACAACCCCACACCAGCGCCACCATTTCCCCCTACCTACTCCTCTGTTCGTTCCAACGGCCACAATGGCTTTTCCCCCTCCTCTGTTTCCGGAAAACGCCGTATAAGCAGCCACCATCATCACCCCCCTCTTCCTTTTGCCTCCGAGCAATAGCAGCAGCAGCTGGGAGTCATCGGAGCCCCGAATCGAGCCCCGGAGCGCCACCAGCAGCCACCACCTCTGCAGCTCCTCGTCGTCGCCCCGTTGCGACCTCTGTTTTGCCGAGGAAGAAACCCAGCCTCCCCACCTCTCTCCTCCATCCTCTTCCTTCAAGCAGCTCCCCCGGAGTTCCCCGCTTCTCCCTCGGCGTCTCAGAACACCCCAGCAACCCAGAGAGCCCCGAAACCGCCGCCGCATCTCCCCTTCTCCCCTGTTTCCGGTCACAACCTCGGTGAGCCTTCTTTCTCTCTCCTTCTTCCTTCTGGGTATGTGGGTATTAGGGTGTCGGAGAGCTTGTGGGTGGTCGGAGCTAGCGCCGCCGCTGGTAGGTCCTCCTCCCCCTTCCTTCTCCCGTCTCTTCCAATTGTCGAACAGAGCTCAGGCTCAAGGGAGGAGGTACGGGAATAGGGTTGGGCCTAATTCTCCGGGTTGGGCCTGACCCGAATAACTCCTAACGGGTCGGGTTGATCCGGGCTTCACCCTTCCTTTCTTTTCTCTCTTTGGATCCGGGTATGGGTTGCGGGTTGGGCTGGGTTTGGTTTCGGTTTGGGCTGGTTTTGTGTGGGTTTTTCTAATAAGGTTTGGGTTATGTTTTCTTATTTTTTTTCGGTTGTATCTATATATATATTTATATTATATGCTATGTAGTGTATATTTATATGTTAGTTTATATTTCTGATTTTTGGGAAAAATGACTATGTATAATTATATATTATGAGATTATTAATATATATATATATATTTAAAAGAGGTTTTAAAAGTAAAAATAATTGATATTGGGTTATGTATACATTTATGGATTGGTTGAGATTTTATGGGCAACAAGTGTTGAATTATTTGAATACTAATTATCTTGGGGATTTTTATAATATTCTGAAAAATTTATCATTTTATATTGTGGTTGTTTTAAAATAATATGAATTGGATTATTTAATTGATGCAATTTTATGAGGATTTAACTATGTGAATTGGGAATTTTTAAAGCGAATTGTTGGTTTTGATTTATAAATATGAGGAGTTATGAGGATTTAAATATGACTTTTGGAAATTGATTTTAAGGTTTAAATGTTTAATGTCGGGATTTAGATAAGCGATTTTAAAAGAGTTGTTTGACTTTCTAAGTGGAGTTCTTTGAGAGGTTGTTTCGAAAATGAGATGATAAGATGAGATGAACATGAAATGAAATATGGTTTGTGATGAAAGGAGATGGAATAATCTGAAATGGGATATGAGACGAGATATGAATGATAGTTAGGGGCGCCTTGTGTGAAATAGGTAGACTTATGCATTTATATGTTATTAGGTATTTGTGAATGTTGGACGTTGCTTGCTATCGGTGACTCTTACTTGGATTCTGCTTCTGCCTTGTTCTCTGCTGTTCGGCTTATTCAGGTAAGTTCCTTTATGGGCTTACTCAGATTCGAAAGAGATTACCGGCTTGTGAATGTATGACATACTAGGTGTTGCATAAGCATTAAAGCATGCCATGTAGTATCATGCTAGGTTGCACTTGTGATTGAGCATTCTATTTCTTTACGCGTATGAAACAGAACGGCCGTTATCTGTGATAGTCCTAGAGTCTTTGCTAGGGTCATAGGGTAGCCCAGCCCCATCGGGTGCCCTGAGTCTATCGAGTCGATATGAGCATGATGATAGCCCAGCACCATCGGGCATATTTATTTTAATTTATGTTATGATGATGAGATATGATGTGCTATAGCATCGAACCGGCCGGTCTCTGCACTAACGGAAAGGGGTGCAGAGGTAGGAGAGGGACATGCCACTTGGCATTCTTTGGGCGCCTTTACAGTTATTTCTCGCATATTGCAAATTAGGATCATGCTAGTGTGATTTAATTTCCGCATCTGCATCATCTTTATTATTAGCGTATGTGTATGTTCGCTTGCTGGACAGAGCGTGTTGGGGCCTCGGTCTGACCCCACTCGCACCCATTGTTTTTAGGTATGATTGCTCTCTGTTTATATGGCGTGGGAAAGTCTCTCGGCGATTGCAAAGAAATCTGTCTAACCCCGCTAATCTGGCCATCCGACTTTAGAATTATGTTTTGGTTTTGACCCGGCTCTGCCGTGGCTTTTGTATCTAAATCATATTTCCGCTTTACTTTCGTTAAACTGAATTTGTACAACTTCGACTGATTAGAGGTTTGAAACCTCGACCCGTACCTGAATTGCAACATCCGAACGAAGGTATCCGACCTTTGAAACGTATCCCGGATATTTATATCCGGGCCGTTACACGAATTGCACAACCTCGCTCTGATACCAACTTTGTAACGGCCCGGATATAAATATCCGGGATACGTTTCGAAGGTCGGATACCTTCGTTCGGATGTTGCAATTCAGGTACGGGTCGAGGTTTCAAACCTCTAATCAGTCGAAGTTGTACAAATTCAGTTTAACAAATTAAAGCGGAAATATGATTTAGATACAAAAGCCACGGCAGAGCCGGGTCAGAACCAAAACAAAGTGGGAGATTGCCATTTGTCAAGTTAGAATATATTAGCCGGATTGTTCGATTCGCCAAAAGATTTCCCCGTCACAGAAGCATGGAGCAACAAAAGCGGTACCTAACACTATCCACGAAGTCAGGCCTGGTGATCGCCTGCGGGTCCTCTGACCGCGCTGAGGCCACATAACATACCTATGCATAAATAAAAGATGACTAATGCAGAACAAGATTTAAATCACACTATCATGCCCCTAGTATATATATAATATGCAGAAAAGAACTGTAAAGGGCCCAAGACAATGCCAAGTGGCATATCCCTCTCCTACCTCTGCACCCCTTCCCGTTAGTGCAGATACTGGCCAGTTCGGGCTATAGCATAGCACTCTCTTCGTGGTGGTGCACTCACCACGGTATCATCATATCATATCATATCTCATCATCATATCATATCTCATCATCATATCATAAAATAAATAAAACATGCCCGTTGGTACTGGGCTAGTCGTATCATATCTAATCATCTCATCTCTTGCCCGATAGTGTTGGGCGATCATATCATGCTGATATCGACTCGATAGACTCAGGGCACCCGATGGGGCTGGGCTACCCTATGACCCTAGCAAAGACTCTAGGACTATCACAGATAACGGCCGTTCTATATTCACACACACAAAGTAAACACATGCTCAGTTCAATGCAATCCTAGCATGATACTACATGGCATGCTTTAATATGCAATAAAACTACACATTACATGACACATCAGGCAGGAGGTCCAGGTTACTGAGTAAGTCCCGTAGGATACTTACCTGTTGATGCAGAACAGCAAGATAACACAAGCAAGGGCCCAAATGCAAGTCCATAGCAATCCAAAAGCAATACACACCTATCATCAAGTCATTTCCATAAGCTACCAGACCAACATTCATACACACGAACCCAAGTTCTCAACATCCTCAAAACCGACCGATAGTAAAACCGTTTTCCAAAATCTTTCCGATACGATCAAATCGACCAAAATCATTCTTTCAATCAAACCCATTGATAAAATCATACCAACCATCTTTTCAAACTCATAAATCCCGAATTAAGTCAACTCGTATTCAAAATACTTTCTCAAATCATACTTGGCCAAATTCCGACATTAAACATTTAAGCCTTAAAACTATTCTCTCAAAATCACATTATAGAAATTATTCCGGCATGTTTCTTATTTCAAAACATTATAAAAATAATTCTCAACACTAAATCATCAAAATAATTCTAAGCTCACAAATAATACTTATAAATCAAAACCAACAATTTACTTTAAAATCCTAGCTCACATAGTTAAATCCTCTTAAAGTGCATCAATTAAATAATCCAATCAATATTACTTTAAACAATATACGATATATAACGATTAATTTTCCAGAATTTATAAAAATCTCAAAATAATAATATTTAAATAATTCAACACTTGTTGCCCATAAAATCTCAACCAATCCATAAATGTATACATAACCCAATATCAATTACTTTTACTTTTAAAACCTCTTTTAAATATATATATATATATATATATTTATAATCTCAGAATATATAATTATATATAGTCATTTTTCCAAAAATCAGAAATATAAACTAACATATAAATATACACTACATAGCATATAATATATATATATATATACAACCGAAAAATAAGAAAACATAACCCAACATCCAGCCCAAGATTCAAAAGCCCCAACCCGGAATGGAAAGGCCCAAAACCCGAGCCCAAACCCGTATACCCTACCCGGATCCCCCTTCCCATTTTAATGAACCAAGAATTTTACTGAACCGGCTAAAAAAAAGGAAGAAAGAAAGGAAGCCAACCGGCCAAGTGAACCGGTCTTCCCCACAGAACAGAGCTCAGTGGCGACGGAGAGGAGTGGGGGAAAGAAGAGGAAGGAGGGGCTTGCCGGCGGCTCCCTTCGGCCCGAGGGTTCACCCAGGGTCTCGGAATACGAACCCGACCACACCCAGCCAGTAAAAATGAAACGAGGTAAAGGAGGAGGGAGGAAGAGAGAGATTACCGAGAAGCCAATGTGCTCGCCGAAAGCGTTCGTCGGGGTTGAATCGAGCGTCGACGGAGATGAATCAGCGCCGACAAGGCCTGGGGAGGGTGTTGAGTTGTTAAAGGTGGAGCTTTTCTCAGTTAGGAGGTGAAAGAAAGTGAGGAGGAGGGCTTACCATCTCAACCAACTAAACAGAGGAAGGAGAGAAGTAGGGGCTGCTGCTCGGGCTCGGAGGAGAGGGGAGGAGCTGTGAGGCGCAGCCTCGGGGCTCAACATCGACTTCTGGAAACAGGGGGTGGTGCTCTCGGTGGTGCTCGATGGCAAGGGCTCCAGCGCAGCGGAAAGGCGGTGGTTTTGTTGGTGCTCCGGGAAAACATAGGAGAAGAGAAGGGAGGTAGAGGTGTGGGTTTGAAATTGAAAAAAAAAGGGAAGAAGGGGGTTGGTTTTTTTTTTCAGATGACAGAGGAGAGAGCTCTAGCAGGGCAATTGGGAAGAAGGAGGGAGGAGGCTAAGGGAGGCCTGAGGTGCAGGGCAGTGCCCTTGGAGGAACAGGCAAAAAGGGGTTACTGGCGGGGGGACCAGAGAGAGAGAGAAAGAAATAAAAGAAAAGGTAATTAAATAGGAATAAAAAGGGGTCCCCACAAAGAATTCAAATTAGCGGAAAAGCTCGAAACCCGCTCGCCCGATCGAATCCCGACTAAATCAAATTTAAATAAAATTTTCCGGATCCGCAATAAAATAATGGACCTCAATTAAATTTAAAATCTCGAAGTAAGAAGGCGGAAATAGAATCTGTCGGAATCAAATTTTAAAACGATGTCGGAATCATTCATAATGATTTTAACTCGGAAATTGCTCGAGGACAAGTTCTTCTCAAATTTTATATCTCATATATAAAATAATATACTTTTAATTAATTTAATATTAAAATAATATTTCGGCCTTTACAGTATTAAAATGGAGAAATTTCAATTCTTGTGAATTTAACTTCCAGGGTTTTTCGTGACAAAAAAAATTCAACCAAACACATATATTTTATCTTCTTCTTATATTTTTCTAATTCATTTATTTTTCAATTGCCAACCTACTAGAGCCCTAAATTTCTTTTTCCTTTTTTGCATTTTTCTTGAATTTTGTTTTATAATACACTTAACTTTCTTTCAAAACAAAAAAAATGTTTTACGTTCAATTTGTTTTTACGATTTTTTTATCCTATGCCCTTGGGGCATAGGATAAGACACTAAATTGGGAAATTTTTTTAAACTTTTAATTAGTTTAGCCAAATTTTAATTAGATTTTTTAGGGTCGCTTGCCTTTTTTGTAGGGAATCTTTCCCAATTTAGTGTTTTATCCTATGCCCTTGGGGCATAGAATAGAAAAACCGTTGTTTTTATTGTCATCTTTGTTCTTGTTTCTCTTTTTATTTTTTAACTAGTGTAGGTCTCGTCCCTATACGGAGAATACATTAATACAATATTATAAATAATTTAGATAGATTTCAATAAATAAAATATAAATAATCTAAATATAAATAATTTTTTTCACCAAAAAATAATATAGATATAAATAAAATTAGTTTGATAGATTATATATAATCTAAATATCTTTTATTTAGATTCTCTCAAAATATAAACAAAATTCACATTTATAAAGTAAAAGTTTTTTTCAGATTTTTCGCCTAGTAACCCTAAGGTATTGCATATTTCGCGCGGTACCCATCTTTTTTACATATTTTGTCAAATAACCCTGAGGTTTCATATTTTTTCGCCAAATAACCTTGAGATTTCATATTTTTCGCCAAATAACCTTCTCTCCCAAATGAACGTTTTTTTTTTCAAAGTAATTCCTCTTGAATTTGTACTAAAATTCTTGGGTGGTGGTGTTTGTTTTAGTTGTAGTTCTTGTTACACTTGTTAAATTTAGTTGGTGATTTTAGCCCCATGGAATCTGGGAAGTCAATATTCGTTGTTCGTATCATGGATGTGGTTCTTATGTAAAGGCTAATTTGGATTGCCTTCTTTTGATTTGGGTGTCTGGATTTCCTACTTAATATTGTTCGACTTTTAACCAATGAGATTAATTCAAAACTTATTTTTTAAAAAAAGTTAATATTAACTACACAATATTGTTCCATTTTATATTAATTACACAATATCATTTCATTCTACATTTTTTACCAATGAGATTAATTCAAAACTTTTTTAATAAAGTTAATATTAACTATACAATATTATTTCATTCTATATTAATTACACAATATCATTTAAATCTATTTTTTTATTAATTCAAAACTTATATTTTTTTAATAAAGTTAATATTAACTATGCAATATTATAGTGGTAATTTTATGTTAACATACAATAATATATAGTTTATTTTATTTTAGAGTGGTAATTTTTTATACTTAAAAAAAATTATTTTTATTTTTTTAAAAAGAAAAATACGCGTCATGGTGCGGTTACTGTACTAGTGGGCACATTTGATACAACCAAAACTTAAGCTAAAATCACCAACTAAGTCTAACAAGTGCAACAAGAACTGCAACTAAAACAAACACCACCACCCAAGAATTTTAGTACAAATTCAAGAGGAATTACTTTGAAAAAAAACGTTCATTTGGGAGAGAAGGTTATTTGGCGAAAAATATGAAATCTCAGGGTTATTTGGCGAAAAAATACGAAACCTCAGGGTTATCTGGGGAAATATGTAAAAAAGTCGGGTACCGCGCGAAATATGCAAGACCTTAGGGTTACTAGGCGAAAAATCTGAAATTTTCCATTTTACAAAAGTAATTACTCACCAAAACAGAACAAAAAAACAGAAAATTGTAAAATGGAAAAAGTCCGCCGATGACTTTGTCAAACTCAATTTGTGGTGGTAGCTTGAGTTTTTGTCGGCTAATCTCATATTCTCAGGTGTTTTGTTTTCACTCGTTGGCGCCAATACGTTTTATGGTATTGTAAGATCTTATTTTTTTGTTTATCAATCGCAATTGTTTGCTGATGTTGTTGCTCTGTTGTGTGTGATTATTATTTCTTTGTAAGTCCAAAAGTTTGTCCACAATCTCCTTGAGTTGTCTGAAAATGTTTCCAAATGTAGTTTTGTTCCATTGTTTTGTCAATCTCTTGAGTAATTGGGTTTTCTTTGTTACTTGGAACATATGAGAGCTTGCACAAGACAGTCTCCACGCTTGTGCAACGATGTGTCGGTAGTCCTTTCGTTTGTGTCCACATTTTCTCAAATTTGAACGGTCTTGCCTTTATTTTCTGCAATGCGTTGAGTTCTATGAAATTGGACAGTGATTCGAGGAGGAGAATGCATAGTTTCTGGTTGCAATGTTTAGATACCATTGTAGGATTTGGTCTTATAATAGAGTCCTATCGAGTTTTTCGTAAATATAATTGACGTCAGTTTTATTTTTCCTCCATGTGAATCCGTTTCCGATCGATGGAATATCCAGGAGATGACATTGGTCTTTAAAGGTTAATAGTTTCTGAAATCTGTTCGGATTAGGGGGTACACCCCCCCTTTTGTCGGAGAAGCATTGAATCTCATTTAAACCCCCATCAGTCACAATGGAATGGATGTTGATTCCTTCAATGTGATCTTGTAGCCTGGACCAGAAAAGGGATTTTTCACCCTCTTGGGCAGACGCATAAACAAAGCAGTAAGCAAAGGTCGATTTGTTGTTATTGTCTTCTATTTTCATCGCGATGAATTGGTCGTTTGTTGTCAAAATAGAAAATTTTCCCACTATGTAGTTGGTAGTCTTTCCATAGGGCGTAAATCCCTCCCGATCTACCCCTAGCCGGAACCCAGCACACCGAATCAAAACCCGCCTTTTTCCAAACAACCTCAGGAGGTTGAGATTCCGTTTTTGTTTCTATAAGAACCATAATTTGTATATTTTAATTTCTATTTTACAAAAGGTTTCTATCTCGGTCCATAGATTTCTTTTCCCAATCCCACAACATTTACATGTACAGATTTTCATTCTAACTTATTTTTATAAGAGCTTGTCATTTTCTTAGTTCTAGTGTCAAGGTTTCTTTGTTGGTTTTTGCCAATGTCATATAGTTTGTTTTCAAAGTTAGCGGGAGTTGCGACAACAACTTGAAAATGAAATTGTGCAGGAGAGCAACTTGGCGAGAACTCCTATTGATTTGCACGGGTTTAGTACTTTCAGTCGTTGTAGCTATGGTGTACCCTTTTCATTTAGGCTTGTTCCCATCATTTGAGAGAGGGTAGAATTACAAGAAAGAAAGAAACCACCCTCCGAGAGATGGAAACAGATTTGGAGTTGAGTTGTTCTGGTTTCATTTGATCTATCGGTTTGGCGATTTATGATATGAATAGGTGTTGGAATTTTGTCATTAAATCTACTGATTTGGTATCGTTGAAACAAAATGGGGTCAAAGGGGTCCCGTAGGTTCATCATAACGGAAATAAACCCCGTATCATAGTAGTCGGCTTGGTTCAGAAAGGTAGATTGGATCCCTTGCAGCCCTTTAATTTTTGTGTGTCTACTATTAAAGGACTGTACACAATTCTTTGGTCCAAGTACTATGGCAAGACAATTTTTTTTTTGATTAAGTAAGAATTCGAGATCAGGCTAGCCCTGATTCTCGAGAGGCCGACGAATCGGCAGGCGGGAACCGCCAAAGCATACAGAAGAACAGAAAAATGGCGGAAAGAAACAAGCAGAAAAAACTCTACTGCAAGAAACGATCTAAGAAGAACTACAACTAGCAGTTGAAGACGACGGCGAAGAACGAAGCCAAGCACCACCAAACAGTAGCACCGCGGGCCAGCGATACAACAGGACTCTATCTCCTGTGGGAAGTGCAGACGTAACTCCAAAGAAACAGCATCCCGGATACGGAGTCGCCCATAACGCACCACCACGATCCCAGCCAGTCCCGACTCCAAACTTCACGCCCCAACCAAGCAGAAGACTTCCTAGAAACGCCGAAAGTAGAGCCCCACACTGCTCGAGCAAAGACGCCAAAAGATTTAACCAAGCCCTTACGGGATTTATTCTAGCCCTTTCGGGATTTGGTTCAAGCCCTTTCGGGATTTATTTAATAAACCAGTGACCATATTTTTTATTTTTTTTGTAAATGTAGCCATATATATATATATATATATATATATATATATATATATATATATATATATATGTATTTAAGTAAATAAAAATACATACATATAAAACTAACTTCCTTTATACTGAAAAAAACATATATACAATATAAAAATATATATACTCGGGCAGCCCTCGGGCCCAAAACACAAGTTCTCGGGCCTAAGGAAAGCATCGGGCCCAAGGATCAAGTTCCCAGCTTGTCGTGCACGACTAACCAAGAGAGAAGAATGTGCACGCCAAGGAGAAGCAGATCCAGGAAGACGGAATTGGTGGTGCACCCAAAGCCAGCGGCGAAGACGCTGGAAGGAGAGGGCAGGGGCAAGGTCGGAAGCATAGGCGAAGGAGAAGCCTGGGTTGAGAGGAAGGTGGTGGAGGACGCGGGAACAGGGGGAACTTGTGGAGGAAGGGGGCGACGATGAGGGAGAAGGGAAAGGAGGAGGATGCGAGGAAGAGGAGTCTTCAGGGCGACATCGGAGAGGACTCGCCGGCGACGCAAAGATTGGAAAGGATGAGAACGACGACGAGACTGTACAAAAGCCGATGACCCAGAACTGAAATCATAGGAGGTGGGGGATGGATAAGATCGGATATGCCGGCGAGGAGCAGACCGACGACGATTGAGACCAAAATCGGCCGAAAACAAGGCCAGTTTGGGGGAGATTTACCGGGATTAAGGGTGGATAACCAACAAAAAGGGTGACGGATGTGTAGACGATGGTGCAACCAGCCTCAGGAGGAGGAAGAAGACCGGGATTGGGGGTGCGAGCCAAAAGGCCAGGCGCATTCTTTTGGGCCCAAAAGGGGTTTTCACAAGAGTGTTTTCGAACAATGCCGGAGGAGGCGGCGAGACTGGTTAAGCATAGGACGGAGCCAACACACAAGAGAAGCTCCCAGAAGGAGGTGGCTTGGTGGTGGTAGTCTAACGGGGATGGAGGCCCCATAAAGGGGGGTTGGGACTCCCTCACGAGAAGAGAGCGTTTTCACAATATCACTGGTTGGGGAAAGCGACGGCTTTATAAATACTATGGCAAGACATTTGTAGGCTATCAAAGAGAGGATTTAGTCAAGATTTTTTCTAGTTTTCTCTTGTTCATTTGTGTGAGTGCTACACGTGCCTCTATACTTTCCCTTCCTTAGTGCAATGGACCTATACCTAGGCCTGTTCTCTCTTCTTTCTTTGTTCTTTGGGAGTTTGACTAGTTGGGTAGTCTCTATCCATGCTTTTACAACACTCACTGAACTGTTTTTGCCACTCTTACCTTTGAACAAGCATACGTGTCTTCATATGGATGATTGCAAAGAATACATACTCTTAAAAACTATGTCAAAAAATATAAAATGGCATTTAATTTGGATCGGTATGAGTACGTAACAAACTAATAGAGTAGGAATTAGAGGTAGCAATTGGGTAGGACGAATCGTTTTCATGTGATACCCATTCGGGTCCAGTCAATATCGAGTATATTATGGGTTCGTATGGGACGGGGTTAATAAACTGACTAAAATTATAAACAAGGTAAAATTTATAAACTGTTGGTAAAAGTAGTTAAAAATTTAAACAATAAGATAATCTCCGTATGGGGCGAAAAACAGTTTATTTGTAAAAAGTAGAGTTTATTTGGTTGTTATTAGAGGTATTGTGGTATTTTTAAACCAAATAAACAAAATAAACACCAAAAAAGCTTGTTTCTTTAGCTTTTTTTTTAACTACTTTTTTTAACTATAAACTAGCTAAAATTAGCCCCCATACACAGTTTAAATTTAATTGTCCTAATTCTACTACTTTTTTAATTAGTAGTTTATATTGCTCCCATACACACCCTATGTGTTGAGGTCAAGTCGGGTAAATTTGAGTCAAAATGAATTTTAGTTTATATTGTGTCGGGTCGAATTAAGTCGAGTCACATTTAATTTACTATAAAATAATTTATCTTAATCATTGACTATTTGAAACTTCACTTATTTAGTTATATTAGACCCCTTGATATGCAATATAAAAATTTATAGTACCAATTATAAGAATGCAATATAAAAATTTATAGTACCAATTATAAGAATGCAATATAAAAATTTATAGTACCAATTATAAGAATGAATCGAATTTTTATAGTACCAATTATAAGAATGCAATATATAAAAATACTCCATCTACTCTGGTAAGTATTTTTATCCCCATGCATACAAGACAAAGGAAACTATATTGGAAAAATTCTTACAAAAATCCATTACAGTCTACTACCTATCATCAGATTCAAAAGAAGAGATTGAGCAAGAATTGGTATTTTAATTTAACCTTTTCTCTGAATTGGTATGATCCTTCCAATGTGCTGGACTCTGTTTACTACAAAACTATCTGCTACCAAATGACAGTAACATTCCATCACAATTACATATGCAATTTTAATCCTTTAATTTGTTTTGAATTAAAAATCCATAGATTTATTCTAATTGGTTCTTCTCATAGGTGGAAACTTCATACTAAAAACTTAGACTATCACACCTCCTTTGAAGATAATTACCAAGTTACTGAAATTTTATTTCATCTACATTTAACGCATGATTGCCACGTTTTGAGTAGTATTCCATCTGACAATTCTTTGGACGATCTGAACTTAATCTTTACCCATCTTTATCTTATAATTCCTTTTAATTTTGATGATCACCTCAAATATCATTAGAAGTTGTTAACCTAATGAATATCTACTTTCTCTCAAGTATTGCCTCAATAAACGAGAACTATCAAACACACTGTATTACACATAAAAGAATTGTGCTTAACAGCAAATCCTTTGGGTTAACACCCAATTTTAATTTTTACAATTACAAAATTATAGCAAAAAAGGAAATCTGGAAAATTTTAAACTTTGTAATTAAATATGGTATCTACATTTACTCATTAAACAAAACAAACTAAAACAAACCATTATGTAGTTAATAAATCCAGCCATAACTATAATAAATTAGTATTAAAAAAGAACATTAATAAAATAATAAATCTATCAAATAACTTTGATAATAAAAATATTTATAATATCCACCTCATAAAATTACACCTTTTAAACTTATTAAAACGAATAATTCATAAAATAAATTATATTACTATCTACCTAGCCGCCCCTTCCTTTTCACTTCACCTTCTTGAAAACAAGAGTTTTCAAGTAGTTTCCTTTTCCCCGTCTCCTTTCTTGCCTCTGGTGTGTTGTTTCGGTTTTGGGAGGTCCTCTTTGGTCGATCTAGTGGCTTGGTCCGTTGGGCTCTAGTCACTAGTTTCGATCAAACAAACTCTCCTCAAACTCGTAACCAAAATTTCTCAACAAAACCCCTCATTTTCAAATACAAAATTGTCATCCAAAACTACTTGAAAACTCTTGTTTTCAAAGACAGTCTGTACATCCAAATTAATTTGCATGTTCTTTATGTGCTATTAAGAGCTATTCCCTATTTTCTTATCTCTGCCAAACACAAACTCCCTAACAAGTTTAACCACAAACCTTCAAACACAAAATTATCACAAACCTTCCACACAAATTCTTCATGCAGGTATCATGTCTCTAAGTGGCATTCCAGGTTCATCTTCTGCAACAGATCTTTGGAGATCAGTAGCCTTTTGACGTCTTTATCCCAGCAAATGGGCCTGGATGCGGTTTTCACAGGAGGGGTTGGTTTCCTTCCAACGCCTAATTCTAGCCGAACTCAGAGCTCACACTCAGATAAGATACTCCACCTTCTCAATTCCCAAGAGCACTGGATAGTCATTTTTCATTATAAATCCTATGTTATTTTAAAGCTTGATCTCTATATTTATCAAGATGTTTATAGTATAAGCATGCATCTGGTTTCCTTTCTTGATCTGCTTATGCATCTGGTTTCCTTTCTTGATCTGCTGATTCGTCTTAAAAACTGTCATTACCATGGGTTGAATAACCGCCTTACCTGGAAGCAGCTAACTCAGGCACCCTTGAACCATATTCTTACTTGGTTTTCTTATGGTTTGACTAAAGCCCCTTTTGAAATTAAACCTCATGTTTCTAATTCCTTCTTTTGTCCTGTTTTAATACTTGTTGCGAACAATGCTTCTATGCTAAATTTTCATATATATAACCTTGCTTTTATTTCTGCATTAATAATTGTTGTGAGCATTGCTTCTTTGCACAATTCTCTTCCTAATTTGTTGATTAATGTCACTTCATTTTGGCTTATTTTAAGGAGAGTCTTGATCTGTAGTTCTGGTTGTTTAGGATGTTCTACTTTGGTTTCATGTATTGTTGGTGACAACCTTGGGATCTTTATATATATCAGCTACGATTATATTTATTACTACCTCTGTGTCTATTCATGCTGGCTTGTTTCTCTTGATTCTTTGACTCAGTATAAGAAGTGTAGTATTTACAAAGACCTATTGTTCATCAAAGGTTTTGATATATATGAGGCAGGATCTCTTGTTGAGCTTGCATTGCCTCAAGGTGAGCCTTTTCCCTATCTATTCAATACAAAATTTTGGCTAAGCCCCAATAAACCCCCTTTGGGTGGTATGGTGGCAAGCCACAACAATCTTCTCCCTCAAAAATTACAAATAAAACTTCGGCTAAGCCCCGTTAAACCCCTTTTGGGTGGTATGGTGGCAAGCCACAACAACCTTCTTCCTCGACAATTACAAAAAAAACTTCGGCTAAGCCCCAGTAAACTCTATTTGGGTGGTATGGTGGCAAGTCACAACAACCTTCTCCCTGAACAAGTACAAACAAAACTTTTGCACAATCTTTAGCTCTGGAACAATTGCAACAAACCAGGTTTCAAGACTAGTTATTGGTTCTCTCTACATAAAACTATTATTTCGAACCAGGAAAAAGGTAATTTTATCAAGATCATTACTAGCTTGAGATATAGTGTGCAAAGTTTCTTGGCTATCTTGAGATATAATGTACCAGCCACCTCCTACACATAATGTAGATGATTAATATTGGATATTGGAATGTTAGAGGCTCTAAACGGCCTCTATTGTTGCAAGAAATAAACCAACTAACATATATGAATAAACTTGATATCATTGCCATTGCAGAAACCAAAACTACGGAAGCTCCCACTGACCTGCAAATTCGAAATTCAGGCTTTTATAAAGCTTATGTTATCAAAGCAAATGGATATAGAGGTGGCTTATGGATCCTCTATAAGCAACACAAAATATTAGATGATAGTTCTATCTTGGAACAAAGTGACAGACTCTTTATGATTAAAATTAATGTAAATGAATGCGAACTTGCACTACTATTTGTTTATGCTCCGTCTGTAGAGCAGGAGAAGAACAACTTTTGGGAAGAGATATATAGAGTAGTGCACAAACACTTAGTCCCTGTAATTATTATTGGCAACTTGAACGATATTGAAAATGATACTGAAAAGGTTGGTGGAAACATCCCAACTATAGCTAGATTTAGAAGGTTAAAACATGTAAAAGAAGAGCTTAATCTATATACAATCCCTTATAAAGGATCACTCTTCACTTGGAGGAAAAATAGAAATGGAATCAATAACACATATGAAAGACTAGATCGAGTTTTGGCACACCAAGACATTGTTACTAAATTTAGCAATCTCCAAGTCCAACACCACACATTTTCCACTTCAGATCATTGCCCAATAACAATGCAGTTGGGACTTCCGGAACATAAAAAAGGTACTCCTTTTAGGTTTGCAATGGCTTGGACCACTAAAAATGGCTATGAAAATATTGTTAAGAAAGTATGGCAAAATCATATTACAGGATCTTTTAGTTACAAACTTATTAAAAAGCAAAAACTATTAAAAAAGAACACCAAGGACTGGTGTAAAAAGCAAACTAATAACATTCAAAAGCAATTAACAAAGGTGGAACAAGATATTATAAACCTTCAAATGAAATTACCCTGGGGAAGTATATCTGCATATGAAAAGTCCAGATTAATAAGACTAGAGGAAAAGAAAAAATCTCTACTAGACTATAACTATAAATTCTGGAAACGTGCAAAAATCAAGCACATAAAACTAACTGATAAGAACACAAAATATTTCCAAACTACGGCTAAAATAAGAAATTTCAGGAAAACGACACTTTCATTTGTTTCTAAAGAAGGGGAGTTGTTAACTGATCATAATAAAATTGTGGACCAAATCACAAGTGAAATGACCGAAAGATTTGTTAGTTCCCAACAAATGAACGTCTCACAAGATGATATCAGGAATATACAACCACAAGTAACTCATGAGGACAACATGGCTCTAATTAGACAACCAACTACAGATGAGATAAAAAAAGTTATAAATAGTATGGCAGAAGACAAGACCCCTGGCCCTGATGGTTACCCTCCAGAATTTTACAGTAACTATTGGCATATAGTTGGACCCTCGTTGTGTAAGGCTATTAAAGCATTCTTCCACTCTGGGAATCTACTATCTGAAATCAACGAGACCTTCATTGCCCTTGTGCCAAAAGTTGATAATCCAATGAATATTAATCATTATAGACCAATAAGCCTAATGTAACACCATATATAAAGTAATAACCAAAATTCTAGCAAATAGGCTAAAACCCATTCTCCCAAAACTCATAAGTCCTTTTCAGGGGGCTTTTGTGGAAGGAAGATCAATACAAGATAACACATTAATTGCACATGAAATCTTTCATAGTTTTCATAAACAAAAAGGTAAGAAATGTTGGATAGCCCTAAAACTAGACATGGAAAAAGCCTATGATAAAATTAACTGGTCTTATGTTGAAGTCGTCCTCTCTAAGTTTGGCTTTCATCCGATTTGGATCAATTGGATAATGAAATGCATAACAACACCTACATTTTCGGTTCTAGTCAATAACACCCCAGGAAAACAATTTAAACCAAATAGGGGTATAAGACAAGGTGACCCGATTGCCCCCTACATCTTTGTTATAGTTATGGAGAATCTAGCAAGAGAATTGCACAAGGAAGCCTTGCTTGATGATGCCTTAGTGGGCATCAAGTTAAAGAAAAATGGCACTCGATCCCCTTTTTAACCTTTGCCAATGACACAATTATTTTCGCAAAAGCAGCATACACTAGTCTCAACACAATTCAAAACATGATAAATAATTTCTCTAATTCATCTGGACTAACAATAAATTATAACAAAAGCTGCATGCAAGTCTCAGCAAATGTGAGCAATTCGCTAGCTAGATCCTTAGCTCAACAAATGAGAATCCCTATCTCAAAAACCATAGAAAAATACCTAGGCATTCCTTTGATTAATGGTAGAATCAAGAATTGTGTTTTTGAAGATGCAATCCAAAGTTTAAAAAAGCAACTGTCGAAATGGAAGGCATCATCCCTCTCACAAGCGGGAAGAGCGGTTCTTATCCAAGCAAATCTTAATTCTAAAATAAATTACTTAATGCAAAATTTTCTTCTTCCGAAAGGTATACTACAACAAATTGACCAAATCAATAAAAACTTCTTTTGGAATAAGCTCCAATCTGAAAGATACACACCTCTAATTAGTTGGGATAAGATCTGTAAACCTAAGCAACAAGGAGGCCTTGGTATTAGAAGAGCTGAAGAGTTAAATGAAAGTCTACAAATGAAGCTCCTATGGAAAATTCATGTGGAGCAAAACAATATTTGGGTCAAATTAGTTAGAGAAAAATATTTAGAAGATGAAAATATTAACCAAAGATCTAGCTTGAACACATCTTGGCAGTTTGGAAGACTGTTATCCCTTAAAAAGAAATTCAATCAAGGATTACTTTGGATCTGTAAACCTAAGCAACAAGGAGGCCTTGGTATTAGAAGAGCTGAAGAGTTAAATGAAAGTCTACAAATGAAGCTCCTATGGAAAATTCATGTGGAGCAAAACAATATTTGGGTCAAATTAGTTAGAGAAAAATATTTAGAAGATGAAAATATTAACCAAAGATCTAGCTTGAACACATCTTGACAGTTTGGAAGACTGTTATCCCTTAGAAAGAAATTCAATCAAGGATTACTTTGGATCATTGGAAATGGTACGTCAGTAAATGTCTGGAAAGACCCATGGGTAAACGACCATCCTCTGATGGATTATTTACAAAACTATGACCCTGATATGAAAGTAAGCCAGCTATTTACGAGCCAAAAACAATGGAATATTCCCCTGCTTAATAGTATATTCCCACATAATATAGCTCAAAAAATCATTGAGATTCAGGTACCAGATTGGGACACACCTGATAAACTTATTTGGAAATTGGAATCAAACGGAACCTTTACCACTAGGTCTACTAAAAGATTAAATGACTACAGACAACAAAACAATGATGACTATAAATGGATTTGGAAGTTGAACCTACCACCTAGAATAAAAAATTTAGTATGGAAAATAATGATTGATGGTTTACCAACCAAACTAAGGCTTAACAAATACATAAATCGTGTCCCATCTCAATGTTGACTTTGTGAATCTTATGATGAGGATAGCACACATTTTTCCTGAATTGTAAGTACACGAAAGAAGTAATCTCCCATTATGAAAGAACTGTTGGCAAAAAATGTCTAAATGCTAAGGGAGATAACATTGACATAGTGGATTTTCTTTCAAACAGAATGGTGAAAACGCCCCTGGAAGACTTAGGATTCATCTGGCAAGCTATTTGGGAGTCAAGGAATGAACATATATTTAAACATAAGAAACTACCTCACGTAGCAAATTTAGTTCATCAAATAATTACTAATTATAGCAATTGGAATCGTGATGAAAAGGAACATACAGAAAATAAACCAACAAGAAAAAGGCGGAAAAATAAATGGATTAGACCGGAAGGAGCTATCTACAAAATCAACGTAGATGGCTCGGTTAAACCCTCGGGCATTTGTCAGGTGGGGGGAGTCATCAGAGACTCCAAGGGTAATGTTATAGATATTTTCTATCACGAGACTTGCAATGGTACTGTTTTACAAACAGAAGCTGCTGCAGTCTGTTTGGGTCTGCAGAGTGCAACAAGGAGAGGCCTTCGGAATGTGATCATAGAAGGCGACAACCAAGTATTAATCAAGGCAATAACGGGGAATGACAACGTCAACTGGGAAATCATGCATCATGTGGAGAAGATTCACTCTATGGCTACCAACTTCGATCAAATTGAATTCAGACATTGCTTCAGAGAAGCCACCAGAGTTGCTGACTACATAGCTAGACATGGCATCATATGTAATAGATCTACTCTCCCTTTTAATAGGGATTTGTATTCCATCATCCTTCAGGATGATCATGGAGGTGTTTTACGGTCTCCGTAAAAAACTCCAAATATTTGCCCACTGTAAAAAAAACACCCCTTTTGGTTAGTTTGACTCATGTTGAGTTACATCATTGGAAACAGTTTTGGAGAAATTTACAAGACCCCAAAATTTTTGATATCTATAATTACCTTCTTAACAATATCGGTCACATATTAATTATTAGATTTACTCGTAACTACAATCAATTTAAACTAGTGTTAAAAAACAGGGATGGAATGATTACAAATAGTTTAAATGATGTTAATCATGAACCTACTTATAATATTCATTCCATGAGATTATACATATTATGTTTCATCAACCAGATAATTTACGAGACCAAATTTGCAACTATTAATAGTACTAAATACAAGTATCTCAAATCTGTTGAAAAAATTAACAGTCCGATCCATCAAATACTTTGGACCAATTGCTTTTATCCAGAGCTTAACGGCACAAATAGTGGGTTAACACCCCCCTTACTCAGCAAAATGTGGTATAACCTACAACACTATAATCCAATCTGGTACAAATACCATCAAATTTACATACTTACCACCCATAACTATCATAACAAGAAAAAACTCATCCTGATCAAAATCCTTCGAAACAATCACAATCGGTCTAAAAATGAGGCTAACAACAAATATACAAATATAACAAAAGAACATAAAACAAATCATAAACCAAATAATTATAACAACCTCAATACAAAACTTCCATTTCACATAAAATCTAAAATTGAGAATATAACCTCTTTACCTATCAAAAATAGAAAATTCAAATTAACCAAAAAGATAAAAAAATTTCTATATTAGAAAATGGCTCACAAAGCTAGAATATTTAAAATCAGTATTTAAATGACAAACATAGCATACTGGAACATTAGAGGGGTTCGAAAAATTAATCTTTGGGAAGACCTAGCTTACATTCGAAAAAGAAATAATCTAGATATTTTAGTTCTCACAGAAACAAAATCAAGTGAAGGACCTAATGAATCACTCTATAAACGAGCAGGCTTCAATAACGCCGATTATATCCCTTCTAATAGAACCAAAGGTGGAATTTGGATCCTAATTAAAAACTCAAAATTTACAGAATCAATCAAAGAACTAACGAAAACAGATAATTACATTATATACCTTGGCAACATTAGCAACTTTAAATTCATAATCTGTTTCATTTATGCACCCTCCAATCAAACTGAAAAAAATAGCTTCTGGACTGAACTAATAACAAATATTCAGAAACAATCTTTACCATGTATGATAATGGATGACTTCAACGAAACTGAATCTGCTCAAGAAAAAATAGGTGGAGCTCCACCGCATATTAAAAATTTTCAAAGAATTGAACAGATCTCAGAGGAATTAGATATCCATACAATTCCCTATACTGGAAGCCCAATTACATGGAGAAAAGGAGAAAGTTGTATAAATAATACCTATGAACGATTAGATAGAGTTATGATCCATACAGATATCTCAAATCAATTTCAAAACTTATCGGTACACAACCACCCCCCCTTTACAACCTTTGATCACTCTTTAATATCCATATCTATTGGAACAAATAAATTAAGAGCTGGATCACCCTTTAGATTCGAAATGTCATGTACCAACAATGATAATTATAACAAATTAGTTAAATCAACTTGGGAAAATAAACTACACGGATCATTCATGTTCACATTACTACAAAAACAAAAACTGCTAAAAAAAAATACGAAAATTTGGTGCAAATCACACCCTAATAACAATTTTCGTCAAATAAAAGAAATTGAAGATCAACTCCTTCTTTCACAAACAAAACAGACCATCGGAACTTCAACTGACAATACAAATAACAAATATAACATACTCTTAAACAAACGGGAAGCCCTTATGGAAACAACACTTTCTGGAAACAAATAGCTAAATCAAACTTCTTGAAATTTGGAGACAGAAATACCAAATACTATCAATCCATATCAAAAATAAGAAATTCAAAAAATATTACTCAAAATTTTACAAATAAACATGGAACATTAATTGAAGACGAAGACCAAATAAGAGAAGAAATTACCAAAGAACTAGCTGAAATATTCATCTTAAATAACCCGACAAGCAATAACAACACATACTTTCCTAACTTAATAAATCGAACCATTACTAATTCTGAAAACCTTGCCTTAACTAAACCTTTCTCAGATAAAGAAATCAAGGACACTTTATTCTCAATGACAGATGACAAAAGTCCAGGCCCTGACGGCTTTCCACCAGAATTCTATAAAAAGTACTAGGACACTGTAGGTAATCTCTTATGTAAGGCAATCAAATCCTTTTTCCATTCTGAAATCCTCCTGAAGGAAGTAAATACAACTTTCATTGCTCTTATTCCAAAAATAGATACACCTTCTAACATTAACCACTATCGACCAATCAGTCTGTGCAATACTATCTATAAAATCATCTCAAAATTACTAGCTAATCGTCTGAAACCGATCTTACCGTGTATCATAAATCCTTTTCAAGGAGCATTTATACAAGGTAGAAATATCCAAGACAATATACAACAAAAGCTCACTACAAGTCTCCAAAAATATACAACAAAATAAAGCACAGTCCCTCGCCCAACAACTAAATATTCATATTACCAAAACAATGGAAAAATATCTTGGAATACCACTCATTAGTGGAAGAGTATGTAATGCTACCTTTGATGATGCTATACTAAGTCTCAAAAAGTAGCTCTCAAAATGGAAATCAAACACTCTCTCACAAGTCGGTAGATCAGTACCAATTCAAGCTAACCTCAACTCTAAAACAAATTATTTAATGCAATCCTTCCTTCTTCCTAAAGGAATTCTAAATAAAATTGATCAAATAAACAAAAATTTCTTTTGCAACAAACTTCAATCTGATAATTATCACCCATTAATCAGCTCGGAACACCTATGCACCCCCAAAAGGGACGGCGGATTAGGATTTAAATCAGCAGAAGAAACCAACATTGGAATGCAAATGAAACTCCTCTGGAGAATCATATCCAATCCTAACAATATCTGGTCTAAGGTAATCTCAGAAAAATACCTCTCAAAAGAATCGTTAATGGAAAGAGGAAAATTTAAAACCTCATGGCAATTTGGAAGGTTTCTAAATATCAGAGACCTCTTCTCAAAAGGATTACTCTGGCTTGTAGGCAATGGAAAAAATATAAATGTTTGGACTGATATATGGGTAAATGAACAATATCTTGAAACTTTCCGAAATAATCAAAACTCTAATCTAAAAGTCTGTGACCTTTTCACTACAAACAATTCGTGGGATATAAATAAATTGAATAATATCTTTCCCCCTAACATCGTCCAAATGATCAGCAACATACATATCCCAACAAGAAATATTCCTGACAAACTTATTTGGATCTATAATAACAATGGAGAATTTACAGTTAAATCCACTACTTCCCTTCTCAATACCAGAAACACAAATAAAATTAATGCAAACTGGATCTGAAAACTTAACGTCCCTCCAAATATAAAAAAATTTTATATGGAAGATTATTCTGGATATCTTACCTACCACTGCGCGATTAAATAAATATATAAATAGAGTCCCCAACACTTGCTCTCTCTACAACTCTGACATAGAAGACACAAACCATCTCTTATTTAACTGCCAGATCACCAAATCTCTTATTATAAACCTTGGCATCAAATTAAAAAAAGTATTCATTATACTGGACCTAACAGACAACACCTCTGAAAATATCATTAACACCAAAACACTAAATAAAGACTTCTCTGACCTTTGTTACTTATGGCACAGTATCTAGGAACTAAGAAACAATATTATCTTCCGAAACAAAAAAAAAATATCATCAACACTCTATACCAAACAATTGACAACATATCTTCCCGGAACAAAGAAAATAATAATTACATAAAACCCAAAATCAGTAGACCTCCTCATAAATTAATTTGGAAACATCCACCTCCTAACACGATCAAAATTAATGTAGATGTCTCAGTTAAAACTAATCATGAAACTCAAATTGGTTGCATTATGAGAAACAACTACGGTCAGGTAATTCATATATATAAAAGCAACATTAGAAAATGCTCTATTATTTTAGCAGAAGGTATGGCTATATATGCTGGTATAAGACAGGCAAACGACTTGGGGATCAGAAGAATCATTATTGAAAGCGACAACGCAACCATCATCAATGTCATCAATCACATAATCAAAATCCCTTGGGAGGTAGCACAATTAATCGAAGAAATCAAGTCTCTAAAAGAAGACTTCGAATCGATCAACTTTCAACATTGCTACAGAGAGGCGAATCGAGCACCCGATTTCCTTACAAAATCTCCTTTAAATTGTAATATCATCCTAGGTTTTTACTGTTACAAGTTCCAAAACAGATGATCATGGATGTCTGTAGTACATCCAACTCTTTCCATACTGTAAAAAAAAAAATTATAAGAATGCAATATACAAATTTATAGTACCAATTATAAGAATGAATCGAGTTGTATTCAGCTCGGGATAGATCCATCTATATTCGGGTCAGTTCAAACATCGAGTCAAAATGGGTTGCGTAATTGCATAACCAAAAGGTGACGTCGACTCGGAACAAAAAGAGCTGTACACAGCGTACAACTGCCGAAGCCTTGAGCTCGCAAGGGAAAGGAAAGGGAACACCCTTCACAATTTGCAGCCATTTTTCCAATCGTTCTCTCTCTCTCGCCATCACACCCACCTAAACTCTATATTCAACGAACCTCACAATCGTCCCTTTCTCCAATCCCTGTTATCGAAATTCCCAACTTCCCCGAAATCTCCTCCCCTCCCTCAATTCCTTCAATCCACGCTCGATTCTTGGCCCTGTGTTTGCAATTCGCAAACCTTGCAGTGATGGGTCAAGCGTTTCGGAAGCTTTTCGATACTTTCTTCGGCAACTCTGAGATGAGGGTTAGCTCTCTTATCATCCCCATATTTCTCGATTTTCAGTCTATATTCTCTCGTTGATTGTGGGGATCATCGCGTTTTTTCGGTGCCATCTGTAGTTTCGCTCTATTTTGAAGATCGGAGTGGTTACTTTTTTTCAACTCTATTGATTCATTCTTTTGTTTCAACTCTATTGATTCATTCTTTTGTTTCTGATTTATGCGATTCTGGTCTCCTCTGTTGAATTTTATTGATTCATGTCATTTTCACATCTGTATCTGATTTTGAGGGCCTTGGGAATCGGAGGTGTTAGGGTTGTGTTTTTGTGATTAGGGAATTGCTGGGGTTCTCATGTTTGCAAAGCATCTGTTTAGATAGATGGAAAATTGGGCTTAGTGGCTAATTGGACTTGGAAATTGTAGGGTTTTTATATCTCAGCTTAGCTGAGTAGTTGTATATAGGTACATAGCTGAGCTGAAGTTGCCCATTTCTGATCCACACGAAGATATTGTTCTTTTGTGATTCCCCTCGGAATTAGTCTGGTATCTTTTTCAATACTATGAGTTGCCGAGTCAGTACTCGTACTTAGCTGTGCCCATTTAGAATCTTTATCTGATCATATCTTCTGTTTCTTCTCTGTTTCCAGGTTGTGATGCTTGGCCTTGATGCAGCTGGCAAGACAACCATACTCTACAAACTGCACATAGGGGAGGTCTTATCAACTGTTCCCACAATTGGTTAGTTGCATTATCTTGATTAGCAGAATAACCTACTTAAGATGTGGAGGAAAACCTCCTTATATGCCATGAATTAGACATCTAAGCAAGTCTACTGACCCTACAAAAATTTGAAGCGAACCTTATTTTTGTATGAGCTTTTTTTAAGTGAATAAGGCAACACAGCAGATGGGTTTGGCCACGGAAAGGCTCCAAAAGAAATTTAGAGATGAGAAAAATTGGTGTTAGCTCATAATCGACTTAGACTAGTTGTTTATGAACATTGTTCCTGTGTTCTTTTGACTAAGCAAAGCCATAGTTAGTTTGTCTATTTTTGGATTGAGTGCTTTGTTAGTCATGCCATTCTTTTTCAAATTGAGTATATAATTTATAGTTTATGCCAACTTCTCACTTTATAATCCCCATCCCATGGCATATCATAACCTATTTATCGCACATATTGATGAAATAAATTATGTCAGTCCATGCCTACTCATTTATTAGTAGATTTAAAACAATGGTGTAAATCTGACCCTCAGTATGATAATTGGGACTGTTGATCTGGTGAGAAACTACTCGTCTTGGTTAGAATTAACATGTTGATCTCTGGATTAAATAAATAAGTAAGGCTGTGATATTTTCCTACTCCTCAAAGGCCATTATTTCTTATTGCAGTTACGTTATCACTTATCTATAGAGCTCATAGCGATTTTGGTACTTTGGTTTACTTTTGACATGATATAATTGTTCTCTCTGTATTATCTTTCAAGCTTCTCTGTTGTCTTTATAAGTGATTTGACATGGTTACTTTTGGATTTTTACAGGATTTAATGTGGAGAAAGTTCAGTATAAGAATGTGATTTTTACTGTATGGGATGTTGGGGGTCAAGAGAAACTAAGACCTCTCTGGAGGCATTACTTCAACAATACTGATGGACTGGTATTGATTACTTCAGTTAAAAATATGAACTTTTGTTATGATACAACTGTGCTTCTTTGCTTTCCTTGAGCAGTGACCTAATTTTAATTGGTTAAGTGGTTAACATGATTCAAGTTTATTCCAACTAAGGTCTACAATCTACATGAAAACTGTTCTGGCAGATCTATGTTGTTGATTCCTTGGATCGGGAGAGAATTGGCAAAGCAAAGCTGGAGTTCCAGGTAGTTTTTGATAAATTTCGCAGGCTACAATAGCTTCACTTTCAGTTATCATTTATGATGGCCTTTTCTTTTTATCAAGGGAAAGCCATTCCACTTTTTTGAATGACCTTATTTTTCTTATTTCAGACTATCATCAGTGATCCATTCATGCTTAATAGTGTCATCTTGGTATTTGCTAACAAACAGGACCTGGTATGTTGTCTTTGACTTCTGTTTACTAATCCAATGATCAATTCATGTTCAATTGGTAAAATGTCAAATGCTTATAGTTTTTCTCTGGGGCTACTAGTCATCTCATGTATCTCAAAAACAATACTCTGTATTCTGTAACCATGATGATTACCTACTTAGTACAGCTCTTGATAGATTTGTCTTGCTTCTTGCAAACTCATTACCACTGCAATAAGAAGCTTTTCTTCTAAATAGTTGCCCATTGCAGTTTCGCCTGGGTAGATATCCATCTGATGCTGTTGCCCTGGTTTTAGTAACTGTTTTATTCTTTTCTATGAGTGAATCTTTTTTCGTAATGTAACCCCGTCGCTTGTAGATTACCATGTGTTGTCCTCTTCCTTGTATGTTTCTTCTTTCTTCTCTGTTGAACCTAAAGTTTTTTATTTTTGTATATAATTATATATTTCATATATGCATTTTCCTAGAATGCGCTCCTGTACTACAAACACTTCTATCTGCTTCTGATCTTTTGGCATATTGATGCCTTCTCACTGTGGGTGGGCTTTTTAGCCAAGTCTGGGGGGGATTAGAAGAACTTATGTGTGTTTGTGGTAGAACTGTGGAAACTTAATTGTTTGGTTAATTGTGTTCCGATGTCATTTTATCTTTACTTGTTCTCTTGTGAAATGATGTTCCTGGTACAGATTTTAGTTCTTTCTTTTTGATTCTGTAAAGATTTTTCTTTTTTTTTTTCTATAATTGATTAAATCTGCATTCTAGTATGAAGAATCACTTATCATCTGTTGTTCCCCCTTTGCATATATCCATAAATGTCTATTGTACCTATTGGTAAAGTGAGTCTATATGCAAGTCCATTTTTCCACGAACTTGAACAACTCAACAACCATATGCCTGGTATGACTCCAAAAAAGTCTACAAATGAATTGAGGCATTCATATTTCATTGTGCGGACTAAATTTAATCACTTAAGAGCTAAAGGCAAGCACAACCTACCACATCTAGAAAGAAAGGAAGTAATATAAAGAGGCAGTAAAGGGATTCAGCTCATTAATGCTTCAACAGTAGCTAGAAATTATGTATTACAGTTGAAGAAACTGTTTGGAGGATTTATCTTGCCTAAATTAGATAAATATAATTGACTTGCTTATGCTTAAAAATCATTCTACAAAAACACTTGTCACCTGGTCCTATTTTAAAACTTCTGAAGCTGGATTTATAGAATGCTATAATAGTCAAATGGTGTTTGCTTGATTGGTGCTATACTGTACACATAGAGGAGAATCTCTACATTGGGTTGTTTTTATTCAAATAGATTTATCTAGAGACTGAAGAGAAAATAGTGAAGGGTTAGAAAACACAATTTTACAAAATTCGAGTTGGACTGACCCAATTCTCTCATCTGTTAAAAGAGAGGAGCAATGACTCCAATGGAGGTATGTGAAGGGCTTGGTCTCTTTGATCTGAAGAACAGAAAATGGCACATTCAAGGAACATGTGCGCTTAAAGGAGATGGTCTCTACGAAGGACTGGACTGGTTATCCAGCACTCTCAAGGAAGTAAAAGCAGCTGGGTACTCTTCAGCGGTGTCCTTTTGAGTAGGTACACATTTCTTTTTTACAGTTTACACTTTTACCTTCATCTTTGAGGGGGAAAAAAAAAGAAAAGAAAGGTTAGACATTGCTGCAGGAATGTTTTACAGGTTGAAGTATTGAATTTTGAAGCTGTAGCTCATAAGCTTAATCCAACCTTGCATCTTGTGAAAGTTGTATGGGAACAAACATGTTAACAATGTCACTTTGACAAAAGTTGTCTGTCTGTAACCATTGATAACAAAGACGTTCCTGCCAATACAAGCAAGTGAAGAAACAATCCATTTTCATCTTGAGCTAGCATATACTTGTCATGTAAAATGAAATAATAAGCCCCACCCGTAGATTAAAGGGCTTGTTTGGTACGTCTTGCTTATATAGATGTATGGTACTTTTTACTTGAAAGGTATTCGAGTAGTTTACAACGTGAGTACGTGACATAATCATGTCAATAAGTTGCCAAGCTATTAAATGCAGTTTTGGGTGTGCCAAGCAAGGACTTAATTTGTATCCGTCCGAAAATGTGTATATGATTAAACCTTTCGTCTTCTTACGCTTTTTTCCAGACAGGTTAACTGGAGTCCTTGACATTTACCCAATGTAGCCGAGGAAACTTCTACTGTGCAAATGTAAGGAAGCATGTCAGCATTAAGTGATCATTAGAATGCTGTTGTGCAACAAAGAAGCTAGCACTGCTCAGTTATTTGCTCCAATGGAGGTCTCCTCAATGAATCTTTTAAACTTACCCTGTGACCAAAAAAGATGTATATTTTGACGTTCTGAAAGTCATCCCAAAAATATATGTTTGTAAAGATGGAAAATCACGCTTTTTAACTTCTCAGGCTTGGGTATGCTTGTTTGTTGCTGAAGTTTCTGTATTTGGTGTTATATGAGAGTTCCGAGAGTTTTGCACGAAGTGAGATTTACACATTGACCTCTTATGAGAAAGAGGTCATTGGTGGGGTTTAAGTTCTTGGTATTGCTTTTTCTATGAATTGAAACTCCTATTACGGGGCCCAGTAGTGTAAGGAGTAAGGGGAATGTTGGGAGGGAGTCTTGTCCTTGCATCTGCTTCTTTAGTGCTCGTCTGAATTACAATAAAAAACTCAAGAATTGAAACAACTCAGGTATTAGGCTTTAATAATGTGTTTGGATTAGAATTTTGTTTTTAAAAAACCTAAAAAGTACTCCCTCGGTTAATTAAAACTTGTCGTTTACTATTTATGCACGTTTTTTTAGAATGATAAAAACTATATGAAATATTAAGTTTTTTTAAAATTTGTTTTTATAAATTCATACTTAATAGTAACAAGTATGAAATTATTAAAAAAATATATTAAAAAAGTTACTCCGTATTTTATATAGTTTTTAATACCTCAAAAAGCATGCGTGAATAGTAAAACGTCAAGTTTTAAGTAATGGAGGGAGTATAATTTTTGGGAGGGTGTTCCTATATACACCGCAAATTCACGGATTAAAGCTGCTAAACAACGTCGAATCCGACATTGTAATGTTAATTATATTACAACGTCGGATCCAACGTTGTAATATGTGAAGTGAAGGATCGGATTGGGCCGAATCGGGCTAACAACGTCGTATCGGACGTTTTTAAGGTAAATTTATCGGAATTTTCGCCAAATGCCCTTGAGGTTATGGCTAATTCGCGTGGTGTACGAAAGTTTGACATATTTCGCCAGATGCCCTTGAGGTTTCCATTTTTTTCGCCAAATACCCCTGAGGTTTTCATTTTTTCGCCAAATGCCCCTCTGTCGAATTTGTTAACATTTTTTTATTGAAAATAAAAAGAAAAGAAAATATTATTTCATTATTATTTTTGTAAGGTATTATTTGTACAATATTATTTAATTATGGTAATTAAATCATCTAATATTATTTACACAATACCATTTCATATTACATTTTTTAACCAATGGAATTAATTCAATTTTTTTTGATAAAGTTAAAAGTAACTATACAATATTATTTCATTATGTATTAATTACATGATATCATTTCATGCTATTTTTTAAACAATGGGATTAATTCAAAACTTTCTTTTATAAAAAATTACATAGTTCTATATATACGGATTCTTTTTTTTTCATAGCAACCAATCTCTCTCTTTGTGTGTATATATATAGTGAAAACTATTTTTTTATATAATAATCTTAATTTTTGGAATTTCACCCAATCAACCTAATCTACATAAATTTTCAAATAATAAAAATTTTAAACAATTAGAATAGATAAATCTCATTGGTTAAACATGTTTAAAATTTTTAGATTGATTAAAGAAACATGTACAAATTTTATTAGTTTGATTTTTTTTTCTAGATTTAGTTGATTGGAAGGAAATTGTAAAATTAAAATGATTATGTCATCTAAGCAAAAATATTTCTCATTTAACAATTAGAATAGATAAATCTCATTGGTTAAAAAATGTTTAAAATTTTTATTATTTGAAAATTTATGTAGATTAGGTTGATTGGGTGAAATTATAAAATTTAATATTATTATATAAAAAAAATAGTTTTCATTATATATATACACACAAAGAGAGAGATTGGTTGCTCTAGAAGAAAAAAAGAATTCGTATATTTAGAACATAACTTGTATTTTTTTATAAAAAAAGTTTTGAATTAATCCCATTGTTTAAAAAAATAGCATGAAATGATATCATGTAATCAACACATAATGAAATAATATTGTATAGTTACTTTTAAATTTATCAAAAAAAAGTTTTGAATTAATTCCATTGGTTAAAAAATGTAATATGAAATGGTATTTTGTAAATAATATTAGATGATTTAATTACTATAATTAAATAATATTGTGCAAATAATACCTTACAAAAATAATAATGAAATAATATTTCCTTTTCTTTTTATTTTCAATTAAAAGTTAATAAATTCGACAGAGGGGCATTTGGCGAAAAAATGAAAACCTCAAGGGTATTTGGTGAAAAAAAATGGAAACCTCAGGGGCATCTGGCGAAATATGTCAAACTTTTGTACACCACGCGAATTAGCCTTAACCTTAGGGGTATTTGGCGAAAATTCCGTAAATTTATTTTACATAATTTTTCACACAAGTACCCACAAACAACACCAAAAAAAAACGTCCATTTGGACGTTGTAAATCCAAAAAAAATTTAGTTTTTGTAATATCTCATATTAAGCCCGATTTGACCCGTATTAGCAACGTTGAATTAAACATTGTAACAACGTCTAATTCAACGTTGTTACAACGTTCGGATTTTCTAAGTGAAATTACAACGTTGTTACAACGTCGGATTGAACGTTAATTTGCGGTGTATATAGGGAACGCGTTTTTGGGAATACATGTGAGGGTGGATAAGTTGAAATTTACCCTTTTTATTTATCTTAAAAAATCATTTCTTTTTCTTTTTAAATCATAAATTAGGTATTTGCCAATAATTTAAATAAATAGTTTTTATTAATAAGAGTTACAAAATTAGTTTTACACAAATTCTCATGAAAGTTTATATTCAACCAAATAAAATGCAACATTTTAATTTACATGAAGTTAAACTTATTCAAACGTGTTTTCTTAAATTATAAGAAGTTCAATTCTCAAGAACTTACTTTCCCATGAATTAAATTCCTAGAAGTATACTTCCCAAGTTCATCCAAATGAGCACTTATTTAGGTTAAAATTCAAGTCTCATTTTACTTTTGATCAATGGGTTGCGTAAGTCATAACTCTTATCGGTTATGTGTTCGGGGTTTATCCTATTGGGTTTCTCATCATTAAAAAATTCCTATTATGGAGTATTATTTTGAAAAACATGTTAACTTAAAATCATAGGAACCTACCCTATTTGCAAGTTTTTTTTATTAGATAAAAATTCGAGTTCAGACAAATTTGAAACTCGAAGGTCGGCCAAGCCGACATACGGGAGAACCGTCTAAAAAACTTAATATACAATAATATACAAAACGGTGCAAACTTAGTCAAACGCACTCTACAAAAAATGAAACCAAACAGACCTAAACCAAACTGGATGTGGCCGAAGACGAGGGATGAAGCCAAGCCTCACCCTGAAGCAGAACCGTAGATGAGCGATATATCAGAACCCGAACATCCTGTGGACAGTGAGGATGAAGTGTGAATTCTTGTAGGCAAGGGATATTATTTTTCCCATATCTTTTTAACATAAATCAACAATATAGGAAGCTGCAATATGACAATATAGTCTTGAAATTGTAAATATATAGACAGGTGATCCAAAGGACCGTATACAAAAGGTTGGGTCAAGGTGCTTATTACAAAATGGCCTAGCAGGTCGTACCTCTCTATACCTCCCAAGTAGAGCTGGCAAAACCTGACCCGACCCGAAAACCCGACCCGACTCACCCGAACCCGACCGAAACCCGAAAATCTGGAGTCATCCGTAACCCGAACCCGAGACCGAACACGACCCGAACCTGACCCGACTCGAAACAGACCCGAACACAGATAAATCCGACCCGATTCAAACCCGACCCGACTCTGAACCCGACCCGACCCGACCCGACTTGAAATGGTTATTTAACATCAACATTTTAATGCTTGAATGTTAAATGTTGTTTATTTTAACACAATCTCGATCTCAATCTTAATCTCAAATTCAAACCCCAATCTCGATCTCAACCTTTATCTTAATCTCAAATCTCGAACCCCAATGTTAATCTCAAATCATGATCTCAATCTCGATCTCAAATCTCAATATCTGTCTCAATCTAAAATCTAGATCTCAAATCTCAAATCATTATCTCAATCACAATCTCAAGTTCTCAACCTTTAACTCAATCTCAAATCTCAATCTTGATCTTAATCTTAATCTCAATATCAAATATCGATCTTGAACTCAATCTCAAACCTTAGTCTTAACTTGATCTCAAATCTCAAATCTTTATATATCTTAACCTCAAACTCAAATCTCGAATCTCAAATGTCCATATTTGTCACAATCTTAAATCTCAATCTTGATCTAAATCTCAATCTTGATCTAAATCTCAATCTCGATCTAAATCTCAATCTCAATCTAAAATTTTAAATCTCAAGAGTCAAGACTTTAAATACATCGAATATTCGAATCCATCGAAGATGAAGTATTTATAAGTTTTATTTATAATTTCGGTTTTTTTAAACGTGTTTCTTTATATAGGTATAAGTATAATAATTCTATTAGTTTTCATAACTAAGTGTTATTTTATTTTTATCTATATTATTATATTTTGATAGAATTAATTATTTATATCTAGATTTGTTAAAAACTAATAATAATAATGAAAAAAAAACTAATGGGCCAAAAGCTAAAAATGAAATGGGCATTGAAAATGATATGGGTCAATAATATAGTCAAACAAAAAATAAGCCCATTTGCAACTTGCTAGTTAAAATAAGGTTAAATCCTAAATGTACAATTAATTTGATTTAATTATAGCACCGATCAATTGGTTTAAATGTTTAAAAAAAAGATGATGTTGCCGAATACCGAATTTCCGATTATGACTTTTTTGAAAATCAGTCGACAACCGATGAGTCAATGACAATGAGTGTATTCAACCGAGTCAAAATTACATATTCAAGTATTCAACCGGGTCAAAATAATTTATTTTAAGTAAATTATATATTTAAGTATTCAACCGAGTCAAAATCATTTATTTTAAGTAAATTACATATTTAATTATTCAACCGAGTCAAAATCAACCTAATTATCCAAACGGGTCGAATATGATTCGACCAAAAACTCAAACCAACTATACGGCTATACCCACTTTGATTCGAAACTCAAATGAGACCGAACCGTCTCTTGACCCAAAACCCGAACGAGCCCGACCCGCTTTGACCCGAACCCGAATGGGCATGACCCGATTTAACCCGAAACCCGACCAATCTAAAATTCATTATGACCGAACCTGACCCGAACCCGATCCGACCAGTACCCGACCATAAATTTTACCCGAACTGACCCGACCCGTCAGTGACCCGACCCGAGCAAGTCTGACCCGAACCCGACCCGAACAACCGAATTGCCAGCTCTACTCCCAAGTAACACTGCCAAAATTCCACACAAGTCTCCTATCTCATCCTCTTCTCATTTTACTCTCTAATCTCAATCTACTAGCTAACCAAGCGGTTAACCCAATGAACCTCCCTGAGTGTTTTGCCTTTACACATTAATGAGATCCAAGATTTACTAGTTTCAATTATAGATGAGCCCATTGTTTCGGCTTACAAGCTTCATTCTTAAATACAAGCCTCTTTCGGGCCAGTAGGATAACACATATAAATGCCATAAAGACATTCAATTTCACTTGATATATAACCCCCTTTCGCTTCACACGGCTTGAGGCTCCATTGCAAACTAGTGGAGACATTTTCTAATCCCTTTTCTCGATCAGGGAGCTCTGCCCATCTCCAAACGACTCTTTGAGCTTTCTTGATAGCAGGAGAAACAAACTAGATGTGGCTTTCATCTTCTTCAGCGAGCTTACACATAGGGCAGACAACTGCCACACTTCCCTTCCAATGTTTGATCCTTCTCCCAGTTTGTAGTCTCCTCTTTGCAGCAACCCAAACTACAAATCCCCATTTCCGACGTTGTGTACCCTTCCATATGATCTCCCTCTAATTGACGAGGGGTCCACGCTATCTCAGCAGATCATATATCTCCCTCCAACTACCTCCCCTAGAAAGCTAAAGGTTTAATGGTGCTCCCCCTCCCCCCGCACTTATAAGATAAACTTTAATACTTTCAACTCTTTCTTTTAAGACAGGTGTTGCACCCTCTAAGACAGTAATCCTCATCAAATAAATTTTCTTCGACTCATCCTCAAGAATCAAGATGTTGCACCCTTTTTGATTTTTTTTCTCAGGTCTGTTTTTTATCATTATTCGATTTCTTCCAGATCTCATCATTGTCATACTTTCTCATTTGGTGGAATTTATTGCTCATAACTATCACCTCTTTTTTCGTCTCCCTTTCACAACACTTCTCTAGGGGACATCATTCAGTCCTTATCCCTTGTAGCACTAATTGACACACCTGAATTAGCTAGTTTATCCGCATCTTCTTAATCACTTCAAATGCATTTTTACTTTTCATCTGTTGACAACCCCTATCACAACAATTTCCTATTCGCCTCCACTACTCACAGTCACATTATCCTTAGTTAATAACATATTTTCTGTCATGCTATCTCCCCTTCAATTTATTACAAGCTTTCACACATGTACACACTCAGTTCTATTGACATTCTCTCTTTCTGACACTTATACCATTGCATTATCTTTCTTTTGTTGTACAGCACACGTAGCTTCTTTCACATTCTCATCTACTTTAGCCTCGCCTAAAACTTCTTGCACACTATCATCAACTTTAGTCTCTCATGCGGATTTAAGTGCCCATATCATTTTTCTATATTTGTGTGGTTCTATCCCTAGCATGCCACACTTATTAGACTCATGCCCAAACCATCGAAAATGCGTAAATGTTTTATAGATTTCTCCACTATCAGCGAGAATATCAATCGATCTTATCCCCATTCCCTCAAGTGTAACTTCCACTAGAATACGAGCATACGAGAACCTACTTCTTCTTGTTGTATAATCATCCATACAAAATGGTTTTTCAATTACACTCCCAATCCTACTCAACTCCTATTACTAAAGAAAATTGGACCAAGTTCGAGCAAGCATATCCACAATGGACTACACCTTAAGCAAAAGTAGCCTGGTTCCACCCAAATGTCAAAGTCCGTTCTCAAGCACCCAACACATGTCCTCATCCTTCAAGAACTTGAAAATAACACCCATTCTCCTTGACAAATATTTCCGGTGTTGCTACTTTTTGGTTCATTCCAACAATGTTTTCTCTACTTGCAAAGAAGTTAGAATTTCAAGTATACCTTTGTTAACGTCACACCCCACTCCATTTGTCCCTCCGCCATATCATCATTCGTGACCACCAATCAACCCTTTTCCACATCATGATGACACAACGTTTTTTTAGTATGTTTAACTTTTCTAATTGCATTAAGACATTGTAAATTATATTAATTAAATACTCTCCAAATGATGTTTATAGTACTTGTAAATTTGGAATCCAAATACACCCAAAACAAAACTTGACTTCTTTTTTCTTTATTCTAGGAAAAAAGGATTCAACCCTATATGTCCGATTTAAAACTAATAGACCCAATCCAAACTCAAAAACCCGATCCAATCTATGGGTGAAATTGATTAATCAGAATCCTAAAAACTTAATACAGTACATAACTTATTCACTTGAAAGTTGACCAAACTTGATAGTCCAAACCCAAATTAATCAAACCTGATTCAATCGAAAACCTACTATAGTCGAAATTTGAAATAACTCGAACTTAAGATACATTGTAGGAAAATTTTAAACATTAAGATTGAACTAATTAAAATTCGAAATAACCAAAATTGAGACAATTGGAATTTGGAATCTAAAATAAGTATAAATCTAATTCAACCCATCGCGACTCAAATGATCAAATCATTTAAAATTACTCGAAATCCTAATAGTCAGACTCAAATCCGACTAACAAGTAATCCGTATAAACAATACTAACCCATCTCAAAATATAGGTCGTTTGACTTTTTATTTTTATTTTTTTTTGATTTGGAAAAAAATCGGTTAGGGAGTATCTAACTGATAGCATCTTGACGGATGAGGTCATGAGGACTTGGATCAGTGTCTAAACAAACACCCTTGACAAAGCGGCAAATGTGTGCAACCTTATCCGCCACTCTGTTACCACTACGAGGTACATGAGAGAAAGAAACCTCTCTAAAATTTTGAAGAAGAATTTTGATATCAGATAATAGCAGTTCGATTTCCCAAGGGCATGTCCGGCCGGTTTTGAGGTGATTTATGATAATCAACGAGTCACCCTCGATCTGGATGACCGGTTTGACTTTTTAGTACTTTTTAAAGAGTTAAAACCTAAATAAAATTAAATATTTTATTAATTTTTTAAAATAATATTATAATTTTTAGTTTGTTAAAAAAAACGTGAAGTCAACTGTAAAATGTGACTGGAGAGTCCACGTGGCCTTAAATGATTGGAAAACCGCATTGTATTGACGTGGAACATTGGAACAAATCGTCGTCTTCATTCCATTCCAAGCCCTCAAATGGGTGAAAAAAGAAACACCGCACTCACTAAACGCTTCGCTCTATCCCGTCGTCGGTAGAAATCCAGAAACTCATCGGATTAGGGTTTGTCCTCATCGGTTATCTCTCTCCACCCCCCCTCCCTTTGCGAATCTTCTCACGATTCAGAATGCGGAAGTTTCTAATGGATACTTTAATGCTCTAATTCTTCTTCTCCCCGAATGTTCCTTCGTTCAATTGTGGGAAAGAGGACGCTGAACTACTGAATAGCCGCTTTTAATCTTACCGTGCTGCATCACAGGTTGGTGGTTCCTATCTGTTGTTTTCCTGTTATCTTCTTCTGGTGATTTGAATTTTCGCTGTTTCCGAGTCCTGTGTAGGTTGGATTGACTTGTCCAGGTGCTTGATAGATGCCTCCATTTCTATTGCTTGTCTTTTAGTTTGCTTATGTTTCAAGTTGATCCGTTTTGCATTCTTTGAATTGAAAAATAAATTAATGAATAAATAAAGTTTTTTTTTTTTGTTGGAGCGGAAACTAATAGCTATGTGTAAATGAGGGGCTGTTGGAGAGTGCAGAGAGGGTTTTCCACTCAGGTCCTAGTACCAATTTTTATATGTAGTATTATGATACTGATGCTCTGTTCATCTTTTGGTTGGACAGTCTGATTGGAAGGATGATGAAGTATCAAACGTATGCTGCACTGAGTTTGTTTGCCGCACTCGGTGTTATTTATCATGCATTTCACAGTAGAGGCCAATTCTACCCTGCTATGGTCTATCTGTCCACTTCTAAGATCAACCTGGTGCTCCTTCTGAACATGGGCCTAGTGATTATGTGTGGTTTATGGCAGTTGACCAAGAAGATCTTTCTTGGCTCACTTCGTGAGTCGGAGGTGGAGAGATTGAATGAACAGTCATGGAGAGAGGTCATGGAAATCCTTTTTGCAATCACGATATTCAGACAAGATTTCTCAGTGTCTTTTCTTGCTATGGTTACTGCACTCCTCTTAATCAAGGCTTTGCACTGGATGGCACAGAAGAGAGTGGAGCATATTGAGACCACTCCAGCTGTCACCAAGATGTCTCATATCAGGATTGTTTCATTTATGGGATTCCTCCTCCTCATAGATAGTCTATTCCTTTACAATTCTTTGAAGTATTTGATTGAGACACAACAGGCTTCGGTTTCTCTCTTCTTCTCGTTTGAGTAAGTTTTTTCCTCACATAACATCAAAATGTCTTCCTTTAGGCTAACAAAAATATCTCTTTGACTTGGTTATTGTTGTTTATATCATTTTAGAGACAAATCCTATCATATGAGATATAGTAAAGTAAATGTTCTACTTTATTGTGGAACTACCTTTTGTTCTACTTTATTATGGAATTACCTTTTGTTTTGGCTTTCCTGCTTGATTGATGTCGTGAACTCATCATGATACTTTCTTCTTTTTATTAGTTTTTTTAATCAAAATTTATTATAGATTTGTTTTCTTAGTTGCTTGAGATTGCAATATTCTGATTATGTGCTGATGAACATTACAACATTCACAAGATGAAAAATGTTAATAACTGGAATTGGTTGATTGAACATGCAATATTTCTTATATGGAATGAACAATGCCCTTCATTATTTCTCTTAATAAAATATGTTCACATGGTATGTAAAGTTTTGAGGATTTGAACATATATGGTGATGCCCAGTGCTATCTCGATGGCTTCTTTATCTCTTTGATTTTCATTATCCTAGTTAGCATAGCCTGATTAGATGGTGCTCTCCATTTTAAGTGCATACAGCATACCTTGTATTTTAATTTTTTCTGATGGATTATATTTTTCAGGTACATGATACTAGCAACAACAACAGTGGCAATTTTTGTAAAATATGTGTTTTATGTATGTGATCTACTTATGGAAGGTCAATGGGAGAGGAAAGCTGTCTATACGTTCTACTTGGAACTAATTCGGGACTTATTGCACTTGTCTATGTACCTGTGCTTCTTTATGGTGATTTTCATGTAAGTCAATAATTGATTCAACTGATATTTCTTTTACTTAGTTCTGGAAAGTTGATTCCTTTACAAATTGCTTTCATTACTCTAGAGAAAAAGACTAAAAACTAAGACTGGGGCTAATTATTCTTAAAATCTCAAATAAAAGTCTATATGCAGGTTTTCAGGAAAAATGTTCTTCCCTTGATTGGATTGCTGTGTTTATTTAATTGCTAAATATCTTTCTCATTTTGAATTCTTGTTCTGGTAACTTCTTGTGATGAATTTTTAATACATATTTCATAAAACCAATTTTCTCAATTTGGAAGAAAATTAGGTGACCATATCAATATTGTTGATATCTTTCTATCAGTGTTTAAATATCTATATTAAATATTTGAAGATGAACAGTTTCTTCTCCCATGGAGTAACATTTTGCAAAAGAAACATACTAATATAGGGTTTTATGAACCTAAAATAATATTAACAAAAGTTAGATGAAATGCCAAATAAGTCTTCTTCTAGTACTCTTCATAAAACATGGAGCTGAACTGACTTGAGACAATGTCAACTCTTAAAAAGCACTTGTTATCTGTTAAAATTTCTTTATCACTAGGAAATACTTTCCAAATCTAGGTGAGTTCCAGATGAACATATGTCCTATTGGAGGATATCTATCAAGTGATTCTGTTGTTTATCGTGACTTGAAATGTGGTAGACTGGTAGTTGGTGCATCTTTTTTTTTTTAGGAGGGGTGGGGGATGGGGGCGCATTTTCTTGTATTGTTCTTGAATTTGACAGAAATAATCTTTAACTTAACTGTTCCCAAGTGGGGAAATTGATGTACTTCTTTTTCTAGCAATTTTTAACGTGCATCATTCTTGAAGTTGATAAAAATAACCTTAATCTGTTCAAGTTGGGGGCAAAGTTGATGATTTGGTAATTCATGTGGAAATATTTCTGTGAAGTTTTTCTTAGATGTTGGTTTACTTCATTTGAACTAACATTTTTTTATACAAATTTTAGTAACTGATGGTATTTACATTTCATGTATAGAAACTATGGCGTACCTTTGCACCTCATAAGAGAGTTGTATGAGACATTCCGTAACTTCAAGATCCGTGTTGCTGATTACATCCGCTATAGGAAGATTACTTCCAATATGAATGACCGATTTCCGGATGCTTCACCCGAAGAGTTGGATGTGTGAGTTTTTTCCCCCATATTTCTTTGATAGTCAATAAGAAGTTTCATTGAGAGAATGCAAGACTATACAATTCCAATCTTCTGCCTTTATTTCATGTTACTGGCATATTAACACCTTTTATTGGGTGTGTAGGGGTGATGCAACGTGCATCATCTGTCGTGAGGAAATGACCACTGCTAAGAAGCTTTTATGTGGGCATCTCTTTCATGTGCATTGCCTTCGGTCTTGGTTAGAGCGACAACATACCTGTCCTACTTGTAGAGCTCTTGTTGTTCCTTCCGAAAGTGGTACAACCTCAGCTACAGGACCACATGCATCACAGACAAATTCTAATCAACATGGTATGCAACGCTTTAGTCATGTAATTTTGTTTAGCATATCACATTTAACACATTAGGAATCTGGTCATTTCTTCAATGTTGAATTTTTTTGGCGGTTAAAAGTGTACTGGTAGTTTTGTTACTGCTGCCTAATTTATTATCTGCAATATGCAGCTTCTGCCAGCACATCTGGTCAGAGTTCAAATATTGGCGGTACAGCAGATGATAACTTGATCAGAAACACTAAACTACAGGCTGCAGCTTCAGCAGCAGCTTCAATGTATGAGAATTCCTTGGTTTATCCAGCCACAGGCACGCTAGTATGGTGAGTATAATATTCTTGTTGATGCATTTTCTCCTCTCTGGAAGTGTACATTAAATAATTTTTTGATGGCCAGGCCACCTCATCTATGTAGTTGGATGTTGTGAATCTCCCTGGTGAAATCAGATGAGTGTTTATGTTAAAATCTGCAGGTTCACCCTAGTGCCTGCTTATATTTAAAATACTACCACTCTATTCTTAGGAGCTAAATCCGATTCATTTGAATTCCAGCTTCATTTTTGCAACAGTAATAAATGAGCTGTGGGATTGATTTGTTATCTGAATGTTTCATTTATAAAGTTCACTTGGAAGTTCTTCAAGATGCGGTTGAAAAAGGGCTTGGTCCCTTCTTATTCCTTTCCTTTTCTTGGTTCGCCTTGCCCCTTTGTTTTTTTTTGGTTGTTGACTGTTTTAATTGGCTGTGTTTGTTTGATGACCATTTTTATGACACTTTTGGGTCATTCAGAAACACCCTCTCGATATCGTTGGGGAAGGGGTGTGTACACCTATACCCCCGAGACCCTACTATGAGCAGGATGTACTAGGTTTGTTGTTGTAATAACATACCACAGGCTTCATATAACCCTTTCATAAAATCTTCAAGATATTCTTGATTCTTGATCAGTAAGTTGTGTAAAATGGCTTATGTGGTTTGGAAGTTGTTTTTTGCATCCATATTATTAAGCACATGGGGTAAGTATGCTGTAGCATGAGCCAATAGAGTTCTAAAGCATAATGCTTGTTAGGTTAATTCAAGATTTGGGTAAACATTTGATGTGTTTCACTCAGGACCCCAGGGTACGCCATGCTTCCACATGTCGATGGTCAGTTTTTGGACTCTATGACCAGAGGTTCTGGTGAAGGACAGGCTTCGGCTGGACAATCAGTTCCTCATCTGAACAGAGTAACTGGTGGAAACATGAGCTCACCATTTTCTCAGATTCCTCAAACCGTTTTTCTGCCCTTCCAATTACCTGGTTTGGACATGACATCAGAAGTGAGTAATAGACAAATAATGACTGAAGCTGATTTCGAGAATCAGAAGAAAGTCTTAGAACACCAAATTGAGGTAAAGTCAACTTTTAACCTGTTCTGCACAAAATGAGCTTCTTTTTTTCAAGGTGGTTTTAGTACATGAAATTTGATAGAAGGTACTGATTTTTTTTTTTGTTTTCATTTTGTCCCAACTTTTTTCCATTATGCAAAAAAAAAAAAAAAGAAGATTCCCTACATACACCTTTGGTAAAGGAAAGGTCATGTATACAATAATCTCCCCTAATTTCATGAAATGAAAATGCCATACAAACATTATCCATCAAGGACTGAATGAGTCCAGCATGAGGGTTCACGTATGCATGCCAATTATGCTTCACTGGGCTCTATTTTGCAGCAACGCAGTGACCCTATTTTTATGTATTTTCTCGTAGATTCTGCAAAGTCAGCTCCGACACCTTCAGACACCAATGCAAGAAGAAGCCACTCGAGCATTATCATCACAAGACAAGGGAAAGGCGATTGCTTCATCATCTGCTGCAGACTGTGGTCGCCATGAGGAGGTTGATGAGGCTGCCTCATAAAGCCTTGTGAATATTTTGTAGATAGTAAGATAAATGTCGAAATTTGCAGGGGTAAAGACTCACGCTGGGGTTGAAAGAAAGTGGTAAAGACATCTTGGTTGTGGAAATTTGCAGGATCTCACGTTGGGTTGACATTGTACTCTATTAACCGTTCAGATAGAAGCAATTTAGAGGTTCTATCTGTCTGCTAAGCTTAAGCAACTGGCAGCTGGGTTGAAGCTGCTTCTGTCACGTCGATGATCTGTACTGGGATATTGATTTGCATCAGTATCCTATCTTACATTATCCCCCGAAAAATTGTCTTTTTTTTTTTTTTTGCATCTTCCTCCTGCGATTCTCTCATCTTAATTTGGTAGCTGACTTTGGCATGTTTAGTTTGGTAATTGATGTTGTTCATTTAGCCAGTATCTTACTTTGTTTAAGACTTAAGAGGAATCGGGTGGTTTATAGATCAGTGGACTAGTATTTCAGGGCAATGGAGTTGTTCCTTTAATAAACCACAGCAAATCTCTTGAATCCGGCCTAGGGATTCAAATCCTCTACCCTAAACCCTATACAATGACCCGAACCTGAATTCGGGTCGGGTTTGATATGAACAACATCAACTTAGGTTGTTTTGACCCAAAACCGAGTTCGATATGACCCGAAACTGAATACCTTAACCTGACTTGCTGATAGCCACCTCTACAAAGACTAATAGGTGTGAAATCATTAGTTGTTCTTGGGTTTTCTGTTTTTGAAATTAGTGTAATGAAAATATGGTTTATTTGTTTCAAGATTCTTCCAGAGTTGAAAAAACCCTTTATTGCTCTTAAGACGGTTGGTCCAACTATTTTCCAATATTTTTGGTAGATTTTTGTTGTCATTACATCTAGTTTCGGTGATTTATCTTTCCCTTTATTAAATATAGCCTTTTTAATTTCTTGATTCATGTTGAGTCTTATTAGTTTATTGTTGTCGTCATCGTTGACCTCGATATTGATCAGATTCAAGTAATTGTCTAATATTTCCACATTAATATCTACTCTTTTGAATCTTTTGATTAAGTTTTATCTGAATTCTGTTTTAATGTTCTCTTCTCCATTTATTTGTTGGCTTTCCGTATCTAGGATTTCTTTGATTATCATTCTGTTTCTTCCAGATGCAACTCGGTGGAAGTAACTAGAATTTGTATCTGATAGTTTTAAAGGCTTTGTTTTTGATATCTAACTCAAGTATTGTAATAGTTTAGGATACTTTCCCCCTTTTTGGATTTTTTTTTAATTTCGTTTCGGGTTTGGTTTAACTGCTTAATCGTTTGCATTATTATTAGTTGCTCATCTATCTTCTTTAGTTGTCTTAGATATTCCCCCCAAAAAATTTGTTCCATTCTTTCATTTTTTTATTTTAAGGTTTTGCGTCTTATTGACTAGACTGAACATTTGAGATCTTGGATATTGTGGTCTCCATGCCTGGTCTTCTCTTTCCAGCCATATTTTTTCAAATTTAAATGTTTGGACTTTGTATTGTTTTATAGCTTGTCTAATCATGGCACAATAGGGCAATGATTTGACAATGTAAATGCATGATTTTTCCTTTTAATGTTTGAGAATCATATGAGTATCTGGTATTATATAAGAGTTCTATCCTGTTAATATTTGTGAACCATATAAGTATCTGGTCTTGTATAAGGGTTCTATCAAGTTTCTCAAGAATATTATTGGTTTCAGATCTAGTTTACCTTCAGGTGAACATGTTTCCCATAGAGGTTACTTATCGTAAGTGACAGAGTTCTTTGAAGTATGTAAAAGTTCTATATCTATTCGAAGTTTGTATGTATCATTTACAATGTTTTGATTCATAGATTTTAACTTTTTCAAAGTACACATATACCTCTTACTCATCCTATTGCTGGCATCCATATCATCTGATTAAATCTAGCTTTTTCCCACATTGATTCATGTGGTTGTCTTTCCGTTTTGTTTCTAACGGTGATATTATTTGATTTTTTTTTTCAATTTTACAAAAAAGTATTTCCGTCCATAGGTTTTTGTGACATATTTCGCATATATTCCATGAGCATAATCTCATATTAATACGTTTGGTTTGGGTGTTTCAATTCCGTTAACCTTTCCTTGTTTTTCATTGTAATTTGGTTTGATTTTCTTTTAGTATTTTTCTTATGTGAATGCAATTCAATTTTTTTAATGTCATTTATGGCTTTCATTTTCTTTTCCCGTTTCTTGTGTATTAGGCCATTTTCAATTCTTTTTTCGTTTTCTGTTAGGTAAAAAAGGCAAAACAGGTCATTGAAGCTTTAGTAATCTTTTCCAATTTGAAGGCTCTCAAAAACATCAATTCTTTCTCGACATATTTATTCTTAACTATTGTGAGTTTTCTTTTAAACCTAATTCCCCCCCCGACTATTTTTCTTTGTTTTCCTTGTCGATTTGTTCATGATGGTTTTGATCATAGTTATTTGAGATCAAAGGCGGAGGGGATTCTAAAATCCAAACCCAAATAATGACAATTTTCATGTCAGTCCAACACCGTCTCAAATAGTTCACTAGTTCATTTAAACACAAATCAAGGTCAGTTCATTCAGTTTCAGTTTGGGCAATTCATAAGATAACATATATTTTTTTTCCTAGTATATATGACATAGGTTGATTTCCCATGCGGATGACTAGAATCAATTATGATCACTATATTTTCCATACACAAAATGCGGCTTAGTTCAAACTATCTAGATGAACTAAAATTGTCATCTGGAACATATTACATATCTACTCTCAATTAAAGACTCAGTTGTGATAGAGACCTGTTTCATCCGAATTTTCAGGTTTTGATCAAGTCTAGTATGTGCTCTAATAGGTTTCTTCCATTGCGGACCTAAGTTGCTAGTTTGTTGTTCGTGACGAACAAGTTTTAGGTTAAGGCACTAGGTCATCTCAAAACAAATAAAGACTCAAAGGTAGTCTATTCTACATAAAGGAAGGGCATAGTGAGCCAATAAAAAACTGAATGGAGCCGGAACAGGGAGGAAAGAAAATGGACAAAAACACACAAAAGTGGGGGTCAAACAACCTTGTGCTCATAATCTTCAAACGGTTGTTAAGAGGTAGTGATATGACTATGACTCTTTTTGGCACCATTAATAAGCTTTTTAGAGCTTTTGGTTTTGATTAGGGGTGGGCACAAATCACGTCCTGTTCCGATCTCGATGAAATTTGAAAAAAATTCAATTCTGTTAAACCAAAGTCATCAACTTTATTCCTTCCTTGCCTGTTAAACCAAAGTCCTAGGCTCCTAGCATCAGCTACAACAACAACAGAAATACAATAAGCATGTCTCCAACAATTGTACTGCCCCAAAAGCACTAAGGAACATAATTAATGAGAAGTTCTTCTTTCTTGATAGCTCTGGTGGTTAACAACAACTCTTGAAAAAAATGAATTTATTAATCTCAACTCAAGTCAACCTCCAAGAGGCCAATTTCAACTCGTGCTAATTAAAGCTGACAAATTTTTTTTTTGTAACTTCTTCTCCACAGGGCTCCTCGCGACTTACCTATGTAATTGTAAGTGTCTGGACTGGAATGCTTTCTTAACTCTTTCATATTCCTCCTAGGTGAAGAAATCACAACTAATTATGTTCAATGTTATATACAACTTTGCTCTTAATTATTGTGTTAAAATGATATAAGATGCATGGTAAAATGGAAGGAACAACATAACAAATAACAAGGAAACAAACATGCATAACATTGCCATCAAATATATGTATGGGTCATTTTCATACTCTATGATACTGTTTTTGCCTAGAAAGTTAAAATGAGATTCGTATCCAAATCTTGTAGTGAGTTGTCACATGTGGATATAGAAAATAAAACAATTGTATCCAAATCGGCCGCCCATCTTTGTTTTCGGATGAGTTGGTCTAATATGTAAAGCATCAACTTCCTCTTTCACAAGTTATGCATCATAAGGTATACAATAAGATAAATGTCGTAGCCATCTCAAGCACTTGCACCACAAGTGCAGTAAACCAACCACCTAGATAACCATCATCGCCACTACTTGCGTCAACCAACGAATATTTCTCATATCTCAGTGTCATGGTGAAATTCTAAAGTTGACTATTTGTATAATCAATATTTTTTTTTAAAAAAAAGACGTTTAAGCAAAGAAACAACTATATGTGACAATTCAGTTACCTAGAAAATAGTTAGAATAAATAATTCTAGCATTGATCTAAAATATTATTTTGCCAAACAAGCTCATAAATATAATTTAAATTAACTTGTCAATATACGTTTACAATTAAGCTCTACACATTTACAATTTATGTTCATATCTAATTGGTAAATTGGTGACCCTGATGTACTATCTAATTAATCACCCGAGTTCACAGCCTCCACCATCTTCAACACTCCCAAATAGTACAGAGCCTCCGCACGAGTCTTTGGTTGGAAATTGGAGTTAGATTCGATCTCTAGTACGGGTCACCATCTTCCAAGGTCAAGCTCCTCCTTAGATTTGGAGTCATCGTGGCCTAACTCGTCCCAATCGGAGGATCCCCACTCCCCGCCACTGGCTGCGACTGTTGATTCAAAGTCGTTGGCGAGAGGCGTGGCTGAGTCACGAAGATCGTCTTGACAGAGGACTAGAACGAAGGGGCGGGAGACAACGACAAATACGTGTGGACAAGAAGAGTGTTTGGGCTCACTACTAATCCATCTAAGTTTAAAAAAAAGAAATGCAAAAAGTGGGACGAAGGGGAGGTGACAGTGGCAATTTTTGCCATTTTTATGTTAAAATAAAAATAAAAAATTAATTTCGAATGTAATTTATTTTTATCTACCTATAGACACCCGGATTGTATATGTTTTTTTTAAAAGAAATTCAAACATATAAATACCCATATTTCACCCTTCATGTGAGATATTTAGGCATCCCATAGACACCGAATATCTGGATGGGGTTAGTGCAACCGCTACAGAGGGTATTTTGCAGTAACTTGGGTACCTACAGGGCACCCTTCCTGTGAGATATTTAGGCATCCCACTATAATCCAGGAAAATTACTCGGTGTGAGTAAGGTGGGCTGTCGGATAAAATCAGAAAGTTGGTATAGTCCTGGACAACGAGAAAACTATCTTATGCTGGTCGTCTTCAGCTTTTGAAATTTATTTTCATGGGGACCCACATCTCCTGGAGCCAGGTGTTCGTGCTTCCTAAGGGGTTGGTTGAGGGCATTGAAAGCATGTGCAAACGCTTCCTTTGGAGTGGTAGCAATGAAGGAAGAAATTACTTAGTGGCCTGGAAGGAGGTCACTAAGCCCCTGAGTGAAGGAGGGCTTGAGATTCGAGAGCTTCTCGCTTGGAATAAGAGTGTATTTGCAAAGGTGGTGGGTGACCTTCTTCTCCAGCGTCAGAGTGTTTGGTATAGGTGGTGCTCTGCTAATCACATCCGGGGTTCCTCTGTTTGGGATTTGTAGAAAAAAACCTATGATACTTGGGTCTGGAAAAGTATCATGTCTGTAAAAAAAATGAGCTCAGAGGTGGCCTTCTAATGACAGGGAACACTGAGCTTGAGCTAGATAGCTTGCGTGTGTCGGGAGGTGGGGTAGCCGCTGCTCATCTGTATGAGCTCTTTCACCAGAAGGGGCCGACATCCCTGTGGAGGGAGATGATTTGGGGGAGATTTCATAATAAAAAATAGGCCTTCATTTTGTGGCTTACTGCTCGAAAACAGCATCAGACTAGTAGGAGAGTGAAGTACTATTGGAAAGGTGAGGATGCAGCTATTTGCAAATTGTGCATGAATTGCGAAGAGGATGAAGAACATTTATGGTTCTCATGCCTAGCGATTAGGGAAGTGCAGAATAGTGTGTTGGGGTGGGATTGGATGTAGATTCCACAGTACCGAATGGCTTCTTTGGTTTGTTGCTGAACTCGAGAAGATTCAAAAGTCGCCAGTATTTCAGGTTAAGCTCATGGCTTTAGAGGCAACTGTCTTCACTTGGTTAGCTCAGAACCAAGTTATATTTAACAATATTCCTTTCAACCCGAGGGGGTGTATAACGGAGGGAAATATGATGTGTCGTTGGTCCCTGTAAAAAATACTGATAATAATCTCAACTTAGCAAACTAGTATAGTAGACAAGTAAGGAGTCGAACCCACAAAGAGAATTAGATTCATGTATCCAATGCTGATTAAAAGTAAACAAGAATAAACTGAGATGAATAAAGCAAATAAAGTAAAAGAAAGTAATGATTACAAAGGTGATACCAATATGATGAAAGCGCTTCACCTGTGATTCTCAACAATGGTTGGGGTTCATGATCATCAGTTTGATTTCTTTGTTATTCTAATTCAATGCAATGCAATTGATATCAATGTAGTTATTCCGACTTTGGTTTGAATAGATCGATATCCCTCACAAGCTTACCAATCCCTTACACTATATGCGACTCTAACTGGATTCTTAAACACATAGCAACACAAATTCCCAAAGTACTTGCCAGTTTGGCAGTACCAACCTTCCTAGGCAATTAGATTGTCAAAGGTGTCACTTCCCTTAACCCTAATCTCAAAGGAACCGATATTTAACCAATTGTCATTACCCTGCATAGCCAATTGATGTTTTCACGGGATCAATTATCTATTGCTTGCTACCATGGATTAACTATTCTCACGAAATAATTAATCACTAGCATGAATGGAAATCCTATCAAGGTAATCAATTAAGAGAGAATATATGCAATCAACAATATGAGAACAATGATAATGAAATGACTAATGAATAACAATTGAAATCAAAACCTCACAATTCAACCATTCATGTCTTTGAATCACAGGCGAAAGTAAGAGTTTAGCAACTCATACTAAAACGAAATCTAAATATGAGTTTTGGGTTGTGTTCTTTTCTCTCAATGTATGAAGAAAACTCTCTAAAAGTGGCCAAAATAACATAGGAGTCGGCCTCTTCAAAATCATAGAACAAAATAATAATAAACTAATAGAAATAAATCCGAAATAATGCAAAATTGCTGAATCTGCGAAACCGGCGGGTGCCGGTTAAATAGAGGCGGGTGCCGCTACTTTGGCTTCCCGTTTTCTTCTTTAATCTTCGATTGTATTCTCCTTAGCTCCCTTGATGATCCTTCCTTGATTCTTTTAAGATCAAAACCAGTGTCTTCTAGTCATCTTAAGCCTCTCATCAAGCTCGAATTATAAAACTGCAGAATAAACACAAAATAGCATAGAGTCCAAACTCGAATGCCCAAATGGATAATAATGCAAATTAACTCTAAAACATGCAATAAACCTATCCTAAATGCAACTAAATCTATCTATAATGCCTATCTAAAATATGCATTATCAGTAAACATCGAAAACTATTGCCAGTTGCCTTTTCGCATATATTCAGAGTGCAAGTCACTCGTAGATATGTTGGTAAGGAAAGAAGGATATTAGACGGATGGGTTTTGTTATGGTTAAGAGTAGTGGGTGGATAGGTACAGTTGGAGTTGGAGTTGCGGGGGAGTATACAGGCGATATGATTTTGTTGTGGGGTATAAAGGGAATCTTTTTGAGTTTTTGCTATTCCTATTTTATTTAGAACTTGCGGTTTGGTTCTAAACTTTTGCACATTGGTTATTAAAACAAACCTCATCTATATATTTACCAGTTCAGACAATACAGTTAGATTAAACTTTAAAGCAAGTCAAGTTAGCTTTTTCTTTCATCAGTTTGGGTTTCTGATTTAGAGATTACCTCCTTATTCATGCCAACCCCATTGTCTTGCCTCATGCCTCATCCTCTGAAAGCCGTCCTTTTAAACCAACAGTTTGCCTTTTCTTTGAGTATAACTGATGATATAAGATTGTTTCATTCAGGCCAGCAAGCAAGCAAGTAAGTGAGTTAGTTTGTGAGGGATATATTAGGCAT